>CM053790.1:750652254-752129754 GCA_028749045.1 Cupressus sempervirens | reverse complement strand
GCATCTATTGTAAGGACATATAAATAAGGAGCTAAAGGGTAGCCTTAGCAGAGAGATCGTTATAAGGGAAACAAATATATCTTAGTGCTATTAATAATAATCCAAGCATTTGCATCTTGAAAAAGCATACTAACATGAGCTCAAATTTTAGGTCCAAAACTAAGCCATTCAATCATTTTAATAATAAACTTCCAACGAATCCTATCACAAGCTTTATGAGAATCAAGCTTGATGAGAATGCCATTTTGTCATTTTTTTGAGCCTATTCATAAGTCTCCCATGCTAACATTATATTGTCAAGAATAAGTTGTCCAACAATAAAACCATTTTTCTCAGCACAAAAAATTCCTTGAACCACTTGTTTGATCCTAATGGCCAAAGCTTTTGCAATGATTTTATAAGGAGTGTTGAGCAAGGTTATAGGATGACATCGTGAAATGTAATCTTCATTTCTCCCTTTGAGAAAGAGTTTAATGATGCCACCATTTATAATATGATCCAACAATCCATTTTTGAAAGCTTCCACATACAAATAGTAAAAATCATTCGTAATATTAGACCACATAGCTTTATAAAATTCTATTGGGGGGTCATCATTGCTAAGACTTTTATATGCAACCATAGAAAAGAAAGCCTTTTCTAGCTCTTCCAATGACAAGATTTAGTCAAGAAATTGGTGATAAGAAGAATCTTTCTTTTCAGAATATGTGTTCTAACAATATCCTCAAGGATTTGTTGAATATCTTTCCATTGGTCTTCTTTGAAAATATTTTCATAGTATCCCTTAGAAACATTACAAATATTAGGAAGATTAGATTGCAGGGTATTAGATTCATCCATTGTCACTTCCATACTTTCATTTTTATTCTTATAGTTGAGATAAGAAAAAATAAAAAATTGGAGCCTTTATTTCCTTCCTTAATCCAGTGGAGTCTAGATCCGACCTTAGCCCCTTGCCCTTTGTAATTCTCAGTTTTTTACAATTGAGCTTCTATAACTACAATAGTAGTTTTAATGTTCAAATTGTAAGGGTCAACATTAAGAAGTTTTCTATCTCAAACAACTTTACCATGGAGGGAATTCCTTTCATCTACATTGCAAAGCCTTTTTTTGGCCAAATGAATGTAAAAAATCATTACATTTAGTAATGTAATCACACACCAGTCAATCTAGGATTCCCATTCATCTAGTTTTAGGATAGATTCCCATATGACCACCAAGGAATCTAAACATATAAGGTTTCTCAAATGGGTAATATTTAGTTTGAAGGGAAGAGAATGGTCAACATGTGAATTTTGAGGTAGACGTATATGACAAAATATAGGAAAATGATGAGAAAGAGAGGTAGAAAAATCCACTTCGACACATGATGTAATGCCCCGCCCGGAGATCCTTGGAAACAAGGATGAAAACAAGTCAGAACAATTTTATTTTTTTTGCAAGTGTAAGTGCACATGATACAACCTACACAAACCAAAAGATCACAATGGAAGACTGAAAGACAACCAAGCACCAACAGATCTCCAAACGCCACTACCAACTAGAACACAACCATGAAAACTAAAAAGACCTACCAAGCTGAAAGACATAAGCTGACTCTTGGAAACGGGCTAAGTCTGAATTTCTGAAGCCCTGATCTTTCCTAGAATCTACACCTTAGCTCGTAGAGGTCTGAAACCCATCTCAAATGAATCGTCGCATATATTAAAATATATCTTAAGTATAAACTTATACTTAAACGTTATATTTTAAACCCTGAAGGACAACAACAGAAACCCAAAACTGAATTTCAAAGGAAACCTCCCGAATTCAAAATGCAACAACATAGGCTTCAAGAACCCCCAAAAGGGTATCTAGATCAACTCTCAAAATGATCGGAACACTAAAAAAAATGCCCGCTATTGGCACGCACAGGTTTTAACCAAAAGGCGTGCTTAAATGATACATTTTAAACCCTGAAGGACAACAACAGAAACCCAAAACTGAATTTCAAAGGAAACCTCCCGAATTCAAAATGCAACAACATAGGCTTCAAGAACTCCCAAAAGGGTATCTAGATCAACTCTCAAAATGATTGGAACACTAAAAAAAATGCCCATTGTTGGCACGCGCAGGTTTTAACCAAAAGGCGTGCAACACTTTTTACTAAGGGAGGGCGACACTTCTCCCTTACTGCGTGCGACACTTCTCAAGAAGGCGTGCGATACTGGAAAAGTATCGCGCGACATTTCTCATGAAGCCGTGCGACACTCTTCCAGTGTCGTACGACACTTCTCTAGTAATGCATGCGACACTTTTTAGTTTCGTGCGACATTATTTCTATAAGTGTGCGATACTTTATCAGTGTCGCACGATGCTGAACAAATGTCGCCCATAGAAAATAAAAACACTTACAGAAACTCAAAAATGGGAAAAAAAATGACAAAAGAACCTCCACACCGGGGAGTACTGGATCCAGATCTCGAGGCCAGAGCACTTGAACTAGAATTGAGTAACTGAAATACAGAAAACAAAATCTAACCATCTATCAAACAAGGAAGGGAAAGTACCGAAAGGAAACATCATATTCAACTGAAATAAACATCGCAATAACATAGATAACATTGCAATGAGCAAGAATAACCAACTAAGTACGCGGTTCCTCCCAACCGTTAATGGCATCATAGGACCATCATGGGCCCTAGCCATCCCTCGTGCATAACATCCCAAGCCACTGATCAAATCATTGGTGCTATCGTAATAGGGACATCACTACTAAACATGCTACAATGTAAGTAAATGAAATCTAACATGCTAGTAGTAGGCATAAGATAAAACTGTAATCAGATAACACCATCTACTACATGTTAATCATCATAATGAGGAATACGTTAAAACTAACTTCATCTAAACATGATAACATCATAATGAGAGCATAAATCACAAGAAGCATACTCCGTATACCAAAGTACCAAGTGACACATCCAGCTACAGTCGTACTAGGACAATAGACCGCATCTGTACACCGGTCCCTAGCAGTGGTGAGGGTAGCTACGCCTCCCAACCACGTGATACCTGTAGGTCCACACCCGCCATGTTGATGGAGATAGTGATCCAACCGCAAACACACAAAAACACAACAACCATGGCTAACACTCACGCCGAGCAGTATGATGACTGAAACCAAGACATAAACAATGCATAAACTACAGGTCCTGGTCAGAAACCTCAATGGGCTTACTATGTAGGGGCTGACATCATGGAGAGTTGCTTGGCATCGACAAGCCCAAGCTCGGATCGTGTGTCCTCAAACTTAATTGGGTGCTCACACATTGTGTCCTCAAACTTAATTGGGTGCTCACACATTTTATTATCTTAAATTTTGTTACCTCCCAGTGTTTTCTTTAGTTATCACTTATATAAAACTTCCTTTGCCAACCCATGATGTCATGATCGTCGGGCTGCAAAATAGAAGCCCCCTCCATATGCTACCCTACCCTACCCATGCTCATCTAATGATGAGTGCCCGTAGGCATGCAAATTCCCAACCCAACCCCAATGATCATAACTTCTGAAAGTGCTATGGAAGGTCGGGGCTCGCAACACATCCGACTATGTACGCGCACGTACTTGTGTGTGGCGCACCACCATCACGAAGATCAAATAAAAGGACTAGAAGAGAACACAAAGCAACAAGTTCCTCATCTGAAACAAAATCGAGAGGACGGATGCAACACGCATCCCAATGCAACAAAAGATGCAAAAGTGGTCTAACTGGTATCCAAATATATCACCCAGGTCCACGAACCACAATGTGCCAAAAAAACTTGATAAAACAGGTCGGCATGCAAAATGAGGTAAAAACTCCAAATTTTGGAAAAATTCCAAAATTAAAACCCATTTGGCCTTTGGGTTCAAAAACCCCAAAAATCAAAAAATAAATGAAAACGGACACCGTATGCAAAAACGGCCAGCATAAGGGCCCAAAAACCCAAAACCCCATTCCAAAAACAGGGAAAAACGTTCATACCCGACCAACCGGGCAGAACTAGCAACCAGAAACGGAGGGGAACACTAGTTCTCAGCCTCCTAACATATTGCTACAAGAAACAGAAGCTGAAATGGACCGAAAACTAAAAAACGGGAAGGCCCTACCTGAAGGAAAAAGAGGTAGAAACTGAAACCCACACAATAAAATAAACCACCCGCCAAAACAGTTGAAAATGACGGCAAAGCATAAACTCCTCGAGCCAAATCCAACGAGACCAACCTCGTGCAGATCCCACGCTCACAACTCCCAGAACGAGCAAAACAAGAATCCTTCAGAAGAGGATTTCCAAATTTGCTCTACAATTCTATTTTCAAATTGTGAAAAGTGATTTATGAAATCACTTTTCCAATACTTATTCACTTTTTGGGTGAATAGTCAATTCTGGAAAATAGCTAGCTGGAGTAGTTAAACTTCGAATTGACCCAAACGAAAACAGGTTATTATCCGCAATGGGATTTCACCTAAGGCAAAGCTGCCAGAAATTAAATCAGAAAAGATTAAAATCCGAAAACCCCAAAACATAGAAAAACACTTAACACTTTCACGACAAATGCGAACTTCTAAATGCACAGACACACTCACTGGTCTAATCACATAATGCAAATGAGTTCGAATTTACTAATCATCGAAAGGTTTTGATCTAAACAATAACAATAAGGGTACGTCGACCATATAGGAGTAAATATGAATAGCTGAATCACTAACTCCATGTGCCACTGCCAGGGATATAATTCTTGCACACTGAAACACACGATCAAGTGCAATGGCAAATAATATCATAGCTGAAGAAACATGTATTAAAATACCTATTTAATCCATTTACATCACTCACATTCGCAGAAAGTGTGAAGAGACAAGAATGAAGTAAATAACCAAAGCATAGAATCCATCTCATAACATAATCAACAAATAGGTCCAATACATCATATAACTAGATATCATCATAGATCTACTATCATCTCAAAATGGCATCCACATGCAAATGTGATAAACTGAACAGTATAGTAGTAAAGCATCTATGGTACTGAATCCAAGTATAACATCTGACCCTCGGGTCATCATAAGGTACAAAATAATGAGAGTATCAAGTATCTCTTGAATCAAAATAGACAAGGCATAGACTGCAAACATGAGAGGCACTACACATAAACCTTGAGAATCATGTACAATGAGTAAACCAGGGGCCAAGTAGAATCTATCTAGCTAGCTCATCTGGGTGAACCCACAATAATGGGTTCCACTTTAGTGGGACGAACAAAAATGGAAAAAATTGCAAAATGAGAAATTGAGTTTACCATATGTTCGCGTGAACACACTTATTGTGTTCGCGCGAACTTTTTTTTTAATTATGTTCGCGCGAACATATTTCGTATGTTCGCACGAACATATGTGATATATATGTTCGCGCAAACATGATTTGCATGTTCGCGCGAACATACGTTCATGCGAACATGGTAAACGTGTTCGCGGGAACGCCCTGTTCGCACGAACATGTAGAATCTCAAAAAAATTAACCTTTTTTTCTTTCTTCTTTTTTTTTTGCTCTTTTGACTGCCATAATTGTAGAAGAATGATCTCCTACTGTAAAATAAAAAATTTCAAAATGTGCTTCTCGGAGCAAGCTTTCCAACGACTATAATTTTATTACATAATTTAATCATTAAGACTTTCAAATATGAGTTTAACTCATTATAGGTTCATTACCGATTGAACATCAACCGACTTTGACACCTCAGGAAAATTAGAAAATTAGGTCAAAATTGTTTTGAAAAATATGGAGGCATTGGCTTATTGAGATACCTTTCTATTCAAAAAAAAAAAAATGGTTTATGATAAATTGAGTTCAAATTATCTGTGTCAAACGAAACATATGTCTTAATTACGGTTCATGTCACTTCAAAACTTCATAAACTATACAATATTCAACAAAACAAAATCCAACCAAATGTAGACACTGGATATTGATGTTACAAATCCAACGCCGAAAGAATTACTTCATTATCATTTCTAGAAAAAAAGTTATGTGTGTCAAACAGACTGTCACTTTTTAAAATATTGAATTTTATTATGTACCACTTTTTGGAGGAGATAAAAAAAATTGACATAAATATTATTATTTTTAGATTAAAAAATATGGTTACAAAGTAGGAACAAAATACTCAAAATCACTAGTTTATGTCATCTTGAAATTATTTATATTTTTGGAGATATAGTCACTTGAACATGACGTTTGTTGCAAAAATATTGATTTCAGTGTCAAAATTGGTCAAAAAGTGGAACCCATTATTGTGGGATCTTTCCATTCTCCCCCATTCTAGAGTTAGACCATGTATACCACTGATTTGAATGACTTGGAAATTTTTCATGAATAGGATCTATAACTCCCAAAGTGTTACGAAAAAGTAGTCAACTATCAAATTCTTCATGACTAAGAGTCAATTGTTTTGACCAAGTACAACCATAAGAATGTTCAACCATGTTAAGATCTTTGCCTAGAATCCAATCAATTGGAGAGGTTATTAGCCATCTAATTCCACAAATCTATTTAGCTCTTGGCAAGATTGGGAGCATAAATTGAGAAAAAACCTATTAGATGACCATTAATAAAGGTGAGAACCCAAACACAAATATGGGAAGGGTCCCCATATTTAAGCCGATAGGCTTATTATTGTGAGACTTTCCATCGGAATGTTATGACATTCTAGCGATGTTGGATGCCGCTTATTTGAACATGGTTGTCTGTGATCTTTCACACTAATATTTCATTTTCCAATTTACAATGTCAGAGTTAATCATTCATATATTTCATTTTCTAGTTTACAATGTCATAGTAATCATTTAGCCATATTTTAAAGATAATTGCTAGTTAAAATATGATTTTCTTCATGGGGCTTCATATGTATTTGTTTATCTCTAAATATAATACATCTTCCTAATCTTCATGTTCGTCTAGACCTTTGTGTAGTTCATTAGGCCATATTGATAAGGATATCCATACCTCCCAAATCTCCTCAATAGGTTCGCTATGATTCGGTAAGTACTATGTTCCATTAGGGCTTCTTGCTCATTTTGTTTATAATAAAAATACCAAGTGCCTAATATGACTGAATTATCCACACTTTAATGTCTGCACTATCTATCATTTTAATTCCTTACTCAAAAGAATCACAACTTTTTAAATCCAATCCTCGGCTATGACTGTTATGTTAGTAGATTTTCAATATGATATCTGATATGAGTGATTTCATGTTGTATTTTATAATTGAGTTATAGTTATGCGATTATAGTTAGGGTTAGTTTTAAATGGTGAGCAAAATAAACAATCAATTTAGCCTTGAAGTTTCCTAAATTTCTTCCTCTCTATCATGCCTATTACTTTGAATGTGGTGTTCTCGCATAAACTCTCACAAAGGATTGTTGTAAATTTATGTGGCTTCCTCTTTAAATAGCCCACTACACTGTCTTTCTATTCCATCTCAATCTTCGTCTAAAAAGTTGAAACCTAATTAGGGTTTTCCATTGCATTTTCTTTGGCAAAATCTTTGAGACTTTTAGTATGGGGAGTTTGAAGGGCACATAAATAAGCGTAGTGCTTCTGGTTGTGTTATTTTTGTTTATCATGCATGTCTTCAGTCGATATAATCCTCTAAATCCTACCATATCCAAAATATTCCAATAAGAGTCCCATTTGTGATTTGTGAGAAGGGAGATGCTATAAATTAGGTTTATCTTTCACTCCATGATTAAGATTCTAGGCACCTGACGTTGACCTTATTTTCGTGCACGTATATATAATTTTCTTTTAATGATAGTTGTGTGAATGAATATGTTCATCTTGTTTGCTTACATATAGATGTATTGTTTATACAAGCCTTCCTTTCATATGGGTATCTTGGATTAGGAGGGGTAGTGTACAAGATTTAGAATAATATTGTGTACTTTATTTATTCGATTTCTATATAAAAGATTTTGAGGATTATCTTAATTATTGTTTTACTAGAAAATTTGTTGTTGTAGAATTCTTTCTTTATGTTTCGTTGTTGCTACATTACTAGTTTCCTTTCACTCCAAATGTGTTTTAGGTTTCATCTTCATGTCAAGCATATGATCATTTCTTGTGATTTTAGTTTATTGCCCATGTGACTTTTGCACAAGCCGTACAAAATGTGTTAGAAATCCTATAATCTTTTGAAACCATTTTTGGGCCTTTTATTATTTTTTTGTTTGGGGATCATGCATTCCTTTTTTACTTTTTCATTATTACGTTCTACGCAGACCTAATATTCTCTACAGCTAACACTTGTGTAATTTTTTTATTATCAATGTATGACTTAATATTCTTTGTAGTTAATGCTTCTAGAGTTTATTTTTAATCAATGTTTATATTTGGCTTATTCTATTAGTCAGAGGATAATACTAGAAGATGAATATGTCCAGTTAAATGATTCAGTGCTTATACAAATTGATATATTTAAAAATTCTAATTAAAAGTTTTAAATTATGTTTATTCAGTTGAAACCCCAATAGCAAATGGTATACCAAGGTACCTCATTATTTCCCCGTGCTTAATTTTCTTCCAACCTGGTATGATCGAATGAGGAACATGTCCATGTTGAACCATGAGAAATTATGTTTTATGATGGGAAATTTTAGAACCTAAAACAACACAATATGTAACTCCAAAATGTTCATCATGTATCAATTGGTAATTTCTTTTTCAGATTTATGGAGAAATAACAAATTATTGTCAACATAGTGGTATGAATTGGTAACAACAACATTGTTGGGAATAGATATTCTTGAGATAAGCTTCATGTTGTTAGCACTTTGAAGAAAGTACCCTAGTGCATATGTCGTAAGGACATATAAATAAGAAGCTAAAGGGAAGCCTTGGCAGATAGATCGTTGTAAGGTAAATGGATCTATCATATAGGGTTATTAATAATAATTTGAGCATTCACATCTTGAAAAAGCATACTGACACGAGCTCAAGTTTTAGGTCCAAAACTAATTCATTCAAGCATTTTAATAACAAACCTCCAACGGATCCTATCACAAGCTTTATTGAAATCAAGCTTGATGAGAATGCCATTTTGTCATTTTTTTGCACCCATTCATAAGTCTCCCATTCTAACATTATATTGTCAAGAATAAGTTGTCCAACAATAAAACCATTTTTCTTAGCACAAACAATTCCTTGAACCACTTGTTTGATCCTAATGGCCAAAGCTTTTGCAATAATTTTATAAGAAGTATTGAGCAAGGTTATAGGATGCCATCCTAAAACATAATCTTCATTTTTCCCTTTGAGCAAGAGTTTAATGATGCTACCATTGATAATAGGACCCAACAATCCATTTTTGGAAGTCTAAAAATCATCCTTAATATGAGACTACATAGCTTTATAAAATTCCATAGGGGGGCCATCACTGGTAGGACTTTTATACGTAGCCATAGAAAAAAGAGCCATTTCCAACTCTTCCAATGAGAATATTCGGTCAAGAAATTGGCAATAAGAAGAATCTTTCTTTTTGGAATATGTGCTCTGACAATATCCTCAATGATTTTTTGAATATCTTGTCATTGGTCTTCTTTAAAAAGATCTTCATAGAATCCCTTAAAAACAGTGCACATATTAGGAAGATTAGATTGCAAGGTATTAGATTCATCCCTTGTCTCTTCAATACTTTCCTTTTTATGCTTATAGTTGAGATAAGAAAAAATAAAGATTGGAGCCTCTATTTCCTTCCTTAATCTAGTGGAGTCTAGATCTAACCTTAGTCCCTTGCCCTTTGTCATTCTCAGTTTTTTGCAATTAAGCTTCTGTAACTACAATAGTAGTTTTAATGTTCAAATTGAAAGGATCAACATTAAGAAGTTTTTTTATCTTAGATAAGTTTACCATAGAGGGATTTCCTTTCGTCTACATTGATAGGCCTTTTTTTACCAAATGAATCTAAAAAATCAATACATCTAGTAATGGAAGCACACCACCAGTCAATCCAGGATTCCCCTTCATCCAATTTTGGGATAGATTCCCATATGCCCACCAAGGAATCTAAACATATAGGGTTCTTCAAATGGGTAATATCTAGTTTGAAGGGAAGAGAATGCTCAACATGTGAATTTCGAGGCAGAAGTATGTGACAGAATATAGGAAAGTGATAAGAAAGAGTGGCGAAAAATTCCACTTGGACACATAAACCTTGAGAATCATGTCCGTAAGGTAAACTAGGGGCCAACTAGAATCTATCTAGCCAGCTCATCTTTCTATTCTCCCCCATTCCACAATTAGACCATGTATACCACTGATTTGAATGACTTGAAAATTTGTCATGAATAGGATCTGTAACTCCCAATGTATTACGACAAAGTAGCCAACTATCAAATTCTTCATGATTGAGAGTCAATTGTTTTGACCAAGTACGATCATAAGAATGTTCAACCACATTAAAATCTCCACCTAGAATCCAATCAGCATTGGGGAAGTTATTAGCCATCCAATTCCACAAATCTATTCGGCTCTTGGCAAAATTGGGAGCATAAACTGAAAAAAAACCTATTAGCTGACCATTAATAAAGGTGAGGACCCAAACACAATTATGGGAAGGGTCCTCACCTTTATTACGTTGAAGTCGTACTATACTGAAGTTGTCCAACCTCAAAATTCAATCTACGGTCGAAAGTGTTCTATACTTGATGCAAGACGATACAAAGGATCGTGGATTGCTCTATGTTTTTCATTTGTTGGTTTTCTCCGAAGTTTTCAGTGTAGTTTTCAGTGTATCATAGAAACGTTGGAAGTGGAGCTTTAAAAACAACGACACAATCGACATAATGTTCTGAAACACTTTTCAATCAATGATCATTTTCTCATTACAAACAATGCAAGATGATGTGATTAATCCAAGTCGTTTATTTTCGTCCATTTTAATTGAATGTTTATGGGCCCAAATATTACAAATGGTAAATGAGACGGACTCGTGTAGGAGTCGTTTGATGAGACTCTTTCTTGATATAGTTAATGTTGTATCGTGGCATGTGCGACACTTAAGAATCAGTCCATGAACAAATGATGTTGTCCGCAGAGTTAGTTGTGCAACACTTAGCAATCAGTCCGTGAACAAATGCTTATTGTTTCCACTCAAAAAATAAAATATTGTTTGTAGGGTGAACATTCATCGAAAAAATATTCGTTCTTGAAGCAGTGTGAATCACCGTTTCGGAGCAAGGGTTGTTTGGACTGGTATGAAGTTCGAGATTGAGGGGTATTATTGTTGAATCCCACATGTCTTCCATAATGGAATTCCAACCAATTCTTGCAAGGCACTTTCTGGTTTTCTTTTCTCACACAATCAGGGTGGAGGCTACAGTCCTCCATTTGCACAGTTGATCATTTTTGTTTCTTTGAGCTTCTCACATGCTATATCTATTGACTATTGCATTTGATTTTTCAACCTCTGGTTTTCTTAACTTGTTTCTCCTTCAGAGGAACATTCTATTGTGGTGTTGAATTCTCCTTCAGCCTCTCATTTCCTTCTCATCTTCATTGGCTCTGGCTGTGCCGCTGGAATCTCACTTATCTGTTGACATGTGGGCTCAAATCAAACCAAAACCACCACAATTTTAGCTTTAATTCTGAAAAAGCAAAGAGCAAAGCTTTCCCACAAAGTCTACCTTGAAAGAGAGGAAAAAGCCTGACCAAGTGTAGTAGACTATTTTTGTAGGCTTTGTCTGTATGGAATAAGATTAGATCAGTTTTTGTACTAGAATCATCTCTATTGAAGTATCTTGGTAATAGCCCAAATGTTGTTTAAATTGTAACTCATGTTCTGAGTCTGTTATTTTATCTATCAAGTTACAATTCATGATTTGGGTCTATTGTTCTTTTATCAGTTCAAGTCTGGAATTTATCTTTTCTGGCTGATGTCTAAAATGTTCAAGTTGTAATTCATGATTTTGTTATGGTGTTTTTTAATTTGTTGAGTCTTATTTCTATTTTATACCTGATAAGTTATGATTGGGTCTAATAGTTTTTTTATCATTTCAAACTGCAATAAATCTTAGACTATTTATTTAAAATAATGTTTAGATGAAAATTCTATGGGATGATGTTTAAAATAAATTTTATATGAATATATGAACGATATAATATCCTAATCTTCATATAAGAAAATTATTTTTAAATGCCATACAAATTTGTTGAGAAATTTGTGAAGAGGAACAGACTTGGATGCAATACTACAGAAATATCCATCAATATCTTTACTCTTTTCATAGATTTTAAAACTTTTAACAATTTTATTTTATTTTAAAATAAAGTATTTATAACCCTAAATATTCACTAACTAATAACAACAACAACTGTTCCTAAAAAAAAAATATTTATTTGTGTGAGAATCTTAAAACATCATGAAATCAAAATTTTGCATTAAACTATATTCATGATGTTATTCAAATTTATTATACAAGATTTAGACATCTAGGTCATTGAGCACTAAAGCTATTCAATGTGGAAGGCTCGAAGCTAGACAAGAACTTCCAATATTGCAATAGGCTGCATATAAACAATCAAATCATCTAACAATTGGTGTTTTTACTTGGTGAGAATTGTGTAGCACTGATGGTCTATGTCGTATAGATTTTCACCACAGAAACATGCTATTTTTTGGGCGTTCATAGAGGTGAGAAAATGGCCTTGTTATTCACAACATTAGATTTCCTCTTTAGCATTTCATTGTGGATGGTTACTCCTTTTATCTTTGTGGTGGCTAAATGTTGTTTGAAAAAAACCAATCCTTATCTTTTTTTGTCACATATTATTGCAATGGTATGAATGGATTACTAAATCTCCAAGGTACTATTTTCGCAGTAAGTAAACTTTATTTGGGGCTCTTATTTACCAAATGTGCATATAGTTAAGACGTTGCATTTAATGATGTTTTGGGTGAGTTAAAATTACCAAGCCCCTATTTGTGTTGGTCGTCCTATATATTGATTTTATTTTGAATGTTAGTTTTGTTTCTCCATCTGGATGTTGTTTTTGTTTTATAACTAATTCGCCTTATACCTTTTGAATAAAATAAAATCCTTATTCTCTCTTTTATTGTTACTTCATTTTAAATTCCAACTACATAATTAAGAAATCATGGTTGGGCATACATGTAGTAGTCTCATAGAGTCCCAACAGTATAATTGATTTTGAGGGTCATGCACTTCTTCAACAACACTTTTAAACTGTCATATTCATAATCTCATTCCTGACTCCATTTATAATACAAATATGGGTGTTGCGCTCTCCCTCAAGTCCGTTCAAAAGGCCACGCTCGTCGTTGGCTCTGGCCATGATGTCGACCTTGCTAAAAAAAAGTCCTTCCTCCTCACAACATCATAAGGTCGAATCCCTGTCGGGCCAACCTTCTTTTGCTTCGAATTCAGCTTTCAAAACAGAAGTTGTTGTATTGGTGCCTAAAATGGAGAGTAAAAGAATGGATGAGTGTTTTTTTCTACTCAAGCTATGAATGTGTGGGGTTCTTTAATACATAATGGTGGTTTTGGCAAATTTGCTACAAATTATGGTCCGTGAAGTTGAGGAGCACATTTTCTTGGAGTTGATATTATTGTTAGTTACTATAGAGGCGTTTGTATCTTTGGATATTTCCCCCCTTCATAATGGTGACCACTCATTCTACTCCACACTATTGTTGTTTGCCTTTGCCAAGTGTGAGGTGATCTTATCAAAAAAGGTAGATCATTAAGGATAAAGCTTTCTTGTGGTAGTTATAGTGAAAGTAGAATGTTATTTATGTTGGACTAATTATCTTCATCTTCATTTGAAAGTACATAAAATATTCATCTTATTGAATTCTCTCATCTTTTCTCTTAATATTTAATGATTGGGATTATAGTTAAGATCATGACTAGGGCTAGCTATTGTTGTAATTAGAGCTAAGGTAGTGTTTATAGATTAGGTTACAAACTATGTAGGAATTAATTTAACTTATTATTTATTGTCTTTATATTAAAGTTTATTAATATTTACATAATAAGAAATCAACTTTAAAATTAAGATTAATCAAGAAATAATGTGTATTGATTAGATCTTTTGTACCAATCAAATGTTAAGGATACAACTTCTTCAAAGTAGAATGTTATTTCATAAGGATATCATTTAGACTAATTATCTTTCACTATCTTGCATAAGCATAATTTGTTAAACAACCTCTTAATTATTAAATTCATGAAATGCATGACTATACAGAAGTACACAAACTATTTACCTCATTGAATTATCTCATTTCTTTTGTTAATAATTAATGTTTGAGTTTATAGTTAGGTGACTAGAGTTAACGTTTTGTTTACAAATTAGGGTGTGAACTATGTAGGATTCTTATATTGGTTCTGATTATGATTTTAAGAACCTGTTTAAGGTGAAGCTTTATATGAATAATATGCTCCCACTCTTATTAGTTGCATAAATATATGTGAAAATAATAGACCCTTTTTTTTTTGGATGGAGAGTTCAAATTTGTGAGGCAGCCCAGCAAGGCACGAAGTCTACGAGCTACCAACCAACGAAGACCACCATATAAACATTTTAGATATCACTTTCCCACTATTTCACTTTCAATCTCTCTTCGGTAGAATAACCTAAGTTAAAAAGCCATGGAGCAAGACCAATAACAACCCCACCTTTGCCATTACGGGATATGTGCAAAAAAACTAGCATCTCTCCAAATATTTGGATAAAGCAGCGCCTCTAGTTTAATATTACAAAGTTTGACTTCTTGGAAGGAAAGAACATGTGGCTTCCATTTCTCTATCATATCCTTCACTTTATACGTGCGAGGAGGGAGGGAAATCCTTGGGACGCTCCATGAGAGTAACCTAAAGTTCATGTTCGACATGAGAAGATTCTTCAGCCTGGGACATCACATTAAAACTGTTTTTCAAGATTCAATTCAGCATCCTTAGTCATATACTCTTTAGAAGATGGAGATCTAGAGGGGGCGAGAGGGAGGAAGGGGGGTGGAGTCAAGAGATTGCAGGGGTGAGGAGTGAGGTTGAGGGAGAGGAGGGAGAGAAGAGGGAGAGGTGTCTCTCGCCTTACGAGAAGGAGATGATAGGTTGGAAGATATAGGTGGAGAGGTTTTGGGGTCTCTAGCCTTGAAAGAAGGCAGCGATGGATTATAAGATTATTTTTGGCTTCTTCCATTCTTCTAACACAATTCCAACCATCAATCATGACTGTGTAATAATTATAAGGAGTGGATTCCTCAAAAGCATTCGAAGAGATACTAGGTGTGGAAGAAGACATAGGCGAATCATTGGCATTTTGAGTTGGGGTAACAGAAGGGTGAATGGTAGCAGGAGAAGAGACATGGCTAGTTGGAGACACGTGACCATTGGACGAAACAGGACTATTAAGCTAAGCTAATTTGTTCTTTCGAATTGGACACTCGCGGATCAGGTGACCTTCCTTCCGACAGTAAAAACATGCATTTGGTTTATTTAAATATACTAATGGCTGCATCAATTCAAAACCTGGGCCAAACAATGTAATATTCTCTGGCAGGGGATTGTTTAAATCCACCTCCACATAGGTTTGAGGGTGAACACGAAGGCTTGAGAATTTGTCAGAATTTCGCTTGCACCAGATTACCTTTCCCAGTTGGGCACTAACTCGTCCGTTGTATTTGCAGAACACAACGCAACCAGGTTGTAGATACGTTCTGGTTACAATATTACATAATCCTAGGTATAAACTATGCAAATTGTGAAACTGCTTTTTGGAGTCCAAAACTTACCTATTTACAAATTAATTATTGATTCTTAGATTAAAATGATTAGAGTTGATTTACTTCCAAACTTATTTTTTCCCTACAATTAAGTAGACAAGCATAAAATCCCTAAGAAAAAGAACTAAAGCCAGCAAAATGTTACAGACGAGCAAAACCAGTACCACCATTTCTCAAACAGTATCAGCAGGAAGTGGATACGTGCAAAAATCAACTGTATCCTCGGGCTTCTTTGCAATGCAAAGAAACAGCCTCTCAAAAGCAGCTCCCATTTTCCGAGCAGTAAACAGCTGGGCCGCCCTTTTTCCACAAGTCCTCCCCTTCTTCTCCAAAACCCTCTTTCCATCCTCCAAAACCCTCTCCAACGCCTTTTTCAACGACTCGTGAGTGGGACTAAAAATATACCCAAACTCTTCGCTAACAATAGCACTCCTCACAATACTCCCAAAATGCGTAGCAAAAACCGCTTTACCGCAGAGCATGGCCTCAAGGGTCGTCTGATCGAGTCCCTGGGCTCTCAAAGTGGGATTCATGAAAAGATCCAAGGCATTATAGAAATCCCCCAGCTCTCCAGACCCCAGAGGCCCAAGGACCTTAACATTCGATCCAAGTTCCTTGTACCGGCTTCCCCATGGTCCATCCCCTGCAATCAATACAAAAATGTCTGAATTTCGTCCATCGGAGAACAGATCTTGGAGAACCCTAAAAACCACAGGATGTCCCTTGTCTTTCACCAGTCTTCCACTCATACCCAAAACAATCCGAGCCTCCAAAGGCACGCCATGAGTGATTCTGAATGCTCTTCCCTTTGCCGGATCTGATCTGAATCGGCTCTCATCGACGCCATTGAGAATTATGTGCACATTCTCCAATGGAATCATGTAAACCCTACTCAAAACATCCCCCATATAATCACTCGTACCCACATGGTGTTTATAGTTCTGAAAGAATCTGATCTCCTGGATGACCTTATCCAGATGTTCCTTCAGATCCTTGTCCACGGCTGGTGTTCTCTTATCTGCCGGATCCCTGGTTAGTTCTTGTACAATGCTTGAATGCGTGCTCTCGTAGGCTATCCCCTGCCATGTTGCAACCACATTGTCTAAACCCTTTGCATATTTATAGGGCAAAGCCACACTTTCTGTGTGTATTATGTCGAATCCTCCGATTTCTTGGGTTATGTTTTGGAATTTCAACCAGGCTTCGTCTTTGTTGATGAATCTGTTCACTGGGTCTGTGTAGTTTGTGAAGTGAAAGTGCATTGATTTGTCACTTTTGATGGCTTCAGAAGGATCAGAGGGGAGGCCCGTGAAAATGTGTACAATGTGGCCTCGTTGGGCGAGGACCCTGTGGAGGGTCAGGGCATGCCGTTCCAGGCCTCCTGCTTTGTCTTTGGCCGGCCATTTTTTCACAAAGAGGGCGATTTTAAGGTGTTTTGGAGAGGGCTCTGAGCTAAAAGATAGGGCGTTCCAGGATGTGCTGAGTTTCAGGAGATCCCCTGCATTCAACGTTACATGGTAATGAGGATTCAAGGCATATTCTAATGTATTGCAACTAAAAGCCCACCATGTTAAAAGCTTTGATATGAAATAACAACAAAAGGCCTAGAAGAGAAAAATGCCTGCTTATTCCATTGAAATAAGCAATTGTCAGAATATAAACTGCGTTGTAATCGTCATCAAATAATCATCATCAACAAAAGGTCTATAAGAAGGTTTATTAGCTTTGTAGTTTCGAACAGTCTGGGGTATTCTTTTCCTTTCAGCTGTATGTTGACAGCTTCTATTTTTGTTCTGAAATCTATTCTGACACATTTTCTTATTGTCAGCAGATTCTAGAAAAAGCATAAAGATTAATCTTCAAATTTGAATCATTAAATGTACGTAAATCACTGTTTAGAAATAAGAAGATTTGTATAAGTGATGCCAGGTAAATCAATTGTTCAGAAATAAGAAGATACAGTGTATCTGGTGAATTTAATTTCTTTTTGCTTAAGATACATAGTAGAAGATTGGAAATGGAAACAAATATAGAAATTACTTAATGCTGCATTCTTTTGGTCTCTTAGACATCATTCAAATCATTCATTCATGTCTATTCCTACATCTAGCTATTTTGAACGCTGATACTTTGTTGTGTTTAAAGTTATCATTTGTTGCTACAATATCCTTTTAGCAGAGTGTGTTTGAAATTTTGACTACCGTCTTGAACAGTTTGTGCTTTGTGACAGTTCGTTTTAATTACATTTTCTTTGAAGTTGTAAACCTTGTACTCTATGAGTCTATTCTCTGAACCTCCAGTAAAATTCATAATTCCCAATGGTATGTATTCTGATCCTCAGTTATGCAAGTATAAAAGAATGCTCATCACAATTCTAAAATTCTAACAAATACTTTTTCAAAACTTTCAACTCCTTTACTTTGTTTTGTGACCTTCATTTTATAGCAGCTGAAATTCATGACCCTGAAGGCTAGGATTTAAATATTTTTACAACATTATACTAAGAAGGAGATGACATACCTTTGTAAGAGGAAACTTCTGCCCTTAAAGGAATGTTGGCTGTTTCAAACTCTTTTCTGGGAGAATCCGTGCAGAAGAAAGCGGAGAAGGAGAAGAGAAGAAGAGGATAAAAGAGGAGACAGATCACAACCAAAAATTTCCAGAAGAAATGCGAAGAACAGAAGAGTCCATTGCTGCCCATTTCCCCTCTGGCTGCCGTTTCTTTTTCTTTATTTGCATCTCTCTTTTTATATTCGTCCTACTCACAGACAATTTCCGAATTGCCCTCCTCATTTACATTTTATTACATTCATTTTTGTGCAGAGCAGTGAACGTTGAAATTATTGACGGGTTGGTAGGAGTGGTATTCTAAATGGGCACGCAACGCATCAGATTTTCAGGATCTGCCAAACGCACTCGTTTTTTAGGTCTTCTGAAAATGGGATCTGACAAGTTTTGACAATATCTAACACTGTTCTACCATTTGGTATTGGATTTTTTTAAGTGTAGAAAATGCATGAAATCTTATAAATGTTTTATTAAAAAAATTTGATTGTTTCGGAATTAGTGGTGGGAGATGTAACAACCACATTAACAGTTTATTTGACATGTGATTGATAATTTCGGAAGTTGGAGAATAAAGAGTGGTTTTGTCCCCTGGTAATTGTCATGGGCAGCAAGACTTGATTCCTGGTAGGTGTTTCACCACTCAACTTCACCACTCCACCAAGGGCCCATTAACATTTTAAACTTATTTTCAGATGGATAAGAATAAGAATTTTACATTTCTTTTTTTTTATTGAAACAAAGCAAGTTTACAAAGAATAACAGCTACACGAGGTAGCTGGGAGAGAGATTCATCATATAAAACACATCACTACAAAACAACAAACACCTGGGATTACATTGAGAGGACATGCGAAACACTTTGCAAAGGTCCATATGGCAGTTACTTTGAAGCTGATTCACTTGGTATTCATCATATAAAACAAATCACGACAAAACAACAAACAACTGGCATTACATTGAGAGGACATACGAAACACTTTGCAAAGGTCCATATGGCAGTTACTTTGAAGTTGATTCACTTGGTCTTTAAGTTGCTGTAGCTGGTTCATGGTTGAGGGATTCCTTATAGATATTTCTTGGGTACATGTAATTTGAGGTCATCCCGACCTGCCATATGATTTTTCTATGTCAATTTTCTCATGTTAATCCTTATTATTTAATATTTTATCAAAAATATTGAATTAATATTTTATTTATAAATAACTCATATTAAATTATTTTAAATTAAAAAGATTCTAAATTATTTATAATATATAATATAGAAACTTTTATTTGTGTAAAAATTTGTTAACAAATTAATAATAATTGTAAATGCATTTCCACAATCCATAATACTAATGCTGTGATTTCTGGATATTGATTGTGTGTTTCTTTTTTGTGCCAACATTTCGGGTCACACTCTGTGAACCATCATTAGGGCAGAAGAGCAGTAAGGAGTTGAGAAATGTGTAGGTTGCAGAGATGGAGGAGACTAAAAAAGAGGGATGGTTCACAGAGTGTGACCCGAAACGTTGGCACAAAAAAGAAACACACAATCAATATCCAGAAATCACAGCATTAAAATTAATAATAATAAAATTAAATAAGTTAAATAAATTTCTAAATATTAGATTATAGTAATATTATAAATTTGTAATATATATGAAAAAATAGAAATATGCTAAATAATGATAATTTAATAATAATTAATAACAAAAACTTTCTAAATTTATATTAAAATATTTTAAACCTCTAAAACATAATGTCTATCATTTTAAAATTTATAAATAAATTAATAAATTATAATATATATTTATATTATAAAGTAAAATATTATATTGTTAAAAGAGTACTATTTACATTTTTGAAAAAATATAACCTATAATCTATCTATACGGTCTAAAAGAAACCGTAGACCATCAAATACAACCCAAAAATTGAAAAAAGGCTATTAGGTTCAGGCTGCTCGTGTAGAAGAAAGTGCTGATTAAATAAAATAAAATAAAAGCTAAACATATCAGATATTTCTTCAATATAAAAAAAAATAGACTGCGGGAGGAGGTTGTCGATGCTGGGGCGTGTTGCCATAATAAAATACCAAATACTTCACTTTACCGTGTAATGTACAGAAGGGACACCAACTAATTAAATTCATATTTTCTGACAATATTTTTCACTTAAATTTATTGTGCTCCTAGAAGAACTTGAATGGGAACCATCGAAAATAATATATGTTCCAAAATATGTCCAATTTTTATATAAACAGTATACATAAATATTTTGTTTCTCGGGAAAAGTAATTATTTCCTTTCAAATTAAATTTAGTCATGTTTAATTAATCACCGAGATAAAAGTTGATTCGACTTTGGCTCATCCATGAATTTGAATGACTGACAATTGAAATGTGTCCACTTTTCTTAAATTAGGAAATTTGATTCTTAGAAACTATTTTAATAAAATCTTATGCTGGCATTGCTTTTGAAAAGATTTGAACATGGTGGCTTAACCAAAATATGTGCTCTTTAAAGTCTAATTTTGATCAAACTTTACTTACGAAATTTTCCTTCATATGTGTATGGTTGTGAATACAATGCTCAATAAGATTGTTGCTACGTGGAAATAGTTTATTTTGGGTAGTAATCTTTAGTTTACCACTTATTTAGCTCTTAAATGTTTATTAGTCATTGCCTTGCATAAAGCAGGGAACTAATTTTTTTGGTGATGGCACACTATTAGTGTAAATTAGATCAAGCTTAAGAATCTAATGTTTCAATGTGCAAATATTAAATAATTATTTTCTATCTTCAAAATTCTAATTTCATATTAGGTGGATGGATTTTTGATGGGGGTAATTAAAAAAAAAAAAAGTGAAAAAGGATACAAAATTAAGAAGCTGATAAGCATCGATTTATTTGCATTTATTATCCAATATAGCTGTCAGAAGGCCTCAGTGATGAATTTATTGCACTAGATTAACATCGAATTTTCATGATCATTCTGTGAGATAGAAGGTTGTGATACATTGCTAAGGAGGATCTCAGAGTTATTTCGAGTGAAAGCGACGACTGTAGAAAGTGATGTTTGGAGACAAAGACAAAGACAGATGTGAGTTGTAAATCTTACATTTCTTCTTTGCCAGTCATAGATCGCCTAAATCAATTATTTATTTGCACTCTTGCTTCAATTCCATCATTTGTTCATACTGCAGTTGTTGAATGTCATTTGTCCATATTGTGCTTGCACTATTTAGTAGAAAATATGCCCTTTTGGCCAAACAAGGCAGCCGTGAAATCCATCACATCTTCATCTTTTGACCCAAAACAATAGAACTTCCTCGCTCTGGCAACCCTTAGCATGCGCCCATTGGCCCCTTGCTCTGGAAAATCATCTAGGCCATGAATGAAGGATCTTTTTCCCCCTCCCTGGTGGTCAATGCCCATGATGGCTGGGATACTGGCTGTAGGTCTGGCCAGAAGAATTAGGTATATAACATAGCGAACTATGAAATTCCGCTCCATCAACAAAATCTACACATGGAAGCAGGGGCTTCAACAAGTGGTCCCGCACAACCCCAAATGCAAACACAACTTTTGTTGTAACCCCTCCATTTACTAGGTACTCTGAAGCCATGTACCCTTAGCTCTTGTTTTTTCTTTAAAGTGACACCTTCTCTCAAATACTCCAATGTTGAAGGTCGAGACTACATTTTTTATTATAATCTTTGATTTTTGTATGCTTTCTTGACTTTGTCATTCCCTAAATCAGAAATCTCAACATCTTCTTTACCTGGGAAACTTAAATTTCAGATATCTGCAAAACCCCAAAACCCTAAACCCTATTTTACCACCCTTCGACTTTCCATGACTATTTAATTCCATGCACTGAGGCTCTGCGATTTGTAAACAAGTTATTGAAGTTTAAGCAGAAATCTACACATTCATTGTTTTTGCTGTATGCAAGGGCACAATTTCTTGAAAACATTTGTTTCCTTGAATGAAAAGGGCAACCTCTGAAATTTTTGAACTAGTATATGAACTAGCTGGATAAGTATTACCACAAGAACTAAAATAGTATTCTTGCAACAACTGAGAAAAACTTGATTGAGTAGAGAAATATGTGTTGCCAAAGTGAGTCTTCCAATAATTCATTAAGATAAAATCATAAAACAAATAACTAACCTTGGAAAATCTTAATATCAAAGGCAATGCAAGTTATTCCTTTCAAATATAACTTTAAGTAATGTTAAAACTTCAGTACTATCGTTGTCTCTACCATCCATTATTACATAGTAGTGACTGGTTTTATCTCACAATATAAAACACAGTTGAGATTTTTAAAAAAGAACTTAGTCCCTCTGGAATATAATTCAAGCCAAGAAACAAATAGAATGCACTACTGGACATAACAAAGCTATTTGAGTTCTATCGAATTCTTAATATTCATCCCAGGATATGTCTTTTTGACTATTTTACTTTTAATTCACCTGTTATGACTAAAATGAACCCTTGATCATCGTGGTGTGCTTATATAATCATAATCTTTTTGGGGCTTCAAGTTCTATTTCTTTTGTCATTGTTTGACAAATCACAAATGGAAGGATCCAAAAAAAAAGAAAAAAGACCTTGTGCAATTTCCCTCACTAAAATGAAAAGTAGCAAAAGAAAAAGCAAACTCTAGTTTAGGTCTATGCTTGCCTTCGTAAATTTCTGCAGATAAGTTTTCACCATGGCTGTGTTCTTGAAGAATTAGTGTTTATGTATTTCTAACCACTTACTTTTAGTTTTTCCTAGCTTGAAGTCTTTTTATTGATGAAACATAATTATATTTTAAATCTTTATACTTTAAAAAGAATAAGATAGTCACTTTAGTGTAGGACATATGCTATGTTACTGATTCTTATTATCATTCAATCCTGTCATGTACATAAACCATTTCTAGTTGATTCTTCTATGTTCAACTTCTAAGGTCTGTGCTTGCAAGGTTTGTAAATTTTTGCAAATAAGTCTGCACCATGGCTATGTTCTTGAAGAACTGGTCTTTATGTCTTTCTAACCCATTTACTTTCAGTTTTTCCTAGCTTGAAGTTCTTTTTATTGATGAAACATAATTATATTTTAAATCTTTATACGTTAAAAAGAATAAGACAATCACTTTAGCATAGGACATATACCATGTTATTGATTCTTATTATCATTTAGCCCTGTCTTATACATAAACCATTTCTAGTTGATTCTTCTATGTTCAACTTCTATTATTTCAATTTTCTAATTTCTCATTGGTTAATTCTTTTACATTCAAGTTCTACTATTTCAATTATCTAATTTCTTTTCCCTATCACAATATATGGTTACCAGATTAGGACAACACAACGTGAAGATCAAATGAAAGAGGTAACAAAGCTATCACGTGTTCATGATACAAGGTAAGTTATTGACCACTACATTTAATTTGTGAAGCATACCAATTACATTTCTGATATTCAACTGTTAAAAGTTAGCATTACTATTTCAATTTTTAGCCATCTTCTAATAATGAAAAATTAAAATAAAAGGCAACTATAAACATGTTACTTTGTTACACTCTTACAAGCTAACACGTGCATGCCATATTGCAAAAATTGAATCTTGACTTAGTTAAGTTTGAATTAGTTAGCCAACAACTATGGTAAACTTGATATTCCACACATAAACTGCATGGACACAATGTCAACCTCCCAAATCAAAAAGTGTACTCAAGAAAACTTCAATTCTAGTTACAGTGCTCTACCAATGCAAACAACAAGTGCAACTGTCATAGAATCATTGAATACTGTAACATCTACTGCACTGACAAGAAACCCAAAGACCCATTGCTCTTTATGCTCTGTCAAAGCTACAATGCGTGAAAAAAGTAACATCCCAACAAAACAATGCCAACAACGAAAAGCCAAATGAATGCGCACTAGCAAAAAAAGAGCCAAAGAATCAATTTCTGCATACCGGCGCACAATAAATGACACACCAACACAAGCATGTGACGTTTGTGAAATACTACACTTTGGCAAAAACATCTGTCACATTGATCAAGACATCATGAACAATTTTTCTATGCTACCCATTTCTATTGATGTAAAGAAAATTGAACTAGGACAATTGATTTGCAAGCAATGTCTTACAACAATATCATTTGGCGAAGTGCCTTTCTTTTTTGTTTCTTCGAACATAAGACAAAATCCTTGCATAAATGTAGTCAAAATGCTAAGTTCATTGGAAGAAAGACTTGTGACTTTGTGAATAGCTTTTGCACAAATAAGGCAATTAGGCTTCAGGAGATCACAATATGGGCTAAATGGAACAATCATCAATGTATGTGTAGACTTTGATAAAGTACAAGAAGCATTACCTAGAGAAATTGATGAAACAAAAACTAAGGTAGTGAAAATAAAGAGAAAGCTAGAATACAAGAACACATATGCTCAAGGAAATGTTCAACCTATTTCTTTAATGAATGCACTTGCAACTTTAGTAACTACCCCACTATACACAAAAGAGCAAGTTGTCATAAATAATAAATGGGACATGTTACTTGCAACTAGGGCCCATGAAATGAACTTAGACATTGAAACCAAAGAAGACATGGATGATGCAACAACAACCACTAATGAAGATCCAATAACTGAATCACTTATATATTGGTTTAACGACTTACACTCAATTAAAAACCTTGAGATAACTGTTATTGAAATTGCACCTTCTGAAGGAATCAAACCTCTTGGCATTTTTCAAGACACATACTCAGAAGAGATGAACTTCCCAACATTATTCTTTGGACATCCTCATCCAACTGACATATCTAACAAACTATCCTTCCAAAAAATTGCAAAATGGGAGCTAATGCATCAAGATAATAACTTTGCAATGCATAGCATTGACATCTTCTTCAAGGCTATCAAGATCATAATACAATAGATATCATCCCTAGCTTGGGTTTGCATAAGGAAAGAAAAACTCAAAGGTACAAAACTTCTGGCAAAGGACATATGTGGCCCAACAAATTTGGAGAAGATACTATGATCACCCTTGGGATTCAGATCACTCAAAAGAATTTGTACATCCCTTGACTACTTAGAGAATACTAGAAATAATATATTTGCAATGATACGACAACTTGGACCTCCAACATTCTTTGCTACATTTACTAGTGCTGAGCACTATTGGCAACCACTATGCAAAGCATTAGACCATATACATACTGCACAAGAAAGAAAACACAATGAAACAATTGAAGACAAGGATATAGATTTCAAAATTAGGAAAAATCCTATTGTTTACAACCACTACTTCATCCATAGAATCAATGCTTTTTGCAAAATGATGCTGGCAAATGACAAGCTATTTGGAAAAGTTCAAGACTACTATTTTGTAACAAATTCTAGAATCGTGGAAATGGACATGTTCACTTCATGTTGTGGATAAAAGATGTGCCAACATATGGAACTTGCAAAAATAGTGACATTGAATAGTTTGTAGACACATACATTTCATCTGATTCCTCACTACTTGATGAGCACTTGCTAAAAATTCAGACTCATCATCACACAAGGAGTTGCAAAAAATACTGAACATCAAGTTGTCGCTTCAATTTCCCTCTTCCCTTGATGAGAACAACAATAGTGCTTGAACCTTTGGAGACAACTAACATTGCAATGAAGGAGAAAGAAAAAAGCTTCTTCAAAGATTTAGAGAATATGCACTTTGCAAAAGAACCACATTCAATAACTTCTTACATGACTTCAACTTTAATGAACATGAGTACATTACAATGCTTCGATCTGCATTGACAAAGAGAATTCTACTACTAAAAAGACAACCATAAGACATTTGGACAGATTCATTTGCAAAACTTGTGCCACCTCTATGGTATGCAAACATGGACACCCAATTCATACTAGATGCACATGCCACTAGATCTTACTATTGTTCATACATGATGAAACTAGACAAGATAATGCGTGCTGCATTTTCTCGCTTGCAAAGAGAAAACACATTTGCATGTGACAACAAGATTCAATTTATACGAAAACTCAAAAATGCATTGCTTAACTACCAATAGATGTCTAGTAGACAAGCTATCCACATTGCTCTATCATTGCCCCTACGCAAGTCCTCACACAAAACTATCTCATTAACATTGCCTCATTTGAGAGTAGAGTCTTCATGTTGAAAAGCCCAAAGCTATTAGCATAGAAAACTCCAAAAACATAATGTGTGCTTTTATAATAGACAAATACATACACCAACCAAATGAATGGGAAGAACTATCTCTAGCTGAGTATTGTGCATTTTACTATAACAATGGAACAAATGTCAAAAAAAGATGAAAGCCACAGATCATATGCTATGTTAGGTACAATCTCCATATTGATCATGAGAACTATTGTTGAGATAAATTGATGTTGCATCTACCTTTCAGAATAAGTGAAAAAACACTCCTAGCTAGTTACAACACATGGACAACAACATTCACTGCACATAAGATATAATTAGCTAACAATGAATGATTGTTCAATGCAAAAATTAATCCTACATGGGGAAATATAGACAAAGCTACAACAAAAGAAAGCACATAAAAGTTTCTACAAGCAATCTTTGACCATGACAATAGCGAACTTGAGCAACAAGCCCAACAAGAAAGCTATGACATAATTACTAACCTCATGTGAGAAAACTCTGGAAAATGCAAAGACAAGATTCCAAAGCTCCTATTCTCAGAAATAGTGCATCCATATTTACTCAATAACAATGAATATTTCAATTTGCAACGACAATTGAACAGAGAACAATAAGCAATAGTCAAAGACATGGTAATGTGCAAGAGACTAGCACCACAAATATTGCTGTACTTATTCTTGATAGGTGGCACTGGAACCGGCAAGACATTCATAGACAAAGTACTATATTAGGCTATGCTTTGCCTATATGAAAAGAACCTGTACAACAACTTGCTTAAGCCAAAAGGCATTATAGTCGCTTCAACAAGTAAAGCTGCATTTAACATAGGAGGTATGGCTGGACACTCCATTTTTTGCCTTCCCTAGAATTCTTCTAAAATGTTGCCCCTTGATTCTGACACACTGGATAGCTTAAGCAAGAAACTTGACCAGCTACAGATCCTCCTAATTGATGAAACCTCCCTTGTGAGATTTTCAAAGCTATATAACATTGACCAGAGATTGTGACAAATAAAGCACACACCAACAAAACCATTTGAAAATGTCAACATCATATTCTATGGGGACCTCTACCAAGCACAACCCATCACTGAAAATTGGATATTTGAATCACCCACAATTAACAATAACCAAGTTCCATACACATTTTGGTTAGAATTGGTTAAACACTTTGAACTCCATGCAGTTTTAAGACAAATAGATGAATAATTCATCTCCATACTCAATCGAGCTAGAACCTCAGACCAAATAGATGAAGACATTTTGTACTTGAATAAAATGTGCCACAAGAATCCTCCCCAATGATCCAACTTTGCCCCATTTGTTCCAAACAAACTTAGCTATTCAGCAACACAACCAAAAAATGTTGAGCTTTTTGCACACAACACTATATATTCTAGAAGCAATCAACTAAAAAGACATGCCACTCAATATCAACAAATATCAGAATGAGAAGACATCACTACTTGCAACAATCATCATCAAACTAGGCATCTTAGTAGAACTCATAGTAGGTAATCTAGACACTGAAGCTGGTCTAGTGAACGGTGAGAATGACATATTCCAATTATACACAAAAAACAAGCAAGACATTGTTTGGGTACAATTCAATGATCCAACAATTGATAGATCCTCCTGCCAACAAATGCAAAGCTTGTACACCAACTCAATTTCCATTACGTGGACACCAATATTAAGAATCACTTGTTGGAAATAATCAAGACTAGCTAGGTTATTGAGAGGGGAGGGGTGAATCAATAACCTTAAAACTTTTGACAAATGCAGCACTTAATAACATAATCCATTCATCATTAATTGATCTAATCTACCGCATGCATGAGAAACTGAAAGCACAAAACACTTTGAACATAATATTTGGTGACCTAGAAACCTTCCAAATAGAAAGTAAAATTGGGGTGGGGATGATACCTACAAAACTTCAATACTGCAGTATAAAATTGGCCTGTTAAGGCTTACAATGATCACTTCTGATGATCTGCCCTGTTAGGAGCAATTAGGATTGCTAGGTCCACCTTGTTAGAGGTTTTACAAACATACAATGAAGTATGCACTCGGTAAAGAGATTTAAAGAAAAGACTGTTAAGTCTGCCTTGTTAAAGTATTTGAACCTAATTCACATGTTAGGATGAAATAGTAGATCTGACTTACAACTAATTTTCTGATTAAGATCCTTGAAATATTGATCACCTCTTTGTGATAAATGTAACTTGACTGCTCCGGATTTGATCTTGCACAACACTTTGCTTTGCTACTGATTTACATTTGCATTCTCATGCATCAAAACATTATTGCTAATGCTACTGGATATGATACAATACATTACATATATACCAACCCAATTCTCATAATTATAAGGTCGGCCAAACACAAGATAACACCAATATTACTGAGTTGGCCCAAATGTAGAAACTTGGGTTCTGAAAGTTGACTTGGTGATTTTCTGATACTCGGTGTCCACTACATTACTTAGCATCATCATGCATTCAATAGAAGTAGAGGCTTGGTCCATACTAATCACTACAATGTAGCTTCAAACTTGGTATACACTGGAGACTCGGTAGATAATGTGTTACTCAATAGAAACTGAATTCCATGTTTACAATGCCTGCACTTGGTAAACACTACTCATCCCATGACTCAATTAACACTAACTTCACATCACAAGAACTAATGACTCGATAGACACTGTGAAGCTTGGTAACCACTGGCTACTTATTAAGAATTGAACTACTCAGTCTGAACTACTGGACTTCACTATGCCTGAATACACTTGGTAAGCACTTGGAATGCTCGGTATGAACTATGAAACTTGGTAATGACTAAATACTGAACAAAGAGCTCAGCAACCATACAAAATCTGAATAAGTGTTGTCACTAATAAAAAACATGACTTAATGCCAACAATCTCCCCCTTTGGCATTAGTGACAAAAACACTTATGTACACTAACATACTAATTTTGATTTTATTTTTTTCAAAATTTTTCTTTGTAACTCTGTTGAATACACATTTACACATAACTCCCCCATACAATATACATAACATATAAGGCATTATAACATACTGAGTGTATATACAAATATCTCTCCCCCTTTTTGACAATAATGCCAAAGCTTTAAAATCTTCTTATATAGAGACACCAAAATGTGAGAGAGACTTAGAATGTACCTTAAGAATAAGAGTTAATCTCTTGTCCTAGTTTTCTTGCAAGATTTTGTAGGTTTGAAATGCAACTTGGACTTCTGCAGAGAGGTCAATCATATGATCTGCAATTGAAAAGTTATTATCATGGATCAATGTTTTAGAATAAGCAATGTGCTTCTGCATTGTGTCCATGATAGAAAGGATCATGTTTTGGATGTCTATAAGTGTAGACCTAATCCTTGCTTCCTCTCTGAATAACTTTTCCTACATGTATGATAGGAATCTAATCCTCATGTGGCCTATAGAGCTTAGGGGGTCAAGCTGCAACTTTTGAGCACTGGCTTTCAGATCCTCATCAATCTTACTCAATTTTCCCTTTATATCTTTTGCATACTTGGTAACATCACATAACTTAGCAAAAAGAGATGTTACATTTGCGTAGGATGTTTCAAGATTTTCCAAAATTGAAGAAAGTTCTACCTGATGGATGGCAATATGCTAAGCAATGTGCTCAAGCACTTTATTGTCAAACTTCTTCTCTGCTTTCTCTATAAGCTTACCCTAGCTAGTAGAATCCTCATTAAATTTATTTACCGCCTCTTCTAATTGTAACAAAATGTGTTGAGAAGAATCAACATCCACTCCTATAGCCTCTATCCAAATATTCTTGGCACTCTCTATAATTCTGAATTCCTTGTCTCTCTCTTCTCTTAGTTTCTTCTATTTGGCTTTCTATTCAAGTAGCTAACTAACTAATCTCATCTGCTTTATAGTAGCATTATCAAAATCTATCTTGGGAATTTCAATCTCCTTGTCTAGATCTATATCTTCCTTTATTTCTTTTCCACTAATCAGAAGTTTTACTAGTGTCCTTGGTTCAACTTCTAATACAAATGCTTTGGATTTGGCAACAAAAACAATGGTGGAAACAGTAGGGCTTGCAATAAAAACTTGTATAGTGCCTACTAATGGAATTCTTACTGGAGCTCTAAAAGAATCCAAAACTAATGTGATTCCCAAAATTGATTTAATTACAAGTAGAATATTGATAGAAGTATTTACAATAGGAGCACTTACTAGAGGATGCAAAATTGAAGTAGACAAAACTATAGAACTAGAAGCTGCACTTACTGTTGATGACCTAGACTTAGGCACTGAAGAAGTAGAAGGCTACAACTCGGTAGATGAAGTGGTAGACACTTCCATTAGAGATACCTAGAGCTAAGAGGGAGAAATGAGTGATTGGATAGTTGATGTATCTACTGTGGTCACAATCACACTTGCTAAAGTTGTCTCCATGCTTGATGATACTGTAGTTTTTGGTGGAGAGTGAGGAAGGGAGGCTATGACTTTTGTAGCTATCCTAAGTGGATCACTTTCCTCTTCTTCTTCTTGTCTATGTTCCTCCTCAGATTCATCCTCTTTATCTTCTTCATCATCCTTCATCAAATACTAATAATCTTCAGCATCAATGGTGACACAAGGAGTATTGTCTTCTTCATTGTCACTATCATCATCATCTTTGATTTCTACTGGGTTATCACTTGGTTTTTGAAGATGGAACACATTCTTCCATAAGTTTTTTGCATTCTTCACAACATGCTCAACATCTTTATTTAGAACAAGGCAAGTATTGAATTTTAGAGTCATTTTGCTTTCATTGTCTTTTAATGCTTTCTTTACCTCTGCATCTGTCAAGTTGGGCACCAACTGCTTTAGAGTTTGAGAAAAAATATCCTTGATAGTCTAAATGGTGTTATCCCATCTAACCTTGACCTTATCTAACAAAACTGCAAGAATTTGAGATGCAAACTGATCAGGAGAGAATTTCCATTTGCCTAACTTATCCATGATTAGATCTTCAACCTCTTTCTGTTCTGCTAGAGTCCTAGTTTCATATTTGAGTGCCTTGAAGTTGTTTATTCCAGCACCTTCTCTCAATTGTTTCAATCTTTCCTAGAATGTGGGAGGAGGCTTATTAAACACAACTTCACTGCCACCTTTCTTTTTGGATCTTTTGGTAAATATAGCTGTGGAGGGCTTGGGTGGCTTGGTGATAATCACCTTTCCTTTCTTTCTTATAGGCTCTTCTTTCTTTTCTAATTCTTCTTCTTTCTTATATTCCTCCTCATCTTCACCTTTGCCCTCGGTGAGCATAAGAGGGGCATTTTTTGTTTTCAGTATTGATATCCTCCTCTTATTTTTATTTACTACCTGTGGAAGTTTAAGTTCAAGTTCTATTCTGGCTTTGGCTTTGTTATAAGTTCCAAAGGTAGGTACCTTTGGATCTATAGGCTCATGAACTAGGGCTTCAATTATTTCCTTTGTTTCATAATATTAACCTCATAAGAAAGAGGTTTCACCCATATTATTCTAGGCTTACTGCTTGGATGTATACTCTATCACAATCAACCATAAAATAGACATCATCTTTGTAGTCTTCAACCAATTTCTGTGGAATCTGAAACTTGTTATTCATCTTTTCCTTGAATGCTTCAAAATAATTTTCCATGATGCTATCAAAATTCTCACCCATTTTAGAAATAAACTCATTTATTTGATACAAAACGGGTGTATCCTTTTTCCATACCATTGTACCTTTAGAAGGGAAAAAAATTTAAACATGAAAGAATAAACAAGTCAATGGAGAACCAAATTTTCATGGATTATTCTTCGAGCTTCTAATGCTTTCCATGTTCTTATTTAGCTATTTCAACATTAAGTCTGCCAGGTCAAATTCCAAATTCTTCTTAACAATCTTATATGCTAGGTCAACTACCTCACATGGCACACTATCAAGTCGACTAGAGCTATAAATCTTATGAGCAATAATATGAGTACCAAATTTGAGTTCTGCATCAAATACATTGCTAATTTTCAATTCTTTTCCATTCCACTCAACTAGGGTTTTCTTTTGAAGCTCATCCTGACCTAGGGTTTTTGTGACTTTAACCTTGTTAAGCATAGAGAGACTAGTAACATGATGAATCATTTTCTTTGTAATCAGAATTGGCTACTTTAAACACAATTGAAATTATGGACCCAACTCAAGATATATCTAATTGATTTAATTTGAAAGCTTCATGGCAAGTGAGGAACATGGGTTAAGCCTTTCTCCTCTAGGTGTTTGTGCTCGAGCTTAAGAGTTCCATCCACACAGAGTTCACCTAGGGAACTATCCATTTCTAGGGTTCCTATCTCTTGTACAACACATTTGAAATGAGTTCAAATATCATTGATAAGGAGTACCTTGGGTGGAATTTGTGACTGAGCTTCATTCAAGTCAAGGGTTTCATAATCACTGGTATCAATTTAAAATTCAGAGCTTTCCATTCAACACCTCTCACTAACATCGCTGATCCTTTCTTTGTCTTGCTGCTACTATTGCTGGATGCCATGATCACTTGGTAGATTGAGAAATTTCTTTGAAAAAATTTGCTGCAAATACTGCTCAAGATTGCTAGAATTCTCTACAAATTGCTCTGCTCTAAATATACTAAAAATAGTGGAAATGAAGTCAAATTCCTACCTTTTGATAAAAAATTTCCATTAATGCTTAGTACGATAAGAGCCATAATGAGATAGTGCATGACTAACTATCATCCACTATCTACAAATATTTCTCTTTAGAAGCTTGTAACTTGGCAATCAAACAAAACTTTGTTACTCTCGACCTCACTTGGTATGACCTAACCTTGCTCGGTGAATACTAATGTTTAACTCTTGTGATCCCTCTATATTTGGAATACTGATTTGGATCTTTTGCTTCCTTCTAATTGGAACTATTTAAGATGTGACCTTGAAAATAAATTTCTAGTCCTTCCTTAAGAACTTATTTGGAAATGGTGGAATCACCCACTTCTTGAGTGACTTGACTACCATTACTTGAACTAGCTTGCTTGGTAGATTTAGGAATCCACTATTGTCTCACCTGCTTCCTGATGTTATCAACTTTTGCTTTCTTTTAATCTTCAACTCTACCTATATTCATGCAATTCTTAGCTATATGACCAAGTTCAGTACATGTGTAATATCTTATTGTAGTATCCTTTCTTCTCAAGTGATGCCTAGCACAATTTATGCCAATGTGTCCATATTCTCCACAGTAATGACATCTACACCAAGTATTGTAGTTCCAACCAAATATTGCCTTTACAAATTGTTCAATAGAATTGAATGGTTTACATTTGCATTTAGATGCCTTGTGACTTTGTTTCTTACATTTGTGACATTTTCCTACAAACTTTGGTTTCTCCTTCCATTGATTAGTTTTATGACCATGCTAACTACAATTGCAGCATTTTCCATTAAATTTTGCCTTTCCATTGCTCCAACATTTGTTTTATGTATGACCTAACTTACCACAGTGATTGCAAGTGTGTCTTTGATTCCTTTAAGTGCTTTGTTTAGAGGATTTACCTTCTTCTATCTATCCAAGTCCTGCTTTGCCCTTTTGCCTATAAAGATTCTACTCATTTTGCTGATTCAATTGATCCATGTCTGCTTGGGATTTCATTATTCCTTCATTGAGTTACTTCTTGGAATTTAGATCAACTTTCAATCTTTCATTGATTTTCCTTTCAGTGCTTAAATCATTCCTTAACCTTTCATTTTCAAATCTTAGACTCATGATTTCTTCATTTGCATTGGAGAGCTGATTGATAAGACTTTCTTGTTGAAGGGATTGATTTTGAGTTTCATTGTTCCTTGCTTCCAAGTCTTCTTTTGCCTTATTTCTATGTTCCAAAATTTCACACAATCTTATTGACTAAGTTTCTTGTTCTCTTTTCAATTTTCTCACCTCTTCTTGCAGGGAGCCATTCTTTTCTAGGAGTTCTTTGATTGCATCATTTGCTTCATCTGAGCTACTCGAGGGGAAAAAGTCTTCAATCTTCTCTTCAACATATGAGTGGTCATTCATCTATTTTGCAAGTTCCTTCCTTCTTTTTGGGGATTGAGAAAATGCTCTCTTGCCTCCTTGAGCTAAGCTATGGCCATTTCCAGATCTAGATTTTAATTGTCAATAGCTTTGTCAAGTCTTAATATCTCCATTGTCCTTGATCTTTGCTCAAGCTGTCAAACTTTATCCTAAGAACCACAAAGCTCTGATACTAATTGTTGGAAATAATTAAGACTAGCTAGGTTACTGAGAGGGGAGGGGTGAATCAGTAACCTCAAAACTTTTGACAAATGCAACACTTAATAACATAATCCATTCATCATTAATTGATCTAATCTATTGCATGCATGAGAAATTGAAAGCACAAAACACTTTGAACACAATATTTGGTGACCTAGAAACCTTCCAAACAGAAAGTAAAACTGGGGTGGGGGTGATACTCATAAAACTTCAATACTATAGTATAAAGTTGGCCTATTAAGGCTTACAATGATCACTTCTCATGATCTACCTTGTTAGGAGCAATTAAGGCTGTTAGGCCCACCTTGTTAGAGGTTTTACAAACATATAATGAAGTATACACTTAGTAAAGAGATTTAAAGAAAAGACTATTAAGTATACCCTATTAAAGGATTTGAACTTGATTCACCTATTAGGATGAAATAGTGATTCAACTTACAACTGATTTGCTGATTAAGATCCTTGAAGTACTAATCACCTCTTTGTGATAGATGTAACTTGATTGCTCTTGATTTGACCTTGCACAACACTTTGCTCTGCTGTTGATTTACATTTGCATTATCATACATCAAAACATTACTACTACAGCTATTGGATATGATACAATACATTACATATATACCAACCCAATTCTCATAATTACAAGGTCAACCAAAACACAAGATAACACCAATATTACTGAGTCGACCCAAATGTAGAAACTTGGGTTCTGAAAGCTGACTTGGTGATTTTTTTGATACTCGGCATCCACTGCATTATTGGCATCATCATGCATTTGGTAAAAGTAGAGGCTATGTCCATACTAATCACTACAATGTAGCTTTGAACTTGGTATACACTAGAGACTTGGTAGATATTGTGTCACTCGGTAGAAACTGAATTCCATGTTTACCATGCTTGCACTTGGTAAACACTACTCATCCCATTACTCGATTAACAGTAACTTCACATCAAAAGAGCTAATGACTTAGTAGATAGTACAAAGCTTGGTAACCATTGACTGCTTGTTAAGAACTGAACTGCTTGGTTTGAACTGTTGGACTTCACTCTACCTGAATACACTTGATAACCACTTGGAATGCTCGGTATGAACTATGAAACCTGGTAACTAATGAATACTGAATGAAGAGCTCGGTAACCATACAAAATTTGAATAAGTGTTGTCACTAATAAAAAACATGACTTAATTCCAACATCACTAAGAGGTTCAAAACCATAAATAAAATCATAACATGAACATAGTTCCCCATCCAACTAGTATCTGCACAAACCATGCATAGGGCACAATGAATCACAATGGAAATAGTTGCATTTGACCCATCTAAAGTCTGCCAACATGGACACATAAATTTCCCTATCATGTGTGTGATGAATCAAGTCACTGTACCTGACTCATAAATTGTAACATACCAACTTCAAAGTTTCCCACAAAGTAAAAAATGAAATGAAACACCTTGACACAACAACACAATGGATAATGAATTACAACATTCTCACCATAATAAAGACTAGACACATTATATGCTCCTTGAAAACACATAGCTTACCACTACAGAAAGAAGACATAGGTCATGATCATGCATTTCTGGTAGTAACTGTGCTTTGCCTTTCAGAAACAAGGACTACAAATAGTTCTCATGTGAGACTATTGACTAAAAACTTCAATTGCCACCCCTTTTTTCATATACATGGTCTACTCACATGTTGGACAAAGGACACTATAGTAAACAAACTAGAGACTTTTGCAACAAAGGACTTCAAAACAACAACATTTGACCTCTTGCATTTTCAAAATTCCCTATGCATTACAAATATCTACCTAGGGCTAAATGCCCCTATTGCTAGATTATTCAATTTCCTTAAAAAGATTACCAATTCAATACCACAAAATTCACAATTTGTTATTGCAGGAGACTTCAACATAGACATGCTTAGCTCAAAAAAAACAAAAAAAACAATGCTCACATACTTCATGGAACAACACAACCTGTACTTTGTAGTCAATAAGCCAACAACACATGCATTAATAGTAATTGACCACTGATGGATACGAAACATTAACAATTTAGTAGTTACATTGACTGTATTAGACACCTATTATATAGATCATTTTGCAATAGAATTATGCCTCTAGCTATACTAAACATATTATGTTTCCACTCCTATCTTAGATCATGGCTACTACAACTAACAAGGGCAAAGACAAAGTAGAAGTTGAAATTACTGATTCAACAAAACATGAACATTATAACAAAAGGTAAACTACATTTGACAATTGCATCTCCACTATCATGTCTCAACCACAGACACCAATCTATACTCTACATTTTCAATAACTTATGTCATATGTACTTTCCTCCTATGCATTTAGAAGTGAATACATTGTGCACATAGTAGCTTGCAAAAGGATGAACCAGTAGATGATTTGCAATGGCAAAAAAGGCAAGTATCTTTATACATTAAAAAAGCATAATGTTAAACATATAAACACAAAAAATGTTCACCACTTATTCTCCAAACTAAGATGAGCTCATTCATTGTAGGCTCAAGTTAGACACAATCCACCCATCTAGCATACTTGACATATGTAAAACAGAATCATCAGAAGCATTCAATGGTCATGTTCTAGTCACATATGGCCCAGCATGCAAGACAAGCTCAACAAGTGACCAAAAAACATCCATTGCGCATGTTGACCTTATTGATAGCCAAGGGCCTATGAAAATTACAGAAAATATTACAAATATACTAATATAGAAACTCCTACCATCACTCTAGCCCAGGACAAGTGTTCATTTGGAGAAGTTTAAAATCAGGAAAAAAAGTCAATTTGAAAGGGGTGATGCCTAATATTACTTACAACCAACACTAAAGAAAAAAATCACAACTATTCATCTAGTCTACACACAACAACAACTTATACCAAATACAAAAATATCATAGCTGGTTCACTCGCCAACGACATACCCAATCAGAAGCCTTAGTGTACTTGTACCATCCCATAGACACAACACATCCAAATTCCACTTGCAAATTAGAGATGGACCACTTCCTTCAGATGCTGCTACTGTAAGAAACTCTTTGAAATCATAATTTTTTCTTGCTTAAAGCTTAGAACAAAAACTCTTAAAATGAACTCATCATTTTTTACAACCATAATTTCACTTCTGTGCAGCTCACAGTTATAAAGGATCATGTTAGACCCTACACTAGATTGTAAAAGATATTTGTAGCCTCCACAATTCCAAACCCATTGCTTCTACTTCTAAAAAGTGTAGTACGCTAGGGACCACGAGGCTCTACAATCATACAATTAGGACTTTCTACCTTCATTGACATACTGCATGATGCATTAACAAAAAAATCACTCATGGAACTCAACTCAACAAATGTATAGGTAATAAAATAACTACCTCCTCTTTCCACTTATCAAATCAATGGAATACAAAATTCTTTTGAACTAATTTAGATCTATATGACTTTTCCAATAAAAGGTAATAGGCACACTAAGGACAAAAAATGTCCATCTCTCACCATATCAACCTATCTGCAACATATGCCACCAAATTGTTTCCCCATCAAAAAGAACAAACAACAACAATACTCATTTCACCAAATGTGAACAAACCACATCATTCACTTATCAACCTTATCTACAATGCATACTTGAGATTGAAGACAAGCTACTTGAATGCAACTTGCATGGATGACTTCTACAACAACACTTTCCAGAGCTTACTACAATACCATTTGATAGTTACATAGAGGACATGTCATCAACAGTCTATCTCATGCGACAATTTGAGCTCCAAGGACCTTTCATCATTACAATGAAAAATTCAATTGTTGCTATCATGAATGAACCCACTACAGTAAGCAACTACCCACTTATATTTCCCATTTTTGCATCGACTGGATGCCACTGTCAAAACAAAACACTAACCTACAATTACTTGTTCTCTACAAATTGCAAAGCACTTAGTAGAAAACAACAATATGACACCAAAATTTTCCAATAGCATACAACAACAACAAAGGTATGCATGAGTAAACTTCTACTAATCCTTTCACAGTAACAAAACTGCATACATGCTCCATTTACTTTAGATAAAAACTATTGCTAACTTACTTAAACATTTTTTGCACTTCTAGGTATCTCATATAATAGAAAGAATGAATTTTGAGACAACCAAAACCATTTTGGAAATCATGGTTTCACATATACGACTTGAAACTAAAATTGTATTCCTTGCTCTTTACATGGTTATTGTGCATTTTTCTTGTACACATGATCACTTTCGACATGTTTAACTCTGCACAAACAATGTAAATCACACTAGTACTTACATGATAAATACAGTATGCTAATTTTAAACATGCACTTTTTAAATTCTCTTTCTACTATTCAATATCGACATCTACTCTGAATGTATACAATAGTATTCATGGCACTTCATCAATGGTTGTATATTCTATATAGAATCACTATGTGATCTTCTCCTTTCAAAATAAAAAAATTATAGCTTCACATATAGAGTCTTCTCAAAATATATGGTCAAATGTTAAATGTACTATAATTTTGCATTGAAAAAGAAAAACTAAATTCCATAAATAGCTGCAAACCTAGACATCTCACTCCATGTCTACCCCTCCTTCACTCTCCCCATAGAAGGTAGGGACTAAAGCTCCATCAGAGCTCTTGTTTGAAAACATTTCCAAAATTGCATTTATAAACTAAGATAAAAATGAATATTTTTTATTTAATCTTTATTCAAATTGTAGATGTAAAAAAAAAATAAAAAAATTCTAATAAGTTATCACCATCATCAGTTGAATTGACTACTTTAATTTCTTGTGTTAAAATTTTAGAATAAATTTAGTTCTCTTATATGTAAGTAAGTTTTTGTATTCATAATTTTTAAACAAATGATTATTGAAGTTCTTATAATCTGAAATAGAAACACCATTATGTGCTTTACTTATAAATATTAAATATTTTCTTTTTATTTAAAAAAAGTGATATGATTTAGATTGAATTTCAATCAAAGTGGAAATAAAGTAAGAAAGAACATACAATGTAAAAAAAATCATTTATTTAAGAAACTAATAGAATATCACATCAAAAAAAGGTTTGCTAGATATTTCTTGAGCTTTAATGAAGATCTCTTACAAGTACTTACAAGTTATTCAAAAATAGTTTTAGCATTACATGCTTATGTTATGGTGAATAGAGTCACATTGTGGGAAATCATAGACATTTCAAGTGATCCAACAAAGACACAAATGCCCCTGCCTACAACACATAAAGAGGGGACACCACTGATTGGTTCTTCTTCAATGAATTGGTCGAACACATGTCAGGATAATTCAAAAGGCCTTGCCAACAAGATCACTTTGAATAATCAGGACTATGAGATAAGGAATGTGGAAGAAGTAGTGCAACACCAAGAATAATATGCATACTGATAGATACCTACGCATTTTACAATGAAAAATAAAATTTAATGAGTAGTATGAAATGAGGAGTTCCTCAACACTAAAACAACCATTTCACACCTTTTTGGAAGATATTTAGAATGATATATTTAAATAGATCATGTAGAGAAATAAATCATTTTTGGTAGCTAAGAACTAACATACCAGACAACTAATAATGTATTGTTGATATAATGTATCAAACATTTTTTTGCCCATATTGAAGAGGCCAAAAGATCACTTGGAAAACCTAATAATTAGTAGAATGTATACAATGTCTCACATTGAGATATTTGATATAAATATTAATGTACTAATCAAAGAAATAAGCTACCATTATTGAAAATAGAGAAATGTGCTAACATAGAGATTGAAATTAGACTTAGTAGGGATTCAATAATTACAAACTAGAAGCAGATGGTGGCTGGTGGATATGAAGTATGGCATGTTGGTCATGTTACCCAAAAGGAAGCAAGCTCATAAGACGATGGAAAGAATGATACATGCATAATAGAAATAATGGAGCTAAATGAATGACAATCATTTTCATACATAGGGCTTCCAAGTCATATTAGCTTGGATGAACTTGAAATGATAAACGAGCATGAGTTTGACAAGACCAATAGATGGGATCAAAATGTAATACTAGATCATTTGCATGCTAGTACAAACCAATTCATAAATTTGAGAAAGAAAAATAGGAGTTATGGAAACATCTTACCTGCCTTTGATACTTCACATTATACAATGTTGATAGAACAAGAGGATGATTCACAAAAATCACAACACATAGTAGGTGTTCTAGTACCCAACAACTATACATGATCATCCAAGGAGTAGCAGGTACAAGAAATTCTTACTTGATACAATGAATGAGAAATGTATCCATTGTACAAGAAAAAAATAGATGCACATCCCTAGGTCTATTTCCTAACTTTATATTTTTCTAAAATAATGTAAAACTTAATATTTTTCTATTGGCTAAAACATTGCTCCCCTTTTGGATGCACATGCTAGTTTTATTTCAGTTTTCAAACTCAACAAAGTGTTACCATAATGATATAGGTTCTTTGTTTCCATTATTTTTTATTTTTTATTTTCTTATTCAATAAAATAGAATGTTTACAAATTATAGATGGTAGAAGGAACAACTATATTAATAGTTTATTTGACTTGCGATTCACAATACAATGCACAAATCTTTGAGAATTATGGGGATTGATTTTTATCTATGAATTGGGAGGTACAAGAAGAATGTTGAATTAGCTTTTTCTTTTATTGGAAACAAAATAAGTAAAGTACAATACAAATAGTTCATAGTAGCAAAACAACCTACACAAAGGAACAACATGCAAGTTTCACAACTTTACATTCAATGTAAACAAATCTAAAACTACTACTTAAAATATTGTTCCTTTAAAGGGAATGTTGTTCTTGTAGACAAATTGGATTTATTATTACTTTTTCCTTTTTTTAAAAATTGTTTTTAAAGATGATAATTTAGAGGGAATGCCTAGAACTAAGGACCAAATATCTTTTAGGGAGGATCTTATTGAACATTTAATTTAATTTGGTTAGAAGTCACTACTCAATATTATAATGAGTAATTTGTGGAGCCAATGAGTCTATAAATGTATTTCTAATCATTCAAAAAATTATCTTTTATTTTTTTTAGTCAATCAACTTAGAGTTAATTTTCTCAAATATAAAATTATTTTCTTTAAATTTCATAACTAGTGCAATGCATTTTTCTTGCTGACACTTTTTTTCATTTATCTTGCCCCCCCTAACAATCATGTTTATTTTTAAAAGTCAGATATTGTATAATGCAATCTTGAACAACATATTGCCAATGGTAAATGGCTTGCATATTGTTGACTTGGTGAATCATCTAAAATTGCTAATAAGACAAGGATGAAAACAAGGTTGTGAGGGGAAATAATGGTATGGATAATGAAATCACAAAGTTGAAAAGAAACTCCAAATCAGGATCGAGTACCCATAATAGAAGTAGTTATACTCATGTGTTTGCTAGAATATTTAAATGGAAGACATTAATGAAACTTTGGAAATCCATGAAGTTAAAAGTAAGGAGACATCCCCTATGAAGAATCTCCCCCCTCCCCCTTCCCTATAGTTAAAAGGTAAAAAATGTCATTGCAAGTAAGGAGGCTAGAGTCGTGGCTAAGGCTTAGGGAGATGCTTATTGTGATATATATGCAACCAATAGGAAAGATTTGAAGAAGATTAAACAAGAGCTTCAAGCATTGGATACAAGTTTTAATAGACTAACACATTTTATGGTCAAGGTCATATAATCCTCGATGACCATGATCTACCTCCTACAACAAGAGAAGGAGGACACCTATGACTAGGGATATGTAACCATGAGGGAGCTATTTAAGTTCCTAGCTGAAGATTGGACAACCATGTTATTGTCCAAACCCAAGAAGCATAAAAAATGATTGTATGTACTCCTATATTATGTTTTTTCTTCTTTGGTGTCCATATTTTCAAAACTGGAGGGGGCACAATTTCTTTTTGTTTAAGAATTTTACTAAGATTTACAGTACTTTAGTTAATTACTAGAACATTATAATAGTTTTGTTAGTTATATTTTATACTCCATACATTGTGTTATGGTTATTATTAATGACAAAACTATACATAGTAATTTTAGTTTAATAATCTTACTTATTAACTCATATTACTTTAGATAAGTTGAGATGCTTATTTGAAAGTATAAAATGAATCAGAATGCTTCTTCCTTTCCTACATTGATTATTGTTTTAGTAAGTAAGTGGTGAGTTTGGGTTGTGTTGGTTTCTTCTTTGTCTACCAATAGATTTTCATGTGTCTTTTTTTTTAATGTGTTGTTGTGCCATGCCAAAAAACTAAAGCAAAACCATACCAACATTAATTTAAACAACTAATGTGTTGTGATGTGGAGCCTAATCAAACTTAGAGGTTTATTTAGCATGGTTTCTTCCTAGATTATTTCTACGGGAGTTTGGGGGCAACATCCCTGCGGGGTCCTAGGGAGGCATCTCAGGTGTGCTCACTATCATAGTATAGGATGGGGTGAAGGGGCAATGCCATTGTGGGGGTTTTTGGGGGCAGTGCCCCTAAACCCAAAAATGACCTTATATCATAAAAGGCATCGACTGCTATTTTTCTATTGGATGACTTATTCTAGTCTTAATTTTGTAAGAGAAAAAAAGCTTGTATAAAATGGCTTAGGGTTAAAGATTTAATAATGAATAGTGATATTTTATCTTCTTGCTATGGTATTTAGCTGTAAGGGATTGCAGATTGTAATCATTGGATAATAATAATATTGGACTTGTTATTGGTGGATGTTGCCCAGGGATTGAGCAAACCGCATTAAATTTTTGTGTCTTGTGTTCTCTTCTATTCGATCTATTATTTTCTAATATTGGTTATATTTGCATGTAACTATTATTTCTGTCCATGGTTAATCCTAACACACTATTTACTAAGTTAAAAATTGAAGTATAATTATGTTTACAATAGTGTTACAATTGAGTAACATGATAACCAAGTATAACTTGAGGGTCAACATGATCAACATCAACCGTAAAGATGTCCCACCATCATGATTGATCTTGTAATGCCCCACTTGGAGATCCTTGGAAACAAGGATAAATATATGCCAAGATAATTTTTTTTTAAACAAGTATGGATGCACATGATATACAACATACACAGATCACAAAGATTGCAATGGAAGACTAAACAAACATCCAAACACCAACAGATCTCCAAACACCACTACTAACCAAAATGACAAACCACAGAAAGACACAAATGATTTCAAATGCAAAAAAGAACCGAATTTGAAAAGAAATTACAAGGTATTCAAGAACACCATAAAAGGGTATCCAAAACACCGTCAAAAAACTTCTAGTCAAACCGAAAAGTGCCCACTATCTATCCTAGCAAGTCTTTTTTCGAAACCCAAGTGATACTTAAATTCAACATTGTATGATACTTTCTAGTATCGTACAACCTTTCTAATGAAGGTGTTTAATACAATTAGGGTATGGGTGGTACTTCTCATGAAGGTGTGCGATATTTCACAAGTATTGTACAACTTTTCTCCAAGAGGCATGCGATATAATAGAATGTCAAATGATAAAGTTTACATAGGCATGCAATACTTTCTAGTATCACATGATTCTTCTCCTTTGAGCATGAAATACATTAATGTATTGCTCAATGTTGATGCATGGTCACCCAGGAAAAGCAATAATTACTCTAGGGACCACAAAAAGGGATAAAATAGGAAATCAAACCTCCACACCAAGGAGTACCAGATCCATGGTCGAGGCAAAGACACTCGAAAAAATAGGTATAAAATGGAAACTACATCTAACCATCTGTCATACTAGTGAAGGGAAAGAATTTAAAGCAACATCGCAATGTACTGAAACAACATCACAATAACTGAACAAAAAAACTAAGTGCGCGGTTCCTCCCAACCATAATAGTGTCATGAGACCGCGTAGGTCCTAGTCATCCCCCACACATAACATCCCAAACTACCAACATTAGAGCTATCTTATGAGGGTGTCACTACTAAAATGTGCTACAACATAAGAATAAGGAAATCTAACATCCTAAAAGTAAAGCATAAGCTAATCCTAAAAAGAAGATAACATCATGTATCATATGCTAAACATCATAATGATGAAATGCATCAATAAACTAACATCATCTAAACATGATATACAAGCATTCCAATGAAAACATATATCACAAGAAAACATACTTCAGAACCTAAAGTACCAAGTGAGAACATCCATCAACTGTTGCACTAGGTAAAAGACTGTCTCTATACACTAGTCCCTAGTAATGGTGAAGGTAGATATGCTTCCCAATGACATGGACCTTGTAGGTCCACTCCCATTGTGTTGATGTAGATAATGGTCAAACCATAAACACACATAAAGAAAATGCCCATGGCTAACACTCACATAGAATAGTATGATGACGAAAACCAAGATTTAAGACAATGCATAAACTATAGGTCTTGGTCAGACACTCAATGGGCTACTATGTAGGGGCTGACATCATGGAGAGTCTCTTGGAATCGACAAGCCCAAGCTTGGAACTCTACAGACTCAACTTTCCAACAAAAGGCTCTTACACTAAAGAATTTTTATTATCTTAAGTTTCATTACAAACCAATGTTTTATTTAGTTATCACTTACTTAAAACTTCCTTTGCCAACCCTATGGCACCATAGACACCAGGCTATGTGATATAAGCCCCCTCCATATGCCACCCTATCCTACACATTCTCATCCAATGATGAGTTCCCTTAGGCATGCATATTCCCAACCCAACTCCAATGATCATAACTTCTAGAAGTACCACAAAAGATTGAGCCTCACAAGTCACCCGACAAATGTATGTGCATGTACTCGTGTGTGGCACACCACCATTACAAAGATCATAGCACAAGGACCAGATGAGAACACAATATAGAAAATCACTCAACCAAAAATAGACTCAAGAGGAAAGATGTGACATACATCCCAATAAAACATAAAAGTGTCGCAATGGTTGGACTAACATCCAAATGGATGATCTAGATCCATAGCCAAACCCATGCCAAGAAAACTTGAGAAAATAGTGCGGCATGCAAAATGAGGTAAAACCCCCCAAAACTGGGAAACTTTGAAATTAAAACCCATTTGGTCATAGTGCATAGAAGTCTCAAAAATCCAATAAAATTTGGGTTCAAACATTGTATGCAAAAACAACCAGTATAACAGTGCAAAACCCCAAACCCTCATCCCAAAAAGAGGGAAAATGTTCATACCCAACCAACTAGGTAGGACCAACAAATAGAAATTGAGGAGAACATTAGTTCTTAGCCTCCTTACAAATAACTACTAGAAATAGAAGCTACAATGAAGTAGAAATTAGAAAACGAGAAAGCCCTACTTGACAACCAAAAGGGATAAAAAGGAAAACAACTACATAAAATAAATGACCCACAGATTCTGTCGAAAATGACAAAAAAGAAAGGTCTCCCCGAGATGGATCCAACAAGTTTGTCCTCATGAAGATCCCAGACCCATAGCTCTCATAGTGAATAGAAGACTAATCCTTCAGAAACAGATTTTAGAAAAAACTCTCCAATTTCTAAATTGTAAAATTGAAAAGTGAGGAATTAAATTCCTCTTTCCATACTTATTCACTTTTCAAGTGAATAATCAATTAGGGCAAATAGCCAATTAAACTAGCAAAAATCTGAGTCCACCCAAACAAACATAAGCTATTCTTATAAATAGGAATTCATCTATGGCAAAGCTGCCAAAAATTAAATTCAATAAAGATTAAAGCCTGAAAACCCAAAGTCACAAAAATTTCTTTAACAAATTTTGCGATAATGCAAATCGCTAAATGCATAGACACGTTCACTAGTCTAATCACATAATGCAAATGAGTTTGGATTTAATAATCATTGAAGGTTTAATTAAACAATTAATAAGGATATGTTGACCATATAGGGATGACATTGGTGAAGTATGAATTGCTAAATCACTAACTCCATGTGCCACTACTAGGGATATAGATCCTGCACGGTAAACACGCTATCAAGTGCAATTGAATATAATATCATAGCTGAAGCAATAAATGCATTAAATAAATTATTTAACCATTTTTAAACTAACCCTAAATAATCCATTTACATTACTCATGTTTGCATAAAGCATAAAGAGACAAGATTGAAGTAAATAACGATAGCATAAAATCCATCACATAATAGAATCAGATATATGTCCAAATACTAGATAATTAAATATCATCATAGACCTACTATCATCTCAAAAGGGCATTGACATGCAAATGTGATAAACTAAATGACATAGTAGTAAAGCATATATGGTACTGAAATCAAAGTATAACATATGATGCTTAGGTCATCTCAAAATACAATTAATAAGAGTAACAAGTATCTCTCAAATCAAAATATAACAAGGTATAGATTGCAAATACAAGAGGCACTACATCCTCCCCCACTAGCATAGGCTTACTCCTGGAAGCTGACAAAAAGATAGGGGTATAATCCCCTCAAATGTGTAGCATCTTCCCAAGTCCCAGAGGTCTCATCACTTGAGTCCTATTGGACCCTTACCTTCTTGATGTCCCAACCTCACAAGGTCAGCCTCCACTGCTATAGGATATGAAGGAGCTCCAAAGTAAGTTGCCCATCTGCTACCTACAAAGCTTCCCAATTAAGAACATGGGTCACATCTAGAATATACTGCCTCAAAAAAGAAACATGAAAGACATCATGGATACACCATAGGCTAGGTGGCAATGCTAGTTGATAAGAAATAGGATCAATCCTCTCAAGGATTTCAAATGGTTTGACAAAATAGGGTGCTAACTTAGAGCCTTTCCCATAATGGATGGGGCTCTTCCTTGGCTGCACTCTCAAAAACACCCTATCACCAACAAAAAAGTGACGGTCCAACTTATGGGCATATGAATACTTATGGATACGAATGAGCTCCAAAGTAAGTTGCCCATCCATTACCTGCAAAGCATCCCAATAAAAAACATGGGTCACATCTAGAATATACTACCTCAAAATAGAAACATGAAAGACATCATGGATGTGGGATAGGCTAGGTGGCAATGCTAGTCAATAAGAAACATGACCGATCCTCTTGAGGATCTCAAATGGTGCAACAAAATAGGGTACTAACTTAAGGCCTTTCCCATAATGGATAGGGCTCTTCCTCAACCGCACTATCAAAAATACCCTATCACCAATAGAAAAGTTACAATCCAACCTATGGACATCTGCATACTTCTTTTGACTGTCTTGAGAAATAACCAAATTCTCCCTAATAGGAACAACTTACTACTCCATATCTTGAAGCATCTTTGGACACAAAAGAACTCAGTCTTCTAAAGGATCCCAACTCAAAGGGGTATGACATGGTATACTATACAAGACCTGAAAAGGTGACATGCCAAGAGACCTGTGATACCCATTGTTGTATGCAAACTCAATAAGGTATAAATAATCCTCCCACTTCACTTGCCTACCCATCACATACATGAAAAGCATATCCTCCAAAACCCGATTCACTCTCTTAGTCCAACCATTGATCTTTGGGTCATAATATGAACTAAAATTGAGATACACACCCAAAGCATGCTGGAGAGATGTCCACATTGTAGAAATAAGCACTAGATCTCTATTTGAACTATTCTAATGTGGGATGCCATGCAAACGAACAATATCCTCCAACAAAACATGCACTATAGAAGAAGCTATGTAGGATGCTCTCCTAGGTGAAAAAAGTGCTACCTTAGATAACTTGTCCACTATCAACATAATACAATCATGTTGTCATGGTGACAAAGGAAGCCTTGTGATAAAATCAATAGATATCATATCCCATTTCCACTCAGGAATGGTATGTAGCTATAAATGACCCACCAAATGTCGATGTTCTACTTTCAATCTCTGGCACTCGAGGCATTGAGCAATAAAATCAGCAACATTGTGCATCATCCCTGCCTAAAAGTATAGTTGATTAATATTAACATGCATCTTCTTGACATTGGGAAGTGCAGAATATGGTGCACGATGCACTTTCAAAAAAACCAAGGCATGAAGATCACCCACCATAGGTACATAAATATGCCCCAAGTATCACAATAGTCCATCAAACTCAAGAAAATATCCAAAAAAATCCCCTCAAGGGTACATCCAAACTCAATCTCTACCCTCACCTCTTGATACCATGTGTCACTAGGCAAAGCCTTCAAGATATAGTCTCACAAATCCACTCCAAATGACAACACTGATACCTTGTGTCACCTCCTACTCAAGGAATCTATGCCAACATTCTCCTTCCCTTTAATGTAATGAACATCAAAGTCATATTCACACAAGAATTGCATCCAATGACACTGTCATGCATTCAACTTTGGTTGAGGAAAGATATACTGCAAGCTCCTATGATCTCTATGTAACTCAAACATATGTCCCAAAAGGAAATTCCTCCAACGAACTAGAGCATGCACTATGGCCACAAGTTCCATATCATGAGTGGGGTAGTTGAGCTCATGGTCCTTGAGTTTTATAGACTCATAGGAAATCACTTGACCATCCTGCATCAATGCTGCACCCACACATTCCAACGAAGCATCTACACAAACCCTGAAATCACCTACAAGATTAGGCACTATAAGGACTGGTGGTCTGGTCAAATGATCCTTAAGATCATTAAAGGCTTCCTCACACTAGTTTGACCAAAAATATTTCTTCCCTTTCTATTGAAGATAAGTGATGGGATGAGCTACTTGTGAGAAATCCTTCACAAAGCAATGGTAGTATCCCACCAATCCCATGAAACTACAAACTTTAGAGACATTAGTGGGTACTGACCAATCCATAATAGCATGAATTTTTTCTAGATCCACTACATTACCATCACCAATGATGATGTATCCCAAATAATTCACCTTTGACTAGAAGAACCTACATTACTCAAGTTTCCATACAACCGATGGTGTCTCAAGCACTACAATACTTGATGTAAATGGACTTCATGCTCCTCAACAGTCTTCATATAGATCAATGTTTCATCCAAGAATGTGATGACACGCTAATTGAGGTACACATGAAATACACCATTCATCAAACTCATAAACACTGATGGAAAATTGGTTAACCCAAAGGGTACAATCATGAACTCATAATGCCCATATTGTATACAAAAAGTTGTTCGATGAATGTCAGCCTCTTGGATAAAAAGTTGATGGTATCTTGACTTTAGATCAATCTTTGAGAACATTTGTGCTCCCTTCATCTGATCGAACAAGTCATCAATCCTTGATAAAGATATCAGTTCTTCACTGTCACCTTATTCAGCTACTGGTAGTCAATGGACAAATGCAAAGATCGATCCTTTTCTTCACAAAGATGATTGGTACACCCCATAGGGATACAATAGGATGAATATGTCCCTTGGCCAAAAATTCTTATAGCTACAATTTGCGCTCACTCAACTCTTGAGTAGTCATGTAGTAAGGAGCTCATGGAACTAGCTCTGCTCCTAGTACAAGATCAATCCAGAAATCAATGTCATGTTGTGGTGGCATACCTAGAATCTCATTAGGAAACACATTTGCATACTCATGAAGGAGTGGGTGATCATCAAGTGTCACCATATGAATCTTGGATTCCTCAAGATCATTGATAGAAATAAGAAACAACTGACAACCCTTCCACTCTGCTTTAGTTGATTAGCTAAGATCATCCAATGTGAGACTGGTGTTTGAACTCCCAAAAGTTCCACCTACCACCTATGTCATCAACACACTATACTAACTTATGACAACAATCTATATTCTCCTAATGGGTGGCTAACACATCCATGCCCAACACAATGTCATATCATCCTAGAGGTAGGATACGAAGATCCACAGTGGTGGTGAAGGTTCCCAAATTCAAAAATACACCTGCTGAGAATCTATAACCACTTTGGAACCCATGACTAACTTAACCTACCACTTATTGACCTAATGCACTACCACTAGTCCACATCACTAAACAAGAGATGGTGAAATGAAGGAATTAGAAGCACCAAACTGAAATAACATTGAAGAAGAAATACCATGCAATGTACCTATAGCCTTGACTATCATACCTTGATGCTAAGCTTGACAATTGTCAACTACCTCAAAGAGTCAATGATTCCTACCAGCATCTCCCACTATAGGCTCCAATCTAGCTGCACTCATACTAGGTCTTGTAGAAGGTTTGATAGAACACTCAAAAGATTTATGACTAGGCTAACCACAAGAATAATAGTTTCCCCCAAAGCTAGAACCTCTTCCACAACTACCTTGAGTAGCACTAGGATAAGGTGCACTACCCATACTAGGGTTTTGTGGACCAGTCTGAGGAGGGCGATCCCCGCTAAGATTTCTATCCTTGGTTCTTGTCACCTCCCTTATTTCCTAAAGCACCTAAAGTCTTCTCACCCTTGGTCCAATATCTCCACTAATGACCATGACATTTACCCACTTGGGATTGTGCTGACTAAGTCTATCCCTTTCCTAAGGGTTGCAAATACTGTGCAACCTACCCTAAAGGTCATGCACTTTGGTTCTGAGAACCAGATTTACTGCTAAACCCCTTGGTCACATTTCTCTATATGATCCTTTCCTTCTCCATGGCAAGTGCAAGTGTCCTTGGTTGATGAGCATAGACATCCCTAATGATAGAGTCCCTAAGGCCCCTAATAAAATGTCGAGTGATGAATGGCTCATCGTGCCTATAGCTAGAGTATTGCTTCAACCCAAGGAACTTCTTCTCATACTAATCTACTATTATAAAGCCTTAATTAAGCTCATGAAATTCATCAATGTGAGCCTCATGGTACTGTGGTGATAGGAATTTCTCCCTAAACCTTTTCTCAAAGATCTCCCAAGTGAGATTTGCAACATTGAAATGATGGCTATTGCTCTTCGAATCCCACCAAATAGAACCATGTTCCCTTAGATGTGTGATAGCACAATGGGCATTTATGTTGCTTCTATAAGGTAGTAAGGTGAAACAACACCCCATATCTAGCAAAAAGGTCACAGTCTTGAGTTCTATCCCCTAGCCATCAAACAATGGTGGTTTGGACCTCTGAAGTTCCCACATCATTTCAACCAGAGTGAAATCATCATTGTTATTATGACCACAACCTCTCCATTGGTGCCTTCTACCACTAGGTGGTGTTAAAGAACATTAATGTTTACACTCTTCCTCTCTATGCTCTAACTGATTTGAATCTCCATGATGAGATCCCTCTTCCTAATTATGATCCTGTTGGCACTCCTCCACATGAGGGCCCAACTAAGAAAGAATCTCCTGTAGCACTAGAATTAATGCCCCAATGCCATTGTAATTATTATCATTACCCTATTTTCCGTCTCCACCCTAACATTCCTCTTCTTGGTGTTCTTCTTGAACAACTCATTGGCTACCACCTCGATTACCAGGTCTTCGTGTAGGAGGCATCACTATGAAAGCAACAAGGTAAGGTCTGAACAAACAAGTCACAAGCATAAGAGTAAGAACAAGATATCAAAATAATAACTAGTAAATAACAATAAGTGGAAGCATAACACAAAGATCCTAGTGTGGCAACATGGGCTCTTATCTAGATGTAATGCCCCACCTGAAGGTCCTTGGAAACAAGGATAAATATAAGGCAAGATAATTTTTTTTTAAACAAGTATGGATGCACATTACATACAACATATGTGGATCACAAAGGTCACAATGGAAGACTAAACACACATCCAAACACCAATGGAACTCCAAATGCCACTACTAACCAAAATGATTAACCACAAAAGGACACAAATGATTTAAAATCCAAAAAGATACCAAATTCAAAAAGAAATTCCAAGATATTCAAGAACACCATAAATGGTATCTAGAATGCCTCCAAAACACTTCTGATCAAATTGAAAAGTGCCTACTATTCGCATGAGTAGTTTTTTTTTTTTCAAAACCTAGGTGATATTTAAAATCAACATTGTATGATACTTTCCAGTATTGTATGACCTTTCTAATAAAGGTGTGAGATACAATCAGGGCATGGATGACACTTCTCATGAAGGCATGTGATACTTCACAAGTATTGTACAAATTTTCTCCAAGAGCCGTGTGATACAATAGAGTGTCGCATGATAGAGTTTACATGGGTGTGTGATACCTTCTAGTATTGCACAATACTTCTCCTTTGAGCATGCAATACATTAATGTATCTCTCAATGTTGATGCATGGTCACCTAGGAAAAGCAATAATTACTCTAAGGACCAAAACAAGTGATAAAATGGGAAATCAAACCTCCACACTAGGAAGTACTGAATCCACAGTCAAGGCAAAGACACTCAAAACGATAGCTACAAAATGGAAACTACATCTTGTAGACACCTAAAAACCTTTAGAAAATAAAGTATTTTTATTTTCTGAAAAATTCCTGATGACATCATCATTTATTAATTAATTAATTTATTTTTATGCCATTAAATCCCTTTATCTTAATTAAAAATATTTAATTAAGGAATCCCTCCCAAAAAAGTTTAAATCTTATTTAAACATTATTTCTTTATTTATTAATTATTTAATTAATAAATTGACCAAAAAACCCAAAATTAATAAAAAATTTATTTTTTGCCCAAAACTTGGCCAATTTCCTTAAGACCACTAACCTCTTCCAAAATCTTCTAATCCTTCTTTAATTTTGATTAAAGGCTAATCCCATCATTTCCTACCCCTAATCTCAACTCAAAATATTTAATTAAGATTAAATATTAACCCCTCATGTTTATTAAAAAAAAGTTTTAATAAATATCTCCTCAACCCAAACCCTTGAAATAAATAAAACTTTATTTATTTCCTAAAAATCTAATTTATCCTCATCCTAAGAAGTTCTAGACTCTTCTAGAAAGTCTTCATCCTCATCCTAAGAAATTCTAGACTATTCTAGAAAGTCTTTATCCTCATCCAAAGTCTAGACTCTTCTAGAAGATGTCTTTAAACCTAATCTAATCCCCTCCTAACCTTGTCACATTCCCTAAACATGGGTTAAAACTTACTAACCCAAGCCAAAGTTAACAAATATCTCCTCCTTCACCCACCCTCATTAAATGCCATCCACTTGCCTATCCCTAAGCTAATCCTAAACCATCCTAATCCATTCTCTAATCATTTGCACAAGCCTAAGCAAGCTTAAAACCTTCCTAATCAAGCCCAAGTCAAAATTCCTCTCATCTCCCTCAAAATATCCCAACCATAAAACTTTATGAAGCCCACTAGGCCATAAATGACTCTTCCAAAGCCCTTTCATTGCTCTTACAAGCCATTATGAGGGTCTTTATGAATATTTTATCCCTTGAGCCTCCTTTGTTGACTCATCCTTCCCCTTTCCTCCATCCTCTCACCCTGTGACATGTGTCACTCCCTGATTGGCTATAAGGAAGCACAATCCGTGTGCTCTCCTCTCATGCAATATAAGCCTTCCATAAGCTTTTTCCCATCCTTGCATCCTAGCCCTTGATCCCTCAAGCCCTTTTTCTATTTAAGGAATCCTCTCCCAAGCCATTTTAACACAATCCATGAAGTAAAGTCATAATTCCATTTTAAGAAGCCATTTTACATCAAAACCATACACTCACACCCAAATTCCAACTCCATTTGAAGCCCTTTTTGAAGCATAAGTTTGAGCATACATCCTATCTATTTAGACAAAGCCACTCAACAAGAGAGCTTCTCATTGAGAGAGTCCATTAATGGCTCATATTATCAATTGAGAGTTCATCTTAGTCTATCTTGAAGTTTATGAATTTTGTTTAGTTTGTAGAAGCTTTATTTAAATTTGGTTTCTATTAGCATACTAACATTGCTCATATACACATCTAACCATCTATCATAGAAGTGAAGAGAAAGAATTGAAAGAAACATTGCAATGTTCTAAAACAACAACACAATAACTAAACAACCAAACTCAGTGCGGAGTTCCTCCCAACGGTAATAGCATCATGAGATCATGTAGATCCTAGCCATCACTTGTGTGTAACATCCCAAACTACCAACTAGATTGTTAGAACTATCTTATGAGGGTGTCACTAATAAAATATGCTATAACATAAGAATAAGGAAATTTAACATGCTAGAAGTAAGGCATAAGATAATCCTACAAAGTAGATAACATCATCTATCATATGCTAAAAAACATAATGAGGAAATGCATCAATAAACTAACATCATCTAAACATGATATACAAGCATTCCAATGAAAACATAAATCACAAGAAAGTATACTCCAGAATCTAAAGTAACAAGTGAAAACATCCAACAATAGTTGCACTAGGGTAAAAAACCATCACTGTACATGGGTCCCTAGTAGTGGTGAAGCTAGCTATGCCTCCCAACCATGTGGAACCCATATGTCCACTCCCACTATGCTGATGGAGATAATTATCCAACCAAAAATACACATAAAGAAAATTTCCATGGCTAATACTCATGCTAGAAAATATGATGTCTAAAACCAAGATCTGAGACAATGTATAAACTACAGGTCTTGGTCAGACACTCAATGGGATACTATGTTGGGGCTGACATCATGTATAGTCTCTTGGCATTGATAAGCCCAAGCTTGGAACTATGTGGACTCAACTTCCCAACAAAAGGCTCTCATACTAAATCATTTTTATTATCTTAAGTGTTATTACCACCTAGTGTTTTATTTGTTTATCACTTACTTAAAACTTCCTTTTTCAACCCTATGATGCCATAGACACTAGGTTATGATATAGAAGCCCCCTCCATATGCTACCCTACCTTACCCATGCTTATCCAATGATGAGTGCCCATAGGAATGATTATTCTTAACCCAACCCAAATGATCATAACTTCTAGAAGTACCATAGAAGATCAAGCCTCACAAGTCACCCAAAAAATGTATGCTCACATACTTGTGTTTGGCACAACACCATCATAAAGATCACAACACAAGGACTAGATGAGAACACCATAAAAAAATCACTAAACCAAAAATAGTCTCAGGAGGATGGATGTGGCATGCATCCCAATTCAAAATAAAAGTGCCACAATGGTTAGACTAACATCCAAATAGATAATCCAAATCCACAACCAAACTCAGGCCAAGAAAACCCAAGAAAATAGGTAGCACACAAAATGAGGTAAAAAACAAAAAATTGGAAAACTTCAAAATTAAAACCCATTTGGCTTTAGGGTACATAAGCCTTGAAAATCCAATAAAATTTGGGTTTAGACACCATATGCAAAAATGGCTAGCATAACAGTGAAAAACCGCAAATCCTCATTTGAAAAATAGAAAAAATGTTCATAACTGACCAACTATGTGGAATTAGCAAACAAAAATAGAGGGGAAACCTAGTTCTCAGCCTCCTAACAAAATGCTACTAGAAATAAAAGCTAAAATGAAGCAAAAACAAGAAAATGGGAAAGCCCTACCTGATAGCCAAAAGGGTCAAAGTAGAAAAAAACCAGGTAGAACAAATAACCTGTAGATACTACCAAAAATGATGACAAAGCAAGGTCTTCGTGAGCTAGATCCAATGAGTTCATCCTTGTGAAGATCCCGTGCCCATAGCTCTCACAATGAATAGAAGACCAATCCTTCAAAAAAGGATTTTAGAAAAAGCTCTCCAATTCATAAACTTCAAAATTGAAAAGTGAGGAATTAAATTCCTCTTTCCATACTTATTCACTTTTTGAGTGAATAATTGATTAGGGAAAATAGCTAGTTAAAATAGCTAAACTCTAAATCCACCCAAACAAAAATAGGCTATTCCTAGAAATAGAAATTCATCTATGGAAAAGTTGCTAGACATTAAATTCATTAAAGATTAAAGCCCCAAAACCCAAAATCATAGAAATTTCCTTAACAACTTTTAGAACAATGTGAACCTCTAAATGCACAAAAAGTGCTCATTAGTCTAATCACATAATGCAAATGAGTTTGGATTTAATAATCATGAAAAAGTTTAATTAAATAATTAAATAAGGATACGTCGACCATATAGGGATGACGTTAGTAAATTATGAATAGATGAATCATTAACTCCATTTTCCATTGCCAAGGATATAAATCTTGCATACTAAACACACAATCAAGTGCAATTGCATTTAATATCATAGTTGAAGAAATAAATGCATTAAATAAATTATTAAACCATTTATTCAATTATACCTAAATAATCCATTTACATCACTCACATTCGCATAGAGCATAAAGAGACAAGAATGAAGTAAATAACTATAGCATAAAATCCATCACATAACAGAATTAGAGATATGTCCAAATACCAAATAATAAAATATCATCATAGACCTACTATCATCTCAAAATAGCATCAACATGCAAATATGATAAACTAAACAACATAGCAGTAAAGCATCTATAGTACTAAAATCAAATTATAACATCTGACCCTCAAGTCATTTCAAAGTACAAATAATAAGAGTAACAAGTATCTCTCAAATCAAAACATAACAAGGTACAGATTGCAAACATGAGAAACACTATAGATCTGGTCAACCTCCCTCTATCTTTTCAATAAGATAAGTTTGGTTAATCCCTACTAACCTAATCATTAACATTTAGTTATAACCATCATGGTTTAAGAGTTTAACTTTACATGGATAATGAATTAAACCTTAATTAGAATTTTAGTAGGTGGCATTTTTTTCAAATCCCATTTTTGGGGTGTTCTTTCTCCTTGTTTAGCATATGTGTGTGTGTGTGTGTGTGTGTGTGTGTGTGTGTGTGTGTGTGTGTGCGCGCGCGCGCACGTGCGTGCATGCACACGCATGTCTGTATGCACATATGTATATATGTGTCTATATGTAGATATATGTTGGAAATATAAGAGGAGTAACTGAGAGGGGAGTTGTGAATCAATTACCACAAAGACAAATCCAAGATCCCTTAAGATGTCAATACAATACAAAACCAAAACTCTAATGAAACTGCATAAACTATTGTAACTTAGTTAACATAGGATCACCTTACTAACACAACATAGATCAGTTTACATTAATAGTTACTATCACTCAATAAACACTGAACATGTAGATCTTAAGATATTAAATGTGATTATCTTAATTAACTTAGTTGCAGAAATATAAAGCAAATAATATGAACACATGAGACACCAAGATTTAACTTGGAAACCCAATTTGGGAAAACCACCAATTGCAACTAGTTACTATTTTTCACTCTTTTGAAGTGAGCCCTGTTAGGAGCCAACCCTATTAAATGTTACAAAACACACTGTTAGGTGTGACCCTATTAAAGGATTTAGTTCACCCTCTTAGGAGTGGCCTTGTTAAAGTTTTTAGACACTTCAATCTATAAATGCCACCTTGTTAGAGGATTTTGCAAATAGCTATTAGGCTAACTCTATTAGTTGATTTGATTCACTTGTACAATTATTAGAGAGTAACAATGAATTGACCTGTTTTTTGATGCAACTGACTTTTCTGATTTAGATCTTAGTTCTAGCTTAAATACTTGATCCTCCTTGATCATAATGTTCTTTGTAGCTTGGTTAACTTAGATACTTTGTCTTCTTGCATATATCCTTCTAATTTTTTTCCTTAATTCACCTTCTTCTATTCTACATGTTCACATATTCAATCCTCAACTTGACCTTATACTTATATGATTTACCTTATCAAGTTAGCTTGAATATACTTTTAAACAATCAATAATCAACCCTTGAGTCGACTAGAACTAACAAATAAATCCATCAGACTCAATATGCTATCACAAGAAATCCTTCATTACTAGACCCAACTCAGTTAACACTAGATTCAACCAACTTTTCTTCGATAATTGAGTGAGCTTAGTCAACATTAGTTCCATGCCAACTTTCCTTTGGTAACTGAGTGAACTTAGTTAACACTAGATTTCCTTTGAAGCTTGAGTGAGTTCGATAGATACTAACTTGGAACCTGGTTATTAGTGGAACACTTGACATATACAGGAAACTGTCTTCAATGCTTGAGTGAGCTTGAAAATTATTGACTTGCTTGGTAAGGCTTGAAATTTTGTGTAACATCAATGACATTATACAATTGAACAATTATTTTCAAAAATATATACATATATACATACATAGAAATATATCATCTATTTGGGGGAGGCTTATCCCACCCTTGCCCACTATGCACGCATAGGGAGAATGGACATTGCAATCATGGGAATAGAGTACCCTATAGGACTATGTGCATTGTCATGGCTGCCATCACAATCACCATGACATAATGGGCATCGCAGTGCCACCTATAGTCACCACTCTCTTTCAAAGAGAGGTGGCGACCATTTTTCAAAAGTGTTTTTTTTTACATCTAGTTTATTATTATTATTATGTGTGTGTGTGTGCACGTATGTATATATGTATGTATGTGTGTATGTATAATTTTTGGCAAGTTAGCTAAAGTAAGTTGATAGACTTTTTCATTAATGATAACATTATGCAAAGGTAAGACCGCTGAAGATAAATATTTTGGTATATGATTACAATGAAAGCTGACTAAGTGTTACTTAGGAAAATAGTGAACAAATGGATTGTTTATTTTGGCAAGCTTCATTGGAAGCAAGTATAGGTCTATAGTTTTGGGAGACATTAGCATGGGAAATATAAATTGTATATCTAAGGTCACATAGCATAGTTTTTTAGTTGGAATCAGTTTTGGAAGGAGGTTCTATTAAGAGTGTCCTAATGTAGAAACATTGTATATGGTGCAGTGTGAATGAAGAGTTATCCTTCCCTTTGTCTTTTTTCATTTGTTAGTCAAATCCTCCTCCAACTTTATCTCTAAACTAACATGTCTCTAAAACTCAAGAGAGGTGAACAACCTACAAGTTGCAAAAAGTTCCTCTAATTGGGCTCCCTCCAATGCCCTAGCTAACTATCTTAAATGGGTAAAGAATCAAGGGTCCTTCTCTTCCATTATTTTCCTTTCTCATCAAAAAGAGGTAAACCAAGAATGGGAAAAAGGGTATGGGATTTTATTATTTCCAAAATTTCCACTTTTCAAAAGGTACTTTTGAAAGGTCATAAATGAGTTTTAGGTAGCTATTTAGTCAAAGATTAACTCCCAACCCAATGTACACCCAATGGGTTAGGTATTTTTGATCCAAACCCCACCACAGGGTCTTCAAAACTCACCTTGAGTACACCTATAGATTCAACATGATTCAACTCCAATCATGGCTTCCTACTCTAGTAGTTCTCTTAGAAAATCTATAAGGTACTACTGTAGGTTAGGTTGCACTCATTGAACCCTAAATGGACATTTCATTACCATATAAATGTTTTACAAGTGTTCATTGACACCATAAATTCCACATCACATTAAACTCTTGGCATGTACATTTGGAAGATAACAATTTAAATAATATATTACTTAACAATGAATCATCCATTTATGATTATAAATAAAATACCATATAATGAGATTTTGTCTCTTCATTAGACTTAACATTGAATTTACTATTTCACATTGTCCTAACCTTGATTCTCTAATTTATATCCATGGTTAAATTTTTACACACAATATATCCAAACATGAGTAATCCAAGTAAATCCATACATATAATCCACACAACTAATTAATATCATTAAATATATAAAATTGCATTCACATAATCCATCAATTATCAAAACAATATATGCTATTTAATTTCACATCGAAGCATATGTGTTCATAAATTATATGTGGAAATCAAAACATCATCAATTACACTCTAGAACATAATTCATAGGTCAAATATAATTAAACCATAAAATCCATAATTCAATTTCTATCATTACAATAATCTTCTAAATCTATCAATAATAAAGCATATATAAAAATGACCTAACATTATCATCATACTAAATAATCATAATATAAAATCACCACATGATGTCTAATGATATGAATTCTATATATAATAAATTTAAATGTATCAAAAATATGTATTGTAAGAGAGACAAAATATGAAAGTAATAATGGAGCTATGAAGGGTCGGGGTAGGACCTCAAATGTTGATCTAGGTCTATAGTCTCCTTTGTAGATTGTGTGATTGTATTTGGTTAGCCCCCTCTTTTGGCTTCTTATTTATCAAAAATAATTTTCCAATGTTGTCTTGATGAATGATGTTATAATATTTTTAAAAATAAAATTCAAACAAATGTATGATGACAACAATGTTGTACTTATGACCACCTATGGTATACAGATCCTCAATGAAATATTGTTCAAATGTGTGGGTAAATATTGAGATATGTAGTGTATTGGTTGAACTATTGACAATATTAGAGAATTTCCCTTGGCAACACCATGTACAATATGAAGGTTTGTGGAGAGATTGTTGATGTTAAGGGAGTTAATATAATTGGAATTTTTGTTGAATGAGGTCTTGACATGCAAGGTTTTTTAGAATGTCAACATATGTCTAGGAGCTTCAAAGAAGAGTTAGATACACTTGATTCCATGTGGTATAGGCTATTGATTATAATAGTATGTACAATGTAGAACATTCTTGAGTGTGTGAGATAGGATATATGTTGTAGGAAAATTGAAAACCTTATTTCTATGCATGTCTTTATGTGGTGGTTTGAGTAAGTTAGCAATGTTATAGTAAAGATTGCTTGTGAGCTAGTGACAAAGAATGTTGGTATCTTGAACCATTTTTGTCTATTAGTGTCAACCATTTAGTCATTTACAAGGTAGAGTCAAACATTCATCACTAAGATTGAGCTACTCTATATAGGTCGAGTCATGTACATAAGAAAGTATGTACCAATCTCTGTAGGAGCCAAGTAGTTTTTGGTCACAAAGTATTTTTATATGAGTTGATCTCATCAACAATCAAGAAAGTCAACAATGATCAAGAAAATCTCAAGCATATAGGTTTCGAGTTACATAGTGTGTGCCAAGCTAAATACATTTTGGGCATCAAAAGGATAATACAGGCAAAGCAACAACAATGCCGAGCATCAAGAAATAGTAAAGATCTAGCAATGCAAAGTTTACATAAAAGTTAAGAATGGAATAGAGTTTGAGGCAAAATGATTATCAAGCCAACTTAGAAGGAACACTTCAATTTTAAAGAGGTTGTTACAGAACATTTAATACTTACAATTGTTGTTACAAAACATTTACATGACATGGATCAAAAATCCCCATGTTGTGTAAATCAACAATCAAGATGAAGAGGCAAAACATGGAATCATCTAGAAAAATATTTACAAAACTCTTTAAATAACAATGATCTTAACCTAGATCATGCATATTGTCATAAGTGAAAGTGAGGGAGATGAGAAGAGTATATGTGTGAACATGGAGCACTATACAGTGAAGAATTGAGAACATGTCAAAACTTAATGAAGGGTTTTGTTATCATCTAATGGAATAAGTGACCTATCCATAAGTAGTGAAGTGAAAGGGAAAGACAAGTAATATCATATTAGAGGAGAGACTTAGTTGGCAAGGAGAAGACTCAAAATCATCTTACAGAGCATACCAAGAGTCAGGTACTGAATTAGTTTTAATCAACTTGAATCAGGGTAAATCTCTTAACAGAATAGTCTTAAAAAATCTTTGTAAATCTCCTAACATGGTCCTTACTATGTTGTAAGTGTTAAATCCTCTAACAAGGTGAGACCTAGTAGTCTCTTAAGCCTTTAATAGGGAAGGCTGCTCATAAGGTAGATCATATCTTATGATCAAACATTGCAACCATCATAGGTTAACTTTATTATTGCAATAGTGAAGATTTTTGGGTGTCTTCCCCACCCTAATTTTACTTTCACCTTGGAGGGTTTCTAGGTAAAAAATATTGTGTTATGTGTTTATTTTCATGCATGTGATTGATCATATTTATATGTTACAACAGATTTATATTACAAGTTTTCCATACACAAGTTATTGGTAGATGTGAATGAATTGGTGAAAAGTTTAAAGTGTTAAAGATTTTAATTCACCCCCCCTCTCATGATGCAAGAGCATCCTTGGTTGCCTTGTAACCCTACACTTTTTGTTCATTCTACCAGTTACTTTTGAGTTTCAATTTCTAGATACTGTCGAGTTCCAATTGTTGCCAAGTTCCAGTTTCTAGTTACTATCAAGTTCCAGTTGCTGCTGAGTTCCAATTGTTGTCGAGTTCTAGTTTCTAGTTTTTGCTGAGTTCCAATTGCTACCAAGTTATCCAGTGTGTGCCAAGTTATCTAGTATTGGTTGAGTGTTCCTTCATGTGCTAAGAAAGCCTATTATTTGTTGATTCTTAGTTCCTTCTTTACCTGAATTGTTTATATTTTGGTCCTTAGTGGGATCTGACTCGTGTATTTAATTTTGATCATGAATTTAATGATAGGATCTTTTTTAGGGATGAGTGTTGACCATTTTGGGGTCAACCTTTCTTTCTTGTAATGATCTAGAATCTTTTACAATTTTTTTTGGGAAGTATAAATAGTGTTCTAAGGCTTAGGTTAAAGGTAAAACTTATAGGATTTTGAAGGTGGAATACATATGTGTTTGGAACTATGAATTTGAAGTTGGATCATGGATCTTGAATGTATTTTTGTATCTGGCTATAACCTAGAAGGCCTTATAGCTAGGCATGTATGTTGATTATTTGCTGAATCAATAAAATATTTCGTTCTCTCTTTCTTTGGTGTTGTTCTCTATTGTTTACTTCCATTGTGTTTACTTTGTAAGGTGGTTAGGAAATTTGGGCATGCCCTTGGCCCTAGTTATTTCTTTCACTCCTTGCCTTAGGTGGTATCAGAGCTTAAGGTTTGTCCTTGTGAAGATTGGATTTTGTAGAACCCTAAGTGAACTTGTTTGTGGGGTAGTAGATATGAGGATTTGACCTAAAACTTGCAGAAGGTTATAATCTTGCAAGAACCTAATTTGTAAAGAGGGTTCAAGGTAGAGGAAATGTTGATAATGCTATGTTAGATACATTGAGATAGATTGCAACTAGATTAGATGTTGTAGAGACTACTCAGAGGGGAGCAGCACATCTTGATAATGTGAGTGATGATGAAGTAGTAGCACCAAACCCTAATCTAGAACCTGAAGAAGATCAAGATGAGGCAAGATTATTGAGGGTATTGTCTAGGAAAATTTCAAAGCCCATTTTATAAGTTTTTCCTTATGATGGGAAATTGGACACCAATGTTGTGTTGGATTAGACCTCTAAAATGGAGAATTTCTTTGACTATGAAAACACTCCTAACAATAGGAAGGTGAAGATTGTAGTTACTAGGTTGAAAGGATATGCCTCACTATGGTGGGAGCATTTGCAAGTTGATAGACAAATGAGAGGAAAGGAGAAGCTCAAAACTTGGGTCAAAATTGTGAACAAAGTAAAGAAAAAATTCCTTCCTACTAATTACCAAGTTATCTTGTTGAGAAAGATAAAAAATCTAAGATAAAGAGACATGATTGTGAAGGAGTATATTGAGGAATTCTATAGATTGAACATCATATTTAGATATGTCGATTATGATGTTGAGAAAATTGTAAGGTACATAAATGGATTGAGATCTAGAACTCAAGATTAAACAAGTTTTGTGAAATTGGAAATTCTGGAAGAAGCATACCAATATGCCTTGAAACCTGAGGAGATCTTAACAAAGAAGCATGAACACAGAAAAAGAGGTAGAGGTGGTAGATTCTAGAGAGGCAAAGGTAGATCTGAAAATTTTGTGCAACATAAGAGCAAACCTGAATGGAAGAATGATGAGACAGAAAAGACCAAGTGGAAAGGTGGTGATTCTTATCAAGGAGGTGCTAGTTCTTACCGAGGAAGAGGTAATTATTATTCTAGAGTAGATTTCATGGTAATTGTTTAAGATGTGGTAAAGAAGGGCATAGATCCTCTTAATGTAGATCTTCTAAAAGCAGACAAGGTAATAGAAATGTTGTGATTCAAGGAGACACTAAGGGTTTACCAAATGGACCTAAGGCTAGAGAAAATCCAATGGTGAGAAGAACCTTATGTCATAAGAGAAGTGATGAGGAACCTATCCTAAAGAGAAGTCTTTTCAAAATTAGATGTAAGATGGCTGAAAAATATTGTAAACTGATCATTGACAGTGGAAGTTCTACAAATTTGACATTAAAAGAGCTAGTTACAAAGTTGCAGTTGTAGAGGCTGAAGAATCCCAAGCCCTATCATGTTTCATGGATCAAGGATTAGTATAAGATATTGTAAGTGAGCAATGTATTGTGAAGTTAAAGATTCAACATTACTTTGATGAAGTTTTTTGTGATATTATGCCTATGGATTGTTGTCATATTTTATTGGGTAGAGCTTGGGAATATGATAGATATGCTATACATGATGCAAGATTAAATCAATATACTCTTTAGGTGAATGGGAAAAAAAATATTGCTTCCTATGATTGAAAGTCTAGATGAGGTTAATTGTACTACTATAAAAATTTGCATGGTCAATGGAAAATAATTTGAAAAGAAAATGAAAATGAAGAAAATCTATTTTGCTATAATTCCTAGAGGACAGAGTTTTGGTAGTAATGACCAAGTGACATTAGAAGCTGGTAATGATTGAGTGACAGAAGAAATTGGTAGAGGGAGAGTACCAATAGAAATTGAAAACTTGTTGAATGCATATAAAGAGGTTGTTGCAAAATATATACCTGATGGTTTACCACCAGTAAGCAGTATAAGTCATTTTATGGATTTGATTCCTCGATCTATTTTTATAAATAAAGCACCATATAAATTGACACCTATAGAGAATAAAGAACTTAATAGACAAGTGCATGAGTTATTGCAGAAAGGTTTGATTAGAGAATGGAGAATGGTGAATGTGTACTGATTCTAGAGCTATCAACAAGATCATAGTGATGTATAGGTTTCCTATGTCAAGGACATATGACATAATGGATTGTTTGAGTGGATAAAAGTATTTTACTAAGTTTGGTTTAAGGAGTCACTATCATTAGATTAGAATCAAAGAAGGTGATGAATGGAAGACTACTTTTAGGATAGAAGATGGTTTGTACGAATGGTTGGTTATGCCTTTTGGTTTGACTAATGCACCTAGTACTTTCATGAGCTCGATGAATGAAGTTTTGAAAAGATATTTGGGTAAGTTTGTGATTATTTATTTGGATGACCTTTTGATATTTAGTAAGACTAAGGAAAAAAATCTTGAGCATGTTAGACAAGTATTGTAGAGATTGAAAGATGAGAAGTTGATGATTAATTTGAAAAAGTGTTGTTTTATTCAAGAAGAGATTGTGAATTTGGGATTTATGATTTCAGCTAATGGTTTGAAGATAGATCCTGAGAAGGTAAAAGAAATCTTGGAATGGCCTACACATGAGAATGTGGGTGAGGTAAGATCATTTCATGGTTTGGCTAGTTTTTAAAGAAAGTTTTAAGGAATTTTAGCTTTGTTTGTAATGCTATGACTAAGATAATGAGAGTAGATAAAAATGAATTCAAGTGGACTCATAGAGCTGTTAATTGTTTTTAGACTTTGAATCAAAAGGTTGCTAAGTTTCCTGTATTGGCTTTACCTAATTTTAATAGTGTATTTCAAGTTGAATGTGATGCAAGTGATAGTGCAATAGGAGCTGTATTGAGTCAAGAAGGTAAACCTATTGCTTTCTCTAGTGAGTAGTTGAATGATGCTAAAAGGAAATATTTAGTGTATGATCAAGAGTTTTATGCTATTGTTCAAGCCTTGGAGAAGTGGTGACATTATTTGATTCCTAAGGAGTTTGTGTTGTATACTAATCATAAAGCTTTATAGTACTTGGAAAGTCAACATAAATTGAATTAGAGACATATGAAGTGGATTGAGTACTTATAGAGTTTCACATTTGGTATCAAGCATAAGAGTGGAGGTACTAATAGAGTTGTTGATTTATTGAGTAAAAGACATTATTTGTTGACTAAAATCAAGGTTGAAGTTCTTAGTTTTGATGAAATGAGAGAGTTGTATGATACTAACCCTAATTTTTCTGAGCCATAGAGAGAGTGTAGAACACTAAATCTAATAGATCACATATGTAAGTATGCTGAGTATTTTATTCAAGAATGTATGTTGTTCAAAGGTATTTAGTTGTGTATCCCTAGAAGTTCTATTATAGTTAATTTGATTAAGGAAAATCATAGTGGTGGTGTTGGTCTAATTTTTTACATAGTATCTTTTCTTAAAATCATGATGAAAAAATCAGATGTGAGTTATTTTCTTTGATCCTAGTTTTCAATTTTTGGGTCTTGTATTTTTGATATCCTTTAAAATTTGTGTAAAACCCTAGGTATTGCCCTTTTAAAATTATCTAGGCACAAAACTTTTAAAAGGGGTCAAATACTCTTTTCCTACCCACTTCAAAAGTCACTGTTGAGTACTTTTATAAAAGGTCGTGCCCTACCGTTGGATCTCATTTGGATCCACAGGTGTCATTTTCTCACTATAAAAAGTTGCAAGGATGTTTACTATAACAATGTAGCAACCATTAGAAAATTTTGTTTTCGTATAGAAAGAATCAGGTTTGGCATAGGAGAAGTGTATAAATTTGAAAAAATTATGGTCACATGCTCTGCCCCAGGGTTGTCAATATTAGAAAGGATGCACGAGGAGCAATTTGCAAGTGTTTGTTGGAATTATGATATATTTGTCATCAGTGACAACACTTATTTAATTTTGAATGCTTACCAAGCTCATCACCTAGTCTATAGTTCACACTGAGAATTCAGCGGTTAGCTTATAAATTCCACAAGTAAATAGTTGATATCGAGCATTCTTTTGGAAACCGAGCATATGGGCAGTTCAGCAGTGTTCTCCAAGCAGTTAGTGGTTACCGAGCAGAACAATGTTCTCCAAGCAGTCAGTGCTCACCGAGTCATCAAAAGAACTTAGTGTTTACCGAGTGATCAAGGTAAATGAAGAACTTAGTGTTTACCGAGTGACCAAGGTAAATGAAGGAATCAGTATTTACCAAGTGAAGAAGGTTATCAATGGATTCAGTTTTTACTGAGTGACACAATATTCACTAAGTCACCAATGGTTACTGAGTTCCAAGCTACTTAGAATGATTAGTATGGACCGTGCCTCTACTCTTACCGAGTGCATGATGATGCAGTGTATTGTAGTGGATGCCGAGTATCAGAAGGTCACCGAGTCAGTTTGTAGAACTCGAGTTTTTTACCACCTGGCTGACTCAGTAATACTTGTTCACTTGTATTTGGCTGACCTTGCCAGTGTAAATATTGGATTGGTATATATCATGTGAAATGATGAGATGTTAAAGAGTTGGTTATGATGTGTAGCAATAATTTGAGAAGAAGGAAAGCGAATCACCAGCAGAACAGAGGAATACAACAAGGTCAACATTGATGCAGAAAGGATATATTCATCACATTAGGTGATCAGAGTGCAAAGGATATTACCAGCAATCAGTTATAATCAGATCCACTACTTCATCCTAATAGGTGAATCAGTTTGCTAAATCCTTTAACAAGGTATACTTAACAGTCTTTTGTAAATCTCCTAACAGAGTGCATACTTCATTGTATGTTTGTAAATCCTTTAACAAGGTGGATCTAGCAATCCTACTTGCTCCTAATAGGGCAGATCATTAGAAGTGATCATTGTAAGTCTTAACTAGCCAACTTTATACTGTAGTATTGAAGTTTTGTGGGTATCATCCCCACCCCAGTTTTACTTTCTAATTGGAAGGTTTCTAGGTCACCAAATCTGTGTGTTCATGTGTTACAAATTTTTATCTTTTCATGCATACAGTAGTTTAAATGAATGAATGGTAAAAATATTATTATGTAGAATTGAGTTAAAGTTTTAGAGTTATTGATTCACCCCTCCCCTCTCAGTAACCTTGTTAGTCTTGATTATTTCCAACAATTGGTATTAGAGCTTTGTGGTTCATAGGACAAAAGTTTGACAGCTTGAGCAAAGATCAAGGACAATGGAGATATTCAAACTTGACAAATCTATTGAGAATGAAAAACTAGATCTGGAAATGGCCATGACTCAATTCAATGAAGCAAAGGAGCATCTTTTTCAATCCCTGAAAAGAAGGAAGGAACTTGCAAGACAAATGAATGATTATCAGTTTATTGAAGACCTTTTACCATCATTTAGTTCAAATGAAGCTAATGAAGCAATCAAGGAACTCCTAGCAAAGAATGGTTCTTTGCAGGAAGAAGTAAGAAAGCTCAAAAGAGAACAAGAAGTCCAATCCATTAGGTTATGTGAAGTTTTGGAACAGAGAAACAAGGCAAATGAAGACTTAGAGGTAAGAAATAATCTATCCCTTCAACATGAAGATCTTATAGGACCACTATCTAATGCAAATGAAGAAATTACGATTCTAAGATCTGAGAATGAAAGTTTGAGAAATAATTTAATCACTGAAAGACAAATCAATGCAAGTTTGCAAAGTGATCTGAGATCTAAAAGACAAAACAATGAAAGTTTAAAAAATGACTTAAATGTTGAAAAACAAGTCAATGAAAGGATGATAAAATCTCAAGCAGATATGGATCAATTAAATTTGCAAAATGAGAAAAATCTTCATGGACAAAAAGGTAAAGCAGGCCTTGGATACAATGAAGAAGGTGAATCTTCCAAATAGGGTACCCAAAAGAATCAAAAACCTACTTGCAATCACTATGAAAAGTTAGCTCATACATCTAACAGATGTTGGAGCAATGGTAAAAGAAAATTCAATGGTAAATGCTACAATTGCAATCAACATGGTCACAAAAAAAATGAATGCAAAATGAAACCAAAGTTTGAGGGCAAATGTCACAAATGCAAGAAACAGGGTCACACGGCATCTGAATGTAGATCTAAATCATTCAATCCAATAGAACACATTCTTAATGCATTATTTGGTTGGGACTACAATACTTGGTGCAGATGTCACTATTGTGGAGAATATGGACACATTGGAATAAACTGTGCAAGGCATCACCTAAGGAAGAAAGATACTACTATAAGATGTTATACATGTACCGAACTTGGTCATATATCCAAGAATTACATGAATATAGGAAGAATTGAAGATGAAAAGAAAGCTAGAGCTAACAACATTCGAAAGCAGATGAGACAACAGTGGATTCCAAAATCTACTAAGCAAGAAAATTCAAATAATGGCTATGTCATTCAAGAAGTGGGTGACTCCACTATTTCTAATTAGACTCATTAAAAATGACCAGGGACTACATCTTCAAGCAATATCCTAAGCAGTTCCAGAATGTAGAAGTGCAAATGACAAATCAGTATTGTTCACTGTGACGCATTTTACCGAGCAAGGTTGGTTTCAGACTTAACCGAGCCAGGTCGGTAATATGAAAGATTTTTTTTTGTATACCGAGTTGCAAAGTTTGTCGAGTAAGTCGGTGACTCTCTGAAAAACCCTAGGTCCTCTCAGCTACCTTTGTACCCAAGAATTAATGGCAAATTTTTCATCAAAAGGGGAGAAATTGATCTCATTTTTCACCGTGAATTCAGAATATACAGAGTGAAGAGTTTCCAAGAGTGTAAAAGAGAGTTCAAGCGATTTTAAGTGATTTTTCAGCGAAGAATTTGTTTAACAAAATCATTCACTTTCCAAGCAGCAATGGCATCTGCAAGCACCAGCAGTAGCAAGGCAAAAAGAGGCTCTGAAATGCTTGTGAAGGGAGTAGAATGGAAAGCACCCAGCTTCAAGCTCGTTCCTGCCATAGCTGAATCGCTCAACCCTCATGGAGCTCAATCAAAAATTCCACCAAAGGTACTTCTTATAAACGACATTCGTACTCATTTCAAATGCACTATTCAAGAGATAGGGACACTAGATATGGATAATGCCCTAGCCGAGTTGTGAGTGGATGGAACCCTCAAACCCGAATTCAAACATCTGGAAACCAAAGGTTTGACCCATATCCCACATCTGCCAAGGAACTTTCAACTGAAATGGATGAGATACATTTTAAGCCGTGTGCATAATGGTCAGTTGTGGTTAGAGCAACCCATCCTAATAATAAAGAAAATGATTCATAGGATCACGAGTTTGCCAATGTTAAGCAAATCAAAAACCACCAAAACCCTAAGTCGGGATGAACTCTAGAAGTTAACCCTAGTTGAATGGGATGGCAGAGGATTAAAACCTAACAATGTATCTAATGCAGAGTTAAAATTCAGACCCTATTTAATTGCATATAAGATATATAGTTCCAGCAAATTGAACAGCGTGCCCTGTGAGGTTGTAGATTTAGCCTATAAGGTTGTGAAGAAAAACATGGAGTTTGACCTAGCAGATGTGCTGCTAAAAAAACTTAATAAAAACATGGATAGTATAAGAACCTCAAAAACCAATTCTTGTAAATTTGGTTCTTTGTTAGTTTGTTTATTTTTCTATGTATAGAAATTTTTCCCTTCAAAAGGTACAGTTGTATGGAGGAAAGATATTCCAGTCTTGTATCAAATAAATGAGTTTGTAGTAGAGATGGGTGAAAATTTTGATAGTATTATGGATAATTATTTTGAAGAATTCAAGGAAAGAATGAATAATAGATTCAAAATCCCTCCTAAGCTTGTTGAGGATTACAAAGATGATGTGTGCTTCATGGTTGACTGTGACAAGGTATACATTCAGGCAGTCAGACCCTGAGTTGCATGGGTAAAACCTCTTCCTTATGAGGTAAATATTGATGAAACCAGAGACATCATAGAAGCACTGGTAAATGATCCACTAGACCCAAGGCAACCAATTTTTGAAACCTATGAAGAAGCTAAGGCCAGAATTGAGCTTGAAATCAAGCTACCATAGGCCATAAGCAAGGGCAAGAGGAAAATAGAAAAATTGAAAATTTCTACCGGTTCTCTTATGCTCATTGAGGGAAAAGGTGAAGATGAAGAAGGAGAAGAAGAAGAAAGAGGAGAAGAAGAAGAAGGTGAAGAAGAAGGAGAAGAAGAATCTGCAGAGGAACAAGCAAATAAGAAAGGTAAGGTAATCATTACCAAACCCAAAAAGAAGCCTACTATAGTATTCACCAGAAGAACCAGGAAAGGTAAGCAGGAACCTATACTAGTTAGGCCTGCATCCACATTTAAGAAAAGGCTCAAACAATTGGAGGAAGGAGTTGGCATCACAAATTTTAAAGCATTGAAATTTGAAACTAGAACTGATGCGGAGAAAATGCAGATTGAGGAACTGATACTCAGCAAGATGGGTAAATGGAAATACTGCCCAAACCAGATTGCCCCTCAAATCTCAAAAGAACTACTGGAGAGATTGCAACTGATATGGGAGTTAGCCACCCAAATGGTAAACTATATTTATGAGCAATCTATAAGGAATCTCTAACCAAGTCTCACTGGAGCAGAAGTAAAAGCTGAAATGAAAAACCATGAAGGTAAAATGATGATCAGATTCCACACTTGTTTGATTTTGATTAAAGACATTGAACATGTTATAAATGATGCTACAAACATGTGGAAAAACATCTATCATCTACATAAGCCCAGTGTAGAACTAGTAGAAATCAAAGATGATGATAGCGACAGTGATGATGAACTTGATAGCACTCCATCCGTCACAGTCTCACCAAGAGAGATGCATGCACTGATGGAAGATAAGGAGGAAGAAGACAAGGAGGAAGAAGTTGAAGAGGCAGATAAGGAAGAGGATGACCCTGTGAAAATTGTAGTAGTAGTTATTGCATCCCTTCCTCACTCTCCACCTAAAACTGTTATATCATCAAGTTGGAGTCAGCTTCGAAAGATTTGGTCACAACTACATCAGATATATCATCTGCACCTGCCACATCTCAGCTCCAGGTATCATCAATGGAAGTGTCTACCACTTCATCTATCGAGCTGCATACCTCCACTTCATCTACTGAGCTATAGGAAACTCCTTCAGTTACCGATTCATCCACTGTAGTAGTCACCACATTAGAAGTATCTATTACTTCTGTAGTATGTACAGTAAGTTTTCCAGTTTTCTCTCCAATTTTGTCAACTTCAGCTACATTAGCACCAATTTTTGCATCAGTGAGCTCTTCAATTGTAAATATTCTGGTATGCACATCAATTTTGGGAAGTATACCAATTTTGGATACATTTATCCCCTCTCTTAGTCTTCCTTTAGTTGGTCCTATTCCAGTTTTGATAGCCAATCCAACCTCATCAACCATCGTCTCAGTTTCAAAAGGCAAAGATGTTAGTACAGCAAAAAAACCAAAGACTCCATTAAAACTTCTGCTTACAGGTAAGGCAATTGATGATGATGTAGACTTGGATACTAAAATTGTCATTCCAAAGATAGATACAGATACTACTTCAGTTGATGAACTAAGACTGCTCAGTCAGCAAATAGAACTGAAGGCAAAACAGAAATAACTAAGGAATGAAAGAGATAGAGAATTTAGAATTATTGATGAAGCGAAAAATATAATTACTGAGGCTATAGGTGTTGATGTTGATACTTCTCAACACATTTTTCTACAATTAGAAGAGGTAGTCAATAAATTCAATGAGGACACCTCCGGTCAAGAAAAGTTGATAGAGAAGGCAGAGAAGAAATTTGATAATAAGGTGCTCGAGCACATCGCTCAACATATAGCAATAAAATAGGTTGAATTAACCTCAATTTTGCCCAACAAACAAAATTCTTTTAATATTGTAACATCTCTTTTTGCTAAGCTTTGTGATGTTACCGAGTATACTAAAGAAATAAGAGAGCAATTGAATAAGATAGATGAGGATCTAAAGGCAAGTGCACAAAATCTGAAGCTTGACCCCAGTTCAACCTCATCTCATCACTTCATAATCAAATTTTTGTTAGAAAAACAAGAAGAATTGCTGAGAGAAGAGTCAAGGATCCAATCTACATTGTTAGATATTCAGAATATGATCCTTCCCATCATGGACACAATGCAAAAGCACATTGCCCATTCAAAAACATTGATCCATGACAACAATTTCTCCATTGTAGACCATGTGATTGAACTGTCTGCAAAAGTTCAAATAGCTCTATCCACATGCAAAATCCTTCAAGAGAATTGGGACAAGACTCTGCAACTCATTCTTCAGGTCCATTCAAAGTTTATCTCACATTTTGGTGTTTCTATGTAAATACATTTTTTTAATTCTTTGGCATTATTGTCAAAAAGGGGTAGAAAGAGATACTCAGAAAGAGTTATTGGTGACATAAATGTACAAAACGGACAAAGAGATACTGTAAATAAAAGTGATATAACTCAGGAAAATACCTTGTGTATATTGTATGGGGGAGTCATATGCAAAGAAGCCATGTATATTCAGCAGAATTAGTTGTCAGTATGTCAAATATTGTATATAAGTTTTGAATTATAAGTGTTTTTTTCACTAATGCCAAAGGGGGAGATTGTTGGAATTATGATATATTTATCATCATTGACAACACTTATTCGATTCTGAATGCTTACCGAGCTCATCACCTAGTCTACAGTTCACACCGAGAATTCAACAGTTACCTTATAAATTCCATAGGTAAACAGTTGATACCGAGCATTCTTTTGGAAACTGAGCATATGGGCAGTTCAACAGTGTTCTCCAAGTAGTAAGTGGTTACCGAGCATAATAGTGTTCTCCAAGCAGTCAGTGCTCACCGAGTCATCAAAAGAACTTAGTGTTTACCGAGTGATCAAGGTAAACAAAGAACATAGTGTTTACCAACTGATCAAGGTAAAAAAAGAACTTAGTATTTACTGAGTGACCAAGGTAAATGAAGGAATCCGTATTTACCAAGTGAAGAAGGTTATCAATAGATTCAGTTTTTACCGAGTGACACAATATTCACTGAGTCACTAATGGTTACCGAGTTCCAAGCTACTTAGAATGATTAGTATGGACCATGCCTCTACTCTTACCGAGTGCATGACGATGTAGTGTATTGTAGTGGATGCCGAGTATCAGAAGGTCATCGAGTCAGTTTGTGGAACCCAAGTTTTCTAACACCTGGCCGACTCAGTAATACTTGTTCACTTGTATTTGGCCGACCTTACCAGTGTAAATATTGGATTGGTATATATCATGTGAAATGATGAGATGTTAAAGAGTTGGTTATGATGTGTAGCAATAATTTGAGAAGAAGGAAAGCGAATCACCAGCAGAATAGAGGAATATAGCAAGGTAAACATTGATGTAGAAAGGATATATTCATCACATTAGGTGATTAGAGTGCAAAGGATCTTACCAGCAATCAATTCTAATTAGATCCACTGCTTCATCCTGACAGGTGAATTAGTTTGCTAAATCCTTTAACAAGGTAGACTTAACAGTCTTTTGTAAATCTCCTAACAGAGTGCATACTTCATTGTATGTTTGTAAATCCTTTAACAAGGTGGATCTAGCAATCCTACTTGCTCCTAAATGGGCAGATCATCAGAAGTGATCATTGTAAGCCTTAACCAGCCAACTTTATACTACAGTATTGAAGTTTTGTGGGTATCATTCCCACCCCAGTTTTACTTTCTAATTGGAAGGTTGGGTCACCAAATCTGTGTGTTCATGTGTTACAAATGTTTATCTTTTCATGCATACAATAGTTTAAATGAATGAATGGAGCAGTTTAAATGTTTATCTTTTCATGCATGTAGTAGTGTTTGTGGTAGTTAGGAGGAGTAGAGGAGATGTTTCTATTGAAAAGGTCATTGGGGTCAATTTTTCCTACTTGCACTATAGCACATGAGTTTGTGATTACCAAAAGGGGTTGGATCTTTTTGCATACAATTTTGGATCAGTATAAAATGGCTATCTCCCATCCCTGTTTTTGTGATATTGAGGGATTTTTTAATCAAACCTTGAGACATAGGATTAAATTGGGTTAGGTCAAACATGATTCATATTATCTAGAGGAAATTATAAGGAATGAATTCTCATTGGAGGAATAAGAAACTAAAAAAGAAAAGTGAAGAGTTTGTTCCCAAGTTTTAGAATTCATTAATTATTTTGATCAGAAATATGGTCCTCTAGATAATGCTAATATAAAGGCTAATGGAGTAAGTAAACTCATGAATACCTTCTGTAAAATAATGGAAGCTATGAATGAGAAGTAAATTTTTTTTATTGATTCATACCTAGATAAGGCCAGAGAGGCCATGAGAAGGTTGGTTTTCACTCCTAATATAGGAGCTAGACAAATAGTTGTTAAAAAGAAACCTAGCTATACTATAATTTAGAATAAAAGGGCTCCTATAGTTAAGGGCAAGAAAATAATGGTATCCACTAGTGTAGTCCAAGAGGAGAGACCTGATGAACCTTCTTCCAAGAGGTAGAAGGTAATGAAGGAAAAGAGTCCTCAAATTGAGGAATATTCACCCACTCAATCCCCTTTGAGGATTGGAGAAGAACAACTCACTAGTGACCAAATTGAGAATTTTGGATCACATGGAGGTATTTTTATTACTCAAATAGAGTTAGATGAGGGTAACCCCCAAGAACCTCCTCTACCAAGTTTAGATCTAACAATAGCTAACTATAGAGGCAGGGAATTGGACCTTGTATTAGAATAGACAAGTCATCAATTTTAGGCTAATGACAATTTTGTAAAGTCTAGGGCTTTCCAACAATTTTCATGGAGGGTGAACATGAATAAATTTGAAGAAAGATGTAAAAGGTTGAAAATAGAGAATCTAGAAATGGATGGCGCCTCCATTGAGAACCAAACAAAAGAAGAAATGATAAGAGAATTTTAGAATATAAGCCTTGAAGAGGGAAGACAAATGGTGAAAGCATCTAGCATTTTGTTGTTACCAAATTGGGACATTGTTGATGCCTTAGTTTTCAATTCTATTTCATACAGATTGAATTTGCAGGGAAAAAATAAAAATGACTTCATAGGTACTGCATTTATTGAGGATCAAGCTACATTGGTCAACTGGTCATTAAGAAGAGGGTCTAGAGCCACATTATCACAATCAAATGAGTCTGGATTGATGGGAAACATAATTGTAAGGAGAGTTGATGATACATCTCATGTACAAGTAGCACATTGGAATGTGGACTCATCCAAATTTCTTTTGGCTACCGCTAAGAATGAAGAACAAGACATGTTTGAATTATAATGAAAATATGAAACAATTCTAGAGGCTTACAATAAAGAGGTTAACAAGAGCATTGAGCTTAAAAAAAAGCTAATGGGTAGGACCACAAGGCCAAGAATAACATACCCTCACCCCCTAGTTGAACCTTTCAAATCCACTCCCCTCATAGAAATACTAGATACATCCCAAAGGCTAGAATACTACACAACAGAAGATTTTGAAGAAGAAAAAAGAAAGCTATGGGCATTACATGTGGAGTTGGAGGAAAAATATGAAGATAAATTAGGAAAGGCTCTCACATATTTGGGGGATAAAATTGAATGGCCCTTAGTCTATGATCAGTTGGCTAGGGTGATAAATATTTGAGAGGAATTGAAAGCAAGTGATGAAGTTTTAAAGCCTATTATGAATAAGTGGGTGAGGAGGAAGAAAGAGGTGACATTTTTGTGTTATTCAGTCATAAGGTCATCCCATGACCAAATTGAAGGCATTTATGAAATTGTCACTAACATGCCAGATTTTGATGAGAGGAAGGTTTGTTTGCAAAGAATAATAATAGGCTACTTGAATAAGTACAAGAGCCAAAAATTTAATTTGTTTCCGCATGCTATAGACAGGAGGATTAATTTGAAAAGCAAAGATGAGTAGTCCAAACAATTAGATGATTTGTTCTTTTTAAGGATGAATAAAATCATAAATGAAAAAGGACATGCATGGTGGGCCACTTCAACTGAAGAGTTAGTAAAGGTGTAGTTATTCTTTGATTCTTTGAAATAGGATTTTTTTACTATTGATAATGAGGCTGAGAATGTTCTCAAAAGATAGAATGATATTTTGCAATTCAACTAGCCAGATGATACAATGTTTGACACATGGATGGTGGATGTTGCTTTTGGTGAGTAATTTGAGGAAGTTGGAATAGATGATGATCATATAGAGGATGATGAGGTGCATATTATTGACACATAAGCACTAGATATGAAAAATGAAGAAGGTGAAGGTCACTAGTTAGCTCCAGTTGCAGGTATAAAAGCCCATGATGTGGACATGATAGAGAAACAATCATGAATAAAAGTAATGTTGTCGGTCCAAGGTGAAACCAATGAAAATCAAAGGGTAATAGTTGATTTAGAAACACCACATGACTCATCATTGGCTAGCCTGGTGGTAGCATATTTAGAGGATTCAGAATAGTGGTGGCAAATCAAGTTAGCTAGTATTTTGTTATGATGTAACATAAATGGGTCTACCAAAGTACATATTGATGTGTTAATTTTCTGTTACATTAAGTTTTGATTTTTTGGACACTTGTCAAGTTTTCCAAGCTTGAAGCTTGTTGCATCTCACATATTTAAGTGAGATCCCAAGGCTGGAACAAGGGTCCGAATTCTGATGTATATTTTGGGATTGTTAAGAAATAGTACAATTGGTCTAGGCATGTGTAGTTGTGTTTGAGTTTATTTCCAATCATGTACTTTTCTTATATCAAATAGAAATGATAGTGTTAGCATGAATTCATGAGTTCTTCATTGAGTCTCTATTGGTTCTTGTATTAATCAACAAAAGGATAATACAAAAGGCTATTCACACTAGATCTATGTCACTATTTTCTATCTCCATTTCATGAGTTTATTAATTTTGAGATCATTTGTATAAGGTTCACATGGTTCAATGCAGTTTGGATGGGTTGTATATTGGTTTATTGTTGCTTTTAATTCAAGGGATTATGTAAATGCTTCAGTAGATAAGTAAAATTCATGAGTTTATGAAAAGGATATTTCATAAGAATGGAAATAGGTGATTACAATTGATAAATTCAATTGAACAAGATCTCCCACTAATAGTTGACTCTTTGCCCCTATGGATAAAGCATTGATCATATAAGTTAGAGGTGTAAGAGAGTAAATTCTGCTGCTACATAGCCATGTTTTTCAATTCTAAAAATCATTCTTATTCCATTTTGTTTAGAGTTATAATGTTGGTCAGCTCTCATTTATATTTTACTTCTGGATATTAGATAGCTACTATTCCCAAAAGTAATTGTAAACTTAAGGAGAATTAGGACAAAATTTTCTTAAGAGGGATATAAATGAACCAAAGAATATCAACAAATGGATGAATTTCATATGTGATAGGGATATAGGATGAAAATCAGATTGAAACTAAATTAAGTCCCATACAATAGTATCCTGGTGAATTATCCCCTAGGTATACCTGCCTTGGTTTTGTAGAGCCTAAAGAGTAGGAAACCGTTCTTGGTTTTGTTGAAGTTGGGTCCAAATGGTATACTTATGTAATTGTTAATGGGAATTGGCTAATTCTTAGGTTATGTGAGTGTTATCTCTTTGGTATTGAACATTTTGTTGATTTAGTAGTTTTAAAACACCAACAAAATGGTGACTCTACTGGGGAAAAGTGTTAGTATTATAATTGTCAAATTCTATTAACTTACTTCTAGTTTTAATGGACTTCTCTTGCAACAAACCTTGAGAATTTAGAAGGAAGAGAAACAAAATCCCACTTTGCAGGTCTACACTAACATGTACCATCCTTGTAAAGGTGTCTTATCCACTAGGAAAGAGTTACAGTCCTACATTTTTTTTTGATTGGGTACACTCTATTTGTCCTTTTCTTTCATAATAATCCCATGGTAGTCTGATAGGTCAGTAAGACTATTGCAGTACTTTTCCCTAAGTGGGTGGTGACTCAGAAAGGTTTTAACTAGTGTCAAGTTTAAGAACGTTTTAAATCATGGGAAGTGTGAAAAATTCATAGGCAAATGTGAAGAAGAACCTAGCTATTAAGTTATAGACTGATCTTCCTCCAAGAGAAAATAAAAACAAGGCTATGAAAGGAGCCTAGATGTAGAAGGGAAATTATTCCCAGGAGCAAATGGCAAGGGAAAATAATACCTACATTTCTGTTGAAAAGGATCCTTTTTGCAAGGAGCCTAAATCCCATCCTATTTTGTTTGATGATGATTTCTATAATACTCTTGAAATGATATGTTAAGAAAAGTCTATTCAACCACATGCACTTAGTCTGTAGGATAGGACTAGTAATAATTTTTTCCAGCATAGCACAAACACTTTCATGTTAGATTACTCCCTTGAAAAGTAAAGACCAAAACATTTAGATCCTGAAAGTTTTAATGATAAGAAGACCTCTGGTTCTGACTTTACCATTCCTAACCTTGATTAGAATCAAATTTTGAGAATGCGTCTTGCTAAGGAAGAAGCCATTGATAGGAAATTTTAGAAGGAAAGGGAGAAAAAGATCATGAAGGCCTATGAAGAAAAGAAAGAATTACTTAGGAGGATTGTTGCTTTGAAAAAGAAAAATGAGATAGCAGCTAGTGCTTGGTAGCCTAAAATTGTGGGTCAAGTGGAACAACTTAAAATACAGGCAAAAAAGTTGTTAAAGGATCAAGATCTAAACAAAGAGGGTCCTGTGATACAACAAATCAAGAGTTATAAGACCCTAGATGTTAAAAAAGATATAGAATGTGTTGTTGGTGTTCAAGATAAGGGAAAACAAAAGGAAGCTGGTATTAGGATAAATGATCCAACAAAGCCCATCCAGATCCATGATTCTTTCTCACCTTCTGATGTTGAGTTAGAAAAAAAAAGGAAGGAGAAGGAAGCTTTGGCTAAGAAATTGGAAATTGCAGAGAATGAGGCAGCCATAGCTGAGATGAATAACAAAATTAAGTTTCTAGAAAATACTAAGAAGTATTCTGTATTTTCCCTTGAAGTTAAGGACAGAACAAATATTGCAAATCAGAATAATACTAAATTTTCTACTTCCTTCTTATCTTCTTCATCACAAAGAATGGATCCCAATAAATCTACTATAGATCCTAGTACTAGTAATGCTTTTAATAATAATGAAAGAAATGTTGTTAATGCTTCTAAGGTTGATTTACAAAGAAGACCTATTCAGTTAGAAGGCTATAGGAAGATATGATTTGAAGGTATTCCTAGTGTCCCCAACCCTATCCCATAGGAAATGAGGAAAAGATTGCCAAGGTTTGCTGGAAATAATGCTATTACTTGTGAGGACCACTTGAGAAATTTTCTTGACATGATGAGTGATTATGAGGTTGAAATTGAAGATGTTATCATGAAGTTATTTGTTCAGTCATTAACAAAAGATGCTAGAGAATGGTTCAAGAGGCTTCATGAGTCATCCATTACAGATTGGAAAGATATTGAATATTTCTTTAAAGAACAATATGGTGATAAAAAAACCCAAGTTATATTCTAAGTGAGTTCAATAGTATTAAGAAGTTGCATAATGAATCTGTTATTGATTTCAACACTAGGTTCTAGAAGAGGATGCATAAACTAATGCAAGCCATGCGAGTTGATGATAAGGTATGTATGATTACTTATTTGAATGCCTTTGATGGTAAAATGGCATATTAGCTTAGCGATAAGGAGCCCAGGACTTTGAGAGATGCTTTCAGAATTGCTATCAATATAGAAAAAAATTTGAGGATTTCAGGAAGATTGAAGAACAAAAGAGATGACTTGAGTTTAATTGGGAGTAAGCGAAATAGAAAAGAAGAGCACAAATCTATAGGAGGAAAAAGGTAAGAGCCTAGTGAGATGAGTCAAGTCTTGAATGCTATAAAAGGTTTGAATCTTCCCTAAGGAAAAAATGATAGGAATCCCCCTAAAAATAAAGTCCCTTATCAGTCCAATTTTGATAGATAGAATAGATTGCAAAATTTCCCTTATAGTACTACTTGGAAGGATGGTCACCCTAATGTTCCTCCTAAAAATACTAGTAACAAGGTTACCCCTGATCCTTTATCCAAAAATTCCATAAATTTGGTAGATGACCCTAAACCCACTACTGAACCTACATGGTGTTTTTTTTGTCAGTTACCTCATGCTCCTGAGTATTATGTAGTAGCTTTGTCATTTCCTAGAAATGAAATTGAGGTAGAATAAAATCAAGAACATTAAGAAAGTAGTGATGATGTAGGATTTAATATGTTTGAGTCACATTATGACCATTATGATAGTGATGACCCTAATAGAGATGTAGTAGAACAAAGATAGTTTCAAAGTCATATGCAGCAGTAGGTATTTTTTGATGAAGAGAATTATATTGAGGACAATGTATGTAACATGGCATTGACTAGAGAGGAGGTGATACTAAGGAAGCCTTCTAAAGAATAGGTTGATCAGATACCTACTATCATGGTAGCTCAAGTATAGACCAAACATATGGCTCAGAATGCTGATAATGATAAGGTGGCTAGTATATTTATTAAGAAAACTGACCCTAAGAAAAAGGAAATTGTAAAGCCTAAAGAAATTCCTGCTATGAAGGTCAAAATTTTAGGTAAAAAGTGGGAACCAAAGAAAGGAGGAAATCTTAAGGAGTTAGAATGTTCAAATAATTTCTCTAAGAAGTTTGATAATAAAGTATCAAAAGTGATCACTGTAAGTGACAATAATCATCAAGGTATTTCTAATACACATCATGAGAAGAAGGATTTGACTATTGATAATTCCTCAAATTCCTCTATAAATATGCTAAATGTTCTATCACAGATCACTGTTAAAGTTCCCTTGTCTGAATTGTTAAGGATCCCTGAACACAGAAATAAAGCCATCACATGGTTAGGAAATATTGATATAAAGACAACACAAGATTACAATGAAACTCATGATCTCAAACAAGGAAACAATGAAAAGGTAAAAGATAAATAAGCTAAAGTAGTTGTGTCTCAGATTCCTCAGATATTTTTGGATAGCTCTATTAATGAATTTTTGGGAAGTGTTGAGCCATTTTTCTTGAGTATCATAGTAAATGGTAAAACATTAAAAAATTGCATGATTGATTCTGGTGCTTCCAATATTGTTATGCCTTTTGAAATAATGAAGGAACTAGGTTTGAAAGTTGATACTAGTAAGGGAAGATTTTTTGCCATGGATAAAAGATAAGTGACAGTTATAGGTACTATTAATGCTTTACCATATAGACTAATAGCTTGCCCAGAAAAAGAACTTACCATGAGTGTGTTGGTTATTGACATTCCACCTCAATATAGTATGTTATTATCTAGAAAATGGAGTGCTACCATGTGAGGAAGTTTGTAATGTGATCTATCATTTTTAACTTTTAACATTGATGAGAATCTTGTGAAAATAAACAAAGAACCAAAAAGAATATATATGATAAAAGAGGATATTGAAGATGATATGAAATTTTTTGTGGATACAGATGTCAATGCATTCAGAGTAGAAGTTTTGACTTTGAATAAGGAGAAGCATAAATCTTAGATTGAAGTAGAAGCTGATACAAAAATAGATAAGGGAGATTTATGGACCATGTTCTTTGATGGTGCTTGCTGCAAAGATGGAGTAGGTGTAGGTATTTTGTTGATATCTCCAGCAAGAGTAACATACACATTATCTTTTATTTTAAGTTTCCCTTGTACCAACAATATAGCAGAATATGAGGCTTTACTATTAGGCCTTAGACTAGCTCATAAGCATGGGATAAAATGTTTACATGTTATAGGAGATTTTGAATTCGTTGTGTCCCAAGTGAGAAATGCTTATGTCTCAAAGAATAAGAGATTAAAATAGTATATAAATGTTGTATGGGATATGATTGAATGTTTTGATGCATTTGGGATAATTTGGAAGGATAAAAATAACAAAAAAATGGTAGACTTGTTAGCTAATATTGCAATAAACCTGATGATGTTACATTCGCTAGTGTATCCAAAGTTGAGACTCAAACTAGACCCTCTATTCTTGATAATACCTAGAATTGGCAAGTGTTTGAAGATGATAAGGATATTTTGAGATTTTTGAACTATGAGAGTATGTTGTTCGATCAAGAAATTTATTGTGCAGCTTATGTAGATAATATAAATGGAAAGGATACTATTTTTGGGCAAGAAGTTGTGCAGTTAAAGAAAAATGAAATCCCAAAGGGTCTACTTATTTTAGAAACTATTTTTGAGAACCAAGATAGGTCAAAAATGAATACCAGTGAATATAATTCCAAAGATCTAGAGGAAGTAAATTTGGGAACTCAGGAAACCCCTAAAAAATTATATTGGTAAGAAATTACTTTCTAAAATTAGGAAAGATCTGATAGACCTGCTAAGGAAGTATAGACATATGTTTGCATGGTCGTATGATGACTTAAAAGCCTATAGAGAGGATCTTTTTCAGTATGAGATCCCTTTGAAACCAGATGTGAAGCCATTTAGACAAAAACAAAGGCTAATAAATCCTACCCTGGCTCCCAAGATGCAAGAGTAATTAATCAAGTTAAGAGATGTTGGGATTATGAAACCTATCAGACATTCCTCTTGGGTATCCAATTTAGTCCCTTTTAGGAAGAAAAATGGAGACATAAGGTTATGTGTTGATTTCAGGAATCTTAATATATCTTCATTAAAGGATAATTATGGATTACCAAATATGGAAGCCATGTTGCAAAGAGTTACTGGTTTTGAACTAATGTCTATGATGGATGGATTTTTAGGCTATAATCAAGTGGTTGTTAAAGAATCAGAATAATTCAAGACTACTTTTACTACTCCATGGGGTACTTATGTTTATGTTAGGATGCCTTTTGGGCTTACTAATGCTGGGGCTACTTTTCAAAGGGCTATGGATGTGGCTTTTGTTGATATTATTGATAAGTTTCTGGTTGTGTGTTAGGATGATCTCACTACTTATTCCAAGGATGAGAATGATCATTGCATACATCTGGTAAAGGTATTTATCAGAGCTCTTAAGTATGATATTTCTTTGAATCCAAGGAAATGTAGTTCTGGTGTTACTGAAGGGAAATTGCTAGGACATTTAGTAGGCAAGCATGGAGTGAGGATTGACCTTGAAAGGGTAGAAGCAATAGATAAAATTTAGAAATCCAAAAGTGTTAAAGGTACCCAATCATTTTTTGGACAAATTAACTTTCTTAGAAGACTTCTGACTAATTTTGTAGAGATTAGTAGGCCTATATCAAGGATGCTAAAGAAATGATTTGAGATAAAATGGGATGGTGAACCTAGTATTGCATTCCAAAAAATTAAGCAAGCTATTAAAGATGCCCCTGTTCTTAGAGCTCCAAATTATGATAAACCAATGCATATATTTTCTTTTCCCCCATTTCACACTATTGTTACAGTATTGCTATAGAAAAATGAGGAAGGTTATGAACAACCCATTTCATTCTTTAGCAAGTCTTTGCAAGTAGCAGAACTTAAATATGACATTAATGAAAAATAGACATATGCACTGGTAAAAGGAGTCAAGACTTTTAGGTGTTACTTAATGGGAGCTACTATTATTTCTTTTGTTCCTACTACTATTGTGAAAGATATTTTTTCACAACAAGAAGTATCTAGTAGGAGATGTAGATGGATTAATAAGATACAAGAGTTTAACATTGACATTCTGATTACTAAACTAGTTAGGGGTCAAGGTTTGGCCAAATTAATGATAGAAGATAATTTAGAGGCAAAGCAAATTAACCAACTTGATGATAGTTGCAAAGAGAATCTTTGTGATATGGATACCTCTGATTGGTAAAAAGATGTGATTTATTATTTGCAAAATATGAAATCTCCTTCAGAGTTGATAGACAAATAGAAAAGATCACTCAAGTTGCAGGCCATAAGGTATGTTATAGTATAGGGTCAATTATGGTGGATAAATATGGAAGGGGTACTTTTGAAGTGTGTGGATGAGATTGACTCTAAAATAATTTTGAAAGATATGCATGAAGGTATATGTGGTGGTCATTATATGGCTAAAACCACCGCTCATAAAATTCTTAGGGCTGGTTTTTGGTGGCCAACACTTTTCAGAGATGCTCATGAGTTTTTCAAAGTTTGTGATGCTTGTCAAAGGTTTAGTGGAAAGTTGAAATTCTTTGGGAATTTACCACTAAGATCTATTGAAGTACAGGCACCATTTCAACAATGAGGAATTGATTTCATGGGAAAAATTTCAAATAAATCTAGTGGTGGACATTCATGGATCCTAGTTGCTACTGATTATTTTACTAAGTGGGTTAAAGCAATTCCTACTAAGAATACAAAAAGTAAAGTGGTGATTAATTTCATTCTAAATAATATTGTGACCAAGTTTGGATGCTCGCAGAAGATTGTAACTGATAATGCTATGTGTTTTAGATTAGAGTAATATAATTTTTTTTGTAAGAAATAATGCATTACAGAATACACATCATCACCGTATCATCCCCAAGGAAATGGTCAGGAAAAATCAAGTAAAAAAGCATATTGAAAATCATTAAAAGTATTTTAGGAGAAAACAAGAAAGCTTGGGATTCAAAGTTGCCATTAGCTCTATGGGCTGATAGGGTTACTATGAAAAAAGCCATTGGATTTTCCCCATTTGATTTGGTTTATGGTATATAGGCTAGACTTCCCCAAAACAACTTAAAGGAGATGTATAAGTTTGTTCAACTCTATGAGGATGATATTGATGATGAGATGCAGCTCAGAATGGATGACATCTTATAGTTAGAAGAAATAAGGAGAGAATCTTTTGTTCATAATGCCAAGCTATAGTCACAGATGAAACATTTATATGACAAAGGAACTATTGAGAGGAAGTTTGGAATAGGTGACATGACATTAATGTGGAATGCTAGACTAGAAGATAAAGGAAAGCAATGTAAATTTGATCCAATTTGGCTTGGACCATATTGTATCTATGGTATAGATGGAGAGGACTCATATTTCTTGAAGGATCTAACTAGAGATATTCTTGAATTGCCAGTTCATGAAAAATTGTTGAAGAGGTAATTTTCTTAAAGTATCTATTTTTTCATGAATAGTTGTTTTAGGGTTTTTTGTGTTCTTATACATTGTGTATATTTTGTAAATCCCTATAGATTTCTCTATACAGTCTGGTTCCTTGTTTCTAGGTTCTATCTTGTGCTTTTTGAAGAAGTTGTCATTGTTGTATTAAGTTTGTGGTCTACTCTTCTAAAGATTCTAAATTTTCTTACATAGAATTAATTAGTCTATCATCCCTAGACAGAGCTAGTATTGGTCTGATTTTTTACATAGTATCTTTTCTTAAATCATGATGAAAAAATTAGATGTGATTTCTTTTCTTTGATCCTAGGGTTTGAAGTTTTGGGTCTTGTATTTTTGATATCCTTTAAAATTTGTGTAAAACCCTAGGTCTTGCCCTTTTAAAATTATCTTGGGGCAAAATATTTTAAAAGGGGTTGAATATTCTTTTCCCACCCACTTTGAAAGTCATTATCAAGTCCTTTTAGAAAAGGTCATGCCCCATTGTTGGATCTTGTTTGGATCCATGGATGTCGTTTTCTCACTATAAAAAGTTACGAGGATGTTTACTATAGTGATGTAGCAACCATCAGAAAACTTTGCTTTTGTATAGAAAAAATTAGGTCCAGTGCCAGAGAAGTGTATAAATTTGAAAACATTATGGTCACATGGTCTACCCTAGGGTTTTCAGTATCAAAAAGGATGCACAAGGAGAAATTTGCAAGTGATATCACTAGGACCCAAGTCTTTTCAGTGAGTTGCTAAGTCACGACCATAAAATCTATGCATCTTGCCAGTAGCGACATAGTGAGTGCTTGGAATATGAAGAAAGTGGCAACCTTTTAAAGGTTGATGTGACCATAGAATTCCTATACATTTTTATAAATGTACACAACCACCTTCTCTGACAGTAGTATTTATTGGTGAAATTTCAATCAAATGTGTCATATGTTTTCCATCACCAGAATTCTAAATCCATCAGAGTTCACTACATTGCGACTAAGAAAGTCATCAACTTTTTGGTAGTGATATAGTGAGTGCCTGAATATTGCAAAAGACAATGTTCTTTTAAAATGGACAGTGATTTTGAGGATCATGAGGAATATATCTTATAAATTGTGCCTTTATTTCTATTATAGTTGTGTTAGTCATGGTTATTCTATTTTTAATTTTCCTAATGCTAATTTTTGATGGGTTACCAAAAGTCACTATGTCACTACTAAAAAGTTGGTCACTTTTGTCAGTAGTGAAGTACTAACCCACCTAAAAAATAACAACACGACAAAGCCAAGAAGGTGTGATGTCACCGGAGATTAAAATTATATATATATATATGTATATATATATATATATGTATATATGTATATATATATGTATATATGTATATATATATGTATATATGTATATATATATATATATATATGTATATATATATATATATACATATATATATATATACATATATATATATATACATATATACATATATATATATATACATATACATATATATACATATATACATATATATATATATACATATACATATATATATATATATGTATATATATATATATATATATATATGTATATATATATATATATATATGCCAGCATGTTAAGCTAGCTTAGTGTTAACTATAACTTGGACCCACGCTCCATGCATAAAACATGTGAAGGATTCAAATCATCAGATCAAGCATGGATCAATGATACTCACTATCTCACTATGGAAAGATGTAAAAAAATTATGCATAGCAAGGTAGTGAGTAAGGGACCCACTATAACTTAAAAGATTCATGCAGTTTCCATGCCCTCAAATCAACTTCCAATCTACGAACATCACTATTTCACTATGAAGAGTAGCACAAAGATTATGTATACTGAGATAGCAAATTATGGACCCACCATTTCTCTCTTAAGAGTTGTATCAAATGTTTTCCACACAATCAAATAACATTAATGGTTATCACTATCTTGTTGTAGCAAGATGCTTGAAAGTTATGCATAGTGAGGTAGCAACTTGATGATACATGTCCCTAGTCATCACTAGGCCCAGACTAAAATGCCAACATCGAAGAAAAGGTACAGATGGAAGCATTTTATTAGCTTGACTGCCAACGTTTTAAGAAGAAAGGTGAGCCAACCCAGTTTTCTTTCCTAGATTGTAGGATTTTTTGAGGACCAACGGTGCAAATTCAAAAGGAAATGTGACGCCACTCTATTTTTTAATTCTGTGCATTTATGATGAATGAAAGCTTTGCGTGTGAGAAAAATAGAGTATAATATAGGATATTTTTCTATTTCCAGTCTCATGCAAACAAAGATTTCACATTTTCTGAGCACCAGAGCCTACTGATGATATTGTGATAAGCCTAGAAAAGACGTGAAGCAATCCTCCCTATTTGTGAGCTATTGAAGAGGTTTAGAGAATAACAAGTTTAGCAAATCAAGTAAGTACTCGTATTATAACCTTTGTAGCATTCTAGTCCCTATGAATTACAATCAAGATGCCTCCTAAGATTTTCAAAGTTTTTCAATTCTAAAATCATTCTTAATCCATTTTTTTTAGAGTTATAATGTTGGTCAGCACTCGTTTATATTTTACTTCTAGATATTAGATAGCTACTATTCCTAGAAGTAATTGTAAACTTAATGAGAATTAGGACCAAATCTACTTAAGAGGGATATACATGAACCAAGGAATATCAACAAATGGATGAATTGTATATGTGATAGGGATATAGGATGGAAATTAGATTGAAACTAAATTAAGTCCCATACAATAGTATCCTGGTGAATAATCCCCTAGGTATACCTACCTTGGTTTTGTAGAGCCTAAAGAGTAGGAAACCATCCTTGGTTTTGTTGAAGTTGGGTCCAAATGGTATACTTATGTAATTTTTAATGGGAATTGGCTAATGCTTAGGTTATGTGAGTGTTATCTCTTTGGTATTGAACATTTTGTTGATTCAATAGTTTTAAAAGACCAACAGGTGGATTGGTTGGACATTTTGGAATTGATAAGACATTGAGTTTGCTGAAGGAAAAGTATTACTAGCCACAAATGTATAAGGATGTTTAGAAATTTATGAAGAGTTGTGAAGTTTTTCAAGTTGCAAAAGGAGTAAGTTAGAATACTTGTTTGTATACACCTATCTCTATTCCTGGGAAACCTTGGAGTAACATTAGTATGGATTTTGTTCTTCGATTTCCTAAGATAGTGAAGGGGTATGATTCTATATATGTTGTTGTGGATAGATTTAATAAGATGACTCATTTCATACCATGCAAGAAGACATCAAATGCTAAGCATGTTGTTAAAATTTTCTTCAAAGAGATTGTGAGATTGCATGGATTAACAAGAAGCATTATTTATGATAGAGATAATAAATTTAATGGTTATTTTTGGAAGAATTTTTGGAAGAAGATGGGTATTGAATTGAGGTTTAGTTCTACATTCAATCCATAGATAGATGGATAGATAAAGGTTGTGAAAAGAGCTTGGGTAATTTGTTGAGATGTTTAGTTAGAGATAAGCTAAGTAATTGGGAGATGGTATTGGTACAAGCTACGTTTGCATATAATAATTCTGTAAATAGGAGTATAGGGAAAAAACCTTTTGAGATTGTTAAAGGAATGCACCCTAGAGGAGTATCAGATTTGAGGGATGTTGCTAGTGAAGAAAAGAGAAGTGTTGTAGGCGAAGAATTTTCTAATTTCATGGGGCCTTTACATAAGGAAGTAAAATTGAGGATGGAACAAAGTAATGAAAAGTATAAGGAGAATGTTGATAAGTCTAGAAGACATCATGTTTTTAATGTTGGTGATGAGCTGATGGTTCATTTGAAGAAAGGAAGATTTCTTGTTGGAACATACAATAAGCTAAAGATGAGAAAGTTTGGACCTTGCAATATTTTGAGGAAGTTTGACAGTGGTAATTCTTATAAAGTTGAGTTACCTGATGACATGGATATATCTCCTATATTTAATGTTTCTAATTTGTCTAAGTGTCATGAGTTAGATAATGAAGTTGTTGTATCAGATGATAATTCTAAGAAGTATATTGAAGAAGTTGAATAGGTAATGGATCAAAGAGTTGGTAAAAGAACAAGAAGAAAAGATTACTGTGAGTATTTGGTGAAGTTGAGGAATAGACCAGTTGAAGATGCTATATGGATTTCTCAATTTGAGTTGGATTCAACTCAAGTTATGACACTTGCATGATTTAGGAGAATCATTTCTTCCAACCCAAGTTGTGTAATGCATTAACATCTTAGGTTGCCTTGTAATCCTACACTTTTTGTTCATTCTACTAGTTACTATTGAGTTCTAGTTTCTAGTTACTATTGAGTTTCAGTTGCTGCCAAGTTCTAGTTTCTAGTAATTGCCAAGTTCCAGTTGGTGCTGAGTTCTAGTTTCCAATTTTTGCGAAGTTCCAATTGCTATTGAGTTATCCAATGTGTTCTAAGTTATCTAGTATTGGCTGAATGTTCCTTCATGTGCTGAGTGAGCCTATTATTTACTAATGCTCAGTTCCTTCTTTAATTGAGTTGTCTGTCTTTTGGTTCTTAGTGGGATCCAACTTGCATATTTGATTTCAATCATGGATTTAATTGTAGGATCTTATTTAGGGATGAGTGTTGACCATTTTGGGATCAACCTCTCTTTCTTGTAATGATCTAGAATCTTCTATAAGTCATTTTGGCAAGTATAAATAGAGTGCTTAGGCTTAGGTTAAAGGTAGAGCTTAGAGGGTTTTGAAGGCGGAATGCATATCTATCTGGAAATGTGAATTTGAAGTTGGATCATGGATCTTGAATGTATTTTTGTAACTGGCCATAACCTAAAGGCCTTATAGCTAGCCATGTATGTTGATTACTTGATGAATCAATAAAATATTTTTTTCTCTCTCTCCTTAGTGTTGTTCTCTATTATTTTCTTTTGTTGTGTTTACTCTACAAGGTGGTTGGGATAGCTAGGTGTGCCCTTGTTGCTAGTTATTTCTTTCCCTCCTTGCATTAACTTAGTATCTTGTTTATCCTGTTTATTACTGCATCTATCAATAGATAGTATTAGAGCATTAGTTCTCTGATAGAAGCTTAATAGAATGAAAATTAGATCTTGGATATGGAGGCATTCAAACTAGATAAGGTTGTTGAGAATCAGCTAATTGACATCCAACTCATACTACAAAAACTTGAGAAGGAAAGATATCTAAAGGATTCCCTAAAAATGAGAAAGGAAATTTCCATCTAGATAAAACAATTTTCTTATGAAGAAGTTGAGACTAAAGGATGTTTCAATCAATAAATCCAAATAAAAAAGCATCTATTGATCTACTTGACATGAAAAAACTCCAGAATGAGGAAATAAGAAGACTAAAAAGAGAACATGAAATCCAATTAGTAAGATTATGTGAAGTGACTGAATTAAAAAAAAGTTGAAGAAGACATGACTATGGTTGAAGAAGACAAAAGGGTAATGGCTACTTGAATTGAAGAAATGATATAAGATGTGCAGAAGATCACAAACACTCAAATAAGCATGATGAATCAACTAATGCTTGCAAATCTATAATTAAATCACAAGGATGTGAAAACTGCAAATCTCAAATCATCAAAGGACATATAGAAGAATGAATTGAAAACTGCTAAAGAGTCCATGAAGAGATTCAACAAACCAAAGGAGTCAATGAAGTACTTTGAAGTAATTATGAAGTCATCAAGTTATTCTAATGGGTTAGGACATTCATGTATTGAGAAAGGAGAATCATCTAGGAATGAAGAACTGAGGAATGCAAAGTCAAAAGGCAAACCAACATGTTATCACTATGGAAAACTTGGTCATACTACAAATATATGTCAAAGTAAACATGGTATGAAAAATTCTAAACCTAAGTTCACTAGTTACTATTTTTACTACAAGAAACAAGCACACCAAATACATGAGTGTAGGAAAGATTGAGGAATAAATCTACTACACCTAGATTTTAAGGATACTTCTATAACTATAAAAAATATGGGCATAGAGCATATGAATGAAAATCATAGACAAAAACCTATTGGACAAACAAGAAAAAGAATTATGCACCTAATAATGCATGTTCAAAATATCACAAGTTTGGATATTAAAGAAAGAATTGTAGGACTCAAGTAGATTTAGAAAACCAGAAAAAGGACAAAGACAAAGGAAAAGGAATGAAATGAACTTGAAATGGAAAAGGAAAACTTGAAAGCCTGAAATAATGGAGCTAATAGAGCTAAGGTCACCTAATCTAATGGAGAAGGTGATCATGTCATCTCAAACTAAATAAGAGAGGTATGTATGGAACTATATACTTAATTGATATTTTATACATTAGTTCCTTACATGGAAATGTGCTATAAAGTTCACATCTTCATATATAAGATGCATACAAAGAAATTTGTGAAAGTTTGTTGAGTGCTAGTAAAATTTTCTACATTGACTGAGCATTGCAACATAGATTGAGCACTTTAGAATAGAAATGGTAGAAACTAAATGACATGGAAGAGACCAAGCTATAATACAACAACCTAGTTGAAAGGCATACATATTAACCTAGACAATTGGCTTCCACTTACCTAAGTACACAACATTAATGGAGACCATAATTGATCAAAAGAAGGTATATAATGAATTTTGAAGACATTATCTCATACGTTGCATTCAGATTACAAGAGCATAGAGAGATTTGGCAATTTTACTGACTAGCAAATATTTCAAGAGTGATTTAGATGAAGAAGCTTGAATGAGTAAAGATTTTAACTATGATGAGCATTTAGAAAAGAAACAACAAACCCTAACAACAATCATCATAGCTTCATCAACTACTAGAATGGGTCAAGAGGTTAGTAGAATCCAACTGGTGAAGAGTGACACTTGTCCTCCACCAAAGTTTCATGCTATTACAGAGATTACTAAAAAGGAGACTCAATGGTTGTGCTATCTTTGATAACACATAAAGTCATTATGATCCATTATGTTAGAAGCTATTATATGTGAAAAATTGGAAAAGTTAGAGATTATGAAATTAAAGGAGTTTATGAGAAGTTGTGTAGTGAAAGAATCTTGAAGGAATAATTTCAAATTTTTTAAAGGAAAGGGTTAGCTCATGCCCTAGAATTCTCTAGAAATTTTAGAATTGAGTGGATTAAAATTGTTTTGAGTAGAATTCATGACATAAAGTATTGGTTACAAAATGGACCTTTTGAGATGAAAAAGAAAATGACTCACAAGGTTTCAGGTTATCCAACCCTAGACAAGAAGAAGACCATGTGATGTTTGAGCCATGAAGAAATAGAGACAAAAATAGGATATGGCTAGAATGGATGTGGTCTTTCCATTACAAACATTTGTGATCCACTAATTAAATTTTCATTGAGAGTCAGTGCTTACAAATCCTATCAATCAAGTAGATTGAATAGTGTGCCTTCTATGGCTATGGATCAAGTGTGAAATATTATGATGAAAGATTAGGAGTATGATCTTGCTAAGCTATAGAGGTTACAACTTGCAGAGAATCTATCATCAATAAGAAAAGAGAAGAGCTCAATGTGTAAGTTTGGATCCCTCATTATTTGTATTTTCTGTTATATCTAGATGTATTTTCCTAGTATTGGTGATGTTGTATGGGAGCAAGATAAACTAGTGACAAGAAAGGTCAATGATTACATTACTCAATTGGTAGAAAATTTTGAAAATTTAATGAATCCTTACTTTGATGAATTTAAGCAAAGGATGAAAAGGAGAATTAGGACTCCTAAAAAATTGGTCACAAAATATTACAATGACATATGCTTTCTTGTTGATATGGATAACATTTTTGTACAGAAAGTTGAGCTGAGGAAGGCTAAGTTACAAAGTTTTAAATATGAGATAAATAATAATGTAGTAAGTGCAAATATTGATGCACTACTGAAAGAAGAGATAGATGTTGAGGCTGAATCTTTTGGTAGATACGAGGAAGAAAAAGAAATAATAATTGTGAATACCAAGATAGATTATAAGGAGAAGAATAGGAAGAAAATTATTGAAGACTTATAAGCTAAGTTGAGCACCCTAGGCAAGGGAAAAGAACCATTAAAATTGACACAAGGTCTTGGTGAAGATGAAGAACAAGATAGCGGTGATGAGAAAGAAGAAGGAGAAGAAGAAGGTGACAAGAAAAAATCCCTAGTTGTTTCCATGCCACTGAGAAAGGAGGCTGAAGGAACAAAGAAGAAGCTAGTAGTAACACCTCCACCACCAAACAAGCTAAGGACCAGGGCATCTACTAGTGGTGAGCAAACTGCAAAGTAGATTGTAGCATAGATTGCCAAGCCCAACAACACTAGAACCAAATAAAGATTAGTCAAAGGATCACCTAAGAGGAAATCTAAGTCTATTGATGAGGTATGTCTAGACATTAGGAGTTCCCTAAGTATATCTAGTTTCAAAGTTGTGAAATATGATATACTAGATAATGGTGATAGAAATAATATTGAGGAGTCTATGGTAGAAATGATCTCAAATTCCAAACTAGCTCGTAGTGAAATAGAGAAATAGATACCTCAAGATCTCTATGATAGATTGAAAATAAGATGGGAACGTGCAGAGAAGGAAGAGAAAAAGATAAGGAATGATGCATTAGTAAGAGTAATGCTTAATTTATCCTAGGAGTAACATGACACATTATTGGAGTATTATAGGAGCAATTTTGTTCCAAAATATAGAACATCTTTGATATTATTGAATAAAGAGGAAGCTATACAACAACAAAGTGAATTTTTGGGCAAGAGTATTTTTGGATTATCAACAAACAAAGTAGAGATAGAAACTGTAAACCTCAAAGATGATTACAAAAGTGAAGAAATTTTAGGTGTGTTGAGTCCACAAGGCAACATGTCCCTTATACATGTTGACACCCCTAACATTCCAGAGGCCAAGAAGTCAAGGCTCACAAATTTAGAGTTAGATGGTGAAGAAAAAGAAACAAGTGTAAATAATAAGATTTTTTCAACACATCATATCAAGGAAGGCAAAGAATCAAATAAAGTTGAACATAGTGCAACTATTGTTGTCTCGAGCATAGATGTACAAGAAAGACCAAGTGGTGAAACCCCCTCACCAACTCCTTAGGAAGTGATAAGTAGAAACACTCCTTCACCTAGAAAAAAGATGAAAGAAATAAAATATGTTTCACCAAATATTGAGGTGAGTTTGGATGAAATCATTGAGATGCCACAATTAGACCTAGAAAATCTCACCTTGGGCAAAACTATTTTGCTACAAGAAGTTTTGATGAAGAAGAAGAGACAAGAAAAGCTAAGAAGAGAGCTCAAATAGAAACATGTATTGTATTATGTAAAGAATATTTTTGCGGATATTTTTGACATTCAAATTTTTGAAGAAGATGCACCAATAATAAATTAGCTTATAAAAATAGTTGATCAAGTGAATGCTGAAAGTATGATTACCAACTAGGTTACCAAGTTATCTTATTGAGAAAGATGAAAAATTTGAGAGAAATAGACATGATTGCGAAGGAGTATACTAAGGAATTCTATACATTAGACATCAAATTTGGACATGTGGATGATGATGTTGAGAAAATTGCAAGGTAAATAAACAGATTGAGATCTAAAATTCAAGATGAAATAAGTTTTGTGAAATTGGAAATTGTGGAAGAAGCATACCAATATGTCTTGAAAGTTGAGAAGATCTTGACAAAGAAGCATGAACAAAGACAAAGAGGTAGAGGTTGTAGATTCTAGATAGGAAAAGGAAGATCTTATAGAGAAGGTTATAGATCTGACAATTTTGTGCAAGATAAGGGAAAATCTGAATGAAGGAATGATGGAAAAGGCAAGACCCAGTGGAAAGGTGGTGATTCTTATCGAGGAGGTATTGGTTCTTATCAAGGAAGAGGTAATTCTTATTCTAGAGGTGGATTTCATGGTAATTGTTTTACATGTGGTAAAGAAAGGCATAGATCCTTTAAATGTAGATATTTTGAAAGTGGACAAGATAACGTAAATGCTATGATTCAAGGAGACACTAAGGGTTCACCAAGTGGACCTAATGATGGAGAAAATTTTAGTATTAACCAACCATATTTAGTATTGACTAAGAAGTTAGGTAAAAAAGCATATTTAGTGTTGGTTGAGTAGTTGGTTAATGGAGGATATCATGCTTATACTGTTAATTGAGTGGTCAGGCATCAACGGACTTCTAGTGTTAACTGAGTGTTCAATACCAATATTGATCAAGTGACAACAAGATACAATCATCTAATAATTCACTGATTGAAGCTAACTATTTTGATGTTTAATGATTATTTCAAAGGGTATTTTATTTGACCTATCAAATATAATGATATATATATATATATATATATATATATATATATATATATATATATATATATATATATATATATATATATATATATATATATATATATATATATATATATATATAAAGTCAAGTAGTGAGGGTACAATGCATAAGAGGAATGCAAAATAACATGGAGATACAAGAAAAGGAAACAAAAAAGCAAGAAAGTGTGAAAGACAAGTTGCAAAGAATATTATGACCATTAAGAATCTAGAGATCAAGCTAGAATAGAGATTTGAATCTACATAGGAAGTTGCTTCATAAATCTGGTCAAATTGTTGTTACCTTTTAACCATTGTAGTAGTGAAGAAATCTCTTAACAAAGTTGACTTAACAATCATATTGTAAATCCTTTAACAAGGTGACATTTCAAGATTGAAGTGTTTGAAAACCTTTAACTAGGCCACTCCTAATAGGGTGATCTAAATCCTCTAAAAAGGTCATACTTAACAATATCTTTTGTAACCTATAATAGGGTTGGCTCCTAATAGGGATCACTTCAGAAGAGTAAATTTTTTTGTGACTAGTTGCATGGTAGCTTTCCTGAATTGGGTTTCCATATTAAATGTTGGTTTCATCTATGCTCATATTATTTTCTTTAATCTTTATGTTTCTGCAACTAAGTTACTAAAGGTTAAAACAAATTAATATTCTTAAGATTTCTTTGTTAACCAAGTGACAACAATATCTTAGTTATAACTAAGCTAGATAGTATTACATTATTAATGAAAATCTTGATTTGACATCTAGGGAGATGGAATTATTGTTGTGGTAACTAATTCACCCCCTCCCCTCTTAGTTACACTCTTCATTTCCAAAAAATGGTATCATATCATTTTGTGCTTGTAGGAAAGGTTTCAAGGACCTAAGCTAAAGGTCAAGATGTCATACAAAAGGGAGATTCCCAAACTTCATAGAGACAACTTTTCAGCATGACAGGAATTGATGAAGCTACGCCTATCAAGAAATAGTGATATTAGTTTGTTCTACTTGAAAAACAAATATGTGTCACTATGTAAAACTATGACTGTGGAACAAATAAAAGAAGTAAAGGATCACAATATAATGATGATTGATATAGCATCCTCTCAACTACTCTAAATTTGATGAGGTTAAAGACCATCCTACTACATTTGAATTGTGCGAAAAATTGTAGAGAGTCTATGGAGGTGAATAAAATGTTTAAAGAGCCAAGACAAAAAGTTTAAGAGACAAGTTTGATCGAATGAAAATGAAAGAAGGTGAAAATATTGTCCAATATAGTGAAAGAATCAAAGAAAGTGTGAATGCAATTAGAGCTGTAAGAGGAGACATAACTAATGAGATAGTGGTCAACAAGGTACTAAGAATTCTTCTTCCTATTTATGCAACTAGAGTTTTATCAATTTAAGAGATGAGATGCAATCCTAAAAATAATATAACCTCAGATGCACTTGTGGGAAGATTAGCTACTTTTGAGGTGGATAACTTTGATAACTATGCTCTTAATGCTAGAAACTTTGAATTTGCATTCAAAGCCCAACTAAATCTTGCTAGAAAAGGAGGAAATTCAAAATGCAAATAGATTGATAGTGAAGGAGAAGAAGAATCAGATGAATACCTTGATGTCATTGAAGCCCTACTTGCAAAAAGAGTATCAAAACGGAAAGGAAAATTCAGAGGAAAAATTCCATTGATTTGTTTCTCATGTGAAGAGGTTGGTGAATTGTTGGAAATATAAGGTAGGCTAGGTCACTAAGAGGGGAGGGGTGAACTAGGAACCAATAAAACTTTAACTCAGTTCACTAATTAATCCTTCATATATTATTTTGATCTAATTGCATGCATGAAAGAATGAAAGCAATAAAATTCGTAACACTTTGACACAAGATATGGTGACCCAGAAATCTTCCAAATAGAAAGTGAAATTGGGGTGGGGATGATACCCACATGCTTTAGTACTGTAGTATAAAGTTAGCCTATTAAGGCTTGCAATTGACCACTTCTAGTGATCTACCTTGTTAGGAGCAATAAGGATTGTTAGGTCCACCTTGTTAAAAGATTTACAAACATACAGTGAAGTATGCACCCTGTTAGGAGATTTAGCAAAAGATTGTTAAATCCACCTGGTTAAAGGATTTGACTAATGCACCTAATAGAATGAATCAATGGTTGATATCTTATTTGTAACTTTGATTTATGGAATGATATTCCTTGAATTGCAATGATCACCTTACTTTGATAGATAAGTCTCTATTGTACCATATACTACTTGTAACCTTCTTCAACTTGCACTCATCTACTTTTACTTTTTAACATACTCATACTAAAATATTTTATTCTCTTTTGGATATGATATAATATATTAGATATATACCAACCTCATAATTACATACTAGAGTCAACTACAATACTAAATTCATCATAATTTACAAAGTCGGCCCATTGTTGTAACTCGGGTTCAAAAGACAAAACCGATTATATTGATGCTCGACAAACACTATCAACACTTGACATACTCTAGCACTTAGTGGATGTTGAATCTCTATCCATTCTAATCACTTCGAGTAGCACAAACTCAGTCAACACTATATAAAACAGTGAAGATTGAGAAACTCAATAGATACTAAATCACTTGGTTGGTACTACATGACTTGATCAACACTGAATTCACTTTGTTAAAACTGTGAGCTCGGTAGACACTGATATCCTTAGTTAATAGTATAGAGCTCAATCAATACTAAGATCTTAATCTCTTCTACTAGATAGCTTGGTAGACACTGTGAAGCTCGATAAGAACTACAATCTAACTATTTAGCTTGGTAGCAATTGAAAAACTTGGTTAACACTACTAGATGAATGATAAGTTTGGTAGAAATTGTAGAGCTTGATAGCAGTGTAACCAAGTAAATAATTGTTACGTCACTAATAGACAATTTGACCTTAATGTCAATAATCTCCCTCTTTGACATTAGTAACAAAAACACTTATCATACCAAACATCTAAATTCTCAAAATTACAAGTCAAAAACCTCGTTTATCAACATTTTATGTCTTCAACTTGATTTTGACTTACTACTACTATAGCTTGGTAAATTACTCCATTTTTTTGATTTTTCAAAATTTCTTTTGTAAACATGTTTTTTTCTAATCTGTACATCTGCTCCATATTACTACTCCCCCATACATATATCTCTCCCCTATACATATATTTTGAGTATGATATTATTCTCCTTCTATACATATAATCTTCTCACTCTTTATCAATAATAGTCTCCCCCTTTTTGACATAAATGCCAAAGGTGCAATATATTTACAAGTTAATACCAAAATGTGACAAGAAATTAGTGTGTACCTTCAAAATGATTACCATGGGACCTCTTGTCCCAATTCTCTTGCAATACCTTGGATGCATGGAAGGCTATGGGTACCTCTACTAATAGTTCCATCATGTGGTCAGCTATGGAGAAGTTATTATCATGGATGGGTGTCTTCATATGTGTAATGTGCTTTTGTAGTGCATCCATGTTTGGAAGAATCATGCCCAGAATCTCTGCAAGTGTAGCCTTAATTATAGCTTCTTCCCTTAACAACTCTTCCTGTAGATTTGTTAAGTATTTGATCCTTGTAAAGTATGTAGAGTTACAACTAGGATCAAGTGATAGTTGATATGCACTTGCCTTCATATCCTCATCTATCTTGGATAGTTTATCCTTGATTTCCTCAGTAAAGACAGATGTGTCACTCAACTTGACAAATAAAGAAACAACATTATTTATAGATGTTTCTAGAGTAGCAAGAATAGTAGACAATTATACTTGATCAATAGCAATCTTCTATGCTACTTTCTTTAAAGCTTTATTTTCAAATTTTCTCTCTACTCTCTACAACAATTTTTCTTGTCCATTCAATTCTTCATTGTACTTGTGGACAATTTCAACTAACTAATCCATAATAGGTTGTTTCTAATCAAAATAAATGCTTGGAGCATCTACAAAAATGCTCTTGATATCTTCTAGTACTTGATTTTTCTTTTCCTCTCTTCTCCAAGCTTATATTTCTTAGCCCTCTTCTTCCAAAGTCCTCCAAGGGTATCCATTTGATCAGGTGTTAGATTGGAAAGATTCCAATCTGGTATTATAATATCTTCCTCTAGATCAATATAATCCTTAGAGATTTCAACCCATTGACTGTTATCCTTAGGAAAAAAATTCTTTTCCCTTATTCAAAACTTCAATGCTCAGTTGAGACTGGGTCTAAACTATCATTGCACTAGCCATGGTGGAAATAATAGTTGAAAAAGTGGAAATAGCAAAAAATGTACTAACAATAGAAATAACATTAACAATAGGAATACCTTGTTGTTTCTTGGTCAAGCCCAATGTTAGAAAGACTTGCTACTTAGTAGATGAAGTTTTAGACACTTTAGTCATTGAAACACTCAATAGAGAAATTCCAGATATTGGTTGGGTGTTAGATCTGATCTAGTTGTAACCACAACAAACTTGGAAAAAACCTTCTCAGAGCCTAATTTCTCTAATGCTTTGCTTGAAGAATGAGGAAAGGAAGTCATAACTTATGCTACAATCATTTTTGAAGTAGATTCCTCAATACTCTAAATTTATGGAAGACTTCCTCCAGTGGCGTCTTGTTCCTCTTCCTCATCATCAAGATCTACATTGTCTATTTCATCATCTCTTAGTGATCCTCATGCATCTTAAATGCTGATATGGATCTTTCTACTTGCTAGATAAAACTGATGTTAGATGACTTCTTCTGTATCATAGTTCTTGTGATCTCCATAGGGAACTAAGTCAAAGTGATTGTGCCACCCAGCTCATTGACTTGGGTGTCAAAAACTTCATGAATTTGGCTTGCATTCTCTAGTGATTTTGTACCCATTATTGCCTCATTTGTTTTCTAATATTGTTAGCTTTCGCTTTCTCTTCATCTTTAACTTTTCCTCTATTCATAAAATTCTTTGCAAGATGTCCAAGATCTATACAAAAAAATTATCTCTTTTTAGTGTCTCTTTTCCTCATGTGATGTTTTACACAATTTTCTCCAATTTGCCCAAACTCACCACAGTAGTAACATCTACACCATTTGTTGTAATCTCAACCAAATATTCCTTTTACAATATATTCTGCTGGGTTCCACTTCTTGGTTTTGCACTCTAAAGATTTGTGTCCTTTTTTGTTGCAATTGTGACACTTTCCTTCACACTTAGGTTTCTCTTTGCATTCACTTTCTCTATGACCATGTTTATTGCAATTGTAACACTTTCTATTGAATTTTTCTTTACCATTACTCCAACACTTGTATGATGTTTGACGTATCTTACCACATTGATTGCAAGTAGGCCTTTTTTTTTCTTTTGATGTCCTTGTTGAGATGATTTTCCTTCATCTATATATCCTAATCCAAATTTGCATTTGTTCTTATATTGACTTTTCTTATTCAATTGACTCATGTTTTCTTGAGATTTCATCATTCTCTCATTGGTTTTATTTTCCATGCTGAGATTATTCTAGCTATCTTTCATTCTCTGTCCTTAGATTCATAAGCTCTTGATTTGGATCATTGAGTTGATCAATAAAGTATGTTTGCTAAAGGGATAGTTGTTGAATCTCATTTTCTTTTTCTTCTATCTCTTCTATTGTGTTGTTCTTTTGTTCCATGACTTCAAAAAATATGATTGATTAAATTTCTTTCTCTCTTTTCAACTTTTTGACTTCTTCTTGAAAAATGAGATTCCTCTGAAGTAGGTCTTTAATTGTTACACCAAATTCATCTAAATTTCTTTCTAGGCATAAGTCTTCAATTATTTCTTCAATGTAGAGATTTTCATCTATTTATGCTGCAAGATCTTTCCTTCTTTGAAATGATTGAGAGAGTTGATCCTTTTCTTTCTTGAGTTGTCCAATAGCTAATTCTAGATCCAACTTTTCATTTTCAATAACATTTTTTAGCCTGTATACCTCCATTGCCTCTAATCTTATCTCAAGTTGTTAGACTTCTAATGTGTTAACTAAAAGATTTAATACCAATTGTTGAAAATATAAGGTAGGCTAGGTTACTGAGAGGGGAGGGCTGAATCAAGAACTGAGAGGGGAGGGCTGAATCAAGAACTAGTAAAACTTTAAATCACTTCACCAATTAATCCTTCATATATTATTATGATCTAATTGCTTGCATGAAATAACTAAAGTAATAACGTTCATAAAACTTTGACATAAGACATGGTGATCCAAAAACCTTCCAAATAGAAAGTAAAAATGGGATGTAGATGATACCTACAAGCTTTAGTACTATAGTAGAAAGTCAACTTTTTAAGGCTTATAATTGATTAGTTCTAGTGATCTACCTTATTAGGAGCAATAAGGAATGTTAGGTCCAATATTGTTAAAGGATTTACAAAGATACAGTGAAGTATGCACTCTGTTAGGAGATTTAACAAAATACTATTAAGTCCACCTGGTTAAAGAATTTGACTAATGCATCTATTAGAATAAATTAGTTGTTGATCTCTGGTTTGCAACTTTGATTTGTTGAATGAGACTCCTTAAATTGAAATCATCACCTTACTATGATAAATAAGTCTCTGTTGTACCATATACTTCTTGTAACCTTCTTCAACTCACACTCATCTACTTTTACTTTTTATCATACTCATACTAAAATACATTCATTTGTTTTGGATATAATATAATACATTACATATATACCAACCCTCTTAGTTACATACTAGAGTCGGCTACAATACCAATTCATCATAATTCACAAAGTTAGCCCATTATTGTAACTCAAGTTTAGGAGAAAAACTTGGTGATGTTCTGACACTTGAAAAATAATTTCAAAACTTGACATACTCTAGCACTCAGTTGAAGCTCAGTCCATACTAATCACTTTGAGTAGCATAAACTTGGTATCACTGTATGACTCAATGAACACTAAGAAACTTGGTAAGGACTAAATCACTTGGTTGACACTACATGACTTGGTCAACATTGAATTCACTTTGTTAACACTGTGAGCTTGATTGACACTAATATACTTGGTTAACACTACAGAGTTTGGTTAACACTAAGATCTTCATCACTTCTACTAGATAGCTCAGTAGACTCTGCTACACTTGGGCAATACTATAAATTGTCTTAGATTCTTGGTAGACAATGTGAAGCTTTGCATGAACTACAATATGATTGTTTAGCTCTATAGAAATTAAAATACTTGGTTAACATTGCTAGATGAATGATAAGATTGGTAGCAACTGTAGAGCTTAGTAGCAATGTAACAAACTAACTAAGTGTTAAGTCACTAATAGACAAATTGACCTTAATATCAACAATATTGTTGCAAGATGTCCAAACAAAGAAGATAAAGATGAGAGAAAAAAAATAGTTTCAAAGGCAACAAATACGTTAAGAGCTGCATGTACTACAAAGACAAAGGTAAGAAATCTTGTTACATTGCTAAAGATTTTGATAGTGGTGATAATGAAGAAGAAATAATTTACATTGATATTAAGGATGAATTTGATAATTATGAAGAAAATGAAAAGTGAAATTTATTTCTCATGTTAGCGAAAATGATACATGGATTATAGATAATGGATTTTCTTATCACATGACTGGTGAAAAAACTACATTTGAACATTTAAAACACTATGATGGTGGAAGTCTTAGATTTCAAAATAATGAACCATGTTATGTAAAAGGAAAAGGAAATAAAGTACTAACTAAAGGAATCAAATGTGAAAATGCTAAATGGGTTGAAGGATTAAGATATAATCAACTCAATGTAGCACAACTAAATAACATAGGATACAAGCTAGAATTCATAAATGGTAAAGAGAAACTATTGGATGAAAAAGGAAACCTAGTTGGGACTACAAATCATACAAAAGGTAACTTGTTTTACCAAGATCTCACTAAAAATACATGTTTATTAGCTCAAATAGGAGAAAGTTGGCTATGGCATAAAAGGATGTGTCATGTTAACTTTGACAACTTGGTTGCCATAAGAAAGAATAAAAGAGTAAGAGGCATACCAAATATGAAGAAACCTAAGATGGGCATGTGTAAACAATGTCAAATTGGAAAGATGAGTAAAAGAAGTTTTAGAAGTAAGTCTTTCAATTCTGAAGAAGTTTTGGAACTAGTTCATTTGTGGACCAATAGGTCTATAAAGCTACCATGGAGACATTTATTTCATTCTATTTATTGATGACTATTCTAGGATGATGACTATAATGTTCTTAAAAGATAAATATGATACTCTTCAGAAGTTGAAATGGTATTTGTGTAGAGTTTTGAAAGAAATAGGGAGGAATTTGAAATGCCCGAGATCATATAGAGGAGGACAATTCATCTCAAATGAATTCAATGAGTTCTACAATGAAAGAGGAATCAAAAGATAGGTATCATCACCTAGAACACAAGATAAAAATGGTATAGAAGAAAGAGGAAATAGATCCATCATGGAGTGTGCAAGAACACTAATGAATGAGAAAAATGTTGCACCAAAATACCAAAGAGAAGCAATAAGAACAATAATCCATACACTTAACCAAGTTCAACTAAAGAAAGGTACAAATGAAACACCTTATGAATTATGGTATGGGTACAATTCTAATGTTTGTTATCTCAAAGTATTTGGAAGGAAATTGTATATCTTGAAAGTTTTAAGGAAAGGAAAGTTTGATGCAAAAAGTGATGAAGGTATATTCTTAGGTTACTCTAGTAAAAGTAAGGCATATAAATGTTTGAATCTTGCTACTCACGAAGACATGGAAAGTGCATATATGAATATTGATGAGTTTATAGAAAGAAGCAAAGAAAAAAGTAGGAAGAAGCCTGAAGACTATAGAAATTTTTTTTACTATGAGGAGGAACTCGATACTTTACCACAATCAGTTAAAGCAAGGAAGAATCAAAGTGAACCTAGAAAATCACTGGCAGTACAACCCGAGTCATAGAGAGAGGCACCTGGGTCACATAAAAAGGCACTTGATTCATAGATAAAGGAACCTGAGTCATAGATAGAGGCACCTAAGTTACAGGTAGATCAAATAGAGGAGCCCAAGAAAAAGGTAGAAGATCATGGAGAACCAAGTGAACCAAGATCATAGTCAAGAAAGAAAGATCTAAGACATGCAAAATATGTCAAAAGACATCATGCACTTGAACAACTATTTGGAGGAGAGATAGATGGCACAATGATAAGAAAAAAATTAGAAGTTACATGTTTGGTTAGTGAATTTGAACCTAGATCTATAAACGGTGCTTTACAAAATGAAGGTTGGATAGAGGCAATGAATGAAGAAATTGAGCAAATAGAAAGGAATAATACCTAGTCTCTTGTACCTAGAACTAAGGATAATAATGTTATTGGTACAAAATGGATATTCATAAATAAGTTAAATGAGAAATGAGAAGTAACAAGGAACAAGGCAAGGCTAGTATGCAAAGGTTATGAAAAAGAAGAAGGTATTGACTATGGGGAAACATTTTCCCCTATTGCAACTTGAAGGAGTCAGAATACTTCTAGCATATTCTATCAATGCCAAAGAGGGAGTTTGATGGAAATAATTCTTCATATTGTATGTCGCCATTGATGTTACACAAGTATCAATATTAACCAAACATATTCAATATTGATCGAGCACCCAGGTAAATAGAGCTTTCCCCCTCAATCCTCATTTTGAATATTGTTATGCTGCAGGTTTTCTAACAGATTTCTTTGGAGCTTTGTGGAGAACTTCTATTTCTTGTCTATATTCTCTCATACCATAGCATTTTAGCTTAGATTCATGTTGCATGTTAGTTTAGCTTCTATTTTGCAATAATCTATCTCATATAGCTTAATATTTGGATTGTAACACTCTCATACATATTTTAGCATAGCTCCACTTTGCATCTCATTCTAGCTTAATTTTCATTTTCATTGCATCCTTGAGGAACTCCTTGAGACATTTGCATTCTTACATCTTGTATTTGGAACCTCCCATTGCATGGTTTACTAGCAAGAAGAGTATCTCTAAGGCTCATCTGAGAGCTTTCTTATTCTTAAAATATACTTTCTTGCACTCCATGGATAGGGAGCTCTAAGCCGGCATCCAAGCATTCCAACTCATGGAATCGTTTGGATAGAATGTTTTAGAGTGTGACACATTTCTAGTGTATATTTTTGGCACCCACTGTGGGGCTTGAATCAAGTTTTTAGCTCCATTTTCTTTCATTTCTTATCTCTGATTTTTTACAGCAGCATATTGGATCTAATCAAGTGCTTTTGTAGAATTATCACTTTGGTTTTAAGGCCAACCCATAAGTAGATTGGTTTGAAAGCCAAAAATTTAGTTAGTTTAAAGATTTGATCATATCATTTAAACCACTTGGAGTTTGATTTAGAATTTTTTTTTTCAAGTTGGGTATATGTTCAAAATGTCTCATTCTAATTTTCAAAGCATTTTGACATGATTTTCGGGAGTTATGATTTTTTCTTTTTTTTTCATAAAAAGCCATTTTTGATCGTAAATTAGCACATTTTTCAGAAAAAATTATATTTTCAGAAAATTTTTCGAATTCTAAGAGGGGTACTCTCTTTGTATTTTGACTTTTGAGGTCATATTAGGGATCAAAAACTTGATTTGATAAATCTAGCCTGTTTTGACAAAATCGATCTCTAAGGAGCAAATGAAGAGATTTTTTTGAATTTCTTACATTTTTGAAAATCTCTCTAATTTTTAGTAGGGGTCTCTCCTTTTCATTTTTGTTTTTGGATCCGAAATCATAGCAAAAAGGTCAAATCTTGTTGACTAGGTCAAAAGCAAAGAGTAAAAATGAGAGCATTTGTGATTAGTTTGCACTTTCTTTGCATACACTTGATTGGAAGATAACTTGGATATTTGAGGAAACTAACCACTTTTTATTGCATTATTTTATGTTATTTCACACTAACTTATGGTGCTAACAAGTTGTGATTGCAGGTTGCCATCTTTGTGAAAACAATTGAAACATTGCATAAGAAAAATGCATGTCAAAGCTTCAAATGCACAAGGGCTACTAACGATTGTTTGCAGGGCTGCCCAATGCATAAAAACTCAAATTTTCTTGTTCTTTACTTTTTACATGTGCGGCATATACTAGTTATTTTTTTAAGGCATATTAAAACTTACGATTGAGATCTTTTGGTGATAGGAGAGTATGCTCTTCACCCTTGTGGTGAATTAGAAATCTTGACTTACCATTTGGTTTCAAAACTAAGAGGCAACTGAATCTTCTTGGTGTGTTTGGGGGAAGCAATCAAGGTAGGAGAGTATTCTCTTCACCCTTGAGGTGAATCAAAAATCTTGACCATTGAGAGTGGATCCACTTTGTGTAGTTAGAATCCTTTAGAGGGCCTGCTCTTGGACAACCTAAGAGGAACGACCCAAGTGGGGACAAACTGATTACCTAGCTCTTCCAACCCACTATAAACTCAAGGCTACCAAGGACACAAAACTTTGGTAGACGTAGTGTTTGTCTTCACCTAGTGTGATCGCCTATGGGATTTTGACCATAGGGAGATCACTAGGCAAGAATGCTTAAGGTACTCTTGTGGTCGCGAGATCGGTTACTCATCACAAGGTGAGGTGTCCCGTAATTGAGAGCAAGAGGAACACTATGAATGGAAGCCCTATCTAAACATCCTAAGTTAGTAACTACCCTTTTTAGCCGCTCAAATTCTTGGTGCAAGGATTGATCGTAGTGACCTACCCGGATCACCCCAAGATTTTACACTCACCATCTGTGTTCCCTTGGTTATGCTTACGGAATTTCCATGACAAAGCCAATATCTCTTGTGGGAAACCACTTGGTGTGAGGCAAAGGAGCATCAAGCATGGGCCAAGTTGTTGAGTAATGAACTATGTCCTTTAGGTAGATATTACTTGATGTGTTCTTAAATGTGCTAGACCTGTGGAAATCTTTGGAACATACACATGATGATAGTTATATGGCTTTATTTTAAGACCTCACATATGCTTATATCATGCAAGGTTGCTTTGTCCCTTGCTTGATTGTTTGAAGAATACTCCACATGTCACTATCTTTCTTGGAAAGAAATTATTTTTGAACATCAAACTTTCTATGCTATCAACTATTGTCAAACTTTGTCAACCAAGTCAAAGCATCAAGTCTTAACATTTTTCTTGTGTTGCTTCCTAAGGGGAGTTTCATCATTTGATTTTTATTTTCTATGTCTCTAGTGCTTAAACATGCTTAAAGTGACTCTTTGGTCTTAGTGCTCTTGGTCGTTTTGTCTTCATGGTCTATGTTTGCTTGCTAGTTATCTTTTTGTTGAAATGGTTGCCTTGATTTCTTGACTACACTCTTGGGTTGGGAAATTTGTTCACTTGTCACCCTTCTTGCTCTATCTATTTGGCTATTTGGGCATCTTGCCTAGCTATTGACTTGAGTCATTCATGTCATAAGTTTCTTGGACATATTGTTTGACAAGTCACTTTAATCTCTCTCTACTATCTTGGCAAGTGAACACTCTACCTCCTATAGTTTCAACATCAAGTTATCTTCTAGGCTCTTTTATGCTTGAATTTGCATCTAAAACTATGAGATCTAAACCTTGTGCTACCAAACTTCAATCGAATCTAGATGATCATGATATCCTCCATGTCACTAAAGAGTTTCAAGATCTATATGCACAATACAAAGAACTAGAAGATACAAATGATCTTTCTTACCTTCATCTCTCTAAGAGCATGATAGAAATGAAGTCTAAACTTGAGAAAAATTTAGAGGAGAAGATTGCATCATTAAATGAATCTTCCTTAAGGTCTTTACATGCATGTGAGTCACCTTCTTTGAGGTCATCCTCTTCTTTTCGGTCTACATGCTCTACTTCAAGACATAAAATGTCTTCATCTTCTAGATCTAAAGACCTTTGTAGAGAACAAGCACTTGAGGCTATGCCAAAATTTCATGATGGACCTATCTTTGACGAAGATAATAATGAAGACATGGATGCATTCTATTTACTTGAGAAACAACCAAAGGACTGTAGACATACTTTTGAGAGAAATTTTACTCCCTTGGGGAATTCTTATGATGACATTTTGAGAACACTTCTTGGCACCAAGCTCATCACGTTGCCTAAGTCTAGCTCCTATGGAAATCCATTCTTGGATACCTATTGTGCCTATCATCAATCTAATGACCATACTACTTCTGATTGTATAGAGCTGAAACATAAAATTCAAGATCTCATTGATGATGAGATTGTTGATCTTGGAACCTCTAGTGACTCATGTGTTGAGGATACTTCTCTTGAGCAAGATTACATTCATGAACCTATGTCTAGTAGTGGCTCCATTACATCTTCCACTTCTTCCAACACTCATGCATCTCCCAACACTTCAAAGCTTTCCAACATGCTTCTATCAAAAAAGGAACCTAATTCTTTCCACATTGACTATGTGTATCCTCAAGGGCTACCTCTAAAAGAAACTCAAGCTAACCGTCACTTGGTTGCAAACCTTTTCCATGCTACTAATCCTAAACATCCTCAACCTTCATGCACTACTATGCCTAATCCAAGCACTACTCCATTCACTCTTCATTCTCCCTTGTCCTTAGAAGTGGCTCCATGTCAAGAGGGCTCTCAAAATGAAAAAGCTATAATTGTTAAGAAAGATCAAGATCAAGCACCCTTTCATCTCCTTCAAAATGTCACTCCTCCATATCCTATGTCTTATCCACCTCCTAAGTATGATGAAGATACCACTTCCATTATCTTCCTTGAGCTTACCAAAAATTATGAGAAAAGTTCTCTTCATATGCTATCCAAGGCTACTTGTCAAGATCAAAGCATCCCCTCATGTTCTACTTCTCCATATCCACTTCAAAATTGTGCTCAATCTTCAAGTGCTACTATTAAAAATGTTGTTCCTATCAAAGGTACTCATGAGTCTATTGATGGCTTTGACCATGCTGCTCATTCTAAAGATGTTGATATCCCTTCCCACTATCCCTTTGCATCTTCTAAATCTATCCTTGGTCCTTATCCATCTAAGCTAAAGCATTCAAACCTTCCATCCATATTGTTGCCTTATGTTCCTCCATCTCCTACATTTACTCATAGCTCATTCCCTAGCTCTCCTATATCACCTCAAGATCAACAAAGACACTCATCCTTGATGAATTTTCACCCATCTATACATCTAAACCATTCATATCATCCTTATTCATTCACAAATCCCAAGCCCTTTGGAAGTGAGAATAAACATAAGAATCCATTGAAAAAGAAAGATCACTATGTCCCATCTAATCGACATGTGAATGCTAAGAAGTCTATGCACAAAAGAGACCACAAAGGTCCACTATTAAAAAAGATAAATCAAAGAAAATATGGGTTCCTAAAGCCATTATTGGAGAAATGTGTTTTGAAGTATCCAAAGGAAAATCTAAAGCTATATGGATTCCCAAGTCTCTTTTAAAAGACTTGAATATTGAAAATACTTCAAAGTTGACATTCAAGCTTCCAAACGATTCCATTCTATCTTCTTCCAAAAATCTTCCAAAAATTATTCCAAAGCCTTCCACTCCACTTTTTTCCAAATCTCTTCTACCACCTCATACATCTAAACCTCAAGCTACTTCATTCATGATTCCTCCATCATTCCAGTACCCTTCAAGGTGTGTGTCAATGTTGATCTTGTCCAATATTTCAACTACCCTCATGAAATCCTCTAAAGCTTACACTTACTTTCTATACATGAACTTTTATCCTCAATATATTCTTCCTACTACCATTTCTCTTTCATCGCCCTATCAACATCTTTGAGCATACCTTTCTATGGTCTTGTCTTATCATGACTTATATTTCCTATAGGAGCACTATCTACTTTCAAAAATCTTGAGCTCTTTCTAAAAATTCAAAAAAAGAAAAAAAGAAGAAGAAAAAATAGAAAAAATGAAAAAAATGAAAATGTGCCTTAGTGAAAACCACTTCTCGTGGCACCTTGGTAGCAAAATTAAAGAGAAATAAATTTATCTTATGGTGAAAACTACTTCTTGTGGCACCTTAGATAAGTACCATGATAAAAACCTGGCAAATAGGCATCATGTGCAATTCTTCCATCATCCATCTATCCCTTCTTCTCTCTTTGATCTTGACAATGTTAAGCTATCTTTTTATATTGGCTATCTTATCCACCAGATTTTCTATTGTGCTCTCCTATTCACTCATAGCCTCTATCTTGAGCTTTATTCTTATTGCTCTATCCCATTGCTATGCTATCTAGTTGACCCCTTGGTCTTGATCATAATAAATGAAACATGGTTCTCATAGGTCTCTTGACATGGCTACTCTTTTGGACTACACACTTCATGCTATCTCACTTGTTGGCTTCATTTCTTATCCTACATGCTATCTTTCTCATTACTTCCATTGCTTATCCAAAATATGCTTCATATGACTATTTAACCTCTTTCCCTAGCTTGGGTACTCTTGAGGAGTCAGTCCTTGAGGATCACTTTCACTTGCTTCATACTCTTTTTTCATCCATCTTTGCTTATCCACTGGCTCATTGCTCCATCATATCCTATACCTTGCTATACATTGGGAGAAAATGATGCGATCTTGCTTGAGAATTGGTGATATCTAAAACCTTCTAAAAAATTCCAAAAAAAAATCATATATGATGCTGAAAACATCCTAAAAATTAGAAAATGTCCTAAAAAAATGATCATCTTAGTGAAAACCTAGTAGTAGGCACTTTGATGTATCACCAAAAAAATTAAAAATTTTAAAAATACAAAAAAATTGAAAAAAGTCCTGAAAAAATCTATCAAGTGGTGAAAACCTGGAAACAGGCACTACTTGAAACCCTCACACCTATGTCTATCAATCTCAATCATCCACTTCGCTACACATTTCCTGGCTTGGAATTGTTTCTTGTCTTTTTCTCGGGGGCATAGTTACTTAGCCTATTGAGGTATTCTTGTGCATTAGGGTTTCTTTGACAACTCACAAAATAATGTTTCTCAACACTTCCCCCACCTTGACATCAAGTGTTTTTCAACACTTTTCAGATAGTTTACCTATGGTCTTTGATGTCGCAATATTTCTCACTATCAAAATCAAGTCTTGAAGAAATGGCCAAGTGACTTAAACACATGCACTTTAACACTTAAAAAACTAAGCTATGCTGATCTTTATCTACTTTGTGTGTTGTATATGATGATTTCTTTACTATATGTTCCATCCCTAATAGTCTTTCAAGGATGTCATTGACTAGAAGACTGGGGGCATGGGGCATGTTTTCTTGATTTCTGCTTGTGGGTATACTTTATTTGTCTATAGTATTTTAAGCATTCATGCTTGTCCTATTTGACACTTTGACTTATAAACGTATCATCCTTGACTATTTTTGCAAGACCGCACTCAAGATTTATCCTGGCACTTATACAGGTGTAATCTTGCTAAATTAAACTTAGGGAATCTAATCACGTAGTTATCTTGACTTACATGTCTTTGGTGCTTAGATTGGATTTTCACATACCTATCTCATATCGATCATATTCATATCCTCATAGTTATACTAGTGATGGTTGTATGATCTCATGATGTCCCTAATAAATGCTCAATGATAAAATTAAGAGTCTAAATGTTATGCACTTCCTTCTGGTAAACCACTTTGCATATTAGCTTGGATTTTAGGTTCATTTTCTAGCTTAATCTTATATTCTTGCATATGGGGAGAGCTCTCTCTTCATCTTTTTGTGGACATATCGGCTAACTCCTTTCATATATTTCTTTACTTTCTTCTTGTTCATGTATTTTCACCTTCTTAATCTTTCACTTCATCTCATTTCTATCTTATCATCACATTATATAAAGTTTTGATGTCTTAAATAATTTCAACATCCTAGATTCATTTTTGGGATCGAAATCCAAATTCAAGTTCATCTTGATGGTCAAAATTGTCTTTTAATATTCTACTTTCTTCTGAGAAGTTAGCTGACCTTTTGAGGTCTAATCTCTAAATCATCACTAGGGCATCTTCATTTCTTCATGTCTTCATCATTTCCATACTTCATATCTACTTAAATTCACTATTTCATGTCTAAAATCACCTTTCTACTCATTTCAACCTAATTTTTATGCTATATCCTTCAAGGTCAACTCTAGTCAAACTGGGGCATTTTATCATTTTTTTTTCTAGTCATTCTTGGGTTCTAATCATCTATCTGTCATCTTGGACATTGCTATATTCTAATTTTCTCATGTCTAGCTAGTTTTTGCATCCCCTTACCTCATTTCAATTTCAATCCCGAGGGGGCAGAAATACTCTATCACTAATTGCTACAACTATCTATTTCTTAGGAGCATTTTTTTGATCTTCTCACTTGTTCTCGATCTATCTACTTTGCTAAATGTTAGCATTCTTCTTGAATTCTGACATCATCTTTTCCTAGTGTTCAGTACTACCACTATTAGGCTATACATTTAGGACTTGCTATCTTTTTCTACATTTCATTCTTCAAAATCAGATATCTATATCTATCACCACTTACTTGGCTTTCTATTTTCTTTGACATAATGTGTTCCCAGATCGATCATGCATTAGTCAAAGAGGGGCAAATGTAATCACCTAAAAATAGTCATCTAGACTATTAGCCCCCTTTTTAACATTTTGGCTAAATTAATTTAATCATTTACCTAGACCAAATTGCTAATAATCAATTTATTTGATTATAACCTATAGTTTGACTATGCTATCCTAAGTTCATTATTTGATTAAAAGAACATGTCCCCTTTTAATTAAATAAAACACTCCATTCTTCTAACCCACTTAAAGTGCACACATAAAGTCCTTTTTCTATTTTACAATTAAAAGAAAAGGCTTGTGAGACTTTTGTCTTATGTAACAAGTCAACTTATATTCCATTGGTTGACTTGTGTGTGCACATGGATCACTCCTCTTTTTGAATTACACCGTTGATCATCCACCATCTTCATCTTGATCTCTACCATCCGTACAACTTTAAAAGGGAGAGAGCTTTCCCCCTCAATCCTCATTTTGAATATTGTTATGCTGCAAGTTTTCTAATAGGTTTCTTTGGAGCTTTGTGGAGAACTTCTATTTCTTGTCTATATTCTCTCATACCATAGCATTTTAGCTTAGATTCATGTTGCATTTTAGTTTAGCTTCTATTTTGCAATAATCTATCTCACATAGCTTAATATTTGGATTGTAACACTTTCATACATATTTTAGCATAACTCCACTTTGCATCTCATTCTAGCTTAATTTTCATTTGCATTGCATCCTTGAGGAACTCCTTGAGACATTTTCATTCTTGCATCTTGTCTTTGGAACCTCCCATTGCATGGTTTACTAGCAAGAAGGGTATCTCTAAGGCTCATCTGAGAGCTTTCTTATTCTTGAAATATACTCTCTTGCACTCTATGGATAGGGAGCTCTAAGCCAGCATCCAAGCATTCCAACTCATGGAATTGTTTGGATAGAATGGTTTAGAGTGTGACACATTTCTAGTGTACACTAACCATTGGAGCAGTGAAGAAATGTCTTAATGGAGTTGACTTAGTAATTATATTGTAAATCCTTTAACAAAATGACATCTCAAGACTAAAGTGTTTGAAGACCTCTAACTAGGCCACTCCTAATAGGGTGATCTAAATCCTCTAACAAGGTCATACTTAATAGTATGTTTTGTAACCTTTAATAGGGTTGGGTCCTAATAGGGCTCACTTAAGAAGAGTGAAAATTATTGTGACTAGTTACATGGTGGTTTTTCCAAATTGGGTTCCTACTTTAAATCTATTGGAAATATAATAGGGAAAGTAAACTTTGAGGAGGGAGGGGGTGGGTTGAATTAGTCCTTTAAAACTTTAACCATAAAATCATTCAACACACATCCATCTCACAATTTACATGTAAACTAAAATAGCTTGCTAAACATATTTATCCATAGCATGAAAGAAAATAACATTCAACACATATATGATACAAGATATTTGGTTACACAAAAACCCTCCAATGAGAAGGTAAAATTGGGGTGGGGATGACACCCATAAATATTCACTACTATAACTATAAAGTGTATCCAATGAAGGTTAAATTTTTTTATCATAAACTATGATGCTAAATGATTACAAGAATTTTAGACCTTATCTTATTAAAGCATTTCAACACCATGTTAGAAGTGTGGTTGATTAAATGACTTAAAATTATAGTGAAGTAAGCACCCTATTAAAGGATTTATAGTAGCCTGTTAGAACTACTCTATTAAGAGATTTAATTGATTCACCTGTTAGAATGTCTCAACAATGAACCTATGGTTGGCACTTTGCTGCTAGATAATAAATCACCACTTTTCATGTATCCTTGATCCTCTTTGATTAGTTGTATCATTTGTTTCCTCTAATTTTTTCCTCAATTCTCCTTTAACCGATTCTACAATGTATCTCAACTCAAAACTTCTTAGCCACCATGAATTCTCTGTTTGTGCATGCAAACTTATTTCTTTGCACATAGAATATTTAGGGTTTTCCTTCCTTAAGAAGATCTATGTGACTTAGGGTTAGGTATGAATTGATGATTGTGGTTCACCCATTTTTGCACTTAATCCATCTCATTTACTGATTGGCTACATGTATTGCATAGGGATCCTTGATATAGATTCATTCTTATCATGTAGAATCAAACAACAATCCTTAATATGGCTCAAATATGGTTTACATAGAAGTCTGTTCCATTACAAACAATTATGTCCAAAATTATTTTACTTGACACTTGAAATCTCTAATGCTTGTCATCCACTATATCTTCAATGTTGTAACTCAGTCACAAAATGACTCGACATCTAAATCACTTGGCATCAACTGTGTGCTTAGCATGTGAGTGACTTGAAATTTATTGGTGACTCAACACTTATTGGTTACTTGACACATACTATATATCTCACTTGGCATATACTATCTGACAACTTATGCTTGGCATACATTACTTTTTTTAGCATGAACTAAGTTTTATCTTGTAAACGACTTAAGTGTATTGTCACTCATATGTCAAAACTAGTCTGAGATTAATAATCTCCCCCTTTAACTTGAGTGGAAAAAATACTCAGTGATGCATGAATATTCTTAACTTATGAGCATAAATCAAATAATCTCTATTTAGTACTCAACTTACAAGCAAAATTTCAAAACTTCAAAAATTTGCAAAACTTGTGACTTATGAGTCATACCTCAAAATTTTATAACTTGTCCTAAGTTGATTGTTCTTTTCTAAATCTAAATATTCATGCTAAGTAGATCTATTGTACTATTGTACTGGCTCTATTTCTGTGTACTAACTCCCCCTTGGTTTGGTCTTCCCCAAAACTTATTCATTCATTCTCTTTTGTATCAGTCAAAATTCATTCTCCCTTTTTTATCTCATTCTCCCCATTTTTGACACTTATGTCATGGGTGGTACATGAATAGTGTGTTTGTCCAAGAAAGATTTATGGACCTCCATTATGAGCTTTAGAGCTACATCCGAATTGTCACACACTACCTCTAGAGATTTGATTTAAATGGTTAACTTGGCAACAAGGTTAACTAGACCTTCATGAGTAGAAAGATGGGGATATTTATTCATCAATGTTTCTGTAAGGGCTATTTCCTTGTTTAACACCTCCATATGAGGGGTCAGCATGGACTAGATACTGATCAGTGCAACCCTAATGTTTACATCTTGAGCTTGTAAAGCTGGTAACTAACCTTGTGCTAACAAAAAATTTCTGAAATGAGATTGACTTTGATCAGGAGATTGCTATAGGTTGTCAATGTGTCTCTGCACTTCTTGTGTGAATAGGGGTACATTACACAACTTGGTGTAAAGAGAAAAAAATGTTCTACAACACTTTCTTCACACCATAAATTTTTGTTGCTAACTCAACCTTATTAAGTGCAATAACACTTGATATCTTTTTAGTTACCCTGGTATAAAATTTCTTCTCAAACCATTCTAACAATTTGACATTTGTGTCTAGGTCTTCATCATTTACCTTCTCCACTATGTTTGCTAAGTCTTCAATGATTGGATTTGTTTCATTAGGTGTAGGTATTTTGAATGCATCAAGAAATATGTCCTTGATGTCATGAAGTGCTTGTTTCTATCGTTGCTCCCTTTTGAGAAGTTCTTGGTGTTTCTTTCTGGCTAGAGCATCCTACAATATGCCCATTTTATCTATGGTGATTGATGTTAGATCAAAATTTGGTAGTTCAATCACCTCATCTAAGTTGATATCACCATAAGATGTGACCTCATCAACCTCAGATGTGCTAGGACTAGGCATTGATGATTCCACGGGTGTAGCTTCTCCACTTGACCTATGCAATGCTCAGCTAGGAATAGGAGTAGCAATATCTAGTAGGGTAACCATTGTCTAAATTGCTATCACTTCCTCTGGTTTCATGGTCAAGAATAAATTTTTAGTCTTATCTTTCTCCTTTTCTATGATCTCGGTATCACCTTGTGGTTGTGTTGTAGGTGCAAGACTAGCTTCTTGACCTATTTGGACTAGTGCCCCATCTTTCTCAACTATTTTTGATTAAATAAAATAGGTTTTTTATAGAGGTTCCTGAAACCCACTAGTTAACAACATAAAATAAACTAATAGTTCAATTCTACATACTAAGCAACATAAAAAGCAATAGGCTAGGCCCGAACAACAAACAAAAGCAAAAAAAAAATGCCAAAAGCCAAGAACACAAGAAAAACTAGGAAGAGTGATCAGGGAACAAGATATTTAAGGGTAAGTGCACAAAGTTGTGGTGCCAAAAGGGGGGTATAAGTGGACACCTTTTCCTAAAATCAGAAAATTCTGGACTTCAACAAGAATTTGAAGATAGTTACACTCAAAATTTTAAGATATGACAAAAACAAAAGTCATAGTCCTTTGAATATAGTTTCTAAACTACTAATTTTTTTTCAAAATGGTTTAGTTTTCGGTCCTCAAAAAAGGGGGCCACAGAAAGTGGTACTGTTTATTCCAAAAAAACATAACATAGTACAAAGTGTGTCCCCCCTAAAATTTTAACTTTTTTTTTGAAATTCTTTAATTGCTCTGGTCAAAAGTTACCTAACACTATGTAGTTTATCCCAGATTTTTCGGGTAATTTTATAATGTGTATTTTTTTTTAATAAATTTTTAAATTAGACCCATCCCAAAAATGTGAAATATCTATGTGCTCCCCCGAGAAATGATTGAAAACTAATCTAAAATACAAAACTTCTTTTTTTCAAAGTGTGTAGAATGGAGTCTAGTTTCTAAAAAACTAAGTTGTTACAAAATTTGATGAATGAGCTAAAATCTACAGCCCAATTAGTACATGGTGGTTTTTGACAAAAAATGAACATACATTCAAAAGAAATTATAGATGAAAGACTTAAAATAGTTCAAATTAAAAATAAATTATATGGTTAGATAGCTAACACAGAGGCCTATAATGTTATGTAACCTGATCTTATCGATACCCAACCACGAAGAATCTTGAAGGGGAGCACACAAGAAAAATCAATCATTTTTTGTATGTTTGCTGGAAAACACGTCTCAGACCTATTTATAAACTCCAAACCTTTGGGTTGGATCTCCAAGGAAAAACCAAGCCTTAGGCTTGGTTTTAATGCAAAGCTTTGAATAGTGCGTGCGCTCTATAGTGCGTGCGCCCTATTAAAATACTATTGAATTCGAGGTAGTGCGCACACGCTATAGTGCGCACGCACTATTGAGACCTAAATTGCAAATCAAAACCAAGAGAGAGCTAGGGGGGTGGGGCGAGGGAATGGCTATTTGTGTGTGTGAGAGAGATAGAGAGAAAGTAGGGGATGGGAGAGGGGAGAGAGGAAGTGAGAAAGAGTAGGGGTGGTAGAGAGAGTATAGGATAGGAGATAGAGGAAATGTGAGAGAGTAGGGGTGGCAAAGAGAGTACAAGATGCAAGAGAGAGGAAGTGTGAGAGAGAGAGTAGAGGTGGCAAAGAGAGAGTATGAGATGGGGGAGAGAGATTGAAAGTAGGAGATGGGAGAGAGAGGAAGTGTGAGAGAGAGTACAAGTTGGGAGAGAGATTGAGAGTAGGGGATGGGGGAGAGAGAGAGTAGGTTGTGGGAGATGGAGTGGGAGAGGAAGAGCGAGAGAGAGGAGGATGGGAGTGCATGTGTGTGAAAGAGAGAGAGTAGGGAATGAGAGAGGGGGAAGATAGAGCAGCTTGAGAGAGAGTAGGGGATGGAAGAGAGAGTAGGAAATGGGAGAGGGAGAGAGAGAGGGGGGATGAAAATGTGTGTAAGAGAGAAAGAGAGAGAGTGTGAAAATGTGAGAGAGGGTAGGGGGTAGCAGAGAGAGAGTAGAGAGGGAGAGAGTGAGAGAGAGAGAGAGAGTGAGAGAGAGTGAGAGTAGGCAGTGGGAGAGGGAGAGCGAGTGAGAGAAAAAGTAGAGGATGGGAGAGGAGAGAGGGGGGATGGTTGTGTGTGAAAGAGATAGAGTAGGGAATGAGAGAGGGGGGAGAGAGATAGAGAGAGTAGGGGATGGGATAGAAAGAGAGTAGGAAATGGCAGAGGGAGTGGGAGAGGGAGAGAGAGGGTGGATGGAGGAGAAAGAGATTATGCAATGGTAGAGGGAGTGGGAGAGGGAGAGAGAGGGGGGATGGAAGTGTGTGTAAGAGAGAAAGTAGGGGATGGGAGAGAGTGTGAGAGAGAGTAGGGGTGGCAAAGAGAGAGAGTGAGAGTAGGGGATGGGAGAGAGAGGGAGGGAGAGAGAGAGAGATAGTAGGCGATGGGAGAGGGAGTGGGAGGGAGAGGGAGAGGGGGAATGGAAGTGTGTAAGAGAGATAGAGTTGGGGATGGGAGAGAGTAGGCAATGGGAGAGGGAGTGAGAGAGAGAGAGGGGGGGAATGGGAATGTGTATAAGAGAGATAGAGTAGTGGATGGGAGAGAGTGTGAGAGTTTGAGAGAGAGTAGGGGGTGGTAGAGAGAGCTTGTACAGGATGGGGGTGAGAGAGAGAGAGAGTATGAGAGAGAGTAGGGGATGGAAGAGAGAGAGTGAGAGTAGGGGATGGGAGAGAGAAAGTAAAGAGGGAAAGAGAGTACTTGAGAGAGAGAGATAGTAGGTGGTGCAAGAGGGAGTGGGAGAGGGAGAGAGAGGGGGGATAGGAGTGTGTGTGACAAATCTAGAGAGTAGGGGATGGGAGAGGAGAGAGAGAGGGGGGGGGATGGGAGTGTGTGTCTATGAAAGAGAGAGAGTAGGGGATGGGAGAGGGGAGAGAGAGAGTAGGGGATGTGGGAGAGGGAGTGGGAGAGGGAGAGAGAGAGAGGGGAGGAATGGGAATGTGTGTAAGAGAGACAAAGTAGGGTATGGGAGAGAGTGTGAGAGTGTGAGAGAGAGTAGGTGGTGGCAGACAGAGCTCGTATGGGATGGGAGAGAGAGAGTGAGATTAGGGGATGGGAGTGTGAGAGAGAGTAGGGGATGGGAGAGAGAGAGAGTGAGAGTAAGGGATGGGACGGGAGAGAGAGAGAGAATAGAGAGGGGGAGAGAGAACTTTAGAGAGAGATCTAGTAGGCGGTAGGAGAGGGAGAGGGAGAGAGATAGGGGGGATGGGAGTGTGCATGACAGATGTAGAGAGTAGGGGATGGGAGAGAAGAGAGTGGGGGGATAAGAGTGTGTGTGTCTGTGAAAGAGAGAGAGTAGGGGATGGGAGAGAGTGTGAGAGTGTGAGACAGAGTAGGGGGTGGCAAAGAGAGAGTACGAGATGGGAGAGACAGAGTGAAAGGATGGGAGAGATAGAGTGAAAGGATGGGAGAGAGTGAGAGAGAGAGTAGGGGGCGGCAGAGAGAGAGAGAGAGTATGGGATGGGAGAGACAGAGTGAAAGGATGGGAGAGAGTGTGAGAGAGAGTAGGGGATGGGAGAGAGTGTGAGAGAGAGTTGGGAATGGGAGAGAGAGAGAGTAAGAGTAGGGGATGGGAGAGAGAGAGAGTAGCGAGGGAGAGAGAGAACTTGAGAGAGAGAAATAGTAGGTGACCTGGGAGAGGGAGTGGGAGAGGAGGAGAGAGAGGGATGGGAGTGCATGTGAGAAATCTAGAGAGTAGGGGATGGGAGAGAAGAGAGAGGGGGATGGGAGTGTGAGTGTGTGTCTATGAAAGAGAGAGAGTAGGGGATAGGAGAGAGTGTGAGAGTGTGAGAGAGAGTAGATGGTGGCAAAGAGAGAGTACGAGATGGGAGAGATAGAGTGAAAGGATGGGAGAGAGTGTGAGAGAGAGTAGGGGATGGGAGAGAGTGTGAGAGAGAGTTGGGAATGGGAGAGAGAGAGAGTAAGAGTAGGGGATGGGAGAGAGAGAGTAGAGAGGGAGAGAGAGGACTTGAGAGAGAGAAATAGTAGGTGACCTAGGAGAGGGAGTGGGAGAGGAGGAGAGAGAGGGATGGGAGTGCATGTGACAAATCTAGAGAGTAGGGGATGGGAGAGAAGAGAGAGGGGGGATGGGAGTGTGAGTGTGTGTGTGTGTTTGTGAAAGAGAGAGAGTAGGGGATAGGAGAGAGTGTGAGAGTGTGAGAGAGAGTAGGGGGTGGCAAAGAGAGAGTACGAGATGGGAGAGATAGAGTGAAAGGATGGGAGAGAGTGTGAGAGAGAGTAGGGGATGGGAGAGAGTGTGAGAGAGAGTTGGGAATGGGAGAGAGAGAGAGTAAGAGTAGGGGATGGGAGAGAGAGAGTAGAGAGGGAGAGAGAGAACTTGAGAGAGAGAAATAGTAGGTGACTTGGGAGAGGGAGTGGGAGAGGAGGAGAGAGGGATGGGAGTGCGTATGACAAATCTAGAGAGTAGGGGATGGGAGAGAAGAGAGAGGGGGGATGGGAGTTTGAGTGTGTGTGTGTCTGTGAAAGAGAGAGAGTAGGGGATAGGAGAGAGTGTGAGAGTGTGAGAGAGAGTAGGGGGTGGCAAAGAGAGAGTACGAGATGGGAGAGACAGAGTGAAAGGATGGGAAAGAGTGTGAGAGAGAGTAGGAGGTGACAGAGAGAGAGAGAGTATGAGATGAGAGAGACAGAGTGAAAGGATGAGAGAGAGTGTTAGAGAGAGTAGGGGATGGGAGAGAGTGTGAGAGAGAGTTGGGGATTGGAGAGAGAGAGAGAGTAAGAGTAGGGGATGGGAGAGAGAAAGTAGAGAGGGAGAGAGAGAACTTGAGAGAGAGAAATAGTAGGTGACCTGGGAGAGGGAGTGGGAGAGGAGGAGAGAGAGGGATGGGAGTGCGTGTGAGCAATCTAGAGAGTAAGGGATGGGAGAGGGGAGAGAGAGAGGGGGATGGGAGTGTGTATCTTCAAAAGAGAGAGTTTAGGGGATGGGAGAGGGGAGAGAGAGAGTAGCGGATGGGAGTGTGTGTAAGAGAGAGTAGGGGATGGGAGAGAGTGTGAGAGAGAGTAGGAGGTGGCAGAGAGAGTGAGAGTAAGAAGTGGGAGAGGGAGGATGGGAGTGTGTGTGAGAGATCTAAAGAGTAAAGGATGGGAGAGGGGAGAGAGAGTAGGAAGAGAGAGAGTAGGGAGAGAGAGAGAGTAGGGAGGGTGGAGAGTGATGTGTTCTAATATAGTGCGTACGCACTATAGAGCGTATGCACTATGTGAAATCACCTAAAAATGGTCAAAAAGCAACTTTGGGGCCCATTTCATTCATTCTTTGCTTTTTTTCTGTTCTGCATTCTGTTATCTTGACAGAAATTGAGGGTTTCAACACAACGAACATTCTTTCAAAGTGGCAAACACTATTTCAAGCTAACAAACACTATTTCAAGGTGGCAAACACTTTTGGAAGCTAACAAACACCCAATTCAATCATTAGATACACGATTTGAAGACTTTTTGAATATTCCTTGTATAGAAAAGGTTAGTGCAATCTATTTTAAATATTGTTAGTTGATATATAGATACAAATTTGATTATAATTTGACATGTTTAATATATAGTGAATTCATTGAAATTTGTATGTTTCAATGAAATGTTATTTCGAAATGGTTAGAAATTTGACAAGTCATTTTATATATATATTGTGTATTCATTCAAATAATTATAATTTTTATATGTATTTGAATAATTTGTAATTTACACATTTTAAGTAATTCAAATTTTTGAATAATTTGACATGGAGAAATCATCATCATGCCAAGGAAGAAACCAAAAAATCAAACAAATGAAGATAGGGAGAGAGATTTGGAAATTAAAAGAGATAAAATGAAATTACTACCTGAGCAAAGAAAATTGCAAAGTAATAATGAAGAATTGACTTTCGAAGAGGATCAAGAACCACTGGTACCAAGAAACAAAGAGGAAGAATTGGAAAGACAAAGAGAATGAATGAGACTGTTACGCTCAAGAAGACAATTGAATTGTGAAGCTACACCATCTTCTAATGTTGGAGTCATATCGTCCACTACACCATCTTCTAATGTTGAAGTCATATCATCCTCTCATGTTGAAGAGACACTGATTTGTAGATCCAACGATATACACAATCCATCATGTCATGTTGAAGGCACAACATCAACACATCAAGTAGGTGATATTCCATCTTTTGCATCTTATTGCTAAGGCACATCATCTTCGGTTCAAAGTATGCAATACACTCAACCTTATGTTGATGTTCAAAATGTTGAGAGAATTGAAGATATTATAACACCTTCTAGAATTCATTTTAGAAGACCAAAATATTTGATTGATATTGATAGTAATATTTTGAAATCAATGCCTGACAAGATTAGCAAGCGTACTTGTCAAAGAAAAGTTAATCGTATGTGGAGATTATTTTTTGATGAATTAAATATTACAGGTCAATGCCAATTATTTGTTGAAATGATGAGGAATTTAAAATTTAGGCCTATGATGAAGATTCTTGGGCTAAGAACGATGGATGATTCAAATGAAAAAAACATTGTAAAGAATCTAATGAATGCTTATGACAAAGTGGGTTCTAAATCACGCACCAAAGATAGTAATATCGCAAGACGAGTACTTACATAGAAAATAGTAAGTAGCCAAATGAAGAAAGCTTGACTCATGAGAAAGACAAGAAAAATATTAAAAATTGGTAGAGGTACTCTAAGGAGAGCCATGCTAAGGCGTGAGAGATTGGAAGATCCAACAAAAAATGAGTTATGGACATTTAGCGGTAGACTACCGCGAAAGGATAAAGAAATTAGTGAAGCCTTGAAATCATTGATCGAAGATTTTTGGAAAAATAACACACGTGTTTCCCCTAATCAAAGAGATATTGTAAGAAGGAGGATTGGTAGCCAAAATTGCGAGCCACATGCAAAACATTTTTTGGACACAACTCAGACACAATTTTTTGCAAAATTTATTGGTATGTATCCTCAAATTCGAATAAGTCAAAGATTTTTTGAGATGGATAAACCTTTTTATGTGACGATAAATCACACACACACAACTTGTTGTTGTAGGATACATATTGAATTTTCTAACCATTTTGATGTTTTTAGGCATATATGCATGATTTTGCATTCTCAGTTTGTTTTGCAGGATTGTGACATAAATGAGCCACCAAGATCTTCAAGGGAATTCATATCCAACATTTTATGTGAAATAAGGGACGACCAACAATTTTACAAGACATCATGCTTGGATGGTACGTGCTTATTTTGTGGTTCTTTGCAACTTTTATCAACTTGCCAACATATGGATAGTACACATGCAATTGGAAATGAAATAGTAGATTATGGAAAATTTAAGACAGTGACATATGATCTAAAAGATGGGAAACATGGTAAAAGATGTGATTTAGTCATTAAAAATATTCCAGTATATGAGTTCATGAAGATTTTTTGTGAAAACATTGTTTACGAGTATGCAAGGCATACCCATAGAGCTCGATGGATGAATGTGCAATTCAAGTTGTGCAAGGATACTTTTCCACTGGATACCATTGTTTTGGTTGTAGATTTTGCAGAGAACTACACACTACAACCACAAAATGAGGTGCAAGCAAAGTATTATACTTCTCAACAGGTTTCCATATTTGTTCACATAACATTCATGCATTCACCTACAAGTACAGAGGATGATAGGAAAATTTTGAGGGAGTACCATTTTTACATCAGCGATGATCGATCACATTCTACGAAGTTCGTACATGGTTGTTTTCAACTATTTTATGGATATTTGGCTAACAGGGGCATCACATATCGTCAGCACATTATTTGGTCAGACAATTGTGCATCTCAATTCAAGAATGCATGTATGTTCTATTGGTTGAGCAGGATGCACAAGTTGTGTAGAATTCAATACATGTGGAATTTCATAGAGGCTGGTCATGGAAAGGGAGAGCACGATGGTGCAAGCACATGCATCAAAAGATCCTTAGCTCATGAAGAACTAAAGTACAAAGATGGAGCAATATTGATAGATGCAAAATCCATCATCCAGTGGTGTAACGCTACAATGAGTCTAGGTAAGGAAGGTGAATCTATGGTTCGTAGATCTTTTGGTTGATAGATAATACTAACATTGCACCATATTAGGATTGTTGTACACTAACAGGATCCAGTGAGTTGCACTCTTTTAGAAGCTCTGATGCAGGTTCATGGAGTATCCACACATGAAAAATGGCATGCTATTGTCCATCATGTGCAGAGGAAAATTAGGATGACTGTGAGTCGACTGAATGGGTAGACAAATGGGATATACGAGTTTTGGACCAAATTGACACCTATCGTCCCCCACAAGCACTAGAAATGGTACAGATGGAATCGTCTATTGACTTTGACTGCATGTCTGATCTAGTGCAACCTGGTAATATATATATTTATATATCTTTGTGATTTCAATATGTAACTTTATAACTTTTACGCAAGTATTTTATGAATTAATGACCGCATTTTGTACATTTGTCACTGCAGGCCATGCTTTTGCTATTATTGCACCTGAAGACAATGAAGAAGGGATGGATTATTATTTGTGTCGTTGTGTTCAAGCCAAACAAAAATTGGATCACTCGGTTATAGATGGTGAAGGTTTAGAGTACCATGTCGGTGCGGTGGTTGTAACCAGCACATGGCTTAGACGATATTCTATGAAGAACCCTAACTTGTGGTTATTCGAGGATTGGCAAACAGAGAGGAAGATTCTTCATTATTCAAATTTTGTTGTTGCATCAAATGTCCACTTGATAAAATATGGTGGAAAACCACATAATAAGAGTCTTTGGAGAGTTTGCGAGTCAGACCATGAGGCAATACTTGAGAAATTAAAATGTTGAGCAGATCTAGTTGGCTCATTAGATTGAATACAGAGAGAGGGAGAGAGAGAAAGAGTGATCAACTGGATCCAAATACATTGTTGCAACCTCTTCCCCAAGACTGTCCACATGAATAAGATGGACCGTATTGTTATGATGCGTAAGTGATGAGATTTAGTTTAAATCATAGATTTTATGTTTTGATGTCTCCAATTTTTTTAAAGCTAGAAAAATATTTTTCATATTTTCTTATTGTGACGATATTTTTCTTTCATTGCATGCTCTCTTGGATGACAGGAGGGAGAGAAGAAAAATAAGTAGATTTCCAAACAGCCAGCCACCCTTCTTCATGTAATTTATTCATTTAAGGTAAAAGTCCCATTTCCTTTGTTTGGCTTTGGTATTTGGTTATTTAAAGTCATTATTCTAGTTGGACCTTCGTATGTTTGAATTTGGGATTTTTTAGTGTCTATTTGTTATGATTATGAAAAATCCCAAACTTGAGGTTTCTCAACACTCAACAATCAAATTTCAAAACTATTACCAGCACTTACTACTAGGACAATTTCTAGTTTTAATGGTCAAACTCCCAAACCATACAAAGGACACCCTGCTATTTTTGCATTTTTAAACACTCTTTTTGGAGACCTACAATAACCTCTCTCACTTTTTGGAGATCACACTCCGTTTTCATTTTACGACACCATCTCGGGTGATGCTGAAACTTGCAATGTCGGCTAGTACAAAGTTGCCAACTGCCAAATCTCTCTCACCTTTCCTCGTGGGATCGAACTGTCTACTCCGTTAGCTCTGTGTGGTCAGGTAAACCCTATCCCAAACCTCATCCTATCCCCTTCACTGCTCAAACATTCTCAGGCACGCCAATCCAGAATGTCCCCAAGGGTCACTAAATGCCATAGGGCTGCGATCTTTGATGGGGTATATCTCGGAGCTTGTGCAAGGTATGGATGCAATTCTAGTTCCTACAGGATCGTGTTGTGAATACCTACAATAACCTCTCTCACTTTTTGGAGATCACACTCCATTTTTTTTTACAACGCCATCTCGGGTGATACTGTAACTTGCAGTGTGGGCCAGTTCAAAGTTGCCAATTGCCAAATCTCTCTCACCTCTCGTCGTGGGGTCAAACTATCTTCTCTGTTAGCTCCGGGTGGCTGGGTAAACCCTATCCCCAACCTCGTCCTATCCCCTTTAGTGCTCGAACGTTCTCAGGCATGCCAATCCGAAATGTCCCCAAGGGTCACTAAATGCCATAGGGCTGCGATCTTTGACGGGGCATATCTTGGAGCTCGTGTGAGGTATGGATGGGATTCTAGTTCCTACAGGACCATGTTGTGGAGACATACAATAAAATCTCTCTCTTTTTGGAGATCACATTCTGCTTTCATTTTACAATGCCATCTCGGGTGATGCTGAAACTTGTAGTGTTGGCCAGTATAAAGTTGCCAACTGCCAAATCTCTCTCATCTTTCGTAATGGGATCAAACTGTCTCCTCCATTAGCTCTGAGTGGTCAGGTAAACCTTATCCCCAACCTCTTCCTATCCCCTTCAGTGCTCGAACGTTCTCAAGCATGCTGAACCAGAATGTCCCTAAGGGTCACTAAATGCCACAGGGCTGAGATCTTTGACGGGGCATATCTCGAATCTCATGCGAGGTATGGATGCAATTCTAGTTCCTACAGGACCATGTTGCAGAGACCTACAATAAAATCTCTCACTTTTTGGAAATCACACTACATTTTTGTTTTACAACGCCATCTCGGGTGATGCTGAAACTTGCAGTGTGGGCCAGTACAAAGTTGCCAACTGCCAAATCTCTCTCACCTTTCGTTGTGGGATCAAATTTTTTGATCCGTTAGCTCCGAGTGGCTGGGTAAACCCTATCCCCAATCTCATCCTATCCCCTTTAGTTCTCGAACGTTCTCAGGCAGGCCAATCCGAAATGTCTCCAAGGGTCACTAAATGCCATAGGGCTGCGATCTTTGAGGAGACATATCTCGGAGCTCGTGCGAGGTATGGATGTGATTCCAGTTCCTACAGGATCATGTTGCTGAGACCTACAATAAACTCTCTCTCTTTTTGGAGATCACATTCTATTTTCATTTTACAACACCATCTCGGGTGATGCTGAAACTTGTAGTGTTGGCCAGTACAAAGTTGCCAACTGCCAAATCTCTCTCATCTTTCATCATGGGATCAAACTGTCTGCTCCATTAGCTCCGAGTGGTCGAGTAAAACCTATCCCCAACCTTTTCTTATCCCCTTCAATGCTTGAATGTTCTCAGGCACGCCGAACCAGAATGTCCCTAAGGGTCACTAAATGCCACAGGGCTATGATCTTTGATGGGGCATATCTCGAAGCTCGTGCAAGATATGGATGAGATTCCAATTCCTACAAGACTGTGTTGTAGAGACCTACAATAACCTCTCTCACTTTTTGGAGATCACATTCCATTTTCATTCTACAATGCCATCTCGGGTGATGCTGAAACTTGTAGTGTTGGCCAGTACAAAGTTGCCAACTGCCAAATCTCTCTCATCTTTCATCATGGGATCAAACTGTCTTCTCCATTAGCTCCGGGTGGCCAGGTAAAACCTATCCCCAACCTTTTCTTGTCCCCTTCAATGCTTGAATGTTCTCAGGCACGCCGAGCCAGAATGTCCTTAAGGGTCACTAAATGCCACAGGGCTGCGATCTTTGACGGGGCATATCTTGGAGCTCGTGCAAGATATGGATGAGATTCCATTTCCTACAGGACTGTTTTGCAGAGACATACAATAACCTCTCTCACTTTTTTGGAGATCACATTCCATTTTCATTCTACAATGCCATCTTGGGTGATGCTAAAACTTGTAGTGTTGGCCAATACAAAGTTGCCAACTGCCAAATCTCTCTCATCTTTCGTCGTGGGATCAAACTGTCTGCTCCATTAGCTTCGAGTGGCTGAGTAAACCTTATCCCCAACCTCTTCCTATCCCCTTCAGTGCTCAAACATTCTCAAGCACGCTGAACCAGAATGTCCCTAAGGGTCACTAAATGCCACAGGGTTGCAATCTTTGACGGGGCATATCTCGGAGCTTGTGTGAGGTATGGATGCAATTCTAGTTCCTATAGGACCATGTTGTGGAGACCTACAATAACCTCTCTCACTTTTTGGAGATCACACTTCATTTTTTTTTTACAATGCCATCTCGAGTGATGCTGAAACTTGCAGTGTGGGCCAGTACAAAGTTGCCAACTACCAAATCTCTCTCACCTTTCGTCGTGGGATCGAACTGTCTACTCCGTTAGCTCTGAGTGGCTAGGTAAACCCTATCCCCAACCTCATCCTATCCCCTTTAGTGCTCAAACATTCTCAGGCACGCCAATCCGAAATGTCCCCAAGGGTCACTAAATGCCATAGGGCTGCGATCTTTGACGGGGCATATCTCGGAGCTTGTGCGAGGTATGGATGTGATTCTAGTTCCTATAGGACCATGTTGCGGAGACCTATAATAACCTCTCTCGCTTTTTGGAGATCACATTCTGTTTTCATTTTACAACACCCTCTCAGGTGATGTTGAAACTTGAAGTGTTGGCCAGTACAAAGTTGCCAACTGCCAAATCTCTCTCATCTTTCATCGTGGGATCAAACTGTATGCTCCATTAGCTCCGGGTGGCTGGGTAAACCCTATCACGAACCTTGTCTTGTCCCCTTCAATGCTTGAATTTTCTCAGGCACGTCGAACCAGAATGTCCCTAAGGGTCACTAAATGCCACAGGGCTGCAATCTTTGACGGGGTATATCTTGAAGCTCATGCAAGATATGGATGAGATTCCAATTCCTACAGGATTGTGTTGCAGAGACCTACAATAACCTCTCTCACTTTTTGGAGATCACATTCCATTTTCATTCTACAATGCCATCTCGGGTGATGCTGAAACTTGTAGTGTTGGCTAGTACAAAGTTGCCAACTGCCAAATCTCTCTCATCTTTCATCATTGGATCAAACTGTTTGCTCCATTAGCTCTGGGTAGCCAGGTAAACCCTATCCCCAACCTCTTCTTGTCCCCTTCAGTGCTTGAATGTTCTCAGGCATGCTTAACCAGAATGTCCCTAAGGGTCACTAAATGCCACAGGGCTGCGATCTTTGACGGGGCATATCTATGGGCTGTCAATACTTTGACTATACTTTAAGTCAACGATTATCAATATGTGAAAAAATGGAACTCGTTGTATTTTGAAGTACTGAGAAGATGGCCTTGCCCTTCCCCAGGAGTTTCAGAAATGGGAGACATTAGGTAAGAGAGTGAAAATGTTACTATCACTTAAACGCACATGACGCAATTGGAAATGCAAATTTTGATGGTAATCATTTTGTGATAAGGGAGAGACAAGGGATGATCATTGTTACTATCTCTTTAGTAGTGGAATTTTGTTTTCTCTTGAATTTGGTAGTGGGGGATCAGTGGTAAGACTCCTTGGATATTCCTTCTTATGATGTTAGTGACAAGTGTTGCTCTTTGAAAACACTTGTACAATCTTTTTTAAATTATTAGATAAAAATAGAGAATTGTAAATATTAAACATGATTAGCCTTTAGTTCCTAGAAGATCTTTATTTCCCCATCAATGCATTTAGAAAGTTAAGTTTGAAGAAGATCATAAATAGAAAAAATTAGAGAAACGATTTAAACATTTATATTGATTGGAAACATGTGAGTCTTGAGTTTCCTCTACCTTTTAAAGAACGTTCCTTAGCTAGCAAACCTAATTCCACATTCCATAAGACTATCATTGCGCTAAAGATTTAGGAAACCAACTGCTCTAAGATAAAGCTTCCCGGTCAATAATAATCTAGCCTATTGAGGTACATAATACTTCTCAATTAAACTTGTGTTAATTCAGTATTAATTTTGAAATTAACTACAATTTCAGTATCTGTGTACAGGGGGTGACTGAGAAAACTATTTGAGGTCCAATTTGAAAAAATATTTTTAAGGATCTCGACCAAGGTTCACAACTTTGATGATTAATACATTCATTCAGGCCAGAACCTCACTACAAAAAAATAATATATAAAAAAGGTAGTGAATAATGTCATGTCTAGACCCAAATCAACCAATGAAAGTCAAATTAGCATAATGTGGAACAACAATATATGCATTGAGTGGGTTGTCATAAAAAAGCTTCATAATAAAATTCATGTCTAGAATTAAAAGACCTTAAAGAACATTTATGCTTGTAACAAAAATGGCCATTCAAAACTGAATATGATTACAATATGTGAAATAGAATTACAAGAACTTGTAATGCTCTTGTGAACATCGTGTTAATTCTTGTAAGAATCCCTAAGATGCTTGTTATACTCAAAATTTTGTTGAAATTAAATTAAATTGTATCCTGTCGGTTAATTGGCTTAGGGTGATATATGCTTCTTGGATGGAATAATGAGTTCATGATTAACTCTGTATTAAGATTCATAGCATCCTCTAGTTATTTGCAAAGGAAATTTATAAATTACTTGTTAATGTCATATGACTTGCTTGAGAAAGATGTCTGTGTTCTTATTGATGGGTACTAATGACTATCCACATTTAGTTCTTTAATATCCTATTTGACAAGCTTTCCATAGACATTTCTTTGCCATACTAAGTATTTTTGAAAACATATTTGAGTAGGACTATAGTAGATACTACCAAAAATAGCTTCTTTGCAGTTTTTGAGAAATACTAATAAAGCAAAAAAGAACATCTACTAGTTGGTAGACATAATGGCAACTCTCTAGCAATTGAATTTAATTTCATACATGCACATATCTAATTTAATGTCATACATGAACATATCTAATTTAACGTCATACATGAACAAACATATAATATAAAAGATAACCAATAATATCATATACATTAACAAACACATAATATATTATGATAACCAATAATGTCGTATATGAACAAACATATCATATATTAACCAATAATTTCATACATCAAATATGTCATACATCAAATATAGAATGTCATATGTACATCAAATGTGTATCGAATATGTCTCTCAGATGCCTATATATATACATGGGGAAGGAAACAAGTCTCTATATATATGTATCAAATATCTCAACTGCATCTTTTCCTTCCCATGAGGGGAAGGAAACAAGTCTCTCGACGTCCTCTACCATCGTGTGGAGGGAGACAGTGGAGATGACAGGGCCTTCCTAACACGCTCACTTGACCTCTTGTTGAGGCTCTTCTCCAGGTCAAACTAATAAAAAGAAAGTAGATATGAATCAATATTTATTATACGTTGAAATCAAATATATGTACTCACAAAATCAATTATTTTCTTACCGCCAACAAATAGTCACTCTGTAAGTCCACCTCAAATTCTCGTGGACGATCAGGCATGACAAGACCCTACAAAAATTCAATAAATATAATCACTTATAAATAACATTAGAAATTTTGAGATTAACTATTATAAACAACAACTAAAATGAAGAAAATTCTTTCATACCTCCGTCAGTGGCTGTGAGCTAGCCACAACTGCGGCCACTCCACTATCAACAAACTATCGCAGATGAGGAGGTGTGTCCGACATCATGAGCTGCACGTCATACAATACACATTATATCTAACATGAAACATGGAATAAATATAATCAAATGAATTAAATTAACATGAAACAACTATACCTGTGTGAAGCTCGTATGATGTCTCTGCTCTGCATCTGTGGTAAAGGTTGACGGTCCTGTGGAGAACTGATGCACATGCATATTTTTTTTGGTCAATCCTTAATATGATTATGTAATAAATATATGTATTAATTAAAATGATTAAATTGATACATACCTCAGGACTCGTCGAAGGGACAAAAAATGGGCCTGGAGAATCACTGCTAGGCCCAGGAACACTTTGACCCTAAATTTTGAACAATGTCAATAAATCCTAATTAATTAATCATTCACTATATGTATGAAAGGTGATCAAATTAGTAATTTACCTGTGTGTCAATGCCAAATGTCTCATTCAGGAACTGATCAGTGATAAGCCCATCATCTACACCATCTCCGACATGAGTGCCAAATGTGCATAGGGATCCACATGAAGTGCACATGTGACCATGACGTATAGAAGGCTCCCCCTCAACTAATGGGCTCATGGAATGGATGAGGGTCTGTGTCAAAGCATTAATGGTCCCTAGAGTGCCAGTCTCTACATGTTCCTTCACAACAAAAGGAATAATCACATGCTCACGCTATGGATGGACCACGGGTGCCCTAACTACATTAGGGTCACGACGTGCTCCAAGCCTCTCAAATGATGACCCCCCACCTCTACCCTGGGAGTCTAACATATCAAAATAATTGGGGATCTCCCCAGGACAAACTCACAATATAATTTCTTCAAAAAATACATGGGGACCTTGTGATTGTTGCAAGGAGGGGCATCAAAAACCATCCACCATCTATCCCAAAAATTATTTCTAATAGCATCATGTATGCACCAATGGATGGGGAATCGTTTAGTACCCTCTCTAACAGTATTTTTCTCACCGGGTTTTCTAAATAATGCACATATACTACCTTTTGGTATTTCCTTTTTTTTAACATCTTCATATGACAATTTATTTGCATAAAATCTTTTTTGTTCATCCCTCTTAGCCCACCAAATATCTAACCGACCACTAACTGAGGCTATCTAAGTGTTAATGGATTCGAGGGATGATGCCAATTGAGCCCTCATTGGATTGGTTTGTCCGGATTCTTTCAATCGAGCAATGATTCTTTCTAATTCAGTTTTGCCTCTCTCTATTTCATTTCTTAGATTTTCTTATGTGCCTGGTGGAGGTCTTGCAATTGGTTCAGGTTGTGGAATTTGTTCTTCTTCTTGAGGAGGGTTTTGGTTTTGGGGTTCTTGAGGGTTTTGATGTTCTTGTGGATTTTCTGGTTGATTATGAACATTTCCTGATAAAAAATCAGTTGAAATTCAAATAAATAAACAAATCTAAATGAAATTTGTAAAAACCCTACAAAAGAATATAAAAAACTTACAAAACAATATGAAAAATATATCAAACAATGCAAAGTTAGGTTTATATCACTTACGACGTCATCGTGGGTGCACTTGTGGTCTTGGATTTCGTCGACGAGGAGGCATTTTGGCAAATGGTGGTGCAAATGTTGAGTCTTCAACTTGCGTACGTGCTGCTCGCTGTAGGAGTAAAAGAAAATGGTAATGAAAATGATGGGCTGCGGGTTTGCAACCCATCATACATACTTTTTATTTTTTAGAAAGCGCATGCACGCTATAGCGCGTGCGCGCTATAAAATAGGAAAAAAAAATTTTGTTGTCACCTTTTTGGCACCACAACTTGGTGCATATGCCCTTAACCAACTCCTTTTTATTTAATTGCATCTATTCCTTGGCTTCCACCTCATTAGTATTTGAATGACTATCATCCTGAGAAGCCAACTTATCCCTCTTTGTCTTTTCCACTCTACTCTTTCTGCTTGGGCTCTTCTCTCCCTACATCTTTCTCAACTATTGAAACTATATGTACTAAAACATTTTACACCAATGTGCTAACATGTGTTTGTAGACACCTAAAAACCTTTAGAAAATAAAGTATTTTTATTTTCTGAAAAAGTCCTGATGACATCATCATTTATTAATTAATTAATTATTTAATTAATTAATTAATTTTTATGCCATTAAATCCCTTTATCTTAATTAAAAATATTTAATTGAGGAATCCCTCCCAAAAATGTTTAAATCTTATTTAAACATTATTTTCTTATTTATTAATTATTTAATTAATAAATTGACCAAAAATCCTAAAATAAATAAAAAATTTATTTTTTGCCCAAAACTTGGCCAATTTCCTTATGACCAATAACCTCTTCCAAAATCTTCTAATCCTTCTTTAATTTCGATTAAAGGCTAATCTCATCATTTCCTACCCCTAACCCCAACTCAAAATATTTAATTAAAATTAAATATTAATCCTCATGTTTATTAAAAAAGTTTTAATAAATATCTCCTCAACCCAAACCCTTGAAATAAATAAAACTTTATTTATTTCCTAAAAATCTAATTTATCCTCACCCTAAGAAGTTCTAGACTCTTCTAGAAAGTCTTCATCCTCATCCTAGGAAATTCTAGACTATTCTAGAAAGTCTTTATCCTCATCCAAAATCTAGACTCTTCTAGAAGATGTCTTTAAACCTAATCCTAATCCCCTCCTAACCTTGTCACATTCCCTAAACATGGGTTAAAACTTACTAACCCAAGCCAAAGTTAACAAATATCTCTTCCTTCACCCACCCTCATTAAATGCCATCCACTTGCCTATCCTTAAGCTAATCCTAAACCATCCTAATCCATCCTCGAATCATTTGCACAAGCCTAAGCAAGCTTAGAACCTTCCTAATCAAGCCCAAGTCGAAATTGCTCTCATCACCCTCAAAATATCTCAACCATAAAACTTTATGAAGTCCACTAGGTCATAAATGACTCTTACAAGCCCTTTTATTGCTCTTACAAGTCATTATGAGGGTCTTTATGAAGATTTTATCTCTTGAGCCTCCTTTGTTGACTCATCCTTGCCCTTTCCTCCATCCTCTCACCATGTGACATGTGTCACTCTTTGATTGGCTATAAGGAAGCACAATCCATGTGCTCTCCTCTCATGCAATCTGAGCCTTCCATAAGCTTTTTCCCATCCTTGCATCTTAGCCCTCAATCCCTCAAGCCTCTTGCCTATAAATTGGATCCTTCCCCTTTACAAAATAACACAATCCATGAAGTAAAGTCATAATTCCATTTTGAGAAGCCATTTTACATCCAAACCATACACTCACATCCAAATTCCAACTCCATTTGAAGCCCTTTTTGAAGCATAAGCTTGAGCATACATCCTATCTATTTAGACAAAGCCACTGAACAAGAGAGCTTCTCATTGAGAGAGTCCATTAATGGCTCATATTCTCAATTGAGAGTTCATCTTAGTCTATCTTGAATTTTATGAATTTTGTTTAGTTTGTAGAAGCTTTATTTAAATTTGGTTTCTATTAGCATACTAACATTGCTCATATACAGTGTTAACATTATTTCCTTCCTTTGATATACTACCATAGGCATGGTAGATTGTACTTCTATAGATTGATGGGGGACATTAGATAATTCTTGAGTTTTCTCCCCTCTAGATGCCAATTCTACCTTCTCAATATCCTCCATAGTCACCAAACCATGATGGCTATATAGTTTTTCCTTCATATTGGTATTAATAAATATCTTCTTCATATCCTCCTTTGTTAAGGGATTGATGTTCTAAGTGGAGTTGTTAGAGACATCCTTGATCTTTACTATTTCTTCTTGTTGATCCTCTTTGTCCACATAAGGGGGCCTAACGCTTGGCATATGTACCTCTGGTACATTCTGATCTTTTTGTTGCTCTACTTTAGTTGTAACCTCTCTATTTGCTTCTTTTATAGTGCCTTCCTCATGCCCTTCCCTTAGAAATTCATCTTCTATCACCTCAACTTCCTCTTGTTCAACTTTTTCTTCTCTTACTTCTAGATGTGTCTATTTGTTTGACCCATTTGTTGTTACCCCATATATCACTTTCCACAGCTAGGTGGTCTTTTAGATAACACCTTCAACATTGTTTTGTAAAAATGTTAAAGGCTCTATATTTTATAGCAAATCTTCCTTTATGCTTATTAATATCCTTTGTCATTTTAGACTTGTCCAAGTTTGGAATTACTCTTGCTAGAGTAGTCCCTCTAATATTTTATTCAATTGAGAGACTATATTGCCACCTTTGCTCGACTCTGTTAGATAGACTTTTGGGTAAAGAGTTGGCAGTCTTAATTAGATTTTTCTTAAAAGTTTCCATCATGGCATACATATATTCTTATACTTTATTCATTACTATCTTCCCAAGTTTATCAAATTAATTATGTGTGAACCCTGATAAATCAGCATTGTTCTTAATATTATCACACAAGTTGTCCATATCAGAAGAGGGATTGTGACTTACCACTTCGAATTGGTTTTTGTCATCTAATTTGGTCCTCTCCCCATTTGATTCAACTAGATCTATATATTTCCTCCATTCCTCTACTCAAGTACATCTTCCTTAGTACCTGTACTAGCTCTCTTTCCTTTAGGCTTAGCACTAGCTCTTGTGCTGTCCCTAGTGACATGAACTGTAGGCTTTTTTAAAAAAAATTAAAAGGGGAATTTTTTCTTTTGTTTGTTTTTCAAAAAAAATTAAAATAAATAAAAAATGGAGAAAAGAGGGAAAAGGCATTTAATAAGTGGCTTTATTAAATATAACTTGTGGCTTGACGGTTTTTTTAATGTGACTTGCTAGGATGACTTGTGGCTTATGCATGTAAGGGTTTATTTTATTTTGTAATGGTCTAGGATGACTTGTGACTTAGTTGGGTATAAGTAGGCGACCTTATGAAGTATTTTCTTATTCATTCATTCAATGGAGTGAGCCATAGAAAGTGTAGGATCCATAGTGGAGAAGAGCATGGAAGATGGAATAGCTAAGTGAATGATGTTCTCTAGAGTGTGTGGACAGAAAGCCAAATGTGAGATAGTGTACAATTGTATCTTGGATAAAGTTTGAGAAGGGCTAGTAGTTGAGGCTTGAAAAACAAGGAGATTTCTTGGTGGGCTTCTGAGAAAAAGTTTAGATCTACCTTGGAGGTTTCTACCAGAGTGTAGATTTGGACTAGCTAGGGTTTAGATTGGATCTTGTAGGATTACTATTGTAATTTCTTATGTATTTGGCCATAACCTAGAAGGGCTTACAACTGAGCATGTTGGATTTAAATCTTATGATTATATTATGAGAATTGGCATTTGTTTAGATTGAATTATCCATGTTATTATTTATTCTTCGACTGTTTCATTATTTTTTGGGGGCCAGGATATCTCCTTTGGGGATTCTCCTGCCTTGCATTGCATCACTTTTTTTGTGAAGGTTTCACAACTTTCTTGGGTTTTCTTTTTTCTAGCTTCTTTTCTTTTCTCTACTCTTCTTCTTTTCTATAGCAATAGGTGCTTCATTGGCTACTTCTCCCCTAGCACCTTCATCAAATTCTACTTCTTCTTCTCCTTGGTCCTCACCTTGACCCTATGTGAGAGCAAGTGGTGCTTGGGTAGGTATATCTTCTTCATCATCTTCATTATCTTCCTCTTCATCATGTCCTTCTACCTCTTTACCAAATTATTCCTTGAGCATTTTCACAATCTTGTTCTTCTTCCTCATTACAGAAGTTGTCTTCAAGTCGATTATGATTTTAGACTTTGCTACATCATAGTTTCTAAATATAGTATTCTTCTTATCTACTTCCTCTACAAGTAAAGTAGTGATAGCTATAGATGCCTTATCTACATTAATTTCATAAGGCAATGGCCCGAGCCATCTAACCCTTGCAACAACAACTTGAACATAAGTGAAATCAACATCAACTAGAAGAAAAAAATCATTGAATTTTTTCTCTACTAGTGATACTGATATCCTTAGTCTTTGTTTCATTGACTTCTTGAAGTCTTCAAAATAACTTGTCCTCACAATCTCAAAATTGTCTCCAACTTGCCCCATGTATTCTCCAATTTATGCTGCAATAGTCCTATTGGTCTTCCAAGAAAATTTTCCAAATGAGGGAAAAGTGTTTTGCACATAGAGAAATGTACAAACAAGTATTGAACAAAATTTGCATTTTGCACTTTTTTTCTTTCTTATGGCTCCCAAGTTTTCTGGTAACTACTAGAGTGGTAACTTGGCAAGGTCATAATAATGGTCCTTCTTTACTATCTTATAGCCTAAATCCACAACTATACATAGTACACTATTCAATCTACTACATTGAAAGAATTTATGTGCAATGACCCTTACTACAAATGCAATTAGGGGATTAGTGATTGTATCTATGGTCATCCCTCTCTTCTTCCACACTGCTCCCATATTCTTCTCAATGGCTTCTTTTGCATCGCTCCTCATTGTCTTTGTTTTTTCTAGGGTAGGAGACACTATTACCCTTTGAATAATTCTCTTTGTAATTTTGATAGGGTCTATTAGAAACAATAGTCCACCAAGATAACTTAGAGGGGGAGGTGAAACAATTATTGAACAATTAAAATATTTATCCTCTTTAACAAACTGAACTATTCAACCAAAATAAACAAAAAGCATAAAGATGCATCACAAAAAAATTTACACCAGATATGTTGACTAGGGAAACCTTTGATCAAAGGGAAAAACCTAGTGGGAATGATTCCCACAAGATGATGTAATAATATAATTATTCCTTGTTAGAGGATGGACCCTATTAGGATTCTATTACAACATTTAGTACAAAGAGTCCCTATTAGGAGACTTTGAATCCCTATTAGGAGATTCCAACCCTATTAGGAGTTGTGGAAGGTAGCTAAACCCACTATCCAAACAACTTCAAGATTAGATCAACATACCCACTATCTAATTGATCTCAATACCATTCCTTTCAGAATAATAGATGTGACACAAGATTTTGATTCTTTCTCTATCTAGTATGTTAGACTTTTTGTCCATCAAACCATGCAATCAGATCAAGAACTCTATACTCAATCACAATAACCCTTAAGATCACTTACATGCATTGGTAAGTCACTCTACTCTGCTTCTTAATAATTCACAAGTCTCATCTATATGCTATGTATTAAACACAAAGAACATCTTTCCTTTATACGATACTCAATAATAAATTCTTGAGTTAGCTTCTCACTTAATTATTTTATGTTAATTAAAGAATACGAATTTAATTATTGCTGTCGGCTCACAATTATAAACATACATTCACATATGTGACTTTTGTACATGTGCACTCTTTGACATCATCAATGACTAGTATACTATCTCCAATTAACTGCACAACCTTTCACTACATTTGTAATGAATTGTAGCAATCACACAATTGGAACTATTTTCCTAATACTTTGTTTCTATTTGATTCTCTATAGATAAAACATATCTTCCATACAGTATCAAATTAGTTTCTATGCACTTACCCTTGTAACAACAACATACTATAGTATGTGCTAGAAACTATGCATTAACAGATAAGTAATATATTGTACTTAATACAAATATCATAGTCTGCTACTATGTCAGTCTTTACAAACTCATTACTATGTTTTCATCAAAGACAAACAGCTTCATCATATCAATGTTATGCAATGCTCCCCCATAGCATTAACATTCATGCTAATAGGGTCATCTTCTAACCTTATAGAGTCATCATGTATTCTATTGAGAACTATCTTAATCCAATATGTCTTGAATACATTAGGAAAATCTAGTGCATGGGTTAACCCTTTTCTCTCTACAATTTTGTTTTCCTCTTTCAACACTCTATTTTCACACAATTTTCCATTCAAGTCTCTAATTTCCATGTCTCCTATACTTCCCACCTTACAAGTGTAGCAACACCTTACATCTTGTATAATTAAAACTTTTGGTGGTATCATAGATAACACACTAGATGGGTGTCCTTTATATGCAATGTTAGGAATTGCCCAAATATATATTGTTATTTAATCTCATTACTAATGAATTGAACATTTAAAAATTCCTTTCCTTTCTTAACCATAATAGTAGAATTTCTAGGCACCATAATATCTATCTAGGATTTGCATAAATTCAAACAACGTAGCTTGACACATGATAATTAAAAAATCTGATGTTTGGTGGTGAGTAGTAGTTGAATTCAATATGAAAGTGCTTGAATTAATTTCTCCAATTCACCTTATACTCTTCGTACTCTCTTTAGTCTTGACTGATTGTAAATGAGTAAAAAATTGACCATATAGCTCTTGAAACTTTGCAATAAATGATCATGTGCTTACACAACTATAAGTTTAGCTCCAACAGCAATTTTGACTCACTTGGCTTGCATGTAATTCTAACCACACTTAGAAACCACATCAATCTAAGTCAACACTATCACCTTCAATAGCTTGGCAACAACTAAAATTTTACTTGACAACAATAGTGAAACTTTTCATGCTCAATAGTAACATGAGAACTTATAGATTTCTTCTAAGTTCTAACCAATACTTTGCATCTTACTTCATGCATATATGATCCTTTTAGAATTGAATCTTTGGAACTAATGTATAATTGAAATTTGAAATATTAGTCTTACACACACCTCTTGATTTCCTAGTTAGGGGTGGTGTAATCACCTGATCCATTGAACAAAGTGATCCCATTTGAACTTGATGTGCTGCAATCTTCCTTTTTCTTCCATGTCTTGTTCATTGATCTGATGGATAATTTCAGTGAAAATTGAAGTGTCTTCAAATCTCCAAATTTTTGCACCATCAAAAAGATCTCAGCGTCCTGATTCCAATGCAACTTGAATGGAGCAAAAATGGAGTCTAGATATAGAAGTTACACTTGGTCAAAGTTTTGGTCAATAGGCAGACCAGAGGGCTAGATAAGGGGCAAAATCAGACCATCTCGAAAGTGGTCAACAATGGATTTCAAAATGAAGATCTTGTCACAAGTTTTCCAATGACATTCATCTCATCAAAAATAGACTTCATATGTGAAAGTTATGCTTGTTTGAAGATGGAGGCAATTTTTTTTTAAAATGGTGACATCATCATTTAACATGTGGTATTTACATAAGTAGATTGAAGACTTGGGCTGGTGAGGGTCGAACTCGCAACCACCCTTTTGCCAAAATTAGGCATGGCCATTGAGCCACAAGTAGTGTTTATTATGTTGTCAAATATTCTATTTAAATTATGCATGCTGCCAAAGCCATTTGAAAATGTGCATCGGTGGGAGTTGAACCCCAGACCGATCAGGTCCTAAAATAGTTAATTGCCACTGTGCCAAGCATGTGTTTTGAAATTTATGTGGGTTAAAGCGTATTTATCCTGCGACTACCGACTGAGCCACAATTAAAGTAGGGATATATGGTTATTTTGTTAATTGTCTTTAACCTTAAATTCATGTAATTCCAAAATTATCAAATGGAAAATGGGTTAATGATGAAGCATGTATTTTTAATAGGCCTATTATTAAAATAATTGGTTTTAGCCTAATTTAGTCAAATTTTATGTATAAAAAGGGGGGGCTAGGTTCATTTTAAGAAGGCAAGGGAGACTTGGAGAGAAATTGCTCTTGGTGAAGTTTTCCAAAGGAATAGGGAGATTTTTTTTAGGAGATTTTTAGAGCCATTTTTGTACTTCGGAGAATTGCTATGCTGTCAAAGTGCTCGAAGAAATGGTCTTGGTGCATAATTGTAATTGATTTCTGGAAATTAATCAGATCGGTCATACTCTATTGGAACCGACCCAGAGACATATTCATGTTTGTGGTGAACTCCAAAATCAAACTTTGTTTGCACTTTCTATCTTCTTCTCTCTCTCTCAATTCTATTTATTTCACTTCAAGCTTTTGAGTTTGTGATGCTTAATTTCATTTATGTTAAATGTATTAAGACTTTTGCTAATTTGATTTTATTTAAGCATTCAATACTACAATTAGTCTAGATTTGTCCATCAGATCATTCATCTACACTTTGATTTCTTGAAAATCAATCTTTCCTTTTCCTTTATTGAATTCACTGCTAGGTACTTTTGATCTTGTTGGACAATATCTACTAATGTGACTAGTCTTCAAACAACTAAAATATGTAGTTTGACTCAGCCATCTACTGTAGTCACGTCTAAAATGTGTTCTAATGCAATTTTCAGCAACATGTCCATACTCTTGACAATAGTGACAACTTTACCTTGTATTGTAATCCCAGTTGTAGGATTTGTCAGTATGGTTACCTTGGTTTTCTTCCTTGTTCATCTACACTTTGATTTCTTAAAAATCAGCCTTTCCTTTTCCTTTATTGAATTCACTACTAGGTTCTTTTGATCTTGTTGGACAATTTCTGCTAATGTGACTAGTCTTCAAACAACTAAAATATGTAGTTTGACTCAACCATCTACTCCAATCACTTTTGAAATGTGTTTTAATGCAATTTTCAGCAACATGTCCATACTCTAGACAATAGTGACAACTATACCTTGTATTGTAATCCTAGTTGTAGGATTTGTTAGTATGGTCTACCTTGGCTTGCTTTTTGATTACTAGTTAGGCTTGGATCTACACTCATATGCTCTATGTCCATACTTCTTATAGTTGAAGTAGTAACCTTCAAATATTTGTGTTCTTGATGTTGTGGTCTTTCATTCATATGCCTGATGTCCTTGATTGTTGTACTTATGATAGTTACCCATGAATTTCTTCTTAGGGTTCTGATTTGCATTGTTTCTCTTGTAAACATTTGTTGTATGACCTATCTTTCCACAATTATGACAAGTAGGTTTGTAGTTCTTACCTTTTTTTCTTCTTCTTTCACCACTTTTAGGCAATTCTCCTTCTTCAGTGCTGGTGTAACCCAATCTAGTAGTATCATTGTAGGATCTAGGAGATCTCATCAATTGCTCAAAATACTTGATGGATTCACTAGGTCTATTGAAACTTTCAACACATTCTTTTTCTCTTTTTAGATCATTTCTTAGTTGTTCATTCTACAATTTTAGAGTTGTAATCTCAATATCCTTTCCATTCAATTCATGGTTAGCAACCATCATTTGATTCATTATTTCTAGTTGCATGTGAGAAATCCTATTCACCTTTGATGTCTTCTCTTCTAGTCTATTGCTAAGTATCCTTTTGTTATCTTCAATCATGACTTTGTCTTCTTCATATTTCTTTTTCTTGTCAGTCACCTCACATAGCAATACTTATTGGACTTCTTGTTCTATCTTAAGATTTTAGACCCCTTCAATTAGGGGACCATCTTTTCCATTAGATTTGCAACTGCTACATTGAATTCACTTGTGTTTCTATCTACAAACAATTCAATAATGTCTTCCTCTTGGTAATGTGTGTCATTATCCTCAATAGCTCTCTTTCCTTCTATTCAATGAGTGTTTTAAATAATCTCTTGCTTCATTTAATTAATGTGGGGCAAGTTGGATTTCAATCTTCTGATTCTCAATAGTCTTTCTCCACTTGTAGACATCCATCTTCAGAATCTTTACTCAAAGTTGCAAAGCTTTCCTTTCTAGAGAACTGGGCTCTGATAACACTTATGGGAAACACAATAGGGAAAGTAAACTCTAAGAGGGGGGAAGGGGGGTGAATTAGTCCTTCAAAATTTTTACCATAAAATCATTCACCACACATCCATCTCACAATTTGCATGTAAATTGAAATGGCTAGCTAAACATATTCATCCATAGCATGAAAGAAAATAACATTCAACACATATATGGCACAAGATATTTGATTATCCATAAACCCTCCAATGAGAAGGTAAAATTGGGGTGGGGATGACACCCATAAATTTTCACTACTGCAGTTGTAAAGTGTATCCAATGAATGTTACAATGTTTGATCATAAACTATGGTCTACCCTATGAAAGGTCAGCCCTATTAAAGGCTTACAAGATTGTTAGATCTTACCCTGTTAAATGATTTCAACACCCTATTAGAAGTATGCTTGATTAAAGGACTTAAACTAACAATAAAGTAAGAACCCTATTAAAGGATTTACAACAACCTATTAGGACTACTCTATTAAGAGATTTAATTGATTCACCTATTAGAATATCTCGGTAATGATCCTATAGTTAGCACTCTGCTACTAGATAATAGATCACCTCTTTGCATGTATCCTTGATCCTCTCTAATAAGATGTGTCACTTCTATCCTCTAACTTGTTTCCTCTACTCTCCTTTAACTGATTCTTCAATGTATCTCAATTCACAGTTCCTTAGCCACCATGAATGCTCTATTTGTGCATGTAAACTTCTCTCTCCACACATACAATATTTAGGGTTTTCCTTCCTTAAGAAGACCTAGGTGACCTAGAGTTAGGTATGAATCAATGATTTTGATTCACCCATTTCGCCCCTTAATCCATCTCTTTTATTGATTGGCTACATGTACTACATAGGGATCCTCATATATATTCATTCTTATCATGTAGAATTGCAAAATAATCCCTAAGTCGGCTCAAAAATGGTTTAAATAAAAGTTTGTGCCATTACAAACAACTATGTCCAAAATTTTTTTACTTGGCACTTGAAGTCTCTGATGCTCAACATCCACTACATCTTTAATGTTGTAACTCATCCTCTAAATGACTCCACATCCATTGATCACTCAATATCTAAATTACTTTGCATCAACTATTTGCTCAACATTTGAGTGACTTGGCACTTACTAGTTACTCGACACATACTATATATCTCACTCAGCATATGCTACTGGACAACTTATGATTGACATACATTACTTGTTTGGTTTGAACTAAGTAATATCTTGTAAATGACTTAAGCCCATTGTCACTCATATGTCAAAAATAATTTGAGATTAACAAAATATTGGTGTCATCTTTGTTCATGTTATTTTCTTTATGATTTATGTTTCTACAACTAAGTTACTAAAGGTTAAAATAAATTAATATTCATTAGATTTCTTTGTTAACCAAGTGACAATAATAACTTACTTATAACTAAGTAGGACAATATTTCATTATCAATGAAAAGTTTAATTTGACATCTAAGGACATGGAATTGTTTTTTTGGTAACATATTCACCCCTCCCTCTTAGTTACACTCTTCATTTCCAACATATCATTGGTTATAGATAATATACTTGACCCAAAAATGAGATTCATGTTATCCCCAAATGATAATGTAATTTTTATGCTATGAATGTATGTAAATGAGTCATATCATTTTTTATGTTGTCATTGATGTAAAATATTTAGTTGGCTAGACATTATGCTAACTTGGTAGAATGCTATATCATTATGATTAATGAAGAGGACTTGAAGAAAGTATGTTAAAGAGAGAGTTGATAAGTATGTTATTCAATGGTAATTTGAAGGATTTGGAAAATGATAATGTAATGATGGTGTAACACCCCTCTTATCTTAACAAGTATTAGTAGGGTTTCAAAGATTGTATAAGTACACTTGGACTAGGTTGGGAGATAAGGTTACTTATGGTACTCCTTGATTAGACAACACATTTTAGAGAACCATTTATCATAAGACCATTAGTTGTTAAGTTTATATAAGTACTACATGAATAGTAGATAAAATATTTATTAAGGAATACATTTATTTTCCCCACCCTTAACTTATGATGAAAATACACGTGTACATAATAACTTTTAATTGTTAGACAAAGAGGTTATAGATACATAGCCTTCCTATTATGGTCTAACAAACTAACGAACCATTAAACTAAATACATTTTCTCTTTCTTTCCACAGCTCTATAAAAGGCCAAAAATTTAGAGTAAAGTAGAGTCATAAGTTTAAAAAAATTAGGTCTTGTATCCCTCTCCTCCTATTTTTTTTGAAATTAATCACTCTAATTTCAAAAAAGGATGAATAGTTGAGTAACTCTAATAAGCATGAGGATTATCCTTGTTAATATATTATATGTAAGAAATGATTCTTAAGAGCTAATGAAGGTCTATATGAAATGAACAAATAGTTATGAGAAAAAAATTAAATATCTACTTGATATCAGTAAAATTAAATGTTAAGCATAAGTTTTAAAATTTGTAGAATATTGTAAGATAGTCCAAAGCTACTTTGATTTAGGAAACCTGGGACAATGAAGAGGAGAAATTATAATTATGGTAATATTTTGATACTAGAAAATAATAATAAAATTAACCATCAACATATATTAGCAAGGTGAATCCAATCTAAGGATTTGTGATATTTAACGAAACAAAAAGATGCAAGAAAGATCTCCTTATTGATTAACTAAACACCTACAATAATTATTAAAGAAAAAACTTCTAAAAATGGTTGTAGTTTGTGGTTTGAGTAGAAATAGGTAACTTCTAACCTAATAGATTCAACTTCTCTATAAAATTTATTACAGAAGTAAATGAATATTATATTTGGTAGCATAGAGAAATAACTACACTTAAAGGCTATCCTCTTTACCTTTGAGAACTAAGGGATTTAAGCTCATTTAAGGAAATTATAAATAAAGAAGGTAGCATTGGAATATAAGATTTTTATGCTCTATTATGTGAATCAAGTATGAGTACCTACTTAAGTATTTTGTCTTTCTACACACAAGAGATTAGGGAAGGTAATTGTCTCTAGATAAAGCATACTAGTGCATGGACTACAATTTTAGATATAACTAAGAAGAAATGACTTGCCAACCCTAGAATATAATTAGGTAAATTAGAAAACTAACTCATAGATAGAAAAAGTGACCTTGCATCCTATTAAAGGAATGTATTTAATTATGATCAGATAGTTTAATTAAGATAGCTTTCCATGAATTTTGATAATAATATTATGATGACTTCTAAGAGAAAGTCAAATTTTTGGGGTGGAGTATTAACGCCCCTCTTATCTTAACAAGTATTAGTAGGGTTTTGAAGATTGTATAAGTACACTTGGACTAGATTTTGAGATAATGTTACTTCTAGTACTCCTTGAAATCATAACTTTATACATTCACGCCTAGGTCAAACTATATGATAACATCTCTCATTGTTAACATAAAATAATGACACCTATCTACTCACATACCAATAATCAACTAGGTTTTCATACTATAATATGTTATACATATCATACACATAATTTCTTGCATATGTTGATAGATATTTCTTTGCATTAGACACTTGATCACGTTCTATATAATGTCTTTAGGAGAATGGGTATACAGGTGAATCATATCATGCTCTTTATGTTATTCTACACTTATTATTTATGATTTCAATACCTTGTTTATAATATTATGATTATTAGTTGTTCTTATGTGAACCTAACTAGCTCATGATGTCTTATATATGTTGGAAATATAATAGGGAAGTAAAATCTGAATGGGAGGGTGGGGTGGTAAATCAACACTTAAAACTTTCAACCTCTAAAACTATTCACCACACATCCATCTCACAATCTATGCATATAAACTGGAATACCAAATTAAATATATAAATCTATAGCATGAAAGTAAAATATTCAACACATGTATGACACAAGATATTTGGTTACCTAGAAACCCTCCAATGAGAAGGTAAAACTAGGGTGGGGATGATACCCACAAATCTTCACTACTACAATAATAAAGTGTATCCAATGAAGGTTAATATGTTTGATGATGAAACATGATCTACCCTATGAAAGGCTTTAAACATCCTACTAAAAGTATGTTTGGTAAAAAGGCTTTAACTTACAATGAAGCAAGCACCCTATTAAAGGATTTACAACAACTTGTTAAGAATACTCTATTAAGAGATTTAACTGATTCACCTATTAGAATGTCTCAACAATGATCCTCCAGTTATCACTTTGCTACTTGATGTCAGATCACCTCTACACTAATGTGTACTTGATCCTTTCTAATCAAATCTATCTCCATTATCCTCTGATTCCTTTCTTTTGTTCTCATTTAAGTGATTGTGTAATGTAACTCAATTCATAACACCTTAATCACCATTAATCTTGTGTTTGCACATGAAAATTCTCTTCAATTCTCCTTAGTGTTCCTTTGAAAGTTTAGGGTTTTTCTTCCTTAAGAAGACTTAGGTGAGTTAGGGTTAGGTATGAATCAACGGTAGTGATTCACCCATATTGCCACTTAAACCTTCCCTTTCTTTTATTGGATGCTTGTAATGCATAGGAATTCACAATTAAGATTCATCCTTATCAATAAAAGATCATAAATCATTCTTTAAGTCAACTCAAAAATGGTTTATATTGAAGTTTGTGTCATTACCAAAAAACTATATCAAAATTGTGTAACTTGGCAATTGAAGTCCCTAATGCTTGGCATAAACTAAAAATTCAATGCTATAACACTGCCTTTGAATGAATCAACATCCATTGATCACTAAGCATCTGAATAGCTTGCCACATATCATTTGCTCAACACTTATAGTTACTTAGCTCACACTAAATATCTATCACTCAACATATACTATTTGACGACTTATGCTTGACATGTATTACTTATTCAACATGAACTAAGTAAACAACTTAAATATATTGTCACTCATTTTTCAAAACCAATTTGAGATTAACAATCTCACCATTTGACATGAATGACTCAACATCCACTGATCACTCAGCATCTGAATAGCTTGGTACATGTCATTTTCTTGACACTTACTGACTCGACACTTACTAGTTACTTGACTCACACTAAATATTTGTCACTCGGCATATACTATCTGATAAATTTTTCTTGATGTGTATTACTTGTTTGACATGAACTAAGTAAATAATTTAATTATATTGTCACTCATATGTCAAAACCAATCTGAGATTAACAATCTCCCCCTTTGGCATGAGCAAAAAAATTCTTGATCATGTATAAATAAACTTTAGCCTTTCAAGCATAACTTAGATAATATCCATATACAAACAAAATTTCAAAACTTAAAAATTTTGCAAAAACTTATGATTCATCAATCATACCTTAAAATTCAATAAATCCCCCTAAGTTGATTGTGTTGTTCTGTATCTAAACTCAAAATTATTCCTCCCATTGAGTAGATTTTTATTGGTTGATCTGTGTATCACCCTCAAAAATATTATCTACCCCATACATCTTATTTCTTTCTCCCATTCCTTATTTCTCTCCCATTTTGACACTAATTTCAAAGGGTTATACACTTAGAGTGTGTTTGTCCAAAAATTATTTGTGGACCACAAGCATGATTTTCAATGCTACATCCAATTTATCACAACCTACCTCCAATGATTTGATCTGGATGGCCAACTCAAAAATAAAGTAAACTAAGCATCCATGAGTAGAAATAAGAAGATCTTTCTTCATGAGTGTTTTAGCAAAGCCTAGTTCCTTGTGCAATATCTCCATATGTGGAGTCAAAATTAAGTGGAGGCTTATTAGTTTAGAATTGATGTTTGATTCATCTATGTATAACACTGCTAACTGACTTTGGGAGTTGAGGAGATTTTTGAAATGTTTCTCACTCTAATTTAGAGATTTTGGCTGAGTTATACTATATGACTATATATGACTCTCCAAACTTAGAATATGACTCCTTATTTCTTGTGTGAAGAGTGTGGGATTACACAATTTGGTGTACAAAGAGAAGATGTTCTCTAGTACCTTCTTTACACTATCTATTTTGGTTTCTAACTCAACCTATGATAGTGCAATAACATGTGATATCTTTTCATCAACTTTATGTTGGAACTTTCTCTCAGACCATTTGAGAAATTTTACATTTGAATCTAGGTTTGTATCATTTATCTTCTCCACTAAGCTAGTTAACTATTCAATTATTGGCTTGTTTTTAACTAAAGCTAGAAGACTGAATGCATCAATAAAAATGTCCTTGATATCTTTCAAGGCTTGTTTTAGCCTATGCTCTTGTTTGAGAAATTCTTGATTCTTCTTCTTTACTAGAGCTTCCTAGAGTATGCCTATCTACTCAATAGTGATAGTTGCATAATCAAACTTGGTCAACTCAATAAAATTTTCCAAGTTCACATTAACAAATGTTGTGACTTCATCTACCTTAGATGTGCTTGGCTTGGCCATGATGATTGTAGGGGTATAGGTTTAATAGTCAGCCTATAAAGAGCTTGACTAGGAGGAGCAACAGTTTTTGGTAAAGTTACTAGTGTTTGTATTGCTAATTTCTCCTTAGGTTTGGTAGTCATACCTAGCTCTTCAATCTTATCCTTTTCTTTCTCTACATTCATAGATGCACCTTGCTCTTGTATTATAGATGCAAGGGTATCTAGCTGACTTGTTTTAACTTGTGTTCCTTCAATCTTCTCTATTTCATCTTTCTACTCTCTGACTGTCTCATCCTTACCATGCTCACTTTCCTTTATGGTAACTATGACTAGAGTACTTTGTGCCAATGTACTAATGGTAGAAGTATCTAGTTCCTATTATAATTACAAGTAGGAAAGGAGAAAGCTTTTGAGAGGCGGGTGAATCACAAGTTTAAACTTCTACCCATAAATGTTTCACCATTCATTAGATGCATTCAATATATAAACTAAAATAACATGTAAAGTAAATGCATCTAAAACATGTAAGTAATCAAACACACATAACACCAGATATGGTCACCCATAAAGCCTCCAAATGAGAAGGTAAAATTGGGGTGGGGATGACAACCACAAACCTTTACTCCTATAGCAATAAAGTGTAGCCAATTAAGGTTACAATAGTTTGACCATGAATCATGGTCTGCCCTATTAAAGGCTTACATAGACTATTAAGTCCCACCTTGTTAGAGGATTTCAACACCTTTTTATAAGTGTGGTTAAAGGACTTTAGGTCATTCACTTGGAATGCCACACATTTAAAGGATTTGGTATAGCATATTAGGACTACTCTACCTAGGAGATTTAACTGAAATCACTTGATAAAATGTCTTGGCATAGATCTTGTCATTCACACTTGCTTACCTAATAATAGATTAACTCTACACAATGTCATTCTTGATCCTTTATGATCAAATATAATAATGTTGTATCCTTCTCTATCCTCTATTCTTCTCTAACTAATTTTGCAATACAATCTTACCACTAAGTCACCTTGAAAACTCTGGAAACTACCTTTGTTCAGTTCTTCAATTCTTTTGTTCACCCCTTGTACACTCACACAAAAAATTTAGAGCTTCATCTTTCTTAAAAAGACTTTGGTGGCTTAGTGTTAGGTATGAATTTATGGCTGTGATTAATCCATTTTGCCACTTAAACCTGTTAGCATGAATGCTGATGCTATGGGAAAACTTCATAGAACATTGTTATAGTGTTTGTTTGTCATTGATGACAACATAGTAAGACTGATAGAGTAGTAGATTGAGATTTGTGAGTTGAGGAAAACATATTGTATATCTATACAAGTGTAGTTAATAGAAGGTACTATAGCATGTATTTGACATGTGGTCAAGTGTGCAGAACCTAAATCTACATCATACAAAAGATATTAGTGATTTATAGAGAACCATAGTGAAACAAAACATCAAGAAAATTGTCTCTATTGTTTGATCAATATAACACTTTGAGTTTGGAATGAAGGGTTGCACAATCAACTGGAGGAAGTAGACTAACAACTAATGACATCAGAAAGTGTGTAGACATGGAAGCTACATGTGTGGAAGTTTATGATCAACTGAGAGCCAACAACATTAACTAAATGTGTATTTCATTTAATTAAATATGGAGCCGACTCAAAATACTGTTAAGTATGTGGAGCTAACTCAAAAGGTTGATAATTGAGTATGGTATAAAGGAAAAGTGTTTCCCAAGTTCTAATTATCATTGGTATGATCAAGGAGTACAAAAAAATTGTGAATTACAAATGAGAAGACCAGAGTAATTTTTTATGTGTGTAAGTGACCTTAAGGGTTATTGATGAGTTCCAAATCTATTTGAATGATCTAAAGGTGAAGAAGTCAGACATACTAGATAGAAAAAGAGAGAAGAATATTTTTCCACATCTATTATTTTGAAAGGAATAGTACCAAGGTCAATTGGATAGTGGGTTCATTGATCTGATCTAAAAGCTGTTCGGACAGTGGGTTTAGCTATTCAAAGTCTCCTAATAGGGAATCTTTATACTAAGCATTGCAACAGACTCCTAATAGGGTCTATCGTCTAACAAGGAATATTGAAATTAGTACATTATTCTGTGGGCATCATTCTCATTGGGGTTTTCCCTCTAATCAGGGGTTTCCCTAGTCAACATATCTAGTGCATTTGTATGTGCATTTATGATTATTGTTTACTTTGGTTGGTTAAGTAAGAACTATGTGAGATTTTTTAATAATTGATTCAACCCCCCTCTCAATTATATTGGTGAACTATTACTTCTAAGAATTGGTATCAAAGTCTCAGGTCCTTGAAAGGAATTTCAACAGCTTTGGGAGATCCATGGTGAATATGTTCAGAAAGGAAAGTCCTAGATTTGATGGCACAAACTACGATAGATGAAGACTCATCTCTTGTGCATGGGTCCAAGATATTGGCTTGTGACCAAAACATCCAAAAACATACTAGAAGAATAAAATCTTGAAACCTACACTATAGAATAGAGAGAAGTATTTATGTGCAAGATAAGGGCAAGAGAAGCAATATTGTTAGCATTACCTAAAAGTGAGTATAGTCAGGTAAACTACTTAAAACATCTCATGAAATTTGGAAAAATTTAGAAGCTAATTGTGAAGGTGATACACATGCAAAAAGAGTTAGATTGCAAAACTTTTATTGCACATTTCAAGATGCTAGAATGATGGAAGATGAATCTATGAGAAGCTACATTGGGAGAATATCTAAGATTGTAGCTGTGAGGCCTCTCCCTGACCCATCGTAGCATAGTGATACATTACTCTTATTTTGTTATCCGCGACTCAAGATGTCGAGACATTATCTGATGCTTAGAACATATTTTATTATTTCATGTTGTGTGATGTTATTTCCAGATATATTTGATGATTGTCATTTAATGTTCATGTATATGTATGTTGACGAAATCAGTAAAATTGAGATTTGATTTAAGATATTTCAAATGGTTAAGAATTGTGTAGGATGAAGAAACTCTTATTGATGTATGTTTTAATTTATGAAATTTTTTGATACATATACGTTTATATACATGTGATTTTTCAGGACTACTGATGTGTGCAATGAGTGTGCAGATATTTAGCTGAGAAACCCTATGGAGGAACAAAACTGAACTCCATGTGCTAAAATTTGGAAACCCTATTGTTCGTAATTATGTTCTTTCAGTGTCACTTGACACTCGTAAAATGTTTATGTGCTTCGGTATGCTAGTTAGGGTTAATTGTTTAACCTTTGGATTCAAGTTGGTTCAAGTTAGTGTCAATTTTCTATCGGGTTCTTAATTAGGGTTAGTCATCCCTATTTCGGATTTTGTACTTGATTTGCAAGTTAGAGTTGTTAGATAGACCTATTTCATCTCTAGATTTTATTTGACTCTAACCTCTTCCCTAAGGCTTTAAAACATGTTACTTTTCTAACCAATGGGTATGGGTATGGGTTAGGGGTCTTTTCCAACCCCTAAGCCCTTTTATTTGACTTTTGAGGTCACTCAAAAGTCCCCTTTTTGCCTTTGTGCGAAAATTGCAAGTGGTTGTCATGAGTTAACTTACCCCACCTTCTTTTAGGGTTTAACCATAGTGAGGGTAGAATTAGGAGTTTCTAGTGTGGCTAGTGGGTGGAAATAGTTATTGCTCCTTTTGGGTGGTTGAGTTGGAGGCTTATTTAGAGGCCTTCCTTGGTCTAGTGGTTTGGTTACCCAATCTCTACATTTAGAGAAGATTTCTTGAAGCTTGAAGGAAGGAGGGATACTCTACTCAAATTTGTTCATTGCCATTACCTCTTTGTGAAGGTAGGAAACTCCCATCTCCCTTATTCAGTTTTTATGTTTTGTTTCATGTTCTTGTTACCTTGTTGTTATTTTACTGTTGTATGGTTGTGGGTATGTTGGGAAGATTTGCAAACCTTGTTATTTTGGTTATTTTCCTTTCTTGTTTATGTTTTCAATTTTGAGTTTCCTTGCATGGGTGTTTTGGTATTACTCACCCTAGGAGAGGGCAGAAGTGACCAATTTTGGGAGAGGTCTGCTTAGTTGGACTCCAACCTGTGTAGAGTCTCTTCTCAGGATGAGAAGAGGGATAAAAGGGTAGGGTGTTATGGGCCCCTACCCATCAGCACAAACCTGGTATGAGTATGGCAAGTTTAAATGGAAGAATGAAAGTTCTTGGTTATTGGCCCCGATTGGGCATCTGTATTGGTGTTGTGCTTGACTTCTCCAGTTGGAAGGATCCACCTCTCCCTAGTCTTGATTCACTGTGAATCTTATTGTGTAAACCATGTATGATTATGCATGCTTGATGTTCTTTTGGTTCTACTTGGTTGTCACTCGATCAGTTATTGGTTTCTTCCATGGTTCTTGAAATGAGATTTAGAAGACATTACAAACTCCTTGTTTTGATCATGAAGAAAATTTGATAAAATTATTGAAAATTGGGATTGAGATCCTATTGTAAATTGTATTTTTTTTAAACCTTATTATATATGGCAACGAAGCCGAGTTTTCTTCCTGATTCTTTCCCGACTGAGCCTTGAATCAAGTTGATAATAAAATAAGTGATTGATTAAATTTACTTCTCTTAAAATTTTCGTATCCTATGTTGTCATATGAATGTGTATCAAAGATAAGATGCAACAATGATGTTCAATTATGCATGATTCAATTTGTGATGTATGGTGATGCCTCTATTCATATGGACTGTAGAGAGAGATGTTGCTAATCCATGTAAATGTATGGTGTCTTTATCAAGTTTGAAATGATTTAGTTCATGGTTGATTGTGTTGAAAATAAATTTGCAAGAACATGTAAGAAGAATTATGTCAAGAGATCCAAGCTAAAATTGAAACATGATAGAGAAATAACTTTGTGTATTTTGATACTCCTTTCAAAAAGGAATGGAGCATTATCATTTTGATCTCTTATTTTCTCAATTGCCTTAAGACCAGTTTAGTCATTATGTTGTTCCAATGTTGATCCATCAGTTTTATTAGATAGTTAAATGAATACATAGATGTTTATTTCATGTAATGTGGTTTCATTGAAATGCATGGCCATTTGAGGTTCATGGAAATAATAAACTAGAAATTTATTAGGGAATGCATACACCTAGTGTGGTAATATAGTTGCAAAAGAAAAATATACATTGAGTTTCAAAAAGAGAGAGAGTGAGTAGACAAATTATCAAATAATCCACCTACAGGATGCTGGAGTTTGTATGAGAGAATGTGATAATCCTTGTTTTGCAACAGAGAATATTCTAAGAATCTATTAGTGTTTAAAATTAGAAATAAAACAATATATATATATAAATGATATCTAATACAATGCATAAGTTATTAAGCCTTTATAACTTTAATATTCTGAATATGTTTTCTTCACCTATAAAACGTTATGTTTTTATTGCCCTCCTTGGCCTTGCACGTTAGTTTAAGCTTTCCTTAAAGAGGTATTTTTGTGTCTGCCTCTTGTCTTAGTGGATGGGATGGGTGGGTGATGTCACCCTACCACCTTGTCCCATCCCCATCCTCCTCCATTCCTAGCGGCCAGTTGTGGGAAAGGTGGCATTAATGTTGTGAAGGGAAAATTTGAATGGCCACCTTCATTTCCTTAACCCTTCCTTGCCCACCTCTGTTCACGTGCCCCCTCTTGGGCTGCGTTTTCCTTACCTCGAGCTGCGTGGCAAGTGGAGTGGAGAGAGTGTTATGTCATGATATGACATTGCAATTGGACGTTGGTTTAGTTTGGGGATGGTTTTGTTGTTAGTAAGTTTTTTTTTGCTTGTTTTAAAAACCTTGTCCTTGTTTCCCCCTGCGTACCTTCTCTTGGATGTGCAAGTTTGGGATTGCGTGGGGCCTAGGGAGAGGAGTAGGGAGGGGTCACATCCACTTGACTTGTGGTCAAGTGGATGTTAGAGGCTAGGGTGTAGGTTATGTCTTAGGACAGGAGGGTTAGTGGTTAGATGCTAGTCTATAGGTAGGCTTAGTTAGTAGTGTATGATTTAATTTTTTTTTTTTTGTTGATTGTAGTTAGAATTTAGAATATAATTTAGTATTAGATTAGCTAGTTAGTATTTAGTTAATTTAGTTATTTTATAATGTTAATTAGATTTTTAGATTAATTTAAGTCTATTAAAATTGTTTTTTTAGTTGATAAAATTCTGAATGTAATTAGTTAATTAGTTTAAATCTTTAAGTTATTTTATTTTAGCATGTTAGTTTAGTAAGTTTCTTTTTATATATTGTTATTTTTTTTTAAATTTTAAATTGTTAGTTTTAAAATGATATTCTAATTTGTTAAAGAGTACTTAGTTTAATTTAGTAAAGTTTTAAGTAGTATTACGTTGAAATTTTTATAATCATTTAATTATTAAGTTAGTTGATAACTATGTTGTTTAATTGTGAGTTGGTTTTAGGTTATCTGTTTTAATATATTTAGTATAAATTTTAAACATTTAAGGTTCTAGCAAACTCATTATGAAACTATCATCTTGTTTCTTTACGTTAGCATATGTTAAACCAATAGAAAATGTTGGATTGTTTCCTTTATCTTTTAGTCAAAAGTTAAGTGTAACTTACACTGTTAATATCTTTTGATATTTTTAATTCTTAAATGGCATAACTTAAGATTGATATCAATCTAGTAACAAAAGTTTCAAAATCTTAACAATGTAATCGCCCGCATGTTTATAACCTTAAGACGTAAAGTAAAGAACCTGTACTAAAACTATTATCAATCATTTCAAACCTAGGGCATGTTTAATTATTAATTCAAAAAAAAAAATTGTGTGTGTGTTTTTGCCTTCAAGTTTTGGGCATGACAGTAGCAGGAATCATATCTCTTGATGGTAAGAAATCTGATGATGAAATAATATGGAAAATCTTGAAGAGTATAACCCAGCCTTCAAGATAGCAACTCAAATGATTTGAGTGATGTAACCTTGCACCACCAAATTCTCCAAAGAAACATTGCTTGGGAGATTGGAAGTTGAAGAATTTGATCTAAAACTATTTGGAGAATTAACAAAAGTTGAGACAACATTTAGTGCACTGAACATCAAATACGGTTCATCAAAGAGCACAAAAGTGCAAGAAAACATTGCTATCAGTAGCAAGTCCATTGAAAAAAAGATCCAAGAAGGAGTGGCTCTTCTTGTGGAAAGAGAAAAAGATGGTAAGAATATCTTTAAATGTTGGACTTGTAATGAATATGGTCATTATGTACCTAAATGTCCTAAAAGAGAAAGCAAGTTTAAGGGTAGATTCAAATCTAGAAGACCTAGAAATTGTTTATATGCTAATAAAGAAGAAGATGAAGAAGAATCTGATCAAAGAAAGAGTGAAGATGAATTAGGATTTGTAGCCATAAAAGAGGATGATCTTGATAGAGAAATTAGAGAATAAAGTGTGCTGATTTCACAAGTTGAAAAGAAAGATTTTATCATTGATAATGGTTGTTCACATCACATGAATAGTGATATGAGCAAATTTGTCAAATTCAGAAGCCATGATGGAGGAATTGTTAGAGTAGGAAATAATGTAGCCTGTCATATCATAGGAATTGGTTCTATTACACTTGATGGTAAAACATATAATGATGATGTTTATTTTGTTGATGGACTAAATCATAACTTGTTAAGTAATGGACAACTTATGGACAAAGGCTATCAACTGCAATTTGGTAATAATACATGCATTATCAAGAACAAGGAAGGAAATCTACTTGGTACTATCACAAAAACCAAAGGTAATGTATTTTAGTTAAACTCCACTAAAATAACATGTTTAGTAGCAAAGATTGACAAAAATTGGCTATGGCACAAAATATTTTGTCTCATTAACTTTGACAACATTGTAAAGGCTAGTAATACACTTTCTATGAGAGATTTACCCAAGCTCTCTAAACCCATGAACACATGGGAATTGGTTCCTAGACCAAAGGAAAAAAATGTGATTGGCAGCAAATGGGTATTCAGAAATAAAATGAATGAAAAAGGAGAAGTAATAAGAAACAAGGCAAGAATTGGATGTAGAGGCTATTCTCAGCAAGAAGGAATTGATTATGAAGAGACATATGAACTTGTAGCAAGGATGGAAGTAGTCAAAATGTTCCTAGCATATGCAGAAAACAAGAATTTTAAGGTATATCAGATGGATGTTAAGTCAACATTCTTAAATGGAGAACTTGAAGAAGAAGCTTACATTGAGTAACCAAAGGGTTTTCCTTTAACAAAATAAAAGGATATGGTTTGTAGACTAAAGAAAGAATTGTATGGATTAAAACCAGCACCAAGAACCTAGTATGCAAGGTTGGACAAATACTTAACAAAGTTTGCATTTGCTAAAGGAACAGTAGATAGTAACCTATACTTAAAGAAACTAGAAGATGGTTTGCTAATAACCATTGTATTTGTTGATGAAATCATTTTTGGTGGAAATAATGAAGCTAGGAACAAATTCTTAGAAGACATGAAGAATGAGTTTGAAATGAGTATGACAGGTGAAATGAATTGTTTTCTAGGATTGCAGATTGTTTAGAACAAAGAAGGTATTCTTATTTCTCAGACCAAGTATCTAAGAGACTTACTAAAAATATTTGGTTTAGAAAGTTGTAAACCTATTGGAAATTCTATGGTAACTGATCATAAGCTATCTGGGAAAGATGGGACTCCTACTATTGAACAAAAGAAGTATAGATCTATGGTTGGTGGATTATAGTATATGACTCATAGAAAACTAGATATAGCTAAGGTAGTTGGAATTATAGCAAGATTTCAAGCTGATCCTAAAGAATATAACTATGTAGTAATGAAAAGAATATTCAAATATCTAAAAGGGACATCAAATTATGACATTTGGTATGGTAGAAGCAATGATTTCACTCTTTGCACTTATATAGATGCTGATTGGGTAGGAGATAGGGATGACAGTAAAAGCACTAGTGGAGGAGCATTTTTAATTGGAGGAAAATTAGTTTCTTGGATCAACAAGAAGCAAGATTGTACCTCACAAAGTATTGAAGAGGCATAGTATGTTGCAGTAGCAAACAAGTATAATCAAGTCATATGGATGAAGCAGATGATGAAGGATATTGGAATCACATTCACAAAACTTGTTATCATTTATTGTTATAACACAAGTATAGTCAACATGTCTAAGAATACTTTTTTGCACTCTAAGGCTAAGCACATTGCTATAAAATATCATGTGCTAAAAGAAAAAATTGTAGAGAAAGAAATTAGATTGGAATACATCAGTACTAAGGAACATATTGTAGATATTTTCACAAAGACCTTACCAAAGGATACATTTGTGTACCTAAGAGGTATGCTTGGGGTTATGCCCCAACCTACCTTAGAGAAAAAGATGCAGAAGTGCATCAGTCTAGGGTACACAACACCATTGTTAGACTAGACTAAATGCTTATGCTTCTCCAATGCGGGAGTATCTATGATGAACAGAGTCAATCAAGGACTCTTGGAATAGGTAATTGGTATACAATAGTATCTTTAGATACTTGTGTTGTTTATAAAATTATATGCAAAGCAATAGATCAGCTTGTGGTCATGCTAATAGGTTTTTATATATAGCACTACCTTTGACATTGATATCAATGTGGGAAAGAGAGTGATATGAAAAACATTAAATGGGAAGGAAAGAAAACATGAGAATGGGAGTGAGTGATATTACATTATGGGGAAGCAATGTTTACATAAAGCAAGATTTAATTGATGAAGAAATTTTTTTTGGCATTATTGGAACTAGATGTTTTTCATCTATGTTTCCATCAATGCCAAAGGGGGAGATTGTTAGTATGAATATTGATGCTACGGGAAAACTTTGCAGAACATTGTTATAGTGTTTACTTGTCATTGATGACAACATAGTAAGACTAATAGAGTAGCAAGCTGAGATTTGTGAATTGAGGATAACACATTGTATATATGTCCATGCATAGTTAACAAAAGGTACTAAAACATGTATTTGACATGTGATTAAGTGTGCAGAACCTAAATTGACATCATATGGAAGATATCAGCAATTTAGAGAGAACCACAAGGAAACAAAGCATTAGGAAAACAATCTCTGTTGTTTGATCAATATAACACTTTGTGTTTGGAATGAACGGTTGTGTAGTTAACTGGAGGAAGTAGATTGACAACTAACGACATTAGAAAGTGCACAAATATGGAAGCCACACATGTAGAAGTTTTTGATCAAATGAGAGCCAATAACGTTAATTAAATGTATATTTCATTTAATTAAATATGGAGCCAACCCAAAATCATGTTAAGTATGTGGGTCCAACTTAGAAGGTTAATAATTGAGTATGGTATAAAGGAAAAGTGTTTCCCAAGTTCTAATTATCATTGGTATGATCAATGAGCAGAGTAGACTTGCGAATTGTGACGGAGAAGAGCAGAGTAATCTTCTATGTGTGTAAGTGACCTTAAGGGTTACTGATGAGTTTTAAATCTATTTGAATGATCTGAAGGTGAAGAAGTCTAACATACTAGATAGAAAAAGAGAGAAGAAGATTTTTCTACATGTACTATTCTAAAATAAATAGTACCAAGGCCAATTGGATAGTGGATTTTTTGATCTAATCCAAAAGCTGTTTGGATAGTGGGTTCAACTACCTTTTATAACTCCTAATAGGGTTGGCACAACTCCTGATAGGGTTGGAATCTCCTAACAGAGATTCAAAGTCTCCTAAAAGGGACTCTTTATACTAAGCATTGTAATAGAATTTTAACAAGGTTTATCCTCTAACAAGGAATATTTAGATTAGTACATTATTCTGTGGGTATCATTCCCATCAAGGTTTTCCCTCTGATCAAGGGTATCCCTAGTAACCATATCTAGTGTATTTGTATGCACATTTATGATTTCTATTTACTTTGGTTGGTTAAGTAAGAATTATGTGAGATTTTTTAATAATTGATTCGCTGCCCCTCCCCCCCCCCAAGCTATATTTGTGAACTATTACTTCTAACAAAACCTTCCTATTTTTTGACTAGTTTCATGTAATTGCATAGGGAATCCACATATAGATTCATCCTTATCTTCAAAAGATCATAATCTATCCTTAGGTTGGCTGATTTTTTTTTTACATAGTTATTTGTGCCATTACAAACAAATATGTCCAATTTGTGTCACTCAGCATATGAAGTCACTGATGCTCAGAATGCATTGTGTTTCTTCTTGTGACTTGACACCTAAACTACTCGAAATCTACTATTCACTCAACACTTGAATCACTAAGCATCATCTATCTAATTGACACTTGAGTGGCTTAGTGCATGAGTGACTCGACACTCATTGCAACTCGACATGGTCTAATGTTTACATGTTGTACTCAACATGCATTACTAGTTCGGCATGAACTAAGTAAATGACTTAAGTGTGTTTAACTTTCACTTGTCAAAACCAATTTGAGATCAACAATCTCCCCCTTTGACATGAGTCTCAAAAAAACTTGAATATACATAATCAATCTAATCTTCTTGAGTATAACACATCCATGACTCAACTTATATATAAAACTTGAAAATTTTCAAAATTTTGTAATAACCTAAATACCTTAATATGTATAACTCCTCTCCCTGAGTTAATATGTCTATTTTATATCCAAAATCTATTCTCCATTCCGAGTAGGTTTGTCTCTGTTGATACTCTTTGACTTCAGTGCACTTATACTCTTTATGTTGCTCTGTTTCTATCTTTGCATTTTGTTGCTCTCCCTTTTTTGTTGCCTCATTTTGCTTTCGCTATCTCCCCCATAGGATATTATCCCCCTTATATTATATCTTATGTCAAATGGGCTATACACCTATAGTGTATTTGTTCAGAAAGGATTTGTGGACATCCATGATGATTTTAAGAGCAGCATTCCAATTGTCACATGCAACATCCAATGACTTGAGTTAGATAGCTAGCTCTGCTGCAACTTGTACTAGGCCATCTAGAGTAGAAAGATTGAGATCTTTCTTTAGAAGAGTTTCTACATAACCTAGTTCCTTGTGGAGAATTTCCATGTGTGGGGTGAGGGAGACCTAAGTACTTGTCTATTTGGATCCTATGTCAGCCTCTTTTGCTATTAACACAACTAATTGACTCTATGATTGAAGTAATGTATGAAAATGCTTCTCACTCTGAGCTGAGTTCTGAGGTAGCTATGTACCAAATATGTTTAGATTCCTCTCTAGGCTTAGAATTATATGTCTAGTCTCTTCAGTGAAGAGTATAGGGTCACACAATTTGGTGTACAATGAGAAGATATTCTCAAGTACCTTCTTCACATCCTCAACCTTGGTTACCAATGCAACTTGGGTTAGTGCTATTTGACCCGATATCTTCTCATTGACCTTACTCTGGAATTTCTTTTCTAACCAGTCTAAAAGTTTAGCACTGGTATAAATATCTTCATTGTTGACCTTTTCCACAATATCTAACAACTATTCTAATAGTGGCTTCATCTCTTCAGGAGTAGGCAAGTTGAATGCATCTAAAAAGATGTCTTTGATTTCTTGCAGTGCTTTCTTTTTCCTATATTCTTTCCTAAGCATTTCTTATTGATTCTTCTTTTCAAAAGCTTATTGCAAAATGCTTATTTGCTCAAGTGCCATTATATCGTAATCATACTTAGGAATAACTATCTTTTCATCTAAAGTGATATCATCATAGTGAGTTACCTTTTGAACTTTTGAAGAGATTGAGCCTAGCACTAAGATTTGTAGTGGTATAGCTTCTATGCTCGACTTCTAAAGAATTTTAGTAGGAGAAGTGCTAGATGTTGGTAGTGTTACTAGGGCCTAGATGGCTTCTTGATCCTTTACCTTAGGTGATTACTCCTACTCTTTAGGTTTATCTTGATCTATGAAAATGAATTGACTTGCAAATTGTGTTTGTGCTTCATGTATAGATGAATCTATCTATCCTATTTGCTCTGTTTTTGTCCCTTTTCCTTCACCTATATCAACTTTAATATTGGTATCAAACTTAGTAGATGTGTCTATTGTTGGAAATATAGATGAAGTAACTAAGAGGGGAGGGATGAATTAGTTACCACAAAAATATTACCACAGATCCTTGAGATGTCTTGATATTTAATTACTGTTGATACTCAGTAGCCATGTAGATAAATGCTAAAACCTTGTAGATGCGTTGTTAACTTATCAAGCATTAACAGTGATTAACATGTATGAATAAAAGAAATGAAATGAACACAAGTGACACTAGATTTAACGTGGAAACCCAATATAGGAAAAACCACCAAGTAACTAGTCACCAATTTTTCACTCTTCTAAAGTGAGCCCTGTTCGGAGCCAACCCTATTAAAGGTTACAAATACACACTAATAGGGGTGACCTTGTTAGAGGATTTAATTACATTGTTAGGAGTGGCCTAGTTAGAGGTCTTTAGAACAATTCAACTAAACTATCACCTTGTTAGAGAATTTACAAAATGACTGTTAAACCAACTCTATAAAGAGATTCAAATATAAGTTACAACAACTAAAAAAATCATTACATCAGTCAGCTACATTTAATACATGAAACAATTGAACTTAATATCAAAATAATAAAATCCTTTGCTAGCCGACTGTTGTGGTATTCACAACACATGCCCCATTTCGAGTCTGGAATGGGGACTCCCTAACTTTTTTTTGACTCCTGACTCTCATTTCGAGAATCAGGAGAAGAAAATTAGTTTATTAGTTAGATGTTTTGAGTCAAAATAAAAAAAAAATAAAAAAATTAAAAAGCCAAAAAAATAAAAAATAAAATAAATAAAATAAAATAAAAATCTCGCGTGAGCGTGCATACCGAGGCACATGCGCTTTGTAAGAGCAGGCAAGGGGAGGGGTTATAAAACCCCCTCCTTCCTACCACTCTTTTCATTTTTTCCACTATCTTGTTTGGCTAAGGGATGAAGGTTGTTGGTGTTTTATTTTGATGTTAACAGTGCTAAAACTACTAGGCGACAAAAGGCTTAATACCTAGATATCAGTACATACACAACCTAAAGAATAGCCAATTCTCATTATCACTTGCATATGCAAAGTACTAGGACCCAACTCCAACAAAACCTTAGACGGTTTTCTACTCTTTTGGATTTGTAAAAACCAGGGCGGGTGTACCCGGGGATGGTTCAAAGATGGAACAATTGTATGAGAATTATTCTTAGTTTCATTTTGATTCTCATCTCTAAATCCTCAAACATATACGTAAATCTTACCGAATTGATAAACACATCCCTTGAATAGATATGGCCAAGAAATCTTCTATAGCTCTGCAGATGTTTCCAACAACAATGGCTAAATGAAGCTAAAACAATCCATGCAGGCAAGTGCTGGCCAACTTTGAATATCTTACAGGAAATATAAGTAAAAATTGATTTTATGATGTACTTTGAAAAAGACAGTCATAATATACTTCTCTTTTGGCTGAAATACTTTCGATCAGTGCCTAATCCATTGGGGATTCAGAGTCAAGTAAATTCTTAGATCTAATTTGTTGCTTTGCAACAAATTTTCATCAGCAATTCTTACCAGAATTTATCATTCAAAAATCCTTATTAATACCCAAGCAACCTCATCACATTCTTCAGAGCCTTTATTTAATCCATTGAATTAACAGCAATAACAAATGGATGTACAGTCTTACTATATTGCAATCAATTGCATAAGCTTTTACTCACACAACATCAAGGTAGCTAAGTATTTAAAAGGAGACAAAATTCAGAAAAGAACAAATATGGGGACAGTTCATAATTTGTATTCATTTCCTTTGAAAATGGTATATCCTTTACAATAGACCCAGAAAGACCTTCAGAGAAGAAGCACAGTTCTTTCTACATCCATCTATATCTCAGCAATTTTGACAGAAAAGTATACTATAAATTTCCTTCCCAAAATGTTTGGACCAAAAACAGAACTAAGCACAATACTTAGTAAAAACCAAATTCGGACCCTTCTTTAGCCTTGAGATCTCACTTAAATAATGTGAGATGCAACAAGCTTCAGGCTAAAGAAGGTGACAGGTGTCCTCCTTTAGAAAAACAAAAACAAGAATAATAGAAAGGTTAATTACAACAACAATTCTTGGCGGGTCCCTTTCTGTTATGCTTCTTGGTTGTTATGATCTGATCTCACAATCATTCTTCATCTTCAGAGTACATACCCATAAGGTCTGTAAGTGATATATCATCTTTTGTTACATGCAAACTCACTTTAACCTGGGGATTTTCTATGTCATCATTGCTGATTACAAAAGTAACTATTACTCTTACATCTTCTTCGTCATCGTCTCCTGACATCTGCTCACTAAACTGATTTTTCCATCTGTTAAAAGTATCATCATCTGGCCAATCAAAACTTAGGGTTTCTCTTTGTATCTTTATTAAAGAATTGGCATTTTCCTCTAAATGATCGAATTCTTTTCTCATACTAGCATAATATAATTGTATTTTTACCAGCTCCTCATTTGTCTTTGCCCAAAACCAATGGCCAGTCTCACTGATGATGTTTGTTATTCTGTTATCGAATAATTCATCCATTTCCTTTTTCCATTTTTCTTTTTCGTTTACCGTATCAACAGATTCTAAAGCACAAGGAAATAGGGTGAATTTTTCAGCAAGATATTTTGAAAAATAGAGTATCAATTTTCTCTGTAAAGAATCTCTTTTATTCTCAAAATTATCTAATTGATTCAATAAATCAAAAATCTTTTCAACTTGATGATAAGGCATTTGGACTGTAGATATACAAATAATTGTAACATCATTGTTTCTCTGTCTCCATTTCTGTGCAAGAGAATCTAGTCCATCCTTTTCTTTATTTAACTCATCCATGAGGGTTACAATCCTTGTCAACTGATCATAAAAAGTTGACCATTGTATTTTATCCCTCAAATATGTCACACCCTACCTCCATTTCTCTTCCTGCTGATTTCTAAATTCTATCTGCCACTCATGTAATTTGGTTTTTTTTGCTTCAAATTCCTCTGCAGTATAGAATTGGGGTCTTTCAGGGGTGTCAAGTATCTCAATAATAGGGGTTAATCCCACATATGACTATGGGGGATATGAAATTCTCGGTGTATAGGATTCTCCTACTTTCCTCTTTCCAAGTACCTTTTCTAATTGAGATACCCTATTTTCTAACTCAATTCTCCTTTTTACCTCTTGGTTATAGGCATCCACCACTATTTCATATTTATTATGCATATCAATCATTTCCCTCTCTTCTCTTTCCATAGTAGCCAAGGAAAATTTAGAATAATCCTCATTCATGTGGGCTGCCTGTACATTTGAAGTATCAGCAACTCTCCTTACAATGATACTCCTTGTTAATCCTAAATCATCAGGTTGTGATGAAGTAGTTCTGGATCCTCTTCTCAGGGACCACATAACAAGGGCAGCTTGATCATTTCTGAATGTTGTACCCAAGAATTCCTCTTTATTTGGATCCTGGAGTCCTAAATTATTTGAAACAAAATTAAAAATTAATGCGTCAGCAATGTCCCAATTGGGCAATAATAAAACATTAGCATTTTTTACCATTTGTCTTCCCTCATTAGGGGTTATATTTTGGAACTCTTGCACCATTTTTTCCTTTATTAGATTTTGAATGGAGGTCTCATCCATTTTTGGATGTTCGTTTTTCATATTCTTACACCTTTGCTCAAAAATGTGCATGTTTACCCTCCACGCAAACTGATGGAAAGCCCTAGATCTTACAAAATTGTTATCAGACAAAAAATGCTGACTGGCTTGTTCCAAAATAGGGTCCAATTCCCTTCCTCTAAAATCTGCTATAGTTAATTCAAAACTTGGCATAGGGGGTTCCTGGGGGTTCCCTTCATCAATTTCTGCTTGTGTAACAAAAATTTCTCCTTGTGACCCCATTTGTTCGAATTGCTCATTGGTGAGCTGTTCTTCCTGAATTCTTATTGGGGTTTGAGAAGGTGAGTAACTTTCATCTGGGGATTCTTCCTCCCTTATTATTCTTCTTCTTTTGGGAGAAGGTTCAGGGGGTCTTTCTTTTAGGACAGTGCTGGTGGATTCAACTATCTATTTTTCTTTATGTACAACGGGCACCTGCTGTCGAACAATAGTATATCCTGTCTTCTTTCGTACCACCAGTGGACCTATTCCAATGTTGGGGGTGAAACCCAATTTTCTCATAATTTCTCTGGCTTTATCTGAAAAAAATTAATAAAATGTTGTTTCTTCTCATTGATTACTTCCATTATCTCAGAGAAAGTACTCATGAGCTTATGTATTTTATCTGCATTGGTTGCAGCATTACTAAGAGGACTAAAATCTTTGTCAAAACAATTAATGAATTCCAAAACTTTTGAATAGACTCTCCATTTTTCTTTCTTTATTTCTTGCTCATGGAGAGAGTATTCATTTCTTATTATATCTTCAGGAAAATAGAATTCATGTTGAACTGGATGAAGCTTGATTCTAAATCTAAGGGCAGAGTTAAAGAAACCTTCTGTATCACAAAAATGAGAGTGAGACACTGCCATCTTATATTGATCCAAAAATTTATGGAGAAAGACCCACCCTTCTTTAGTTATCACAAACTGGTGGACTATAGTACAAGTAGGAAAAATTGGTCCTGTCCCCCTTTTGTGCAAAAAGGCCTCCTCCACTCCTCCCAACTGCCACAAAAATTCAGCTATCCCTACCTTTAAAGGTACCTGATAGGGTAACACATGGGGTGTTCCTTTGAATCCATAGACCCTAATGACAGTTGAGACTGAATATGGGATAATATCTCCCCAATTATGTGAAACTTTTAGATTATGAGTTTTGTCCATAGGCCTAACAAGGTGCATTAATGCTTTAGGGATTCTGGGATTATCACTCAATATGAGGCACCTTAGTTTGGAGGCAAAGTGCCTATCAAATCTAACGAAGCTAGCATTTTCTGCTTCCCAGGTCATGTCTGCACTCCATAATTGGACTGGCAGTGCCTCCCCTTCTTGTTCTCTATTTAAAACCATTTCTTTACCAAAATAAGTGGCCCCTTTAAAAAGAAACATATGCATCAATAAGGAATACTGACCCCAAACCTTTTCCACCAATCCCTGGTGAATTTCATTTTCCAACTAAGATGCAAAATCAAAAATTATTTCCACACCAAAAGAGGAGATTTGGGTGATCATATACATGAAGCTCACCGAAATAAAGTCTTCTTCGCCCTCTCCGAAGACTCTGCACAGGGTCCTATATATCTCCACTGCCCTGGCATTAAAGCATGATTTCTTGAATGGTTCTTTAGAAGATGATGTTATGGTTGGAAGGCCTCCAATCCGGCCTATGTGGGCTTTCAGTGCACCCTGTCTAACTACATCCCTCTTTGATATATATTCTTTTTCTAAATCTATCAAATTAATGGGCAAATGATACATGGTGAGGGGTCCCAGACTGAAAACCTCCCTAATCTCCTCCGGACTGATGGTAACTAAAGCCTCACCATCCATTCTTCTCACTACCTTAGTGGCTTGGTCATAGTTTTTTGCTATATCTTCAAGCAGGTCAAAAGCCATAAACACGTTGGGGACAACAAGCTTCCCAAGATCAAAATTCCATATATTGGCATGAGGGGCATATAACTTCCTTTCCGCAAACCATTTTTTGAATAAACTCAAACCAGTTTGAGAAGTTTGAGCATCCCAGATCCAATTACCCTTATCATACAATCCATGAGCTACCCTTAATCTAGGGTTTAGTGAGGTTAACCTCTTAACTTGCACCGTTTCTACAGTAGATTCAGGAAGTAACTCAAGAAAATCATCATGCGCATTTCTATCCAGGTAGTTTATTGCACCTGTAAATCCCTTCTTAGGATGCATCTTGGGCTATTTTTTTAAAACTTAAAAGCTCACGAAGATGATGGTAGTTTTACTTACTTGAATTCTGTCTCAATTCTCCTCTGTATTCTTGCAAATTTTTCGCGAACAGACAACTTGACAATTTTTTTTTTATCAAACCTTGGCACACTTTTCTTTCAGTAATGGCTTCTGCACAAGAATGGCTTCAAATCTTTTCTCGCGTGAAATGGAACTGATGAAATCTCTCTGTATTATACTCTATTTTTCCTCACGGACGAAGCTTTCTTGTCTAATTAATATAGAGAGTGGCACTACATTTTTCATTTAAAACTGTGCCATTGATCTTCAAAGATCCTACGATCATGCGGTACAAAGAGAACAACTAGGAGTTATATTTTCCATGTTAGTTATTTTACCCAATGAGAACTTGCCACGTACAGAATTCTTTCTTTTGATGGCACTTATATTTAGACCCACTGACAACGGAGAACACGTGTCAACATGTCGCTACTTCATTATGCATAAAGAACAAGCACCTTGCCATGGCGAAGCGGCAACAATCGTTGATCAGATCAAGAAATGATCGAAAGATACGCTACAAGGCTTCTTAAGAAAGAAGGCGGCGGGTCCAACTCTTCATAGCGAGGTAGCGAGCTCCGTTGATCCATTTCAAGCTGACGTTCAAGATTTCTTGTACATTCAATCAGATAGGTATTAATGAGAATCGGATCTCTGCATAGTTGGCACATGTCAAAATTTATCACAGTCATCTGTCATTACACGTCATCAAAGATCTTGCCGATCTTTTGCCATTTTACGGGGCCTCGCTAACTCGCTAACGGTGAAGCACCTGAATTTTCTAATAGCGAGGTAGCGAGCTCCGGCACTTAAAAGGATTCTGTGCCGAAAAATGCAAGGGTTACCCAGTAATTATTTCTGTTAATTAAAACTGATTCTGACAACGGTATTTATGACTGGTCATACCACCTGGTGTAATTATGATACAAGCAAGATGCAATGTCATCATTTTTAGATTTTCACGTGGCCTCGCTACTTCGCTAACTGTGAAGTGTCTGAATTTTCTGATAGTGAGGTGGCAGAACTTCCGAAAAAATCAACATTCCGGCTCTAATGTCAGATATTCTAGTGGGTCCCTATCCTTTTTTTTTGGATGGTGAATTGCAAAGTGTACCTGCATAATAAAACATTTAATAAGCAAATCTTCGATCGCCGCATCTTCACTTTATGGTCCCACCGCTTAAAATACTCAATACTCGTTATCTCGCTATACTTAATGAGCATGCAACTGTCAATAGCGAGGTAACACCAAAGGTAGATCTAATCGGATCTGACGGTTGGGACAAATAGGAAGAAAGGTAACCCGGGAGAAAGGAAAAGGAATATGACAGCATATTCGTCTCTTTTGAAAATTCAAAATTTTGCGCCCGACAATTTATAAATAGGGATGATATTGGGTTTATATAGTGATTATTTCTTATAGATGGTTTATCCAAAACCCTATGTTTCACTTAGACATAGAACATTTGACTTTTCTATGATTTAACTGAAAATTTTTACTACAGAAAAAGTGAGACCAATAGTGGCTCTGTCTGGGGATGATAAACTACTTGAGTCTATGCAAGGATTCAAAATCTATGGGAGAGCAGACCACACATCCGGTAAAGTGACAACTTCTTCAGAGAGCACAGAGAAACACACAAAAATAAAAACTCAGACTGTACAAGGATTTACAGAAAACAGGACGACAGGAAACCCTAAAACTATTGTTCATGGAAGAAAATAAGTATTTTTTCAAGAAAAATACCTCTTCAAGAACTGTCCATGAACTGGCAATTCAAGAATATTATCAAATATATCTTTGATTATGTAAGAATCTTTACCCCAAGCATTCTCAATGAGATATGGGCCTAACCAAATGGGATCAAATTTGCCATGTTTTCCTTTATCTTCAATTCTGGCATTCCACATTAAGACTAGGTCTCCATTTTCAAATTTCTTGTTTACAGTTCTTTTATCATAGAGTGTTTTGACTTGTAACTACAATTTTTGATTCCTCAGAGATGCTTCTCTTCTGGCTTCGGTCAATCCTACCAATTCATTCATTCTTTCTTTCATTTCATCAGTAGTATCTTCATCATATGACTAGATGTAATTGTATAATCCCATCAAGTTGTTCTGGGGCATTCTAGCTTGAATTCCATACACTAAATCAAATGGAGCCACCCCAATTGCCTTCTTTACAGTTACTCTATCAGCCCATATTGCCAACTGTAACTTGGAATCCCATGCCCTTTTATTATCGTCCAAGGTTCTCTTAATGATTTTCAACAGGCTTTTATTTGTGGACTCAGCTTGCCCATTCCCTTGTGGATGATATGGAGCAGATGATGTTCTTGTCATTCCATATTTATCACAAAACTTGATGAATTCCTCAGACCTAAAACACATAGCATTATCTGTGACAACTTTTTGTGGACATCCAAATTTGGAAATGATATTATTCAATAGGAAATTATTTACCACTTTACTCGTTGCATTTCTGGTAGGGATAGCCTCTACCCATTTTGTAAAGTAGTCAGTAGCAACCAGAATCCAAGAATAGCCAGTACTAGACTTGGGAAAAATTTCTCCTATGAAGTCCAGACCCCATTGTTGAAAAGGTGCTTTAGTTTCAACTGGGTTCAGTAGAGTATTTCCTGAGAATTTCAGCTTTCCAGCAAATCTCTGACAAGGATCACATTTCTTAACCATAACTTGAGCATCTTTGAACAAAGTAGGCCACCAGAAACCAGCCCTCATTATCTTATGCGCAGTAGTTTTGGCCATGTAATGTCCTCCACATACTCCAGCATGCATTTCTTTCAAAATCTCTTTTTCCCTTTCTTTGTCAACACATTTCAACAGAACTCCTTCAAAGTTTCTCCACCATAAGTTATTTTGAACAATTACATACCTGATGGCTTGCAATTTAATATTCCTTTTTTCATTATCAGGCAGATGGGGAGGAACTTCCATATGTTGCAAGTAATGTATAACATTGGTGTACCAGTCACACTGGTCCATGTCGTAGAAATCAGTTCTGAAATCATCATTTACTAGGTTTATCTGATTAGCTTCCAGGTTAGTTTCGGCCATAAGTTTGGCCAAACCTTGACCACTTACTAACTTAGTTATCTGCATATCAATGTTGAATTCTTGGATTCTATTGATCCATCTACATCTCCTTCCTGACACTTCCTGCTGAGAGAAAATATCTTTAACTGCAGCACTAGGTACAAAGGCAATAATAGTAGCGCCTACCAAATAACTTCTGAATGCTTTTACAGCCTTTACCAAAGCATATGCTTGTTTTTCATTTATTTCATACTTTAGTTCAGCATGCTGCAGGGATTTGCTAAAAAAGGCAATAGGCTGCTCATACCCTTCTTGGTTTTTCTGTAATAAAACTGCAGCTATAGTATGGAATGATGCAAAAGAAAAAATATGCATGGGTTTAGTATAATCTGGGGTCCTCAACACTGGAGCATTTTTTATCGTAGTTTTTATATCCTGGAATGCCTGTGAAGGTTCACCATTCCAATCTATAACAGCTCCTTTCTTGAGCATTTTTGAAATGGGTCTACTAATTTTAGCAAAATTGGTAACAAACCTCCTCAGAAAATTAACCTGGCCAAAAAAGGACTGTATACCTTTCACGTTTTTAGGTTTGGGGACTTTATCAATAGCTATTACCCTTTCTGGGTCTATTTTTACCCCATCCTTAGACACTATGTGTCCTAATAACTTTCCTTCTGTGACCCCAAACGAGCATTTCTTTGGGTTTAGAGATACCCCATATTCCAGGGCTTTTATAAAAAAAATTTTCAAGTGTTTGCAGTGATCTTCAGCCTTGTTAGAATACGCTGTAAGATCATCCTGGTACACAACCATAAATTTGTCAATATACTCATGAAATGCTACATCCATGGCTCTTTGGAAAGTAGCTCCTGCATTAATCAAGCCAAAAGGCATCCTCACATACACATATGTTCCCCAAGGGGTTGTGAAAGCTATTTTGAACTGTTCACTTTCTTTTACTAGAACTTAATTATATCCAGAAAAGCCATCCATCATTGACATCAATTCAGAGCCGGTCACTTGTTGTAACATGGCTTCCATATTAGGTAAGCCATAATTATCTTTTAGAGATGCAATGTTTAGATTTCTAAAATCCACACAAAGCCTAATATCTCCATTCTTTTTTCTTACAGGAACAAGGTTTGAAACCCAAGTGGAATGCCTAATTGGTTTGATTATTCCACCATCTCTTAGTTTTGTCAGTTCTTCCTGCATTTTTGGGGCAAGGGTAGGATTGATTGGCCTCTGTTTTTGCCTAAAAGGTTTTACATTTTCTTTCAACAGTATGACATGCTGGAAAAGGTCCTCCCTATAAGCTTTAAGGTCATCATATGACCAAGCAAAAACATGCCTGTAGTTTCTAAGTAGGTCAATCAATGCTTTTCTGATTTGAACAGGTAGATCTTGGCCGATGTAAACCCTTTTAGGGAATTCATCCGTCCCCAAATTCATTTCTTCTAGCTCCTGCGGTTTGGGGTCATTTACTCCCGATTTTACTCTGTCTTGGTTATCAAAAATATTCTCCAAGACTACCAACCCCTTAGGCATCTTATTTGTTTTTAATTGCATGATTTCTTGACCAAAAATGGTTTCTTTCCCATTTATGGTTTCAATCAGTCCATTGCAGTCCATCTCCTGACCATGGTATTTGTCTTCATTTAGCAAAAAATTTGTAATATCTTTGTCATCTTCAAACACCTGCCAATTTTCAATGTTGTTAGGTATAGAAGGTCTGTTTTGGGCCTCAATCTGGGAGATTCCTGCAAATGATACTTCTTTTGGTTTGATAGCTACATTGGCCAAAAGATCAGCCATTTTATTCTGGGTCCTATCTCTCCATGAGATCCCAAATGCATCAAAGAATTCTATTTGATCCCAGACTGCGTTTCTATATTGTTTTAATCTCCTATTTTTTGAGGAGTAGGTTCCTTTGATCTAAGAGATGATCAATTCAGAATCCCCTATGACACACGATTTCTTAATTTTGTGGTGTGTGGCCACTTTGAGTCCTAGCAGCAATGCTTCATATTCAGCGATGTTATTAGTGCAAGCAAACTTCAAGGTGAATGAATACCTGAAGGTGTTATTTTCAGGAGACACAAAGACTACACCTGCCCCTGCACCCTCTTTAGAACTAGCCCCATCAAAGAACATTGTCCATAATTTTGGTGAATTCATGCAACATTCAACCTCATTTTCAATGATATCAAGCAAGTTTTCCACTTCCTAAATAATTAATTCAGCCCTGAAAGCATTAATCCCAGTGTCTAGGAAACAAGTGGTATCTTTGTCAATTTCTTCACCTAAGATGTGGTTAACCCTTGGTTCCCTATTTACCCTGACAACTTTGTCCCCTATATGGAAGGTGGCATAAGTAAGGTCACATTGTAGGCTTCCCCCCATGGCGGCACTCCATTTTCTAGAAAGTAGCATCCCGTAGTGTGGGGGTATATCCACCACAAGGATAGACATGGTTAATTCTACCTCAAGAAATGCAGCCAGTTTGAATGGTAAGGCATTTATAGTACCTATTACTGGAACCTCTCTAGCATCCATCCCTCGGCATCTACCTTTCTTAGTATCCACCTTCAATCCTAGGGCTTCCATTACTTTGAAAGGCATTATAGTGTTGGAAGCTCCAGAATCTATCATACAATTTTTTAAGGTTTTCCCTTTTATGATTAGACTAAGGAAAAAATGATCAATATCTTGTATGAACGCAACTAATGAATCATCTAAAAACATCTGAGGAATTTGGGATATAATACCATTGTCCTCTATTATTAATGGGGTCTGTTGGGCTACAGCTTGATCATCAATACTATTGTTGTTTTCTATTCCACCCAACCATGACAAAGCCTTATTCTTATGCTCTTCAATTCTAAAAAGCTCAGACAAGGGTACTTTCATAGTAATTTAAGATAACATGGCAATCATATCAACATATTCAACCACAGTAGGTTTTACAATAGTACCTAGAATCGGAGTCTTTTGAGTAGTGGGCACCACTTTTTGCTTGACAACATCTGGTTCTGATTTCTCTGGTTGCACTACTATCTTTGTTGCTTCACCTATCTAAAATTGAACCTTCTTTTTTGGTTCCAATTTCTGACCCTTGTTCTCCTTGATCTTAGGCACATCTATACTGAGTTTCTTGTGTTGATCATTTGTCTTATGAGTGGTGTCTTTGATGAACACACTAGATGGCCTTCCTGCATCATTATTTATTGCTCTATTTCTCAAATTGTAATTACTATGGACTTGTGAAATCATCTCGGCTGTAATTCTATCAATTTCCTCCTTGGAGGGGATTCTTAGGTTTGTGAAACCTACGTTAGAAAATGTATTGCATACCTTATCTATATCATTCTTTTCATCATCTGAAAATATTTGCTGATGATGTAACTGGTAAGCAATTCTCTAGCTAGTAACATCATTCTCAGGTTCTTCTGAATCAAAATCTATCAAATCATCAGATGTGTTCACCATATTGCAGCTTATATCATCATGGTTTTTTTCTTCTATTTCTTCTTCTACTTGCACTCCTTGAGCTTGGGCGAATGACTGGGCAACAACACAATAATCAGAAGAATGAGGTGATTGGCATATAATGCACCAAGGTACATCATCATTCATATTTACAGTGTTCCTTTGCAGGGGGTCTGGGGTACCCTTATCTTTCATATTTTGGGTCTGGTTGGGAATTGGTTTACCATCTTTCCACTGGGTGGTGTAAGGGTAATTCTGCATCCTAGGCTATCTATTGAAATTGTTGTTATTCACAGGGTTTCTCTCAGTAACATTTGTCTTATTGAAAATAGTGGGATTCATCTTCTTGAGCATTTCTAAAACATGGCCTATAGTAGGTTCTTCAGGATTTTTTCCAATGGGATTTTTGTCACCCTCCCTTTTATTATTATTCTTAGGATTGAAAAGCTTAGGATCATCCCTCCTCCCTAATTTGCCAGAGGCCTTTCTATTATTTTCTATATTCACTGCAACTCTATAGGCATCTCTTAAAGTTTTAGGATCCTTATCTCTCAGTTGGTAGGCCATTTTGCTATCAAAGGCATTGAAATAGGTTGTAAGATAGACGTCTTCATTTAACCGCATAAACTGAAATAGTTTGTACATCCCTTTCTGAAATCTCACATTGAAATCAAATGTGGATTCATTTGGATTCTTCTTGATATTGTTGAACTCATTCAACATGAATCCTGCATTAGTATTGTCCGCATATTGTTATTTGAACAATTTCTCCAAATCACTCCATGAAGTAATACTATTATCAGGCAACCTCCTGAACCAATCCCTTGCATCCTCTGTGAGTGAATGCACAAATAATTTCATCACCATGTCCTCATGTTCAACTTCATAATCATTGAGCATGTCAATGAAAATTCTCAAATGTTCTTCACCAGTAACAGCATTATTTCCAGAAAGCTTAACCACTTTATCCCTTAAATCAAAAGATATGGGATGGGGGGCACCAGGAATACCGAAAAATGATATTTGTCTATATTTTTTGAGGTATATAGGTTTCTTCTGGAAACCAGGAACGTTAGAGGTACTAGCTGCATTAGCTTGACTTAGGAGAGCAGCTTGGGACAACTATGGTGGGACAAATGGGACTTGAGTGCCAATATTGGAAGATGAGGTAGGAGCAGATTGGGGTACTTTCTGAGTCGAGATTATGGGACCACTAACTGGTGCAGGATTTGTAGGTGGGATAGACAAACTAGGCCATGAATTCAATGCAAAATTAGACTTTATGAATTGGATTTTCCTTCTGGTTTCTGCAGCCTGAGCTTCATTTTCAACCTTCTCAAGTTCTTTTGAAAGGTCTTCCCTCTCCTTTCGAGCCTTCTCTAGTTCTAAATCTAATTTTGATATGGAGGGTTGTATAGGTTTGCTCGGTATGGCTTGAGGCTCATTTATTTGGATTCCTATAGCCTTGCCTTTCCCTTTATCTAGAATTGTTCCAGTGGGCTCTATTGGATCAACTTGAATGGGTTTATAAGCTTGAACTTGAGCAATAATTGGTTCTTGCCTTTGATTTAGGAGTTTCTCTCCTTGTTGAACTTTAGCTCTTAGATTATCAATATCTCCAAAGACGTCCTGATGGAGAGTGGGGGTATTCTCTTCTAATTTTTTATTTTTCTCTTTCAAAGCAGCCATCCTGCTTAGCAGAGTATCTCTTTCTATTATTGCATCCAAAGTGGCTCGCTCCCTTTCCTTTTCAAGACGGATGCGTTTAGCTTCTTCCTCAGCAATCCATTTCTTCAAAAATCCTATTTCAGATTGCACTTCTTTAGAATCAGCAGAGGTTGCCTCAGAATCAGCAGGGTCATCTAGATCTATAAGGTTTGGTTCCATATATGGGGCTACTCTGGGGTCAAAAGGGGTATCAGATGAACTCCTAAATCCTAGCCTACAATTTATATCTGCTACAGGCCCTGGTTTTAGTGAAGCAATTCCCATAGTAGATACGTCTTTGTCTTGAAAAACTCTCTGATTTGGTAATGGGGTACTGAAAATACCTCCTAAGAGTCTTGTATTTTTGGATTCAGAACTAAGCGAAGATGAATCTCTTGCTATTATTGGTTGATAATGGGAATTTACTGAGGCATTACCTCTAGGCTTCCAAGTAGGATTTGGATCTATTCTTTTCTTATTTTGGTTCTTCCTACCACCTTGGGGTAAATCAGTATACATTGATACATCGGGATTGGCTCTCATGTAAGCCCTTGTGTTTTTTCTCTTGTCAGCCATATTCTTCTTTTGTTACAATAAGCACTAGCTTCAAAACCTTGACTGAGTCGCCACCCTTTTTCGGGAAAATATAATAACACTCTTACTGACAGAAAGAAAACAATACACAAGTGGGAACAAAAATATGGCACGAAGAGACCAATCACTGATGTTGTAAGACTGCAACTCCCTCTTGTTAGATAAGACACTTGGATAAGCTGGATGCGTCAGTGTGTAGCAATGGTACTTGGGTTATATCTTCTTTAAATCCTCAAGTTTTGACACTAAAGATTCCCCTATAGCTACGGAAAAAATAAAGATCACACAACACATACTTACTTAGTAAGACTAAAGACAACTGCAGTACTTTTTACAGACGTGTTAGATAGTCCCCAGCAGAGTCGCCATTTTGTTGGTGTAGGATTTTGATGTTAACAGTGCTAAAACTACTAGGCAACAAAAGGCTTAATACCTAGATATCAGTACATACACAACCTAAAGAATAGCAAATTCTCATTATCACTTGCATATGCAAAGTACTAGGACCCAACTCCAACAAAACCTTAGACGGTTTTCTACTCTTTTGGCTCTGTAAAAATCAGGGCGGGTGTACCCAGGGATGGTTCAAAGATGGAACAATTGTATGAGAATTATTCTTAGTTTTATTTTGATTCTCATCTCTAAATCCTCAAACATATACGTAAATCTTACCGAATTGATAAACACATCCCTTGAACAGATATGGCCAAGAAATCTTCTATAGCTCTGCAGATGTTTCCAACAGCAATGGCTAAATGAAGCTAAAACAATCCATGCAGGCAAGTGCTGGCCAACTTTGAATATCTTACAGGAAATATAAGTAAAAATTGATTTTATGATGTACTTTGAAAAAGCCAATCATAATATACTTCTCTTTTGGCTAAAATACTTTCGATCAGTGCCTAATCCATTGGGGATTCAGAGTCAAGTAAATTCTTAGATCTAATTTGTTGCTTTGCAACAAATTTTCATCAGCAATTCTTACCAGAATTTATCATTCAAAAATCCTTATTAATACCCAAGCAACCTCATCACATTCATCAGAGCCTTTATTTAATCCATTGAATTAACAACAATAACAAATGGATGTACAGTCTTACTATATTGCAATCAATTGCATAAGCTTTTACTCACACAACATCAAGGTAGCTAAGTATTTAAAAGGAGACAAAATTCAGAAAAGAACAGATATGGGGATAGTTCATAATTTGTATTCATTTCCTTTGAAAATGGTATATCCTTTACAATAGACCCAGAAAGACCTTTAGAGAAGAAGCACAGTTCTTTCTACATCCATCTATATCTCAGCAATTTTGACAGAAAAGTATACTATAAATTTCCTTCCCAAAATGTTTGGACCAAAAACAGAACTAAGCACAATACTTAGTAAAAACCAAATTCGGACCCTTCTTTAGCCTTGGGATCTCACTTAAATAATGTGAGATGCAACAAGCTTTAGGCTAAAGAAGGTGACAGGTGTCCTCCTTTAGAAAAACAAAAACAAGAATAACAGAAAGGTTAATTACAACAACAATTCTTGGCAGGTCCCTTTCTGTTATGCTTCTTGGTTGTTATGATCTGGTCTCACAATCATTCTTCATCTTTAGAGTACATACCCATAAGGTTTGTAAGTGATGTATCATCTTCTGTTACATGCAAACTCACTTTAACCTGGGGATTTTCTATGTCATCATTGCTGATTACAAAAGTAACTATTACTCTTCCATCTTCTTCGTCATCGTCTCCTGACATCTGCTCATTAAACTAATTTTTCCATCTGTTAAAAGTATCATCATCTGGCCAATCAAAACTTAGGGTTTCTCTTTGTATCTTTATTAAAGAATTGGCATTTTCCTCTAAATGATCGAATTCTTTTCTCATATCAGCATAATATAATTGTATTTTTACCAGCTCCTCATTTGTCTTTGACCAAAACCAATGGCCAATCTCACTGATGATGTTTGTTATTCTGTCATCAAATAATTCATCCATTTCCTTTTTCCATTTTTCTTTTTCCTTTACCGTATCAACAGATTCTAAAGCACAAGGAAATAGGGTGAATTTTTCAAAAAGATATTTTGAAAAATAGAGTATCAATTTTCTCTATAAAGAATCTCTTTTATTCTCAAAATTATCTAATTGATTCAATAAATCAAAAATCTTTTCAACCTGATGATAAGGCATTTGGACTGTAGATATACAAATAATTGTAACATCATTGTTTCTCTGTCTCCATTTCTATGTAAGAGAATCTAGTCCATCCTTTTCTTTATTTAACTCATCCATGAGGGTTACAATCCTTGTCAACTGATCATAAAAAGTTGACCATTGTATTTTATCCCTCAAATATGTCACACCCTACCTCCATTTCTCTTCCTGCTGATTTCTAAATTCTATCTGCCACTCATGTAATTTGGTTTTTTCTGCTTCAAATTCCTCTGCAGTATAGAATTGGGGTCTTTCAGGGGTGTCAGGTATCTCAATAATAGGGTTTAATCCCACAGATGACTATGGGGGATATGCAATTCTCAGTGTACTGGATTCTCCTACTTTCCTCTTTCCAAGTACCTTTTCTAATTGAGATACCCTTTTTTCTAACTCAATTCTCCTTTTTACCTCTTGGTTATAGGCATTCACCACTATTTCATATTTATTATGCATATCAATCATTTCCCTCTCTTCTCTTTCCGCAGTAGCCAAGGCAAATTTAGAATAATCCACATTCATGTGGGCTGCCTGTACATTTGAAGTATCAGCAACTCTCCTTACAATGATACTCCCTGTTAATCCTGAATCATCAGGCTGTGATGAAGTAGTTCTGGATCCTCTTCTCAGGGACCACATAACAAAGGCAGCTTGATCATTGCTGAATGCTGTACCCAAGAATTCCTCTTTATTTGGATCCTGGAGTCCTAAATTATTTGAAACAGAATTAAAAATTAATGCGTCAGCAATGTCCCAATTGGGCAATAATAAAACATTAGCATTTTTTACCATCTGTCTTCCCTCATCAGGGGTTATATTTTGGAACTCTTGCACCATTTGTTCCTTTATTAGATTTTGAATGGAGGTCTCATCCATTTCTGGATGTTCTGTTTTCATATTCTTACACCTTTGCTCAAAAATGTGCATGTTTACCCTCCACGCAAACTGATGGAAAGCCCTAGATCTTACAAAATTGATATCAGAGAAAAAATGCTGACTGGCTTGTTCCAAAATAGGGTCCAATTCCCTTCCTCTGAAATCTGTTATAGTTAATTCAAAACTTGGCACAAGGGGTTCCTGGGGGTTCCCTTCATCAATTTTTGCTTGTGTAACAAAAATTTCTCCTTGTGACCCCATTTGTTCGAATTGCTCATTGGTGAGCTGTTCTTCCTGAATTCTTATTGGGGTTTGAGAAGGTGAGTAACTTTCATCTGGGGATTCTTCCTCCCTTATTATTCTTCTTCTTTTGGGAGAAGGTTCAGGGGGTCTTTCTTCTAGGACAGTGCTGGTGGATTCAACTATCCATTTTTCTTTATGTACAACGGGCACCTGCTGTCGAACAATAGTATATCCTGTCTTCTTTCGTACCACCAGTGGACCTATTCCAATGTTGGGGGTGAAACCCAATTTTCTCATAATTTCTCTGGCTTTATCTAGAAAAGAATTAATAAAATGTTGTTTCTTCTCATTCATTACTTCCATTATCTTAGAGAAAGTACTCATGAGCTTATGTATTTTATCTGCATTGGTTGCAGCATTACTAAGAGGACTAAAATCTTTGTCAAAACAATTAATGAATTCCAAAACTTTTGAATAGACTCTCCATTTTTCTTTCTTTATTTCTTGCTCATGGAGAGAGTATTCATTTCTTATTATATCTTCAGGAAAATAGAATTCATGCTGAACTGGACGAAGCTTGATTCTAAATCTAAGGGCAGAGTTAAAGAAACCTTCTGTATAACAAAAATGAGAGTGAGACACTACCATCTTATATTGATCCAAAAATTTATGGAGAAAGACCCACCCTTCTTTAGTTATCACAAACTGGTGGGCTATAGTACAAATAGGAAAAATTGATCCTGTCCCCCTTTTGTGCAAAAAGGCCTCCTCCACTCCTCCCAACTGCCACAAAAATTCAGCTATCCCTACCTTTAAAGGTACCTAATAGGGTAACACATGGGGTGTTCCTTTGAATCCATAGACCCTGATGACAGTTGAGACTGAATATGGGATAATATCTCCCCAATTATGTGAAACTTTTAGATTATGTGTTTTGTCCATAGGCCTAACAAGGTGCATTAATGCCTTAGGGATTCTGGGATTATCACTCAATATGAGGCACCTTAGTTTGGAGGCAAAGTGCCTATCAAATCTAACGAAGCTAGAATTTTCTACTTCCCAGGTCATGTCTGCACTCCATAATTGGACTGGCAGTGCCTCCCCTTCTTGTTCTCTATTTAAAACCATTTCTTTACCAAAATATGTGGCCCCTTTAAAAAGAAACATATGCATCAATAAGGAATACTGACCCCAAACCTTTTCCACCTTGCCCTGTGCAATCCCCACCAATCCCTGGTGAATTTCATTTGCCAAGTAAGATGCAAAATCAAAAATTATTTCCACACCAAAAGAGGAGATTTGGGTGATCATATACATGAAGCTCACCGGAATAAATTCTTCTTCGCCCTCTCCGAAGACTCTGCACAGGGTCCTATATATCTCCACTGCCCTGGCATTAAAGCATGATTTCTTGAATTGTTCTTTAGAAGATGATGTTATGGTTGGGAGGCCTCCAATCCAGCCTATGTGGGCTTTCAGTGCACCCTGTCTAACTACATCCCTCTTGGATATATATTCTTTTTCTAAATCTATCAAATTAATGGGCACATGATACATGGTGAGGGGTCCCAGACTAAAAACCTCTCTAATCTCCTCAGGACTGATGGTAACTAAAGCCTCACCATCCATTCTTCTCACTACCTTAGTGGTTTGGTCATAGTTTTTTGCTATAGCTTCAAGCAGGTCAAAATCCATAAACACGCTGGGGACAACAAGCTTCCCAAGATCAAAATTCCATATATTGGAATAAGGGGCATATAACTTCCTTTCCGCAAACCATTTTTTGAATAAACTCAAACTAGTTTGAGAAGTTTGAGCATCCCACACCCAATTACCCTTATCATACAATCCATCAGCTACCCTTAACCTAGGGTTTAGTGAGGTTAACCTCTCAACTTGCACCGTTTCTACAGTAGATTCAGGAAGTAACTCAAGCAAATCATCATGCACATTTCTATCCAAGTAGTTTATTGCACTTGTGAATCCCTTCTTAGGAGGCATCTTGGGCTATCTTTTTAAAACTTAAAAGCTCACGAAGATGATGGTAGTTTTACTTACTTGAATTTTGTCTCAATTCTCCTTTGTATTCCTGCAAATTTTTTGCGAACAGACAACTTGTCAATTTTTTTTTTATCAAACCTTGGCACGCTTTTCTTTCAGTAATGGCTTCTGCACAAGAATGGCTTCAAATATTTTCTCGCGTGAAATGGAATTGATGAAATCTCTCTGTATTATACTCTATTTTTCATCACGGACAAAGCTTTCTTGTCTAATTAATACAGAGAGTGGCACTACATTTTTCATTTAAAACTGCACCGTTGATCTTCAAAGATCCTACGATCATGCGGTACAAAGAGAACAACTAGGAGTTATATTTTCCATGTCAGTTATTTTACCCAATGAGAACTTGCCACGTACAGAATTCTTTCTTTTGATGGTGCTTATATTTAGACCCACTAACGATGGAGAACACGTGTCAGCGTGTCGCTACTTCGTTATGCATAAAGAACAAGCACCTTGCCATGGCGAAGCAGCGACAATCGTTGATCAGATCAAGAAATGATCGAAAGATACGCTACAGGGCTTCTTAAGAAAGAAGGCGGCGGGTCCAACTCGCTATGTCACTATAATTATCTCCCTTGCAACTCTTCATAGCGAGGTAGCGAGCTCCGTTGATCCATTTCAAGCTGACGTTCAAGATTTCTTGTACATTCAGTCAGATAGGTATTAATGAGCATCGGATCTCTGCATAGTTGGCACATGTCAAAATTTGTCACAGTCATCTGTCATTACACGTCATCAAAGATCTTGCCGATCTTTTGCCATTTTACGGGGCCTCGCTAACTCGCTAACGGTGAAGCACTTGAATTTTCTGATAGCGAGGTAGCGAGCTCCGGCACTTAAAAGGATTCCGTGCCGAAAAATGCAAGGATTACCCAGTAATTATTTCTGTTAATTAAAACTGATTCTGACAATGGTATTTATGACTGGTCATGCCACCTGGTGTAATTATGATAAAAGCAAGATGCAATGTCATCATTTTTAGATTTTCACGTGGCCTCGCTACTTTCTTTAACTGTGAAGTGTCTGAATTTTCTGATAGCGAGGTGGCGGAACTTCCGGAAAAATCAACATTCCGGCTCTAATGTCAGATATTCTAGTGGGTCCCTATCCTTTTTTTTTGGATGGTGAATTGCAAAGTGTACCTGCACAATAAAACATTTAATAAGAAAATCTCCGATCGCTGCATCTTCACTTTATGGTCCCACCGCTTAAAATACTCAATACTCGTTATCTCAATATACTTAATGAGCATGCAACTCTCAATAGTGAGGTAATGCCAACGGTAGATCTAATCGGATCCGACGGTTGGGACAAATAGGAAGAAAGGTAACCCGGGAGAAAGGAAAAGGAATATGATAGCATATTCGTCTCTTTTGAAAATTCAAAATTTCGCGCCCGAAAATTTATGAATAGGGATGATATAGGGTTTATATGGCGATTATTTCTTATAGATGGTTTATCCAAAACCCTATGTTTCACTTAGACATAGAACATTTGACTTTTCTATGATTTAACTAAAAATTTTTACTACAGAAAAAGTCAGACCAACAAAGGTGAGGAAAATTCTTCCCCCCCCTTCTGTCTCACCATTTTTTTGCCGCACGCACCCTTAAGGCCGCGCATTTTCCACGTGTCGCATCGCTCTTTTGGGCAGGCCGTGCGCATGTTGCACTGCCGCGTTGCCCTTTTGGGCACGTTGCACTGCATGATCCTTTAAGGCCACGTTGTCACGGTGCCCTTTTGGGCGTGCCGTGCGCGCGCTCTACGCTGCGCATGCCTTTAAGGCCACGAGTGTGCCACGCCCTTTTGGGCATGCCACGTGCGTTCGCTATGCTATGTGTGTCACTGTAGTGCTCTCATAGGGGCATGCGCCTTTAAGGCCACAAGCACGCGTGGCGCTGCACAAGCCTGTTGGCTGAGTGTGCATGGCACTCCGTCGCAACATCGCTTGTCCGCGACACACACAGCCGTGGCCACCGCCCTCACTTCTTTTTAAAATTATTTCTTTTTATTTTTTTATTTTTTTTATTTTGTCAAAATAATAATAATAATAATAATAAATCATAAGTAAAATAAAATTGGTTTTTGAGTATCATTTTTTTAATGTGTTTTATGTATCCAATAATTAATTATTTTTCTTTTTGTGACGTGCAAGTAATACAATCAAATGTCATCCACATTTGGATCAATAGCAAAGCCAGTCGTATACAAGTTCCAAGGCATAACCCGAAAGTCACGATTACACAATGAACAGTCTAAGATCAAAGACATAGAACTTGGACACACAGACTTGGGAGAATTTTTGAGGGTTTGTAACAACCCAACTAAAAGATCTTCTTTGAGATCTACCTTAATACGGTCTGGATTGGTAAATGTAGCATCACATCCTCAGTTGAATTGATCATGGCCTTATCCTGACATTTTGTTCCCGAGGAAAGGGTGGTAAAGAGTGTCACTGGAGAAGTAGTCTTAGATCTATGACCTAATAATATCGAGAGAATCTTTCACTTACCCAGAGCTGATTAGTTTATCAGGCTTTCATATGAAGCAGCTGAGAGGTGGCATAAGGGTCATCATCAGGAGGCCATGGACATTATATATTCCTCATACTTCATTGAGAAGCCATCTCGAGGAAAGACAATCAACAAAGTAGATATGGCTCGAGGATATATGAGGGATGACATTAGATATTCAATCATTCTCCTGAGCAGAGTTATGGGACTGCTAGTAGTAGGTCATCTCGCTCCATTCATGGTTAACTTCATTGAAACCATCAGACACACAAAGATGCCACTAGATTGGGCTACCACACTTAGTGAGAACTTGTGTAATCAGTTGCAAACAGTAAAGGACAAGAAGAAGTTCTATATGACTTCTTATGTGATTTATCTACTTGTAGCAAGGGCCACCAACTATCTCAGGTTGTACAAAAGGGGCAGTATGCAGGATCCTAATGCATGGCCTTATATAGTTTATCCTCAGCTAGTTAAGAAAAAGCTCTCACCACAAAGCAAAGAGTACCAAATTGTGAATGATGCCTTTATCTTCGCCATTATTTGATTCATCGAAGGTGACTATGGAAAGAGATTGTCTGATGACGCCAAGGCACAAATCATAGCTCTCAGTGCATATTTTATCCAGTTCTAGACATTCACATACATTCAGGTCGGTGGTGCATCTATCCATCCAAAGAAGCTCCCAACGTACCCAAGTGATAAGTTGGTTCTGATGGAAATTTCTTGGCAGATTCAGTCAGCCTATGAGAGGATCAAGAAACAACAAAGGCCTTGTTGGGATTGGCCTTTTGTAATAGGGGCATACCAAGTAAAGAGAAAGCAAGATATCCCAACCTTCGAATGGGAATGGGAGAACTATCCGCTTCAGGAATATAACTCTCCCCGGCCATTCTTTGATAGGTGTTGGTAAAGTGGAAAATTTGGCAAGAAAAGAATTCAACCACAAGGATGTTATTGAAGATCATTGGATGAATGCCACAAATGACTATGATGTCCATATTAGGGACTATTGTAGAATGACTTTGTATTTAGTAGATAAGACTCTCCATTTGACCATCCCGGATGAGATAAAGATACAAGATTCGCAGGAGTTATTAGATCCCTTATTTAATATAGATAAAGTTTGCGAGAGGCCCATTCTAAATGCAAAAAAATGATAGAGACGAAGGGGATGATATTAATCATCGAGCAAGACATGTCATCAAAATGACAAAGAGTTGGATCAAGAAACCCTTTCTGCTTGATCTAATTTCGGATATAGTGATATTCCATATACATGCTCACCCAGAAAAGGTAAAGGGGAGGAAAGTCATAGCTCCCATCTTTGCGCTCTAGCCTCCTATCAGGCTAGAAATAGTCTACTAGCTTGATCGTCCAGTGGGATATTACCATCCACTAGAGAAGAAGAAAGAAAAGAGGAAGAGAGCCTCTCCTTAGAGGATCTAGACAGAGCATGTTGAAGAATAGGCCCCTTTACAACAACATGAATCTACTCCCCAGGACCCCCACGACTCTAGGATTTCTCATTTCCAGGTTGATTTTCCATTGCCTCCTATTTTGTCAAGCTAGGAAGGGGAGGGAGAGATTCTAGAGACATCCATTCCTCTGATGTATCAAGAGCTCGCTTCTTCTATGGTTCCACAGAAGCAAAGGAGGGTCAAGGTTAGAATGAACAAGAGGCAGAGAGTTCATAAAAGATTAGTGCCTAATCCCTCTGTTCCTGAAACTATTCCTGAGGAATCAGATGAGGATGAAATAGAGTCAGATGGGGAGGAAGAACAAGTGCCTCTACAAGGGAGAACCCAACTTGCCAAAGCTATAGAATTGGAAAGAAAGAAGAATGTCACAAATATCCCACCACCCATCCAAGCTGAAATAGTAGAGCTCTCTTCGTTAGAAGACAAAGTACAACAATGGGTGAAAGAGTAAGGAGAGCTAGGTGATAATATTCTCTCCATTCCAGATTTTGATTTCATGCTAGTGGGTACAGAATTAGTTGGAGATAAGACTAGAGATACTCCTACATGTGAATCTCAATAGCAAGATGGGATGTAGATGCCATTTGAGACACAAGGTCCTCATCCAATGCCCCCATCTTCACATAAGTATATGATGGTAGATAGGGTTTCAGTGACACCTCCACCTCCGAGTTCAGAAGAACATGTTCAGAAGGAATCATCATTACAAGGAGAACCAGAACCAAGGGTTACTAGTGAGCCATCAAAAGAGGCATAGGTAATGGAATGTATACAACAGCCTTCTCAAGAAGTTGAGGATCAGACTACGGGATCTATAGAAACTGAGACTACAGAAGAAGAAACCTCACAATAGGAAACTCCAAGAAAAAATGACAAAGGGAAGGAGGTAGCTAAACACATCCCTTCATCATCTAGAGCTAAGGTTGGAGAAAGACATATCTCGAGATGGTTCTGGAAGGAAAAAATGAGAAGTGCTAAGCATCAATTCCTTGCTTTAGAGGATGATATCTGTGACATTGCAGAGATTTTGAGCAAGCCTGACTCTCCATTACAGGATGCAACACCATTTGCATTCATTACCACTACTCGGAATAAGGACCTATTTGCACGAGTGGCTCATCCCTCGAAAGGTACAGATGAAGAAGCTGTCAGCCTTCAGGACTATGAGGTAAAGGATATCACATTAGGAAAACCTACACGGGGTACTTCTTGAAAAATGATGACTATGGGAGTCAAAGAGGTTCTTAACCACATGGAACGTGATGAGATTGAAATCAGAGCACTTCGAAGGCAAGTTGAGATCTTGAAAGGATACCTAGCTAAAGTTATTGGTCCTCTTGACTCTGAACACCCCGAGGAGACTTTGACTACCATTCTGAAAGAAGGGGAAGGTGTACGGCTCAATCCATTTTTGAGAGCTTTTCAGGATTGGTGAGACAACCTTGAGGATAGGGGTATCACTATAATTATAGGAAGTCTGAAATTATTGCATGCTACACAAGACAATGTAGATAAGATCGTGGCAATTTTGAGGCAGGACTTTAGCATTATGGATGAGGTATGAGTTTGGGGCAAGGATTTGCAAATTCTACAGGCCATAAAAGGACAAAGGTACCGCATTTTGATTGATGTATATACTGGTGAAGAACTAGACATGATAGATGATTGGATAGAAAAGATTTCAGAGGGAAATAAAGTGATGGAAACATTGTATGATGAGATACATAGGCTCAAGGACCAAGCTCAAGAGCGAATTTTGGAAGTAGAAAAGCTATATAGTGATGCATGCTTAGATATTTTTGAAGATGAAGAATGGGAGAAGCTTTTACCAGTTGAGGTAGTTGTGGAAAAATTCATAAAAACTTTAGATGAAGCATCTAGTGATGAAGATATTAGACAAGCCTTCAGGACAGAAGAAGCATTGTTAGAGTTGGATACCAAACTTGGGGATTTCGCAAAAACTCGTATTGAGGTGGACAACTAAAGACAGAAGGTCAAAGATAAGTATGAGGCTTTGGATCTTCCTGATGCTGTTAAAATTACTAAGATTATAGAGAAATTCAAGAGCAAATATCCAAATATATCTTTAGGATGAAGATGAACAAAACCCAGATGCCAGAATTTCAATTTTGACACTTAGAAAGTTTTTAAGGTTTTTGACTCAATCGAGGTCCATAGCTCCACAACTTTGCAGGTCCATAGGTTCGTAGCTTCACAGGTCCACAGCTTTGCATTTTAATGAGGCTCCGCAATTCAGAAGTGCACCGACAATCAACTGCCAGTTCCAAAAATAGCACTTTCCATGCATTGGAATTATATTTTGATGGCAAGATAACTTCGACACACATCAAGTGAAGGGCCAACTTCTATTTTTTGTGTCTCCATGCACTTCTACTTCAACTAATGGCTTCCTCCTATTTTATCTCTCATGCTTTCATTCTTTTTAACATGTAAAGGGCTCATGCATCCAATTAATGAATAAAATATGGATGGAGTCCTTCCAAGCACCAGTTAGATTACTAGTTTGTATATATTTAGTTTGTTTTAATGTTTTAAAGGCATTTTTATTGCATTAAGATATCTCTCGCTCTCAACACAAATTGAGGAGATGATTTCTTATAAATACCCCATTGTAAAATGTAAAAAAGGCCGCCATTATTATGCAATAAAGTTATGCTTTTGGTGCTCGCATTTGGAGTGTAGTTATTCTTGCCTGAATGTGTCATTTTTTTTGGATTTTCTTCGTGAGACTGTGATTGAGCCAAAGGTTTATTGCATTGTTTCTAATTGTGCGATCTTTTAGTTCTGGTGTTTGCTACAAATATATGAATTTTGTTGACATAGCGAGCTTGAGAAGAGATCACCCGATTGTGTCTACATAGCCTTTTGTCTCGCATGAGCGCACTTTTCGTGGCCTTGTGATTTGATGAAGAGTGAAACATCATTCAATTTGTTACAGATTCTCATCGACGATTGCATTAGTGGATTCTAGGAAGCGTTGCTCCTATTTTCATTGGTTTCCTACCAATTTCTTCGAAGGTTTAACTCGCAGTGTGTTGTGTTCTGTAGCTTATGTCTGTTTAGGAATTTCAATTTTATGTTATTTGATTTCATGTTATTTTCTTTCAGTTTATTTATTTTCTTTGCTAACCCCCCTATTAGAATAGGACCTCATACTAGCTGCATTGTTAGAGTTGCATTCATTAGAAAAATAGAAAATAGAAAAAAATTGTTCTTTTGGTGTGATATTTTGAGACAGCGAACAGATTTTACTTGATTCTAAGGTAAAAGAGTTTTGGAACCAGCAAAGGCCTCCTCATGAACATTCACATTTATCTTCTACTAAGCAGATTTTGGTAATTGGCAAGACAAACACTGAACCTTGGAGTGGATCCTTAAAAAGATTTGCTTTTCAAGAGAGGAATTACACTATGGATTCCTGCCATTGACCTCCTGCAAAATAAACACCCAATAGAAGTGGCACTAGAAGGAGGGCCTGATACAAAGAACATACTCTTCGAAACAAGAAATATTTGATCAAGTTTCAAAATTTTTGCACCCTTGCAATAATCTACCCTACGTAAAAGGTTCATAAATCACTTCTGAAATTTTCAAAAATTCAGCTCTGCCAGTCCGCAACTTTGTAGCTCTACAAATCCGCAGATCCGTAGCTCCGCAGGTCCGCAGCTCTGCAAAACTCTGTGGTGCGCAAAATTTAGAAGAAGTGAGGAAGTGTACTTCTGTAGAGGTGCATTTTTCCCTATATTGATACAAGCTGGAAGATATTGATCCTAGATCCCCATTCCAATGAGCGTTAAGATCTTCACCAAGTGCCCAAGAATTTCTAGAGCTTACTCATTTTTGTTAGCCATGTAGTGACAGAGGAATACCCCGAATTCAACCACTTCCATTCAAAATTTCATCATCTTCTTCTACTCCACCATCCATTCAACCACCAGGTGGACCTCCACATATTCCAACACTCCCATCACCTTTCAACCCGCCTTTAGGTCCACAAAATCCTTCGATGGCCTTTTTCGCAAATGTAGTTGATTCACCCCTTAGCTTGAGAAGTGCCCTCCATGACCTCTCAAAGAATCTCAAGAAATTCTATACAAGGTTTATTTATGGAGAAACAAGAACCGCTGAAGATCACGTCAAGATTTTTAAGGAAATTTGCAACCGGAAGCAAATTGCTAATGAAGATGTGGTTCTTCATTTATTTCCCTACTCTCTGGGGGAGATTTCCTTCAATTGGTAGGTGAACCTACCACTCGGATGTATTGGAGATTGGGACACTTTAGAAAAATCATTTTTGGAACAATTTAAAACTTTCATCAATCCAGCAGTGATACATCAACAATTCATATCAATAAAAAGGGACCCAGTTGAAATAGTGTCACGTTTCAATCATCGTTTTCATATGGCCTACCGCAAGTTGGAAACACCGTACACAATTTTGGTTGAAGCTGCCATCCAAGTTTATTTCAATGCCATGGATCCTCTTACTGCAATTTTTTTGAGAAGACTTCCTGCAGCAAATATTCACACATTAGACAAAGTCTTTGCAGAAGCAATTACGTTCACAAAGAAAGCTAATCCTAATGGAGGAGGAATAATGCTTCCTATGCAAACAATTCCTACCACACGAACGGTTCCTGTGGGATCACTCGCTGTACCTAGTCAGTTCATACCTATGAACCCAGTTCCATTGCAATAGGTACCCGCTCCACAAACTCAAGCAATAACATACCCAAGGTATGAGCCCCCGAAAATACCCTTCTTTGAACAAAAAGCAATAGTTCCTATGGAAATAGATAACAATCTCCTTTCAGAAGTTGGTCAGATGAAGAAGACCATGTCACAGATGAACATTGAGTTGACTCATCTTAGATTGTCACAAGGAAAAAGTAACAACTTCCAGAGAAACAATGCTGGCCCCCACAACAACAATTTTGGTCAGAATTACAATAGGAACTTCAACAATAACGGTAACAACAACGCAAGAAACAATGGCAGAGGGAACAACTTCAATCCTCTTGATCGCAACAATGGCTTCCAAAGAAAAAATTGACAATGGAACACTCGACCAAATAATGGAAGTATTCCTGCTAATAATAACAACATTCAGTATGATGATGGCCCAAATATGCCTAGCAATGATGGTGTGTACTACAATGGTAGTCAGGATGTGAATCAAAACCTGCCAATGAATGATAATCAACCTCCTATTCAATTTAACGCAATGCTATTAGAATCTTACGGTCCTACATAGAATGTACAAGTGGAACAACAAGCAAATGAAGAATTATCATTCCCTTTTAGTCAAGAACCTGATTTTCAACATGATGAGATGCTTGCCTTTCAAAATGATAATCGAAACACATATAATCTCAAAAAAAAGAGGGATCCCTTAATTGATGGAATTCCTCCTAGTTTGCAACCAACTCCACCTGATCCTAGAGCAAGAAACAATCCACCACCAGTAAGGCTAGCCCAAGGAGGACCACAGTATTAGAATCAGGTGAACATACCAACAATACTGAAGAACCCTGCTTGGTCTACTAAAAAATATAACGTAGTTGAAGAGCTGAAGAAAACAAAGGCCAATATGTCCATGTTCGACATGTTGCAGAATTGTCCACAACAAAGAGAAGCACTCATGAAGACATTGGATAATACAAAGGTTTCCCATAATACGAATAATGTCCCTCAAAAGACAGTGCCACAACAAGTAAATGCCGTAGAAGCTATGCCCACTATGTTTAAGGACAAAATTGAGGTACCCCCATTTTTGCTAAGCATAAGGATATATGGAAAGAATCTTCACAATTGTCTTATTGATTCAGGAGCTTCGTGTAATGTGATGCCATTATCAATAGCTCAAAGGCTAGGAGTTGATCCTCAACCCTCTAATTGAGTGGTAATACAGTTGGATAAAACAAAGGTAAAAGTCATTGGAGTATTAAAAGATGTGCGGATACAACTAATAGTTGATCCTCGGATCCAGGATATTGTTGACATACATGTGGTGGAAATCCCTGAAACATACGGATTACTCCTGAGTAGGGAGTGGACAAAATGTCTCAGAGGATGGTTCTCCACAGATTTCACTCAATTATGGTTGCCCTGGAAAGGTTTGAACAATCAAATTAAGATAGATGTTGAGCCCAAACTGAAAAAAATGATCACGGATTACAACAACCTAAATGAGGTAGCATTCTTACAATCTAACTTGGGGTCGTATAAAGTGATGGCATTGGACCTGGTTCCAAACAAGACATCTCAAGAGCAAAATGAAGAACCTAAGGTGTTGGTCCCCAAAATTGAGATCGTGACACAATTCATAGAAAGTATGGTGACTAATCTACAGTGTTTAGGAAAGGAAGCTGACCCTAGTGTCCTCCTCCTTCCAGGATTTTGCTAGTTGCACAAAGTTAGTCATTCAGAGTTCAAATGTTCAGCATGCCAAGAAGCAATAGAAAAAGTTTTGACACAAATAATGGGGAACAAAAGTACAAAGACCTCCAGTGAAGAAGTTATCCAAAGTCAAAATTCAGTGAATTCATCCAACTTTATTGAGAAAACTGAAGAGGAAAGTGAAGATTTAAATGTATCATACAGTGATACCTCTTTAGATGGTGGAGGTTTGTCTTCTGCTCCTCCCGGGATGATCAAAGTTCAAAGAAGAAGACGATATGTCAAAGGTAAAGGATGGACTTTAGTAGTCATTCATCCTGAACCTAAATTCGAACAAATCAATGGGCTAATAGGGGAAATTCAGGAGAAGCAAGAAAAAAACACTCTTTCTTTATCCATGGGATATGAAGGAGATTCATCAATCCCCACACAAGAAAAGTTACAATGGGTTCCCAAGAAATAGTCATTCAAGGCTCAAGTAAAAGAAAAGGTGAGGACGAATAAGCACAAAGTCAGAAAACCCAAGGAAAATATAGTTTGGACACTCTGCTTTGATGGTTCCAAATGCAAATTAGGAGCTAGTGCAGGTATTGAACTAATCAACCCAAAAGGTAGGTCTTTCTATGCCGCATATCAATTGCAGTTTAGATGTACTAATAATGGCGCAGAATATGAAGCCTTGATTTGAGGACTTCTCTTTGCATTGGAAAAGGGAGTTACTACTCTTATAATCGAAGGAGATTTTCAACTAGTGATAAGACAAGTAAAATCCATATACTCATGCAACGAAAAAATATTAATCGCTTACAGGAAAAGGGTATGGGATATAATGGATGACTTTCAAGCTCTAAACATCAAATCCATTCCAAGAAAAAGGAATGTGGTAGCAGACACCCTTGCAATTTCAGCCAGTGCTTTACAACCAATAGAAAGAAAAAAGCTGAAAAGATTCTCAGTTGAATTAGTTGTTGTTCCTATCATTCCCAACAATATCACAAACTTTCAGGTCTTTCAAGATGATCAACATATACTCGAGTTTATTATGTGTAGTCGCCATTTCCAAGGACAAGAGATTGATGATACACTTGAAGACAAGCTTGAAGATGATGAGATTGAGGATGATGATGGAACCCTTAATTTGAAAACCAACAACATTTCAAAAGGGATGGTTGAACTTGAATGCATCTTCGACCACGAAGAATCAACACTCAATAGAAGGGCAACTCAAGAGAAAGGAATCGAAGAATGTGACTCGTACAATTTAAGCACGAATGAAGAACCAAAAATGGTGCAAATAGGAAAAGCATGCAATCAAAAGGAAAGGGATGACATGTTCAAGTTTCTCACCGAGTATAAAGATGTGATTGCTTGGAATTATGAAGAGTTAAAGACTTATGATCCTGATATTATCACACATGACATCCCGTTTAAACTAGATGCTAAACCTTTCCGGCAAAGACAACGACCAGTGAATTCAATAATCGAACCATTGATTATGAAAGAAGTTAAGAAATTACTGGATGCTAAGATCATATTTCCTATCCATCATTCCATCTAGGTAGAAAATTTGGTCCCTGTACGGAAAAAGACTGGAGAAATTCGCCTTTGTGTCGACTTTTGTAACTTGAATTTGGCATCTCAGAAGGATAACTAACCTCTACCCTCGCTAGATGAAGTGTTGCAAATCGTTAATGGTTCAAAGATGATGTCATTCTTGGATAGTTACTCAGGATATAACCAGATCATGGTCGATGAAGAAGATAGGCTAAAGACTGCTTTCACAACCAAGTGGGGAATGTTTGCCTACAGAAGGATGCCTTTCGGGTTGATTAATGCAGGAGCTACATTTCAATGAGCAATGGATGAAGATTTTAAAGGATTGATAAACAAATGTATAGTCATCTACATGGACGACTTGATTGTCTTTTCAAAAGATCAAAGTACTCATATTGCTGATCTGAGGCAGGTATTCAATAGATGTCATAGGTACGGCATATCACTCAATCCCAAGAAATGTTCGTTCGATGTTACTAAAGGGAAGCTCTTGGGACATGTCATTTCTAAGGTTGGAATTTCAATTGATCCTAATAGAGTTGAATCAATTCTGAAGTTAGTACCCCCTCACAGTCAGAAGGAGTTGAAATCTTTTTTTGGAAAGATAAACTTTGTATGCAAATTCATAAGTGGTTTCGCGGAAATAGTTTGCCCCCTCAATGATTTACTCAAAAAGGGGATTAAAATAGAATGGGTACCAGAGATAAAGAAATCCTTCCAAGATATCAAGGTTGTCATTTCCATAGCCCCTATTTTGGTAAGTCTAGATTACGAATTACCTTTCAATATCTATTCCTTTACTTCCGAACATTCTTGCGCAGGGATCTTGATGCAAAAAAGAGAGAAGGAAGATGAGCGACCCATTGCTTTCATGAGTTGTCCTCTAAAGAACGCTGAGTTAAAATATTCAAATCTTGATAAACAGTCCTTTGTGTTAATCAAGGTAGTGAAGAAGTTTCGTCACTATATACTTAGAAGTAAGGTGTATGCAATTGTACCTGACCCAGTAGTAAAAACACTTTTGATGCAGAATGAACCTGGCAAAAGAAGAGGAAAGTGGATGGCAATACTTCAAGAATTTGATCTAGAGATTCAACCTATGCGATTAGTCAGAGGTCAAGGATTATCCAAAATGATCGCTGACAATCAAGAAGGAAATCAAAAGGAATTCAAATTTGATGATGAAACTGATGAAGAAGATCAAAAGAAGATGGTTGTGTCACAAGTTGATATCAATCAAGGTGTGGTGATAGATGTATGGTACCATACTATTGTTTATTATCTCCTACAAGATCAATGCCCCAAATGGATGAACAGTTCGCAACGTAGGGGACTTAAGATGAAATGCGAGTCTTAAAAGTTACTTGATAACAAGTTATATAAAAGGAACTATGAGGGGATTTATTTGAAATGCTTAGGATGTGAAGAAGCTAAGGATGTCCTGGAACAGTTTCATGATAAGTATGGTACAGGACATGGTTCAGCAGAAGCCACAACACACATGATTTTAAGGTCGGGTTATTTTTGGCCCTCAATATTTAAGGATACGTTTGAACATGTGCGTTCCTATCATACATGCAAAACTAGTGCTAACAAAGAAAGACACCCAACAATGCCACTTCAACTAGTATACGAGGTGCGCCCTTTTGCAAAATGGGGACTGGATTTCATTGGTCCAGTAAACCCACGATCATCAACTGGACACACATTCATCCTTATAGCTACCAATTACTGCACATGTTGGACAGAGGCCGAGACTTTCAAAAATTGCACTGCTAAGGTGGTGACAGACTTTTTGGAAGAGCGCATTGTTACGAGATTTGGAATGCCATTCGCTCTTGTATGCGAAAATGGATCTGCATTTGCATCTGCATTTTTAACACAATGGGCATTTGAAAACAAAGTCATCATCAGATTCTCTTCAAATTATTACCTGCAAGGAAATGGGGTAGCAGAGTCTACAAACAAAAATTTGATCACTGTGATAAAAGGACTGGTGAAGGAGAACCCTCGGGATTGGCATACACAATTGAAATACACCTTGTGGATAGATTGTGTTAGAGTAAAAAAGGCCTTGGGTACTTCTCCCTATCTACTTGTTATAGGCAAGAATCGGTATTCCCACTCAATCTTAAGATTCCTGTTTTAAAATTCATGAGTGGGTATGTGGATGACATTGACAGAGTACAAATCCAATTGATGAATATTCTAGAAATGGAAGAGAAATGAACAACTGCATTAGAACACATGGCTAAACATCAAGCTATTGTCAAGAGATGGTTCAACAAGAGGGCCACCATAAAATCTTTCAGGATTTCTGACCTAGTCCTACTTTGGGATAATGCAAAAGAAAAGTCGAGAAGCCATACTAAGTTTCAATTCTTGTGGACAGGCCCATATCAGATTGTGGAAATTCTTAGAGAAAACACATTTAGGCTAAGTTCCTTACAGGGGGAGTTTTTACCTTTGCCCGTAAATGGGCAATTTCTGAAACATTATTTTGAAGCCTAAAAAAAAAAAAAAAAAAAAACAACAACAACAACAACAAAATTTAGATTTTATTTTTGCATCTAGCATAGATTTTTCCTTTCTGCAAGTGTGTTTGATTTCAAGTCATGTGTTTGCTTTCAGTCATGTGTTTCCTTTCAGTTGTGTGTTTTGTTTTTAAAGTTGAGTCCTAGGGGGTAAGGTGTACTTGAGATTTTTCTCAGGATTCTACTAACCACTCTTTGGTCCTAATTTCAGGAAGGGGTATTTCTTCGTCAAAACATTCAGACGATTGTGCGTTGTGCACCAACCAAACATTGGACATTTGTTGTGGAAATAAAGGGTTTTTTAGTCAAGAAATCAGGACTCTAGACCAACAAGTTCTCAACACTTTGCAAAACTTAAAATTTAATCATTTTAGGTGTTGTTGGATTGAAGTCAAAGATGATGAGGGATGATTCAAGCTCCAACTGGTTCAAATAGGAGGGGTCTCCTCAGAGATAGCTAAGACCATTGATTGGTGTGAGAGTTTCTAAAAATTTCTCAAAGAGGAACGCAAGGGATGTTCATAAGAGATCGAATCTGAGAAATGACACTGATGTTCTGACTACATAGTCTAAGCATAGTCAGGATATAGAAAAAACAAAAAAAAAAAAAAAAATAGTGTTAAGAATGAAGGAATCCAAAGATCTAAAAAGGCTCCAAGATATGTTCTCAAAACAGAATAGTTTATGTTCAAAGTATTGATCTATCAAAAGTGACATTTCAAATGACATGTAACAATTCATCAAAAGGCCTAAAAATCAAAAGAACGTGACATCCTGCCAAGAGCCCTCGAACTGATTCTCTCATCTGGTTGATCAATTGGTTGATAAAAGTCTTCGTGGAGATTCTGAATGAATGAGCTAGGAGGAGTGGAAGATCCTTTTCGAGTTGTCAAAAAATTTCAATGGACTACATTCTAAGGCATTGAAGGGAACGAATTCATAACGCACACACTGAGCTTCAAAGTTTTGAGTCCGGGTATTTTGACTATGAAGTCATTTGAAATAAGCCTGAGATGTTCAAAGCTAGGTTGATGTCCAATACATTCGAAAGGATTCTTGCTAATAAAGAAATGCTTAACACATTTCTTCCTTTTTTGGGGGCTATTTGTTGTGGTATTCACAACACACGCCCCATTTCGAGTCCAGAATGGGGACCCCCTAACTTTTTTTCGTCTCCTGACTCTCATTTCGAGAATCAAGAGAAGAAAATTAGTTTATTAGTTAGATTATTTGAGTTAAAATTTAAAAAAAAAAAAAAAAAAAATCCTACGTGAGCACGCATATCGCGGCACGCGTGCTTTGTAAGAGAAAGCAAGGGGAGGGGTTATAAAACCCCCTCCTTCCTACCACTCTTTTCATTTTTTCCACTATCATGTTTGGCTAAGGGAGGAAGGTGAGGAAAATTCTTCCACCCCCCCTTCTCTCTCTCCATTTTTGCGCCGCATGCGTGCCATGCGTTGCGGCGCTCTTTTGGGCAGGCCGCACGCGCGTCGCACCACCGCTTTGGGTGTGTTGCGTGTACGCGCTATGCTGCACATGCCTTTAAGGCTACACGTGTGATGCTCCGTCGTGGTGCCCTTTTGGGCACGCCACGTGCACGTGCTGCATTGTGCACGTCGTGCCACCGCAGTGCTCTTTTGGGTGTGCCGCATGTGCGCGCTGTGCTGCGCACACCTTTAAGGCCACGCATGCACCGCACCACCATAGCGCTCTCATGGGGGCACATGCCTTTAAGGCCACAAGAGCGCGCAGCAATTAACAAGCCTCCTGGCTGCGCGTGCATGGCGCTCTGTCTTGGGATCCTTTTTGCGCGGCACACGCGGCCGCGGCCACCGCCCTCACTTTTTAAAAAAATTATTTCTTTTTTTTTTTGTCAAAATAATAATAATAATAATAATAATAATAAATCATAAGTAAAATAAAATTGGTTTTTGAGTATCATTTTTTTTAATGTGTTTTATGTATCCAGTAATTAATTATATTTCTTTTTGTGATGTGCAGGTTGTTAGTGTAGTTTTTTATTTTTCCTATTTTGCTAAGTTTTTCCTACCCTTTTATAATCTCGCTTAGGTTAATAAAGCATGTCTTATTAAGTGAATGGTTGTGAGGTGTCACCTTCCTACATGTGAGCATCCATTAGCTATCTTAGGAAGATACTTTGCTATCTTTAGTCCGATAGATGGTTGCTCCTCATTGGTTGGTGTTGCCACCTCCTCCCTCTTCCTAGCCTATATAAGCATGCTACCTGACTTGTATTTGTATCTCTTGTTTTTGCATCCTCTTAATGATATTTTGCTTCCAACATTTGCATTACTCTCTTGGAGACTAACTCTGTGATGCTATTTTGATTTTGTATCATTTGCATTCATAGTTTAGATATTTACTCTTTGCACTAGTTTTCTGGGTTATTAATCTTTTCAGATTCTAACATGGTATCAGAGCTTTTCTATGTGCAAGAGTAGATTTTAGTTTCCTTATTTGAGAGATTTGGGGGGGGCAAATAAACTTTATTGTAGTTTTTGAAAAATGAAGTATGCTCTTCTCTTGTATCTTTGGATGATCCTGAGAATCGGAAAAGTTTTCACAAAAATAGTTTTTCTCTGGGGTTTCAATCTCAAATTTGACAAGCAACTTGCATATTTGGAGTTTTCAATCAGTTTTGCAGGTTCCAGCATGCCATTGATGGACTTAAGAAGTTGATCCAGCATTTGCATGTCATATTTTGGTTGTTGGGGTCGTTTTTGATTTTTGGAGCCATTTTTTACTATTAAAGATGTCTAATTTACACTACAGCAACATCTTCTGTACATCAGCAAGAAAAACACTTTCTGAGTTTTCTTTGCAGCCCCGAAAAACCATCTGGGTATCTTTTAGATTTTTCATGCAAGTTGTATATTTTGCAGGATCTAGCACGGAAAGCTACAGCAATACCCCTCCCCATTGGCAGTCGCAGATTTGAACGTAGTTTTCAAATGTCTTGTTCTTGCTCATACGGACTCCAATTTTGATGATTCTTGTTATGAATTTGGCTATTGTTTTGTGCTCTATCCACTAGTGGAGTTGTTTTTTTATTTTCATGCATGAATTCTTCAGAAATTGCAGATTCTCAGTCGTGACTGTGCACAGTTCTCATTTTGGAAACTTCGGAGGATCATAACTTTTTGATACGACCTCATATCGAGGCGATTCTTTTTTTGAAAGTGCATGATTTTTCGAGTAGATCGTAGTGGTGCTATTTGTTTCCTTGATTATTGTGCCCAAGCTTCACTTTTAGCATATGCTCTTCATGAGGGTTTGTAATGCATTGAAATCAAGACCACTAAGTATTTCTTTCTAGTGGTAGTTGTAAACGCACTAAAATAAAGTGCCAAATCATATTTCTTTGTGGGGGGTGGATTATTTGATTGAGTAAAGAGGTGGGAGGGGGCATTGTCATGGCTGGGTTCTCTTCTTTCTAGTATTTCTTCTCTGCATTTCTTCATCATGGATCAAACAAATATGCCCATCCTAACTCCATACAATTATTTTGAGTGAAAATCACGCATGAAAATTCACTTAAGGAAAGTTGGATTAAATAGGATAACTATGGGACTTGAAACTGAACCTGCTAAAGATGAAGATAAGCCTAAGTGGTTTAACAAATGTGATGAGGCATTTGGAACATTGTGTTTGTCTATTTCTCCTGACTTGCTATTTCACATTGAGTCTTTGGATACACCAAATGAAGTATGGACAAAGCTAGAAAAACTATTTGGCACACAAGATTCAATGAGGGGTCATATGTTGGAAAATGAATTAATAAGTTTGAGTCCAGGCAATTTCAACACAATCCAAGATTTCTTCACCAAATTGAAATCACTAAGGCTGTAGTTAAAACAATGTGGAATTGAAAAGAAAGATGAACAACTAATTCTTAGTATTCTCTCTAAGCTAAGTTTAGAATATTCTGTGTTTGTCTCTACCTTCTATGCTACTAAGGGTGCACCTGGTACTCAATTCACCATGCCATCTTTAGATGATTTTGCTATCAATCTCACTCGAGAACAAGACAAGCTAATCCAGATGGGCATTCTTAAGTCCTCTAAGTCACATGCCTTGGCTGCCAACCAAGGCACAAAAGAACAACAAGGACAAAGTAGTAACAACAATAGTAAGGACAAGAAACAAAAGAATAGCGAGGAGAAGAAGGATCAGATGCCAGTTTCTTCAAAAGCAACTATTGATACACCATGTTCCAAGGGCGATAAGCCTAAGAAAGAAAAGGTCAAATGTGCTTATTGTAAAAGACCTGGTCATGATGAACATAAATGTTTGTAGAAACAACTTGATCACTTGACATACATTCTTGAGAAGAATAATATCAGTGTTCTTGAGTCTATCAAACAAAGTTCTAATGAAGGGTCTAACAAGGAAAAAGAAAACAACAAGGGGAAAGGAAAGGGCAAGGCCCTTTTTGAGTTGCTTCCTCACCATCCACTTGGGTTCTTGATTCGGGTGCTTCACACCAAATGGCTTCATCTAAGGAAGAACTTTCATCCTTGGAGTCGTGTACTATGCCTTCTATTTTTATGGGTGATAACACTCTTGTTGAGGTGTGTGGAAGAGGGTCTATTGATGTGGGGGATGGTACATTCCATGATGTTCCTTATGTACCCTCATTGTCAACTAATCTCCAATTGGTACACCAGATCACTCACACAGGTTTAGGAAAGCAGGTTGAGTTCACTCCTGATTCAGTGGAGATATGTGAGTTGCACAATGATTCTATAGTTGCAGTTGTGAGAGCAGATCATCAGTCACGACTCTATATGTTTTCTCACTTTGTTCCTGATCCTCCTTTGACTGTTTCACTCACTCATTTTAATGACGTGAGCAGATTATGGCATGAGCGGTTTGGCCATCTTAACTTCCACTACTTGCATTAGCTTAACCAGCAGAGCGTGGTCATAGGGTTGCCTTCTACTTTGACATTGGAGTCACTTGGAATACATGATAGATCTTCTGATGGGTCAGATTCACTTGAGCAGTCTTCTACCTCCACTTTTGATGTAGAGAGTGATTTAGAGGACTCACCTCCTTCCTCTCCTAGTCATCATTTATAGGTTGATGATTCTCCTCTAGATTCTCCATCTTCTGGTCCACTTTGGGCTAGATAGACCTTGCAGTTTGTAGGTGATTGGGTTGGGGATCCATCAGACACCAAAAAGACTTGTTTACAATTCCAGGATGCTCTACATATCTTCATTGCTACTACCTCAAATCCACAGTCCTTTCATGAGGCTTCTAATATTTCTGAGTGGGATACAACTATGCAAGAAGAGTATAGTTCCTTGATGAGGAACCACACTTGGGATCTTGTCCCTTTTTCTAAGGGAAGAAAACTTGTTCGATGTAAGTGGATCAACCGGACAAAATTTGCAAGCTTTGCTGGAGGTGCGGGATGCTTCATCTTTTGGGGGGGCCTCTTCCTCTTACTTGGAGTCCTAATTTTCTTTGGGGAGTCTCTTTTCTCTCTCTTTTGGGGGAATTTGATGTACATGGGTACCTCATCAGGCTTGACTTGCCGGGACCCATTTCTACATCCACCTAAGCTTTTCTTATGGGGGGGTGTTAGTGTAGTTTTTTATTTTTCCTATTTTGCTAAATTTTTCCTACACTTTTAATAATCTCACTTAGGTTAATAAAGCATGTCTTATTAAGTGAATGGTTGTGAGGTGTCACCTTCCTACATGTGAGCATCCATTTGCTATCTTGGGAAGATACTTTGCTATCTTTAGTCCGATAGATGGTTGCTCCTCATTGGTTGGTGTTGCCACCTCCTCCCTCTTCCTAGCCTATATAAGCATGCTACCTGGCTTGTATTTGTATCTCTTGTTTTTGCCTCCTCTTAATGCTATTTTTCTTCCAGCATTTGCATTACTCTCTTAGAGACTAACTCTATGATGCTATTTTGATTTTGTATCATTTGCATTCATAGTTTAGATATTTACTCTTTGCACTAGTTTTTTGGGTTATTAATCTTTTCAGATTCTAACACAGGTAATACAATCAAATGGCATCCACATCCAGATCAATAGAAAAGCCAGCCATATAAAAGTTTCAAGGTGTAACCCCAAAGTTACGATTACAAAATGAACACTCTAAGATCAAAGACATAGAACTTGGACATACGGACTAGGGAGAATTTTTGAGGGTTTGTAACAACCCAACTAAAAGATCTTCTTTGAGATCCGCCTTAATACGGTCTGGATTGGTAAATGCAGCATCACATCCTGAGGTTGTTCAATCAGTTGAATTAATCATGACCTTATCTCGACATTTTGTTCCCGAGGAAAGGGTGGTAAAGAGTGTCATTGGGGAAGTAGTCTTGGATCTACGACCTGATAATATCGAGAGAATCTTTCACTTACCCAGAGCTGATCATTTTATCAGGCTTTCATATGAAGTAGCTGAGAGGTGGCATAAGGATCATCATCAAGAGTCCATGGACATTATATATTCCTCATATTTCATTGAGAAGCCATCTCGAGGAAAGACAATCAGCAAAGTAGATATGGCTCGAGGATATATGAGGGATGACATTGGATATTCAATCATTCTCCTGAGCAGAGTTATGGGACTACTGACAGTAGGTCATCTCGCTCCATTCATGGTTAACTTCATTGAAACCATCATACACGCAAGGATGCCACTAGATTGGGCTACCACACTTAGTGAGAACTTGTGTAATCAGTTGCAGACAGTAAAGGACAAGAAGAAGTTCTATATGACTTCTTGTGTGATTTATCTACTTGTAGCAAGGGCCACCGACTATCCCAGGTTGTACAAAAAGGGTAGTATGCAGGATCCTAATACATGGCCTTATATAGTTTATCCTTAGCTAGTTAAGAAAAAGCTCTCGCCACAAAGCAAAGAGTACTGGATTGTGAATGATGCCTTTAGCTTCGCCATCATTCGATTCATCGAAGGTGACTATGGAAAGAGATTGTCAGATGAGTCCAAGGCACAAATCATAGCTCTCAGTGCATATTTTATCTAGTTCCATACATTCACATACATTCGGGTCGGTGGTGCATCTATCCATCGAAAGAAGCTCCCAAGGTACCCAAGTGATAAGTTGGTTCTAATGGAAATTTCTTGGCAGATTGAGTAAACCTATGAGAGGATCAAGAAACAATGAAGGCTTTGTTGGGATTGGCCTTTTGTAATAGGGGCATACCAAGTAAAGACAAAGCAAGATATCCTGACCTTCAAATCAGAATGGGAGAACTATCCACTTGAGGAATATAACTCTCCCCAGCCATTCTTTGATAGTGTTGGTAAAGTGGAAAATTTGGTAGGAAAAGAATTCTACCACGAGGATGCTATTGAAGATCATTGGATGAATGCCACAAATGACTATGATGTTTCTATCAGGGACTACTGTAGAATGACTTTGTATTTAGCAGAGAAGGCTCTCCATTTGACCATCTCAGATGAGATAAGGATACAAGATTTGTAGGAGTTATTAGATCCCTTATTTAATATAGATAAAGTTGGTGAGAGGCCCATTCTGAATGTAGAAATTGATAGAGAGGAAGGGGATGATATTAATGATCAAGCAAGACATTTCATCAGAATGACAAAGAGTTGGATCAAGAAACCCTTTCTACTTGATCTAATTTCAAATACAATGATATTCCATATACATGCTCACCCAGAAAAGGTAAAGGGGAGGAAAGTCACAGTTCCTATCTTTGTGCTCCAGTCTCCTATCAGGCCAGAAATAGTCTACCAGCTTGATCATCCAGTGGGATATTACCATCCACCAGAGAAGAAGAAAAAAAAGAGGAAGAGAGCCTCTCCTCAGAGGATCCATACAAAGCATGTTGAAGAACAGGCCCCTTTGCAGCAACATGAATCTACTCCCCAAGACCCCCACGACTCTGGGATTTCTCATTTCCAGGTTGATTTTTCATTGCCTCCTATTTTGTCAAGCTAGCAAGGGGAGGGAGAGATTCTAGAGACATCCATTCCTCTGATGCATCAAGAGCTCGCTTCTCCTATGGTTCCATAGAAGCAAAGGAGGATCAAGGTTAGAATGAACAAGAGGCAGAGAGTTCATAAAAGATTAGTGCCTAATCCCTCTGTTCTTGAGGCCATTCTTGAGGAATCGGATGAGGATGAAACAAAGTTAGATGGGGAGGAAGAAAAATTGCCTCTACAAGGGAGAACCCAACTTGCCGAAGCTACAGAATTAGAAAGAAAGAAGAATGTCACAAATATCCCACCACCCACCCAAGCTGAAATAGTAGAGCTCTCTTCGTCAGAAGATGAAGTACAACGATGGGTGAATGAGCAAGGGGAGCTAGGTGATAATATTCTCTCCATTCCAAATTTTGATTTCATGCCAGTGGGTACAGAATTGGTTGGAGATAAGATTAGAGATACTCCTACAGGTGAATCTCAACAACAAGATGGGATATAAATGCCATCTGAGACACAAGGTCCTCATCCAACGCCCCCATCTTCACCTCACTCTATGATGGTAGATAGGGTTTCAGTGACACCTCCACCTCTGAGTTCATAAGAACATGTTCAGAAGGAATCATCATTACAAGGAGAACCAGAACCAAGGGTTACTAGTGAGCCATCAAAAGAGGCATAGGTAATGGAATGTATACAACAGCCTTCTAAGGAAGTTGAGGATCAAACTATGAGATCTATAGAAACTGAGACTATAGAAGAAGAATCCTCACAACAAGAAACTCCAAGCAAAAATGACAAAGGGAAGGAGGCAGCTAAACACATCCCTTCATCATCTAGAGCTAAGGTTGGAGAAAGACATATCCCGAGATGGTTTCAGAAGGAAATAATGAGAAGTGCTAAGCATCAATTCCTTGCTTCAGAGGATGATATCTATGACATTGTAGTGATTTTGAGCAAGCTTGACTCTCCATTACAGGATGCAACACCATTTGCATTCATTACCACTACTCAAAATCAGGACCTATTTGCACAAGTGGCTCTTCCCCTGAAAGGTACAGATGAAGAAGTTGTCAGCCTTCAGGACTATGAGGTAAAGGATATCACATTAGGGAAACCTACACGGGATACTTCTCGACAAATGATGACTATGGGAGTCAAAGATGTTCTTAACCACATGGAACGTGATGAGATTGAAATCAGAGCACTTCAAAGGCAAGTTGAGATCTTGAAAGGATATCTAGCTAAAGTTATTGGTCCTCTTGACTTTGAACGCCTCGAGGAGACTTTTACTACCATTTTGAAAGAAGGGGAAGGTGTATGACTCAATCAATTTTTGAGAGCTTGTCAGTATTGGTGAGACAACCTTGAGGATAGGGGTATCGCTATAATTACAAGAAGTTTGAAATTATTGCATGTCACACAATACAATGTTGATAAGATCATGGTAATTTTGAGGCAGGACTTTAGCATTATGGATGAGGTATGAGTTTGGGGCAAGGATTTGCAAATTCTATAGGCCATAAAAGGACAAAGGTACCGCATTTTGATTGATGTATATACTGGAAAAGAACTAGACATGATAGATGATTGGATAGAAAATATTGCAGAGGGAAATAAAGTGATGGAAACATTGCATGATGAGATACATAGGCTCAAGGACCAAGCTCGAGAGCGAATTTTGGAAGCAGAAAAGCTATATAGTAATGCATGCTTGGATATTTTTGAAGATGAAGAATGGGAGAAGCTTTTACTAGTTGAGGTAGTTGTGGAAAACTTTAGAAAAACTTTAGAGGAAGCATCCAGTGATGAAGATATCAAACAAGCCTTTAGGACAGAAGAAGCATTGTTAGAGTTGGATACCAAACTCGGGGATTTTGCAAAAACTCGAATTAAGGTGGACAACTACAAACAAAAGGTCAAAGATAAGTATGAGGCTTTGGATCTTCTCAATTCCACTAAAATTACTAAGATTATAGAGAAATTCAAGAGCAAATATCCAAATATATCTTTAGGATGAAGATGAACAAAACCCAGATGCCAGAATTTCAATTTTGACACTAAGAAAGTTTTTGAGGTTTTTGACTTAGTCGAGGTCCATCGCTCCACAACTTTATAGGTCCACAGGTCTGTAGCTTCATAGGTCTGTAGGTCCACAACTCCACAGCTTCATAGGTCCGCAGCTTTGCAGCTCCGCATTTTCATGAGGCTCTGCAATTTAGAAGTGCGCCGACAATCAACTGCTAGTTCCAAAAATAGCACTTTCCATGCATTGGAAACACATTTTGATGGCAAGATAACTTAAACATACTTCAAGTGAAGGGCCAGCTTCTATTTTTGGTGTCTCCATGCACTTCTACTTTGACTGATGGCTTCCTCCTATTTTCTCTCTCAGGCTTTCATTGTTTTTAACATGTAAAGGGCTCATGCATCGAATTAATGAATAAAATATGGATGGAGTCCCTCCAAGCACCAGTTAGATTACCAGTTTGTATATATTTAGTTTTTTTTAATGTTTTAAAGGCATTTTTATTGCATTAAGATATCTCTCACTCTCAACACAAATTGAGGAGATGATTTCTTATAAATACCCCATTGTAAAATGTAAAAAATGCCGCCGTTATTATGCATTAAAGTTATACTTTTGGTGCTCTCATTTGGAGTGTATTTATTCTTTCCTAAATGTGTCATTGTTTTGTGGATTTTATTCATGAGACTGTGATTGAGCCAAACATTTCTTGCATTGTTTCTAGTTGTGCGATCTTTTAGTTCTGTTGTTTGCTACAGATATATGAATTTTGTTGATGTAACGAGCTTGAGAAGAGATCACCCGATTGTGTCTACATAGCCTTTTGTCTCGCATGAGCACACTTTCCATGTCCTTGCAATTTGATGAAGAGTGAAACATCATTCGATTTGTTACACATTCTCATCGACGATTGCATTAGTGGATTGTAGGAAGTGCTGCTCCTGTTTTCATTAGTTTCCTACCAATTTCTTTGAATGTTTAACTCGCAGCGTGTTGTGTTCTGTAGCTTATGTCCGTTTAGAAATTTCAATTTCAAGTTATTTTCTTTCAATTTTGTTATTTGCTTTGCTAACCCCACTATTAGAATAGGACCTCATACTAGCTGCATTGTTAGAGTTGCATTCATTGAAAAAATAGAAAATACAAAAACATTGTTCTTTTGGTGTGATATTTTGAGACAGCGAACAGATTTTACTTGATTCCAAGGTAAAAGATTTTTGGAACCAGCAAAGGCCTCCTCATGAACATTCACATTTATCTTCTACTGAGCAGATTTTGGTACATCGCAAGACAAACACTGAACCTTGGAGTGGATCCTTAAAAAGATTTTCTTTTCAAGAGAGGAATTACACTATGGATTCCTGTCGTTGACCTTGTGCAAAATGAATGCCCAACTCCGACCCAATTCATTAATCACTGCTCCAGAATGGTTTTCTAGTGTTAACCAAGCGAAGATTAGTAAACACTACAAACCTTACAAAAATATTTTGGAGACTGATTGAACTCTGTTAGCACTGACCTTCTTTTGCTGACCTTGTGAGCTCGATAGAAGCTAACTTTCTGCCACACTTCCTTTGATGACCGAGTGAGCTTCGTAGACATTAAATTTTCTTTGTTAACCCTAGGAGCTTGGTTAACACTAACTTTTTGCTACAAAATCCTTTGATGCCCAAGTGAGCTCGGTAGACATTAACTTTTCTTCATTAACCTTGGGAGCTCGGTTAACACTAACTTTCTGCTACACAATCCTTTGATGCTTGAGTGAGCTTGGTAAGAACTAACTTTACTATGTAATGTTTAGGAACATTCGGTAGAAATTGTGAATTTCTTTGCTGATCATTTGAGCTTGGTAGGCTCTGTCTAATGACTGATATGATATTTGTGTAACGTCAAAGACAACACACAATTAACACTTGTATCCAATGTCTATTATTTTTTGTGTTAATGTTTTTACTTGAGTAACTAAAGGGATGGGACAAGGTGGTTCTTGTGGACTCACCTTATCCCTTGTGACCTCAATTACTACCTTTTAAAGTTCTTCTACACTGACCAAAATAGGATTTACACATAATTGTGCTTGTTGTATAGATTGGTCTAGAATCTTCTTCAAATCCTTTGTAGTTAATGGATTGATGTTTTGAGTTGATGAATCAAAGACATCTTTGAAAATTATGGTTTCTATAGTTACACTTATGTCATGAGGAGGGCTGGCATGCAACATTTGTGTGTCTTGCACAATCTATTCCTCTTGCTGCTATGCACAATCTATTCCTCTTGCTGCTATTTAGTTGTGGCCATGTTAGGATCTATCTTTTTAGTCTCCTCCTCAACTATATTTCCTTCTTCCTTACAATCTTCTTTTTCATCATTCTTACACTCAAAGGGGTCCTCTTCTCCATGTTTCATAGAGGTCAATCCATAGATAAGCTTCCACATTTGGGTTGACTTCTTCACAACATCTTCAATATTTTTTTGAAGAATATTGAAGGCTCTATACTTTGGTACAAACCTTCCTCCATATTTCTTGTTTGCCTTGGCAATCTGCCCTTTTGTTAATTCTTGCATTACCTAGGCTAGTGTTGATACTCTAATTTTTTTTTCTAAATTTAAACAATAATGTGACTTTTGTTCAACAATTTTAGATAGGCCCTTTGGTATAGTGTTATCAAATTCAAGTGGAGTGTTCTTAAATTTAGACATCATTGCATACACTACCTCTTCTACTAGATTCTTCTCCTCTCTTCCAAGTTTTTCAAATTCAATATTCTTTAAACTAGATAAATTTGCATTATTTTTGACATTTTCACACATTTTTTAATATCAAAATTTGGTTTGTGCCTTACCACTTTGAATTGACTCAAATCATTTAATTCAGTCTTTTCTTCATCTGAGTTAGGCCGCGGAACATATTTTCTTCTCTGTTTCTTCTGCACTTGGCTGCCTTGTTCTGCTTGTTTGGACTTCTCCTTTGCCTTTTGTGTTGTGGCACATGTGCTAGGTCTGGTGATATGTGCACTTGAATTGGTTGGGCTTGGATTTGCAATTTTCTTTGCCTTGGTCATAGGTTGTGCCTTAGCCTTTCTCTTCTTTGGTTCAACATGTGTTGGTGCTTCCTCAACTTCTTCTCCCTTGACACCTTTGGTTTCTTCTTCTTCCTTGTCCTCTCCCATGCCTTGGGTTAATGCAAGAGGTACTTGTGTTTGTTCTTGATCTTCTTCTTCTTCACCTACACCTTCACCAAATTTGGCCTTTAATTTCCAAAGATTCTTGCAATCTTGCTAACTTCCTCTACTAGAAGTGTAGTTATTGTTGCTGATGCTTCATCAACATTGATCTCCTATCCAAGTGGTCTTAACCATCTAACCCTTGGTGTAGTAGCTTGTATAAAAGTATAATCAGTGTCAAGAAGAAAGCATATATCATTGTAGTATTGCTCAACTAGTGAAACAAGTATCCTCATCCTTTTCTTCATTGACCTCTTAAAGTCCTCAAAGTAGCTAGTCATTAATGTCTAAAAATTTTCTCCCATCTGTTCAAAAAACTCATTTATTTGAATTGCAATTGACCTATTAGTCTTCCATTTAACTATACTAAAAGAGGGGAATGTATTTTATACATAGAAGAATATGCAGATAAGTATTGAACCAAATTTACATTGTGCACTTTTGGTTTTCCTTGTAGCTCCAAGGTTCTCCATCAGTTGTTGTAGCTGGAGTTTTGCCAGATCATATGTATGATCTTTCTTCACAATCTTGTAGCCACATCTACTACAATACAGGGTACACTATTCAATCTACTAGATTGAGAAAATTTGTGTGAGTTAACCTATAAAAAAAGTTTATTAGAGGATCAATTATAGTGTCTATTGTCATTCCTCTTTTATTCCATTTTTCTCCTATGTTCTTCTCTATTACCTCTTTGGAGTCACTCCATAGAGTCTTGGGCCAATCTAGGGTTGGGAAACTAGTAACCTTTTGGATTATTCATTTGGTGATCTTTATAGGTCCTCGTTCCAGCCATAGGGATCCATCATGTATTCGGCTTAAGATGATTCTAATCTATTCAGTCTTAAAAATAGTAGGAAAGTCTAGGGCATAGGTCAAACCCTTCCTCTCGATGATTTTGAATTCTTCTTTTAGAGAACCATTCTCACATAGTCTTTCATAGTCTTCTCTGATTTCCATGTCTCCTATTCCTCCTATTTTGCAATTGTAACATTTTTAAACATCTTGTACCATAATAAATTTTTGTAGGATCATAGATAGTGCACTAGAGGGATCTTGTTTATACGCTATGTTAGGGATGGCCTTGAATATTGGTTGTTTTACTTCATTACTAACTAGTTGGACATTCAAAATCTCCTTCCCTTCTATATTCTTTGAGCTAGATGCCATATCAAACTAGGGTTTATGCAAATTTTAAATTGTGTAACTTGACCTGTGATAAATATGTTGAAAATCTTGTAGAGATGGTGTGAAATCATCCCTGAGATCTTTGTGAATTTTGTAAACAAGTTTCAATGTATCCTTCTCCTCTATTTTCTTATTTTCTTTTTCTTGAATTTGAAATGATGACAAATGAGTGAAAAACAACCATATACCCTTCAAAACCCTTGCATTTAATGCTTGGTGATTGTATAGCTATAAACTTAGCATCAACATGATTTTAGATTCACTACATATCTATAGATATTACCATCACTTAGGAGCTACTATGAGTTTGACATCAACTAGCTAGTCTTGCAGCTTGACACTAACTAGTATTCCACTTGACATACATAGAGAACATTTCATGCTTGGCAACAACATGAAAAACTCAAGGTTTTAACTTGGATTTTCAACAACATCTTGCATCTTTATTTAGGCTAATGTATTATTTTTAGTACTATTTCCTTTGGAACTAATGTGTGATATCATATTTGAATATCAGTCCCACAAACCTCTTGTTTGCTTAGTTTGATAAGGTGTGACCACCTGACCCATTAGGTGAAGTGATCCTTTCTCAATTTGATGTACTACAACCATCTTTCTTCTTCCATGTCTTATTCATCTCATTCTTGATGTGTTTAATGTCTGCCTTGCCTTTGCCTTTATCAAATTCATAACTTGCTACCTTTGACCTAGTTAGACAATGTTTTGCTGATGTGGCCAGTTTTTAAACAACTAAAACATGCGGTTTGACTCAACCATCTTTTGTAGTTGTCTCTGAAATGTGTCTTAATGTAATCCTTAGGGAAATTTCCATTTTCTTAACAATAATGATAGCTATTTCTTATGTTGTAATTGCAATTATAAAAGTGTTCATGGCTTCTTACCTTTGTTGACTTGTTTGATGACCAGATAGACTTGGATCTACATTCAAAAGCTCTATCTCCATACTTTTGACAATTGTAGCAATAGCCTTCAAATCTTGGTGTATGCATGGTTCTAGTTCTGCATTCATGTGTCTAATGACCTTGTTTGTTGCATTTATGAAAATGAGTCATATTCTTAGGCTTGACATTTTGATTTGCATTCTTGCTTCTATACACATTAGCAGTATGTCCTTTCTTACCACAAGAATGAAAAGTAAGTTTGGAGTGCTTACCTTTGATGTCCCTTTCTTCAGAAGTTTTGGATGATTCTCCTTCTTCAGTGCTTGAGTAGCCTAATCCTGATATATCATTTTTGGATCTAGGGGATTTCAATAATTGCTCAAAGTATTTTATGGCTTCATTTGGCTTGTTGAAAATTTTAGAAATTTTTATTCCTCTTTTCAAACCATTCTATAGTTGTTCATTTTACAACTTCAATGTGGTTATCTCAATGTCGTTCACATTCAATTCATGCCTTTCTTCTTCTATTCTATTACCTCACATAGCATCATGGCTTGAGATTCTTGTTCTAGGTTGATATTTATGATTTTGTCAGCTTGTGCTCTATTCTTTTCAATTAGATCTATAACTGCTACATCAAATTCATTTTAGTCTCCATTTAAAAATATCTTGGTGGTGTCTATCTCTTTGTATTGTGTGTCATTTTTTGCTATAGCAATATCATTCATTCTCTTCAAGGAACTCTTGAAAGCATCTCTAGCTTCATTAAGTTGATGTAGAATAAGATGCATTTTAATCTCTTGTTTCTCAATAGTCTTTCCCAACTTTTAGACTTCCATTTCAAGATCTTTCTTCTAAGTGACAAAGCTTCTCCTTCTAAGAACTTATCTTTGATACCAATTGTTGGAAATACAAGTAGGAAAGAAGAAAACTTCTAAGGGGGGTGAATTAGGAGTTTAAACTTCTATCCATAAAACTTTCACCATTCATTAGATGCATATAATATATAAACTAAAATAACATGTAAAGTAAATGCATCTACAACATGTAAGTAATAAAACACACATAACACTAGATATGGTCACCCAAAAACCCTCCAAATGAGAAAGTAAAACTAGGGTGGGGATGACACCCACAAATATTTATACCTACAACAATAAAGCATAGCCAATTAAGGTTACACTGGTTTGACCATGAATCATGGTTTTTCTTGTGAAAGGCCTATCTTGTTAAAGGCTTATAAAGATTGTTAAGTCCCACATTTTTAGAGGATTTCAACACCTTATTAGAAGTGTGTCAGGTTAACAGACTTTAGGTCATTCACTTAGAATGCCACCCTGTTAAGGGATTTGGTATAGCCTATTAGGACTACTCTGCCTAGAAGATTTAACTAAAATCACCGATTAATATGTCTCAACATAGATCTTGTGATTGACACTTGCCTACCTAATAATAGATCAACTCTGTACAATGTCCTTCTTGATCCCTCATGATCAGATATAACAATTCTATATCCTTCTTTATCCTTTGTTCTTCTCTAAATGATTTTGCAATACACTCTTACTACTAAGTCACCTTAAAAACTCTACAAACTACCTTTGTTCACTTCTTTAATTCTTTTATTCACTCCTTGTACACTCACACAAAAATTTTAGGGCTCTGTCCTTCTTAAAAAGACTTTGGTGGCTTAGGGTTAGGTATGAATCTACAAGTGTGATTCATCCATATTTCTACCTATAACTTCCTACTTTCCAATTGGTTGCATGTAATTTCATATGGAATCCATATATAGATTCATCCTTATCTTCAAACGATCATAATCTTTCCTTAAGCTAGCTAAAAAATGTTTTACATAGTTGTTTGTGCCATTACAAACAAATATGTCTAATTTGTGTCACTCAGTATATAAAGTCACTAATGCCGAGCATGCATTATCTTTTTGCTTCTAACTTAGCACATGAACTACTCGATATCTACTATTCACTCAGCACTTGAATTACTTGGCATGGTCTATCTTCTTGGCACCTAAGTGACTCAACACATGAGTGACTCAACACTCATTATAACTTGGCATGGTCTAATGTTTACATGTACTTGACATGCATTACTAGTTTGGCATAAACTAAGTAAATGACTTAAGTGTGTTTGATGTTCACTTGTCAAAACTAATCTAAGATCAATAGCTCCTTCCTTTGATATACCACAAGGGGTAATGTAGGTTGTACCATAGAAAATTGAGGGGTTATAGATGTAACTTGTTTCTATTCCCCTGTAGATACCTTGTCTACCTTCTCAATCTCATCAACACTCACCAATATAGGATTCTCATAAAGTTTGTCTTGGGTAGTGGATTCCATCAGTATCTTCTTCAAGTCATCCTTTGTGAGGGGATTGATGTTCTAAGTGATAGTATTAGAAACATCCTTCATCTTTAGATCATCATTTTTATGTTCACTTCATGTGGAGGATTGGCACTCAACATTAGTGTATCTAGTACACTCTATTCTATATGCTTCTCATCCTTAGCTGGTGTCTATGCATCTACATTTGTTTTAGTGTCTCCCTCTTATGTAACTGGATTAGTATCAATTGTGATTACTTCAGTTACTTGTTGTTTCTCTTCTTTGTCCTAACCTACCTCAATAGGTGCCTGCATTATTGCCTTGGGTGTTGTCACACCATATAGTGATTTCCAAATCAAAGTGGTCTTTTGTACAACATCCTCAACCTTGTTCTACAATATGTTGAATGCCTTGTATTTTGGTGCAAATTTTTCAGTATGCTTCTTCAATTCCTTGGCCATTATATCTCTATCTAGTTTTGGAATCACTCTAGCAAGTGTAGTCTCTTCGATTTGTCTTTCTATGTTTAGACTATATTGCCCCTTTTTCTTAACTCTATTAGATAATTCCTTTGGTATAGAGTTGGCAATCTCAATTGGATTTTGTTTAAATTTTTCCATCATTGCATAAATTGACTCCTCTACTTGGTTCATCTCAAATTTTCCAAGTGTATCAAATTTGATATGTGTGAGACCATATAAATTAGGATTGTTCCTTATATTCTCGCATATATTGTCTATATCTTAAGAAGGACTGTGATGTACCACTTAAAATTGGCTATATTCATCAGATTCTATCTTCTCTTCATTAAATTCAACTGGAGCAACATATTTTTTCCTTGATCTCTTTGAAGATTCCTCACCCTTGCTAGCTTGAATAGCTCTCTTCTCCTTTGGCTTGATTACTTCTTGAGTCTTCTTTGTAGCATCCCTTATGAGTGCTCTTGTAGAGGGAACTATAGGCTTACATTTTGCAACCTTCCTTGGTTTGCTGGAAATTGGTGTCTTAGATTTCCTCTTCTTTAGCTGAGATGCTTCATTGGATTCTTCCCCTTGACACCTTCTTCAATTTCTACTTCTTCTACTTGATCTTGTCCTTGAGCTTGAGTTAAGGCTAAGGGTGCATGAGCTAGTATATCCTCTTCTTCATCATCATCTTCCTCCTCCTCTTCTTCTTCATCTACTCCTTCACAAAATTTCTCTTTTAACTTCTTCACAATTTTGCTCTTCTTCCTAATGACTAAGGCAATCTTCAAATCCATTGTTATCTTATATTTGGCCACATAATAGTTTTCAAATGTAGTATCCTTAGCATCTACATCTTCTACAAGTGATGTTGTTATTGTTGCAAAGGCTTCATCAACATTGATTTCATAGCTTAATGGCCTTAGCCACCTTACCCTTGGAACAATAGATTGAAAATACATGAAATTAGTGTCAACTACAAAGAAAACATGATTGAAATATTTCTCAACTAGTGAAATTGGCATCCTTAGTCTCTTCTTCATTAATTGTTTGAAGTCCTCAAAATAACTTGTCATAATTGACTCAAAATTGTTCCCAAGTTGCTCAATAAACTCACATATCTACATTGCAATAGATCTAGTTTTTTTTTAGGCAAATTTACCAAAAGTGGGGAAATTTTTTTGTACATAAAAGAACATACATACAAGAATTGAGCCAAATTTACATTGTTCACTTTTGGTCTTCCTTATAGCTCCCAATTTTTTGACAATTACTACATTTGCAACTCGGCAAGGTCATATGTATGATCCTTCATGACTGTCTTATAGCCCATGCCAACAAAAAGACATGGTACACTATTGAGAATTCTTGATTGATATAATTTATATGCTATTATCCTCACTGCATATGCAATTAGGGGATCTAAAATAGTATCAATCGTCATCCCTCATTTGTTCCACATTGCCCCTATATTCTTCTCAATGACCTCTTTAGAATTACTTCTCATTATTTTAGGTCGGTCAAGTGTTGGATACCTTGCTACTCTATGTACAATTTTCTTGGTGATCTTCACTAGTCCATTATCCAACCATATAGAATTATCATATATTCTACACAAAACTATCTTAATCCAATTAGTCTTGAAAACATTTGGAAAATCTAGGGCATGGGTTAACCCTTTCGTCTCTACAGTTTTGAATTCATCCTTCATTGCTTCATTTTCACATAATTTTCCATAGGTTTCCCTAATTTCCATATCTCTTGTGCTTCCAAATTTACATGTATAGCAAAATCTTATGTCTTAAATGATGAAAAATATTGGCGGTATCACCGATAATGCATTAGATGGATCTTGTTTGTAAGCAATATCAGGTATGGCTCTAAAGTTTGGTTGTTTGATCTCATTACTTATCAATTGCACATTCAAAAACTCTTTACCCTATTTAACCTTAATAACTAAAGAACTAGATGCCATAATGTAAACTAGGGTTTGCAAAAATTCAAACTATGTAGCTTGACACACAATAAATACCTTTGTGAATCTACTGTGATTGTGTCGATTGACTATTGAATTTATCTTGCAAACACTATATGATCTCCTTCAATTTTGACTTTCACTCTTCATTCTTTTCTTCAAATTAAAATGGTGTCAAATGAGTAGAAATTGACCATAAAGACCTCAAAAACTTGCATTTAATGCTTAGTTATTACACAACTATAAGCTTGGCTTCAATAAAGATTTTGACTCACTTGGCTTCTATGAAGTTCCCATTCCACTTGGCAACCATTATGAGCTCAGTCAACAATAAAAAAATTGATAGCTCAACATGAACTAACATATCACTCGGCAACCATAGTGAATCTTTTCATGCTTGGTAGTAACGTGAAAACTAGAAAAACTTAAAAATTTCTTCTAGATTTTTATCAATGCCTTGCATCTTTATTCATGCATATGTAATATTTTGATAACTAAATTCATGGAACTGATGTATAGTATATCTTTTAGATATTAGTCCCACATACCTCTTGATTTCTTAATTGGAGGAGGTGTGATCACCTAACTCATTGGGTGAAGTGATCCTTTCTAAGCTTGATGTGTTGTAATCTTCCTTTCTCTTCCATGTCTTGTTCATTTCATCTCTAACTTTCTCAACATCTGCCTTTCCTTTGGCTTTGTTGAACTCACTACTTGGTGCCTTTGATCTTATTGGACAACTTATGCTTATGTGACTAGTTTTCAAATAGCTAAAACATGTGGTTTGACTCAAATTACTATAGTCACTTCTAAAATGTGTTCTTATGCAATTTTTAGAAACATGTCCATAATCTTGATAGTAGTGAAAACTATACCTTGTATTATAATCCCAATTATAAGAGTTGCCATTGTGCCTTACCTTTGTGTGCTCATTTGATGATCATTTAGGCTTGGATATACACTCATGTGCTCTATGTCCATACTTCTAATAATTATAGCAATATCCTTCAAATCTTTGTGAGCTTATGGTCCTGGTTCTTCATTCTTGTGCCTGATGTCCTTGTTTGTAGCATTTATGGTAGTGACCCATGTACTTCTTCTAAGGATTTTGATTTGTAGTCTTGCTCTTGAATACATTAGCAATATGACCTATCTTACCACAATTATGACAAGTAGGTTTAGAGTTCTTACCTTTTTTACTTCTCTCTTTGCCACTTTTGGATGATTTTCCTTCTTCAGTACTAGTGTATCCCAATCCAAAAGTATCACTATGGGATCTAGGGGATCTCATCAATTGTTCAAAGTAATTGATGGCTTCACTAGGTTTGTTGAAACTATCAATAAACTCTTTTTCTCTTTTTAGATCATTTCTTAGTTGTTCATTCTTCAAATCAGTGTTTTTATCTCAATATCCTTTGCATTCAATTCATGGTTTGCAATCATCATTTGAACCAAAGTTTCCAATTGTATGTTAGCAATCCTAGTTACCTCTGATGTTTTCTCTTCCAGTATATTGGTCAAAATCCTTTTGTCATATTCAATCATGACATTTTCCTCTCCATCTTTCTTTTTTTGCTCGGTCACCTCACATAGCAATATTAATTGGACTTATTGTTCTCTCTTTAGATTTCTAACTTCTTTAGTTAGGATTCTATTCTTTCTATCATATTTGCAACTGTTGCATCAAATTCATTTATGTTTCCATCAAAAAACAATTCAGTAGTGTCAATCTCTTGGTATAGTGTGTCATTCTCTTCAATAGAAATTTCCTTCTTTCTCTTCAGTGATATCTTCAAATAATTTCTTACTTCATTCAATTGGTGTACAAAAAGTTGTATTTCAATCTTCCAATTCTCAATAGTCTTTCCCAATATGTAGACTTCCATATCCAAGATCTTTCCTCAAAGCTGCAAAGCTTTACTTTTAGAAAACTTAGCTTTGATAGCAATTTTTTGAAATACAATAGGGAAGTAAACTTCGGGGCAAGAGGGGGGGGGGGGGGGAGGGCGCAGCAGGGTGGGGGTGGGGGTGTGAATTAGCACTTAAAAATTTTAACCTCTAAAACTATTCACCACACATCCATGTCACAATCTATGCATATAAACTGAAATACAAAATTAAACATATACATCCATAGCATGAAAGTAAAATATTCAACACATGTATGAAAAAATATATTTGGTTACCCAAAAGATCTCCAATGCATAGTAAAACTGGGGTGGGGATGATAGCCACAAATCTTCACTATTGCAGTAATAAAGTGTATCTAATGAAGGTTACAATGTTTGACCATGAAACATGATCTACCCTATAAAAGGTCTTCCCTATTAAAGGCTTAAAAGATTGTTAGATCTTACCCTATTAAATTATTTAAACACCCTACTAAAAGTGTGCATAGTAAAAGTACTTTAACTTACAATCAAGTAAGCACCTTGTTAAAGGATTTACAATAGCCTGTTAAGACTACTTTGTTAAGAGATTTAATTGATTCAGCTATTAGAATGTCTCAACAATGATCCTTCAGTTAGCACTCTATTGCTTGGTGTCAGATCACCTCTATATTGATATGTACTTGATCCTTTTTTATCAAATGTATATCTGCTATCCTTTGATTCCTTTCCTCTTTTCTACTTTAACTAATTCTACACTTTAACTCAATTCATAACACCTTAATCACCATGAATGTTTTGTTTGTGCATGCAAAATCTCTTCAATTCTCCTTAGCATTCCTTTGAAAGTTTAGGGTGTTTCTTTCTTAAGAAGACCTAGGTGACTTAGGATTAGGTATGAATCAATGGTAGTGATTCACCCATATTGCAACTTAAACCTTCCCTTTTTATGATTAGATGAATGTAATGCATAGGGATTCACAATTGATATTTGTCCTTATCATCAAAGATCATAAATCATTCCTTAAGTTGTCCCAACAATGGTTTACATATTAGTTTGTTCCATTACAAATAACCATGTCAAAACTGTGTAACTTGGAACTTGAAGTCCCTGATGCTCGACATCAACTACAACTTCAATGTTGTAACTTAGCCTCTGAATGCCTCAAAACCCAATGATCACTCAAAATCTAAATAGCTCTATCCATATCATCTATTTAGGACTTGAGTGACTCAGCACTTACTAGTTTCTTAGCTCACACTAAATATCTCTCACTCAATATATACTATCTAACAACTTATGCTCAACATGTATTACTTGTTAAACATGAACTAAGTGTTAACAATTAGCTAATAGTGATGTTATTTTTGTCATTAATGGAAACACATGATGTACATGTTGAGAGGAAACCTTCGAAATAAAGATACTTAGTGTTTGGTAATCAAAAAATTGTCTAAGGATAGCATTTGGTTTACAGTAGTGTATTGTTTTGTTTATAACATGTTGCAGACATCATATTATGACAAGAAAAGTTACATGGAGATAATATACATGTTGGTGATGATGTTTATAACCTTAAAATTTTGTGCAAACTCTATGGGATAGAGTTAATCATGATTTGATGATGTAAGACAATAGAATTGAAGGAAATAACTATTTTGTTTGCAAAAGACTTACTTGTCCAATTAGGGTTGACATCCTAGATTTTTAATCTAACTTGGAAAAGTGAATTGTGGTCTTAGCCAACTAGCTATAATTTGTGTAAAGGCATGGTATTTATGAAAAGGACTTCTTGTGATAAGAAGGTGTTCAATCTTGATGTATTAGTGCTATCTTGTACTATTGCAAAGTGAACAAACTTTTGTGAAAGTGATAAATGTGAATTTTTGTCTGGTGATCCATGATTGAGCTAAAGATAAAAGATAAAAAAAGGAAGGGAAATAATAGTAAATTAGTTGTTTGAGCAATGAGCTCTTCTTGTAGTTGAAATTGCATGTTTGGATAGTGGGCTCTTCTTGCATATATTATACTACAACTTCTAACAAGGTTGGAATCTCCTAACAGGAAATCAAAGTCTCCTAACAAGGACATCTTATATTGAATTTACTCATTGAATTGTAATAGGGTACATCCTCTAAAAAGGAACTTATATATCAGTATATTATCTAGTGGGTATCATCCCCACCAGGGTTTTCGCTTGGCCAAAGTTTCCCTAGTTAGCAAAATATGGTGTTATCAGTTATCTTTGTGCATTGCTATTGTTACTACTTAGCATTACTTTATTTCTTTGTTATACATGGTTTAAAGTAAGTAATAATATCTAGTTGAAAACTAAAGTTTTTAGATTATTGATTCATGCCCCCCACCCCCTCTTAGTAATCCCTATTTTAAACAATTGGTATCAAAGCATAGTTACTTTGAAGAGGCTTAACATCTTAAGTAAGATCCCTATGAATATCAAAATGTTGATGAAGAACCTTGAAGAAGCTCTTGAATAAATTGATCTCTTAACTGAAGAAAGAGATAAGCTAAAGTATAGATATGAAGACTCCAAAGTATACATTGGTCAATTGAAGGAAAAGATAGAACATTTGAAATCAAACCCTGAATCTATTGAATCTTGAACTAGTGATGATGACTATTCAAAATTGAAGATAGAGTAAAAGATTTTGAAGCATGAGTTGAAGATTACACATCTGAAGTTGACTTTGAGAAGTAATCCTAGAAAAGGTAGATCTAATTTGAGAACTAAAAATGCAGATCTAAGAGCAAGTTTGGCAAAGAAAACATTTAAGTTTGAAACATTGAAAGAAGATCATGAAGAACTCCATAAGTACAATACTATTGTGAAAGGTGAATTGAAATAGTGCAAACAATAGCTTGAGAAAATTTATTCTAGTAGAGAAAAACTTGATGATTCAATGTCTATATAGAGACCTACTTATGATAATATTGGTCTTGGTTATCTAATTAACATGTCTAAAGAGAAACCTGAGATTACATCAGATCTAAACAAAAAAGACAAATTTGATGATAAGATTGAGTCCAGTCAATATTTTGAGAAACCTAAAGAAGTTGAGCAAAACAAAAAAGTTGAAACCTTGGATGAACCTAAGCATGTGTAGACTCCCAAGGAAACTAGGTTTGAATTTAGAGGTAATTGCATTTTATGTAATGAAATAGGTCATATGAAAAGAGATTGTACTAATAAATCATTTAATCATGTTAAGGACTTTTACTATTATAATTGTCATAATATGGGTCATAATGCAATTGATTGTAGGAAACCTAAGTATGATAATGATAGAAGAAATTGTTAGAATTTGCCTAAGGGAAAAATTCACCCAGGAACTAAGAACTCAAACACAAGCACACAGTAGACCAAAGAGAGAGAGTATGATCAGAATAACAATGTATTCAATAACTAGTTCATAGAGATACACTAGGAGTGCCTAAATATAAAGGCCTCTGTGATACATCTAGAATACCTCGTAATCAACACCATGATGTGTCATACAACCAAGCACATGTCCACCAGATATGGGTTATCCTCCATTAAGCACGAAAGTAAGTGTGGTGATGTGAGGATAAGCCTACACGGGTGTGACATGCAAATCAGTATTATAGACACCATATGCTTAAATAGAGTTGTGTACTCCTGTGTTGTCTACATGACAACTCAAAAGGTGTGCAAAGTCCTAAGTGTCTCACAAATAAAATAATAAAATAATACAAAAATAATATACTAATGCATTAACCTAAGTAAACTTAAGTGTAATTAGTAAATATTTATTTACACCAACACTCCCCCTTAAGTGTAACTTTAGGGGAATACCCTTAAGCTTATGAACTAGGATGAAGATGCATAATGGGTCCTGGCTATTAGGCCATGTTAGGTACCCATGTACATAATGAAAATGCAATCTCCCATAAAGTGAGGAAAGAGGGAAAACCTCATGGGAAAAACTCTCCCCCAAAAAGAGAGATAAGTAAGGATGCATTGATGGATGGAGTAATCAAGACCCCCCCATTATGACATACATCCAATATATACATAAGAGAATAAGAGAAGGAAGAGAGATAGAATAGACTCCCCCCCCCCAAAGAAGAATGCCAATAAGTGAAAGCCACTCCAATGAAGAAGCTAGTTCATGAATGGAAAATGGTGTTCCTCCCCTTAAGAAGAAAAAATGGCAAAGGTACACTCCTAAAGATGTATGCTGGCCCTAAAACCTGCTCAAGTATCCCTATACTGATGTTGAAGTTCACCCCTTCCAACTGTGTTGAAAAGAACGAATGTAGATCTATCAAGGATGTCTGTTGAACATGTTCCACTAAACCATCTATCTCCTCAACTGAAAAAGAGACCTCCACTAATTTTTGTTCATAAGGATCTACAATCACACCAACCTATAAAGATTGATCATGTAGAGAATGGACTTGAGGGTTAGAGTGAGCCCTCACAACAACTATAGAAGAATCATCATCAATGAGAAGATATAAGTCCTCAAGTCTATCTCCCAAGTCAAGTGAAGTTGGAGGTGGAAGAAGAGGTGTACCATGATGTGATGGACCTTTCACTATGGTAATATAAGCACGTGGACTGGATTGATGTGATTTCTCACTGCAACTATCGATAGAACCCCACATGTCTGAACTTGTTGAAGCACTATTGCAGGTGTCACTATCAGTTTCCACTATGTATGATGTGTGAAGAGGAGTAGAGGACAAGCTGGGAGAACTTTCCTCAAAGTGAAGATCCTTCTCCACAAAAATTTCATGTGTCTCAGGATCCATGAGTCTATAAGCCTTCAGATTGTCTTCATAGGCAATAAAGGTACAAGACCTAGGTGTTGGTGCCTCGCAACTCCTAGAAGAAAGGTTTGCCCATGCTGGACAACTATAGACTCTAAGGTGACCCACAACTGGTTTTCTGCAACACCATGCCTCAAAAGGAGTCTTGCCATCTAAGGCTAGATGAGGAGACTTGTTAAGTATGTGAGTAGCATTGCTAAGGGCTTCAACTTCCAGTGTAGGATCAAGAGACTTGGCCTTTATCATGCAACTTGCCATGGTCTTGAGAGTCCTAATCCTCATAGCTACAACATCTTTCTTGTGCGGACTAAATGCTGGTGAGTTCTGAAGATCAATCCCCTCAATTCTGCAAAAGTTCTTAAGTCTTTTGACAAAATGTCTATTCTCATTGTCCACTCTAAGTACTTTGATGGCTTTCCTTAACTTGTGTTCAACATGAGTCTTGAAGTCTTGAAGCTTATGAACTACTTCATTCTTGTGATGAAGGAAGAAGACCCAAGTGAATCTTGAAAAATTATCAACAAATGTAAGTATGTAGTGGCCTTGGCTGACTAAAGTCACTACAAAGGGTCCTGCTAATACCATGTGAACTAGCTGAAGAACAATTGGAGCTTGAGAAGACTTCCCTTTATCATACTTCTCCTTGAGATGCATATCCACTAAACAAGATGAACACTCTCCCTTAGAAAAGTTTATATTAGGTAGACCTTTGACCATATATTTTGAAAAAAGTTGCTGAAGAGAGTGGAAGTCAAGGTGACCAAACCACTCATGCCATAAGTTGTTTGAAGTAGAGTGAGTTAACAAGGCTTTGGAAGGACTCTTAGGCACAAAGTGGGAGAAGGAGTATAACCTCTTTTTATCATTGACTTTCCCCACTACTATCAATGAATCATCTTTGAGACTTCGCACCATCACTGAATCGGGAAGGAACTTAACCTTATGACCATCTCCAAGGTGAGTGATTTGGTAAACTGATAGGAGATTGGAGCTTAGATTTGGAACATAGAGAACATCTTTGAATTCCCCATCTTCCATTTCCACATGTCCTTTCCCTTCAACTTCCATCTTAGTATCATCTCCCATGAAGATGTGTGGTACCTTTGACTGCTTCAATGAAGAAAAGTCTTGCTTTGAAGAACCCATTTGGTAAGAGGCACCTGAGTCAAGTATCCATTTCGAAGAAGAACTTGTGTTTTCCATAAGTGCTTGACCTTTACCCTTTGAAGAGGTGGGAGTAGAATCCTTGGAAGTACCTAGTACTTGAATTTTCTTCTTCTTGAGTAGATTTTCTAACTCATCGATTCTTTTTGTCTTGCAATGATGCTCATCATGATTTGGCTTTTTGCAGTATGCACAAAAGAGTTTGTCCTTCTTTTCATTAGTTCCCTTTTTGTTTGAAGAAGAATCACCTTGTCGAGAGGAGGATTTTTGTGTCTCAGATTGTGTTTTTTGCTTCCACTGCTTCTTCTTGTTGTTGCTTTTTCCCACTTGACTAGATTTGGGATCATCACTAGCCACCAAGGCTTTGGTCTGAGATGACTTGAGAAGTCCAAATCCCACCAAGTGAGATTGTTCAACAATCAACATGTCTGCAAATCCATCAAAGGAAGGCTTCTGGTAAGCAGATCCCATGGTCAACCTATGCGTATTAAAGCTTGAAACAAAGTTGGTGTACTTAGAAGGTAGCTTCTTCAGGATGTGATGAATCAACCTATCATCTTTCATGAGATTTCCACAATCTTTAGGAAGTGCCCTATACTCATTGAATTTAATGATGTAATCCTGAATTGTGTCATAATTCTTAGGATCCAAGAGAAGTAGATCATCCTCAATCTGAAATCCCTTTTCTTCATCCACTTTACCATACAACTGTTCAAGTTTATCCCAAGCTTCCTTAGATTCTAAACAATTTTTAATGTGAAAGAGAAGCTCCCCATGTACACAACTCCTAATTACACCTAAAGCTTGTTGGTCTTGTCTTTTCCAATCAATGATTTCTTTAGCATCAATAGGTTTTTTAATTGTACCATCAACATAAAGACTATATCCTTTTTCCATTAATCTACTCCATGCAATATCTTTCCATGTAGAATAGTTGCAAGAAGTTAAAGGAGGATGTTTAAAACCCATGATACAGAAATGAAAAGAGCACAAAAGAGAGACACAAGAAACACAATACACCCCCTCCCCCCCCCCCCCCCCTTTTTCACTCAATCAAACGATCCCCCAAAAAAAAGATGCTATTGGCACTTTATAAGTAGTGCATTTACAATGGGCTGCTTGTCAAAGTGGACTTTTTGATTTTGCTTTTACAACTACCTTATGAGGCTAAAATCTGTCACTTAAGCACTGTAGCTTAGTTTTACAATAATTCTTAAAAAGAATGAAAGCTTTATAATACCAAAGAAGGCCTGATTCTGAGAGTGAGAAATTGGTCCATAGAACCTTAAAATCTGACTTTAGATCTGGAAAGTAGACAAAAAAAACCAACTTGAAAAAGTGACTAGATGTGCCCATATGGAGCTTCTAAAGTTGCAAAATGTAAGATTATGCAAGTATAGTCACCAAAAAATTCAAATTTTGCAAAATCTATGTAGCAAAACTAAAAAACAACACCACCACTAGAAAACTCAAGAAATTCTACCTAATTTTAAAAAAAATTGCACTTGAATTAGAGTTCAAATGTCTGACATATGAGCTTGCAAAGTCAGGCTGCCAAACTAAAAAACAATCTAGAGAGGGGTCTAGAAGGAGAACTATGAGTTTAAATTTGATTATCAAATGACCATCAATGCAGTTGTAAAACACCTAGAACTAACATTGTCATGTCCCCTTTTCAAATAATTAAAAAAGAAAATCTTTGCTAAGGCAGGCAGGCCCAAGAAAGTAAAGTTTCGGAAAAAGGGGGGTTAATCTTTGGAAACCGTTGGACTAATAAATGAAAATTATTATTAAAATAAGTTTCATTAACCTCTCTTGGATGTGAGTTACAGTTATGCCCTCTTTTAAGGGGTTTGGAGGGATTTTGGGCTCATTCCAGAACTTGATTTTTGCTCATTCTTTGCTATTCTTCAGAGGCTGCCAAACCTGTGGAGAAGGAGACCCAAGAACGGGAGTTTGCAGGTTTCCAGGGAGACCCAAGAATGGGAGTTTGCAGGTTTCCAGGAAGGCTAAAGACGGGAGTTTGAAGCCATTCCATGTGCATGCTCATACAGAGTTTGCCTTTGTGCTGAACAGTGCAGATTTGTGAGTTTTCAGGTGTGTTTTTGTATGAGTTTGGTGTTTACAGTTGAGTATTTCATATCAGTTTGGATTGCTGCTGTATATCAGACTTTTAAATGTTAAAATAGAGCTGAATATATATATTTGGACGTGATTAAACTTCTGAGATAGATTATTAGTGTTTTTGTGGTGTTTTCGGGCATATTTTGTGCTATTTCGGGAGCCCGATGCGCATAGTTTTGGTCCTACATTTTCGAGCTTTTGTGTAAAGGCTATATGGATCTGGAAATGTAAATTTTTAGGCTGTTATGCTGCTGAAAGTTCTGTAAAAATTTCCATTTTCAGATTTATTAATATTTTGTGAAGTTGTGAAGCTTTTAGCACTATTTTCAGCATACCCGATTTGGTGTTTCTTGAGGAATTTGGTGGATCTTTGGGATATTAGTTGTTTGATCTTAAAGATCTGATTAAAGGTTGGAAATATCATGTAAAATCAGAAAAGGGACATTTCAGTGGTATCAGAGCCATGATCTTGCCAGCTTGAGGGTTTGTAGAAGTTGCAGATGCATGTCAAAATTTATGGTTGCATGCTACTTCAAATCATTTTAATGTTAGTTCTTGGTGAATTTGGTGGTTGTAGAAGTTTGCATTTCAGTTTTGACAAGTACCCAGATCTTGCATGTTAGTTCTGACAACTACCCAGATCTTGCATGTCATAATTTGGTGGTTGCATGTTGCTTCTAATCAGTTGCATGTCCAAATCTATGGTTGCATGCTACTTCTAATCATTTGCATGTTAGTTCTTGGTGTTTGAAGAAGTTATATCCTATTGGGGTTACACTCTACTTTATCCAGAATGGACAGGTATAGTACAGAGTCTCAGAGGAAACGATCTTGGACAATTGATAGCCAGAGTCAAAGCAGTAGAAAGGATGGGTATTTAGACATTCAAGATAAACTTATGAAAATAAGCCATGACATGTCTAAATAGTTGGTTGAGCACCACCGTATAATGAATGACATGTTATCTGACCCAGCTAAGGTGGATAAGTTGACTGGATTTCTATTTCGTAAATTTTCTCACAGGACAGATGACACAATTCCCAAAAACTTGCATGAGGAGTTTGAGAAACTAGCTGATAGCCAGGTAGAGGTCTCAGATTATACTCTGCCACAGGAGGTGGTGGGAAAAGATATTACACAGATTGATAGTAACGGTCAACTTGATACTCAAATTGAGACAATTGTTTACAGGTCGTTAAAGGGTGATGCCATAGGTATTCAGGATGGTATAGTTACAACAGGCAGTGACTACAGTGTAGTGGGTTCAGATGATGATTATGAGGATGTTGTTGTGCAGGATGGTGAGATACCTGGTAGAGATGAGCAGACATTGAGCATTCATGACTTTGCTGAGAAAGAGTACCAGACACAGTTAGATGCTTCATCACATGAGGTTGAGGCTGGTAGTACTTCACATGATTTGTCCAGCCAGCTGAAGGTGAACAAAGATAGTAGTGTGACTTCATTATCTCATCATGACAGGTATGTGGAGTTAGTTGGCATTGGTCATATTACTCAGGTGAGGAGTTTTCTTGAGTTACCAGTTGATTCTAGTTTACGGATATGGACTCGAGATTGTTATATTGGCATTTGGGATTCAGTTGACTGGAGATCTTTAACAGTTTTTGGTAGCAGTGTTTGTTTGGGTGCTATCATGGATTTGATTAGCAGATTGCACGGTGTTGTCTTTTCTTGTGCCAGGAGCTTATCCAATGTTGGTATTAGTTTCTATACACCGATGTTGGGCTTTGTTCATATATCCAGTCGACCATACTTGCTGGAATGTGTTGATGATATTTCATATTTGGCAGTGTGTACAGATGAGTCTCAGGATCATATTGGCATTGATGACATCCAGGAGGATGCAGTGGGCAGTTTTGAAGACTTAGTTTCCTTGGGTATAGAGGAGTTGGACATCAATGCTAATGTTTTTGATACTCCGTATGTTGATATGAGTTTTAGATTTGATTCACAGGATATGGATGGTAATACTCTAGAGACTAGTAACTTTGAGGATACTCCTTTAGACAGTGCATCAGAGGAGGTTTGTAGGAGACAATCAAGCCAGTGCCATCATGTGTCTAATCAGTTGAGAGTTAGTGACCAAGACATTGCTATCACTTGCCAGCATTTCGATGCTGCTCGTCAGTTGTTAGCAGTTTATGGATGGGGTTCTCCTACTAGTGATGAGCAGGGAGGCAGTTATCTTTCCTTGACAGAGTTCCACTCTTTATGGGAGGCTATCCAGATTCTGAGACAAGATTATATGCAGTTGGTAACCGACAGAGATTATCTTATGAAGTGGGGCAGTACAACATATGATGCATTGTTGGCCAAGGAAGATGAGGTGAGTGAGCTTACTGAGCAGCTTGTGGTGACTTCTGAGATTCTTGAGAGTACACAGTTGGCTTTCAAGGAGTCATAGTTTCATTTGGCTAAGGTGACCATGGAGTTAGAGCGACTACAGTCTTCACCTGATTCTATACAGTCACAAGCAGTGGTGTTGGGTGATCCGAGGATGTCCATGGTCGAGATTGTCAGAGAAAATGGAGATGGGGATGCATCGATTCTTGATACTAACATTGGAATATCAGGTTCATTCCCACTAGAGTTAGGTTCAGTTGAGTTGGGTGTTGTAGAAGATTGTTGTATGCTTGACATGGTGGTGGCCTCTAGTATTGATGGCACAAAGACTAGAGATTTATCAAAGATCATGTGTGATGTTGGTGAGTCGATAGTTGGCATGGTTCCTACTAGTAACACTACTCCCTTGGTGATATCTTCAGAGGTAGTAGTTAGTTCCAACATGGTTAATGATCAATTGCAGTTAGTTACATCTGGATTGCAGTCTGAGCCACTGACTGAGATTGGTGCATTCTATCAGCATTACATTGTGAGGTATGCTCATCTATCTACCTTTGATGACCATGTTGATGAGATGATGATACAGAGATGTACTTTGGTTCCTAGTGCTTATCATCAGTTATGGGATAGTTTGATGCCTCAGGATGAGAGTTGTGATGGGCATGACATGGTGATAGGTCCTGCAATTGATAGGTTGATAATACATGACTTAGAGTAGGAGTTTTGGAGTGATGCTTTAGCAGGTGTTGTTATTGATTCTACTCCTTTGGCTATGACATCTCTTGACTTAGCTGGTGATCAGTCACAGTGGGTTGTATCACTTCTTCATGGTGAGCTGTTGACTGAGCTTGGTTTTTTTTATCAACATTATATTGCAGGGTATGTACATCAGTTAGCATTTGATCCTTGTGCTGAGGAGTTGATGGCAGACAAATTTGGTTTGGATTCCATTTCTTACTCTTTATCTTGTAATGTCTTTTCACCATCAGCAGTGTATGGGAGTTATGGTTATGAGATAGTGGCCGATGATTTGCAGAGTTGTGTTGACTGCAGGAGATGTACAGTGTGTGGATTCTCCATACTTGGTACAGTTTCATTTAAGAGGGTTCACCATTGTTGCAGAGTTGGATTGTACATTCCATATAGGCCAGTGCGATGTGTTGATGGTATTTACTGTGTTGGTAGTTTGATTTGTCCACTTTACTTGGGTTCTGATGTTCTAAGAGTTTGTGCCTCATGGGTTTTTGATTGTGGTAGTGGTGATTTCGGAGTTTGGTTGAGCTATAATTGTCAATTTGATTATGGATTCCTCTTGGTCATATTGCAGAGGATATTGCAGGAGCCTGTGTTAATTGGTAGTAGTATAGTTCATGACTACATTTGGGATCCAGGTGGATTGATTGGTTTATTGTTCAGCCATTGCTTGAGGACAAGCAATGATTGGGAGGGGAGGACTTGTCATGTCCCCTTTTCAAATAATTAAAAAAGAAAATCTTTGCTAAGGCAGGCAGGCCCAAGAAAGTAAAGTTTCGAAAAAAGGGGGGTTAATCTTTGGAAACCGTTGGACTAATAAATGAAAATTATTATTAAAATAAGTTTCATTAACCTCTCTTGGATGTGAGTTACAGTTATGCCCTCTTTTAAGGGGTTTGGAGGGATTTTGGGCTCATTCCAGAACTTGATTTTTGCTCATTCTTTGCTATTCTTCAGAGGCTGCCAAACCTGTGGAGAAGGAGACCCAAGAACGGGAGTTTGCAGGTTTCCAGGGAGACCCAAGAACGAGAGTTTGTAGGTTTCCAGGAAGGCTAAAGACAGGAGTTTGAAGCCATTCCATGTGCATGCTCATACAGAGTTTGCCTTTGTGCTGAACAGTGTAGATTTGTGAGTTTTCGGGTGTGTTTTTGTATGAGTTTGGTGTTTACAGTTGAGTATTTCATATCAGTTTGGATTGCTGCTGTATATCAGACTTTTAAATGTTAAAATAGAGCTGAATATATATATTGGGACGTGATTAAACTTCTGAGATAGATTATTAGTGTTTTTGTGGTGTTTCCGGGCATATTTTGTGCTATTTCGGGAGCCCGATGCGCATAGTTTTGGTCCTACATTTTCGAGCTGTTGTGTAAAGGCTATACGGATCTGGAAATGTCAATTTTTAGGCTGTTATGCTGCTGAAAGTTCTGTAAAAATTTCCATTTTCAGATTTATTAATATTTTGTGAAGTTGTGAAGCTTTTAGCACTATTTTCAGCATACCCGATTTGGGGTTTCTTGAGGAATTTGGTGGATCTTTGGGATATTAGTTGTTTGATCTTAAAGATCTGATTAAAGGTTGGAAATATCATGTAAAATCAGAAAAGGGACATTTCAAACGTCCAAATGGCCATCAATTTTAACCCACTGTTATGCTGACGTTAGCAACAAATTTGCACCATGTGCTAACATGGCAAGATGACTCATCGTCCATACTGTATGGAAAAGACATGTGGCATGTTCGTACTGCTAACATGTCAAATGATAGGTTGCACAGGTGATGTGGTCATCCCGATCCTCCATGGCAAAAGTGATTGTGGGCGATTATTGGTTGCCATGTGGTAGCATCGTACTGGTTCACGTGTGGGCGAGAAATTTGGTGCTGGATGGGAAATGTGTTCTATGCTATAGCAGCAAAAAATATTAAGCATAGCCAAAGTTTAAAAATGTGTCAGAGACACATTCAAAATTTTCTAAAGCAACTACTGCAAAATGTTATCTATAGCCAGGAGTTTGAGTCGCTGCCAAACTGTTGTAGAAAAACCTTCGATAGCAGGATGCAGGTGGCTGGTAATGTTTTTGCAGCGATGCCAAATTCTCCAATGCAGGTGACCGAAACTCTGTGAGGGCAATCGTTAGAGATGCGAGTTCCAAAAATTTACAACGTTGCAGGCCAGGAAATCGAAAGGAGTGGCAGAGATAACCGTAGCCTTTTCGGGTTCATAGAGGGTTTATCCCACATTGACAGTGGGAAAGCGCCTTACACATTTTAAATTGAAAGGGCCACAAGTGGAGAGTGTGTCACGGGCTTCTGAAAATGCTTTCGTAGTGGCTGAAATTTCAATTTGTTGCTCGCAGGGACTGCCAAAAATTGTGTAGTACGATCGTTGCTCTCTGTGACTGTGGTACAGACATGGAGCATAAACTAAATATGCCCTATGAACAAATAAAAATACTCTCCACAAGTGGCAGACCTAGGATGTCACTACCCGGGTCTGTTAAAAAAAATTTCCATGAATTTCCCCAAATACTCTGATGAGAAATTAATAGCAGAAAAATAAAAAAATGAAGATCTGAATAATCAATTGAATCTGCGAAAAAAGACCATACCCATACTGCAAATTAGGGCTTTCGGGTTCTGATTTGCAATATTTTTTTGCCTCATAGTCGACTTTGGACCAAGGTAGGTGTATTTATAGTCAATTTTCACTGGTTCAACATTTTGGATGCAATGGCGAGGTCAGATCTGGCTCTAGACACTCCCAATTTCTGCAGCACTCTAGATTCAGGCTGAGGTGATGAAGCAAGTGTGGTCTTGAATGGCTATGTGATGAGAAAGTCTCTATGCTCTGATACCATGTAAGAATTTTCCTAAGGGAAAAATTCACCCAGGAACTAAGAACTCAAACATAAGCACACAGTAGACCAAAGAGAGAGTATATGATCAAAATAACAATGTATTCAATAACTGGTTCATAGAGTACACTAGGAGTGCTTGAATATAAAGACCTCTAAGATAAATCTAGAATTCTTCATAATCAGCACCATGATGTGTCATACAACCAAGCACATGTCCACTAGATATGGGTTATCCTCCATCAAGCACAAAAGTAAGTGCGGTGATGTGAAGATAAGCCTACAAGGGTGTGACATGCAAAATAGTGTGATAGACACCATGTGCTTAAATAGAGTTGCGTACTCTTGTGTTGTCTACATGACAACTCAAAAGGTGTGCAAAGTCCTAAGTGTCTCACAAATAAAATAATAAAATAATGCAAAATATTAAACTAATGCATTAACCTAAGTAAACTTAAGTAAGTGTAATAAGTAAATACTTATTTACACCAACAGAAATAGTAGAATGTCTAGAAATAATAACCCTACAAATAGAAGAAGATATAAAGAAAGAACATCAAGAGAAAGAAGATCTTATGTAGACAAAAGATAGATTGTGTGTTAAAAGTGTAATAACTTAGGACACATTTCTTGGAATTGTCATGCATCTAATGATTAGCTAAATCCTAGAAGCGGAGCACCTATATGTCAGTTATGCAATAACTTTAGACACACAATGAAGTACTAGAAAAAGAACATAAACTTTGGAGATAGAAGAAAAAATGGAAGAAACTTTGGGAACAAAAGGAATAATAGAAGGAACCAAGAAAGGAACTTGGGAACTAGTCAAAAAAATGAAGAAAAAAAAAAACATTGTGAGTGAACTTTGAGAAGAACTTAATGAAACTTTTGTGAAAGGAATAAACATCTCAAAAGAAAATTTAAATGATGATGACACAAAAGGAATGAAGTTAGTTGTTGAGTTTAATTCAATCAAGTTGAATTAAGCTTTTTCACACCATCAATATTTGAGAACGTCAGTTAGAGATCAAATTAGAGCTAGAAAAGTTAGGAAAAGGTGTATCCAATTATTTTTAGGTGGTACCTAAGCTCACTTGTGATTTAGATCTCATCTAAACAAGTTATGATGAAATTTTGCATTACTAATATTACAGTAAAGGCTAATTTTGTAACAGAAGATGAAAAGTATAATTTTGCAAAGAATTTCATGATGCAAAGTCTTGAGGATAATTTTCATGATAGAGGGAGGCTATAGCAAACCTTGGGTGACATTTGAAGATTGGATAGATGAGTTTCAGCAGTTATGTAATTACCAAACATAATTGACAAATTTTTCATATTTGTGAATTATGTAATGAATGCAAGTTGAAGTTGATCAATAAATGGAGTAGAAAATTGAATTTTACTTATTGCAAATAAATTTGAAGTGAAGAGCATCTAGAAGTGACTTATAAGAGTGATTTCATAGAAAACCCTATTTTTGGAAAGAGGTATTTTATCATTTTTCCACAAATTTGTTTGGTAAAAGATATTGTTTGATAAAGATCATGGATATGTCAGTTGTTCATAGTGTTTAAAATGAGGATAGACCTACGTTGAAGGTAGTTTCCATAAAACTTAGTTATAGAAACCCTAACTCTACATTGTCTATCACTCTGAACAACGTAGTTTACCTTGAAGAGGTAGACAATTATTTGAGTTATAAGTTTGAGTCAATTGGTAGTGAATATATGAACAAAGATATAAAACTAGTCTTAACCATGACATGACTATGAAGCACACATTTGATCACTTAAAGGAATTTGATTTGTTGAAGTATCATTTCTACCATGAGCTAGATATAGATGAATGGACTCAAATTATACTGAGTAGAATTGATGATGGAAAATTGTCGATGCAATATAATGTAGTAGAGATTTCTACTGATCTTATTCACAAGGTAACTAGTCTTAGAAAATAAGGCAATGTACCTATAGGTGTAAAGCTGGTTAAGAAAAAAGTGGAAAGTTACAATAAGGTAGTATACAATGGGAAAGCTATGATAATTAGCTCCATCAAGAAAAATGATGTGAGATTTCTTAGTATATTTATTGCTTATTCAGTTTGTACAAGTTCTCAGGTAGATGAACTTTTAGCAAGATTTATTTATGCAACATAAAAGATATGTGTTGAGAAAGAGAAAGTTAATTTGAGTGAAATACTAAGAATGAAACTCTTGGAAAACCTTGAAAAAATTAGGACAAAGAATGGTGTGTCTAGATTGCAATCATTGATAAATCACATAATATTTCATGTGTTGAAGAGATTCCCTTACTTATCAGTAACAACTATAATGAGTAGTGACAAATGCACTATGAAAAAGATTATAGAGGTATGTAAAAGGCACCCTTCAGACAAGATATTAGATAGTGGAAACTTAATAATGAAAACCTTTCAAAATGAGATGAAACAAAGATTTAGATTTCACCTACAATTGTGAATAGATTCAAGGAGGATATATGTATTATAGTTGATATAGATCACACTTACATTCAAGTAGTGGAACCTTAGCATACAATTTTGAATCCTTTGAGCTATGAGTTGAATGATGATGTTGTAGTTGGTTACATTGAATTTTTGTTATATTTGGACAAAGATAAAGCTAAATATAGATTTCAAACATTTGATGAAATTAAACATCATGTTCACCAAGAACCTTGGAGAAGGAAACTCACAAGAAGGTTGAGTCAATCATGAAGAAGACACTATCTGAGGCCAGTATGACAGAGAGTGAATCTGAGGCCATGAGACAGAAAATGAAATAAGGTGTACTAAACATACAACCCTTGTCAGATTTAGTTGCTAAGACATCTTTAGGACATAGCATACCATATGTAGCAGTGTCTAATGTTCATTCCATTGAACAAAAGAGAAAATTAGAGAGATTAGTTGAAGCAATGTCAACAAAGACTAAGAGAGTCAAATAGATGGCCACACAACCTGGTAAGAGGTAGAAAAAATTGTTGAAAATTGAATCTAGTGATGATGAAGAGGTTGAGGAACAAGAAACCAAATAGGCAGAAAGGTGACTCCACCTAAGCAAGCAACAGACAAATCTCGACAACCTTGGAAGATGAAGATTGAGAAGATAAACACATTGACTGCAAATAAGGGAAACTTTGTTCCGATGAACAAATTTTATGATCTATATAATAACTTCAAAAAGGATTAGATTGATATATCTACTATGAGACATATCATTGAAAACAATCTTAGTATAAAGGATATTAAAGGAGTAGTGAACCAAAAAGTCTATCAAATGCTCATAGAAAAGAAGATTCCCACAAGAGAAGAAGACCTTGAACTTCAGAAGTCTATGCTAAGGACCATTTGCAAGACTAATGATGAAGATGAAATTAAGAGATTGCTGAATAACCTTGCAACATTCTTGAGGAATAAGTTGAGGCCATTCTTATTCATGGTTTGTGGGAAGGATAAGTTGAGAAAGGAGACATCAAAAACTATCAGTAAAATGTCAAAGTCACAGGAAACATCTACTCTAGCTCCTAGAAACTTGGAAGTATCAGTAAGTGGTGATACTATGAAGATTGATCAAACCAATGTTACTCTTAACATTGATTATACAAATCCATTTGGTGGTTCCAAACCAAATGTATGAGACACTGAGGATATTAAGGAAAAATTTGAAATAATTTGAGAAAGAAAAGAGGCTAATAGAAGTTGAAAAGAAGAAGATAGAGGAAGCCAAGTAGAAGTTGCTTAAGGAAGAAAGGAAAAGAAAGGAAGATGAAGATAAGAGAAGGATTTCAGAAGAAAAGGAAAAGAAAATAGAGGAAGAATAGAGAAAAAGATTAGAAGAGAAGAAAGAAAGAGAGGAAAAGTAAAGGATAGAAGAGGAAGAGAGGAAAACTAAAGAAGCAACAAAGAAATAGAGGGAGGATGAGACTAAATCATCTAGTTCATCTAATCCACTCTCTCTTGTAAGTTTGGCTACTGATGATGATGATCAAACTGATCTAATCTCATCCTTATATAGACTTTTATAGAGGAATAAAATAGTTAAGAGTTTGTAGAGATCATTAATGGAAATGACTGACATAATGCACCATATTTTGATAGTACAACATACTGAGTTAGATCCCGAATATAGAGCACAAGTAGTACTAAAGTCTTTTGATGAAGATTTTACTAACTTATTGAATGTTGCTAAAGCAAAGGCTCAAATATCCCATGATGCTAATCTATTTAGCACCATCTACTAGAACATCAAGAATGACCTAGTCAATCTTGATACATGCATAAAAGAACTTTAGAAATGTCAACAAGAAGGGAAAGATTTGTATATTAAGTGTACCTTATGATACAAACTAACTAAAGACTTGGACACTCAGATAGAGGCAAAGGTGAAGGAGATAGAGGCTTTATCTAGCTTAATCCAACACTTGTCTATCAAAATTGATGATATTGAGAGTAAAGTTGCCCATGTTCACAACAATATCAGGAAATTGGAACTTTAGAAAGAGAAGATATTAAAGAAAACATTTGATTTTAGAGAATCCATTGCTTTGAAATTATCTTTTGTTGAGAAGCAACTAGAAGAATGTGTCAAAGCCAAGGACACATATACTAACTTTTTGTATTTAGATATCGATGTAGTTGAGATTGCATCATTTGTACTATGCCCAATTCTCACATCAACTAAGTGTACCAAAGAGACATGGACAAAAGGGATGGACAATTTGAAGACTATTTTTGATGATTGTATGAAGATAATTTTAGCATAAAGGGAAGACAACAATTTCAACAATTTTGATAGTTTTTGACTGAATCTTGACATTTTGACCTTTGTCATTGATGTCAAAGGGAGAGAGATTCATGTCACAATCGTATACATGTCATTGTTTGGAAAGATAAAAATAGGAGAGATACATGTGGAGATTATAAAAGTGTAAAGTATATTGTAAGGGGGAGCATATATGTAAATTTGAACAAGTTGTAATAGATGTAATGCTTATCTTGATAGTTATGTTTTTTTGTCACATAGCCAATTTTCCCTATTTTTTTGCTATCAATGCCAAAGGGGGAGATTGTTGACAAATTGCTAATAGTGATATTTAATTATTGTAATAAATGGAAACACATGATATACATGTTGATAGGAAACCTCAAAAATAAAGATACTTAGTGTTTGGTAATCAAAAAATTATCTAAGTATAGAATTTTGTTTACAATAGTGTTTTGTTTTGTTTATAACATGTTGCAGACATCATATTATGATAAGATAAGTTACATAGAGATAGTATACATGTTGGTGATGACATGTATAACCTCAAAAGTTTGTATAGACTATATGAAATAGAGTTAATCATGTTTTCATGATGCAGGACAATGAAACTGAAGGAAAGAATTGTTATGTTTGCAAAAGATCTACTTGTCCAATTAGGGCCAACATCCTAGATGTTTAATCTAACTTGGAAAATTGAATTGTGGTCTTACCCAACCCAGCAGTAATATGTGTAAAGGCATGGTATTCATGCAAAGGACTTCTTGCAATAAGAAGGTGTGTGAAATCTTGGTGTATTTTTGCTATCTTGTAAGATTGTGAAATGAGTGAACTTTTGCAAAAGCCATACATGAAAAGTTTTATCTAGTGATCTAATTTTTTCACTAATAAAAAACTCAACTGATATGTCAATAATAACTCTATTCAACCAATACATAAATCAACACTTAATAATTAATTCCATTAGAAAAGAAGTAATAATTACTTATTGAACTCATAATTTGACAACAATTATACTGATGGGAAGATGATAATTTCCTTAAGAAACCCTTTTGATTTCAATAAATTAAGAAAAAAAATTGAATTTTTTCATATCACCACTTTTTGGCCTATCATGATCATGCACATATGCAAAAAGGAGATGGGTATGTGTATCATGGTGTGCTAAAATGTGGGAGTTTGAAAATGTCTAAAAGCATTTCAAAATCTACATTGACTTTTTTCCACCCATCCTGATCTCAAGGAAAAAAGGTTGGGCCAAACCTTATTGGATACTTGATATCATATTAGGCATTTAACATGATATTGGATACCCGAAACCTATGACTTGGATTTAAAAAAATAAGAGCAAATAACACATTTGTGTTTAGGTTTGTTTTGAGTTGACCCCATTTCAAGCATATGATATAGCAATGAGTATATGATATAGGTAATGATTTTTTTGTATTTTTTAATGATTTTGAATGAATTTTAGTATAAATTAGGATTTAGAAAAAAGAAATCATTGAAAATTAGGTTTTTTGATAGAAATAGTTAAAAATTAAGTTTTTAAAATAGAAATGTTGTTAGGTATGGATGACTCGAATGATGACACTGAGGTAGGAAACAATGTTCCTCGTAATCCTCCACCAAATGATCTTGTACCCCCTCAAAATCATCTACCAAACAATCCCCTACCCCCTCAAAACACTCCTCGAATTTAAGATTTGATATATGAAAACCTCATTGAGCTGAAGATTTTGCAAACCACATATAAAAATATATGTGCATTGACTCCCATGCTATCCATGTTGAACACCATAGTGGATAATATTGAAACACTTACCAATGAAGAAAATTCCCCTCTTCACTAGCATGAGCAAATGCATTTCATGTTTGATGATGGGTTAGACTATGATGAGGTTGCATCCCTAAATATATCTAAAGATGATATAGTTAACCATTTTGCAAACCCAAAAATTGGTAAAGTAGTAGAAATCCCAAAACCCAAATTATCAATTAAATGGTGCACAAATGAGGCTATGTGTATGAACTTTTGGGATCATTGGTGGATGGTTTTTGAGAAACCTCCACACAAAAATTTAGAGGTGCCATTCTATTTCATTAAAAAATTGTATGCTAAATTTGTGTTGCACCTCAAGATGAACTATTGGAGCATGAGGCCCAACATGGGTGTAAGAGGAGGAGCTCCTTAGAATAGACCCTTATCCCATTGGAAGAAAGCTAGCACATTTCCCCCCCTATTGATGTCTCCCCCCCTCCTCTAGTGCAACATCCTAATATCATTGTAAAGGCTAGCTCTCAGACTATTAGAGCCATCCATAGATTGAGTAGCCTATTGATATCCTAGGCTAGGTTAGTGTTGCCTCCTCGTGTTGATGATGCTAGCATGATTTCATCAAAGAAAAGCTCATCACATGTTTGTGTACCCCATAGTTGCATAACATGCAAGAAATTTTTTTAAGGTCCCATAGGTGATCTTTCTAAGTATTAGTTTGTATTAGAGGAGGAAGATACACTAGACATGTGTATAGAGACTACATACCTTAACATTAGAGAGGAGGGGCATGTAGAGGCATGGCATCCTACTGTGTCGATATGTGTATACATTGTTTTTTTATTACATATGTGATTTAAAGTTAATCTATATAATAGAGTAATTTTAACCCATACTGACTTATACATGTATGTGATTTTCATTCATGTTTAGTTGATGATTGAGGAGAAGCTCAAATAGGTTGATTTTGTCATGCTCTCAGCCATATCATTTGGCCTTGAGACATCTATGGTACATTATGTTGTGTTCTCATTATTTTTCTATTTCATACTAGACTATATATGCTTTCTAATCTTTCTCTTCCCTTGTAGGTATTTGGTCTTTATTGTATAGGGCGTGGCTACTGGTGATGCATCTAGGTAGATTTGGCATTGTAGAATCTCTAGCATTTCAATTTACAATGAGAGCCCCATCATATGTATAAGTATCATTTATTTATTATTTTCATTATTTTTATAAATAAATTCAAAACTAGTCTTTTTATCTCATGGGAAACACCTAGTGCACAGGAGGCTGGACGCCAAAGTTTTGTATCTTTGCTCAGGTAGCCATTATACCCAGATAAGGAGTCAACAAAGGTAAGCTGTAGTTTGAATTCTTGATTATATGTTATAAATTTAGTAATTTTTAGATCCATCTAACAAATGTACTTGAACATATCCATTCCATAGTCAACGAGGTTCAAGCATTGTCGAGGACATATGAGAGGACTCTTGACCAATGCAAGAGGTCAATGAGAGAGGTATTTATGATGAAAGTTTAACACTATAAATCTTCATTAAAAAAATGATCGTTATGCATTTGATTAATTCAATGTTAGATACATAGAATCATATAAAATTATTAGTCTAACATTGGGTTTTCCTCTTTTGTTTATGTAGGAGACATCTAATCCACCTAGTGCAGTGAAGAGGCTACATTTTTATCATCCACTAGCAACATAGGATAATATATTTGTCATAGGATATGTTTTGAGGCATTTTGAGATGGCATATGCGACATTGCATACAAAAAAATTGATATTATACACATTTCGATGGCATGATCAATCGCATTTTTTATATGGATGTATGTATCTTGATATATATTTGCATAATTCATCTATGGATACATGATCTTTTATATATATTTGTGTAATTTGTCTAGGGATACATATATTTTGATATATATTTTTTTCATTTATCTGCACAATAATATACATAGTAATTTACCATAGTATTGTTCAATTTATCATGGATCATGTCTATTGTTCATGTTTATGGAATATCATTCATTTTGATCACGTTTTTTATATTTGATTCAAATGAAATAATTTGTGAAGAGAATTTTAACAATCTTTCTTATAAAATTTTGATGCAATGTTTAATTTTAAATGATCTCTTTAATACCTTAAGATGTCACTATGGTTCACCCACCCAAATGCACTTAGAGCACCATCGAGGCTCTTCAGTATGGGGTAGTCACAAACATTGGAGGCTCTCCACAGAAAAAAAAATGGTGTCACTATGGTTCGCCTGCCCATCTAGATCTAATGGTGTTGACGATTCAATGCTAGGATGAATGGCTTCAAAGTTACACAGTGATGCACCAATAAATTAAGGTACACTGCAAGTTTTGGCATCGAGTGAGATCGTTGTGTCAAATCCAAAAGAAATGTGATCTCTCACAAATGAGATAAGTTATTGTAGGCCTCAACATGACCATCTTTTAGCATTCAACATTTCATTGATAGCCCCCATGAGCTCTAAGTTATGACCCTTGGAAGATCAACCTCCAAACACACTTAGAGCACTTTGGAGAGTCTTTGGTATAGGGTGGCCATGAACATTGGAGCATCTGTATGGACAAAAGAAGATTGTCACTAGGGTTTATTCACCCATCTAGAGCTAATGGTGCTGACAATTTGATGTCAAGATTAGGAGTTTTAAAGTTATGCAGTGATGCACCAATAAACTGAAGAACACTACAAGTTTTGGCATCGAGTGAGATCATTGTGGAAAATCCAAATGAATTGTGATCTCTCAAAAATGAGATAGGTTATTGTAGGCCTTGACATGAATTTCTTGTAGCATTCCATATTTCACTAATAGCCCCTGTGAGCTCCAAGTTATGAACCTTGGAAAGATCAACATCCAAACACACTTAGAGCACCTTTAAGACTCTTCGGTATGGGGTGGACATGAATGTTGGAGGCTCTCTACAGCTAGAACAAAGGTGTCACTAGGGTTCACCTACCCATTCAAACCTAATGAAACTAATTATTCGATGCCAAGATCAGTGGTTTCAAATTTTGGTGTTAGTATTAATTAAAATAATTATTATTTAGGTCCTTCCACATAAATTACATTAAGTAAAAATATCTTTGTTTCTTACATTAAATAAACAAGTTTACATTTACAATATCTCAAGCATTTGATAATTATTACGTCAATACATAACTGCCAAAAATTGTAGTGTAACAAATGATAGTGTTAAGAACCATAGTGTCAAAAATTGTAGTGTGAAGAATAGAATAGATTTTTTTTCATTCTACTCCTTATTTAGTTTTTATCTTAATGCATGGCTACTTTTCATGATGTACATACATTCAAATATCATAAATATTAGTAAATAATGGTATTAAACAATATAATCATGGTTCACTAAATTATTATGAAAAAAAGAACATAAGAAGTAAATATACCTAGTCAAGTGTTCATGCAGGGCCCTCTCTCTATTTTAGGGTCTCCAATAGGGCTACATGATCAGAATTAGTAATAATGATTTTTTTTTTACTTTTGATCTCCCTTGATGCTTCAAAAACTTCACATTTGTTGCTATAATAAGATGTGAATATATGAGAATTGTTTTGTGCTTGTGATAGTCTTCGAATGTATGATATGCATTCCTTCTAAGCATGTATGTCAATAGCAATATTCCAACAACAATAATTGAACCAATAGGATATGTGAATCCATCACCATCTATGAATCCATCATCATCTACGAAGAAGATCTGATAGATAGTTATTCTTAAGTGAAATTTACATGTCATCATATCTAATAGAGGGTATGATAGACAATGGAGTAAGATAATGTGGAGCCCATGTGTCCACCCACTCACTTGATTCATAGTGATCCCAATCAAATTGAAAATAACTAGGACAAAAGAAAGCTAACTATCATGTCCAAATGGTTCATGTACTAGAGTTAGAGATCTAGAATAAATTCATTTTTTATGAGTTTCTAATAGTAGCACAATCTGATCTATCACCTATGGACCCTTCCTCAACCAACCAAAATAACTTGCATACTACTGAATCAAGAGTCACCCCCTATGATAATGTTGAGCTATACCGACCAAAAATTCTATGAGCATCAAGAATATTTGCTCCTAAAAAAATTAATTGCTTCTTAACTAGAGCTCTCTTCATGCTCCATCATGTTCCCCTTTCCTATGGCCAAACTAAAAAAAAATCCAAATATGAGGCACCCACCTCTCTATGTGCATCCTAGACAACCAATAAAACATGTGAGAATTCTTAAATTGACCTGTGAAATTATTTGACCAAATGATATGTCTATCCATAGCAATGCCATGCTCCTATAAGAAATCAAAATAATTCTTGAAACAATGTTGCACAAACTTGTTAGAGTGAGATCTATCTGAAATTTCCCTTTCTCTGATTTATATGATATTTCAAACCTCAAATCAGATCTTTAAAATCAAACAACCAATATTTCAAAGATCCACCAATTTTTCAATAAACCCCAAATCGGGTATGCCAGAACTAGTGCCAAAAGCTTCACAACTTCACCTATTTTTAATAAATCTGAAAGTGGACATTTTTACAGAAATTTGAGCAGAATAAAAGCCTATAAAATGAAATTTATAGATCTATATAACATGCACACAATAGCTCCCACACGGAGGACAAAAACAATGCTCATCGGGCTCCCGAAAATAGCACAAAATAGCCCGAAATCACCACAAAAACTTAATAATTTATCACAGAAGTATAATCATATCCAAATACATATATTTAGCTCTATTTTAATATTTAAAAGTCTGATATAAAACAGAAACCCAAACTGATATGAAATACTCAATCGGAAACACCAAACTCTTACAAAAAATACACTCGAAAACTCACAAATCTGCATTGTTCAGCACAAAGGAAAACTCTTCCTGAGCATGCACATGGAATGGATTCAAACTCCCATCCTTAGCCTTCTTAGAAACCTACAAACTCCCGTTCTTGGGTCTCCTTTTTCATAGGTTTGGCAGCCTCTGAAAAACAACAAAGCAATGCACAAAAATCAAGTTCTGGAATCAGCCCAAAATGCCTCCAAACTCCTTAAAAGAGGGCATAACCATAACTCATGTCCAAGAGGGGTTAATAAAACATATTTTAATAATATTTTTCATTTATTATTCCATTAGCTTCCAAATATTATCCCCTTTTTCTGAAACTTCACCTTTTTGGGCTTGCTTGCCTTAGCAAAGATTATTATTTTTAATTATTTGAAAAGGGGACATGACAAGTCCTCCCCTTCCAAATATTGATTGTCCTCAAGCAATGGATGAAAAATAGACCAATCAATCCACCTGGATCCCAAATGTAGTCATGAACTATACTATTGTCAATTAACACAGGCTCCTACAATATCCTCTGCAATATAACCAAGAGGAATCCATAATCAAACTAACAATTACTGCTCAACCAAACTCCAAAGTCACAACTTCCACAGTCAGAAACCCACGAGACACAAACTCTTAGAACATCAAAACTCAAGTAAAGTGGACAAATCAAATTGCCAACATAGTAAATACCATCAACACATCCCACTGGCCTATACAGAATGTACAATCCAACTCTGCAACAATGGTGAATGCTCTCGAATGAAATTGTACCAAGTATGGAGGATCCACACACTGTACAACTCTTGCAGTCAAAAAAACTCTGCAGATCACCAGCCATTGTCTCATAACCATAACTCCCATGCACTCCTGATGGTGAAAGGCCATCACAAGATAAATAGCAAGAAATGGAACCCAAACCAAGTTTGTTTGCCATCAACTCCTCAGCACAAGGATCAAATGCTAACTGATGTACATACCCTGCAATATAATGTTAATAAAAAAAAACCAAACTCAGTCAACAACTCACCATGAAAAAGTGATACAACCCACTGTGACTGATCACCAGCTAAGTCAAGAGATGTCATAGCCAAAGGAGTAGAATCAATAACAATACCCGCTGAAGCATCACTCCAAAACTCTTGCTCTAAGTCATGTATTATCAAGCTGTCAATTGCAGGACCTATCACCATGTCGTACCCATCACAACTCTCATCTCGAGGCATCAAACTATCCCATAACAGATGATAAGCACTAGGAACCAAAGTACATCTATGCATCATCATCTCATCAACATGGTCATCAAAGGTGAATTGATGAGCATACCTCATAATTTAATGTTGATAGAATGTGCCAATCTTAGTTAGTGGCTCAGATTGCAATCTAGATGTAACTAATTGCAATTGATCACTAACCAAGTTGGAACTGACTACTACCTCTGAAGACATCACCAAGGGAGTAGTATTACTAGCAGGAACCATGCCAACTATCAGCTCACCAACATCACACATGGTCTTTGATACATCATCTCTAGTCTTCGTGCCATTAGTACTAGAGGTCACCACCATGTCAATCATACCACAAAAATTTGTTGTAGCACCCAACTCAACTAAACTTGACTCTAGTGGGGACAAACCCGATATGCCAATGTTAGTATCAAGGATGGATGCATCCCCATCTCCACTGTCTTTGACAATCTCGACCATGGACATCCTTGGATAACCAGACACAATAGCTTGTGACTATATAGAATCTGGTAAAGACTTTAGTTGCTCTAACTCCATGGTCACCTTAGCCAAATGAAATTGTGACTCCTTAAAATCCAACTATGTATTCTCAAGAATCTCAGAAGTCACCTCAAGTTGCCGAGTAAGCTCACTCACCTCATCTTCCTTGGCCAACAATGCATCATATGTTGTACTACCCCACTCCATAAGATAATCTCTATCGGCTACCAATTGCATATAATCCTGTCTCAAAATCTAGATAGCCTCCCATAAAGAGTGGAACTCTATCAAGGAAAGATAACTGCCTCCCTGCTCATCACTAGTAGGAGAACCCCATCCATAAACTGCTAACAACTGGCGAGAAGCATCAAAATGCTAGCAAGCAATAGTAATGTCTCACTCACTAACTCTCAACTAATTAGACACATCATGGCACTGGCTAGACTATCTCCTACAAACCTCCTCTGATGCACTATCTAAAGGAGTATCCTCAAAGTTACTAGTCTCTAGAGTATTACCATCCATATCATGTGAATCAACTCCAATGCCCATATCAACATATGGAGTATCAAAAACTATAGTACTGATGTCTAACTCCTCTGTACCAAAAGAAATTTCCAAGGAAACTAAGTCTTCAAAACTACCCATTGCATCCTCCTGGATGTCATCAATGCTAATATGATCCTGGGACTCATCTATACACACTGCCAAATATGAAAGATCATCAACACATTCCAGCAAGTATGGTCAACTGGATATATGAACAAAGCCTAACATCGGTGTATAAAAACTAATACCAGCATCGGACAAGCTGCTGGCATAAGAAAAGAGAACACTATGCAATATGCTAATCAAATCCATGATAGCATCCAAACAAACACTGCTACCAAAAAGTGTTAAAGATCTCTAGTCAACTGAATCCCAAACTCCAATATAACAATCTCGAGTCCATATTTGTAAACTAGAATCAGCTGGTAACTCAAGAAAACTCCTCACTTGAGTAATATGATCAATACCAACTAACTCCACATACCTATCATGATGAGATGATGAAGTCACAATACTGTCCTTGTCCACTTTTAGCTGGCTGGACAAATCATGTGAAGTACTACCAGCTTCAACCTCATGTGTCGAAGCATCTAACTGTGCCTAGTACTCTTTCTCAGCAAAGTCATGAATGCTCAATGTCTGCTCATCTCTACTAGGTATCTCACCATCATGCACAACAACATCCTCATAATCATCATCTGAACCCACTACGCTATAGTCACTACCTATTGTAACTATACCATCCTGAATACTTGTGACATCACCCCTTGATGACCTATATACAATTGTCTCAATTTGAGTATCAAGTTGACCATTACTATCAATCTACATAATATCCTTTCTCACTACCTCCTGTGCTATAGTAGAATCTGAGACCTCAGCCTGGCTATAAGCTAGTTTTTCAAACTCCTCATGCAAGTTCTTGGTAATTGTGTCACCTGCCCTGTGAGAAAATCTGCCAAATAGAAATCCAGTTAACTTATCCACCTTAGCTAGGTCAGACAACATGTCATTCATTATACGGTGGTGCTCAACCAACTTTTCAAACATGTCATGGCTCATTTTCCTAAGTTTATCTCGAATGTCTAAATAACCATCCTTTCTACTATTCTGACTCTGGATATCAATTGTCCAAGATCGTATCCTTTGAGACTCTATACTATACCTATCCATTCTGGATAAAGTAGAGTGTAAGCCCAATAGGTTATAACTTCTTCAAACACCAAGAACTAACATGCAATTGATTAGAAGTAGCATGCAACCATAGATTTTGACATGCAGCTGATTAGAAGCAAAATGCAACCACCAAATTCACCAAGAACTAACATGAAAATGATTACAAGTAGCATGCAACCATAGATTTTGACATGCAACTAATTATTAGCAACATGCAACCACAAAATTCACCAAGAACTAACATGCAAATGATTAGAAGTAGCATGCAACCATAAATTTTGACATGCAAGATTTGGGTAGTTGTCAAAACTGACATGCAAACTTCTACAAACCTTCAGGCTGGCAAGATCATAGCTTTGATACCACTAAAATGTCCCTTTCTCTGATTTTATATGATATTTCAAGCCTCAAATCAGATCTTTAAAATCAAACAACCAATATTTCAAAGATCCACCATTTTTTCAATAAACCCCAAATCGGGTATGCCAGAAATAGTGCCAAAAGCTTCACAGCTTCACCTATTATTAATAAATCTGAAAGTGGACATTTTTACAAAAATTTAGGCAGCATAAAAGCCTATAAAATGACATTTTCAGATCTGTATAACATGCACACAATAGCTCCCAAACGGAGGACAAAAACAATGCTCATCGGGCTCCCAAAAATAGCACAAAATAGCCCGGAATCACCACACAAACTTAATAATCTATCACAAAAGTATAATCATATCCAAATACATATATTCAGATCTGTTTTAACATTTAAAATTCTTATATACAACAACAACCCAAACTGGTATGAAATACTCAACTGGAAACACCAAACTCTTACAAAAAAATATACCCGAAAACTCACAAATCTGCACTGTTCAGCACAAAGGAAAACTCTGCATGAGCATGCACATGGAATGGCTTCAAACTCATATCCTTAGCCTTCTTGGAAACCTGCAAACTCCCATTCTTGGGTCTCCTTCTTCACAAGTTTGGCAGCCTCTGAAGAACAACAAAGCAATGCACAAAAATCAAGTTCTGGAATCAGCTCAAAATGCCTCCAAACTCATTAAAAGAGGGCATAACCATAACTCATGTCCAAGAGGACTTAATAAAACATATTTTGATAATAATTTTTATTTATTAGTCCATTAGCTTCCAAATATTATCCCCTTTTTCTGAAACTTCACCTTTTTGGGCTTGCTTGCCTCAGCAAAGATTATTATTTTTTATTATTTGAAAAGGGGACATGACACTATCATCACTAATGTAAAAATGGTACTCACTAATAATATTATGAATATCTTCTACACTATTAGGGACATCTCTATATGTTATGTGGACAAAAATAGCAATCTAAATGGAGTTGTAATACTGAGATTGTGTCTCATTTTGGGGCTGCAATGTGTAGTTCTTTATAAAGTCAACAACTAATATAATAGTACCAATGGGAAAAGTCTTCTTACACATTCTAAATTTTTTATCCAACCACCGAGACCTATGACTATGCCTTGCATACATGTAGAAAAGATTTGTATTAAAATTTGAAATAAAACTAGCCACATTAATTTCTTTTGCAACCAATTCACATCTAGAGCCCTCATCTCCACTCTTTAATGCATATTTCACCATTTCATATACCATTTTTTAGTACTATTTTCCTCCCAAGACCTTGTCTACACCCCTCATGAAAACATGTGTCAAGCTTAGATAAGCCACCACATTTTAAACACTTCTCATTTAAGCAAGCATTTCTATAAAAGATACAACCATCAACTCTAGGACATAAAAATTGATCTAGCAAGTCTCTTGTTGATTTTTGAAGCCCACTAGAACCATAATTCTCCAACATTTCTTTACTAAAAATTTTAGAATGGATGGAGCATAATAATTCATGGTGTATAGAAAACTCCACATGATATTTGCAATATGTATTTTGAATTTTAAGTGGCACAAAATAAATGGCTTCAAGGATTCAAAAGCCCATTGTGATATATGAAATCTTGGATGACTCTCTCTAAATTCTTTGAACAACATTGTTTGACTTACCTCCAAATAATGTTTAGGATGTGGCATGTAGTCTCTTATGCCAATTCCCAACTTCAACATGTCTTTAGTATTGGGTAATACTCTTGAGCTAGAGTTCTAAAACTATATAATTTCTTGCTTCACATTATCAAATAGCTTCTTATCAAAATGTGGAAGTCTCACACCAAAAGCCCATGTTTCATTTTGAAGAGGATCATCAATTCTCTCTCATCTATTAAGCACTCTTCTCAAGGTAGTATGATTAAGGTTCAAGTCAATACAAGTTTATCTCATATATCTACCCTGTATCAAATGATGACTTACCAAACAGGTTGTAATAACCCTTCAAGCAATTCTCTTATCCTTCTCCCTACTACTTTTTCCAATGCTATTAAGATCACTAAAAAGATTCTTCACAATAATGAGATTTCTTTCCATTTTTTTATTGACATGAATCTTCAATTTGGAAAGCATAGGTCTAATCTTTTTCATCTTTAATAAGTGCATAAAAGGTTAACATTGCTCCACCACTGCCTTGTTTCCAAAAAACATCTTATATAATCTTGAAGCTCATAACTAAATGGTTCTTTGTTATTTTTCCCCTTCCAAATTGGTAATAATTGTTTCATCAATTTCAATTATACATTTTTCATGTTCTAGGACCTTCATGCCAATTATAGTTAGGAGATATGTAATGTTCCTATGTATTTTCATTTTTGACATGGTCAATCATGGCATTTACGTTATGAACTGGTAAATTTTCATTCTCAAAATTTTCAATCCCAACATTATCATTATCAATTGGTACATTTTCAAATTACCCAATTCAACATATTCATTATCTGACTCTATGATTTCACCTTCAATTAATACATCATCAACTTGATTCACATTTAACATACCTTGTCTCTTCCTTTGGTAATTTACCTTGTCCCTTTCCCTATATTCTGCAATGTCTTCATCCAATACCTTCATTTTTTCTTTATCCTTTTGACCAGTATTGTTCCCCACTCAGACAATAATATTGAACACCTAATCAAACCTTATAGAAACTATTTTGATCGTATTGCCCCCAAATAATTTTTTTCTCCAAACCTATAAAAATGGACCAAAAAAAGGTTGACTTCCAGGTCTGTAGTGATAGAGAATATTTTGTGAAAATGTATGCTAGTATTTCAGGTACTTGATCCCATATTGCATATCCAATATTATCGGGTATTGGATATTATCAGGTACCCAATTAGATATTGAGTACCCAAAATGATCACCCAAATTTTGGAGGAAAATCAAAATTTGGCAAGTGTGGGCAATCAATAACTAGAGTGTATAATTCAACAATTTCGAAACAACATTGGCCCATAAGAAAGATGGGTGCTCTTTCTATTTTTGAATTAGCTGGTTCGTAGGAAGGTGGGAAACTGGCTAGGGAGAATCTGGCAGGTGGTACTAATCCTAGAGGGATTGTAGGGGGACCTTAGAAGAATTTGCTAAAGAATGATGGGACAGAAAGTAGATTTTTGGTCGATGTGGATAATGGAAAGTCTAGGTGTGAATAAAACACTAGTTGTGGGGTCCATGATCCTCCTTTGGATTCCTCTTCTAATTTTCACACATTGGGGTAGGTTTCTGAGAAGGAGAAAAACCCTTTGGTTGATGTTGAGACCAATAAGTTTAAGCTTTTTGAAGGGTCTAAGGGTGGGTTTTCAAAGAAAAGGTCTTGGTCTTCACTCTTTGGCAAGAAACCTAACGATAAATCTTCTTTTCTGCCAGTGATTGCTAAATCCTATTGGGAGAAAGGTGAGTTTCAAATCTTTATCCTAGATTCTTTAGTTGATTTCTCTATGTCTTCCATGGATTTCATCCTAATGGGTAAATTTCTAGGGGCTAGACCAGATTTAGAGTCTTTAAGGAAAATGGTCAAACAAAAATGGGTTATTTGTGGAGATGTTGATATTGCTCCCATGTCAAATGATTTTTTCTCATTTATTTTCAATTGGAAGGAAGACATGAATCTGGTTCTTTGTGGAGGACCTTGGTCTTTTGGAAAAAGTTCTCTCACTATTAAAAAATGGGAGCCAAATATGGATCTATCAGACACTTTTTCCTTAACCACCCTGATTTGGGCTAGACTCCCTAGCATCCCTTTGGAGTGTTGGTATGAGGATATTTTTAAGGTATTACTAGTTCATTTGGTGAACTGGTGGCCCTGGATAATACTATGGTTGCAAAAACTAAACTTCATAGTGCTAGACTTTATGTTAAGATAGAAGACCTGAATCAACTTCCAAAAAAGGTGGAATTAATCTGCAAGCTTGGAAGAAAAAACACATGAAATTATTTTTGAAGATCTTCCTAAGTCCTGCTATGCATGTAAGAAATGGGGTCATTTGGTTAAAAATTGTCCCAATAAAAGTAAAAGTCATCCAAGCTCGAAAATGGAGGTGAAGAAGGCCAAAGTTTAGCATAAAAAAGTGTGGAAACCCAAAGCTACTAATCTGAAAGAGCAGATGGAAAAAATGGATTCAAAATCTCAACATTCATAGGAGGGTAATGAGTGTGAGTATACCCATGAGGAAGGGAATAAATGTGTGCTTGACTCTGAGAATGTAAATGCTAAAATAGAAGACAATGGATCTAAGTGTGAATCTATGATACCTAAAAAAAGTATAGATGAATTGGTAGATTTAACGAAGAAAATTGTTATTTATCGAGAAATGGAAAATAGATGGGGAGATCTAGATGAGGAGAACATGTTGGAGGAAGGGGAAATCCTTGCTGAATCTGGAGCCTATTTAGTGGAGACAGACTCATATAATACTCAGTCTAGGTAGATCCAGGCCTCTTATCCATTGGGCTCTCTAGATGATAATGTTCCTTTTAGGAATGATCTATAGAGCATGAAAGTTCTAAAGGAAGATGGAGAAGACACAAAGCATAGAAAAAATCAAATGAAAAAGGCTAAAAAAATTGTGTAATATAGCTTCCAAGGGGGTAGAGACTAGAAGTAGCAAAATAGATTAGCAGGCCAAGGTGAAACCACATGTTCCTACCCCAGAAAAATCTAGAAGAAGAGTAGATCAGCAATATAAAGTAAAACTAGATGTTGGTTCCCCAAATAAACCTGGGAGAAGGTCCTCTAGGAAAACCAGAGAATTAGAGAGTATGCAAAATATTATTGATGGAAGACAAGAAACTATTTTGGATTTCACCCCTAAAAATAAGTAGTAATGAAAATTATATCTTGGAATATTAGGGGCTTGAATAACATTCATAAACTTGATGTGGTTAGGAATTTTATTAGAGATCAGAAGCCATATTTTCTTTTGTTGCAAGAAATAAAAATGGATAAATAGAAAGTTGAGCAGATTAAAGCCTTTAAAAATTATTCAATTAATGCTAGTAGTTTAGAAGGTGCTTCAAGAGGACCTTTAATGCTATGGAAGAATTGTTACTTTGGTACAATTCTAATTGCTAGTAAATATTTAATGGTTTCCAAAATTACTAGCAATGATCATAAGGAGGATTGGTATATTGTTAATATATATGCTCCCAACTATAAGAACGTTAGGAAAAAGGTCTAGGATTCTATCTCTAACATGAAAAGTAAGGATTATTCTGGTCAATGGATCATTATGGGGGACTTTAATGTTCATCTATATGATCATGAAAAAAAAAGGAGGAAATGTGACCCAACTAGAAGGGAGATTGGATCTTATGGAGTTTATAAACAAGGGGGGTTTAATGGATATGGATCTCCATGGTATCTATTTTACTTGGAGTAACAAGAGAGTTGGTACTGAATGTATCTAGGCTAGACTAGACCGTGCACTTATTTCCTCTGAATAGACTAAAGATTTTATTTGCAAGCTAGAAGCCTACCAAAAAATAGGTTTGGATCATTTTCCTCTCATCTTTACTATAGAAAAGATAAATTTAAAGAAGAACTTTCCTCTTAGATTCAAAAAGATGTGGATACAACATCCATAGTTTGAAAGTAAAATGGCTGAATGGTGGAGTATAGATATTGAAGGTATTGCTCTCTTTAGAGTAGTTTCAAAGCTCAAAAATGTTAAAAAAAGAAGTTAAAATTTGGAACAAAAATTGCTTTGGCAATATTTTTGAGAACAAATCTACTATCAAGGAGGATATGCAAAAAACTCAGGATAAAATTCAGAAGCATGGATACACTCTTGATCTCATTATGGTAGAAAATGAAAAGTTACCCCAATATCATGGCATCATTACCAAAGAAGAAATCTATTGGAGACAAAGGTCAAGATTGGTCTAGTTAAGTGAAGGAGATAAAAATACCAAATTTTTTCATCTCTCAACTCCTAAACATAGAGCCAAAACCCACATCTCACATCTTAAAAGGAGAGACCTAAAGATTGCAGAGGAAAAGGACATAATGGAAGAAATGGTTGCCTTTGTTGGTGCTAAAAATTGCATGGTCAATTTTCAGCACTACTGAAGAAATTAAGCCCTATAAATGCCTTTTGATGAGATTGTACCTGACTATACCCTTGAGGCCCGTGAGGATTTTAATGTTTCTAACACCCTGTATTCAAATTTTCTAAGCATCCCATGAAGTCAAATCATCATTCTGAGTCATCTCGTGAAGTCTTGTTTTAAGCAATTGTCAAATCTGCATTTTTTCCCTTAGTGTCAAATAGCAACAAGAGGCCATGTTTGCAAGTGAATATCTTGCATCTGGAAATGTGTCATAACTTGCCACTTTGGGAGTATCTAATATCCATACCTGAGAACCTATGTTTCAAATTTTGAGTCATTTTGAATTCGTTTGATTAGGTTTCGAACCCTGCAAAGTTGGTCAGTTACTGTTTTGTGCATTTGTATAATTGTGCAAAATTCTAGGAGGCCCTTTTTGGAATGTTGTAACTTTTGACCAATTGATCAAAATACTAAAATTCCTATTGTGTTGCATTGTAGATGTTAGAGACTTGTTATGTTTCAAGTTTCAGCTCATGACGAATCCATTTGATCAGTTTTCAAACGTGATTCCAAATGCAATTCCTAGCTTTTTACTAGTGTTAGCATTTGCAAATTTGTCAGTACCCCTGTTTGTGGCATTATAACTCCTAATCCATGATTGGTGAGATTGAATGGATTTTACCTTGTATTGTCCTCTAAAAATACTCCTAGTGTGTCAGTTTGCAAGTCACGATGAATCCATTTGCACACTTTTCCAGGTCAATTCCATTTGCAAAAATCGTTATCCTATCAGTGTTTCAAATTGCAAAATCCAGGTAGCCTATTTTGAACGTCCGCCATTTGTGCCCTGTGATTTTTCATGAGCCCAAATTACATATTCATACTCTTCTCATGATAGAGATTTAACGCCCCAAGTTTCATCTGCCCAAGTGTCCATTTGTCCAATTTTCCAGACTAAATCCGAACCCAGTTTGTTGTTTTCTGACATGTTTTCTTGCAAGTAGTTCTGAAAGGGAAACTTCGACAATGAATATCTTTTGACCTTGAATTTATCATGAGATGAGATTCAACAAGGTAAAAGTATGTAGAACAAAGATTCTATATGTTTGTTTTCAGAGCCTAGTCAGTTGTCCGGATCAGTTTTCAAAGGCAGTCAATAGACCTCCTAGCACAAAAGTGATGGTTTGTAGAAAATGATAAAATGAGATTTTAATGATTGATTAATGACCGAAATCAATTCCAGTGGATATTAAAAGGTTAACAGGCTGGTTTGAGGTTTTAGTTGTCTGGGAATGAATTTTTTTTTAGCCGAACCCACTTTTGGGGCCCGGCTAAATTTTGTTTGATTGATTGAAACAAGATTGGAAGTGACAAGCGTCATGATTGTGATGACCATTTTTGTCATTTGAAGTTCTCGACACCAGTATTGCATCCTCTTTATGTGCATGAAGTGCTAAAGATAAAGATTATGAAGAGGAACATGCAATAAAAGGCAGAAATTAAGAATTTTTCAACAAGGAGAATTTTTCAAAGTCAAGAATTCATTTATAAAGTGTATTTTCTTTTCAAGGTGTTAATGATCTACAAGTTTCTCCTACATTGAAGGTCTAGTTCAGAATTGTCAAGTGACAAATTATGTTTCATTTCTCACAAAGTGTGAGTGGTGACTCTCAAATCTCTGTACCAGTTGTTCCTAGTTGATTTCATTGGAAAAGTTTTGAAGGACTTTTAGTTGTATGGGCAGATCTAAAACTTTTGGTAGTTTCTTGAAAGGAAGTTTTAAATTCTTGATAAGTTTTAAAGTGCTGTTTGAAATCTGTTGTTATAAAGAAATTGAAATGTAAAAAGTAGATCATAGCAGTGATCTCTTTATCCTCTTGAAAATAGGTGGTGGCTCTACAAAGTTTGATCAATGGTGTAAAGAATTTCAGTCTTGCACCTATGCCAAATCAACATATCAGAGTTCAGCATTAGCACTTGAGGTATTTTAATTTTCATGTTTCTTTTCATGGAAGTCAAGTGTTTAAAGAAGTTGTCTCTATTAAGTGATTTTCAACACTAGAAAGAAGAGGTCAAAATTTTGTTTTATAATGGAGTCGAATCTTAGATCTGAGATTAGTTTTCAAAATTTTGAGAGTTTGGAAATTGTGAATAATAACATTGCTATGTTGAATAGACTGGTTTACCAAAGGATTGTCAATCTTATAAGAATTGAAGTAGGAATTACTCAACGTTTAAGTGCTAAACAATGTTATTTAAGGCTTAAATCAGTAATTAGTAAGATGCCTTTTCATTGTAGACCCAAGGAATCTTCCCTTCCAAGTGATTTCCTTGATATTCTAGTGCCTAATTCAGTCAATTGGCCAACACCTATAAGATTACAAAGGTTTTTACAAATTGAAAGATTCATTGAGGAGATGGAAGATGATGATTATCGATTTCATGTTATGTCTTCTGATGATACTGAGTGTGCTAAAATCCAAGGTAGAAATGAATATAATGAGTCCTTAGAGCAAGATAATCTATCTTCTAAATGTGAAGATGTGGATTAAAATGTTAATGAGTTAGGTAATAGCGATCAGCATGAAAAACATGGATATAAAAGAGAAGATAAATTTTGTTATAGTACATATGAAGTTGAAGAAAGTTGTAACAACAGTAGATCTAGTGATTGCCATGATAAGAAAGAATGTTGTAATAATGTTGATTTTCCATATTGTTACACTAAGGGTCTTGATGTTGTAAGTTCTTCATGTTATCCAGATGATAACCATAGCCAGGAGAAGATTTGTGAGGCAATCTTCTTGAGCTCCAATGAGATCTCAGAATTGTTGGCTCTTGTGTTTGAAAAGCATGTAAGTATTTCTAAGGATCTTCATATTTTCTCTCATAATACTTTCTCATTCAGTCAAATCAATTCCCCAAAGTTTGATGTGGAAAAAGAGGTAGAATCTGAACAATCTTTGTTAGACTTTGGAGGTGTAAATGACAGCACCTCAAATGTCTTTGCACATGACGATTTGTTGAATGTTGATTATGTTAATGAAGGGAAGGTTAATGCTATTTCAGATTCTTTTCATGTTGATCTTGCTAAAAATTCTTTTGATGTTTCATATGGTGAACTAGAAAACAATGAGTGTTGTCAATCCAATTATAGATTTTCTTCATGTGCTGATAAGTCTTGTGAAGATAAGTTCAAGGTGTATTCTGATTTTTAGTTAGATGAAGAAAATGATAGTGATCAACATAGTTTAGATAAACATTTTTAGAATGAGTTTTCAATTTTGGTAACTAATCAGTTGGTTGAAGAATGTGAAGAGGCTTCAGTGAAAGATGAATTTGATTTAGTGAATGATACGACTACAAGTAGGTAACAATCAGATTCCAAACACTCTTTGCAGCTGGAGACACAAGGTGAGTTGCAAGTTTTTGGTGTTTGCAACTTGGTGAATGATGTAGATTATGAAGTTTTTGTGTTTCTGATCAGCATGCATGAATCATTGTTGGATTTTGATTCTCAGTTCAGTTTGTGCAGTCATGAGCATGTTGATGCTTTTTCTCATAGTGAGCATGAAGAGGAAATAGTCTTTGAATTTTATATGCACTATGAGAATGAAGGAAGTTGTTTTGTTTTGCAAAGTTATTTGTTTCAGTATGCTGATCTGATTGGTGAAACAAATGGAAATGAGAATTTTAGTTTACCTCTAGAGAATGTAAATGAGAATCATGTTTTTAATAGAGGTAAGGAGTTCTAAAAACTTTTCGATGACCCAAGGCCATCATGTGTACATAGTTAGAGTAGTTTCCCTACTTTCAATAAAGCTGTTTAGGAGACTTTTTGCTATTCAGGTGTGTGGTCTACTTCTCCTAGAGATCTAAAATCTTTCCATGCCTGCAAGGGGCATGCATCCCCAGACAGAGCCACTGTTGGCGCCAAAAAGTGCATGGTCAATTTTTAGCACTACTGAAGAAATTAAGCCCTATAAATGCCTTTTGATGAGATTGTACTCGACTATACCCTTAAGGCTCGTGAGGTCTTTAATGTTTCTAACACCCTGTATTCAACTTTTCTAAGCATTTCATGGAGTCAAATCATCATTCTAAGTCATCTCGTGAAGTCTTGTTTTAAGCAATTATCAAATCTGCATTTTTCCCAAGTGTCAAATAGCGATAGGAGGCTATGTTTGTAAGTGAATATCTCGCATTCAAAAATGTGTCATAACTTGCCACTTTGGGAGTATCTAATATCCATACCTAAGAACCTATGTTTCAGGTTTTGAGTCATTTTGAATTCGTTTGATTAGGTTTAGAACCCCTCAAAGTTGGTCAGTTACTATTTTGTGCATTTGTGTAATCCTGCAAAATTCTGGGAGGCCCTGTTTGGCATGTTGTAACTTTTGACCAGGTGATCGAAATACTAAAATTCCTATTGTGTTACATTTTATATGTTAGATACTTGTTATCTTTCAAGTTTCAGCTCATGACGAATCTATTTGATCATTTTTCAAACGTAATTCCAAATGCAATTCCTAGCTTTTTACTAGTGTCGACATTTACAAATTTGTCAGTGCCCCTGCTTGTGGCATTATAAGTCCTAATCTGTGATTGGTGAGATTGAATGGATTGTACCCCTATATTGTCCTCTGAAAATACTCCATGTGTGTCAGTTTACAAGTCATGATGAATCCATTTGCAAAAATCATTATCCTATTAGTGTTTCAAATTGCAAAATCTAGGTAGCCTATTTTGAATGTCCACCATTTGTGCCCTATGATTTCTCATGAGCCAAAATTACATATCCATACTCTCCTCATGAAAAAGATTTAACACCCCAAGTTTCATCTGCCCAAGTGTCCATTTGCCCAGTTTTCCAGACTAAATCCGAACCTAGTTTGTTGTTTTCTGACATGTTTTCTTCCAGGCAGTTTTGAAAGGGAAACTTCGACAGTTAATATCTTCTGACCTCAAATTTATCATGAGATGAGATTCAATAGGGTAAAAGTATGTAGAACAAAGATTCTATATGTTTGTTTCCAAAGCCTAGTCAGTTGTCTGGATCAGTTTTCAAAGGCACTCAATAGACCTCTTGGCACAAAAGTGATGGTTTGTAGAAAATGATAAAATGAGATTTTAATGATCAATTAATGATTGAAATCAATTCCAGTGGATATTAAAAGGTTAACAAGCTAGTTTGAGGTTTCAGTTGTCTGGGAACGAAATTTATTTTAGCTAAACCTGCTTTTGGGGCTCGACTAAATTTTGTTTGATTGATTGAAACAAGATTGGAAGTGACAAGCGTCATGATTGTGATGAGCATTTTGATCATTTAAAGTTCCTGACACCAGTATTGCATCCTCTTTATGTACATGAAGTTCTAAAGATAAAGCTTGTGAAGAGGAACATGCAATAAAAGGGAGAAATTAAGAATTTTTCAATGAGGATTATGTCTATGCATTATAGATTCTATTATGATCAAGATCAACCAAAGGGATGGTGTTACAAAGAATGGTTATGTTATGACACTTTCAAGGTTGATGTTCTTGAAATGGGCAAAGAATGTGAAACTACTAAGTAAAAAGAGAAAGGTGCCAATTTTAAAGATCACGCTAAGGAAAGTAGGCAACGTTTCACAGCCTAGTCTTCTACAACAGTTAACTCATAGGAGAGCCGTAGATTCAAGGAAGCCACGTACAAAGCAATAGTGACATCAAGGGTCCCCATGCACATTAAAAAGAAGACTAAAAACTGCACTCAGTGTACAGAGCATTCACACTGGAGGAAAGAAGAGGAGAATGTGCATAATTGATTATCCCACATCAATAAAATGAGGGTATTATTTTGTGCTTAATGAAAAAAAAAACATCTTGTATGATGTCTTAAAGAGACACTTTTTAGAAGGCAAGGGTCATGTGCAAGGTGGGGCATGGGTGTGATGTCAGCCAGTTAACATGCTAATTTTGGACAAACATGCAGCAAGATGATGTGGCATGCAAAATCTAGATAGGCTTAGATTATGACAAGTGGCAAGATCAACTGTGCCCACTTCTCCGCATTAATAAGATGTACACTAGATAAATAATGCAAGAAAGCAGGTTGTCGCCATGTGGTGATGGGTCCCAGTAGGTGATGAGTTGGTGAAGATCAGGAGCAGCTTGAGAGGATATGCTAGATCATGACATGTGTCATGATTTGATGGATGACACAATCCTACATTATGGAGATGTGAGGGATTTAAAAAATGTGAGAAAGTGAGATTGCAACAAGTGGTGCGGGTCCTAGTGGCATTTACATGGTGGATGTTGTAGAGGTCTCAGTGAATTAAAAAGTGCCATGTGGCACTGGTCAAATAGAGCGTTGACCACAGATTAAAAGGATGGGGAAAAATGTTGAAAAGTAAAAATTAAATATGTTAATCATTTTCTTTGTTTCAGTTGCATGTCAGATTTTTTAAGTTCCAAAAGGGATTTTTTCTAAAGTTTTAAATTTAGAATTTTTTAAAATTTTCAAAAATTTAAGAAATCAAATATGGAGACTTAAGCATTTCAAGTAGAGGAGTCTTTTTCAAACCAACTTTTGAGGGGTTTCTGATAAGAGAAGTAGGCTATATTATATATCGCCGGAATCAGGTGAAGATGAATTTTTTGATTCTGGAGTCATTTTTTGCATAGGAAGTAGTGTGTTCATGTTACATGAGGTTTTCTCCCAGGTTTCCAACTTGCAACTAATTTCAGGTATCAGAATTTAGTTTTGATTTTTAGCATGGGAATATCCTAAATGTGGGTAAAAGATAGTTGAAATGTAGTTTGGGTCAAATTTTGATAGTGTTTACTCAGTAAAATCTCAAATTTTACTGGCATTTCATGAGGAAAATCAGATATTTTAGTGAATCAAAAGGCTTTCATCATTTAAACAGAGATATTTTCCAATCAGTTGCAGATAATGATGAAACAAAAAATCAATTCAGATGGGATGAAAGAAGAAAAAGGTTACTCAGTTGCACAGGATTGAATTTCATGTGGACACTTGTCATCTTCAGAATAGATCTGAGAATTCTTTCTCTTCTATATCTTTCTATCTTTCTTTCATTGTAAGGGTTCCAGTCTTTTGGAGAAAAATCTGCACATTACTATGATACCAAGGTTTTGGATCCAATTCTTTTTGGATTCCCATGACTGTGACACCATTTCCTTTCAACAAATTCTTCTCATGTGAACAACAATTAAGAAGATAATACAGATAGTTCTGATATGTTAGGTTGTTTCATGTTTTAATTTCATGCATTTGTTTGTATTGTTTCAAGGAAATGAATACATATGAGCAAGCATTTCACTAGTTTCATTTTGTTTCTTGTGTCCTGTCTCAGTAATCTGTAGTCTTATGTGCTCTTGGAACAAAGAGTTGAGATTCATTTGCTTCCCCTTCAAGTTGTATGTTTGATATATCTTGCTGTTGGAACAAAGTGCCAAGTAAATGCTTGATGTGTTTGACAGGGTTGCTAGTTGTCTTAAGAAGGATATTTCATAAGAATGAGGTCTTAATGAACACTGATGTCTGAATCACAAGGTGATTAGATAGATCTAATGTCTGGGTATAAAAAATATATCCTGATGTCATAGATGTATGTTTTGAATTCATGGGATATCCCAATGGATTAGACACTGATCAGTTATAGAATCACTTGTTATATTGCTGTACATTTGAGGATTTGTTGAAAATCAACATCAATAATCAAACGCTTTTCCCCTTTCATGTTGAAGAGCTATAATATAATGCCCTCACTCAGCTTATGAGATTCCTAGATTTGCATTTAGCTATGGTAGATTGATGTTATTTCATGAGTTATTAGGAGAAATAAGGGTTTTATCTACTTCATATTAGATTCAGTGTATGCTTTGATAACTGGTACCATATAAGGAATCTATAGGTCCACCCACCTAGGTTTTGTAGAGCTTGAAGAAGAAGAAGGGTCAAGCCTTATAGTTGGCATGGTGTCTTAATGGGCATGTTGAAAATGGGAGTTAGCTGCCCCTAGATGTGTTTTATTCTCATCAGGGTAATTGAAAACCATCCAGCATTTTCAAACACCAACAACCTTTTTCTCTTCCTTAATGACTATTGATCCCAATATTAATTTGGATAGCCAGGCTAATTTTCTTAGAGTGATCCCTCCTTTGGTTTTGAAGGAATAGAATAAAATATTAAGCTCAATTCCTAAGGATGAAGAAATTTTCAAAGCTATTTTTTCCCTTGGAGGTGATAAAGCACTTGGTCCAAATGGTTTCCCTATGTTTTTCTTTCAGAAATTTTTGAAACTAGTTGGTAAAGATGTTTGTGATGTCGTTAAGGAATTTTATGGAGCTAAACAAATGCTAAAGGAAATTAATTCTACTTTCCTATGTTTGATTTCTAAAAAAATTGGAGCTGATTGTATTGATCAGTTTAGATTGATCTGCCTTTGTAATTCATTCTATAAGATTATTTCCAAAGTCCTTACTTCGAGATTACTTTTGGTGATTCCTTCAATTATTGCTGATCAACAAAATGGCTTTATTGCAGGTAGGAAAATTCTTAACTTTTTTATCTCTTCCCATGAGAATATTCATTCCTTATCTTGTTCTAATAAGTAGGGGTTCATTATGAAAGTGCACATCATTAAGGCCTATGATAGAGTTGAATGGTCTTTCCTTTCTAAGATTTTATATGCTTTTGGTTTTGACCATAAGGTTGTTGGAGTTATCTATCAGCTAATTTCTACCTCCTTTATAGTTTTTCTAGTCAATGGTAGTTCTTCTCATTTTTTTAATCCTTCCTGTGGTCTAAGACAAGGAGACCCTTTATCCACTAACCTTTTTGTTATTATGGTTGACTGTCTAGGGAGATACATAGGGGACTTGGTCCATAAAGGCATTATTAAAGGGCAGAAACCTTCTTCCCAACCTCTCATTTATTCTAATGGTTAGTTTGTTGATGACACCATCTTTATGGGTAAATTTGAAGTTAGGGAAGCCAAGAATCTAAAGCAAGCTAATAATCTTTATTCTTCCGCCTCCGGTCAATTGGTTAATTGGAATAAAAGTGCAGTGTTTTTTTATCAAAACCCCCATTCCAAGACAAAATAAAATTGCTAATATCCTTGGCTATTCTATTGGATCTTTTCCTTCCACTTATTTGGGTCCACCTCTTAGCTTGAAGATCCATTATTCCTTCTAGGAAGATCTCATTAATAAATTCCATAAAAGTTGGTGGGTTGGAAAGGTAATCTCTTAAGTTAGGTAGGTAAGTTAACTCTCCTCAAAGCTTGTCTTCACAGCATACCTACTTATGCTTTAAGCCTCTTTGGAATCCCAAGGAAATTTGCTAATTCTATTGAAAAAATCCAAAGGAATTTTTTATGGACTAGTACTAAGGAAAAATAGAGAATATCTTTAATTTCCTAGGACCAAGCTCATTAGTGAAGGTGGATTGGGAATCAGGAAAATAAGAAGTATGAATAAAGCCCTTTTGGACAAACAAGGTTGGAGAACTTATCAAGATGACAAAGAATGGAGTACTATTTAGAAACATAAGTACCTCTCTAATGTGAATTCTTTGGCAGATTTCCTTTCTTCTCTTGATGTTCTTAATCCTTCTACAATATCGGGAGTTTTTCAGGGGACAAAGAGTAATTTTGGAAAAGGATGTTCTTGGAAAATTGGAAATGGGCAAAAGGTGAGATTTTGGGAAGACATTTGGTTATTGGATCACCCTCTACTTGATGATTTTCAAGATAATGATCAAGAAGAGATATGTAAGCAGCGATATGGCACTTTTGTGAGTTAGTATTGGCATAACAATTCCTAGGTGAAATTGATAGATATTGATCAAGGATTCAATAAAATATAGTTGATTTTGAATGCCTTCTCTCTTTATCCCACTTATGAGGATAAGATGGTATGGAGAGCTGACCCAAGTGGCCAATTTAAAGTTTCTACTCTCTTTATTTCTAGGGAGAAGGGTAATAAACCCTTTTGGTCCCAAGCTTGGATTAAGGGCCTCATACCAAAAATAAACATCTTCTATTGGATTATGCCCCAAAAAAAAATCCTAACCCAGGACAATCTGCAAAAAAGAGGTATTAATTTGGTTAATAGATGCACCTTATGAAAAAATGGATTTGAAGATAGAGACCATCTATTCTTGAATTGCTCTTATAGTCATCAAGTTTGGAATGAGATTCTTAATTACTGGAGTATGACTTGGATCCATCAAAATAATATTGAACTTTGTTTCAAAAGTTGGAAGTGTCCTTCTAAGGATCCTGAGGTTCACTTTCTTTGGAAAGTAACTCTTCCTCATCTCTAGTGGGGCATCTGGAAAGAAAGAAATAATAGAATCTTTAGAAATAAGGATTTGCTAGGATGGGTGCTGGGACAAAATATTGTTAGAGAAATCAAGGAGAACTTCAAATTGATAACCCATTATGATCAAAATTTCCTAATTTGAAATTTGATAATCCAAGATTGACCATAAGATGGAGTACTCCACCTAATGGATGGATAAAAGGAAACTTTGATGGGGTTGCTAAGGGCAATCTGGGGAGAGTTGGATGTGGGGGAGTTTTGAGAGACCATGTGGGAAATTTAATAGATGTCATCACTATTCTTATAGGTTAGTGTAATAGCCATATTGCTGAAGCTACAACTACTATATATACCATGAAGTTAGCTATTGATTTTGGGCACCCAAAGTTATCGTTGGAAGGTGACTCATTGAATATTATAAATACTCTTAATAAAAAAATTCAATTACATGGTCAATTGAGGCAACAGTCATGGAGATTAAATCCCTTATTAATAAATTTGAAAAGTTATAATATCCCACACGTATCAAGAGGCCAATGGGGTTGCTGACTGGGTGGCCAACCATGCAATCCAGATGGGATATAAGATGATGTGGGTTAGTGAATTTAATAAGCACATTGATCTAAAAGTTCTTATTAATTATGAGTTCATTCATTTGAAGGTGGGAAAGATTTACCAAGATTAGAAATTTAATGATTTTTGATAGTGGGGCTATGGCTGTTAGTGTTCCTTTACAGAGGAAGTACACTTACATGATTACAATGTGGGCTTTGCATGTATCATTTTCAAAGAGGGTTTTATTTGATGTGAAAATCTGGTTTCATATTTACTTGTTGGCTTTCTACTCTTGGCTTCCTTTGGTTTTTGGGTTTCTTTGTAATACTATGCAAATGGGAGGTGAACCGAGGCAACAAGAACCTAGAAAATGTGATGTTTGGAAGGCTTGGAAGGATGTATGGAAGATTTTATAGAAAGGAAAGGTGACCAACTACTTAGAACATTTGCATGGGTTTAAACTATATGTTACCATGACCTTTTTCAAAAATTGGACTAATGACAAGGTCTCTTTACATGGTGTCACTGTGAAATTAATGTATGATTTTATAGCTGAAATCATAGGTTTACCCACAGAAGGTATCAAATTCAATAAGCAAACCAAAATTTCAAATGAAGCTTTCAAAAATTTTCCTAAGATGGATGTCGAGGAGAAAAAATTGGAAAAGAATGGAGGTTTCTATGACTTGGACCAAATAAAGGAAATTTAGCAGGATGTGTGCTCCTATACCTATGAGTATTTCATCCTCGATGGTAGAAATAATAGAGTTCATAAATTTCATTTTGTCTTCTTGAATCATTTTAGGCATAAGGATAGACTTTCTTTTCCCTTCAATTTGCATTTCTCTTTGCTTCAAAGTCTGCATGCCCATAGAAAGAAGGAGTCTCGTCCTATTTTGCATGAAGGACTGATTCTCCTCATTCAGGGTTATTGTAAAAAAAAGTCTATTTCCTCTACTCCTTCTTTAGACAAATAGAAGGGTCCTATCACTGGCTCCTTCTCCAAAAAGATTAAGAAGGATGGGAATGTTAAAGATAAATAGAGGAGCCTAAGAAACAATACTTCACATTCTAAAAAATAAGCGGTGGAACAGGACTCTGAGACTAAGAATATTGATAGTAAAGAGAATGAAACCCCTGAGGAAGGGGAAGGAATGGATGTTGGTAATTTTAGTTCCAACTTGGATGGTTATCTAGAGAGGAAAGAAAAATGTGTGATAGAGGATTTGGAAGAAAATGGTGAAGATAATTCTATTTAGGGTAAATTCAGAGATGAGGGTAACAAGATTGATTCTAATGTTGACAAAGAAGAGATAGAAAAGACTATTCAAGACCCCATTGTAGAGGAACAGATGGTCAAGACTCCTTCACCTACCAAAAAGATTGGGGAATAGGACAAGAATGAGGACCCTACCACCACAAGGATTGAGGAATAGAAAGATAGGGTGGTTTCACCTCCTCATGAGGTTGTAGACCAGGATATAAGTGATTCTCCACAGAGAGAAACTAAGCTAATATTTTTACATTTAGCTAAACTCAAATATGATTCCATGCTTAGGGTTGATTCATGGATATACAATGAAATTATGGGTCTTAAAAAGAGAATGGATATCATGCAACACAACCAAGAAATTTATCGTGTCATAATTAGCCAAATGGAGGTGCAAGTGGGTGATATCCCAAATAAACTAAAAGATTATGAGAAAAACCTATGGATACTCATTAAGGAAAGTGGGACTAAAATGGAATGAGTGACTTCATGTATTTGTGTAGCTACTTCCAGTCTTGGAAAACAAGAAAATGAGGAAATTATATCTTTGAGAGGTCCAAGCAAGTGAACCAAGTAGAGTGTGAGGAAGAAGGCTCTAGAGATTGATTTTGCTTCGGTTGCTAACTCTATACGAGACACTGCAGAGATTAGAAAGTAGATCACTAAAATGATTAAAGAGTTGCAATAGCTTCCTTTAACGGGTTCTATTTTTTGGTTTTGTCTTAGATTTGGTCTTAGTTACTAGTTCTGGTAACTTGTTTTTATTTGGTCATTATACTAGGTTATAGGTCCTTATAAAACTTAGGTTCTTTTTTGGACTTATGTAGTGGTTTCAGGTCCTTATAAAACCTAACTTTGATACTATTTCTTTTGTAGGTTTCAGGTCCTTGTAAAATATGGTGGACTTTATTGCTTTATCCTTTTGATGATGTTTTAGGGTTTTAGGGTCATTTCGAGACCTATTTTTACTGTAATCTAAAACAACTAAATTGTATATTATTATTTATTAGTATTTAATTATCATTATAAATATTATTATTTTATTACATATAATATAGTAATATATATGAAGATGATTATTATTATATAATCTATTAGTGTGTATTATTATTATATTAAAATATATAATAATTTATTATTATTATTATATAATATAGTAATCTATTATTATTATTAAATATAATATAGTCGAATGGGTCGAAAGGGGTCATAGGATAATCTATGACCCCTTTTAATGCATTTGATGACAACATATGTTCCTAGGACCCCTAGGGACCCATTTATTTGTTTGAATGGGTCAAAAGGTGTCATAGGATAATCTATGACCCCTTTCGATGCATTACATGGAAAAAAATGTCCCTAGGGGTCCTAGGACCCCTAGTGACCTATTTGGTTTGTTTGAATGGGTTGAAAGAGGTCATAGGATAACTTATGATCCTTTTCAATGCATTTTATGACAACATATTTCCCTAGGGGTCCTATGACCCCTAGGGAAACTACTTGGTTTGTTTGAATGGTTTGAAAGGGGTCATAGACCCCAATAATCCTATGACCCCTTTCAACCCATTCAAACAAACCAAATAGGTACCCCGTTTAACCCATTCAAACAAACAAATACATCCCTACCCCTAGGTACATATGTTGTTGACCCATTCCAAACAAACAAATAGGTCCCTAGGGGTACTAGAAATCATAAGGACATATGTTGTCATAAAATACATAAAAAATTTGACCCATTCGACCAAATCAAATAGGTAGCTAGGATCTCTAGGGACATATGTTGTCATAAAATGCATTGAAAGGGGTCACATGTTATCCTATGACCCCTTTCAACCCATTCAAACAAATAAAATGGGTCCCTAGGGGTACTAGGACCCCTAGGGACATATGCTTTCATGAAATGCATTGAAAGGGGTCATAGGCAATCCTATAACCCCTTTCAACAAATTCGAACAAACCAAATAGGTCCTTAGGGCTCTTAGGACCCCTAGGGACATATGTTGTCATGAAATGCATTGAAAGGGTTCATAGGGTATCCTATGACCCCTTTTGATCCATTTGAACAAACCAAAAGGTCTGTAGGTGTCCCAGGACGCCTAGGGACATATGTTGTCATGAAATGCATAAAAAGGGGTCATAAGTGATCCTATGACCCATTTTGACCAGAATAAATCAAATAGGTTTATGAACCCTAGGGACATATGTTGTCATGAAATGAGTCGAAAGGACTCATAGGTTATCCTATGACCCCTTTCTACCCATTTGAAAAAATCAAATAGGTCCATAGGGGTCCTAGGACCCCTAGTGACATATGTCATTATGAAATGCATCGAAAGGCATCATAGGTTATCCTATGACAACTTTCAACCCATTTGTAGAAATTAAAAAAGTCTGTAGGGGTCCTAGGACCCATAGGGACATATGTTGTCACAAAATGTGTCAAAAGGCATCATAGGTTATCCTATGATCCCATTTGAAACATTCAAAAAAACCAAATATGTCCATAGGGGTCCTAGAACCCCTCGAGACATATGTTTTCATGAAATATGTTGAAAGGAGTTATGAGGTATCCTATGTCCCATTTCAAGCCATTCAAAAAAATCAAATAGGTCCCTATGGGTCCAAGAAACCCTAGGGACATGTCATCATGAAATACATTGAAAAGTCTCACAAGTTATCCTATGAACCCTTTCAACCCATTCGAACAAACCAAATAGGTCCCTAGGGGTCCTAGGACCTCTAGGGACATATGTTGTCAAGAAATGCATTGAAAGGGGTCATAGGTTTGTTGGAAATGATTGAAAAGATCATGAGGAAATTTGTTAGGATGATCATATCGAATTGGTAAAGAATGTTCTCAATCATTGTTTTGTCATTGATGTCAAACTTGGTACTTGCAGGAATAACAATTGCTTTAGTGATCCAAATACTATCAGTTAGTTGATTGACAAGAAGGAGGCAATCAATAAGATGTAACTAGTAAACCAAGAGAAAGGTTAAAGTTATGATTTTTTTAATGAAGTACAAGGATCAACTAAGCCATTGATGAAAAAGTGTGTTGATGACATATTATAAGACACAGAGAATGGGTACACTGAAACATATCAGAGATGAAAGGTTTTTAGCTAAGACATCTGTAAAGCCTAACTAAAGTTCGTTAGAGAGAGGGAGCCAAGCAAGCTAGTAGGGGCTAAACAGATTCCTAGTTGAAATCGAGCAAGATGAGTAAACTTCAGATGCCGAGTGATACAAGTGCCGAGTAGACTTTAGATGCCGAGTGATACAAGTGTCGAGTAAACTTTAGATGCCGAGTGATACAAGTGTTGAGTAAACTTCAGATGTTGAGTGATACAGAATTTATCAAGTGCTGATTAAACTTCAAATGTCAAGTGATACAGAATTTATCAAGTGCCAAGTGAACTTTAGGTGCTAAGCTATCCAGGAAACAGATGCCGAGCATCAGAAAACCAATAGTTTTGAGTAACACAGAGGTGCCAAGCACCAATAAATCAATGATGCTGAGTTGCTACATTATTTTGAAAATCAAAGATTTGCCAGATCTAAGTTGACAAGGTTGTTATCTAGAAGTTTGTAAATTAAATGAAAGATAAGAATGATGAGTTGGTGGCACAAAACACCATGTAGAAAATTTTTAAAAGATACAACTGATGAATTTTTTAATAAGAACAAGATATGGGTTAGATACATTGTATCCTACCTAATCCATTTGAAACCCTAAAATTGGAGAGGGAGAATTGGGTGAAAAAGGCTAATCAAATTTCTATTTAAGGAGACATAAGTTCATGAAGAGAGAGAGAGAGAGAGAGAGAGAGAGAGAGAGAGAGAGAGAGAGAGAGAGAGAGAGAGAGAGAGAGAGAGAGGCGGTCAAGCATGAAAACATAAAATGCTAAAGGAGGTGCTAAGGAGGAAAGAGAGTATAGTTACTATGTTTCAATAATAAGACCCAGATATGGATGCATTGGTATGATGAGTAGGAAGACTGAAGGAGATGAAGCTTGAGAAGAAGACAAGAAGTTAGAGCTAAAGTGATTAAAGCCAAGGAAAAGGTTAGAACTAAAGTGTGATATGAAATTTGCAAAGTATGTTGTAAGTATATCAGATCAAAAATCCATTATTGTTACTCTCTAGCAATTATAACAGATAGTTTAAATCCTATAGACTTAGGTTGGTTTAATAGCCATGAGATAAATCCTTTAACAGGGTGACATTCCAAGTGAATATTCAAAAGTCCTTTAACCAAGCCCATTCCTAACAGTTTGGTGAAATCCTCTAACAAGGTCACATTTAACAGTGTGTTGTAAGCCTTTAACAAGGTAGGCTTTTAATAGGGCATCACTTTAGAAGAGTGAAAATTAAGTAGCATGTTATTGGTGGTTTTTTTTCAAATTGGGTTTCCACGTAAATCATTATGTCATGTGTTGATCTTTCATGTTTTATCTCTGCATGTTGATTTACTGCAACTTGCTAATATGATTGACTTAATTTTGGATGGATAAAAAGTGTATGGAATCATTAAAAGTAGAGAAAAAGTATTATTAGAGCATTTGGACCTTGAATAACTAATTCACCCCCCCCCCCCCCCCCCCCCCCCTCAAAGTTATTCTAAAGAATTCTAACAATTGATATCAGAGCTAAACTGCTGATTCAGTTTAAAGGGACTATAAGAAGAAAAGATCAAAATGCCTAAGAGAGAAGTTCCCAAGCTCAACAAAGACAACTTTGTTGCATGGAAAAGTTTGATGAAGCTACATCTTGGATCCATAGGAGATTATGCCCAAAATTTAATTATCACTGAACATGTAGATCCAACTGGTATTCTTACTACTGAAGACATGAAAAACAAGCAGGAACACAATCAGACAATGCTGGAGATTGCCTCTGCACTCAGCTATGCTGAATTTGATGATATCAAAGGATGTGACACTGCATTCAAAATGTGGAAAGCCCTATCAGACATCTATGGAGGAGATTAGAATGTACATAGAGAAAAAAGAGAAAGTATCAGAGGAAAGTTTGATGATATCAAAATGGAGGAAAATGAGAATGCTACTCAGTATGGCGCAAGAATAAAGGAAGTGGTAAGTGCAATAAGATGTTTGAATGGTCAATTGGATGAAGATACTATTAATAGTAAGTTCTTAAGAACTTTTCTCCCTATCTATGCTATTAGAGTATCAGCAATACAAGAACTAAGATGTGTACCAGGAAACAATCTAAGTTTTGAAGGTATAATAGGTAGACTCACTGCAATTGAGTTATCTAACTTTGACAACTATAGACTTGAGAATGTTGAATCTGCATTTAAGGCCAAGCTATCACTGAAAGATTCTGAATAGGAGAAATCAAAGAATAAAAGAAAAATGAAATATGTATCCAGTGATAGTAGCACTGATGAGGAAGATGTGGAACAATTGGAAGCATTGCTTGCTAGAAGATTTCATAGAGACAAAGGAAAATTCAAAGGTAAGATGCCTATCATTTGTTTCAATTGCAATGAAGTAGGTCATATTGCTGCCAGATGTACACAGAAAAAGGATTACAAGGAAGGCATCAAAAACAAATTTAGAAGAGATGATGATAGGAGAGATCACAAAGACAAAGGTAAGAAGTGTTATACTGTTGAAGAAAATTCTGATGATAATGATGATGAAGTTGTTTATGTAGCCATGAAGGATCAATCTAATGAAGAATAGCCCACAATACTGGTAACATGTATGAACAAGAATGACAGGTGGATCATAGACAGTGGATGCTCACATCACATGACAGGAGACAAAAGTAAGTTTGTTAACTTTACTTAGTATGATGGAAATAGTGTTAGATTTGGTAATGATGCTCCATATCAAATCAAAGGAAAAGGTTCCATTAAGCTCACAGAGAAAATTTCATGTGATAATGCATACTGTGTTGAAGGATTAAACTACAATTTGCTGAGTGTCTCACAGTTAGGCAATATAGGATGCAAAGTAGAATTTGGAAACAAAATTGCAAAAATCTATGATACCAATGGTAAACTGATAGGAAAAGGAGATCAAACAAGGAGTAATCTGTTTTACCTTGATATGGATGATGTTTCTTGTTTTATTGCAAAATTTGATGATGAATGGTTATGGCATAGAAGGCTATGTCATATCAACTTTGAAAATTTGGACAAGATCAGTAAAATGAAGAAAGTAAGAGGTTTACCAAAATTGAAGAAGCCTGATAATATCATGTGCAAACAATGTTAGCTAGGAAAGATGATAAAGTCAAGTTTCAAAAGAAAAAACTATACATCCAAAGAAGTACTTGAACTAGTTCATACTGACTTATGTGGTCCAGTGGAAGTACAAAGCTATAAAGGAGATAAGTACATAATGTTGTTTGTTGATGACTATTCCAAGATGATGACTGTTATGTTCTTAAAGCAAAAATCTGATGCTTTTCAAATGTTTAAGTGGTGTGTGGCTAGAGTTGAAAAGGAAACAAGAAAGAGCTTGAAATGCCTAAGATCAGACAGAGGTGGTGACTTCACATCAAATGAATTCGAGATATTTTGTAATGATAAAGGAATCAAAAGAAAAATGTCAGCTCCTAGAACTCCCCAACAAAATGGAGTTGCTGAAAGAAGAAATAGACCTGTGATTGACTATGCCAGAACATTAATGATGAAAAATATTGTTGCTCTAAAATACTAGAGAGAAGCTGTAAGTGTAGCTGTTCATACACTAAACCGAGTACAAGTCAAGAAAGGTACAAATACAACACCTTTTGAATTATGGTATGGTCACTCACCCAATGTAAAAAATTTCAAAGTATTTGGTTGTAAATTATTTATCCTTAAAGATACTAAAAATGGAAAATTTGATGCAAAAAGTGATGAAGGCATATTCCTTCATTATTCCACTAGAAGTAAGGCATACAAGTGTTTGAATACTAACACTAATAAAATTGTGAAAAGTGAAAATGTAAACTTGGATGAACATGCAAAAGCCCAAGCTAAAGAACCAAAGAACCAAAAAGAATGGATGAATACAGAACCTTTGTGTATTCCTATGAAGGAATGACTAATGAGGATGATGTCAATCAAGTTGAAACTCAATAAAAAAATTTAGTTTCAGCTGACTCACAACTAGTGAATGCCGAGTTGCATTTAGAAGCTGAGTTGTAGAATGAAGAAAATGCACAATCTGATTCTGAAGTTAGTACATATGAAAGAGATGAAGAACAACCTAAAAACTCAGTACATAGTGACCTTGAATCAGAAACATCAAACATGGAAATAAGGACAGAACCAAGATTATCCAAATATGTAAAAGGACATCACCCTGTTGAACAGATAATTGGTGACAAAGATGCAAGACCAATGACAAGGAACAAACTAAGACATGAATCATGTCTAATTAGAAAATCTGAACCTAAGATAGTATATGGTGCATTACAAGATGATGATTGGTATAAAGTTATGGAAGAAGAGATTGATCAAATAAAGAAGAACAAAACTTGGAGTTTGGTTCCCAGACCATTTGACAATAATGTGATTGGCACCAAATGGGTATTCAGAAACAAGCTAGATGAGAATGGTGAGATTACTAGAAACAAAGCTAGACTAGTATGCAAGGGTTATGCTCAAGAAGAAGGACTAGACTATGGGAAAATATTCGCCCCTGTTGCTAGAATGGAAGGAGTAAGAACTTTACTTGCATATGCTGCATATAAAGATTTTAAAGTCTATTAGATGGATGTAAAGTCTACTTTTTTAAATGGTATACTAGAAGAAGAAGTCTACATTAAACAACTAGAAGGATTTGTTGATGAAAAAAATAGGGATATGGTTTGTAAGCTACATAAAGCACTCTATGGTTTGAAACAAGCACCTAGAGCATGGTATGAAAGACTTCATAGGTATCTAGTGCAAATAGGATTTGAAAGAATTGATGATAACAGCAACATGTACATCAAAGTAGAAGAAGGTAAGGATATTATTGTAACTAAAATCCTTGTGGATGACATAGTGTTTGGTGGAAAGGAAGTGCTTTGTAAAGGCTTTGCTGACAAAATGAAACATGAATTTGAAATGTCTATGTTTGGAGAAATCAATTTTTTTGTTGGATTGCAAGTACATCAACTAAAACATGGTATATTTGTGACACAAACAAAGTACATCAAAGAGATTCTTAAAATGTTTGGATTGGAGGAGTCCAAACTAGTCAGCACACCAATGGCAATAGGGAATAAGTTGTCCAAAAATGATGAATCAGCTGAAGTCAATCAAACAATGTATAGATCCATGATTGGAAAACTACAATATGTTGTACATAGTAGACCAAACATAGCATTAGCATTTGGAATAGTGGCTAGCTTCTTTGCTGATCGCAAAGAAAATCATCTCATAGCAGTAAAAAGAATAATAAGATATTTTAAAGGAACTGATAACTTTGGTCTATACTATAAGAAGAATGGAAAATTTGAGCTCAATGCATATACAGATGCAGATTGGGGAGGCAACATTGATGATAGAAAAAGCACAAGTGGAGGTGCATTATTTCTAGGCAAAAGGCTAGTTACCTAGACTAGCAAGAAACAAACATGCACATCTCAATCCACTGCAGAATCAGAATATGTGGCAGTAGCAATAAATTGCACAAACATTGTGTGGCTCACACATCTATTGGAAGGAATGAAAGAAGAGGTAACAAAACCTGTGATATTTTATTGTGATAAAACAAGTGCTATAAACATATCCAAAAATCTAGTAATGCATGCAAAAACTAAGCACATCGCAATCAAGTATCATTATGTCAAAGAACTGGTAGAAGACAAACAAGTAAAGTTGGAATACATTCACACAAAGGAACAAACTATAGATATCTTCACCAAACCATTGCCAAAGGGTGCTTATGAATATCTTAGAGGAAAGTTGGGGGTAATACCCCTAACTCAAGCAGTTTAAAGCAACAAGAAAGCTGCCCTGCATCACCAGTAATAAATTATTGAAATATCAGAAGAGTGATGCAGAGGATGACAGTAGGAATAGAAACTCCAAATCAGTCACAAGTATGGTGACAGAGGGAGAAAAACAACAAGAAGCCAAAGCTTATATTTTGCATGATAAAGATTCTACATCTTTGGAATTTATGTCAAAGAGGGAGAAATATGCAAAAACTTGATCAATACAAAGCAAGAGGTAGATATATATGAAAGAGGGAGATTGTAACTAAGATGAAAAATTGATCAGTTTGGTTTTGCCATCAATGCCAAAGAGGGATATTGTTGGAAATGATTGAAAAGATCATGAGGAAAGTTGTTAGGATGATCATATGGAACTGGTAAATAATGTTCTCAATCATTGTTTTGTCATTGATGTCAAACTTGGTACTTGCAGGAATGACAATTGCTTTAGAGATCCAAATACTATCAGTTAGTTGATTGACAAGAAGGAGGCAATCAATAAGATGTAACTAGTACACCAAGAGAAAGGTTGAAGTTATGATGTTGTAATGAAGTACATGGATCAGCTAAGCCATTGATGAAAAAGTATGTTAATGACATACTATAAGACAGAGAGAATGGGCACACTAAAACATATCAGAGATGAAAGGTTTTTAGCTAAGACATCTGTAAAGCCTAACTAAAGTTCATTAGAGAGAGAGAGTCGAGCAAGCTAGTAGGTGCTAAACAGATTCCTAGTTGAAGCTTAGCAAGATGAGTAAACTTCGGATGCCAAATGATACAAGTGCTGAGTAAACTTTAGATGCTGAGTGATACAAGTGCCAAGTAAACTTCAGATGCCGAGTGATACAAAATTTATCAAGTGCCGAGAAAACTTCAGATGCTGAGTGATATAGAATTCATCATGTGTCGAGTGAACTTCAGGTGCCGAGCTATCCAAGAAACAAATGCCGAGCATCAAAAAACCAATAGTGTCGAGTAACACAGAGGTGTCGAGCACTAGTAAATCAATGATGCTGAGTTGCTGCATTATTTTGAAAATCGAAGATTTGCCAGATCTAAGATGACAAGGTTGTTATCTAAAAGTTTGTAAATTAAATGAAAGATAAGAATGATGAGCTAGTGGCACAGAACACCATGTAGAACATTTTTAAAAGATATAACTGATGAAGTTTATAATAAGAACAAGATATGGGTTAGAAACATTGTATCCTACCTAATCCATTTGAAACCCTAAAATTGGAGAGGGAGAATTGAGCGGAAAAGGAAAATTAGATTTCTATTTAAGGAGACATAAGTTCATGAAGAGAGAGAGAGAGAGAGAGAGAGAGAGAGAGAGAGAGAGAGAGAGAGAGAGAGAGAGAGAGAGAGAGAGAGAGAGAGAGAGAGACGGTCAAGCATGAAAGCATAAAATGTTGAAGGAGGTACTAAGGAGGAAAGAGAGCATAGTTACTCTGTTTCAATAAGAAGACCCAGATATGGATTCATTGGTATGATGAGTAGGAAGTCTTAAGGAGACGAAGCTTGAGAAGAAGACAAGCAGTTAGAGCTAAAGTGATTAAAGCCAAGCAAAAGGTTAGAACTGAAGTGTGATCTAAAATCTACAAAGTATGTTGTAAGTTATATCAGATCAAAAAGCCATTATTGTTACTCTCTAGCAATTGTAACAGATAGTTTAAATGTTATGGACTTAGTTTGGTTTAATAGCCATGAGGTAAATCCTTTAATAGGGTGACATTCCAAGTGAATGATCAAAAGTCCTTTAACCAGGCCCATTCCTAACAATTTGGTGAAATCCTCTAACAAGGTCACATTTAATAGTGTGTTGTAAGCCTTTAACGGGGCAGGCTTTTAATAGGGCATAACTTTAGAAGAGTGAAAATGAAGTAGCATGTTACTGGTGGTTTTTTCAAATTGGGTTTCCATGTAAATCATTGTGTCATGTGTTGATCTTTCATGTTTTATCTCTGCATGTTGATTTACTGTAACTTGCTAATATGGTTGACTTAAGTTTGGATGGATAAAAAGTGTATGGATTCATTAAAAGTAGAGAAAATGTATTATTAGGGCATTTGGACCTTGAATAACTGATTCACCCCACCCACAGCCCCCCCACCTCTTAGTTATTCTAAAGAATTCTAACAAGTTTATCCTATAACCCCTTTCTACCCATTTGAACAAACTAAATAGGTTATGCTATCATAAAATTCATTAAAAGGGGTCATAGGTTATCCTATGACCCCTTTCAGCCCATTTGAACAAAGGACCCCTAGGGACATATGTTGTCATTAAATGCATTGAAAGGGGTTATAGGTTATCTTATGACCCTTTTCAACCTATTGAACGAACCAAATCGGACCTTGGAGGTCCTAGGATCCCTAGAGACATATATTGTCATGAAATGCATCAAAAGTGGTCATAGGTTATCCTATGACCCCTTTTAACCCACTCGAACAAAAATATAGGTCTCTAGTGGTCCTAGGACACCTTTCCACCTGTTTGAACAAAAAAAAAAAATCCCTAGGGGTCCTAGTGCCCCTAGGGACATATGTTGTCATGAAATGCATCAAAAGAAGTCATAGGTTATCCTATGACCCCTTTTGACCCATTCAAATAAATCAAATAGGTCCCTAGGGGTCCTAGGACCACTAGGGACATATGTTGTCATGAATTGCATTAAAAGGGGTCATAAGTTATCCTATGACCCCTTTTGACCCATTCAAATAAACCATATAGATTCTAAGGGGTCCTTAGACCCTTAGGGACATATGTTGATATGAAACATGTCAAAAGGGGTCATTGGTTATCCTATGACCCCTTTTAATCCATTTGAACAAACTAAATAGGTCCATAGGGGTCCTAGGACCCCTATGAACAAATGTTGTCATGAAATGCATTGAAAGGGGACATAGGTTATCCTATGAACCCTTTAATTCCATTCAAACAAATCAAATAGGTCCCTAGGGGTCCTATAACCCCTAAGGACATATGTTGTGATGAAATGTGTCGAAAGGGGTCATAGGTTATCATATGACCCCTTTCGAGCCATTCAAACAAATCAAATAGGTTCCTAGGGGCCCTAAGACCCCTAGGGACATATGTTGCCATGAAATGCATTGACAAGGGTCATAGGCTATACTATGACACCTTTCGACCCATTCAATGTGTTGAAAGTGGTCATAGGCTATCCTATGACCCCTTTTGACCCATTATAACAAATAAAATAGGTTCTTAGGTGTCCTGACCCTTAAGGATATATGTTGTGATGAAATGCATCAAAATGGGTCATAAGTTATCATATAACCTCTTTCAACCCATTTGAACAATACAAATAGGCCTCCATGGGTCCTAAGACCCTTAGGGACATATCTTGTCATGAAAAGCATCAAAAGGGGTCATAGGTTATTCTATGACCCCTTTTGACCCATTCGGACAAACTAAATAGATTCTTTGGAATCTTAAGACCCCTAGGGACATATATTGTCATGAAGTGCATTGAAAGGGGTCATAATCTATCCTATGACATCTTTCGACCCATTCGAACAAACCAAATAGGTCCTTAGGTGTTCTAACACTACTAGGGATATATGTTGTCATAAAATGTGTTGAAAGGGGTCATAGGTTATCCTATGACCCCTTTCTTTCCATTCAAACAAATCAAATAGGTCTGTAGGGGTCCTAGGATCCTTAGGGACATATGTTGTCATCGAATGCATCAAAAGGGGTCATAGGTTATCTTATGACCCCTTTTGACCCATTCAAACAAACCAAATATGTCCCTTGGGGGCCTAGGACCCCTGCAAACATATGTTGTCATGAACTATGTCAAAATGGGTGATAATGTATACTATGACCCCTTTCAATCGATTCGAACAAACAAAATAGGTCCCTAGGGGTCCTAGGACCCCTACCAACATATCTTGACTTGAAATGAATCAAAAGGGGTCATAGGCTATCCTATGACCCCGTTTGACCTATTTGAACAAACAAAATAGGTTCCTAGGGGCTCTAGGACCCCTAGGGACATATATTGTCATGAAATGTGTCAAAAGGGGTCATAGGGTATACTATGATTCCTTTCGACCTATTCAAACAAACCAAGTATGTCCTTAGGATTTCTAAGAACCCTAGGGACATATGTTGTCATGAAATGTGTCAAAAGGAGTCATAAGCTATCTAATGACCTATTTTGATGCATTTGAACAAATCAAATAGATTCCTAGGGGTCTTAGGAATCCTAGGGACATATGTTGTCATGAAATGCATCAAAAGGTATCATAGGTTATCCTATGAACCCTTTCAACCCATTCAAAAAAACCAAATAGATCCCTAGGAGTCTGAGGACCCTCATACCTCTAGGGACATGTGTTTTCATGAAATGTGTTGAAAGGGGTGATAGGTTATTCTTTGACCCCTTTCGATGCATTCAAACAAACTAAATAGGTCCTTAGGGGTCTTATGATCCATAGGGACATATGCTATCATGAAATGTGTCAAATAGGGTCATAGGTTATCCTATGACCCCTTTAAACCCATTTGAACAAACCAAATAGTTCTTTAGGGGTCCTAGAACACCTAGGGACATATGCTCTCATAAAATGTGTTGGAAGGTGTCATAGGTTATCCTATGACCCCTTTCGACCCATTTAAACAAATCAAACAAGTCATATTTTACTATATAATAACTTTCCTTATTCCTCCATGACTCATGTTGTAGGATCTAAGTGTCCAAGCTTAAGGGTAAGATCAGGAATGGGATTGGAAGGAGAGATCAATGAGGATATGGCTGCCTAAGAAGAGTCACGATCCAAAAGATCCAATATGGAAAAAAAAAACCTGATGCACACTATTAACACAATCTCTAGACAAGTGGTCACCATATTGTTGCCATGCAACCTTAATTGGTCAAAAAGACTGCCTCTCTAGAGCCTTTTTAATACTCTAAAAAACCACATAAACACCATGATTACTAGAAGTTCATGATGGTGAAATAAACTACCTATGAGAGGCACCAATCCAAAGACCATATTTCTGGAAAGCTTTAGCAAGCTTTCCCCACTGCAAAAAATGAGGCTTGATAAATCTAGAAACTATCAACTCTAGATGAAACAGAGACTACAACAAGTCTAGGGAATTTGACAAAAAAATTGATAGAATCTAAGAGGGCTAAATTAGTCTTTTTCCTAGAGGAAAAATAATTTCATGCCCAGTAATTCTCTTTATTCCTCTTCAAATATGTGGATGATCACTAAAGAAGATAGTTGCCAACAAGTCATCTTTAATACAACCCAGAAATAGCATTTTCCAATCTTCATTTTCCAATAAAACTCTATAGTTTCTAGGATAATAATCCATGTGTAATGTTAAGCAAGCTGAGTAGATATTGACTAGATAACTAACCCCTACTAAAAAGCTAGGATGGCCTGACATAGTGTCGACCACAAGAAACTAGAACAAAAAACTAGAGACAACACCTGCAATAATAAATAAACAAAAAACATCAAGCCCAGAAAACCAGAATGACTCCTTTACACAACTCAGTAAAAAATTGTGCTTGCAATGATAACCTTCATAACAAAAATATATGAAATTTGTCACATAGTATGAAAAAAGTAGAATTCATGTATGAAGTACTTTATTGCAAAAGAAAATTAAAATTATCATAATTTCATACAAGTGACTCCATTAAAAAATTGGCCGACATCACTCTAGAAAGAGAGAATATACAGTATGGGAAAAAAATCATAAAACCAACCATAAGATGAAACTATTAAATATCTTTATAACATAATGCCAAATAAATGGTAAGCCAATTGTTGTCTATCAATAAGTATACATGAGCCTAGGATATAGAAGAAGAACCAAGATCCAAACCTTAGATGTCACCACATAAGCATGCCACCACATAGGCATGCCAAGTACCAATGGTGGGCCCACTCTTAATTCAAATTAACTCCACTATCCTCAAAGCCCATCAACGAATCATCTTATACTACCCACTAACTATTAGCTACTAACTCTATATTACCATGCTTAATACTCTGAAAATAACATCGTACATGACTACTTATACCCATATCTACTTACACATGTAAAACTATATATTCATATATGCATAAATAAATTACATAGAATAACATTAAACATCCTAACATAAAATTAGCTACTCACATCTAGGAAAATAAAGATGACTCATTCTTGATGATCGAGATTATGGAAAATAACTTTTCTAGCAAGGAAACTAAAGAGCAAGAGTCTAGAGTAATTCCATCACAACCAACATATTCTAAGCAATCTACCAAACCATTTCCTTCCCTATAAACATGGGATAAAATATATCTATCTAGAGAATCAATGAGACCCCAAATTTGTTGGAGGACATAGCAAAGATTCTAGCTATTGCTCTTCCTATGAATGCAAGCACTAATAATAGTAGTAGAATCACCCCCAATATGCAAACAAGAAAAATATGTTCTCTTTGCCAAAATTAAACCTTCTAACAAAGAAATCAATTCTACCATGTTATTAGTACCAAGACTAATAGGCATTGCATAAAAAGCCAACACTTCACCAAGATGATTTCTCAGTGAAACCCCAATACCTGACTCACTAGGATTCCCTCTAGATGAATCATCAAAATTTAGCTTGACAAAGGAGGAATCAAGAGGCTTCCATTTAATTGACTCTCCACATGTAGGGATATTTTTGACATGTGAAAACATAGGAGAAGATGTGAGTGAGTTAAGCTTCCAATATGAGAATATTAAACTATCCCAAGATGAGAAAATTCCATTCCTATTAAAATGACTAGAAGCATAATTATTCACTAGTTTAGAGATACATTGCTCAATTATGGTAATTGCTATATTCACATTTGCCACCTCTTTTCTAAAGATCTTCTTACCCACCAAATAGACCATATAACTGATGATGGAATAATAATCCATAAGCATGAAAAGATTGAATTAGTAAACAATATAGGCCATGTATGAAACAAATCCCATAAGGATCTAGGAAAAGGGAAAGAGATGGACAATTTCCCTTTGATATAATGGCAATGCACAAAGAGATGATCAATCGATTCCTTATGTGGTCCACAAAAAACACATTTAAATCGATCAGATATATGAAGTTTTCCTAGTCTGTCACTTGTAAGGATTCTTCTTTGGTTAGCCAACAAGGAGAAAACTCTAGCCTTTGGTAGGACACATTTATCCCAAAAGAAAATAAAGGCTCAATGGGTAACATGTTGCTTAGACATATGCAGAAGGGCCTCATATCTAGATTTAACAAAATATAAACCATTTTTTCTAGGATACCACATTAGTTTATCACATCCTTTGGACAAAAAAACTAATATGTTTGCCAAAATATCAGCTAGGTTCCTAGCCAAGTTTCTTCCAATAGGAAGAGAGAAAGGATCTTTCGAACATACCCTATGGGACACAATTTCAACGTAATCCACTAAAAGATCCCCCAGACTAAAGACAACAACCCCATAACCTCCTTCAATGTAGAAATGTGATACAATGGAGGATGCCCATTCCAAGAGTCCTTCCAAAAAGATACATTGAAGCCAGAGTGAACCTACCAAGATAGGAACTTGGTGACTACTTCTCTAGAAGACATCATAAAGTTCCAAGTAGATGATGCAAATGGGGGATTAGAAATAGTAAAGATTATATGAGAATAATATGAATCTAAATATTTGGCTTGTATAATTTGGCACCATAGTGACTAAGGTTTGGAATACATATTCTAGGCTAACTTTCCACCAAAAGTTTTATTCCAAAAAGATAAGTTTTGCACACCAACCCCTACTAGAAGAGAGCTTGTATAAGGACACTAGGCAAATCTTTCTAGTATTAGTCATATTAGAAGACCAATGGAAAGTGTGAATAATTTTTTCGATCTGAGTAATAACATATGATGGAGCTTGGAGAACTAAAATATAATAATTAGGGATAACCAAGAAAACCATTTTGATTAATAAAATTCTACCAGAGAGAGAGAGCCACCTCACCTTCTAGGCTGAGATTCTACTCTTTAGTCTATTGATAACATTGTCCCAAAATTAAGGTTTCACTTGTCTCATGAAGAATGGGATCCCTAGGTATGTGGATGGTAACTCATCCACCTGAAAGCCAAGAATATTAATTGTTCTTTTTTCTTAACTGAGTCGGGCGTAAAGAGCATACAAACTTTTCACTTATTTGAATTAATGACATGAACAGACCTGGAAGCATATGAATCTAGAATCTTCTTAATACATCTAGCCTCACTAATAGAGGATCTACCAAATAAGAGCATATCATCAGCAAACAAATTATGGGTGATAGAGACCTCTAAATTCAATATATTTATACCTTTCTAGTTGGCTAGGAAATTTTGTCTAAGTATAGATCTACTATATATATATATATATATTACTATATTATATTTAATAATAATTATAATATATTAATATATACTAATATATAATAATATACAATATTTTTTAACACTTGCCAAATTGATTTCCCTCCAAGATTTGGGCAATCAATTTTTGAAAAAAAATTGCTGCCAAAATTTGAGTACCCAATTAGGCTTGGTATTTACTAAACCTCTTTGGTCAACTCAAAAAATGTGTTTGAGACATGTTTCACTAACATTCAGAATGCAAGTAGCCATATTACAATATTTATTTCATCAAAATTCAATGAAACAAAAAGGGTTTTTGGATAACACTCTCAAGATTCCATCAATATAATTGCTATCAAATTCCAAGTTTGATAATTGTTTATTAGTTAATTTTTAATGAAGATGTTTGTAAACTGCTAATTGACATACTAATTGAAAAATAGGTATAAATTTCAAATGGTATAACATTTTTGAAATCCAAAATTTGTGTCACATTATATGCTTTGCCTAGTATAAGAAAAAAATAAAATTAATTTTGTAAAGTTTTTAATTAGTTACGGTGGTTAGACATTAAAGTTTTTTTATTTTGAAAAAGTTAATGTAGAAAATTCATATTTAATTTTTTATTTGAAATAAAAACACCAAAAATTATGTGTCACATATGGGCATCAGTATACTTTTTATATCTATAATTATATTTTAAAAATATCATCATTTGATTTTGATTAAGGTGGTTAGACATACACCTACTTTTTATATTTGCCCTAAAATTTTTGTAGTTCTGCATTAAAATCCAAAATTTTGACAAATCAAATATTTTTTCTCTAAATAAGGCCTACTAGTTTAGAAACTACATTCAATTTCCTATAAATTCACAATTTTTTAATATAAAGCACATAACTACTTTAAAATTATGTGTTAAGTTAACATAACCCTAATGTGAGAGTTTTTAACTACCACTTCAGGCCATAGTTTGGTTGACCACGATCCTGCACATACCCAGATGAAACCATGATTCATATAGGCCTCTTTATATCCTTAGATTTCTTAAAGCAATTCAATCACCTAGTCTGGGGATTAGGTTTTTGTTATTTCTTCTTATAGTTCTATCGGTGGCTTCTAGTGTTTATAATTATGTGTGTTCATGATCCAAATATTTGTATTTGCATGTATATTGTTGATGATATTTGTTTGATATATTTATATAAGCATATATATGGGTGCATACATACATACCTATATAAATACATATTGTTACATAAATAATGTATTTAAGTATTTGTATATGTTATAAATTGTCTTAGATTTATTTATAGACTTAGATAAAGAAAAAAATATTAGAATATAAAAAATAAAGAAATTAAAAGGGATAAAATAAAAAGTATGAGTATTTAAAAGAGGAGTAATAATGTGCATTCAAGATCAAAAGGTAATAGGTGTTAATCATGTGGAAGAATATGAGACCAAAACATAAATACAATGATGGACATAAAAAAATTTGGTTATAAAGCACTAGTGAGGGTATTTTATCATTTTGGACCATTTATTCATTGTATACCCCTAAAGTAGCCTTAATTTACCCCTAATATGCAAAAAATAACTTCTAATATAGTAGCTAATTTCAGGCAATTTTGGATTTTGGAATTATTTTTATTTAAAAGGGTGGTGTCTTTTTCCCTAAAGGGGTATGAAAGCTATTCAAGAACATATATATATATATATATATATATATATATATATATATATATATATATATATATATATATATATATATATATATATATATATATATATATATATATATATATATATATATATATATATTGTAAAATGTAAATGTGAAAGAGGGAGATGGCTGAAAGTTAGAAGAGAGATTGGTTGTACTTTTTATGAATATTTTTATGGAGAAAAATTAATGATATATGAGGGAGAGTTTGTGATTATAATTCTTTAAGGATTTATAAGTTTCTTTTCTTTTTTGGATGAGAGATTTATATATGAGAATTTAGAGGGTTGAGAGAGGGATTTATTACCATTTAATTTATTTTTCTTCTATAGATATTTGTGAAAGTGGAGAGGCTTTGAATGGTGCATCTCACTTGTAGATTTATTGTACTCTATTATCTCCTTGCTCCTACGTACGTTGAATCTTTGTAGGACTTGAGGCGATTAAAATGATCAATTGCATTATTTATATGATTAAATATAGATCTATTTATATTTTCTCTTGATGTCCAATAATTGTATATTTAATTCCCAGATTTATTGAGATGTTTCAACTTTATATTTGTGAAAATTACTATGCATTTTTCTATGGTATTTAGCCACTAGGTTTTGAAGATATATTATTCTAGAGGGTTGTTAGTAACTTGAATCTTGGAATAGTCTATTGTGATATTTTGTGTGTGTTCTTATCCAAGGTTGCTTATGCATGCTACATGTTTCTATTATATGCTTTGTAATTATATATGCTTGATTTGGGGCTCTTAAACTAGTTTGACCTCTTTCTTGGGTTTTCATGCTCCCAATTGTTGTTTAAGATACCAAAGGGATGCCAAATGATTATGTGACATATACCATATTTTTTAGCATTAAAATTCTAGTAAAGGAACATGCTTATAGTCTTTGTGCATTTTTTATTGTTTACGCATTGTGATGCTTATATAATGTGTTAAGATTTTATTTAAACTAGTGGTATGGAACCCTAAGAATGTTGTACTCTTAAATTTTCTATGGTTTTGGTTTTTAATTTTTAAGTATGGTAGGATCCCTAAGAAATTGGTACACCATAGGTGATGGGACCAAGAAGCTGTTACTGTAGGATCCTATGTAGTAGAGACTAGTGCCCTAAGTAGGTTGGCTCTACATGTGAAATTTTCACCAAGTGGAAATATTAATTAAATAAATTTGTTATGGGGGTTTGGGTTAACAAATTAATCAAGATAAGAGATAATGGGACCCACTTGTCTAGTTAGAGTACCAGGACTATATGTCATCTTGCATGAGGTCTTGATGTGGTAGGGTGATAATAGTTCAAGAGGTTTATCCCAACATTAAGGAAAGTGTGATAAGACCACATATGCCCTATTGGAGTGTTGGGAACATATTCTATTCTATATAAGGCCTAGATGAAACATGAAGAAATTAGTTTAGGAGGTTGATGTGAAAATTGAAGGGGTATGTGATGACACTCACCTAGATTTGGTTGAACCCCTAACTCTTATTTTTCCTCTAGTTGTCTATTTTCTTGTGATTTCATTTTGGGCATTATGCTTTATATAGATTTATTCTACCTTTGTACTTTTATTTTGGGCTATAAGCCTTAGATTACCTTATAATCTATGTAGATCATGGTCTTATCTCCTAGCTCAAGGGAGTGGACCATTTATGGCTCAACGAGGTTGGATGGAAAAAAATTTTGAGGTACTATTTGAGTGTTCATGGATGGCTTTATATGGATCCTTGTTGAGTAGTAGTCGAAGACCATTTATTGAAGTCTACATGTTGCATCTATTGGAAATATAAGAGGAGTAACTAAGAGGGGGGTGAATAAGTTACCACTAAAATAAATTCCAGATCCCTTAGATGTCAACTATAAAATTTAGGCTAATAAAACTTATTACTGCTGATACTCAGTACACACATAGAAAATTGTTGTAACTCGGTAAATGTAGAGTGTGAATTACTTTAGTAAATGTTAAGATGTTATCAGTAATTACTTACAAGCTTGAAAGAAATAACATGAACACATGAGACATTATGATTTAAAGTGGAAACCCAATTTGGGAGAAACCACCAATGTAACTAGTTACTATTTTCACTCTTCTAAAGTGAGCCTTATTAGGAGCCAACCAAGTTATAGGTTACAAAATACACTATTAGGTGTGACCCTGTTAAAGGATTTAATCACCTTATTAGGAGTGGCCTTGCAAAAGGTCTTGAAACAATTCAATGGAATGGTCACCTTGTTAGAAGATTTACAAATGGCTATTAAACCAATTCTATTAAGAGATTTTAGTTCACTGCTATAATGGTTAGAGAGTAACAATGAAATGACCTAATTGTGATGCAACTAAATTTCTGATTATAGCTCTTTGCTCTAGTTCATACTTGATCCTTCCTAATCAAATACTACTTTTCTACTCCACAAGGATATCTACATATCCTTCAAGTTTGCTTCCTCTTCTTATCTCTTTCAACTCATTCAACTTGCAACTTACATCAGATTGAAATCACAACTTGACCTTTTACTTATATCTTTTAGATTTTCAAGTTGGCTCAAATAAAAATTAGAATAACCAATATTTATCACCTCAATTGGCTAGAATAATAGGTAAATTAATTAAGCTTTATATGCTAAAACAAGAAAATCCTTTGGTAGCTGACCCATCTCGATAGAAACTGATTCTAATGCAATTTCTTGTGGTAACCAATAGAGGCTCGATTAACATTGTAAACTTACAAAATTCCTTTGGTAACTAAGTGAACTTGGTTAACACTGACTCTATTCCACTTTCCCTTTGTTAACCAAGCGAGATTGTTAACACTCTTTTCTACTTAACTTCCTTTGACACCCAAGTGAGCTAGATAGATACTACCTTCTACATAGAATAAACTCAAGAATGCTCGATAGACTAGGAAACTATCTTCAATGACCAAGTGAGCTCGTCATGCAATAACTGTCAACTAGTATGTCATTTGTGTAACATAAAGGATAACACCCAAATAATCAATTATATCCAACAATCTCCCTCTTTGACATTGATGGCAACACATGTCATAGCACAATGAAAATTTGAGAACAAGAATCCCTTTTTCAAAAAGTTTTCTCCCTCTTTGATTTTATGCATAAAACTTCTCCAAAAGTTTTCTCCCTCTATAAATGAACTTCTTAACTTCTCCTTCTACAAAATTTTAGAAAGATATGATAGAAAACTTCTCCCTCTTTGACAGCACATGCCAAAGACAATTCTCATTAGATTCAATGTACCTTGAGTATAGATTCATCTACAATATGTCCTTGTTAATACTAAATCAACTAACTGATCTTCAATTTAGTTCTTGTTGATGCATCACTAAACTTTATTTAGTGAGCTTCAAATAGGGGAATGATCCCTAGCTTAGCTCTTAGATACAAAAATGCATCCTTAGGTAATGGCTTGGTGAATATATCTGCAATTTGTTCTTTTGTATGCACATATTCCAATTTGATTTCTTTGTCCTATAATAATTCTCTTACAAAGTGATATTTGATAGCAATGTCCATTGTTTTGGAATGCATCATTGGATTCTTTGATATGTTGATTGTACTGGTGTTATTACAATACATCACTATTGGTTCTTTGATTTCAACCTTCATTCCTTGCAATAATTTTTTGAACCAAACAATGTAAGAGAAACTCACTACTACTACTACATATTCTTCTTCTTCTGTGGATTGGGATGTGTGGTTTTGCTTCTTGCTTGTCCAAGATGCTAGCCTTTTTCCAAGAAAGAATGCTCCACCACTAGTGCTCTTTCTTTCATCAAGATTTCCTACCTAATCAGCATCAATAAATACTTTTATGTCAAGGTTGCCTCCAAGTTTGTACCATGAGCCATAGACTTCAATACCTTTCTGATATCTCTAGATTCTTTTGATTGCCATCATGTGGTTTTCTCTGGGTTTAGCTAAGAATCTTTCAACTATCCCAACTTCTAAGGCAATATCAGGCCTTGTATGTACAACATACTATAGTTTCCCAATCATTGATCTGTATAAGGTCTGATCAACTTCTTTGGAATCATCATCTTTTGTAAGCTTAAGTCCAGTACACATGGGGGTTCCAACTATTTTTGAATCTTCCATTCCAAATTTCTTGAGTATCTCTTTGATGTACTTAGATTGAGTGATATAGATACCATTTTTGCTCTGCTGTATCTACAATCCAACAAATAATTTTATTTCAGCAAACATGGACTTCGCAAATTCCTTATTCATTTTTTCTAAAAATGCTTTGCTTAAGTCATCATTTCCTATGAATAGAGTATCATCAACAAATATTTTTTCCAACAAAATCTTCTTATGTAGTCCTTCCTTGATGTATAGGCTGCTATTATCATTTGTTCTTTAAAAACCAATCTGTATCAAGTAGTTATGTAGTCTTTCATACCAAGATCTAGGAGCTTGTTTGAGACCATATAGGAATTTGTGTAATTTACAGACCAAGTCCCCTTTTTTTTGGATCAACAAAACCTTCTGGTTGTTCAATGTACACTTCCTCATCAAGAATTTCATTCAAGAATGTAGATTTAACATCCATTTGATATACTTTGAATCCTTTATGAGCTACATAAGCAAGTAAAGTCCTAACATCTTCTAATCTTGCAATAGGGAAAAAGTTTCACCATAATCAATACCTTCTTCTTGAGAATAACCTTTACATACCAATCTTGCTTTATTTCTTGACACTTTTCCAACTTCATTTAGCTTATTTCTAAACACTCATTTTGTACCAATTACATTTTTATCTTTAGGTCTAGGTAAAAGAGTCCAAGTTTTCTTTTTTTATCTGTTCTATTTGTTCATTCATAGCCTCAATCCAACTTTCATTTTTTAATGCATCTTTAACACTTCTAGATTCAAATTCAGCAAGTAAACATGTACCTTTTAGTTTTCTTCTTGTCATTATTCCATTAGATTTGTCTCCAATAATCTGATCAGGTGCATGATGCATTCTACTACACTATCTTTATTTTGAATTTCAACTTCTAGCTTAGGTGCTTCCATCTATGGCTCAAGTTCTTTAGACTCTATTTGCATTAACTCGATAGCCTTTGAATGTGACTCAGGTTGCTATGACTCAGTTTGCACTTCCTGCAGCTTGGTAGCTTATGGAGATTTCAAGAGCTTAGGAGATGAAGTCTCCTTTTTGTCAAATGTGTTTGGAAATGTATCAGGTTCATAGTAGAAAAATCTTCTATAATCTACTAGCTCCTTTTTACTTTCTTCTTCAGTCTTTTCTGCAAACTTATCAATTCTCACATGTGCACTTTCTATGATTTTGTGAATAGACAAATTCAAACATTTGTATGCTTTACTTCTATAGGAATATCCTAGAAATATACCTTCATCACCTTTTACATCAAATTTTTCTTTAACATTTTTTGTCAAATACTTTCAAGTGACTTACATTGGGTTTGTAGCCATACCATAGTTCATAGAGAGTTTTGTTTGAATCCTTCTTCAACTATACTCGGTTCAAAGTATGAACTAGAGTGTTGATAAATTCGTTCCAATATTTGATAGCAACATTCTTCTCAATCATTAGCATCCTTGCACAATCCATGATGGATCTATTTCTTCTTTCATCTATTCCATTCTACTAAGGAGTACCAAGGGTTGATACTTGTCCTTTGATTCCTCTTTCAATGCAGAAATTGTTGAATACATTTGTGATGAATTCACCACCTCTATCTGATCTTAAACATTTCAATCTTTTTCCAATTTTCTTTTCTACTCTAGCAAGATACCATTTGAATTTCTCAAAAGCTTATGATTTTTCTGTTAGATACATAATAGTCATCCTTTTAGAATAATCATCAATAAGAAGAATGAAAAACTTTTCTCCACTATAAGTTTCTATTTCAATGGGTCAACAATAATTAGTATGCACAACTTCCAAGACATCTTCTCACTGATAATTTTTTCTTGTAAAACTAGTCTTTCCTATTTTACCAATTTGGCAACATTTTACATAATCCAACATCACATTTCTTCAAACTAGGAAGACCTCTTACTCTTCTAAGTTTGCTAATCTTGACCATATTATCAAAGTTTACATGACATAATCTTTTGTGTCATAACCAATTTTCTTCTACTTGAGCAATGAAACATGAATAATCACCAAGATCAAGATAAAATAGGTTAGCTTTAGTTTGCCTACCCAATCCAATCATATTTCTTTAGTTATCCAATAGTCTTGCCTTGTAATTCATGAATTCTACCTTTAATCTAATGTTTTAAAACTATGCCACACATAGTAAATTATGTTGTAGTCCTTCAACCCAATAGGCATTGTCACATACAAGTTCATTTTTTAATGAGATTCAACCTTTCCCTTTTATGCAACATGGTTCATTATTTCTAAACCTTACACTACCTCCATCATAGTGTTCAAAATGTTCAAAGTTAGTTTTGTCTACTTTCATATGGTGAGAATATCCACTATCTATGGTCCATGTCAATTATATCAATCTCTTCACAAGAAAAACATATTAGAGGAATTTTACCTTTGTACTTTCCTCTGCTTCTAGAATATTTCTTTGCAAGTAAAACTTCAACAATTTCAAGATCATTATCTAAACTTTCTTCAGATTCTTCCTTACTTTATAATTGATTATATTTTATTTTCTTACCTTTTTCTTTGAGTGAGAGTTTAGCTTCAAATGCAGACTTGATAATTTTGGAAGTAGGAACATAGTTGTCAAAGTTGTCTAGTTCAAAAGCTGTTAATCTTCCTACTAGGGCATCCAAACTTAACTTGTTATTTGGATCACATCTCGTTTCTTGAATAGAAGTTATTCTAATTGCATAGATAAGAAGAAAAGTTTTGAGTACTTTACTTACAATAGCTTCTTCTTTGATTTCTCTTCCAGATGCTCTGATTGCACTAACACTAGCCTTGATTTTTTCCACATATTTTGCAACATTTTCATCTTCTCCCATTCTCATCTAATCAAATTTTCCTCTAAGGCTTTCTGCTTTGGCTCTTCTTACATTATCATCACCTCCATAGATTTCTTTTAGCTTATTCCACATATCAAAAGCAATTTTATAGTCTTTGAACTCATCAAATTCAACATAACTGAGAGCAGATGCAATGTTAATCATCATGATGTTATGGTTCTTCTTCTTAGCAATATCATCAACTAATAATTTTCTAGTGGGAGTTTTATATTCTTCATCAAGATATTTGCATCCTAAATCACTGATGGTAGTAAGATGAAGCCTCATAAGTCCTTGCCATGCTACAAAGTTATCTCTATTCAGCTTTGGAATCTCTCTTGTATGACATTCTAATCTTTAGCTTAGGTCCTTGAAACCATCTTTGCAAGTACCAAAAGCTCTTATACCAATTTTTGAAAATATAAGAGGGGTAACTAAGAGGTGGGGTGAATCAGTTACCACTAAAATAAATTCCAGATCCCTTAGATGTCAACTATAAAATTCAGAGTAATGAAACTTATTACTGTTGATACTTAGTAGACACAAAAACAAAATTTGTAACTTGGTAAATGCAAAGTGTGAATTAATTTAGTAAATATTAAGATTTTATTAGTAATTTCTTGCAAGCATGAAATAAATAACATAAACAGATAAGACACTAGGATTTAACATGGAAACCCAATTTTGGAAAAACCACCAATGTAACTAGTTACTATTTTTCACTCTTCTAAAGTGAGCCATGTTAGGAGCCAACCCAATTATAGGTTACAAAACACACTGTTAGGTGTGACCAAGTTAAAGGATTTAATCAGCCTATTAGGAGTGGCCTTGCAAAAGGTCTTGAAACAATTTGATGGAATTGCCACCTTGTTAGAGGATTTACAAATGGTTGTTAAACCAACTCTATTAAGAGATTTTAGTTCACTACTACAATGGTTAGAGAGTAACAATGAAATGACCTGATTGTGATGCAATTGAATTGCTGATTAGACATCTCTACTCTAGTTCATACTTGATTCTTCCTGATCGAATAATACTTTTTTTCTCCATAAGGATATCTACTTATCCTTCAAGTTCACTTACTCATCTTATCCCTTTCAACTCATAAAACTTGCATCTTACATTACATTGAAATCACAACTTGACATTTTACTTATACCTTTTAGATTGTCAAGTTAGCTCAAATACAAATTAGAATATCCAATATTCATCACCTTAGTCAGCTAGAATCAATAAGTAAATTAATTAAACTTTATATTCCAAAACAAGAAAATCCTTTGGTAGCCGACCAAGCTTGGTAGAAACTAATTCTGAAGCAATTTCCTTTATTAACCAATAGAGGCTCAGTTAACACTACAAACTTACAAAATTCCTTTCCTAATAGAGTAAACTTGGTTAACACTAAATCTACTCAACTTTTCCTTTGTTAACCGAGTGAGCTCAGTTAACACTCTTTTTTGCTTAACTTCCTTCAATACCTGAGTGAACTCGGTAGATACTACCTTCTGCACAGAGTAAACTTAGGAATGCTTAGTAGACTAGGAAAACTGTCTTCATTGACCAAATGATCTTAGCATGGACTTACTATCAACTAATATGAAATTTGTGTAACATCAAGGACAAAACACAATTAATCATTTGTATCCAACAGTATCTCCTTAAAAAAAATCAATGTATTTCATGTATCTATATTGCATGTTAAGTAGATCCATTTGATTGTAAGGACTAGGACATTAGTTCCTAAACTAGGAAGGGATATTAGGAATGATAAGGTATTAAATCATAAGTAGTGTTGGAAATATAGATGGAGTAATTGAGAGGGGAGGTGAATCAATTACTAGAAAAAAAAATCCATAGATCCCTTTAGATGTCTTAAAACTTAGTTACTACTATCACTCAGTAGCCACACAGAAAAATGTTGTAACTTGGTAGATGTTTGTTAACTTATTAAGCATTCACAAAGATTTAACATGCATGCATAAAAGAAATAACATCAACACAAGAGACACCAAATTTAATGTGGAAACTCAACATGGAAAGAAACACCAAGTAAGTAGCTACCAATTTTCACTCTTCTAAAGCGAACCTTGTTAGGAGCCAACCCTGTTAAAGGTTACAAAACACACTGTTAGTGTGACCCTATTAGAGGATTTAATCACCCTACTAGGAGTGGCCTTGCCAGAGGACTTTAGAACAATTCAATGGAACTATCCTCCTTGTTAGAGGGTTTACAAAATGGCTGTTAAGCCAACTCTATTAAGAGATTTAGGAATTACTACTATAATGGTACGAAAGTAACAATAAGTGACCTAAATGAGATGCAATTGATCTTTGCTGTTATAGATCTTTGTTTTGCTTCACTAGATCCTCTTTGATCGAATACTTCTCAAGGATATCTAATCCTTCTTCAAACTTCACTCACACTTCACATAATCAATTCACTTGCATGCTTGCTCATTCATCCATACTATTGAATTCACAACTTGACCTTTTATTTATACATTGCAAATTGTCAAGTCAACTCATTCACAAGTTATAATTATCAATAATCAATACATTAGTCAACTACAAACATTACATGAAACAATTAAACTTTATTTCCCAAAAAAATGAAATCCTTCAATGGTCAACCTTGCTCGGTAAACATTACTCCAGAAATGATTTCTAGTGTTAACCAAGTGAAGCTTGGTAAACATTGTGATCTTTGCAAAATCCTTTGGAGACTGAGTGAACTTGGTAAACACTAACTTTCCTTTACTGACCTTGTGAGCTTGGTAGAAACTGTCTTCTACCATAGAATCCTTCAACACCTAAGTGAGCTTGATAGAAACCATCTCTATATTGAAACTTCCAGAAATGCTTCGTAGACTCTGTAATTCACATTGCTAACCATTTGAGCTCAGTAGACTCTATCTTTTTCTTTGCTTACCTTCTAAGCTCAGTAGACTCTATCTAATAATTGATATGACATTTGTGTAACATCAAAGACATCACACAATTGAACAATTGTATCCAACAATCTCCCTCTTTAGCATTGATGGCAACACAACATGTCATAGCAAAATGAAATTTGAGAAAAAGTCTTTTTCCTGAAAAAATGTTTCTCTCTCTTAGTTTTTATTCCATAAATTTCTCAAATACAGTAACCTCCCTTTGTGAAGGAATTACATAGCTTCTTTTCAATCATCAAACTCTCCACAATCAAATTCAAATTTCAAAAAGATATGATAGTAGACTCCATGAGCCCTCTTTGACAATGCATGCCAAAGACAACACAAACCAAATGAATAGCAATGTACCTTATGTACTGATTCATATGCAATGTTCTCATGATTATTCTACATCAACAAATAGATCTTGAAGCATCACTAAAACTTCATTTTAGTGAGCCTCAAATAGGGGAATGACCCCTAACTTACCTTTGAGATACAAGAATGCATCCTTACGTAAATATTTGGTGAATATGTTAGCAATTTATTCCTTTGTATGGATATATTCCAATGTGATCTCCTTATCCTGCACCAATCCTCTTAAAAAGTGATATTTTATTGCAATGTTCTTGGTTTTTGAATGCATCACTGGATTTTTAGATATGTTGATAGCACTTTTATTATCACAAAACATAACAACTAGTTCTTTGATTTTCACCTTCATGCCTTCTAATAACTATTTGAACCAAACAATATTAGAATAGTTTACTACTGCTGCAATATACTCTACTTCAGCTGTAGATTGGGATGTATAATTTTGCTTTTTACTTGTCCATGAAACCAACCTCTTTCCAAGAAAGAACACTCCTCCACTTGTACTTTTTCTTTCATCAATGTTTCCTACCCAATCTACTTCAGTAAACACTTTCAAATCCAGATTACTTCCAAATTTGTAACATAAATCATAATCATCAATGCCTTTCAAGTATCTCAGGATCCTTTTGATTGCCATCATGTGATTTTCTCTTGATTTTGCTGAAAATATTGCTACAATACCAACTGCAAGAGCAATATCTAGCCTTGTATGAACTACATACTACAACTTTCCAATCATAGATCTATACAATGTCTGATTTACCTCTTTTGATTCACCATCCTTGATGTATTTAAACTGAGTAATGTAGATGCCATTCTTACTCTGCTAAATTTGAAGACCAACACAAAATTTGATCTCACCAAACATTGACATCTCAAATTCTTTGTTCATTTTCTCTAAAAATTCTTTGCATAGATCATCATTTCCTTTGAGCAAAGTATCATCCACAAATATTTCTACCAAAACAATTTTGTTATCTAGTCCTTCCTTGATATATAAGCTACTATTATCATTAGTTCTTTGAAAACCAATCTAAATAAGATAGTTATGAAATCTTTCATATCATGATCTAGGGGCTTGTTTTAGACCATACAATGCTTTGTGTAATTTTCAAACCATTTCTTTCTTATCTGGATCAACTAAACCTTTAGGCTACTCAATGTAAACTTCTTCATCTAGTATACCATTTAGAAATGTTGACTTGACATCCATCTAATAAACCTTAAATCCATTGTATGTAGCATATGCAAGTAAGGTCCCGACACCTACCAATCTTACAACAAGAGCAAAAGTCTCTATATAGTCTATTCTTTCTTCTTGAGAATATTTTTTTCATACTAGTCTAGCTTTGTTCTTTGACACTCTTCATTCAATTTATTTATGAATACCCACTTGGTTCCAATCACATTTTTATCTTTAGGCCTTAGTACAAGATTCCATGTTTTATTATTCTCTATCTACTCTATCTCTTCATTCATAGCCTCTATACAAATTTCATTTTTGAATGCATCTTTGACACTTATAGGTTCAAAATCAACAAGTAAACAAGTACCTTTTAGCTTACCTCTTGTCATAGTACTTTCAGATTTATCTCCAATGATCTGATCTAGTGCATGATGTCTTCTGACATTTTTTGCTAATACAGATTCCTTGCCCTTTGAAAAAATTGCATTGACATCCTCTTGCACTTCAACTTTAGGTCCTGGCTATTCTATTTATAGCTCAAGTCCTTTAGACTTGGTAGGCATTGGCTTAGTCGCATTAGAATGTGACTCAGGTTCTTGTAGCTCAGTTTGAACCTCTTGCAACTCAGTTACTAAAGACTAAGGAGTAGAAGATTCCTAATTGAAAAATGTATCTGGCACTATATTAGGTTCAATGAAAAAAAATCTCCTATAATCTTCTAGTTCCTTTTTTATTTCTTCTTCAGTCCTTTCTACAAACTCATCAACTTTCACATGTACACTTTCTATGACTTTGTGAGTAGACAAATTCAAGCATCTATATGCTTTACTTTTGCAAGAATATCCCAAAAGTATTCTTTCATCACCTTTCACATCAAATTTACCTTTTCTAGATTCTTTGAAAATGTAACATTTGCTTCCAAATACTTTTAGGTAACTTACATTAGGTTTATAGCCATAGCATAACTCATAGGGGGTTTTGAATGAGTCCTCCTTCAGTTGTACTCAATTCAAAGTATGAACTATAGTTCTGATATCTTCCTTCCAGTATTTGATAGAAATGTTCTTTCAATCATTAAAGTTCTTACATAGTCCATGATAGATCTTTTCCTCCTTTTTAGCTATTTCATTTTGCTCAGGAGTTCTAGGGGCTGATACCTATCTTTTGATTCCCCTTTCAATGCAAAAGTTGTTGAACTCAGGGGAGATGAATTCACCACCTCTATCTAACCACAAACATTTCAGTATTTTCCTATTTCCTTCTCTACTCTTGCCAAATACCATTTGAACTTCTCAAATGCTTCTAATTTCTCTCTCAGATACATGACAGTTATCATTCTAGAGTAATCATCAACAAAAAGAATGAAGAAATTTTCTCTAGTATAGCTTTTAATTCTAGTAGGTCCACACAAATCAATATGCACAATTTATAAAACTTCTTTAGGCTAGTTTTTTTTAACTTTTAAAGCTAGTCTTTCCCATCTTACCAATCTGACAATTCTTACATAGACCAACCTCAGGTTTCTTTATACTAGGAATGCTTCTTACTTTTTTGAATTTTCTTATTTTCACCAAGTTATCAAAGTTCACATGACACAACCTTCTATGCCATAACCAACTTTCTTCAACTTGAGAAATAAAGCATGAACATTCACCAAGTTCAAGATAGAACAAGTTACCTTTTGTTTGTGTGCTTGATCTAATCAGCTTTCCTTTGTCATCCAATATTCTTGCTTTTCCATGCATGAATTCCACCTTGAATCCATTATTGAGTAGCTATGCCATACTCAATAGATTGTGTTTTAGACCTTCAACCCAATAGGCATTATCACATACAAGCTCTTTGATTAATGAGATTCTTCCTCTTCCTTTTATGCAACAAGGTTCATTATTACCAAACCTCACACTACCACCATCATAGTCTTGAAAATATTCAAACTTTGTTTTATCACCAGGCATATGATGAGAGCAACCACTATCTATGATCCATGTATAAATTTTTCTCACATTAGCAATAAGTGTCATTTTATCTTCCTCATCGTTATCAAATTCATCTTTCATAAAAATGTAAAAAATTTCATCTTCTTCTTCATCAAAATCATTAGAATCTTTTATCTTGTTTCCTTTTTCTTTGAGTGAAAGCTTGGCTTCAAATGCTGATTCAATGTTCTTGGAAGCTAGAACATAGTTATCATAGTTATCTAGCTCAAATGTAGTCAATCTTTCTACTATGGCCTCTAAATTTATCTTATGATTTCCTTCACATCTCCTTTCTTGAATTGCATAAATGGGAAGTGATGTTCTAAGAACTTTACTTACAACTGTTTCTTCCTCAATGTCTCCTTCAGAAGCCTTGATTGCACTAACAACCACTTTGACTCTTTCAACATATTTGGCAATGTTTTCATCCTCTCTCATCCTCATTTGATCAAATTGTCTTCTTAGACTATTTTCTTTGGCTCTTCTCACATTTTCATCACCTCCATAGATATCTTTAGCTTGTTCCAAATTTCAAAGGTAGTTTTGCAGTCCTGGACATCATCAAATTCTTCATAGCTTAGGGTAGATGCAATGTCTATCATCATGGTGTTATGAGTCTTCTTCTCAACAATGTCATTAGTAGATAATGTACTAAAAGGAGTCACATATGCTTCGTCAAGATATTTAATTCCTGTATCTCCAATGGAAGCTAGATGGAGTCTCATGAGACCTTACCATGCTGAAAAGTTATCCCTACTAAGCCTTGGAATTTCCCTCTTATAAGACATCCTAATCTTTAGCTTAGATCCTTAAAATCCTTCTTGCAATCACCAAAATCTCTCATAGAAATTGTTGGAAATATAGATGGAGCAACTGAGATGAGGGGGGGGGGGGGTGGGGGGGTGGGGGGGGGTGGGGGGGGGGTGGTTGGTGGGGTGTGTGGGGGGGTGAATCAGTTACCACAAAAACAAGTCAACAAATCCCATTAGATGTCTTAAAACTTAGTTATTATTGTCACTTCGTAGCCACATAGAAAGATGTTGTAACTCAACAGATGTTTGTTAACTTATTAAGAATTCACAGAGATTTAACATGCATGCATAAAAGAAATAACATCAACACAAGAGACACTAGATTTAATGTCGAAACCCAAAATGGAAAAAACCACTAAGTAACTAGCTACCAATTTTCACTCTTCTAAAGTGAGCCCTGTTAGTAGCCAACCCTATTAAACATTACAAAACACACTATTAGGTGTGACCCTATTAGAGCATTTAATCACCCTGCAAGGAGTGGCCTTGCTAGAGGACTTTAGAAAAATTTAATGGAACTGTCCACCTTGTTAGAGGGTTTACAAAATGGCTGTTAAACCAACTCTTTTAAGAGATTTAGAAATTACTGCTACAAGGGTGAGAAAGTAACAACAAGTGACCTAAATGAGATGCAACTGATCTTTGCTATTATAGATCTTTGTTCTGCTTCACTAGATCCTCTCTGATTGAATACAACTTTGTTGCTCCTCAAAGATATTTGATCCTTCTTCAAACTTCGCTCACACTTCACATAATCAATTCATTTTCATGCTCACTCATTCATCCATAGTATTGAATTCACAACTTGAACTTTTATTTATACATTGCAAATTGTCAAGTCACCCCATTTACAAGTTACAATTATCAATAATCATTACATTAGTTAGCTACAAACATTACATGAAATAATTAAATTTTATTTTTGAAAACAATGAAATCCTTCATTGGCCAACTCTACTCAGTAAACACTACTCTAGAAATGATTTTTAGTGTTAACCAAGTGAAGCTCAGTAAACACTGTGATCTCTGCAAAATCCTTTGGAGACCATGTGAACTCAATAAACACTAACTTTCCTTCGCTAACCTTGTGAGCTTAGTAGAAACTGTCTTCTACCATAGAATCCTTCAACACCTGAGTGAGCTTAGTAGAAACTATCTCTATAGTGAAACTTCTAGAAATTCTCAGTAGACTTTATAATTCACTTCGCTAACCATCTGAGCTTGGTGGACTCTGTCTTTTGCTTTTCTTACCTTTTGAGCTCTATAGATTCTATCCGATAACTGATATGACATTTGTGTAACATCAAAGACAACACACAATTGAACAATTGTATCCAACAAAGTAGATGTAAAACTAATAGATGCATTAAATTAAGTAGTAAGGATCAAATGTTAAAAAGGAAATTAATTAATTTTTTTAAGGGTTGCATTAGGAAAGCTATTAGGAATTTGCATCTCAAGGTTAAGTAAACTTAGAAAGATTAATATGTTACAAATAATTATTCACCAAGCTTCATATCACTTTGTCTTATCCTTTTTGGTTTCCCTAGTGGGGCATTACATTTGGTATTAGAGCCCTAGGTTGCTACACTAGGAGCTCCAGGGTCTATTATGCTTAGGAAAAGAAAGAATAATGAAAACATGAAACATTATAAACCTTATTTCCTTGTAATATTGAGGATGTCTCCTTAGGTATTAAGATTAGAAAATAGTAGAGCCCTCCATAAGTTCCCAACAAGGGAGTTTTTAGGGATAGTATATTAGAATCCAAAAATCTTTACTCTAGGAAAATGATACAATAGTAATGATAAGTGTGTCATAAATCACTTAAATAGTTCATCTTGGTGGTGATAGGAAAAGTGGATTTTTCTAGGAATATTAGATATGCTATATTTGTGTAGTACATAACTCTAGTATTGGGAAAGACCTATATAAGCATTACATATTTCACTATTAAAGATATAAACTTATATTTGGAAAACTTAATGTCCAAAATCATAGGGAATTTCAAGATTAGTTAAAATCAACTCTAGCATGTTCTATGATTACAACTATTTGAAAATGTTGCTAAGTTGTCCTTAAAATTTCTAAACATGTTTCTTAAACTCATTTTAGAACATAGAGTATTCTGGTATGGAGTCATTGGATATTATACCTTCTTGGGTCATGAATTTATAAAACATGAAATCCTAGTATATGGAATTAAGAAAATAAGTTAATAACACTTGATTAATAATCATTGTTCATTTTTACATAAAATTTAAGATATGATAAGATTGCAAGTTTTAGAGAACCATTTATCATAATACTGATAGTCATTAAGTTTACATTAAGTACTACATGAATACTTGATAAAATATTTGTTAAGGAATGCATTTGTTTTCCCCTACCTTAACATATGATAAAAATACACTTGTACATAATAATTTAAAATTGTTAGACAAAGAAGTTATAGATACATAGCCTTCCTATTATGGTTTAAAAAACCAATGAACCATTAAACTAAATATATTTTCTCTTTCTTTCCAAAACTTAATAAAATGCCAACAATTTAGAGAAATGTAGAGTAACAAGTTAAAAAAATATTAGGTCTTGTGTCCCTCTCCTCCTATTATATGGAAATTAATCACTCCAATTTGAAGAAAGGTTGAATTTTTTAATAACTTTAATAAGTGTGAGTATTATCCTTGTTAATATATTATCGGTAAGAAATTATTATTAAGGACTAATAAAGGCCTATATAAAATTAACAAATAGTTATGAGAAAACAATTAGAGATCTACTTGATATCAATAAAATTATATGTTAAGCACAAGTTTTAAAATTTATAGAATATTTTAAGGTAGTCCAAAGCTACTTTGAGCTAGGAAAACTTCAGACAATGATGAGGATAAATCATAATTATGGTAATATTATGATACTGGAGAATAATAAGACAATTAACCATCAACATTTATTAGCAATATGAATCCCACCAAGGGAGTTTTAATATGTAACAAATAGAAAAGATATAGGTTCTCCTCATTGACCACCTAACTACTTAGGACAATTATAAAAATAAAAAATTCCAGAAATGTTTGTAGCTTATGGTTTAAGTAGAAATAAGGAACCTATAACCTAATAGATTCATCTTCTCTATAAAACTAATTACATAAGTACATGAATATTATATTCAGTAGCATAGAGAAATAACTACAATTCAAGACTACCCTTTTTACCTTTGAGAACTAAGGGATTTAAGTTCATTTAAGAAAATTATAAATAAATAACGTAGCATAGAAATATGATAAATCACATTAATACATAAACTATAATTTTAGATATAACTAAGAAGAAAGGATATTCAACCCTAGAATATAACTAGGTAAATTAGATAACTATCTCATAGATAAACTAAGAAACATTGCCTATTAAAAAAGGAATGCATTTAATTGTGATTGGATGGTTTAATTAAGATAGGTTCCATGAAATTTGATAAAAAGAATATGATGAATTCTAGGAGTAAGAAAAATTTGAGGGGTGGAGGATGTAACTCACCTCTTATCTTAACAAGTATTAGTAGGAATTTAAAGATTGGATAAGTACACTTCGACTAGGTTACTTCTGGTACTCCTTAAGTTCACAATTATATAAATTCATGCATAAGTAAAACCATATAATAACATGTTACATTCTTAACACAATATAATGGTACCTATCTACTCAAAAACCAATAATCAACTAGTTTCTTATGTTATAATATGTTCTCACATATCATACACATCATTTCTTACTTATGATGTTGGATATTTATCTGTATTAGCCACTTGATCATGTTCTATATAATGTCTTTAGGAGAATGGGCATATGGTTCAATTGTATCATGCTCTTTATGTTATTCTAAAATTATTATTTATGTTTTCAATACCTTTTTTTATAATATTATGATTATTAGTCATTCTTAAGCTAACCAAACTAACCCATGATGCCTTGTGTGTGTGTGTGTGTTGTTAGAATTCTTTAGAATAACTAAGAGGGGGGGTGTGAATCAGTTATTCAAGGTCCAAATGCCCTAATAATATTTTTTCACAAATTATAGTGAATCCATAAAATTTTCATCCATTCAAGCTTAAATCAATCATTCTTAGAAAATTACAGTAAATCAACATACAGAGATAAAACATGAAAGATCAACACATGACACAATGATTTATGTGGAAACCCAATTTGGGAAAAACCATCAATAACATGCTACTTGATTTTCACTCTTCTAAAGTGATGCCCTATTAAAAGCTTGCCCTATTAAAGGCTTACAACACACTGTTAAATGTGACCTGGTTAGAGGATTTCACCATACTATTAGGAATGAGCCTGATCAAAGGACTTTAGAACATTCACTTGGAATGTCACCCTATTAAAGGATTTACAACATGGTTGTTAAACCAACCTAAGTCCATAGGATTTAAACTAACTGTTACAATTGCTAGAAAGTAACAATAATAGTTTTTTAATCTAATACAAATTACAACATATCTTGCATATTTTAAATCACACTTCAGCTCAATCCTTTGCTTGGCTTTAATCACTTTAGCTCTGACAGCTTGTCATCTCAAGCTTCATCTCCTTAAGTCTTCTTACTCATCATACCAATGCAATCATATCTATGGTCATTTTTTGAAGCAGAGTAACTATGCTTTCTTACTCCTTAGCACCTCCTTCAACATTTTATACTTTCATGCTTGACCTCTCCTCTCTCTTTTCTTCGTGACTTTGTTATTCCTTAAATAGAAATTTGGATTGCCTTTGCCACTCGATTCTCCCTCTCCGACTTTAGGGTTTCAAATGGATTAGGTAGGATACAATGTATCTACCCCATATCTTGCTCTTTTCTAGAAACTTTTTCTAGAGTCCAGTTGTATTCTCCAAAAATGTTCTACATGGTGTTCTGTGCCACCAGTTCATCACTCTTATCTTCTATTTAATTCACAAAATTCAAGATAACAACCTTGTTAGCTCAGATCTAATGAATCTTCAATTTTTGAAATAATGCAGCAACTCGGCACTATTGGTTTACTGATGCTTGGCATCTCTGTGTTACTCGACACTTGTATTTGCTCAACACTTGTTTCTGCTTGACACATGTATCTACTTGGCACTTGTATCTACTCGGCACTTGTATCTACTTGGCACTTGTCTCTGCTTGGTGCTTCTTTCTGCTCAACACTTGTTTCTTCTCGGCACTTCATTCTACCCAGCACTTGATTCTACTCGGCACTTGAAGTTCACTCGGCACTTATTTATGCTCGACATTTGAAGTTGAACTTGCTCGGCTTCAACTAGGAATCTATTTGGCACTTACTAGTTGCTCAATTCTCTCTTTCTAATGAAATTGGTTCGACTTTACAAATGACTTAGCTAAAACCTTGCATCTTTGATATGTTTCAGTGTGCTCATTTTCTTGTGTCTTAGAGTATGTCATCAATACACTTTTTCATCAATGGCTTAGCTAATCCTTGTACTTCATTACAACATCATAACTTCAAATTTTCTCTAGGTGTTTTGGTTACATCTTATTGATTGCCTCCTCCTTGTTAGTCAACCATTCGATAGTGTTTGGATCACTAAAGAAATTGGCATTCCTACAAGTAGCAAGTTTGACATCAATGACAAAACAATGATTGAGAACATTCTTTACCAGTTCCATTACTTTTTATGTATGATCTCTTCAGTCATTTCCAACAATCTCCCTCATGAGCTTTTCAATCATTTCCAACAATGTTCCTCATGATCTTTCTCAATCATTTCCAACAATCTCCCTCTTTGACATTGATGGCAAACCAAACTGATCAATTGATCAACTTAGTTACCACCAAGATTGTATGCATTATCTTGATTGCTACATCCTTACTATTGATCTCATATATCTCCCTCTTACTTTGTATTGATTAGTTTTCTGCATATTTCTCCCTCTTTGACATAAATGCCAAAGATGTAGCATCTTTAACATGGAAAGTATAAGCTTTGCATCTCATGTTTTCTCCCTTTGTCACCATGCTTGTGACTGATTTAGAGTTTATGCTCTTGTTGTCATCCTCTACATCATTCTTCTAATATTTTAATGATTTGTTCCTATTGATGTAGGGTAGCTTCCTTGTTATTTTATATTGCGTGAGTTAGGGGTATTACCCCCAACTTGCCTCTAAGATATTCATAAGCATCCTTGGGCAATGGTTTGGTGAAGATATCTGCAATTTGTTCCTTTGTGTCAATCTACTCCAACTTCACTTGTTTGTCTTCTACCAATTCTTTGACATAATGATACTTGATTGCAATATGCTTGGTTTTTGCATGCATTACTAGATTTTTAGATATGTTTATAGCACTTGTATTATCACAATACAATATCACAGGTTTAGTTACTTCTTCTTTCATTCCTTTCAATAGATGTGTGAGCCACACAATGTTTGTGCAATTGACTGCTACTACCACATATTCTGATTCTGCAGTGGACTGGGATGTGCATGTTTGTTTCTTTTTGGTCCAAGTTACTAGCCTTTTACCTAAAAATAATGCACCTCCACTTGTGCTTTTTTTGTCATCAATGTTGCCTCCCCAATCTGCATCTATATATGCATTGACTTCAAACTTCTCATTCTTTTTGTAATATAGACCAAAGTTATCAGTTCTTTTGAGATACCTCATTATTCTTTTTACTGCTATGAGATGATTTTCTTTGGGATTAGCAGAGAATCTAGCCACTATTCCAACTACTAATGCTATGTTTGATCTACTATGTACAACATATTGTAGTTTTCCAATCATGGATCTGTACATTCTTTGATTGACTTTAGCTGATACATCATTTTTGGATAGCTATTTCCTATTACCATTGGTGTGCTGACTAGTTTGGACTCTTCCAATCCAAATGTTTTAAGTATCTCTTTGATGTATTTTGATTGTGTCACAAATATACCATATTTTAGTTGATGTACTTGCAATCCAACAAAGAATTTGATATCTCCAAACATAGACATCTCAAACTCATATTTCATTTTGTCAGCAAAGCCTCTGTAAAGCACTTCCTTTCCTCCAAAAACTATGTCATCCACAAGGATCTCAGATACAATAATATCCTTATCTTCTTCTGATTTGATATACATGTTGTTGTTATCATCAGTTCTTTCAAATCCTATTTGCACTAGATACTTGTAAAGTCTTTCATACCATGCTCTGGGTGCTTGTTTCAGACCATAGAGTGCTTTACGTAATTTACAAACCATATCCCTGTTTTTCTTATCAACAAATCCTTCTGGTTGTTCAATATAGACTTCTTCTTCTAGTATACCATTTTAAAAAGAAGACTTTACATCCATCTGATAGACTTAAAACTTTTATATGCAGCATATGAAAGTAAATTTCTCACTCCCATTGTAGCAATAGGAGCGAATGTTTCCCCATAGTCTAATCCTTCTTCTTGAGCATAACCCTTCCATACTAGTCTAGCTTTGTTTCTAGTAATCTCACCATTCTCATCTAGCTTGTTTCTGAATACCCACTTGGTACCAATCACATTCTTGTCAACTGGTCTGGGAACCAAACTCCAGGTTTTATTCTTCTTTATTTGATCAATCTCTTCTTCCATAGCTTTATACCAGTCATCATCTTGTAATGCACCATATATTGTCTTAGGTTTAGATTTTTTGATCAGACATGATTCATGTCTTAGTTTGTTCCTTGTCATTGGTCTTGCATCTTTGTCACCAATTATCTGTTCAGCAGGGTGATGTCTTTTTACATATTTGGATAATTTTGGTTCTGTCCTTGTTTGCATGTTTGATCTTTCAGATTCAGGGTCACTATGCACTTCGTTGTCAGGTTGTTCTTCATCTATTTCATGTGTACTGACTTCAGGATCAAATTGTGCATTTTGTTCATTCTGTAACTTAGCTTCTGAATGTAACTCGACATTCACTGGTTGTGACTCAGCTAAAACTGAATTTTTTTGTTGAGTTTCAATTTGATTGGCAGCATCATCATCAACAGGCATTCCTTCATAAGAATACACAAAGGTTTTGTATTCATTCATTCTCTTTGGTTCTTCAACTTGGACTTATGTATGCTCATTAAAGGTTACATTTGCACTTTCCACAATTTTGTTAGTGTTAGTATTCAAACACTTGTATGCTTTACTTCTAGTGGAGTAACCAAGGAATATACCTTGATCACTTTTTGCATCAAATTTCTCATTTCTAGCATCTTTAAGGATAAAGAATTTGCAACCAAATACTTTGAAATGTTTTACATTGGGTGAGTGACCATACCATAATTCAAAAGGTGTTGCACTAGTACCTTTCTTGACTTGTACTTAGTTCAGTGTATGAACAGCTACACTTATAGCTTCTCTTCAGTATTTTAGAGAAACAATTTTTTCCATCATTAATTTTCTAGAACAGTTAATCACAAGTCTATTTCTTCTCTCAACAATTCCATTCTATGGGGGAGTTCTAGGAGATGACATTTGTCTTTTGATTCCTTTGTCATTACAAAATATCTCAAATTCATTTGATGTGAATTCACCACCTCTATCTAATCTCAAGCATTTCAAACTCTTTCCTATTTCCTTTTCAACTCTAGCCACATACCACTTAAACATTTGAAAAGCATTAGATTTTTGTTTTAAGAACATAACAGTCATCTTCCTGGAATAGTCATCAACAAACAACATTATGTATTTATCTCCTTTGTAACTTTGTACTTCCATTGGACCACATAAGTCAATATGAACTAACTCAAGTACTTCTTTAGATGTATAGTTTTTTCTTTTGAAACTTGACTTTGTCATCTTTCCTAGTCGACATTGTTTGCACATGATATTGTCAAGTATTTTTTATTTAGCTAAACCTCTAACTTTCTTCATTTTACTAATATTGACTAGATTATCAAAGTTGACATGACATAGCCTTATATGCCATAACCATTCATCATCAAATTTTGCAACAAAACAAGAAACACCATCTATATCAAGGTAAAACATATTACTTCTTTTTTTATCTCCTTTTCCTATCAATTTGCCATCAGTACCATAGATTTTTGTAGTTTTGTTTCCAAATTCTACTTTACATCCTACATTGCCTAACTGTGAGACACTCAACAAATCGCAGTTTAATCCTTCAACATAAGATGCATTATCACATGAAATTTTTTCTGTAAGTTTAATGGATCCTTTTCCTTTTATTTGACATGGAGCATCATTACCAAATCTAACACTATTTCCATCATATAGAGTAAAGTTAACAAAATTACTTTTGTCTCCTGTCATGTGATGTGAGCATCCACTATCTATGATCCATCTATCATTTTTGTTCATACATGTTACCAGTGCTGTAGGTTCTTCTTTATCAGACTGATCCTTCATGGCTACATAAACAACTTCATCATCATTATCATCAGAATCCTTTTCAGAAATATAACACTTCTTGCCTTTGTCTCTGTAATCTTTCTTATCATCTTCTCTTTTATATTTATATTTGTTGCCTTCTTTGTAATCCTTTTTCTATGTACACCTTGCAGCAATATGTACTACTTCATTGCAATTGAAACAAATGATAGGCATCTTACCTTTGAATTTTCCTTTTCCTTTGTGAAATCTTCTAGCTAGCAATGCTTCCAATTGTTCCACATCTTCCTCATCAGTGCTACTGTCACTAGATACATATTTCATTTTTTTTTCTTTCTTTGATTTTACCTATTCAGCATCTTTCAGTGATAGCTTGGCTTTGAAAGTAGATTCAACATTCTCAGGTCTATAGTTATCAAAGTTAGATAACTCAAATGCAGTCAGTCTACCTACTATTCCTTCAAAACTTAGATTATTTCCTGGTACACATCTTAGTTCTTGTATTGCTGATACTCTAGTAGCATAGATAGGGAGAAAAGTTCTTAAGAACTTACTATTAACAGTATCTTCATCCAATTGACCATTCAAACATCTTATTTCACTTACCACTTCCTGTATTCTTGTGCCATACTGAACAACATTCTCACTTTCCTCCATTTTCATATCATCAAACTTTCCTCTGAGGCTTTCTCTTTTTGTTCTTTGAACATTCTGATCTCCTCCATAGATTACTGATAGGGCTTTCCACATTTTGAATATAGTGTCACATCTTTTGATATCATCAAATTCAGGATAGTTGAGTGCATAAGCAATCTCCAGCATTGTCTGATTGTGTTCCTATTTGTTTTTCAAATCTTCTGGAGTAAGTGTACCAATTGGATCAACATGTTCAGTAACAATTGAATTTTGGGCATAATCTCCTATGGATTCAAGATGTAGCTTCATCAAACTTTTCCATGCAACAAAGTTGTCTTCGTTGAGCTTGGGGACTTCTCTCTTAGGCATTCTGATCTTTTCTGCTTCTAGTCCCTTTAAACTAAATCAGAAATTTGGCTCTGATACCAATTGTTAGAATTCTTTAGAATAACTGGGGGGGGGGGGGGGGGGGGCTGGGGGGGGGGGGGGGGGGGTGAATCAGTTATTCAAGGTCCAAATGCCCTGATAATAATTTTTCACAAATTATAGTGAATCCATAAACTTTTCATCCATTCAAGCTTAAATCAATCATTCTTAGAAAATTACAGTAAATTAACATGTAGAGATAAAACATGCAAGATCAACACATGACACAATGATTTAAGTGGAAACCCAATTTGGGAAAAACCACCAATAACATGCTACTTGATTTTCACTCTTCTAAAGTGACGCCCTCTTAAAAGCCTGCCCTGTTAAAGGCTTACAACACACTATTAAATGTGACCTTGTTAGAGGATGTCACCATACTATTAGGAATGGGCCTGATCAAAGGACTTTAGAACATTCACTTGGAATGTCACCCTGTTAAAAGATTTACAACATGGCTGTTAAACCAACCTAAGTCCATAGGATTTAAACTTACTGTTACAATTGCTAGAAAGTAACAATAATGGCTTTTTGATCTAATAAAACTTAAAACATATCTTGCAGATTTCAGATCACACTTCAACTCAATCCTTTGCTTGGCTTTAATCACTTCAGCTCTGACAGCTTGTCATCTCAAGCTTCATCTCCTTGTGTCTTCTTACTTATCATACCAATGCAATCATATCTATGGTCATCTGTTGAAGCAGAGTAACTGTGCTTTCTTACTCCTTAGCACCTCCTTCAACATTTTATACTTTCATGCTCAACCTCTCCTCTCTCTTTGCTTCATGACCTTGTTATTCCTTAAATAGAAATTTGGATTTCCTTTGCCACTCGATTCTCCCTCTCCAAATTTAGGGTTTCAAATGGATTAGGTAGGATACAATGTATCTACCCCATATCTTGCTCTTTTCTAGAAACTTCACCTATAGTCAAATTTTATTCTCCAAAAAAATTCTACATGGTGTTCTATGCCACCAGCTCATCACTCTTATCTTCTATTTAATTTACAGAATTCAAGATAACAACCTTGTAGGCTCAGATCTAACAAATCTTCAATTTTTTAAATAATGCAGCAACTTCACACTATTTGTTTACTGATTCTTGACATCTTTGTGTTACTTGGCACTTGTATTTTCTCAACACTTGTTTCTTCTTGACACTTGTATCTACTCAGCACTTGTATCTACTTGGCACTTGTTTCTGTTCGGCACTTGTTTTTGCTCGACACTTGATTCTTCTCGGCACTTGATTCTGCTTAACACTTGAAGTTCACCCGACACTTATTTCTACTTGACATCTAAAGTTGAACTTGCTCAGCTTCAACTAGGAATCTATTCAGCACTTACTAGCTTGCTCGACTATCTCTTTCTAATGAACTTAGTTCAGTTTTACAAATGACTTAGCTAAAACCTTGCATCTTTGATATGTTTTAGTGTGCTCATTTTCTTGTGTCTTAGAGTATGTCATCAATATACTTTTTCATCAATGGCTTAGCTCATCCTTGTACTTCATTACAACATCATAACTTCAACCTTTCTTTAGGTGTTCTAGTTACATCTTATTGATTGCCTCCTCCTTGTCAATCAACCATTTGATAGTGTTTGGATCACTAAAGAAATTGTCATTCCTGCAAGTAGCAAGTTTGACATCAATGGCAAAACAATGATTGAGAACATTCTTTACCAGTTCCATTACTTTTTATGTATGATCTCTTTAGTTATTTCCAACAATCTCCCTCATGAGCTTTTCAATCATTTCCAACAATCTCCCTCGTGATCTTTTTCAATCATTTTCAATATGTGTGTGTGTGTGTGTGTGTGTTTATTCTACTTGGTGTATCTTTTGGATTAGGGGAGTTAGTCATAGTCACTTCTACAAGAGATCTACATGATGTCACACTCCTCATTCCTCATATATTATCCTTTGTGTGTGTGTGTGTATATATATATATATATATATATATATATTGTATATTCTTCATTGGTGATGGAGGTGTGTGTAGGTACTAGGCATCGACTCCACCTAGGCACACTAATATGGGCGTGCCTAAAAATTCTTGAACTAGTTGTTGTTAAAAAGGAGATGAAACCATGTTCCATATAGCCTTCCTTATATCCTTATAAATCTAATAGCAACTCAATCACTTTTTTGGGGGATTATGTTTTTGTTATTTCTTTTTATGGTTTGATCAATAGATTATAGTGTTTATAATCATGTATATTCATGATTTGGATATTTTTATTTGTAGGTATATTGTCTATGATATTTGTTTGATATATTTGTATAATTATATGGGTGCACACAAATATACCTATATAAATATATATTGTTACATAATTAATATATTTTAGTATTTGCATATGTTATAAATTGTATGTGTGTGATTTATTTATATATTTAGATATAAAGAAAAAAAATTAGAATATAAATATAAAGAAATTAAACTTAATGATAAAAAGGCATAAGTATATAAAAGAATAATAATAATGTGCTTTCAAGAGCAAAAGGTAATAGGTGTTAACCATGTGGAATAATATGAAACCAAAACATAAATACAATGGTGGGCATAAAAAAAAGGGTTATAAAACACCAGAGAGGGTATTTACAAAGTTTTTATACCATTGATTCATTATATACCCCTAAAATAGCCCTAATTTATACATAATATGCCTGAATAACTTCTAAAAAATGGTACTTACTTTCATAAATTAAGAAAATTTCAGATTTTGGAATTATTTTTATTTGAAAAGGTGGTGTCTTTTCGCTTAAGGGGTTATGAGAGTTATTTAGGAAGATATATATGTGGTGTAAAATGTAAATGTGAAAGAGGGGGATGGATAGAAGTTATAAGAGAGATTGGTTGCACTTTTTATGAATATTTACATGAACAAAAATTAATTATATGTGAGGGAGAGTTTGTGATTATAATTCTTTAAGGATTTATAAGATTATTATCTATTTGGAAGAGAGATTTATATATGAGAATTTAAAGGGTTGAGAGAGGGATTTATAATCATTTTATTCCTTTTTCTTCTATAAATATTTGTGAAAGTGCAGAGGGTTTGAATGATGCATCTCAAGTGGATTTATTTTACTCTATTGTCTTCTTGCTCTTGGTTCTATTGAATCTTCATAGGACTTGATGTATGGATTAAAATTATTTATTTTATTATTTATCTAACTAAATATAGATCTATTTATATTTTCTCTTGATGTACTATAATTGTATATTTAATTTCTATATTTATATAGATGTTTCAACTTTCTATTTGTGAAAATTGCTATGTATTTTTCTATGGTATTTAGCCACTAGTTTTTGAAGATATATTATTTTCTGTTAGAGGGTTATTGGTAACTCAAGTCATGGAATAGTGTGTTGGGATAATTTTTATGTGTTCTTTTCCAAGGTTTCTTGTTCATCATACATGTTTCTATTAAATGCTTTGGAATTATATATGATTGACTTGGGGCTTTTAAACTAGTTTGACCTCTTTCTTGGGTTTTCATTCTCCCAATTATTTTTTAAGACACCAGAGGCATATCAAACTGTTATGTGACATACACCATTTATGTTTAACATTGAAAATGTTTCTAAAGGAATATGTTTATAGTCTTTGTGTCTTTTTCATCCTTTATGCATTATGATGCTTAGATAATGTGTTAAGGTTTTGTTTAAACTAGGGGTATGGAACCCTAAGAATGTTGTGCCTTTCAATTTTCTATGGTTTTGGATTTGGCTTTTATAGTAGGATAGGAGCCCTAGGTGGAGTGGCTCACCATAGGTGTTGGGACCCAAAATTGGTCATTACAATAATTATGTAGTAGAGACGAGAGCCATGAGTAGGTTGGCTTTACATGTGAGTTTGTAATCAAGTGGAAACATTAATTAAATAAATGAGTTATTGGGAGTTTTGGGTTAACACATTAATCAAGATGAATGATAATGGGCCACACTTGTCTTATTGGAGTACTAGGACTATATGTCATCCTATATAAGGCCTTGATGCAACAAGGTGAGAATAGTTTAGGAAGTTGATCCCAACATTAAGGAAAGCATGATAAGGTCTCATATGCCCTATTGGAGTACTGGGAGCATATGTCATTTTGCGTAAGACCTAGATGCAAAAGGATGAAATTGGTTTAGGAGGTTAATCCCAACATTTAAGGGGTATGTGATGACACTCACCTAGATTTGGTTGACCCACTAACTCTTATTTTTCCTTTGGTTATCCATTTTCTTGTGATTTCATTTTGGGTATTATGCTTTATGTGGATTTATGCTACCTTTGTACTTCAATTTTGGGGTATAATCCTTAGATTACCTTAGAACCTATATGGATTATGCTATTATCTCCTAGCTCAGGGGAGTGGACCATTTATGCCTCCATGTGGTTGGGTGGAAAAATATTTTGAGGTACTATTTGAGTGTTCATGGATGGCTTTATATGGATCCTTGTTGAGTAGCAATCGAAAATCATTTCTTGAATTCTATATGTTGCATCTCCATAAAATAAATCTATGAATTATTGTATTGTAAATGCTTGAATAAAGTAAAATCTCATATGTATATATCATGAAATGAAAAGCTATGTAAAAAGGGTAAATGGTATCTCTAGGAGAAATAAAGGGAAATGTGAACATATGGTATTATTTCAAAAGAGGAATGAAGTTATAATGATGTCATGACATTGTATATTTCTTTGTATTCAGATTCAAATGTATGATGAATAAAAGAATAGTGCACTTTCATAGTGTTATCAAATGAACAATCTATGATTTGATTTACATGTATAGTTGATGGTTCAAATCTATTTCATGTATCTTTATTGCATGCTAAGTAGATCTATTTGATTGTAAGGACTAGGAGATTAGTTCCAAATTTGGAAAGAGATATTGGGAATGATAATATATTAAATCATAAATAGATGTAGGACTAATAAATGCATTAACATAGGCAATATTAAGTAATGTTGCTTAAGGATGACATTAGGAAACATATTAGGACTTCACATCTGTGATTAGGTGAACTTAGCAAGAAGAATATTTTAAAAAAAAAATTATTCACCCAACTGTGTATTAATTTCTCTTATCCTTTTGAGTTTCCCTGGCAGGGCATTACAAATGGTTTGATTATTTTATAATCATGTAATATTGTAATATGTTGAGCTATACAAGCTTAATTGAGTGAAAAGGTTAAAGTAGGAAGACTGTATTCATTGAGTGACTATAGTCTTCACCAAGAAAATAATAAAGTAATAGAGAAATTCATCTTTACTTGAAGAAGTCTAGTATAACTAATAACTATACTACCCAAGTGAAAATATATATTCACTGAGAAACAAATAGAAGAAAAAATTGAAAGAAATGAAATCTAGGGCTAACGTTTGATGAAAATATGGAATGTTTGACACGGTAAAATACACAATTCAATTTTTTTTGCAAGATCAACAAATGGGAAAATTCAATAAGGATCTAATGATGGAGATTAATGAAGGATAAGGAAGAGCATGAAGCTCTGTGAAAGTTATATTTTTAATGTGGCTAAGTACATTGAATTTGAGATTGACAATTGTGATTAAGAGACAATAGATGGAAGTATCTAGAAGCCTAGAAATGACTATTTAAGGAGATGTTGGAGATAGTTTTAGGCTTCTGATGTTTCTATTCATATTTTTGGTTGGAAGATGATTTGGTGATGTTGATCAAATGCTAAAGAGGATATCAAGGTGTAAACTATTGGAGTAGAAAGAAGATAGTTGAACTAGATGAATTGAGTAGAGTTGAGGAAGAAGAAAGAGGTGTGAATTAGTAAATCAAGAGAACAATGAAAGAATATAAGAAGACAAAGACTAGATAGAGACAAGAATTGAAAGGACGTCTAAACAAGCAAGGTAGTGATATACCTAAACATTTTTTTTTTACACTTTTACTTTCTCATCATTGTTGTATAAAATATCATAGACCAAGTGGACCTAACAAGTCTATGAAATCCTATATGGTAACATTGATTAGTGGTGTTTGTAAGTCCTTTAGAGAAGGCCACTCCTTAGACATGATCAAGGAGTAATAAGGTCTAGATGATCTTTTGGTTAAATCCTCTAATGAGGTCACATTAGAAATGTGTTGTAACCTTTAACAAGGTTGATTACCAATGGATCTTATTTTTGAAGAGTGAAAGTTTTTGGGTTCCTGCTCTTAGGAGATTTTTCTCTTAGTAGAGTTTCTACATTAAAATATTGGTTTCAATGTGTTAATGTCATTATATCACAAGTTATTTTAGATTTTATTTTCATTATATTGCAACTTGGTATCAACTAAGTTTTATTATTCTCAGTCAGTTAAAATAGAATGGTAAATAAAAAGTTTTGAGTAAAGTGATTAAATGAGTAAAATATTGAAGTAGAATAAATACACGAAGTGAAAGTCCGTGATTATTATGGATTTTTTTTGGTATTGAAGTTGTTTTAAAATTTTTAAGGGTTTGTGGATAAATGATTCAACTTCTCCCCCTGTTATCTAAGTATTGGTATCAAAGCACAATGATTGGAGGAAGAAGTTTAAAGAAACTTGAGATAACAATAAAAGACATATAAGAGAGAGATACCAATACTAAAATTAGAGAATTTATCATCATAGAAAGATAGGAGGTTACATATTGGTTGGAACATAAAGACACTACCCCTATTGATCCTTTGACTATGGAAAAAATTAATGCAAAGAGGAATCACAATAGTCTAATGATTGAGATTGCATCTACACTGAACAATGTCTAGTTTGATGATATCAAGAATTGCACCATTGCAAATCAAATTTGGGATAATTTGACAATTGTACATGGAGGAGATGATAATGTAAGGAAAGAAAAAGATGAAATTCCTAGAGGAAAGTATGATGCCATGAGAATGAAAGAAGGTGAGAATTTTTCTTAGTATGTAAATTGAGTCAAACAAGTTGTGAGTAAAATCAAAGTTGTTGGAGGAGTTATCAATGATTCAAAAATTGAAAGTAAAGTTCTTAGGACTTTATTACCTATTTATTCTATTAAGGTTTCTACTATTCAAGAAGTGATAGATATTCCTGGTAATGTATTGACACTTGACAGTTTAGTTGGTTGGTTGACTATATTTGAATTGAGCAATTATGACAATAGTATTGTTACAACTGAATTTTTTTAAAATCTTCACTAACAATTAGAGGTTCCACAAAAGAGAAGAAAAGTAAAGAAGAAAGTGAATCAGAATCTAAGGATTATTTGGTGAACTTGAAGCATTGCTTGCAAGAAGGTTGACAAGAGGTAAAGGTAAATACAAAGGAAAACTACCCCTGATTTGTTTCAATTGTAGTAAGGTTGGTCACTTTTCTACTAAATGTCCTAATAGAAGTAAGAATGAAAAAAATGAAAAAAAAAATTTCAAGTAATAAAAGAACAAATATAGCAAAGAAAAAGGAAAGAAGTCATGCCGCATTGTTGAAGAAGAGAAAACTGAGTCCATTTTCAATGATGACAAGGAAATAGTTGACATGGTATATGTTGTAATTAGAGAAGATCCCAAATGGAGAAAGGTATAAAAGTAAAATATCTCTTATTTCACATGTTAGCAAGAATGACTCATGGATCATTGATAGTGGATACTCACATCACATGACTGGTGATCTAAGGAAGTTTGATCAATTTGAAGAAATTAATGATGGTGGAACTATTAATCTAGGAAATGATGCTCCATGTCTAGTGAAAGGTAAAGAATCACTAATGTTGAATGATAATATCATATGTAATGATGCATATTGGGTACAAGGACTAAAGTACAATTTTCTTTGTGTTTCACAGTTGAATAATGTAAGTCACAAGCTAAAATTTAAGAATAGAAAAGTAAAAAATTTTGATGATAAAGGTAATATGATTGGAATAGGAATGCAAAAAAGGTAACTTATTCTTGTTACAAGCTAGATTGCCTTTGCACCTAAAGATTGACCTATTAATGCCCAATACAACCACTAGACTTATAGAACATAGGATGCGTTTAAGCCATGTCATGAATCCCAAAGGGGAATGTTAGTGATTAGTACAACAATCCCCCCTCAATGTTACCAAAGAAGATGTGAACCTATGACCAAGCTCTGATGCCACTTGTTACAAGCTAGAGTTGCCATTGCACCAAAAGATTGATCTTTCAATGCCTGATATAACCACTAGACTTATAGAACACAGGAGGTGGTTAAGCCATGTAATGAATACCAAAGGGGACCATTGGCAGTTAGTCCAACAATTCTATCTTGATCCTACTATAGAGACATGCTTATTTGATAAAGTTGAGGATGTCTAATTATGGCATAAAAGGTTGTGTCATGTAAATTTTGAGAACATGGTGATAGTTACTAGAATTAAAAGAGTAAGAGGCTTACTAAATTTGCAAAAACCAAAGAATGTTATGTGTAAAGAATGTCATCTCAATAAAATGATAGTTTAGTTTTTCAAGAAAGACACACAATTCAAATGATATCTTGGAATTGGTGCATATTGATGTATGTGGTCCATTTAGTGTTGACAAGTATTATGGTGACAAGTATTTCATATTGTTTGTTTATGACTATTTAAGAATGATGACTTTTATGTTCATGAAGGTGAAATCACATGATATTGATATGTTCAAATAGTATAAAGCTAGAGTTGAAGAGGAAACTGACAGATATTTGAAATGTTTAATATTTGATAGAGGTGGTGAGTTTATGTCTATTGAATTCACTAACTTTTGTGCTAAAGAATGTATTAAAAAATAGTTTTATGCACTAATGACACCAGAAAAAATGGGATTGTTGAAAGGAGAAAAAGGTTAATTGTGGATTGTGCAAGAACATTGGTGATTGAAAAGGAGGTTTCTTAGATATTTTGGAGAGAAGCAATTAGAACTTTTGTTTATACTCTCAACTAAGTTCAATTTTGGAAAGGAATAAAAAAGACACCCTATGAACTGTGGTATGACCATAAACTGAATGTAAGTTTGATCAAAATTAAGCTAGCAAATTATATTAAGTAATGACTTCAATTTTGAATTATCCATTCAATTTTTAATGATGATTTAAATGGCATGACCTTTCAACTTCCATGAAGACGTATAAAGAGGCCCAAAGTTGAATTCAACAAGGAAATGATATGGACATACATCTCATTTGTTGAGATTGCCAATTTGTATCAGATCTTATATATAGAGTTCATGGGAAGACATCTCAACAATGGGATTGATCAACTCCTATAGAGTTCATGGGCACACATCTCATTCATGGGATAGCCCCACTTTATGAGCTTGGACACACAACTCCTCCATGGGTTTGTCCAAATTTGATTGATTTGTAGGACACATCTCACTTATGAGATTGTCCATAATTGTATGAAATTTTATTTAATACTACGACTAAATAGAAGTCTTCATATGGTTTATTATGCACTTACAATACCAATATTTATTATTTCATTTTTTTCCTCTGAATTGCTAAAATGATTTAGATTAGAATAATCGAAATTAAGCTAGCATATTATATTAAGCAATAACTTCAATTTTGAATTTTCCATTCAAATTCTAATGAGGATTTAAACATTGTCACCTTTCAACATCCATGAAGATGTATAAAGAGTCTCAAGTTAAATTCAAGAGGGGAAATGGTATGGACATACGTTGCATTTGTTGAGATTGCCAATTTGTATCAAATCTTATATATGGAGTTCATGGGTAGACATCTCAACCATGGGATTTCCCAACTCCTATAGAGTTCATGGGCAGACATCTCATTCATGGGATAGCCCAACTTTTATGAGCTCAGACACAAAACTCCTCCACGGGCTTGTCCAAAATTGATTGATTTGTAGGCATACATTGTTAGACTTACAAATGAGAACCATAAACTTTTGAGTGAGTGGCATGAATTAGAAGTTCAAACTTCAACCAATAAAAATTTTAACCATTCATTAGATGCATGTAATATATGAATTGAAAATAAAATTTATAGTAAATGCATCAAAACATGTAAGTACACACACATTTGACACTAGATATGATTACCCAGAACACCTCCAAATGAGAAGGTAAAACTACGGTGGGGATGACACCCAAATTCTTCACTACTGCAGCAATAAAGTGTCACTAGTTATACTTACAATAAGTTTAACCATGATATATGATCTTCCTTGTGAAAGGCCTACCCTATTAAATGCTTACAAAGACTATTAAGTCCCACCTTGTTAGAGGTTTTTAACACCTTGTTAGAAGTGTGCATGTTTAAAGGACTTTAAAACATTCACTTGGAATGTCACCCTATCAAAGGGTTTTTTAATGACTATTAAATCAACCTTAGTCAAAAGGATTTCACCCTAATTGATACAATTATTAGAGAGTATAGTAGAGTATTTGATCTAATACAACTTAGACTTGCTGATTTTAGATCACAATTCTACCCTTCTTGATCCTTTTTAATCTGATTTGTCAATGTTGTGTCTTTGATCCTTTGTTTTGAAAAATGATTCTACAATTCCTTTGATCTACTAAGTCACCTTGAATGATCTCTGATTAATTCATTCATTTACCCCTTGATATCACTTCTCTTTCTCAACTAGCTATAGACTCTCTCTCTCTCTCTCTCTCTCTCTCTCTCTCTCTCTCTCTCTCTCTCTCTCTCTTCTATTGCTCAAATGTTGGGGCATCATCTTCCTTATAAAGACTTTGGTGGCTTAGGGTTAGGTATGAATCTATAGTTGAAATTCATCCTTTTTACCATTTAATTCTTCATATATTCTGATTGGCTACATGTGATTGCATAGGGAATTCAAATAGGTCATCCTTATCTTTAAAGCTCTGAGATCTATCCATAAATTGGCATAAAAATGGTTTACATAGTTTTTTGTGCAATAAAAAATAACCATGTCAAACCTATGTTACTTGACACTTGATATTACTAATGCTTGGTACATATTGTAATTTTGTTTCTAGCTCGGTATCAATTGTTTGCTTAGTACTTCAATCACTCAAAATTGTCTATCTACTTGACACTCAAGTGACTTAGCACATGAGTGGCTTAGAACTCATTGCAACTTTACATAGTCTATATTTACATATTATACTCATCATATATTATAAGTTTGGCATGAACTTAATAAATAACTTCAATGTGTTGACACTCAATTGTCAAAACCAATCTAAGATCAATAATCTCCCCCTTTGACATGAGTGTGAAAAAAACTTAACTATACATAACAAATATATTCTTCTTGAGTATAATATATTCACAATTCAACATATACAAAACTTCAAAATTTTGAAAATTCTACAGTAGACTATATACCTCAAAATTGTGTAACTCCCCCTTAGTTAATGTGCCAGTATTATGTCTTTAGCTAATACTCTTTATCTGATATGCTTTGTTTCTACTCTTCTCTATTTTTCTCCCCCTTTGGTATATCTCCCACTTTCTTCTACCTTTGTTTATTATCTCCTCCTTTTTGTAATATTATCTCCCGCTTTGCATATATTTGACTTATGTCTCACTCTTTGCATATTATCTCCCCATTTTCATATTATCTCCCCCATTTTGACACTTATGTTAGAGGTTCTATGCAGAGATGGTGTATTTGTCCAAAAAAATTTTGTGGACATCCATTATGATTTTCAAAACAACATCCCAGTTGTCACATGTAACATCTAGTGACTTTATTTGGATGCCTATCTCTGCTGCGAGGTGAACTAGTCCATTTGAAGTAGAAAGATTATGGATCTTTCTTCAAAAAAATTTCTACAAATGCTAGTTCTTTATGGAGTATGTCCATATGAGGGGTTAGGGAGGCTTGAATATTAATCAGCTTGGCTCTTATATTATCCTCTTCTACTATTAGCATATCTAGTTGACTTTGTGAATGAAGCAATGAGTGAAAATGCTTCTCACTCTAAACTAGGTTTTGAGGTAATTACATACCTAAAACTTTTAGATTTATCTCTAGAATCATAATTCTATGGCTTGTTTCTTGTGTGAAGAGTGTAGGATCATAAAGTTTTGTGTACAATGAGAATATGTTCTCAAGTACCTTCTTCACTTTCTCAAATTTTGTAGTTAATTAAACTTGTGCCAGTGCTATATCACCAGATATCCTCTCATTGACTTTTCCTTGAAATTTCCTTTTAGACCATTCCATAAGTTTAGCATTTGTATCTTGGTCTTCATTAATCACCTATTCCACAATATCTGACAATTGTTCTAGTAGTGGATTTGACTCTTTAAGTGTAGGAAAACTAAAAGCATCTAGAAAGATAATTTTTATTTCTTGCAATGCTTGCCTCTATTTATACTCCTTTCTAAGTATTTCTTGATTCTTCTTCTTTTCTGAGGCTTTTTGCATTAAACCTATTTGTTCTAAATTAATGTTTTCATAATCATATTCAAGTATCACTATCTCTTCATCCAGAGCTATATCTCCATAGTGAAATACCATAGCAAACTTGGATGAACTAGAGCCTTGTGCTAAAATTTGCAATGGTATAGCTTCAGTGCTCAACTCTTGAAGGAATTTTTTAGGAGAGCCAGATGTTGGTAATGTGACCAATTCTTGTATGTCTTCTTTCTCCTTCTCCTTTGGTGTGTCCTTGATTTCTTTAGGTTTTCCTTGATCAATTATAATTTTTTGAGTTGCACCTTGATCTTGTTCTTTAGGTAGATATGCATCCATCTGTCATTTTTTGTCTTTCTCTTTTATTTCAGTCTACTTCTTCTTAATAGTGTCAAATTTTAAAAGTGTGTCAACCTTAGTAGATGTATTTATTGGTATTTGTACTAAATTTTGCACATGGGTAACTAAAGGGATGGAAAAAAGTGGTTCTTGTGGATTCGCCTTGTCCCTTGTGATATCAGTTACTATCTTTTGGAGTTCTTCTACACTCACCAATACTCTATGTTCACATAATTTTTCTTGGAGTGTAGACTCATTTGATATCCTCTTCAATTCATCTATAGTTAATGGATTGATGTTCTAAGGTGAAGCATCAAAAAAATCCTTAACTATAATCATCTCTATTGACTTGACTGTTTCATGTGGGGGGCTAACACTTGACACTTGTGTGTCCTACATGCTATGTTCCTTTTGTTTTTTCTTAGCTATTTCCTTGTCATCATCTTGTCTTTTAGGTTCTTCCCCAATAGTATTTTTTTTCCTCTCATCTTCTTGCATATCATCATCATCTTTATCATCATCCTTGCTATCTTTCTTATCCTCACTCTTATCATCCTATTTTTCTTTAGAGGGATCAACCTCTCCTTGCTTCATAGTGGTTAACCCATAGATTAATTTCCATATTTGGGTTGATTTCTTAACCGCATCATCAATATTTCTTTGTAGAATTATAAAGGCTCTATATTTAGGTGTAAACTTGGTTGCATATTTCTTTACTTCCTTAGAAATTTGTCCTTTTGTTAGCTCTAGTATTACATGAACTAATGTTGATTCTCTTATTTGTTTCTCAAGATTTAAACAATAATGCCACTTTTTCTCAACAATATCATATAGACTTTTGTGTATAATGTTGGCAAACTCAAGTGGAGTATTCTTAAATTTGGACATCATAGCATACAATGCCTCTTCCACTAGATTATTTTCATCTCTACTCAATTTATCAAAATCTAAATTTTTCAAACTAGATTAATCTACATTATTCTTGACATTATCACACAATTTTTCAAGATAAAAAAGTGATGTATGAATTACCACTTTGAATTGACTAATGTCATCTGATTCTATCTTTTCTTCATTTGAATCAGGATGAGCAATATATTTTCTTCTTTGTTTCTTCTACTCTTGTCTTCCTTGTTCTGCCTATTCTATTTTCTCCTTTGAATTTTGTGTGGTTGCTCTTGTGTTGGCTCTAGTTGTTGGAGCTATAGGCTTTGATGGGCTAGACTTAACAGTTTTCTTTGCCTTTGATTTAGCCTCAAGCTGAGCCTTGGCCTTTCTCTTCTTTGGTGCTGATTGGGCTAGTGCCTCTTTGATTTCTTCTTCCTCAACACCTTCTTCTTCTTGATCCTCACTCATGCCTTGGGTTAAAGCCAAAAGTTCTTGTGATTGTACCTCTTCTTCCTCTTCATTCTCTTCATCATCTTCTTCTTCCTCATCTTTTTCTCCCTAACCAAATTTTTCCTTTAGTTTCCTTACTAATTTGTCTTTCTTCTTTAGCGTGGAGATTGTCTTCAACTCCATTTCTACTTTTGATTTCATTACATCATAATTACCAAATATTCTAGCACCTTTATCAATATCCTCTACTAGGATTGTAGTAATGGTAGCTAAGGCTTCATCCACATTGATTTCATAGCCCAGAGGTCTTAACCATCTAACTCTAGGTACTGTTGCTTGAATGTATGTGTAATCAATATCAAGGAGGAAACATATGTCATTGTAGTGTTTTTCTACTAAGGAAATAGGTATCCTTAGTCTTTGCTCCATAGACTTCTTAAAGTCTTCAAAATAGCTTGTCATAATTGACTCAAAATTATCTCCCATTTGCTCAATATATTCATTAATTTGGACAGCCACAGATCTATTTGTCTTTTGTCCAATCTTGCCAAAAAATGGGAACTCATTCTATGCATAGAAGAATATGCACACAATTATTGATCCAAATTTACATTGTGCACTTTTTCTCTTCTTGATTGCTCCAAGATTCTTTATAATTTGTTGTAGTTGAAGCTTTGCAAGATCATAAGTATGATCTTTCTTGATAATTTTGTAACCAACATCAATTGCTATGCAGGGTACATTGTTTAACCTACTTTATTGATAGAACTTGTGGGAAATAACCCTTATTGCCAATTGAAGAAATGGATTTTTTATGGTGTCAATGGTCATTCCACACTTGTTTAATTTAGCTCTTGTGTTTTTCTCAATTACTACTTTAGAATCACTGCATAGGGTCTTTGGCCGATCTAGGGTTGGAAAACTTGCTACCCTATGGATAATTATTTTTGAAATCTTTATAGGTCCACCCTCTAACCATAGACATCCATCATGAATTCTACTCAAAACTATCTTAATCCATTCAGTTTTAAACACCATGGGGAAATCTAGGGCATGGATCAAACCCTTTCTCTCTATAATTTTGAATTCCTCCTTCAAGACTCTATTTTTGCACAATTTATCATATGCTTGTCTTATCTCCATGTCACCAATGCCTCCTACTTTGTAGTTATAACACTTCCTCATGTCTTGGACCATTATCACTTTAGGTGGAATCATAGATAATGCTTTTGCTAGGTCTTTTTATAGGCAACTTTTGGAATAGCTTTGAAATCTAGTTGTTTAACTCCATTCCTAACTAATTGAACATCAAACATCTCTTTCTCTTTCACAATTTTTGAACTAGAAGCCATTCTAACAAACTAGGGTTTATTAAATTTAAATTGCGCAACTCAATTTATGAAGAATACCTTTAAGATTTATTAAATTGGTGCTTGATCATTGCGAGGATCCTTGAAAGTGCTTCAAACTAGTTTGCAAATCACTTCTTTGCTCTACTCATTCTTGCTTTGAGTTTTTAATGATGAAAAATAGATGAAAATTGACCTTATACCCTTCAAAACATTGCATTTATTTCTTGATGCTTGTACAGCTGTAAAACTCAACATCAATACAATTTTTGCTCCACTCGACTTCTATAGAAGTTTCTATTCACTTGGCCACTACTACTAACTCAGCTCCAACTAACTTTGACTAGCAACTTGGCACACACTAATATTTACTTGACATCTATTGAGGACTTTTCATGCTCAGCAACAACATGAAAATTTGGAAATTTAACCTTGATTTTTCTCAACTCTTTGCATCTTAGTTCATACTAATGTAATCATTTTAGTGCTAATCTCTTTTTGGAACTAAGGTATAATACTGTACCTTTTGAGTATCAATCCCACATACCTCTTATTTTCTCATTTTGATGAAGTGCAACCACTTGACCCATTGGGTGAAGTGATCTCTGCTCCATTTGATGTACTACCAGCATCTTTCTTCTTCTAGGTCTTGTTCATTTTGTTCTTGATGTGCTCAACATCTATCTTGCCTTTACCTTTTACAAATTTAGAATTGGGTGCCTTTGACCTTGTTGGATAATGCTTGCTGATGTGACTAGTCTTCAAATAGCTAAAGCATGTGGTTTGACTTAACCATCTATTGTAGTTACCACTAAAGTGTGTTCTAATGTAATTCTCAAGGATATGTCCATATTCCTGATAGTGGTGACATCTATATATTGTATTATAGTCCCAATTATAGAACTTTACATAGCTTCTTACCTTAGCTAACTTATTTGATGACTACATGGACTTCGATCTAGATTCAACAACTCTATGTCCATATTTTTGATAATTGTAGCAGTATCCTTTAGATCTTGGTGCATGCATGGTTCTGGTTCTGCATTCATGTGCCTTGCTTTTTGCACTTATGACAATGACCCATGTTCTTAGGTTTGTCATGTTGATTTTTTTTATTGCTCCTATGCACATTAGTAGTATGTCCTTTCTTACCATAATAATAACAAGTGGGTTTTGAATTCTTACCTTTATTGTTCCTTTCCTTAGTAGCTTTGGATGATTCTCCTTCTTTAGTGCTTGTCTAGCCTAAACCTAATGTATCATTTTTGGATCTAGGGGATTTTAGTAATTTCTCAAAGTACTTGATGGCTTCATTTGGCTTATTGAGACTTTTAGCAACCTATCTTTATCTTATCATATCATTTTGTAGTTGTTCATTCCACAACTTTAATGAAGTTATCTCAATGTCTTTGACATTTGACTCATGGTGAGTATTCATCATCTGACTTAGTGTATCCATCTGCATGTTGGAGATTTTTTTAAGCTCAGTTGACTTCTCTTCCAATCTGTTTGCTAGGATTCTCTTGTCTTCTTCAATCATGGCCTTGCCTTCTATGGCTTTCTTCTTTTGTTTAGTTACCTCACATAGCATAATAGCTTGGGATTCTTGATTTATCTTGAGATTTTTGATCTCCTTAGCTTCTACTCTTTTCTTTTCCATTAGATCTACAATTTTTGCATTGAATTCATTTGAGTCTCCATTTGCAAATAACTTGGTGGTGTCAATATCTTTGTATTGTGTTTCATTCTTTCCAATGGCTATCTCTTTCCTTCTCTTTAAAGATTTTCTAAACTCCTCTCTAGCCTCTTCAAGTGAATGTAAGATGAGTTGTATCTCAATTCCTTGGTTCTCAATAACCTTTCCCAGTTTGTAGACTTCTATTTCAAAATCTTTTCTCTAAGCTATAAAGTTTCTCCTTTTGAGAACTTAGCTCTGATACCAATTATTGGAATTACAAATGGGAACCATAAATTTCTGAGAGGGGGGGGGGGGGGGGGGCATGAATCATAAGTTCAAACTTCAACCAATAAAACTTTTAACCATTCATCATATACATGTAATATATGAATTGAAAATAACATTTAAAGTAAATGCATCAAAACATGTAAGTACACACACATTTGACACCAGATATGATTACCCAAAAACCCCCCAAATGAGAAGGTAAAACTAGGGTGGGGATGCCACCCATAATTATTCACTACTACAGTAATAAAGTGTCACTAGTTATAGTTATAATAATTTGGACCATGATAAATAATCTATAATGTGAAAGGCCTACCCTACTAAAGGCTTACAAAGACTGTTAAGTCCCACCTTGTTAGAGGATTTTAACACCCTAGTAGAAGTGTGCCTATTTAAAGGACTTTAGAACATTCACTTGTAATGTCACCCTGTTAAAGAATTTTTTGATGACTGTTAAAACAACCTTAGTCCAAAGGATTTTACCCTAAGTGATACAATTGTTAGAGAGTACAATAGAGGATTTGATCTAATACAACTTACAACTTTGACTTGCTAATTTTAGATCACAATTCTACCCTTCTTGATCCTTTCTAATCTAATTTATCAATGTTGCATCTTTTATCCTTTATTTTGTAAACTGATTCTGTAATTCCTTTGATCTTATAAGTCACTTTGAATAATCTCCAATTAATTAATTCATTCACCCCTTGATATCACTTCTCTTTCTTGGCCATATGCAAACTCTCTCTCTCTCTCTCTCTCTCTCTCTCTCTCTCTCTCTCTCTCTCTCTCTCTCTCTCTCTTATCACTTCAATGTTGGGGCATTGTATTCCTTATAAAGATTTTAGTATCTTAGGGTTAGGTATGAATCTACGACCAATATTCATCCTTTTTGTCATTTAATTCTTCCTATTTTCTAATTGGCTACATGTGATTACATAGGGAATTCAAATAGATTCGTCTTTATCTTTAATGCTTTGAGATCTATCCATAAATTGGCATAAAAATAGTTTACATTTTTTTTTGTGCAATCAAAAATAACTATGCCAAATTTGTGTTACTGAACACTTGATATTATTGATGCTTGACACATACTATAATTCTGTTTCTAGCTTGGCACCTGAACTACTTAGCATCAACTGTCTACTTGGTACTTGAATCACTCGGCATGGTCTATCTACTTGGCACTTGAGTGACTCAGCACATGAGTGGCTCATCAATCATTGCAACTTGGCATAGTCTATATTTACATATTATACTTGGCATATATTACAAGTTTGGCATGAACTTAATAAATAACTTAAGTGTATTGACACTCAATTGTCAAAACCAATCTAAGATCATCATACATCTCACTTATGAGATTGTCCACAATTGTATGAAATTTTATTTAATACTATGACTAAATAGAATTCTTCATATGGTTTATTATGCACTTACAGTATCAATATTTATTATTTTGGTATTTTCTTTTGAATTCCTAAAATGATTCAAATCAGTTGTATCATAGCCAAGTTCGTTCATTTCCATCTAAATATTGTTGGAATGAGTGGAATAGAAGAAGATAATAGACTGGTTGTGGCAAATTTTGATCTAAAGAATCTTCTAGTCTATTCACTTTGCCATTAGTTGTCATTGAAGAAGAAGCATCTACTCAGAAGAAGATAAAATGTGCAACCAAAGAAAGTTTTCAAGATTTGGTTATATACTTTAATTAGTTCTATTTTTAATTGGTGGCCTAAGAATCTATTTTTATGTTTTGCTAGATATTGCTAAAGGAATTTGAATTGACTCCATTCAAATTCTTAAATTTTCTTTAAAATGCAAATTTGATACTGGTCTATTAGGTACTTTTTTTTTTGTTTTTTTTTGAAGATGTTTTAAGAGCTAGTAAATGATCCAATCAAGGGATTTGTAAATGGAGAGCTTTTAACTTAAGGGACTTCAAATATCGAAGCTAAATAATTCAAATTTTTAAGAATTTGGTATAGCTCTAATACCATGTAAGAATTTTCTTAAGGAAATAATTCAACACCAAGATCAAGAAGCTCAGTAGATAGTACAAGAGAGAAAAATGATGATCAAATGAGAATGGATATCAGATGATTGGATATTAGATAATTTGATGAATGCATTATAGAAGTTCCTCATATATAAAGGCAACTGATATGACTAGGAGTCAACAAAGAGATAAACATAACATCTAAGCACATGCCCACCAAGAGTAGATTATCCTCCATTGTGCATGAATGTACGTGCAAAAATGAGAGGATGAGAATGCAAAGATGTATCTCATTAAGAGATGTAGTAGACAACATGTGCTCAATTGGAGTGCAAACTACTGTGTTGTCTACATGACAACTCATATGAATCTACAAACTCTTAGGTGTCTACATGACAACTAATATGCTAATGCATTAACCTAAGTAAACTTAAGAAAAGTGTAATTAGTAAATACTTAACTACACCAACAAGATTCAGTCAAGTGCTTCTCATCTGCCCTTTCAAAAACCTTAGGCAAACTTAGTGGAGTTATTGGTAGAAACAACATAATGGAAGAGAGAAGAAGCTCCATAATTGCTACCTTTTCTACCATTGGGGGAATTTTTACCCTCTCATAAAAATTCTTGGGAAGTGGCTTTACCAAAAGGAAACACAAAGGATTTCTCATTCATTCTTTTGATCTTGTGTTGCATGCCTCTCTTCCATCTATAGTTTTAATGGAATTCACTCAAATCAACAAAAGAATCTCTCTCCCAATTTCCAAAGGTGAATATCCATATACTGGTTACATCAATTTGGCGAAGCTAAAGACAATCTTTTGTTTTGAGTCCCTCAAACTGGAGAAAGCAATAAGTACCATTGTTGGTGAACATCTCTTGATTTCCAACCTAAGGCTCTTGTTCTATTCCCAAGTGGCTTCATTTTTTTTGGTCCAACTCCATGGATCTCTTTTAGTTCCATTAGCAATTTATGGAGTCTATTTTCACTAGTACATTTGAGGTGATTTTGCGACCAAAATTTGCGACCATTTAGTAAAATGTTTTAGATTGGTCATAATATGGAAGGAAAAATCTCTTTTTTAAAAATGCATGCCCATGTTGGTCAAAATTTTGACCAAAACTTAGTTGAACATGGAAAAATGAAAAAGGGCATTGTGCCCACCCATTTCATTGTTTTGTTAAATAGGAATTTAACATGTTGGTCAAAATTTTGACCAACACTTAGTTGAACATGACAAAATGAAAAAAGGCATTGTGCCCGCCCATTTCATTGTTTTGTTAAATAGGGTTTAACATTCGCCCATTTCATTGTTTTTTTAAATTTAAAGGCAATAGATTAGTGCAGAGGGTGGGAGGTATATCACTCATAGGGCATGTGTGCATGTTGATTTGGATGTGAATATGCACACGCGGGGGAGCTACACAAGAAATTTAGGAGAAGAGGCATAAATCAGGGAAGAGGCAAGGAATCAAGGTGCTTATCACATTTTTCTACCATTTTTTGTTCAATCTTAGCCATGGCACCCATTAGGTCATTTTGAACAAAGTTTTTCTCTACAATCTCTTTAGCAATTTCTGCCACATGTATATCACACTTCATTGCCAATTGATGCTTTCCTATGTATGAGCACCCAATTCGCTTAATCAACCTATTGCATAAACTTTGCTAACTCTTCCAAGCTCATGTATGGTTGAGAAGAAAAAAAATATCTCCTATATCATTTTGGACATTTATGGAGTCTTGGAGTCGTGACTATAGTATCTACAAAATTCTTCATAAAACACATAAATCCTTTTGTTTCCTAGATATTTCTATGAATGGGCACTGATTCTAGCTAAAAATGAAAGGTTTGAAACCCATCAAGTCACTTTTTCAATCATTTGGGTTTCTGGCCTGAACAATTGAGACGCCCACTAGGCATTAAAGTTTTGATAGTTGATATATGGAACAAATGATAGTAGTTATATTTGAAGGTTATGTTTTTAGTATTTAATTGTTAGATGGGTTAAACTATTCAAGTGAAGGGATGGGTTTCCCTATACAACTAAATCTAGAAACTCTTGTATCAAATCTTTTAGGTATGTTTTTCTTTAGTGCCACATAGGCCACATAGCATCAACTCAATGAATATGAAATATTATGAGTTAAATTTTTAAAATAGAAAATTTGGTACATGAAAAATGAAATGGCATTTCAAACACCTAAAAAATTGATGGCAAGGAGTCTATTCCATCCAACAATGAGCCTCCTTGGCATCAATGCTTTGATTGTTGATGTATTGCATGAATGGCAATAGCTAGATTTGATGATTATGTTTGCAGTGTCATAAAAGCAAGTGCAGGTGGAGCAACACCCTTGCCTGGTGAGTGAACCTCTAATGAATGAAATAATAATGTATAAAGTCATTTGTGGTTCACATATCTAAAAAGAAACAAAATGTTTTATAGGTTCTTGAATCTTTATTAATGAAACAATTAAGTTATAACACAGGTATGATAGCTTCAATGACTACACTTACTGTTCTTGGTGTCCCAGTTAAAGGTTCATCACTAGATGAAATGGACTCCCTACTATCAATACTTTAGGTGCTTGAAATGCTAATTCATCTTTCACGTACCCAATTTTTAAATTTTATTATTTCTTTAAAAACTCCATATTCATTGAGTTGATGCTATGGAGCCTAAGTAGTGCTAAAGCAAAACATAGCAAAGAGATTTAACTTTTGAAATTTGAGTTTTTGGATTTAACAGTATACGAAAATTAATCTTTACAGTTGAATAGTGTACCCACCTAAGAATTGAATTTTGATTCCTTTTCCATGGGCCTCTTTAGCATATTATGCCATTCCATTAGCTGTTCAATGAGAAAATTCAATGGTTATCTGCAACACAAACAGAATTCAAATATCTTATCAAAATGTGTGGTAGCAAATATTGTTGCATTCCATTCACTTAAGCATTTCTTAAAATTATTCTTCAGGAAATTGTGTGCAGTTCAAATAGGCTTCACAAACCAACCTCATATGAGACACTAAATAATTTGAGAATTTCTACAACAACTGTCATGACTGGTAGATTAGAATCTGAACCCATTATAATACTCACTTCTAGGCTACCTGTAAGAAATAGACAAAAGGAAGAAATCTTAAGACAATAGTCTATGTATGTATTGAAACAAATCATAGAATGAAAAATAAGATAGAAAATAGTAATGCAGAAGAATAGAGATATTGGAACTACAAAATCAATTGGGATAGATGCCTAAAAATATCAAATAAATAATAAATAGGCAATTCGCAAAACTGCAAACATATGTCATGATGAATGAGTTGATATTGTTGTACATCAAGGGTCTAATACACCAAGATGATGGAAATGAACTTAAACATATTCATCTATCAATTGGAATTGCTCCATTTTGTTGATCTACGTGCTCCTAATCCTATGTATTCAAGGTATGGTACATTGAGATGTTAGACGGGAACTGAAGCTTGATGGATTGTGAAGTCTGGTTTACGGTCTCTATGAGCTATTATCATCCAAAAAATATACTCCCTTTCTTTCATCTATCCATGAGCTATTTCTTGTGATTGTGATTGTGATTGAGCTTGTAACTCAATGACCTACTTTGGTTGCTAGTGTAGTTTTAGTCTTTTGCTTACTTAGATTCACTCCTCTATCACAATGTAATGTCCCCAAATCTTATTTGATATACTAAAAGATTAGATCTAATAGAGTAAATATTATTCTAAATAGAATAGGAAAAGATGGATTATAATTAATGAGGACTATCATCAACATTTATTTTCCAAATATAATTTTCAAGCCTCTTGGAGCATGCAGGGGAAAAAGCTGACATAGCTTATGAAATTATGCTATGCTTGTATTCTACTAAACCAATTTTTTTTGAGGTTGGACACCAAACATATTACCTCACAACCATGTTCATGGTTGATAAGGCACTATTAGAAAAGATTTCTCAATATATTCATTTTGTTAGAAAAGAGTCAATGCACAAAAAAATTCATCAATGCACATAAAAATTCAAAAATCATTCCTAATGGATATAGAAAATTAATGAAATAAGGGGATATGATCATATTGTGTGACTTATGAAGATAGCTATTGGAACCCTTAACATGAACTAATATACTACTATAACCTTGTTAGCATATTTTTTTTTTATAGCAGATGATTTGTGATGCAGCCACATTGTTCTTTGGCATTGAGATCCTGGTCATGTTTGGAGGCTTCATAGATCAAAATTTACAATTATTTTTGACTGATCTTTGAAGGATTCATAGATTAATTTACAATATTTTCAGTAATCTTCAAGGGCTTCAAAAAAAAATTTACTTTCTGTGATCTGTGAAGGCATCAAAGATAAAGTCATTATATTTTCAGTTATGTTTGAAGACTTCATAGATAGATATGTCAAATTTTCCTAAGTTCAAAGATTTTAGAATTTATGTATTGCATAGAAGTATAAATCCCATGGCATAATTATATTGTTAGTATCTATTTTCTCAGAAACTAATTAGAGAGGAGTATATCATTGAATATATAGAGTTTAGTGGCTTAAAATGAAATTCCATGTGGATGCATGGCTAGGATTGATATAATGCTTGGATATCCAAAACATCTCGGGGACAAGGGTATTGCAAAATTTAATGACACACAAAATGATTACCTAGAGATTCAATATTAATAAAGGAGTGAAAGTCTCAATTAACAGGAGTAACAAACCTATATGGGTGCATGTGTAGTTTTTAATGTGCATGAGAGTCCCTCATAGAAGACCTCAAGGGGATCAATTTTAAGTTTTTCAAGTTAGTAACTCTAAAATTTTGATCCTCTTTCTTCTCCTTATTATGTGACCATCTTATTCCATTAGCTTGTGTGTTGGTCTAGGTCACAAAAGCCTCGGGCTTATCATCAAAGTAGTATTCTAAATCTCAGATGAGGATTTTTTGTATCATAATCTAGTATTATAAACTAGTATAGGAGTAGTTATGCATATAATTTCATACATCTACACTATAATTTTATTTTTATCCATGGTTAGAACACTAGCTATAGTTTCTTAGTTTAGTAATTGAAGCATTATATAAACAAGTATGTACAATGTAAATAATATTGACAATTTTTTTGCAATAAAGCTTTATGCAATTGTTTCTTCACTCATGGTATGAGAATACTTATATCTATGTCATTTGATTTTTTTCCACATCTTGTTCAAACCATATAATGAAATCTCATCTATGAAGTGTATTAAAAGCTAAGGGTTTGGAGTGACTCATATACAATTCATTATTTGTCATTTCATTATATAGTTTGAATAAGTGTGGAAAAAAATTAGATTTTTATTATGAATTTTTTGTTCACCAATTATGTTATACTAATCAGCAAGGTCACTTTCCTAATACTTTATGAATGAGATGCTATTCACAAGGTCAGTTTCCTAATACTCACTATAGTACTTGCTATTTAATTGAGATAGACACGACTCATTAGTTTGTTTGTATTCTCTTTGGATTTTGTTAAAGAAGATAGTTGAATGCTATATGAACTAAAAGTTTGATGGTGTCAAAAAGCTTGTGCATCTCTTGAGCCAAATTACTAGCCCTAGTGACATTTGTTGTTGTTCAAAAGCGGCACCATACTAGACTATTTGCAAACAACCATGTAGATAGACATTCTATAGATAGACTTGGGAACATCTTGCCAAGTCTTTAGTACATAATAAAGCAACTGAATTTCATAAATTGTTTTTTTGATAGTTGATTTGTTTAAATATTGCCCATCAAAAATTACTTAGTACATCTCATCTTTTTTCTGCACAGGAGCTTGCAGTTCTGAAGAATCTAATAGCAAAGAATTTGAAGAAGATATTGTAGAAAATGTATATTTGGTGTTCTTTTTTAAGTGAAAATGTGATTGGAAATTTTGTATGTTGTCATATTTCACTTGTAAAAAGGTCAAATTGTAAATAGAGGTGAAGTTGTATGGATTTAAGTTTCTTCTTCATTATTTATAATGCTCTCGATTCCTCCTTTGTAGCTATTAAAATACTTGTTTATTTTCACCTTTCTGGATACCCTTTACTAGGTTCTTCAAGATTTCAAAATATCTTGGGCTGACCCCACTCCAGCATGTCCTAACTCCTACTTGGTTCAGAGACATAACTCCTTTTTATATGTGTCTTCCTCTTACTACTCCATCTATAGGTTGCAAACAAATCATCCTTCTTCCACCAATGAGTCATTCCATTCAAGAAAGACCATGTTTGATGATATCAACGCACAAAGAAATAGGGAGAATTTTGCTAAACTGTGGTCTAACTTAAAAAGAAAAGGTGATGGAAAATGTTATTGTCCTTGCAAAATGTGTAAGGGCTTAAAGACTCAAAGATATCTAATCACAACAGTTGAGCAACATTATAGGCAACATGGTCACATTGAAGGGGGAAATGAGTATCACCCATTGGTATGTATTTTAATAGTTTATAAATTACATAAGACATGATTTTATTATGACATTGTGGTCATGGTTAATATTAGGTCATTATTTTTATATAGGTCAACATCCTTGAGTTTCATGTTATGGACCATGACAATTCGGAGAATGTAGATTTCCAAATGAAGGAACATGGAGGTGTGAATATTGAAGTAGAAGGTAATGATACCATGGAAGAAGACCAGGATAATGAAGATCACGATGATCAAGATGATGATGATGATCATGATGATGCAGAGCTTGATGTACCTTTACTTGAGAAGGCACAACAATCCCTATATGAGGGCTTCAAAACAACTCTTCTTGCCGATGTATTGCTATTGGTGAACTTGAAGGTTATGAATGGTTTATCCAATGTAGCAATGACATGTATGTTAAGGTATGCCATCATCTTTCATTATTTTACTTGTAGTTCCCTTACAATTAACATTGGGTTTGTGATGCAGGAGCATCCAGAGGTATAAGGGCAATCCTGTGTCACCCAAAAAAAAATATACTTAGTTTTTGTTTCATGTGTTTTCATTTTTGGATACCCATTTGGGTCAAATAAAGGTTCCAACTCTCACAGTTCCACTATCAGTGAGCTAGAAAATCTTTAAAAAATAGGAGCATGTAATTGGGCCATCATTTTGGTAAACTAGAAGGTGTGAATTGGCCAGATGAATGTAATTATGATTTAGAGCATTCCAAAAAAAGAATCAAGTTAAAAGGCCCCACGGTTTGAAAGTTATTGCAATTTTTCAAGTTTTGGAGACCTCCTAAGAATGCTTCAAAGTCAGGTTAGGGGCATTAAATGACCTTGAAAAGGGCCTAAAAATGGGGGATGAGTGAAGCTATCCATAGGGCTATAGAGCGCTTTGAGAGCTTTCTAAAAATGTAAACAGTTCGTCAATCGGAGCTACAGTTCAAAAGTTATGCCTCTCGGAAGTTCGGTTACTATTTTTGGATTCTTCTAGATTTGCACCAACTTCTAATGAAGCTTTTGGAACCTTCTATTTGGTCGGTGGATGCCTACTAGCACTTTCTAGAATGTACTCCTAGTCCTTAACCCTCTGGGGTCTATTTAAAGAGATTCCTGACATTGTAAAAGGCAGTTCAGAGTGGAGTTTGAGAGGAGGTACTAAAAGGAGAAATTATCTCTAGATTTATGCTATTGTAAGCCCTTAGGGCATGTCTTGAAGTTTATTTTCTCTGTACTATTTGTATTAGCTTATTTTCTCAGTTAATACAATTTTTTTTTTCTATTGTGTCCATTCTATTCTTGGGTTGTGTCCCCATCAGTTTGTGTAGTAATTAATATTCTTTAAATTAAGAAATTATATTTTTGGTTGTAGGTTGATAGGTGAGTGTTTTTTATCACCATCAAACATTCTACCTCGCTCGTACCGAGAATTATCTTCCATTATGAAAGATATTGGAATGGAGTATCAAATAATACATGCATGTTCGAATGATCATATTATATATCATAAACAACATGAATTTGCAACACAATGCCCTACTTGTCATATTAGTAGATATCAATCAAATCGATTAATAAAAAAGGTGCCTCACAAGGTTCTTCGACATATTCCTATTATTCCATGTCTGCAACGATTATTCAAGTGCAATAGCTTGGCACAATTTATGGATTACCATGCATGCAATAGAAGTCAAGATGACATTATGCAAATGCCTATAGATGGTTCGACATTTAAGGAAATAGAGGGAAAATGGCCACACTTTAAAGAAGAACCTCTTAATCTCAAGCTTTCATTGGCAGCAGACGGTGTCAATCCTTATGGAGAGATGAGATCTACTTACTCGGTGTGGCCTATTTTTGTTATCAACAATAACATACCTCCTTGGTTTTCCATAAAGAGAGAGCACATAATGCTAACACTAATTGTTCTAGGTATTTTTTTATTTAGTGGTCATCTAAATTAATTTATTATTACTAATCCATCAAATGGTCAAAATAATTATGTAATTTTTTTGCTCATTTAACTAGGTAAGTACCAAGTTAAAGATATCAACGTATATATTGAACCCCCTATCGATGAGTTGGTGGTGTTATGGAATTGGGTTACTATGTATGACATTTGTAGACCAATAGGACAAAAATAATTTCAATTTCATGCAATGCTTGTATGGAAAATACATGATGCCCTTGGGCTAACACATTTTTTTGGTATGTTCTCTTCTTGACACCTCTTTTTTGGTATGTCAAAGTTAACACATTTAATCCAATTATACATGATCTTGTAGGTCTTCAGACAAAGGGTAAATTTGCATGTCCAGTTTTTGGTCCAAAGATGAAATCTCGCCATTCAAAAAGTTTAAGAAAGCAAGTGTTTGATGAGAATAGACACATTTTTGACAAAAATCATAAGTACCGAATTATCGAAAAACATCTTTTCAATAGTCTAGAAGAGACTATGTCAAAGCCACAGAGAATGACACCTCACCTATGGAATTTGGCATACAATAAAATAAATCGTTGAGGTAATGTCATTCTGTTTGATGGTTTTTGTTTCAAATTTATATTTTGATATTGTGTTTTGTTTACTGATAATGTGATTGATGCTTGCGAAGGTCGTCAAGACATCAATGACCAACTTCCAAAAGGACTAAAAATTTATCCTACGCAATTTACTAGGTTTTCATACTATGAGAAACTCCCAATTATGCATTTTTTTGATCCTATGCATATTGGAAAGAATGTAGCAGAGACATTATGGAAAATCTTGGATGGAAGGCATGACAAAGATCAAATTGTCAAAACTTGTAGTGACATTGAAGAATCCAACCATGCAATGAAAAATGGCATTCGATCAAATAACAATGGAGACCATATTGATACAAGTGCCCTTGGTTATTGTCAGAGCAGCAGAGCAATGCTATAAAAGAAGTCATAAAAAAAATACGATTTCCCACAGGATTTGCTGCGAACATAAACAATGTCATATCAAATAAAAGTGAATTTGGGTTGGGTTGAAAACACATTATTGGCATACATTTATTAAGGTAATTCATGTTATTTTGTATTCACTATATATTTATATACTGCATGTAGTTTCAATTGCATTCTTTTATAAAATATTGACAAGATAATTTTACAAATATTGCAGTACAGTCTACCTCTATCTCTCCCACGCCACTTTGCCAACAATGTCAAACAAGTTATATATGATCTTGGAAAATACATGAGGTGGTTTTCATCTAAAGAAATCAATAAAGAAGATATTAAATATTGGAAGAGAAAAATTCCTCTTCTGATGTGTGAAATGAAAAAGTGTCTACCTCCAAATTTTTTCAATGCACAAGAACACTACCTCATACATCAAGTTGAGGAGATTCAATTGTGTGGACTTGTACCAACCAGGTCAATTTGGATGGTTGAGAGGCACTTGCAATTTTTGAAAGGCTTGGTTCGAAAGAGAGCACATCACGAGGGTTCTATGGTGGAGGGATATATGGTATACCAGACCATGGTGTACATGAGTGAATATCTTCCTAGGTTTGCAGCAAAGATCCATGTAGATCATATTTGGGATCCCAACTCAATTAACAAATTCAAAGGGGAGTACTTGATGGGCAAAGGTAGATCAAAGAAAGTGAGAGGTAAATCTAAGATCTTATTGTAATTAATTAATTCTTATAAATCTTCAATATAAGTTATTTTTAATTGGTGTATTTTTTTGAAACAAGTGGTCGAGAGTGGGATGCAATACATTTGTATATTATGAACAATCTTGATTGGATGACAGAATGGATTGAATGATGTCAACAAAATGGTTTCTCATTAACATGGGAAGGTGTTGCTTCATTGGTTATAGAAGCTCATCGTAATGGAGATTCCAATGTTATGTCGATGGTAGTTGATCAGTAAAGGGTTTAAGAGGTGGAGAGGTACATAGAAATTTATTAATGATCATAACTCGACGTATGTTTTGTATCAACTCACGATGCAAATAATTTACACACTTAAAAATTTGCAGGTCAAGCACCACAAAGCTATGTACTATCATGGCCATAGATTTTGCACAAAAAGGTTGAATGACACAAAGAAAACCTGTGATTCTGGGATAACTACAATTTTCAAGGTCACCAATATATCATCTAGAAATGACATACATCCTCAAAAATCTCAAAATCAATACTATGACATCTTGGATGATATAATTGAGTGTGAATTTAACACCTTCAAAGTAGTTCTATTCATCGTCAAATGGTATAGGTTACGATTAAATCAAAATGATCTAGATAGAATGGTTATTCAACATGATAATGGATTTACAATGATCAATACAAGGTCATTTGAGCCAGTTGGAGATGAGCCCTATGTTCTTCCAAGCCAATGTGAGTAAGTGTTTTACTCAAAGGTTCCACATAAACAAGGTTGGTCATTTGTTGTTAGACATGATCCAAGAGGAAGGCCGATAAAGTATAATGTTATAGAAGAAGAAGATATTGAAGATGATGAAGAAGCAGATGATGAAGATCAAGACAATGATGATGACGATGATGGTGATGGTGATGATGATGATGATGGTGATGATGATGATGATGATGATGGTGATGGTGATGATGGTGATGATGATGGTGATGATGGTGATGATGATGACGATGATGGTGATGATGAAGGCAATGATGATGGTGATGATGGTGATGATGAAAATGATGAAGAAGAAGAAGAACAAGATAATCAATGACTACAAATATCATCACCCCTTCTATTGATGATCTTGCATTCCATATATTAAAGTAAATTTGTTCATGTTTACGAAGTTGCATATTGTTCATGTTGTCTTCTAAGTTATTTGTAGCATACACGTATCATGTAATTTTTAGCTAACTTAAGATAAATGATTAACATATGTAGGAAATTTGATTACATATTTATTGTGTTCATTTCTAATGATTACAACATATGTTATTCATAGCTACCAATGTTTATGTTGTGTTTGATTATGAACCTTTTTGCAAATAGTCAATTGACTACAGGTACATCGTCACCCCTTCTGTTAATGATCTTGCATTCCATATATGAGGGAAATTTGTTCATGTTTGCAATGTTGCCTATTGTTCATGTTTTCTTCTAAGTTATTTGTAGCAAACGTGTATCATGTAATTTTTAGCTAACTTAAAATAAATGATTAACATATTCAAGAAATTTGATTACATATTTATTGTGTTCATTTCTAATGATTACAACATATGTTATTTATAATTACCAATGTTTATATTGTGTCTAATTATCACCCTTTTTGCAAACAGTCAATTGATTACAGGAAATTTGACCCATTTGGCATGGATTGTGGACAATGACATGGATCAATAGGTATAAGTCAATAAATAGACATAATTTTCTTATATTCTTCTTGTTTATCATTGAGCACGTATATTATAAATAGACATATTATATAATCATATAATTTATATATAGACAAAGAAGGTCCATATAGAAATATAATTGTATAATCACTTTCAACTTCTACATTTTATATTTGTCACTTTCACTTTCCATTTGATGGATTGCAGGACCCACCAAATAGGTACTTGTCGGATCTATCTACATCGAATGAGGGAAATGAGCAACAAGTAGATGAAAGCTCTACATGTAGTATGGCTAAAATAGGGAGATCAACTAGAGGTCAAAAGAATAGAAAAAAAATTGATAAACGAATGCAATTTTTCCTTGCTAATGGGGGCTCATGTTCTTATGATGATGAGACCAAAGGCAACATCAAGGTGCCCTTTTGGTACTCACACATTGAGAAAGAATAGATACCCAATGAGCTACCTCCAATTAACATATATTTTTGTGTTAATGAGAGGATATATTGCATTGCTCCATCCTCATTACACGGTTTGGGCCTATTTTTCATGGATGGGATAAAGGTAGGTTACAAAAAAGTTGTCAAATTGTTCAAGTATGTCAGTCCATGTTACAATTACAATGATTGGATGTGGATTGTTTGGTGTAAAAAAAGTATGCATAGGTATGGGGTATCAGCTAATTATATACAATGGAAAGAAAATGATCAAAGTAAAAGATTTTCTATGTACATTGATGGGAGACCAAAAGCAATAGGTAATATTGCAGGTTTTATAAATAGTACGCGACCTTCTTCAACTAGTAAGCAATCCAATTGCATATTTGAGGTGCATGAGGGGAATGAAGTTTTTGTTTGTGCAATAAAATCAATAAGTGCAGGGGAAGAACTACTAATCGATTACCATTTAAATCGCATAGATACAAACAAAGTTACTATCATGAGGGCTGTAAGTACTCTTTACCATTTTGTTAATAAGTTTTTTTTTGTTGTCTATTGCTTTTAGTTAGCTGAATTTTTTATGTTTAATCTTTTTGATAGGATGATATGGATCCGATAGATGATAGAGGTCACCAGGATGCTACTCCCACCCCTTCTTCAGTAAGGGTAAACCTTTTTGAAATTCTACAAATTAGATAGTTGAAAAATGTTATATTATTACATTATTTTATTTATGATGTAAGTACTATTTACCATTTTGTTAATAAGTTTTTTTTCGCTGTCTATTGCTTTCAATTAGCTGAATTTTTTATGTTTAATCTTTGTGACAAGATGATATGGATCTGACAGATGATAAAGGTCACCAGGATGCTACTCCCACCCCTTCTTCAATGACAGTAAACCTTTTTGAAATTGTACAAATTAGATAGTTGAAAAATGTTATATTATTATATTATTTTATTTATGATTTTTTAGTTTTTATGATAGTTTTACTGATATTTCTCTCACAATTTGATGTTCAGGATAAGGGTAAAGCAGTTTTAGTAAGTGTCGAGCCACTAGCTATGCCTTCTAATGAGGATATTGCTAAAACTCTTGATTTCATAAAAATGTTGAAGAAAAAAAATTTAAAAATTAATTTAGAAGAAATGAAAATTTTGGATGAGGCAAATGTGGAATCCGAGGAGATGATGAAGAGGCTATCAGATTTGAGAGCGCAAGCTCATTGTTATGAAGTAAGATCCAATGAATATTTAGTTATAAGAAAAGTTTAATAAAGATTTGTATTTTATAATATTTTATGTTGTGAAGTAAAATATGTAATATTGGCAAAAATACTTTATTGATGCAATTTTTTTAAAGAGTTGTAAGAAACTTTAACTACCAAATTCTTGTTATACAGGAATTTTTGGCAACTGATCCACAACTTGGTCAAGGACAAAGTGGTGAGGCCGGTAGTAGCAAAGCTTCGACTGCCACTGGTAAAATAATCTTTTAGTTGACAAGTTAGAAGGAATTTTTTATTTCAAACATTCAAAACTTCTTAACTCTTACTTTTATTATTTTAGAATGTCTTTGCTAACAATGTATTGTTCAAGTCATCTAGTGTAGGAGACTCCTAAGAGGTTGACGGATGCCTATACGAGATTGCTGACTGCAATGTCAGCAACAAGGGGATCTCTAGCTGGTAAATCCTTGTTTCACTATATTTGGTTTTGTGTTAATTATGAGTTGATAATATGTACTTTAATCTTAGGTGCATCACATAATGTATTGTATTTTTTGTAGTAGGAGATGCACCATCTGGTACTCTGCCAAATGCGGATCATAGTGCATGTATTGGTGATAATTCATCATCATTTCCTAGAGCTACCCGTATTTCTAGCACATGAGCTATGCAGACATCATTGTTGATTGACGATGATGAATCAATGCCTTTGAAATGTCCTAAGATTCTAGGTACTTTAAATAATATTGTTTTATATTGTAATAAGGATTTTCTTGCAAGATGTAAACATGATAGGAAGTGGTTTGGTAGGATCATCTGAATTATTAATGACCTTTTGTCTATACCAGTAATTCTCTAGTTTAGTAATTCGGTACATTGCAATTTCATGCTTTCAGTAGAAGATACTAACCAATTTTTGTATAGAGAACCAAAAGTGGGAGTCTTCTTTCATATTCAATGTTCAGTTTTCAATGATTTCCCACATCATTGCTAGTGCCTATTAGATTTTTAGAGTGCTCACTTTTAGCTTCACTATCTATTTTAGCAATATTTGTTTTCCATAATATCCCAGGTATGATCAGTGACAACATCAATTAAGAATGACAAAAAATGAAGGTCATGCAAGTTATATGTATTATGCACTATATTTTTTTTTCAAGGTATACTGATTAATACAGTCACAGTACATTTTTAAGTTTCAGAACATCAACAACAAAACCCTGGTAGAGTTTGACTAGTTTTAGACATTTTAAAATTTTTTCCAAACTTTTTTTTTGGTCAAGTTGATCCTCCAACCCTGAAATAGATCACTAAAAAGATGAAATGTATCTCATTTTATGTAGTTTTTATTCACTATAAAAAGTATTCTTCGCATGATTCATTTTAATGGTTCTTACTATTAATTATCCCATGACATTTTTTGTAGGAAATGATACATTTTATAGGAGGCTTTATGACCTCATGCTGCGAAGGTTTGGGCCAACCATATGTAAAAGGTGGAACATCATAACTGAACTAATTTTATCCCACTATTTTTTTTCATATCATTAATTGGTGCAACATTTTTCCTTTCATTCGGGTCTTTTCTTATACTAGCTATATCTAACAATTTTGTGTTTTTCTTAAAAGGTGGAACTACCAAGATCAAAAATTAAAAGATGAGCTCATCAAAGATATAGAGCATGAGTTTGGTAGTAATATTTTTTATCATAAGAAATTGTTATAAAAAGCTTCCAAATATCTTAAGGTTGTGAGGGACACATATAGAAAGAGCCTCGTCCTAAACCCAAAGTATGAGCATCCTCCCTTTGTTTTAGTGAGGGACTAGAATGAGTTCATTTTGGATGCAAAGGAGAAAAAAAACCATCCAAAAGAAAGTACACCAGCAAATCCAGAAGAAAGTACACCAGCAAATCCGAAAAGGTATGCAATAGTATTAACTACTAGTACATTAATGAGAAAATTTAGGGTTCAAATTCAGTATCAACAATTTCAAATAGCTCAGTTTAATCTATCTATTGATGAAAGATATGTAATTCATATGTTGACACAATTGCTTATAAATCTCAATCTCAATCTGGGCTTAAATCCTACATAAGATATAATTGGCACAACTGCTTATAAATCCTAAATTCATATGCTGACACAATTGCTTATAAATCTCAATCTCAATGCTGACACAACTATATATATGTCAATCTAGGCATAAATCCTACATAAGATATAAATAGTGCACTTATAACTTCACATATAGCTATATTATGTCTTGAAAATATAGTATTGCTCAACTACATGTACCATAGTTGTATGTGTTAGTAGTATAGGTGATAAATGATATTCAGTAATTGTAATGACAAGTACAATTTTTTTGAAAAACTTTGCAAGAATTTTACTAATGGTCAGTCTCCTAAAAGTAATAAGCATCATGTTCAATGCCAAAAACACAAGTTAATGACAAAAATCATGTTCCTATCTTTGAGGACTGACAAAAACACTTTTAGATTTATATTTATTGGTATTGTGGAGAGATGATCCAACCTACACTAGGTAAGACAAACTATTTGAGACTTCATTTGGATGACATTATGTATGTTACCTATAGACCATGGCTAGGCATAGAGCCATAAGATGATGTCTTCTCCTAGCTAGGATTCATGTTGGTATCTTAGCCACTGAATGGCCATTCTTCATCGAAGATAGAGAGATTTCCACTAACCCATGTCTAGACACAGTTCAACTATCAATACAGTATATCACAGGAGTACTGTAGTTACACCTGCTTCACCAAGGAGGTAAAGAAAGGTTGTTCTCCTAGATTGGACCCAATTAGATGTATGGAAGATGTTAGTGGCCTTACTATTTATAGGTTGGACTACTTTCTAGATGTAGTGAATGATGGTGTCACTCCCTAGTACATAGAGCATTTGGCCACACATTCATTTCCTCATATAACTGATCCTATAGGGGTAGTTAGTCAGGCACCACACCCTAATGTTTAGCAACCACAAGAACATCCTTTGAGGCAGGAGAGATCATTATAATGGCCACTGGTAGTTCTTGTGACAATTCCTTCTCATACTATTAGATTGGATCTTAGATTGAGCAATAGTGAATAGGTACATAGGCCTACTCATGTGAGAACTCACAGAGAGATGAGCACCATGGGTGTAGTAAGAGGTGATGCCAGGAGACATAGGGTAGAGAAGCCACCACAATAGGATGTGGGTGGAGGAGGGGATGATGACATGCCAAATTAGCGTCCACAGGTTTCACCCATTGGAGATGTATTAGCATAGACTCAAGATTCTCTATGACATGTGAGGGATAGATTGAGGACTTCTCAGAGGTAGGTGGGCAAGTTACAGGTGCAAGTTATAGTTAGAGATGCATGACTAGATAGAAGAGGAGAACTGTGAGATAGTAGATCTATGGTCTGAGATCATAGAGCTAAAGAGATAGATAGAGTTAAAGTGATATGAGACCTGTCATCATACCTCTCAAGCTGCTCATGTTAATGATATATAACTTCACATATAGCTATATTATGTCTTGAAAATATAGTAATGCTCAACTACATGTACCATAGTTGTATGTGTTAACAGTATAGGTGATAAATGATATTCAATAATTGTAATATATAATGATATATAATAATTGTAATATAATATAGAAATCATACCTGAGACCTGTAGTTAGAGTGAGATGAGACCTACCATCATACCTCTCAGGCTTCTCATTATTATGTAGTATATGAAAATGCAGTACCTCTAGCTCAGCATGTCTCAAGGTTCTTTGATTATGCCTGAGCTTCTGATGGTGTAGTGCCTCCTGCATGTGCAGATGTTACTCCTCCTCCTCCTCCTAGTGATGAGGGGGAAGGCTGTAGTTAGGTCCATGCTATCTTTTGTTCCTTTTTGTATCTTTATATTGATCATGAGTTCCATTGTATATTTGATGTATCATTTTGAGACTTGAGATATTGATAGTGCTCTAATTAGCACTTAGTTTTGATCTTTTGACTGTATCACCCCTCCGACATGTCAATGATATATATATATATACATATACATATATATACATATACATATACACATATATATATGTATATATATATATACATATATATATATGTATATGTATATATGTATATATATATGTATGTATATATATGTGTATATGTATATGTATATATATATATGTATATATATATATATGTATATATGTATACATATATATATATGTATATATATATATATGTATATATGTATATGTATATATTTATATATATATGTATATGTATATATGTATATATATATGTATATGTATATATGTATATATGTATATATATATATATGTATGTATATATGTGTGTGTATATATATATACATACATATATACATATATATATATATGTATATATGTATATATATATATACACACACATATATACATACATATATAAATATACATATATACATATATATATATATATATATGTATATATATATATATATATATGACATTAGATGTGAATTGTCCACTCTTAGAAAGCATTAGAATTATTGATTGCAGTTTTGCCTAGTAAGATAATGGTGAGCTTCTGTTTACCTAAATGTCTCTATTTGGAAACTGACACTCAACTTCTAGAACATTTTGCAAAAGTGAAATCGATCAAGAAAATCACCTGTTCTGATGATGAAGATTTTGCTAATGTCAAAGTTCTACAATGCTTTCCTTATTTGGAGGAGTTGTGCATGCATTCTCCATTATTGGATATGTCCCCTATAAGTGTAAGCATTTAATCTGCATGAAAGCATTTGTTTGCAAGAATTTAAAGTTAGGAATTTGTTTTTGGAAAACTCTAACCCAAATTTCATTCTTATAAATAATGCTAATAATTTCTGCTATTTCTTTCCACTCTATGAAATTTACTGTTTCTTAAACTCTTATACCTTATTTATATATAGGATCAAAATTATGTGGCATTATTAAAGCGAATGGTTTAAACATGATCACATACTAATTTTCTTAATTTCTACAGTAAAAGTGTTAAAGTTGACTTTTTTTATTTTTTTCTATCCTTAATTTTTCTTTTACTGTGTGACTTTTAAGAATAGTTGAAGCTTATCTAAATAGTTTTCTATCCAAGTGTCAGCTTTTAAATCATTTGTTGTGGATGTAGACTATATGAAACATCCTCCAAACTATGATGTAACATTTTTGATCTTCTCAAACATTTTGAATGGTGCTCCACTGCTAGAAGCAATCAAAATAAACATAGATTAAGACAAGTCTTAAGTCGTAAGTCTTCTGATGGAACAATGCTAGGTATTTCCTATTAGTTGCTAGTTATCTTAGAAAATCAGTGGGGATTTTGTTTCAGTTACAACCACTATTTATAAAATTAGTTCCATGCAATGTGGAGGCTAAAGAAGCACTTGATGCACAAAGGTGATGTCTTTTACATTGAAAAAAAAAAAATACTTACTTTTCAGCTATGGGTAAAAAGGAATGCTACTAAAACAATCTAAAATCTGACATTCGCCCTCAAGTTTATACCTATTGTATCCTTGGGGATAAAAACACTTTGAGTGTGGAACGTAGGGATAAAAATTTAATATATAAAATCTACTAGCTGTTTCAACTTTTAGCTTATCATTTACTTTGTGTGACAATGGATAATATAGACTGTTGAAATTGATGTGTAATTTTATGGAGAGGCATGTCAGAATATGGATAAACACTTAGCATGAACTCCATGGATAAATAGCATGATTACACATGTCAATTAAAGGTATGATGCTATAATTTCTTCCCTTTTTTCATATTTTTGGTGGAACATGCTACTTTATGCTAAAACCTTCATACCATATAATAATCCACTATTTAGTACTGATCTTTATGTCTATGTCATCTAACATATTTCAAAATTTTCATAGGTTGTAGGACACATCAAAGGCAACAAAGGTGAGGTTGGAAAAGGTTGGGCAGCATAGACTTGGCTCTGGGGGATATTTGAAAATCAAAGCACGCGTTGCAAGTAGCAATAAATGAATTGCAAAGAAAAATGATTTATAAAATGCAAATAATTTTGTTAATTAATAAAAAAATGCAGGGTGCTGATTTTAATCTGGAGGCCACAAAAGAACACAAAAAATTGCCATTGTACCAACCGAACAGTCTCTTGCATCATGTGCATAGGTAAATATGCCAACATATATATTAGAAATTGAATACTTGAGAAATAATTAATAATGTGCATGACATTGCAATGCAGCCTATTAATCATGACACAGATCATACATAGCATCATGAAGCCCCTGATGTGCATTGTACTATCGATGGAGGTGCTCATTTGTTATTTAAAACTAATTATATAATTATTAATACAATTTAACATCTTTAATTGAACTTGGTGTATCCTTTTTGTGTTGAGGATATAGAATCATGTCATGTTGAACGAGTGTCGAAGGATGTTCAGACTAATTAGCAGGTAGATCATGTCGCACATTTAGGTAAAGAAAATCTATGTTTTGTTCTTTTAAATTAATTTATTGATTTATAGTTCTTTTACTTAAATAAAAACTCATAATTCACTAATATAAAATGGTGTAAATTTAACTCATGGAGTACTTGTTATTGCAGCGGACCCCCCTTTGGTGCAACAGCCTCATGATGTTCCTGAATGGATGAGGAGGAGACATGTGTTCGAACCAGTATAGGAGGGGGATGACGAGGACATTGATATTCCTCTTAGAAATTTTATGAAAAAAAGAAATGGCAAGAGAGAAAAAAAGAAATGATTATTCGTGAATGACTTACTCTTGAATATTGTTAATGAATATTGTGTCAATGAAAATTATTCATTAATGTTGGGTGTTAATGAATTATTTAGGAATGACTTACTCTTGAATGTTGCGTGTTATTGAATTATTCACGAATGTTGTGTGTTTATGAATTTTATGTGTTAATGAATGTTATCATGTGATTATAATGATTGAATGCTATATTTCAAAAATGGATGAATTGAATGTTATTAAATGTTAATGGGGATGGCGAGGACATTGATATTCCTCTTAGAAATTTTATGAAAAAAAGATATAGCAAGAAAGCAAAAAAGATATGATTATTCATGAATGACTTACTCCTGAATATTGTTAATGAATATTGTGTTAATGAATATTATTCATTAATATTGGGTGTTAATGAATATTGTGTTAATGAATTATTCATGAATGACTTACTTTTGAATTATTCATGAATGTTGTGTGTTTATGAATTTTACGTGTTAATGATTGTTATCATGTGATTATAATGATTGAATGTTATATTTCAAAAATAGATGAATTGAATGTTATTAAATGTTAATAGGGAATTTAAAGTGATGTTGGGGGGGGGAGTGGGGAAGGGGCCAAATGAGCTTCCACCTTCATGTGGTTGGCCCTGTTAAGTAGAGAATATTTAACTATTCTGGAAACCAAGTGTAGCTCAAACTTTAAAGATAAGCTTATAGTTAATAGTGAGAACCAATTAGCAAGTCGAAATGAAGTTCTTCATTACAGGTACCTTTTTAGTTTTTAAAGCACAATATCATTTTTTAATATTGTATAGTTTTTTTTCTTAAGTATTCTTTTACTATAACAACATAATTTATAACCATTTTAGTAACTATTCTAACATCGCTTTATGACAAATCTTGTTTTGGCAAAGATGGTGATACATGGTGCTGTCTATTCCTTGGGAGATTGGATTGCATAGGTCTGTATCTCAACATCAACATGGAAAATGGTGTGAAATTGCACTTTCCTTAGTTGTGGTTGCATACCTACTGCACTCTTTCATTTGAAAAATGAATAGAAATACCATATGTAGTAGCTTCTCTATGTTGTATTCATTTATTGGTAATGATTCAATGTCATGTCATTTGATGGTAGCTTCTAGAGTTTGATTTAGTTGTAAGGTGTGTCTTATCTTTTCAAGTTTGTATACTCCATTTGGTAGTTTGGTATTAATTGATGATGTCTGGGATCTTCTACCTTCACTGTAATCTTCATCATCATCCAACTTTTTGTTTGGTATTTTCCATGTTATCCTCTATTTCCATGGTCTTCAGCATGGTTGTGTATTTTATCTATCTAGTTCAAACAATCTATGCGCTTAAGGTGGAAGCCATTTAGAACTAACAGTTGGAGAGATTGTGTTTCCCCCTATAAAACTAGAAAATGTCATGAGTTTAAGGTCAATAAGGAAGAAGTCATAACATTTTGAGTAGCAAAATATGCTTAAAATTACATATTTAGTTGATTCTTCGGTGAAGTTTCTTATTTCAATTCAATTGATTTTGGTTGTCAACCAAATTCCTAACTCCAATGTATATTGTATTTCAGTGCTACATTTTCATAGGGATCTAAGTAAAATGACAATTGATTATTATTTATATTTGAGAATTTGTGCTGTGCCTTACTATGATCCTCTGATAATAGAGGACAAATCAATCTAAATTTGGTTTTCATGTCCCATGTTTGATGCTTCTTCTTGTGTAACTAACCACTTTTGATGTGGGTTATGAAATCCAATGCTAGTATGCTATTACACTGCCATTTATTATAGAGTAGATATAATAATTATCTCTGAATATACTATAATGGTCTCTAAGCATGAGTAAAGCAGTATTACATAACGTAGATCTAAACTCAAAATTCATGATGTTTTCCACTCTAGAGAAAGAGGGGAACTTAATATTCTCATAACACACCCCATCAGAAGAGATCCATTGGATGGTTTTTGTTGGGGTTTGACTCTCCTGGTGTAGTGCTAAGCTAGGCTTCTAGGTGAAAGGATATTTGCTCATGTTGGTGGTTCTAGACTTGTTGAATGCTCTAGATAATTGTCTATCAAATTTTGGTTGAAGGAGCTATGCTTGGGCTGTCAAGTCTTATGAAAAGTTTGTCCTATTTTGTGGTGATAACATGAACTTTTATCAGTGTAGAAGTATGGTCTATAAATTCTTAGAGCCTTTAGTGCCTCTAAGATTTACACCATTGGGTGACTAATTCTTTGAAGTCCCTAATGTTTGGTGACATTGAGCTATACCTATGTGAGTTATGTTTGGGTTTTCCTTCCTCATCTTCATTTCACTTTTCTGAGTTGTTTTGCTCGAGGCCATTGGAAATTCCCTTTGCTAGTTCCTAAAATTGGATGGATCTAGTACAATTTTGGGCTATTCTATGTTTGTATTCTAGTTGAAATAGAGATCTCTCCACTTCAATCATGGTTGATGAGAGGCCATGGGTGAAGCATTGAATATGGGGGTTTTCCATTTTGTTGTAGAGATTGCATCTCTATAGGATACATGCCTAATGATTGCCATTTTGTGTTAAATAGGTGCTATCACTTGATGGAGGGCCATGGAAAATGACCATTTGCAATTAGAGCTTCTTATTCTATTTTAGATTTTCCGTTTGACAACTTTTTTTCTAATGAAGAAGAAACTTTTTTTGATTATATTGATGCTTCTCATGCTATTGGTCTGAGCTAGACTTCTATCGCTTCCATTCTTGTCACAATTTTGGATGTTAGACCATATTTTAGGTGTGATGCCCGCTAGCCTTGTGGCCTATGTTGTTGAAGTTACTGCTTCCACTTCATTTTTGAACAAAATTCTACTGATAATGCTGACTCTTAAATAATCACTCTTGGGCCTTGTTGACAGGTTGTAGTGGGGTTTCCTTTGTTGCAATCCTAACAATAGCATTTCTTAGACTTTTGTCCAAGTGCATAGGAAAAGGTTTATTTTGTTGTGTTGTTGATGCCCTATGTTTATGCTTTCATCCCTTCTTTGTGTAAAGGTTAACAACCCCTTGTTTTGGTTGTTATAGAAAAACAACATATCAATATCATCCTTTCAGATTGAACAATACTAGATGAGTAATGATACTATCTTGAAAAATACAAGAAGCCAAGACTACAATATACACTCATTTGATGAAGCAAATAAAATCCTTCCAACAATAATTAGTCATAACTATCAAAGAAAATTTTTAGGATTGTATAAACACAATTGGAAAATGGATCAAGAAGATTTCATGTATTTCTCATGGGTGGCAACTTTGGTTATTATGTGTAAAATTGGCCTCATTCTTTTAACAATTATTTTCAAGTTATCTGTAGAATTTTTTTTTATCATTTAAGTTTCTTGTTCTTGCAAGATGAGCTACAAGATGCAATGTTACTCATGTTTGCAAATAAGTAGGATATTCCCAATGCAATGAATGCTGTAGAGATCATGATAAACTTGGGTTGCATTCTCTTAGGTAGTGACACTTGTGAGTATTACATTCTTTATAATTTTTAGTATTAAAAATTGTAGATGCTAATCGTCTATTATGCTGCACTATTTCTACTTTGCATATAGTTTATCATCACTCTAGTAAACGAGAAAAAAATTGGAATGTCTAGTATTGCTTGTGAAACAACTTGTATCATGTCCTAAGGTATATACAAAGCATCTGTGATAGTTTGTTAGAAATAAATCCTTTTATTTTAGTTCTTATGGCTTTTGTTTTATTTTGTAGGTTTGAAAGATTACAGTCGAATAGGGTTCAAGAATTTTGTATTACAAAAACATCTTATTTCTTTACTGATATAGATAGATTGAGGAGGTAAAAATTCAGTTTTGATGCATACTCATATGTAGGATGCAAACTTATTTTGATGTGACATTATGTGTGTTCTCTTTCACATTTTAGTATCAATTTTCTATCCAATTTAATGACCCAAAACTTCTGAGAAAAATTGTGAAGGTCACAATTGCTATTAAAATCTTGTACTACCTTTTTATGTTTATTACTAACTTATTTGCAGCTCCACAATCGATATTGACAGTCTCTTGCCCTCACCGTGCAATTGAATTACTTTAGTTTTATTGATGCAGCTGAACTACGAGTGCCTTTTGTGTTCTTGACAAATCGCAAGATTTCAACTTTTGTGAAGCCATTAACAATGCAAATGAACAACTAGTGAGGTGTCAATTTTAAGGCAATTTTTTGTTTCTATAATGTACAGTTCAATTGCTAGAAATATTTCATCTAGATTGTTAATTGATAGATTGTTAACTTTTCATGTCATTTTCTACTTTGGTTGGGTAGTTCTCCTTGCATTTGTAAATTGTAAATCTTGCTGCAGTCTTTAGCCTAATGACAGTTTGGTATTACATCCAAGGTGATAACATAGTTGACTTAAAACTTTGCATTAAAGAAAACATCAAAGGATAATATTTGAATTGTGGATATTTGTAAATTATGTTGGTTCTAGACATAGTTATAGTTATATATGCACTCTTATGATGATGTGATTAAGACTGTAATTTTTTTTTGTCACATTTATCTGTTTGAAAAATAGATGAAATTATTGGCTTTCATTCTTGATAAATAATTCTTTCCTAATTTTATTCTTCCCTGCAGGAACCAAAATTTAGATGTGTTGTGCCAATTATTGCAAAGGCTTTGCTCTCATAGGAGCCTTTTAAACTGCAAAAAATTTGAGTTGTAAAGCATAATTGCTCGGTGGAGACTTAGGATATCGTGCACATTTATTCCTCCTTCCCATTTTTTTGTATGAAATAAATCATGTGACAAATGAAACAATGGTGTGGAGGTAGAAATGTGCATGATACCCTGACTCTCATGCACCGAGCAATTATGATTTAGGATCAAGTTTTGTGTAGTTTAGAAGGCTCCTATGAGAGCAAAGCTTTTATAATAAATGGGATAGCTCGTCAAAATTTCTACATATCTTGGTCTTAGTTTTGACAAAAATGCAATATTTTGATCAAAATTTTCACACAAAACTTATTCACTTTGGCGTCACTAGAATGGCACTAGCAAAAAAATGTAAAGCGCTTTCGTCGCAATTTCGAAGAAAATAATATTTTGGTCAAAATTTTGACGCAAAACTAGTCCACTTTGGTGTCACATGATATGCTACCAGAGGAGAAATGTAAATTGGATTTGATGCAATTTTGACGCACAATTATCAAGGTTTACATCAAAATTTTGATGAGCACTGCTGGCAAATGAGGTAATATCACTTCAGCTTGGACCAGGGAAAGTGACGAAATTCGTGTCAGTAAGTCAACCTTTATGTAGTCAAAATTTTGAAGCAGAATGTATGTGGCAAAAAACTAACCAAAAAAGACCGATGGCAAGCTTGGTCACCTTATCGACCTACTCTTGTTGAAATTTTGACCTTTTTGCATCGAAATTTAAGCCTAAATTTACTAGTGTTTTCTATATGTCCAAAAAAAGTATGTTCTAATGGAGCTAGGCATAGTAAAACTTGCAATTAGAGACTATGATTTTCATAATGGCAATGCTCTAGTGGGGGTCTATTCAAACATAAAGATTTGAAGAAAAATTCTAGGTTTTGAAGTGTCATTATGGACCAGAGGTGGATTTGCAGTGCTAAAAATAATGTGTATATAGAGCTAGATGTGATTGGATAGGTTTCCTTTAGTTACGAAAAGGAATAATTAATATCTTGCGTAACGCTCACTTTTAGGCTATGTGGCATAATCATTATTGAGTATATATCTCACAAAAGGTAATCAAACAATGGGGCACATTACCCTGTAAGAGGGGAGGAATAATCAAAATTAAACTGGCATATTATATTAAGTAATGACTTTAATTTTTAATTGTCTATTCAATTTCTAATGAGGATTTAAATGGCATGACCTTTCAACTCCCATGAATATGTATAAAGAGGCTCAAGTTGAATTCAACATGGGAAATGATATGGACATACATCTCATTTGTTGAGATTGCCAATTTGTGTCAGATCATAGATATGGAGTTCATGGGAAGAGATCTCAACCATGGGATTTCCCAACTCCTATAGAATTCATAGCCACACATCTCATTCATGGGATAGCCCAACTTTTATGAGCTCAGACGTAGAACTCCCCCATGAGTTTGTCCAAATTTGATTGATTTGTAGGCATACAACTCACTTACAAGATTGTCCATAATTGTATGAAACTTTATTTATACTATGTCTAAATAAAAGTCTTCATATGGTTTATTATGCACTTAAAATACCAATATTTATTGTTTTGGTATTGTCCTCTAAATTGGTAAAATGATTCAGATCAAAGTTATTTAAAAATATTTGAAAGTAGGTGTTATATTCCAAAGGGTGCAATGAATGGTAAATTTGATCTTAAAGGAGATGAAGGTATATTTCTTAGTTATTCATCTAAGAGTAAAGCATATAATTGTTTGAAAAAAGAGACTAACAAGATGATTTAGAGTGCAAATATTAGATTTGATGAATTTTCAAAGAAGAATGATGTGGAAAGCAAGAAAGAACCTAAAGATTACAACAAGTTTGTGTATGTGTATGAAGAGGCACCTGGCACATTGCATAAGTTACAATAGAGATCCAACAAGCACTAGAAAATTACATCCAAGTTATAGAATACTTTACCTGAGTATTAGATAGTTCAAATCAAGCAAGAAGTTAAACCCCTATGAGTGGAGGAACTATTGAAAATCAAAGAATTGAACTTGTGTTGGCCAAATATGTGAGAAAGAATCATTCCTGTCAAAAAATCATTGGTTTTAGAAGTAATAGGATACAAACAAGAAGTAATTTAAGAGAAAAAACATGTTTGATTTTCAATTTTGAACCAATAACAATTAAATTTGTATTGTATAATGAAGATTGGATAAATGCTATGAAAGAAGAGATTAATCAGATTAAGAAGAACAATACATGGACATTGGTAGAAAGACCTATTGACAAGAATATGATAGGAACTAAATGGATTTTCAGAAGAAGTCTAAATGAAAATTGAGTACTTAGAAACAAGGCAAGACTATTTTGCAAAGATTATGCACTGCAAGAAGGAATTGATTATGGTGAGACTTTTGTACTTGTGGAAAGTCTAGAAGGAGTAAGAACATTATTGGCTTATGTTACCTACAAGAAGTTAAAATTCCATCAAATGGATGTCAAATCTATATTTATGAATGGAATACTTGAATAGGAGGTATATATTGAACAACATAGAGGATTCATTGAACCTAGAGGAAGAACATGGTCTGCAAGTTGAACAAGGTAGTGTATTGATTAAAACAAGAATAAAGAGCATGGTATGAAAGGTTACATTCATATTTGATTAATATTGGATGAAAGAACAAGTGAGAACAATAATTTATATACAATTATATGGTCTTAATTTCTGAAATATTTGTGGATGACATAATATTTGGAGGAAATGACATGTTGTGTAAGATATTTTCTAATCAAATGAGTATAGAATTTGAAATGTCAATGTTTGGAGAGATCAATTTTTTCATTGGATTACAAGTCTATCAAAAAAGGAAAGGTATATATGTGACATAATCTAAATATGTGAAAGCAATCTTGATTTTTTTGGGGGTTGGATGAGTCTAAGCCAATTGATACACTTATGGTGAATGAAGTCAAATTTTCAAAAGAAGACACTACTAGACAGGTAAATGAGTCATGATATAGATCTATGCTTGATAAGTTACAATATGTTGTACATAATAGATCAGATATTGCACTCGGTGTTATAATTGTTGCAAGGTTTTTATCTAATCCAAAGGATGCACATATGATTGTTGTGAAAAGGATATTTAGATATCTCAAAGGAACTAAAGATTATGAATTATGGCATAGATAAGATGACAAATTTAATCTTAAAGTCTACATAGATATTTATTATGCTAGTATTGTTGATGACAAAAAAAAAAGGGGGTGGAACTTTCTTTTTAGGAGAAAGATTGATTACATGGATAAGAAAGAGACAAAGTTGTGTTTTACAATCTAATGCTATAGCTAAATATGTTGTTGCTACAATCAATCATTCAAATATTGCATGGATTAAGAAAAAATTGGATGGTATGTAAGAGGAGATAATCGAGCCTATTAATATCTATTGTGATAACATTAGTGCAATTAATATTTCAAAAAATATGGTGATGCATGCAAATACAAGGCACATTTCAATCAAGTATCTTTATTTGAGGGAAGAAAAATAAGAAAAATAAGTGAGGCTTGAATATGTGAAGTCTAAAGAGAAAATTGCTAATATATTTACTAAGTCATTTCCTAAGGATACTTTTGAGTATATACGATGTAAAATGGGGGTCCAGTCCCTATCCAAAATTATCTAAGTGAAGCTTCATGTTGCATCAAGTCATGGATGAATTGTAATACACTACAACATTTAGGGTCAGATTACAACAAAAATTTGCAATAGCGGTATAATTTTTGATAATTTTCATGTTTTTTTTTTTGAATTATACTGGACACCATCGCAATATTGAGGTTTGAGTCACAATTGCAACACCACAGCAAGTATAAAAAAAGAAAAAGAAAATATGACATAAATCATTTTACTTTTTTTTAAAATTGTGGAGAGCTCTAAACAAGGGTGGAGAGTTATGAATGTTGTTGTACCCTTGCGATCAGTGCATTTGGTTGGCGTTCCCTCATGACCTATGTATTTTGTTGTCATACCTTTGCTCTATGATTCCATTTTCATGTTGTTCCCTTGCTCTATGATTTCATTGTCATGTTGTGCCCTTGCTTTGTGATTTCATTTTTGTGTCATGCCCTCACTCTAAAATTTCATTGTAGTGTCATGCCCTTGTGATCTACATGCCCTTGGTCTATGGTTTTCTTCAAGGGTGAGAAGAGGCACGCTTGTAAATTTATTTTTCTTTTCCTTTTAAATAGGTATGTCTTTATATTTCCTTCTAAACATGTATCTATTTATATAGTCAAGGAGATCTCTTTTTAGGTATTTATTAAATATTATCTCATGATAGTAAAATGATGCAGTAGCATGGATATTTGAGAATCCAAATAATAAAATAATAAAACTCACTCAACCCGTACTAAGTGACTTACCTCAAGATCCTGCACAAAAATAATGCAAACCACAAAAAATGGGTAGAGTTCACAAGAAATTTTACAAACCATATCATAGCAGATATTTTTAGAAAGAAACAAGCAATAACCTAGGTAAATTGGTCTTGTTTCTAATTAACTAGGTTGATTACAAATTCCTATAGAACTATCATCAGATTATGTACAAAATAATGAACAATAAAAGATTCAGATGATGTGTATTATAGATTTTTAACACATAATCTAATTTTTGGTAGGTTCTATTGTAATTCAGGTTGGAAAATAATTATTTTTAATTTGAAACTCTCAATTCAAAGGATTAATATTATTATTGAAAGATAAAACTTCATATTAGATTAGGAATCTTATCTTCATGACTTGTTCCTATAGAAACTCTTCATTTTCATTAGATACCTCTCCTTACATTTGAAATTTTTTTTGTATACAATATTATTTTCTAAGATAAAGGATTTGGATGGTAATATGATTAATTTTCTATTTACAACATATTCACTATATATGGTTGAAACCACATGGCTTTGGTTTCTATGATAAGCATTATCTTTCCTTCACTTAGAAGAAACAACATAATATTGTGCATTAGAGTTAGGGGTAATTGTTTTTAGTGATGTAGTATGTTTGAGACTACTACTCCCAAACATAACTATCTCCCTAGAAATGATTGCCCTTGGATATTTCTCATTATATCTCAATGTAATCTCTCTCACTAAGAGTCATTTTTTTTATGTTTCTAGCTTATCTTCTAGTATAGACTTTAAGTTTAATCCATTTGATGTCTGATTTTTCTAGAGTTAGATGATAGTTTTCTATTATTATTTTAATCATATAGAATATGTTCTTTAAGTTTTTTCCTTTCTTCATCATGGACAATATTGAACAAATGATAAAAAGATCAATATTTATAATAGATCAATTTGGATAGTACATGGGGATTTTTGCATCTTAGACTAGAAACCTTCCCCTTTTTTTGGTCTATCATGAGGGTGAAAACCCATAGTATACACTAGAAAGGGAATGCTTCTTGTCATTCAATATACTTCTCTGATAGAGATTATTTATCTTTATGCCCTACATTAGATATGAAGGTATTGTGTGTATCAAGATTCTTGGATAACTATCCATATTTCTAGGAAATGATTTTACTTTATTTAAAACTTAGTTTGGACTATCTTATATACTTTAAACAAATTAATCCTTAGTCACTTTCAATCTTTCAATTCTTTGGGTTTTGTTTCACATTTTTTTTCCATTTTGGACAAGATACCTATATAAAGTACAATCGATATATTAGTATAATATAGGATCAATTTAACTTAGGTCCAAGTATAGAAATCATCATTAACTTCGTGGACCTACATATGAAATAGTATTCGATGGGAATATTGTAGAAATCATAATCAAGGAATGTTGTTATCAACACTTTTTTTGGTCCTTAGAGTAGTTTATCAAAAACTAGGAAAGGAGTTCATTTTAATCTTGACAAATAACAAGTTCCCTTTGACATTGAATCAATGTTCATTGCAATGGTCTATATGGTGGGAGAAAAAAATACATTATAAAACTTTTATGAATGATAATTTTTTAGAACATGTATTTAGGCAATTTAGAAAATGATGCAAGGGTCGTGTATATTGAAACTAAAAGCTCAATCTTAAACATGCAACAAGCCCTTCTAAGAGTTACACATATAAGAAATATAAATATCACATGAAACAATGCAAAAAAGATCCATATAAGAATAGATAATTGAAATCCACACAAATGTAATAATTAAAAGAAGATTATCAACATTCCTGATTGTGAAGCCTTTCGAGTTTCAACCATTTGCAAGGAATTCATTAAGTTAGAATCCAAATTCACATCCTATCCTTCTTCTCCATATATTTTATATCATCCTCTACTACTTTCTATCTCTAACCAAGCTTCTTATATAGTCAACTAAGCCACAAGTCGGCTAGTCAAGTATTCAATTATATTATAGGTATAGCCTAGGAGGATTAGACCAAAACCAATGCTAAATGAAACATAAATAATTGAGCACTCATAGGAAGATCCACATGTTTCATAGGAGTTAGATCCTAACTTTTCAATACCTAATGTTAAGATAAGAAATCACACCAAAAGAAAAAACACTCCAGGTTAGAAGGAAAATGTAGGAACAAAGACCACAAAGAATGGTTCATAACTCAAGAACTACAAACAATCAAGGCTTTCGCTCTTAGGAGGAGGATCAAGGATGGGTCCCCATCATCATGGTAACTACAAAAAACATGAAATCAACAACAAAAATGACTATGTCATAATTAACAAACTAGTACAAAAAACAAGAATTATTTTTGGTTGATACAAGACTGCTCAAAGACCCAAGATGATTTTACATCAGACACCTGGGGTTAATAAAGAGTTGTTCCTATAGAAACTCTTGATTTTCATTAGATACCTCTTCTTACATCTGTAAAAAAAATTGTATACAATATTATTTTATCAAATAAAGGATTTGGATAGTAATGCGATTAATTTTCTATTTACAACATATTCACTATATATGGTTGAAACCACATGGATTTGGTTTATAAGATACATTGGTCAAACAATGAAAGCCAAGGATGTTGAAGAATAACTTTAGTGAAGAGTTGAGTGAAAGGAGTTGAAGAAGCAAGTTTTGCTTATATATAAATGCCATAATCATGAGGCACATTCCCTTACAGAAGACTCTACCACAATGACATTACCCCTAAACCTCTAAACATATTCAAAGATATTTTTTGGTTGACATTTATTCCCTTTCAAATGATGATCAAATAGGGCCCTAAGGCACAAATGGCTTGGACATTAATTTGAGCACCCAAGATCATGATTAAGGACTTCAAAGTCATGAGGATGAACTAGGTGAGATCACCTCCCTAACATGGCTATCAAAGTGAATGTGATGGGGCAAATAATAATAGCCCAAACTATTGGGAGTTAGCAAGGTAGATCTAATATCAACACCATATTCTTGCTTCTGAGCTCACAGTTCTTCAGGTGCATTTTCTTGTAAAACATTAATTTTGTTGAGCAATTGTAAACTCTTAGAAAATGCATTCTTGTTTTCTATTACCATTGGTAGGCTTTCCTTGGAAAAAATAAAAATGAAGAGGCATAAATACACCAAATGTTTCTTTCAAAATCGTATGTGTAGATATAAACATTAAGTACATGTCCAATATTTTTGTAGATATACACATTAATTACACAAAATGTTTCTTTTAGAACCATATGTATAGATATAAACATTAAGTACAATATTTCTAATATTTTTGAAGATATACATATTAATTAAACCAAATTTTTCTATCAAAACCATATGTGTAGATATAAACATTAGCTACAACATGTCCAATATTTTTGTAGGTATGTACACATTAATTACACCAAATGTTTCTTTCAAAACCATATGTGTAGATATAAACATTATGTATAACATGTCCAATATTTTTTTACATATACACATTAATCATACCAAATTTTTCTTTCAAAACCATATATGTAGATATAAACATTAAGTACAACATGTCTAATATTTTTGTAGATATACACATTAATTACACCACATTTTTCTTTCAAAACCATATGTGCATATATAAACATTAAGTACAACATGTCCAATATTTTTGTAGATATACACATTAATTACACCAAATGTTTCTTTCAAAACCATGTGTATAGATATAAACATTAAGTATAACCAACTTAATAAGGGTACATGAATAAGTCATTCCCATGAAGAATGATCATGTTAGATAATACAAGGGAGTTGGATCAAAATAGGGAGACAATCGCTAAATTGTTGTCTAACTTTCAAAGAACAAGCAATGAAAAATGTTATTATCCTTGCATGCATTGTAATGGCTTAAAGACAAGAAGAATCAAAATCAAAACACCTTAGAGACATTGTAGGGAGAATGGTCACATAGAAGAGAGGTTTGATTATCATCAATTGGTAAGTTGTTTTTATATTGTTTTCACAATTAATATACATATGAACCATAGAATAGGATTTTGATTATCATCATTTTTATATAGGTCAGTCTCCCTAGGGTAGTATGTGATATGGACGAAAACATCTCGAAGGAATATGGAGGTGTGAGTATTGAAGGAGAAGATCATGATCCCATGGAAGATGATGATCATGCACCATAAAGCACATTTGAAGATGGTGGTATAAATGAATTGATCCACGACACATTTGGTATTGGTGTTTCTGATGTTGTTGATGATGATGAGGAGGAGGAGGAAGATGACATTGAGGTGATCCATGATATAGCTCTACTTAAGAAGGAAAACATGAGCCTTTACGAAGGATCCCAATCAATTGTTCTCTTTGATGTAATTTTTTTGGTAAATTTGAAGGTTATTAATGGTTTATCCAACATAACAATGCCATGTATGCTAAGGTTTGTCACATACATCATTATAGTTTATAAAAGGTGAAATATGTACCATTAAGATTGTTTATACTAATGACTACTATTTTTTGTTGTAGATTGATAGGTGGCTATTTTTTACCACCATCAAATGTTCTCCCTTGCTTGTACCAATAATTATGTGCCACTATGAAACATATTGGAATGGAGTATCAATCAATAGATGCTTGTCCTCAAGATCATGTAATTTATCATAATGAACACTAAAATGCAATAAAATGCCCTATATGCCATACAAGAATATATTGAGGTGATCAAGTGAAAAAGAGGTACCTCACAAGATTATTTGTTATATCCCCATTATTTCACATTGTAAATGATTATTCAAGTGCAATAGCTTGGAACAATTTATGGATTATCATGCACAGAATCGAAGTTGAGATGACATTATTCAAATGCCTACAAATAGTTCAACATTTAAGGTCATAGAGGAAATGTGGGAACACTTTAAAGAAGAATCTTGAAATCTTAGGCATTCTCTAGCAACTGACAGTGTCCATCCATATGTAGAGATGAGATTCATTTACTCAGTCTAGCCTATTTTTGTTATCAACAATAACCTTCCTCGATGGATGTCAATAAATAGGGAGAACATTATGTTGCCAATTATTATTATAGGTATTTAATTATTTAATTCTTACCTTACATGTAATTATAAGTCTTGTAGTGAAATGACCACAATAATTCTGTGATGTTGCTCATTCAACTAGGTAAGTACCAAGTGAAAGATATGAATGTATATAATGTGCCTCTTATTGACAAGTTGCTAGTGTTATGGAATGGTTTCCCTATGTATGATATCTCTAGACCAATTGGACAAAAAAAAATTCAATTCCATGCAATGCTTGTGTGGACAATTCACAACGACCCAAAGTTGACACATGTCTATGGTAAGTTATGCTAAAATCTAGTTGTACACGATAATACTAATTCCAAAAATGAAAATATTTAATTCAATTATATCTTTATTTTGTAGGTCTTCAAAAAAAGGGAACATTTAAATGTTTAATGTGTGGTCCATAGATGAAATCTCATCATTCTAAAAGTTTAAGAAAGTAGGTGTTTGATGAGAACAAACACTTCCTCCACACAAAACATAAGTATTGAAATTGATGCAGGAGCATCCAGAGGTATTAGGGAAATCCCGTGTCATCCAAAAAATGTACTTAGAATTAGTTTTTGTTTCATATTTTTTCATTTTTGGATACACATTTGGGTCAAATAAAGGTTCCAACTCTCATAGTTCCACTATTAGTGTTCTGGGTTAGAGTTTTTAATCACCTTGGGATACGTGTAAATGCCAAAAAATAAGAGTATGTAATTGATCCATCATTTTGGTGAAATAGAAGGTGTAAATTGGTTGGAATATTTTTATATTAATTTAGAGCATTCCAAAAAAAGAATCAGGTCGAAAGGCCTCACGGTTTGAAAGTTATCGCAGTTTTTCAGTTTCTAGAGACATCCTAAGAATGCTTCAAAGTCAGGTTAGGGGCATTAAATGACCTTGAACAGGGCCAAAAATGGGGGACAAGTGATTCTGGTCCATAGGGCTATAGAACGCTTTGAGAGCTTTCTGAAAATGTAAACGGTTTGTCAATCGAAGCTACAGTTCAAAAGTTATGCCTCCCAAAAGTTCAGTTACCGTTTCTAGATTCTTCTAATTTTGCACTGACTTCTAATGCAACTTATAGAGCCTTCTATTTGATCATTAGATTCCTACTAACACTTTCTAGAATTTATTCTTAATCCTTAACCCTCTGGGGTCTATTTAAGAACATTTTTGGCATTGTAAAAGGTAGTTCAGAGTGGAGTTTGAGAGGAGGTACTAAAAGGATAAATTATCTCCAGACTTATACAGTTGTAAGCCCTTAGGAAATGTTTTGAAGTCTATTTTCTCTATACTAAATTTAATAGCATATTTACATAGTTAATACAATTTTCCCTTTCCTATTGTGTCCATTCTATGCTTGGGTCATGTCCCCATCAACTGGTATTAGAGCTAGTTTTCTTGAGTGTGTAGACAGAGTGCCGACTGTGAGGTAGTTTGCACTAGGATGATGTGGTTATGGGTTTGAATTAAGAAGATGCCTCCATGAAGAGAGTTTAGTGGAAGGGCTAGAGCTATTAATCCTGAGGAGGTTAGAGCCCTCCAAAGGTAGGTACAAGCATTGCAGGACGAGCTCCGTAGAGGAACAAATGTTACTACAGGTGATGAAAGTGAGGATGACAATGATGAAGAAGAAATTGGACCAGAAGGGGAATTTGACAAGAAAGTTTTGAATTAGGTAGAGGAAAGGCTTTTTAGGGCCATTAATGAGTTTGTGAAAAGACCTATAATTGATGTGGGTGTATTTTCAGAAAATTTGAAACTAGATGAGTTGATCGATTAGATCAATGAATTGAAAGAGTACTTTGAGTATGAGGATATCAAGGATCTAGATAGGGTTAAGTTTTCAAAGGCTAAATTGAAAGGCCCTACCAAAATTTGGTGGAAAGAGGTTCAATTGGAAAGAAATAGAAGAGGAAAGGATAAGATCACAAGGTGGGATTGCATGGTGGACAAATTGAAGAAGTAGTTCATTCTTGTTGACTATGAGCTTGATTTGTTTAAGAAGATGCATGGGTTAAAGAAAGTAGGAAAATTAGTCCAGGAATATACAGAGGAGTTCTATCGACTTCTAGTTAGAGCAAGGTATGAAGAAGAAAATAAGGAGAAGGTTTCTTGTTATATCAATGGGTTGCGACGTAGCATCTAAGAGGAATTAAGTCTAGTAAGAATGACCAGCATTGAAGAGGCATACTAGTTTTCCCTATGAGTTGAAGAGAAGCTAGATGAGAGGTTTTAAGGGAGACAAAGAGGGTGTGGTCAAGGAGGAAGGGGTAGTGATAGGTCATCTAGAGGCTGAAATGAAACCCAAAATAAAAATGAAGATGTGGGTACTAGCAGGAACCAGAGGAATGAGGGTTTCAACCGCTCTCGAGATCAAGACTTTGGAAATCAGAGAGGAAGAGGTAGAAGATGTGGACAAGGAAGAGGAGGCTTCCATGGTACCTATTTCCATTGCAATGAAGAAGGTCATCATTCCTTTGAATGCCCTCAATGACAAGGAAGGACAAATAGGAGAGTTGAGGGTCAAGCTAGGGTTGCTCATGTGGATGAGGATGCACAATCATCACATTCAGAGGATGTAGAAAGAGGAGAGACTTTAGTAAATGAAATGGTCCTACTAAGTGGCAAGATTGAACCAGGAAAAAGGAGGATTTTATTTCGTACCAGGTGCAAGTGTGAGGATAAATGTTGTGATGTGATCATTGATGGTAGTAGCACTGATAACTTGGTATCAGAGGAGATGGTCTCTAAGCTGAAGCTCAAGAGGGAGAAATACCCCTAGCCCTATCAGATTGCTTGGGTGAAAGATGATCATAAGGTCCTGGTAAGTGAACAATGTTGAGTGAAATTCAAAACTGGGAGTTACCATGATGAAGTTCTCTGTGATGTTATTCCAATGGATGTTTTCCATTTATTATTGGGTAGACCATGGCAGTTTGATAGGCATGCAGTACATGATGGTCATGCAAACACATAATGTCTAACAAAGGATGGAGTTTACCACAAACTAAAGCCCATGAAAAAGGAAGGCAAACAGGTATGTAGCAATGCTAGGATTTGTCTTGTTGATGGAAGGAAGTTTTTAGATGGCATGAAACATCAGTGTATGTGTTATGCTTTGATTCCTAGGAAAGATAAAGAAGGTAGCAGTGAAATACCACTTGAAGTTTCAGATTTACTAGGTAAGTTTGGAGATGTCATCTTTGATAATGTTCTAGAAGGATTGCCACCAGTAAGGCAAATCAGTCATCAGATCGATTTAATCCCAAGAGATAGTTTTCCTAACAAGGCTGCTCATAGGATGACTCCTACTAAAACTAAGGAGCTAAATAGACAGGTTCAGGAGCTATTGAGGAAGGGCTTGATTCGAGAGAGCCTAAGTCCATGTGTAGTACCTATAGTACTAGCACCAAAGAAGGATGGAGAGTGGAGGATGTATACAGACTCTTGAGCTATAAATAGGATAACACTCAAGTATCGGTTTCCTTTGCCAAGAATGGATGATCTTATGGATTGCTTGAATGGAGCTCAGTACTTCACAAAGATAGATCTCAAGAGTGGCTATCATCAAATACATATTTGAGAAGGAGATGAGTGTAAAATAGCCTTCAAGACCAAGGATGGTCTTTATGAGTGGTTATTCATGCCCTTTGGATTGACGAACGCCCCAAGCACCTTCATGTGGCTTATGAATGAGGTACTTAAGAAGTTCTTGGGAAAATTTGTTATTTTCTATTTGGATGATATTTTGATTTTCAGCAAGACTTTGGAAGAAAATTTATTACATATTTGTAGTGTCTTTGAAAGGTTAAGGGAAGAGAAACTATTAATTAATCTGAAGAAGTGTATCTTTGCAAAAAGGGAGTTAGTGTACTTGGGGTTTGTTATATCACCTGAAGGTCTTAAAATGGATCTAGAGAAGGTAAAAGCCATCTTGTAATGGCCTATTCCAAGGTCTGCTACTGAGGTAAGATCATTTCATGGTCTGGTTAGTCTTTACAGGAAGTTTATTAAGAATTTCAGTGGCATATGTGCATCCCTAATTGACACAATAAGAGGGGATAGAAAAGAGTTCAAATGGACTACAACAGCTGTGAGAAGTTTTGAATTGTTAAAGAAGAAGGTGATAGAACAACCTATGTTGGCACTTCCAAATTTTAGAAAGGTGTTGCAGGTGGATTGTGATGCTAGTGGCAGTGCTATTGGGGCTATATTAAGCCAAGAAGGTAAGCCTATTGCATATTTTAGTGAAAAATTGAATGATGCAAAAAAGAAGTATTATGTTTATGATGAAGAGTTCTATGTAATAGTTCAGGCCTTAAAGAAATGGAGGCATTATTTATTGCCAAAGGAATTTGTTTTGTATACTGATCATCAAGCATTAAAGTACCTAAATAGCCAAGGTAACTTGAATTAGAGGCATATGAAGTGGGTAGAGTTCTTGCAGAGTTATACATTTGTGTTGAAGCATAGAAGTGGAAAATCTAACAGGGTTGTAGATGCACTAAGTAGGAGACAGTTGTTGCTTATAGTAATGTAGGTTGAAGTAGTTGGGTTTGCTGAACTCAAGAATCTGTACCCTGAGGATCCTAATTTTGCTGAAGCATTGAAAGCTTGTAAGTAGCCTATTGCTGTAGACATAAATGAGTGGTTAGACTATCAGATTCAGGATGGTATGTTATTCAAGGGTAGTCAATTATGCATTCCAAGGAGTTCCATGAGGGAAAATCTGATTAAGGAGAAACATAGTGGAGAGATGGCAGGACATTTTGGTCGAGATAAGACCATTGCCATTCTCAAAGAACATTATTTTGGCCTCAAATGTCACAAGATGTGAAGAAGTTTATACAGAGTTGTAAGATTTATCAAGTTGCCAAGGGATTTAGTCACAATACTAGACTATATCAGCCATTGCCTATTCCATCAAAGCCATGGGAGGACATAACTATGGATTTTGTATTTGGATTGCAGAGGACACAAAGGGGTAATGACTCAGTATTTGTGGTGGTTGATAGGTTCTCCAAAATGGTACATTTCATTCCATGCCACAAAACTCATGATGCTATCCATATTGCAGACTTGTTTTTCAAAGAGGTGGTAAGACTACATGGTCTCCCAAGGAGTATATTTTCTGATAGAGACACTAAATTTGTGGGGTATTTCTGAAGAATATTGTGGAAAAAGTTGAGAATAGACTTGAAATTCAGTTCCACACATCATCCGTAGACTGACGGCCAAACAAAAGTGGTAAACAGAAGTCTGGGAAATTTGCTGAGATGTTTAGTTGGAGATAAGCCCAAGGGGTGGGATTTGATTCTACCACAAGCAGAGTTTTCTGACAATAACTCTATAAATAGGAGTACTAGTAGATCACCATTCCAAATTTTATATGGAAGTAGCCCAAGGACTACACTAGAATTAAGGAAGATGGAGCAAGGGGAGAAGACAAGTGCCAAAGCTGAAGAATTTGCTGAACATATCAAGCATCTACATGAGGAGGTTCAGGCACACATTACCAAGATGAATCAAGAGTATAAAGCTAGGGCTAATCAAAGAAGAAGACATAAGGAATTCCAAGTAGGGGATCTAGTCAAGGTATACTTACAAAAAGAAAGATTTCTAGCCGGTACTTACAACAAGCTGAAAATAAAGAAATTTGGCCCTTGCAAAATTATGAAGAAACATGACTCAGGAAATGGATATGAGATGGAGTTGCCAAATGGTATTCACATTTCTCCTATTTTCAACATTGCAGACTTAACAGAGTATCATGATGATGGTGTAGATGAGGAGCTGATGTTAGAGCCATGTCCAATTCTTACTTCTAAGAAGGAGGAGATAGAAGACATTCTAGATCATCGTGTGGGTAGGATTACTAGACATAGGCAGTATGAAGAGTATTTGGTCAAGTGGAAATGATGGCCAATCGAGGACTCAACTTGGATATCAGTAGCTGAGGTTTCCCATTTGGGATTTCCTCTACCATTCATAAAGTGACAAGGTCACTTTTCAATCTACCCTGGGTGTCTGATGCAGGAGCATCTAGAGGTATAAGGGCAATCCTTTTTCATCCAAAAAATGTACTTAGACTTAGTTTTTTTTTCATGTGTTTTCATTTCTAGATACCCATTTGGGTCAAATAAACGTTCCAACTCTCATAGTTCCACTATTAGTGTTTTGGGTTAGAGCTTTTAATCACTTTGGGATACGTGTAAATGCCAAAAAAATAGGACTATGTAATTGAGCCATAATTTTGGTGAACTAGAAGGTTTAAATTGGTCAAAATATTGTCATTGTAATTTAGAGCATTCTAGAAAAAGAATTAGGTCAAAAGGTGCCACGATTTGAAAGTTATCGCAATTTTTTGGTTTTTGGAGACATCCTAAGAATGCTTCAAAGTCAGGGTAGGGGAATTAAATGACCTCAAATAGGGAAAAAAAATTGGGTACAAGCGATGCTAGTCCATAGGGCTATAGAGCACTTTGAGAGCTTTTTAGAAATGTAAACGGTTTGTCAATCAGAGCTACGGTTCAAAAGTTATGCCTCCTGGAAGTTTGATTACCATTTATAGATTCTTCTAATTTTTTGCCGACTTCTAATGCAACTTCTAGAGCCTTCTATTTGGTTAGTGGATGCCTACTAGCACTTTCTAGAATGTATTCCTAATCCTTAACCCTTCAAGGTCTATTTAAGAACATTTCTGGCATTGTAAAAGGTAGTTCGGAGTGGAGTTTGAGAGGAGGTACTAAAAGGAGAAATTATCTCTAGACTTATATAGTTGTAAGCCCTTAGGGAATGTTTTGAAGTCTATTTTCTCTATATTAAATGTAATAGCATATTTACACAGTTAATACAATTTTCCCTTTCCTGTTGTGTCCATTCTATGCTTGGGTCGTGTCCCCATCAGAAATGCCAAAAAACATCTTTTCAATGGGAAAGAAGAGATTACATCAAAGAAATGAAGAATGATACCTCACTTATGTTAGTTGGAATATAATATAATTTGATGTCATTGAGGCATTAGTATTGACCACCTTCCAAAGGGACTAAAATTTTATCCCAGAGAATTTAGTAGTTTGCCCTACTACGAGCAGCTACAAATTGGGCTCTTGTTTGATATCATGCATGTTTGAAAGACTTTAACAAAGAAAATATGGAAAATATCGGATGGAAGGAATCACAAAGAAAAACTTGCCAAGATTTGTAGTGACATTCATGATTCCAATCATGCAATGAAAAATATCATTGAATCAAATAGCAATGGAGATAGATTAATGCAAGTACCCTTCTTAGTTATTAATGGAGCACAAAAGTAATGCCATAAAATAATTCATATAAAAAATGAGATTTCTTATAGGATTTGTTGTGAATATAAGTAATCTAATATCAAAGAAAACTGACTTTGGCCTAGGTCTGAAAATGCATGATTGGCATACCTTCATCAAGGTAAGTCATAATTTTTTGTATTCACAATATATTTTTGAAACTGTATTCCATTTTCATTATATAAAGTTAAAAAATAATAAAATGATCAATTGAAAATTGTTGCAATATGTGCTATCCCTATCGCTCCCAAACAACTTCAACAATAATATCAAACAAGTGATATATAATCTTGGAAAATACATCAGGTAAGTAGTGATATATTTTCAATAGATCAAATAAGTAATATATTGTAAAGTCTCGCATTTATATTTTTTTGTGTCTTGAATCTCTTGTACCTAGTTGGCATATAAAGAAATCCATAAAGAATATATAAAATATTGGAAGAAAACAATTCATCTACTAATGTGTGAAATGCAAAAGTGTTTACCTTCAACTTTTTTTAATGCACAAGAACACTAATTCATACACCAACTTGAGGAGATTGAATTGTGTGGACATGTACAACCTTGGTCAATGTGGATGGTTGAGAGACATTTGAAATTTTTAAAGGATTTGGTTTAAAAAAGAGAACATTTTGATAGTTCTATAATTGAGGGATATATGGCATACCAGATGCTAGTGTACAGTACTTAGTATCTTCCTAAGTTTGCAGAAAAGACCCATATAGATTGCATTTGGGATCTTGACTATTGAGATCTGGTTGAAAAGATCATTACTGAAAAAGATTGCTAAGAGAGGGAGATTGTTGAAGTAATATGTGTTTCAATCATTTTTTTGTCACTGATGTCAAACCTACTATTTTCAATTGAGACAATTGCTTATAAGATCCAAGTACTATCACATAGTTGATTGATGAAGAGGATTTAATCAATAAGATGTAACAATAGCAACTAGAGGAAAGGTTGAGGTATGGTCATGTAATGAAGTGCAAGGATCAATTAAGACAATGGTAAAATGATGTATTGATAATCTACTTGAAGTCACAAAGGTTGGCCACACTTAGAAACTTTAGAAGAACAAGTAATAGTAAGACTATTTGCAAAGCCTGACCAAGTTGATAGTAGGTGTTGAGTAAAGATAAGTCATGCTGAGTAGAAAATTAATTGGTGCCAAGTAAAAGAAAATTCTAGTACATGCTAATTAACACAGTTAGTGCCGAGAAAAATACAATAAGTGATGAGTATTATTAAAACATAGTTGATGCCGAGTGATTTTATAGTTGATGTTGATCAATGCAGTATGTGTCGAGCATCAAAAGATTAATAATTCCAAGTTGTTGCATTATTGAAAAGATCATAGATTTACCAAATAAAAGTCAACAAGTTTGTTTTCTCAAAGTCTATGAGCCAGGTGGAAAATAAGACTAATGAGCTGGTGATACAGAATTTGAGGTGAACCATTTTTGAGTGAATTCAAATGTATTCTAGGAGAGGTTTCTAGAAAAAACAATATATGGGGTAGATACATTGTATCCTAACTAATCTATCTAAACCCTAATTGGAAAATTGAAAATGGAAAAGCATTGTAATTTCCTATTTAAGGAATGTTTGGTTATGAAGAAAAAGAAGTCTGAGAGGTCAGAAGCAAGAAGAGGATCTAAGGAAGAACAGAGATGGAAAGTCAAGAACTCTGCTTCATCTAGTGACCAAAGCAGTGATTACATTGGTATACCAAGCAAGAAGGCTGAAGGTGAACAAATACTTGAAGGGTGATTAAGATATTAGAGTTGAAAAGAATGAAAGCCAAGAAAATTGAGAACTGAATTGTGATCTAAAATGTGCAAGACAAGTTGTAAGTTGTGTCGGAATAAATACTCTACTGTACTCTCTAACAATTGTATTAGATAGGGTAAAATCCTTTGGACTAAGGTTTACTTAACAATCATTAAAAAATCTTTTAATAGGGTGACATTCCAAGTGAATCGCCTAAAGTCCTTTAACTAGGCTCACTTCTAATAGGGTGATTGAAATCCCTTAACTGGGTCACATTTAATAGTGTGCATTGTAACCTTTAATAGGGTTGGCCTTTTATAGGACATCACTTCAGAAGAGTGAAAAAAGAGTAGCATGTTACTGATGGTTTTTCTCAAATTGGGTTTCCACATTAAATCAGTGTGTCAAGTATGTGGATGAATTTTTATGTTTCATGTTTTATTGCTACATGTTGATTTAACAATAAACTACAAGTACTAGTAATAAGCTTAGTTGCATGTACTGATATAAATGTACAAATGGGTTCATTATTCTAAGTGAAATATTTTATTGGTACATATGGACCTTGAATACCTAATTGACCCCCCCCTCTTAGTTATTCTAAAGAGTTCTAACAATTGGTATTAGATGTCCAAGAGAGAAGTACCCAAGCTTAATAGAGATAACTTTCCTACATGGAAAAGTCTAATTAGGATGCATCTTGGAGGAATAGGAGATCATGCACAATCCAATATTTTAGTAGAACATGTTGATCCTATTGGAGCTCCTATTGTAGAAGATATGAAGAAGAAGAAAGAACATAATCAAGCAATGTTAGAGATTGCCTCTACTCTTAGTTATGTAGAATTTGATGACATCAAGGGATGTGATACTAAAAAGAAGATGTGGGATTCCCTAAAAAAAATCTATGGAGGAAACAAAAATGTTCAAAGAGCCAAGTCAAAAAGCCTCAGAGGTAAATTTGATGACATGAGAATGGAAGAAGGTGAGAACATTGCTCAATGTATTGCTAGGATAAAAGAAGTTGTAAGTGCAATAAAGCTACTACTGGTCAAATAGATGATGATACTATATTAAGTAAAGTCTTAAGGATATTACTTCTTATTTATGCTATTAGAGTTTCTACAATTCAAGAATTGAGGTCTATACTAGGAAATAATCTAACTCTTGAAGGTCTAGTAGGTAGATTCACTACTTTTGAATTATCTAATTTTGACAATTACAAACTAGAAAGTCTTGAATATGCTTTTAAGGCTAAGTTAATGCTAAAAAATTCTAATGAGAAGAAGTAGAAGAAAAAAAAGAGATAAAGCATGCATCCAGTGAAAGTGATATAGATGAAAAAAATGTTGAAAAATTGGAAGCACTACTAACTAGAAGATTTCATAGAGGAAAAGGAAAATTCAGAGGTAAGTTATCCATCATTTTTTTCAATTGCAATGAATTTGGTCATATTGCTACAAGATGTACACAAAAGAAACACTATAAAGAAGGAAACAATCACAAAAATAGAAGAGAAAATGACAACAAAGATTATAAAGACAAAGGCAAGAAGTGATATATTGTTGAAGAAGATGAATCTAATGAACATGATGATATAGTGTATGTTGCAATAAAGAATGAATATGATGAGGATGAGGCAACTACACTTGTGACTTGTGTAAATGAAAATGACAAGTGGATCATTGATAGTGGATGCTCACATCACATGATAGGAGATAAAAGTAAGTTCCTTGCCTTAAATCATTATGATGGAAATAGTGTTAGATTTGGTAATGATGCTATGTGTTTTATAGAAGGAAAAAGTTCCATTAAGCTCATAGAAAAGATCTCTTGTGATAATGCTTACTATGTTGAAGGATTGAATTATAATTTTTTGAGTGTGTCACAACTAAGCAATGTAGGATGCAAAGTTAAATTTAGAAACAAGACTGCCATGATATATGACAAAAATGGGAAACTGATAGGAAAAAGAAATCAAACTAGAAGTAATCCATTTTACCTTAATATGGAGGATGTTACATGTCTTATGGTGAAATTTGATGATGGATGGTTATGGCATAAAAGGTTGTGTCATGTCAACTTTGATAACTTGATTAAAATCAACAATCTAAAGAAAGTTAGAGGTTTTCCCAAACTAAAAGAGCCTAATAATGTGATATGCAAATAATGTCAGCTGGGGAAAATGACTAGGTCAAGTTTCAAAAGTAAAACTCACACCTCTAAAGAGATACTAGAGATAGTTGATACTGACTTGTGTGGACCTATAGAAGTGCAAAGTTACAAGGGAGACAAATATATAATGCTACTTGTAGATGATTACTCCAGGATGATGACAGTCATGTTTCTAAGGAAAAATTCTAATGCTTTTCAAATGTTTAAATGGTTTTTGGAAAGAGTCAAAAAAGAGACAAGTAAGAGTTTGAAATGTTTGAGATCAGACAGAGGAGGATAATTCACATCAAAAGGATTTGAAGTGTTCTACAATGATAGAGTAATCCAAACATAAACATCAACACCTAAGACCCCTCCACAAAATGGAATTGTTGAAAGCAGAAATAGGTCAATAATGGATTCTACTAGGACACTTATGATGGAAAAGAATGTTGCTCTAAAATACTGGAGAATAATGGAGAGAATTTGTAAGTACAACTATCTATACCCTAAACCAAGTACAAATCAAGAAAGGTACCAATTCAACACTTTTGAATTATGGTATGGATATTTACCCAATGTAAAATATTTTAAGGTATTGAGAGAAAATGTTTTATTCTTAAAGATGTAAGGAATGGTAAGTTTGATGCAAAAAATGATGAAGGTATATTCCTTGGTTACTCCACAAGAAGTAAAGCATACAAGTGTTTGAATACTAATGCTAACAAAATTGTGGAAAGTGCAAATATAAATTTTGATGAATGCACAGAAGCTCATGATGCTAAACCAATCAAAGAACCAAAGGAATAAAAATCATTTATATACTTCTTTAAAGGAATTCCCACTAAAGAAGAAGAAGCCAATCAAGTTGGAAATCAACAAAAAAAATCAATAATTGCTAAGTCACAACTCGCAAATGCCGAATTGAATTTAGGAACTGAGTTGCATTTAGATGCTGAGTTATAGAATGAAGAAATAAAACATTTTGATTTTGAAGTTAGTATGCATGAAAAAGAAGTTTATATACGTAAAAGAAATATACATAGTTACTCAAAAGCTAAAGGAAAAAATGAAGAAACAAGAGCTGAACCAAGACTGTCCAAATATGTTAGAATACATCATCCTATTGATCAAATCATTGGAAATAAAGATGCTAAACTAATGACAAGGAATAGACTGAGGAATGAATCATGCTTTCTAAGTAAGAAAGAGCCCAAGATAGTAAAATATGCTCTAGAAGATGATGATTGGTACAAATTTATGGAAGAAGAAATTGATCAAATAGAGAAAAACAAAACTTGGAGTTTAGTTCCAAGGGTAGATGACAAAAATGCAATTGGTACCAAATGGGTTTTTAGAAATAAGCTAAATGAAAATGGTGAAATAATGAAAATGGTGAAATCACAAGGAAAAAAGCCAAACTAGTTTGCAAAGGATATGCACAAGAGGAAGGAATAGACTATGGGGAGACATTTTCCCTTGTTGCAAGAATGGAAGGAGTAAGGACTCTAATTGCATATGCTGCCTACAAAAGATTCAAATTTTACTAGATGGATGTTATATCTACAATGACATACTAGAAGAAGTCTACATAGATCAGTTAGAAGGATTTGTTGATGACAACAACAAAGATAAGATATTTAAATTGCACAAAGCTCTTTATGGTTTGAAACAAGCACCAAGAGAATGGTATGAAAGAATGCATAAGTATCTTGTGAAGATTGGATTTGAAAGAATAGATGAAAACAAAAATTTATACATAAAAATATAAGAAGGTAAAGACATTCTATTATTTAAAATATTTGTTGATGATATAATATTTGGAAGAAAAGATGTTTTATGCAAGAATTTTGGTAATCAAATGAAACATGAATTTGAAATGTCAATGTTTGGTGAGATCAAATTCTTTGTGGGACTACAAGTTTATCAAATTAAGTATGGCATATTTGTTACCTAGTCAAAGTACATCAAGGAGATACTGAAAATAGTTGGACCAGAACAGTAAAACTAGTAAGCACACCCATGATAATTAGACACAAATTATCAAAGAATGATGATTTTCCTGAAGTGAATCAAACACTATATAGGTCAATGATTGGTAAGTTGCAATATGTTGTACATAGTAGACCTGATATTGCATTATCTATTGGAATAGTTGCAAGATTCTTTGCAAATCCCAGAGAAAATCATTTAATGGTAGTGAAAAGAATAATGAGATACTTGAAAGGAACAAAAGAGTTTGGCCTATACTACAAAAAGAATGAAAAGTTTGATTTAAGAGCCTACACTAATGCTAATTGGAGAGGTAATATAGATTCCAAAAAGAGCACTAGTGGAGGAGAACTTTTCTTAGGCAAGAGGCTAGTTACCTAGACTAGTGAGAAACAAAGTTTTACCTCACAATCCATAGTTGAAGTTGAATATGTTGTTGTTGCTATAAACTACACAAACGTTGTATAGAGCAAGCATCTACTCAAAAGAATGAAGGAAGAAATTAAAGAACCTATGATACTTTATTATGATAACACGAGTGCTATAAATATATCAAAGAATCTAGTAATGCATGCCAAAGCTAACCACGTTGCAATCAAGTATCATCATGCAAGAGAGCTAGTTGAAGACAAAGAGGTGAAGATGGAGTATGTCAATACAAAAGAAAAAATTGCTGACATCTTCACAAAAAAATTACTTAAGGATGCATATGAATATCTAAGAGATAAGTTAGGAGTGATGCCCCTATCAAAGGTTGTTTAAGTAACTACAAGACTACCCTACATCAAATAGGTTAATTGCCAAATGTCCCAAATTGATGCAGAAGATCTTACTTTAGGTATTGCCTAAAGTAATAAAAGTACTAAAATCCCAAAACAATCACAAGAAAAGTGATAGAGGGAGAAACTGGAGATATTGCAAATTCTATATCTACATGTTAAGATGTTGAGATGATATGTCTCTGGCATTGTTTTCAAAGAGGGAGAACTAGCAAAAATTGATCAAAAACCTAAAAGGGAAGAAAGTTAAGATAAGAGGAATAATTTCTAGTAGCTAACAGGGAGATAATAAGCCAATCAGGATAATAGATCAAAGAGGGAGAAAGGACAGAAGAAGATACTTACTACTGTTGTTGACATAGGATGTTGAATATAAGAGGGAGAAAAAAAATTTGTAACTTAATCAAAAGTTGGAAGTTGCTGATGCAAGAAACAATTTTGAGACAATTTTATTTTTGGTATTGTCTTACTGTTTAACCTAGTTAGCTTGTTCCAAAAATTTTTTTTAACATTTAGATGACTTGGTTGATCAGTTTGGTTTGCCATCAATGCCAAAGAGGGAGATTGTTGAGATCTAATTGAAAAGATCATAACTGAAAGAGATTGTTGAGAGAGGGAGATTGTTGAACTAATATGTGTTTCAATTATTGTTTTATCACTATTGCCAAACTTTCTATTTGTTGGTGAGACAATTGCTTATAAGATCTAAGTACTATAATTTAGTTGATTGATGAAGAGGATTTAATCAATAAGATGTAACAATAGCACCCAGATGAAAGGTTGAGTTATGGTTATGTAATGAAGTGAAAGGATTAGTTAAAACAATGGTAAAATGATGTATTGATAATCTACTTGAAGTTACAAAGGTTGGCTACACTTAGAAACTTGAACAAGTAATACTAAGACTGTTTGCAAAGCTTGGCCAAGTTGATAGTAGGTGCCAAGAAAAGATAAGTCATGCTAAGCAAAAAATTAGTTGGTGTTGAGTAAAAAAAAATTCTAGTATGTGTCAAGTAACACAATCAACGCTAAGAAAAATACAATAGGTGTTGAGCATCAGTAAAACATAGTTGATGTTGAGTGATTTTACAGTTGATGTTGAGTGATACAATATGTGTTGAGAATCAAAAGATCAATAATGTTGAGTTGTTGCATTATTAAAAAGATTGTAGATTCTCTAAATAAAAGCAAAAAAGTTTTTTTTCCATAAGTCTATGAACCAGGAAAAAGATAAGATTGATGAGCTAGTGGTACAAAATTTGAGGTGAACCATTTTTGAGTGAATTCAAATGGATTCTAGGAGAAGTTTCTAGAAAAGACAATATATGGGGTAGATACATTGTATCCTACCTAATCCATCCAAACCCTAATTAGATGATAGAAAATGGAAAAGCATTCTAATTTCCTAGTTAAGGAATGTCTAGTCATGAAACAAAAGAAGTCTAAGAGGTCAGAAGCAATAAGAGGACCTAAGGAAGAATAGAGATGGAAAGTCAGGAACTTTGCTTCATCTAATGACCAAAGAAGTGACTGCATTGGCATACCAAGCATGACGGTTGAAGGTGATCAAATGTTTGAAGGGTGAACAAGTTGTCAGAGCTACATAGAATGAAAGCCGATCAAATTGAGAACTAAATTGTGATCTGAAATCTGCAAGACAAGTTGTAAGTTGTGTTAGATCAAATACTCTATGTGCTCTCTAACAATTGTGTTAGATAGGGTAAAATGCTTTGGACTAAGGTTGAATTAATAGTCATTAATAGTCAATAGAAAATCCCTTAATAGGGTGGTATTCTAAGCAAATGGCTTAAAGTCCTTTAACCAAGCTCACTTCTAATAGGGTGATTGAAATCCCTTAACCAGGTCACATTTAACTGTGTGTGTTATAACTTTTAACAAGGTTGGCCTTTCGTAGGGAATCACTTTAGAAGAGTGAAAAAGGAGTAGCATGTTACTAGTGTTTTTTCTCAAATTAGGTTTCCATGTTAAATCAATGTGTCAAGTGTGTGGATGAATTTTTATGTTTCATGTTTTATTCCTACATGTTGATTTAATAGTAAACTACAAGTATTGGTAATAAGCTTAGTTGCATGTAGTGATATAAATGTTCAAATGGGTTCACCAAGCTAAGTGAAAAGTTTTATTGGTACATCTAGACCTTGGATAACTAATTCCCCCCGCCCCTTAGTTATTCTAAAGAATTCTAACACTCGACTCCATTAAAATATTCTAAGGGGAGTACTTGGTGGGGAAAGGTAGATTTAGGAAAGTGTAAGGTAATAAATTATGAGATGTTATTGTATTTAATTAATTTTTAATCTTCAAAATAAATCTATTCCAAGTCATCTATTTACTTTTGTACAACTGTTAAAGAGTGGGATGCATAACATTTGTTTATTGCATACAATCAAGATTGGATGACAGTATGGATTAAAATGGGAATCCATGTCTTCATTGTTTAAACAAGCTCATTTTAATGGAGATCCCAATGTTACATAAAAGGAAATAGATTTACCATATGGTTTAAGAGATCTCCAGGTACTTATAAGTTTTTTAATCCACTGTATCTTTTTGAACTTGTGATGTAATAATTTATGCATGTTTGACATGATTGTAGGTGAAACACCACAAGAATATGTTTTGTAGTGGTTATAAATTTTACATCAAAGATTTAGATGACACATAGAGAACTTGTGATTTTGGGATAAGTGTATTCTTCCAAGTGACCAATATTTCATCTAGAAATGACTTACATCCTCAACAATCTCAAAATCAACACTATGGAATTTTGGTTGATATAATTGATTGTGACTTTACTTTCTTCAAATTAGTTCCCTGCATCATCAAATGGTATAGACTACGACTCAATCAAAATAATCTTGATAGAACTATTATTGAGCATGAGAATGGATTTCCAATGATTATTACATGTTGTTTTAGCCAATTGGGGACGAGCCCTATGTTCTTCCAAGTCTATGTGAGAAAGTATTTTACTCAGAGGTTCCACATAAACTAGGTTGGTCATTTCTTGTTAGACATGATCCAAGGGGAAAACAAATAAAGTATAATTTAATGGAAGAAGAAGATATTGAGGAAGAGGAAGAAGTGGATCATGATCGAGAGTTAGTCAATGACACTCCTAATGCAAATGATGTTGCTACTGATCATGATGATGATGCTTTTATTGATCACAATAATGATGATGAGGAGGAGAATGATGATAATGATGACACTGATGATGATGATGATGATGACAACAATGAAAATGGTGACTAAGATAGTGGTGGTGACAATGTTGACAATAAATATGATCCTGATGATGAGATGGATGAAGAATAATATCAATGAATATACAAGTAAACATTTTCTATTTGATTTTTAAATTATTCATACAAGTAAAAATTTTAATTTAATTTGGTGTAGTAATACAAATTTGACTATAATATGCATTGGGATTAAGAAAACATCTTGTATTGAAAATGCAGGGGATGTAAAAGTTGTTCCTAATGAGAGTGTTGATGTCCAAGCTAGTGGGAAAGATGATGTGGTTGGAAAAGATAAAGAGTGCTACAATGTTCTTTAATATCTTTAAAGTCTTAATTCTTTAAAATTTAACCCTTTTATTTGTTATTACAGATGACCAACCTTTGCAAAGGATAGCGAGTGCATGTGCACGGGTGAGAAGAAATATTGATGATGACATGGATATCCCTTTGCAAAAATATAGGGAAGGACAAAAAAAAAAAAAAAATGATTCATGTGAACTTATGTAACTTATTTGATATTGATTGATGTTTGTGTATAAATGTTTTATTTATGTTCTATTGAATGTTCTAATGAATCTTATGTTTCAATGTTAATGTGAATGTTCTATAGAAACTAATTTGTTAATGAATGTTATCATGTGATAATTCCTAGATACACTTAATTAATAGAATGAATGAATTATCAATGTTAACCAAGAATGTAGATGTTGGGGGCGGGGGGAGGGCCATAATTAATAGAGAATATTAAACTATTCTTGAAACCAAGTGAAGCTCAACATTAACCTATGATTGCATGACAACTAACTGTGTGAATATCATGGTTTTAGGAAATGTAGAAGGATGCCATAGTCAATCTCATTTATTTATGAAATATAGTTGTAGTTTATGAAGTATTCAAAAGAATGGATTTCTATGGGATTGCCTCAAATTATTCCTCTCTAAGGTATTCTATTATTTGTATTTATCTGTAATCATGTTTGATTGCATTTGATAACTTTTTTTGTAAATTGGGAGACATGAAGAAGAAGTTGAATAGTGGAAACAAATGATATTAGATCATTCTAAAGTATACATTGATTCAAGAACTATTATTTTTATTTCTTTTGAGCATGGTAAAATGTTGAATAGTATTATAGGGAGGAAGCAAATGATCCTAAAGTTTGGTCAAATATTTTTCTTCAAAACATGGCCAAATTAGCAAAGGAGGCCACCATAATGTGTCATGTACTTGAACCTATGTTTCATTTCTTTGATAGTGGGAAATAGTAGTCCCTTCAAAATGGACTCATACTATATGTTTAATATGACAAGAAACACTTAATGGAGAAAGCAGGTAACATTTATATTTCAATTATTGCTTCCAAATGCCAAGTTCACCTTTTCATTTTAATATTTTATGATATTTCATGCTTTTTTGTTGGTCAATTTGAAGACCTTTGCAAGGTTTGAAAAACTCTCATTTCCTACCAAATAAAAATACCATAATGACCACTCTTCAATTATAAATGCCTAGGTTATGTGTTGAGAAAAAAATATAGATCTAATTTGGGTTTTAAAATTCATTTTACATCTTTTCAATCTTAATACAATCAAAACAACAACACATTAGGAAAAGTTAGAATCTAGTTTCTTACCCACAATAAAAGGCATAAATCTCCATGCACCCTTATAATACTCTTTCTTTTGCACAACATAATTCTCATTTTTTGAATGTGATTCTTCGTGCACTCTTAGTGGGGACAGCTGCACTGATATATCCATTAAGAGTAATGTAATGTATATATATGTAATGTATTATATCACATCTAATAAGAAGTATGTATGGAATATAACTACAAGAGAAGAGCAGAAGTGTGAAATACAAAGGCTATAGTACTATAAGGATTATCAAAGGTTTATCTTTCACAAGAAGGTGATCATTACACTCAAAGGAATCTCATTTAGCAAAAAAAGTTGTAGATCAGCTAGTAGTCACTGTTTCATCCTAATAGGTGGATCAATTAAATCCTTTCACAAGGTAGACTTAATAGTCTTTTGTAAATCTCTTTACCAAGTGCATACTTCATTGTATGTTTGTAAATCTTTTTACAAGGTGGACCTAGCAGTCCTTATTGCTCCTAATAGGGAAGATCATCAGAAGTGATCATTGTAAGCCTTAATAGGCCAACCTTATACTATAGTACTAAAGCTTTTGGGTATCATCCCCCCCTCTAGTTTTACTTTCTATTTGGAAGGTTTTTGGGTCACCATATCGTGTGTCAAAATGTTATGAATTTTTTATTTCTTTTAGCTTCTTACGCATGATCAAAATTCACATGAAGGATTAATTGCTAATTAAAGATTAAGCTTTATAGGTTACTCATTCATGCCTCCCCTCTTAGTAACTCAGCCTATCAAATATATTTCCAACAATTGATATCAGAGGAAGAATTTTAACAAATGAACAAAGATAAGAGGCTATGGAGGTATTCAAACTTGATTAGGCTATTGATAATGAGAAGCTAGATTTAGAATTGGCTATTGGATAACTTAAGAAAGAAAAGGAGAAACTCTCTCAATCTTTGAAAATAAGAAAATATCTTTTAGTACAAATGAATTACCATCTCTACATTGAAGAAAGAATTGAAGACATTCATTCAGAAAGAAATTCAGATGAAGCTAATGAAGCAATCAAAGAACTATTAGAAAAGAATGGTACACCTCAAGAAGAAGTAAGAAATCTAAAAAGAGAACAAGAAATTTAGTTAGTAAGATTATTTGAAGAAATGGAAGAGAAAAACAATATAAGAGAAGAGATAGAAGGAAAGAACAATGAAATTCAACACCTATCCCTTCAGCAAGTAGACTTCATTGATCAACTCACCAATGCAAATGAATAAATCATGAATCTAATATCAAAAAATGAAAGATTGCAGAATGGTCTAAACACTAAAAGGAAAACAGATGAGAGGATGATGAAATCTAAGCATACATGAATCAATTTAATGGGCAAAGAATTACAAAAAAAAGGGAAAAGTAGAAATTGGATATATAGAAGAAAGTGAATCATCCAAGAAAGGAGCTCCAAAGAATCAAAGACCTACTTGAAGCCACTATGGTAAGATAGGTCATACATCAAAAAAATGTTGAAGCAATGGGAAAGATAAATTTAATGGAAAATGCTATAATTTCAATCAGCATGGTCATAGAGCTAATGAATGCAAAAAAAAACCTAAGTTTGAAGTTAAATGTCAGAAATGTAGGAAGCGTGGACACAAATCCTCAAAACAAAAAACTAAGATATTGAACCCATCAGAACAAATTATAAAAGCTATATTTGATTGGGACTATAACATTTGGTGAAAATCTCATTACTATGGAGAATTTGGACACATTGTAATGAATAGTGTAAAACATCATATGAGGACAAGAAACACTACCCAAAATTGTTTCAGTTGTACATAACTTGGTCATCCTGCCAAGAATTGTATGAATACTGGAAGAATTAAAGATGAAAAGAAAGCCAAGGCTAATAACATGAGAAATTAGATGAGAAAATAGTGGATTCCAAAATATTCTAAGAATGAAAGTCCAAGCATTGAAGTAATTGTCACTCAAGAATTGGGTGACTCAACTATTTCTACTTGATCTGTCTCAAAGAGGACTAGAACTAGGATTCTGAAGAAGACATCTCACATCAATTCTAGTTAGTAGAATGTAAGATCCATATCAGTATTCAAGATGCAAAGGGATCACCAAGCATTTGAAAGGATACCAATAATTACAAAGTGAGGTTAGGTTACAGACTTTACCAAACAAGGTTAGGTTGTGGACCCTACCAAGCAAGGTTGAGAGCTACTAAAATTGTTGTCTAGACACCGAGTCATGGATGACTCTATCGAGAACTTAATGCAAGTGAAGTGGATGATAGTCTATCTTTTGAGAAAATAATCATACCTAACATTTTTTATGATCAAAATGAAAAATTTGATAAAAGGGTGAAATCAAAGTTATTTGTCAATGCGAAGTTTTTAGAGCTATTTGTATAGAATGTTCTTAATGCATCTAAGTAATCTATGTGAATTAATCTTAAATATTTCCATGTTCTCTCAAACCCTACTGAGAAAAATGGCATCCACTAGCAACAAATCAAGGAAAGGAATTGATATGTTAATTTGAGGTGTTGAATGGAAGGCACCAGACTTCAAGCTAAGTCTGACTGTCACAAAAACCCTAGATCCAAGTGGAGCTCAATCTCAAATTCCATCAAAGGTAATATTTATTAATGATATTCATTCACACTTTTTTTGTGCTATTCAAGATATTGGATCACTAGAAATGGATGAGTCATTGAGAGAATTGAGATTGAATGGTGTGTTAAAACCAGAGCATCAACACCTTAAAGTGAAGGGTTTGACTCACATTTCGGATATGCCACAAGACTTTCAAATCAAATGGATAAGATTTATCCTTAGTCATGTGCATAATGGTCTTCTATGGTTGGAAAAACCCATTGTGATATCAAAGAATATGATCCATAGGATCACTGGTCTTCCTATGTCGGAAAAAGAAATAATGACTAAAGCCCCAAGTTAGGTCAAATTAGAAAAAAAAACCCTTGCCGAGTGGGATGGAAGGGGAATGAAGATCAATTGTGTCATGAATATGGAATTCAAGTTTAGGATACATGTCATCATGCACAAAATATATAGCTCAAGAAGACTCAACAATGTATCATGTGAAGCAGTGGATCTCGCATACAAAGTGGTCAAGAATGATATGTCACTTGACCTTGTTGAGTTCATGTTGAATCAATTCAAAAAGAATGTGGAGAGTATAAGAACTTCAAAGAAAAATCCTTGTAAGTTTGATTCACTCTTAACTTGTCTATTTTTCTATGTGCAAAAGTTTTTCCCATCTAAAAGTACAGTCATATGAAGGAAGGATGTACCTGTTCTTTATCAAATCCATGAATATATAGCTAAAATGGGAGAAAACTATGTGATTATTATGGATAATTAATTTGATGCATTCAAGGAAAAGATGAATAATAGATTTAGGATACCCAAAAAACTTTTTGATGATTACAAAGATAATAATTGTTTCATGGTTGATAGTGATAACGTATATATACAAGTAGTAAGACTAAGAATTGTATGGGTCAAGCCTCTAGGTTATGAGGTTAACATAGATGAAACCAAGGACATTATTGAAGAAATAATTAATGAGCCTATTGACCCAAAAGCTACATACTTTGGCACCTTTGATGAATCAAAGGAAAGAATAGAACTTGAAATAAAACTACCTCAAGTAGTCAACAAAGGGAAGAAGAGAATTACAAAATTAAAAACTAGCTCCACTCTTTTGTTGACTGAAGTCAAAAGTGATGACATTGAGGATGATGAAACAAAATATGAAGAGGAATTAGAGGAAGAAGAGCTAGAAAAGAAGAAAGGTAAGGTTATTATATCCAAACTTTCCAAACCATCTACTGCTATGTTCACAAGGAGGACATCCAGTAAGAAACTTGATAAAGAAGGGGAGGAGATATGATATATAAATGACCTCCACCTACCTTTTAGGAAAGATTGAAAGAAATAGAGTTAGGAGTAGGCATAAAAAACTTTAGATCACTAAAGTATGAGACTAGGGCTATAGGATAGCAGAAGAAAATAGAAGACATGATAGTGTCTAAGATGGGTAAATGGAAGTATTCCCTAGATCAGCTTGCTTAGCCAATTTTGAGTGATTTAATGTATTAAGTCAAGCCAAGATGGGAGAATTCTATGAAAACTACTAAAGAAATATATGAGTAGACCCTGAGGAAACTTATGTTGAGCTTAAAAGACAAGGAAGTAAAAGAATCCTTAAAGAATAATGAAGAAAAACTTACCTTGAGATTCAACACTTGCCTTATATTGATGAATGACATTGAACATGTGGTAAGGAATGTCACTAGCACATGGAAGAGTTGTAAATATTTAGATAGGCTAGGGTACTAAGAGGGGAGGGGTGAATCAGTAACCCTATAATTTTTTTAACTTCAATTATCCAATTAGTATTTAATCCTTCTTACATAATCTGATCTGATTGCATGCATAACAAACTAAAAATATGAAAGCATCCATAACACTTTAACACATAGATTTGGTGATCCAGAAACCTTCCAAATAGAAAGTAAAACTGGGATGGGAATGATACTTACAAGCTTTAGTACTCTAGTATAAAGTTGGCCTATTCAGGCTTACATTGATCACTTATAATGATCTGCCCTATTAGGAGCAATAAGGACTGCTAGGTCCACCTTATGAAAGGATTTACAAACATACAATGAAGTATGCACTTGGTAAAGATATTTTACAAAAGACTATTAGGTCTACCTTATTGAAGGATTTTATTGATCCACCTATTAGGATGAAGTAGTAGTTGATCTCTAATCTATAACATGGTTTGCAAAATGAGATTACTTTATGTACTAATCACATTGATGTGATAGATATAACTGTTTTGCTCCTTATACTATTGTAGCCTTTGTAATTCACTCTTTTCTACTCTTCTCTGATTATATTCAATTACATTTCATATATACTCACATACTTGGATATGTTACAATATAGTACATATATATCAATCCAATTACAAAATTACAAATTCGACCACAATACAAGTTTTCATAAATATTACAAAGTTGGTACAAATGTAGACACTTGGGCTTTGAAGACTAACTTGGTGAGGTTCTAATACTTGACATCATCATGCACTCACTAGATATAGAAGCTTGGCCCATACTAATCACTTCCAAGTAGTCTTGAACTCAGTTTGCACTAGTGACCTTGTAGATACTATGAAACTCGTCATATAAACTGAGTCTCTTAGTTTACATTGCATGACTTGGTAAACACTATTTCCTTGAGCTCAATGTAAACTAAATCACTTGGTTAACACTGAGTAGCTTGTTTAACACTGGATTCACATCATATAAACTACAAACTTAGTAAGCACTACTCTACTAAGTTTACATTGGTAAACTCGGCATACACTGAGGTGCTCGATTTACTCTATTGGTCTTCACACTAACTATAACTACTTGGAATGCACTAGAATTTGTCCAAAGGACTTGCTAGCAACTATAGAAATCAATCAAAAATAAAATGCTTGGTAAACACTAGTAATTGTATAATAAGCTTGGTAGATACTTACAATCTAAATAAGTGTATGTCACTAATAATAAACTTGATTGATATGTCAACAATCTCCCCTTTTGGCATTAGTAATAAAAACACTCATCAACCAAAATTGAGTTTAAAAAAAAAGTTTCTTGAATACTTATCCATTGCCTAGTGATTCTTGCTCAGTAGAGTATACTATTTTTGATATTTTTCAAAATTGATTTTGTAAGGTATATGTCTATATATGGTAAGGTTCCTTCATATAGTATACTATACAACTTTTTGCTATACACAATATATACTTACTATATATAAATTTTCTCCCCCATAACATCTTTCTCATATCTGCTATACATATATCTCTCTCCCTCTTTTTGACATTAATGCCAAAGATTTATTCTATTTATTCACATGTTAATGACAAAATGCAATAGAAAACATGAATGTACCTTGAGAATGATTTCCAAGGTCTTGTCCCACTCCTCTTGCAAAACCTTACTTTTGTGTAGTGTAATTTGAACTTCTATAGTGCATCATATGGTTTAGTATGGACCAAGCCCTCACTTCTACCGAGTGCATGATGATGCTGAGTAATGTAGTGGATGCCCAATATCAGAAGGTCAGCAAGTTAGTTCAGTGAACCCAAGTTAATTACTGTTTGGCCGACTCAATAATATTTTATTCACTTGTGTTTTAGCCAAAATTGCAATTTTAATTATTGGAATGGTATATATGTAATGTATTATATCATTTTCAAGATGTGTGTGTGTGTGTGTTTGATGTGGATAAGAGTATCAAGAGAGACATGTAATGTTTTGAGAAGTGTAAATGTGAATCAGAAGAAGAGCAGAATCTTCAGCAAGGTCTACAAGGAGCAGTAGAGATTTATCAGTCACAAGAGGTGATCTATACATCAAGGATCTAATCAACAAATCAAGTTTGTAAGTAGATCCACTATTTCATCCTAATAGGTGAATCAATTTTGTAAATCCTTTAACAGGGTAGACTTAATAGTCTTTGTATAAATCTCCTAGCAAAGTGCATGCTTCAGTGTATGTTTGTAAATCCTCTAACAAGGTGGACCTAGCAGTCCTTTATGCTCCTAACAAGGCATATCACTAGAAGTTCTCAATGTAAGCCTTAACAGACCAACTTCATACTACAATAATGAAGTTTTGTGGGTATCATCCCCACCCCAGTTTTACTTTCTATTTGGAAGGTTTCTAGGTCACCAAATCACTGTGTACATGTGTTATGGATGTTTTATTTCTCATATATGCAGTAGATTAGATGAATGAATGATGAATGGTTAAAGTGTTGAATTGTTTAAAGTTTTAAAGTTGCTAATTTTTCCCTCCCTTCTCAGTAATTTATCATATCTTGAATATTTCCAACAATTGGTATTAGAGAATTTTGGTTCTCAAGACAAAGCTTGACAGCTTGAGCAAAGATCAAGGACAATGGAGATATTCAGACTTGACAAAGCTATTGAAAATGAAAAGCTAGATCTGGAAATGGTCATGGCTCAACTCAAAGAAGCTAAGGAGCATCTTTCTCAATCCTTGAAGAGAAGGAAGTAACTTGCAAGACAAATGAATGATCATCAATATGTTGAAGAAAAGATAGAAGACCTTTTACCATTAAGTAGTTCAGATGAAGCTAATGAGGCTATCAAGAAACTCCTAGCAAAGAATGGTTCCCTTCAGGAAGAAGTAAAAAAGCTCAAAAGAGAACAAGAAATTCAATCAATTAGGCTATGTGAAGTTTTGGAACAGAGAGACAAGACAAATGAAGACTTAGAGGTAAGAAATAGTCAGTCCCTTTAGCATGAAGATCTTATAAATCAACTATCTAATGCAAATGAAGAAATTATGAATCTGAGATCTGAGAATGAAAGCTAGAGGAATGATTTAATCATCGAAAAACAAATCAACGAAAGCTTAAAAAGTGACTTCAGGTCTGAAAGAAAAATCAATGAAAGTTTGGAAAATAACTTAATCACTGAAAAGTAAATCAATGAGAGAATGATGAAATCTCAAGCAGGCATGACTCAATTAAATCAGAAAAGTGAGCAAAATCTTCAAAGACAAAAAGGCAAAGCTGGACTTGGTTACAAGGAACAAGGTGCCCAAAGGAATTAAAGACCTACTTGCAATCATTGTGGTAAGCTAGGTCACACATCAAACAAGTGTTGGAGCAATAGAAAAGGTAAATTCAATGGTAAATGCTACAATTGTAGTCAGCATGGTTATAAAGCTAATGAATGTAAAGAGAAACCAAAATTTGAAGGCAATTGTCACAAGTGTAAGAAGCATGGTCACAAGGCATTCCAATGCAGATCCAAATCATTCAATCTAGCTAAACAACTTGTTCAAGAAATCTTTGGATGGGATTACAATACCTGGTGTAGATGTCATTATTGTGGAGAATATGGACACATTGGCAAAGACTGCTCAAGGCATCACTTAAGGAAAAGAGACACAACAATAAGATGTTATACATACACTGAACTCGGTCATATAGCTAAAAATTGCATGAATATAGGAAGAGTTGAAGATGAAAAGAAAGCTAAAGATAAAAACATTTGGAAGCAAATGAGGCAACAATGGATTCCAAAATCTACCAAGAAAGATAGTTCAAGTGATGGCAATGTCACTCAAGAAGTGGGTGACTCCATCGTTTCCAATTAGATTCATAAAGGATCTAGAACTGTATCATCAAGCTATATCCAAAGCAGTTCTGAATGCAAGAAAAGAAAAATGATCAAATCAGTATTCTAGATACACAAAGATCAAAGAAAGCATATCTATCATTGAGTTACATCTACCGAGGAAAGTCAATTGAAGACCTTACCGAGCTAGGTCGGTAATAACTAAAATTTTTGTTTGATCATTGAGTAGCAAGCTTCTAACTAAGAAAATGAATGATAGCCTGTCAAACACTATGTCATCTTAGCCACCTTCATACCAAGCATTTATGGAAATTTTTTGTCAAAAGGGCAAAGATTTCATTCTTCATTGCAATTTCAGAGCTAAGAAATTTCAAAGAAAATTCCAAGAAACTCCAAGGGATTTCAAGCAATTTTAAAGTGGACAACTAGAATTTTCTTACACTTACTGAGAAACAATGGCATCCAGGAGTACGAGCAGCACCAAGGCAAAAAGAGGTTTAGAAATGCTGGTAAAGGGTACAAAATGGAAAGCGCCCAAATTCAAAATTGTTTCGATTGTTGCAGAATCACTCGACCCGAATGGAGCTCAATCGCTAATTCCACCTAAGGTACTTCTTATCAATGATATTTGTACTCATTTCAAATATGTTGTTCAAGAAATTGGAAACCTAGAGACGGACAATGCCCTAGGAGAAATGAGTGTAGATGGCTCTCTGAAACCCGAATACAAGCATCTTGAAACCAAAGGTTTGACTCATATCTCTCATATGCCTAGAAGCTTCCAAACCAAATGGATTAGGTATATTTTGAGTCGAGTGCACAATAGGAAACTATGGTTAGAGAAGCCAATATTAATTACAAAGAAGATGATTAATAAAATCATGGGTCTCCCTATGCTCAGCAAAGCAAAAATCACCAGAACCCTAGGTCAGGAGGAGTTACAGAAGCAAACCCTATCTGAGTGGGATGGTAGAGGTTTAAAGGTCATTAGTGTATCAAATGTCAAACTAAGATTTGGCATTCATGTCATTGCCCACAAAATCTATAGCTCCAATCGACTGAATAGTGTACCTAGTGAAGCTGTGGATTTGGCCTTTAAAATTGTAAAGAAAAACCTTGAATTTGATCTATCAAAATTACTGTTGAGACAATTGAATAAAAATATGGATAGTATAAGGACTTCAAAGAATAATCCTTTTAAATTTGGCTCTTTATTGATCTATTTTTTTTTTCTATGTTTAAAAATTCTTTCCATCAAAAGGAACAATTGTATGGAGAAAAGACATTCCCATTCTTTATCAAATTAATGAGTTTCTAGCAGAAATAGGTGAAAATTTTGATAGCATCATGGACAATTATTTTGAAGATTTCAAGTAGAGAATGAATAATAGGTTCCAGATTCCACCAAAATTAGTTGAAGACTATAGAGATGATGTATGCTTTATGGTCGACTATGATAAGGTATACATTCAGGCAGTCAGACCCCGAGTTGCATGGGTAAAACCTCTTCCTTATGAGGTAAATATTGATGAGGCTAGGCATATTATTGAAGCACTGGTGAATGAGCCATTAGACCCAAGGAAATCAATCTTTGGAACATATGATAAGGCAAAGACTAGAATTGAGCTTGAAATCAAGCTACCCTAGGCCATAAGAAAAGGAAAGAGGAAGATAGGAAAATTAAAAACTACTACCAATCCTCTTATGCTTATTGAGGGAAAAGGTGAGGATGAAGAAGATGATGAAGAAGAAGAAGGAGGAGAAGAAAAAGAGGAACAACCAAAGAAGAAAGGTAAGGTAACTATTAGCAAACCTAAGAAAAAGCCCACTGCAGTATTCTCTAGAAGAACCAGAAAAGGCAAGTAGGAACACATACTGGTCAGACCTCCACCCACATTTGAGGAAAGGCTTAAAAAATTCGAACAAGGAGCTAGCATCACAAATTTCAAAGAATTGAAATTTGAAACAAGAACTAATGCTGAGAAAATGCAGATTGAGGAACTGGTACTCAATAAGATGGGTAAATGGAAATACTCCCCAAACCAGCTTGCCTCTCAAATCTCCAAAGAACTGTTGGAGAGATTGCAATTGAGATGGGAGTTGACCACCCAAATAGTCAAGGACATATATCAACAATCTCTGAAGAATCTTCTATCGAGTCTCACTAGAGCAGACATAAAGGTAGCAATGAAAAAACATGAAGGTAAAATGATGATTAGATTTCACACATGTTTGATCTTAATTAAAGACATTGAGAATGTTGTAAATGATGCAACAAACATGTGGAATAACATCTATCATCTACAAAAGCTTAGTAAATATCCAGTTGAGATCAAGGATGATGATAGTAGTGATGGTGATGATTTTGATAGCACTCCATCCATCACAGTTACTCTGAGAGAGCTTCATGCACTTATGGAAGAAAAAGAGGAAGAAGACAAGGAGGAAGAAGAAAATGAGGAAGAAGAAGATCCAATTAAAATTATAGCAAAAGTGATTGCATCCCTTCCTCACTCTCCACTAAAGATTGTTACATCCACTATGGAGATAGCTTCGGCAAGTGAGATTGTGACCACAACAGTCACATCAATTGCTCAATCTTCACCAACCTCCTCCCAGCTCCAGGTATCTGAAATAGATGTGCCAAGCACTTCATCTACTAAGCTAACTATTACTTCTTTAGCTACCGAGACAGCCTCCTCAAATCCTTCATCAACAATAAGTGTACTAGTAAGTTCCACAATTTCATCTTCATCAATTCCGGCAAGTTCTATAGTTTTTTTTTCATTAGCATCAACTATATCCACATCCACTCCAATCAATTCTGCTATGGGTACTCTACCGAGTATGATACCATTTCTGGGAAATGTTTCAAATTTTGATCTGGTTAATACTCCTATTGGCATTCAATCCTCAAATCCTATCTTATTTTTTACTACTAACCCTTCCATGTCCACTATTTTGTCTATTCCTAAGGTCAAACTAGTCATCAGAAAAGTCAAACAAAAGCATCCATTAAGACATCTGATCATTGGAAAGGAAATTGTATAAGATATTGACTTAGACACAGAGATAGTAATTCTAAAGATTGACTATGAAAATGCTACCATTGAAGAGATGAGGTTAGCTAGTCAACTAATAGAGATGAAAGCTATGCAAAAGTAGTTAAGGTCTAAAAGGGATAATGAATACATAATAATTGAGAATGCCAAGAATATAATTACAAATGCTATAGGTGTTGAAGTAGATTCTACTCAACACATTTTGATTTAGTTAGAAGAGGCTGTATAGAAATTCAATGAGGATTCTTCTGGACAAGAAAAACTTATTGAGAAAGCTGAAAGGAAATTTGATCATAAGGTGCTAGAGCACATTGCTCAAAAGATAGCAATAAAGGAAGTTGAATTGTCAACATTTTTGGAAAATTTTGAAAATTCTTTTGATAATGTAGCATCACTTTTTGCTAAACTTTGTGATTTTTTTGGCTTCACCAAAGAATTAAAGGATAAGTTAAACAAGATTGACATTGATATGCAATGAAGTGCATCAAAGTTGAAGGTGGACTCCAACTCCACAACCTCCCATCACACCAAGATCAGCTATTTGGCAGATATACAGGCAGAACTATTGAGAGAGGAAGCAAGGATCTGGTCTACACTCATAGACATCTAGAATATGACCCTTCCTATCATGGACACAATGCAAAAACATCTTGTACATTGCAAAAAATTGGTCCAAGATTAGAGCTTCTCAGTGGTTGATCACTTGATCCAATTATCAGCACAAGTTGAAATTGCCCTCTCCACCTGTCAAATTTTGTAGGAAACTTGGGATAGTACTTTTGCAACCATTCTTAAGGTACATCAAGAATTTATATCTCATTTTGGTGTAGCCATATAAATTGTATATATGCAGTCGTTTGGCATTATTGTCAAAAAGGGGGAGAGATTCAGAAGAAAGTCATCATTATAAGTGATAGAGGGAGTTAGCACACAATAAAGTTTGCATGTGTACATAAGTAATTTGTATATACAATAGTTCTACAAAGATCAACTTTGAAAAACCTAAATTCATTTAGTCAGGCTGTGTACATATGTTTTGGCTTATAAGTGTTTTTGTCACTAATGCCAACAGGGGAGATTTTTGGCATTAAGCTACTATTGCCATTAGTGACAACACTTATCTATATCAGTATAGCTACTAAGCTCATCACTAAGTCTATAATGTATGCCAAGTATTCAGTGGTTACCTTGTACATTCATCATTGAAGCAATTTACACTGAGCCTCGTAGTTCACACTGAGCATTTAAGTGTTAATCGAGCTGAGTATAGCTACCAAGTGAATGTGCAATCCAATAGTGTCTACCGAGTGATGGAAGCATAGTTCCTACCAACTGATGGAAGCATAGTGTCTATCAAGTGATGAAAGCATAGTGTCTACCGAGTGATGAAAGCATAGTGCCTACCGAGTGATGCAAGCACAGTGTTTATAGAGTGAAAGCAAGGTAAATGAAGGACTCAATTTTTACCGAGTGATACTATATCCACCAAGTCTCCAATGGTTACTAAGTTAAGAACTACATTTGGTGATTAGTATGGATTGAGCCTTTACTTCTACTAAGTGCATGACAATGCTGAGTAATGTAGTGGATGTCGAGTATAAGAAGGTCACAGCATCAGTTCAGTGAACCAAAGTTATTTACTATTTGGCCAACTCAGTAATATTTTGTTCACTTTTATTTTAGCTGACCGTGCAATTGTAATTATTGGAATGGTATATATGTTATGTATTATATTATTTGCAAGATATGTGTGTGTGTGTGTGTGTGTGTGTGTGTGTGTGTGTGTGTGTGTGTGTGTGTGTGTGTGATGTGGATAAGAGTATCAAGAGAGACATGTAATGTTTTGAGAAGTGTAAATGCAAATCCGCAGAAGAGTAGAATATTCAGCAAGGTCTACAAGGAGCAGTAAAGATTTATTAGTCACAAGAGGTGATTTATACATCAAGGATCTAATCAACAAATCAATTTTGTAAGTAGATCCACTATTTCATCTTAACAAGTGAATCAGTTTTGTAAATCCTTTAACAGGGTAGACTTAATAGTCTTTGTATAAATCTCCTAATAGAGTACATACTTTAGTGTATGTTTCTAAATCCTCTAACAAGGTGGACCTAGTAGTCCTTTATGCTCCTAATAGGCCAGATCACTAGAAGTGGTCAATGTAAGGCTTAACAGGCCAACTTGATACTGTAGTAATGAAGTTTTGTGGGTATCATCCCCACCCCAATTTTACTTTCTATTTGGAAGGTTTCTAGGTCACCAAATCAATGTGTACATGTGTTATGGATGTTTGATTTCTCATATATGTAGTAGATTAGATGAATGAATGATAAATGGTTAAATTGTTGAATTGTTTAAAGTTTTCAAGTTACTGATTGACCCCTCCCCTCTCAGTAACCTATCATATCTTGAATATTTCCAATAGAGGGAAGAGTCTACAGCTCAGTAGATGAAGTGGAAGTCACTGTAGTCAATGATGTTCTCAATTGAGTAGGAGAAAAGAGTGATTGGATATTTGTATTATCATTTCTGGTCACAATCAATATTTTTGCGGTTGTCTCCACACTTGATGTTGTCACTAGTTTTCTTGGAGAGTGAGGAAGTGAGGCAATGACTACTATAGCTATCTTAACTAGATTGGTTTCCTCATCATCTTGCTTTGCTTCCTCAATAGCCTCTTGCTCCTATTCATCTTCATCTTCTACATTATCAAAATGAGTTGCTTCTTCAACATTTTCATCTTCATCTTTCTCCTTATCCTCCTCCTCCTCATCATCATCTTTTACATCAATAGGAAAATCACTTGGTTTATGTAAAAGATAGACATTTTTCTAGGTGTTTTTTGCATTCCTCACAATATGTTCAATATCTTTCATCAAAACCAAGCAAGTATTGAACTTTAGAGTCAATTTTTCTTCAGTGACTCTTTTACCTCTACATTTGATATGCTTGATATAAGCTACCTCAAGTTTTTCCCATCGATTTCTTTGGCAATTTGCATGGAAAATTCCCATCTTGGCTTTATTTTCTCCAACAAAATATTAGGAATCTGTGAAGCAATCTAATAAGGTGAGTACTTCCACTTACCCATTTTGTCCATCACAAGATCTTCTATCTACTTCTACTCTTCAGCTATCCTAATCTCATACTTTAAAGACTTAATGTTTGTTATACTGACTCTAGCTTCTAGGTCTTTCAATCTATCTTGGAAGGTGGGTGGAGGTTTTATGAATATAATGTCTCATCCTTCCTTGTCATCTTTCTTCCTTGACCTCTTGGTAAACATAGTAGTGATGGCTTGGTAATAATCACCTTGCCATTTTTCTTTAAAATTTATTCTTCCTTAGATTCTTTTTCATCCTCTACTTCCTTATCCTCTACTTCCTTATCCTCTACTTCATCATCCTCACCTTTTCCTTTGGTCAACAAAAGAGTAAAACTTGTTTTTAGTTTAGCTCTATCCTTGCATTTGCTTCATCATATGTACCAAAAAAAAATTCCTTAGGATCTACTAGCTCATTAACAAGTTCCTCAATGATATCTTTGGTTTCATTTATATTAACCTCATATCCAAGAGGTTTTACCCATGCTATTCTAGGCCTAACTACCTGAATGTACACTTTGTCACTGTCCATCATGAAAGACACATCATCTTTGAAATCTTCAACTAACTCCTTGGGAATCCTAAACCTATTTTTATTCTTTTCTTCCCATGATACTATTATAGTTTTCACCCATCTTAGAAATGTACTCATTGATTTGACGAGGCATAGGTACATATTTTCTCCAAACAATAGTGCCCTTTGAAGGGAAGAATTTTTTAGCATAAAAGAATAGAAATGTTATAAGGAGCCAAACTTACATGGATTATTCTTTGATGTCCTTATGCTCTCCATATTCTTGTTGAACTATTTCAATAGTAGCTTAGCAAGGTCATAAGATAGATTATTCTTCACTACCTTATATGCAAGGTCAATTGCTTCGCATGATACATTGTTTAACCTACTTGAGCTATAAATCTTATATGTGACAATATGGATTCCAAATTTCAGCTCCATGTCTATAAGACTACTAATCTTCATTCCTCTGCCATCCCATTCTACTAGGGTTTTCTTTTCTAGTTCAGCCTGACCTAGGGTTTTAGTCATTTTGGCTTTGGCTAGCATTGGAAAACTAGTGATTCGATGAATCATCTTCTTTGTGATCAACACTGGTTGCTCCAACCACAACTCCCCATTATGTATCCAACTAAGGATAAACCTAATCCATTTTACTTGAAACTCGTGGGGCATGTGAGGAATGCAAGTCAACCCTTTATTTTCTAGGTGTTTGTGCTCAAGTTTCAAAACTCCATTTACATGAAGTTTATCTAGGGCATCATCCATTTATAAAGTGCCAATCTCTTGAATAACACATTTGAAATGAGTGTGAGTATCATTGATCAATAGTACTTTTGGAGGGATTTGAGATTGCACTCCACTCAGACCTAAGGTTTCAGCAATTGAAGGGGTGAGGTTGAAGTTTGGTGCCTTCCATTCCACTCCACAAACCAACATATCTGATCCTTTCTTTTCATTGCTACTTCTGGATGCCATCTTCACTCAGTAGGGTTTGAGAGAATTTTAAATCTTTTGTTGATAATTAACTCAAATCACTTGGATGCTCTAAATTTCACACTTCACAATAGCTCTCAAGAGTTTCATGATAAGGATGACTTTGATTCCATTCTTTTTATAAAATTTTTTCCATAAATACTCAGTATAAAAGGTAGATCAACTAACATTATGTTGATAGACTTTCATCAACTTCTTTGCATTGAAAACTCGATGAAGACTTTATGACTCAGTAACCATATGCATCTTTGTTACTCCCAACCTTGCTTGATAGAGTCTTCTATCATTCAGTAACCACATAGAATTTAGTTACTTTTGACCTTGCTCAGTAGAATGTATGATCCAACCTCACTAAGTAAGGAAAGTAACTAGATAGATACTAGTACCCTTTTACTCAATGATCCCTTTGTATGTTAAATACAGATATGGATCTTCTTTCCTTTCAATTTGGAACTATTTTAACTTTTTTTTGGTAGTATAGTCATAATTTCTTCTTTGAGGAATTAAGTAGAAATGATAGAGTTACCCAATTCTTGAGTGACTTGATCACCATTATTTGGACTTGTATTTTTGGTATACTTTGGAACCCATTATTGTCTCATCTATTTTCGAGTATTATCAACTTTAGCCTACTTCTCATCTTTAATTCTACCATTATTCATGCAGTTCTTGGTAAGATGACCAAGCTCTATATAAATGAAACATATTTTGGTAGTATCTCTTTTCCTCATATGATGTTTAACAGAATTCATACCAATATTTTCAAATTCTCCACATCAATGACATTTGAACAAGGTGTTGTAGTCTCAACCAGATAATGCCTTCACAATTTTCTCTACTGGATTCAATATCTTGGTTTTGCATTCTAATGATTTGTGTCCATGTTTCTTACATTTGTGACATTTGCCTTCAAATCTTGGTTTCTCTTTGCATTCATTAGCCTTATGACCATGTTGATTACAATTGTAACATTTTCTATTGAATTTTGCCTTTCCATTGCTCTAGCATTTGTTTGAGGTATGACCTATCTTACCACAATGATTGCAAGTAGGTCTTTGATGCCTTTGAGCTCCTTGCTTGGATGATTCTCCTTCTTCTGTATATCTAATTCTTGCTTTTCCTTTTTGTTTATAGAGATTTTTCTTATTTAATTGATTCATGTCTGCTTGGAATTTCATCATTCTTTCATTAATTTCCTTGTTAGAGTTGAGGTCATTCATCAATCTTTCATTCTTAGATCTTAGTCTCATGATTTCTTCATTTGCATTAGTGAGTCAATCAATGAAGTCTACCTACTGAAGGGGTAGGTGTTGGATTTCATTGTTCTTTCCTTCTATCTCTTCTTTTATCTAATTCTTCTCTTCCATGACTTCATATAGCCTTACTAACTAAATTTCTTACTCTTTTCATAGTTTTCTTACTTCTTCTTGCAAGGAACCATTCTTTTCCAATACTTCTTTAATTGCATCATTTGCTTCATTTGAGCTACTAGCAGGATGAAGGTCTTCAATTATTTCTTCAATGTAGAGATGATCATTCATTTGAATTGCAAGATATTTCTTCTTTTTAGGAATTGGGAGAGTTGCTCCTTTTCTTTCTTGATTTGGGATATAGCCATTTCCAAATCTAGCTTTTCATTGTCAATAGCTTTGTCAAGTCTAAATATCTCCATGGCCTTGATCTTTTCTCAAGCTATTAAACTTTCTCCTGAGAACCATAAAGCTCTAATACCAATTGTTTGAAATATTTAGATAGGCTAGGTTACTAAGAGGGGAGGGGTGAATCAGTAACCCTATAAAACTTTTAACTTCAATTATTGAATTATCATTTAATCCTTCTTATATAATTTGATCTAATTACATGCATAAGAAACTAAAAATATGAAAGCATTCATAACACTTTGACACATAGATTTGGTGACCCAGAAACCTTCCAAATAGAAAGTAAAACTAGGGTGGGAATGATACCCATAGGCTATAGTACTATAGTATAAAGTTGGCATGTTAAGGCTTACATTAATCACTTCGGATGATCTTCCATGTTAGGAGCAATAAGGACTGCTAGGTCCACCTTGTGAAAGGATTTACAAATATACAATGAAGTATGCACTCAGTAAAGAGATTGTATAAAAGACTATTAGGTCTACATAGTTAAAGGATTTGACTAATCCACCTGTTAGGATGAAGCAATATCTGATCTCTGATCTACAACTTGGTTTGCTGAATGAGATTCCTTTATGTACTAATCACCTTGCTATGATAGAGATGACTTTGTTGCTCCTTATACTATTCTAGCCTTTGTAATTTTCTCATTTCTACTCTTCTATGGTTATATTTAATTACATTGCATACATACTCATATCCTTGCATATGATACAATATAGTACATATATATCAATCCAATTACACAATTACAAAGTTGGCCACAATACAAGTTTTCAAAAATAATACAAAGTTAGCTCAGATTTAGATACTTGAGCTCTGAAGACTAACTTGGTGAGGTTCTCATACTCAGTATCCACTATCAATGCTCAACATCATCATGTACTCAGTAGACATAGATACTCAGTCCATACTAATCACTTCCAAGTAGTCTTGAACTTAGTCTACATTAGTGACTTGGTAGATACTATGAAACTCATGATATAAATTGAGTCTCTTGGTTTACAATGTATGGCTTAGTAAACACTATTTCCTTGAGCTCAGTATAAATTGAATCACTTGGTTAACACTGAACTCACATCACATAAACTATGAACTTGGTAAGCACTCCACTGCTCATTTTACACTAGTAAACTCGATATACACTAAGATGCTTGGTTTACTCTACTAATCTTCACACTAATTGTAACTACTCAGCATGCACTGAAATTTGACCAAAGGACTTGGTAGCAACTATAGAACTCAGTGGTAATTAAAATTCTTGGTAAACATTGTTAATTGTACAATAAGCTCGATAGATACTTACAATTTGAATAAGTGTATGTCACTAATAACAAACTTGACTGATATGTCAACTAGAGGAACATTTTCAATCTTCGCAAGAAGAGTGATTTTTTTGTTAATGTTAGTGACATGGATGAAGATGATGGTGAACATTACAAGGAAGAGGAAACTAATAATGAAAAGTAACAAATTATGATAACATAGATGATGAGGAACTAGAATAGGAATAGGAAGCTACTAAGGAAGATTTGCTTGAAGTTCAGAATATTAAGGAGATCAACCCAAAGAAGATTACAGTAGTGTCCATACCCTCACTTCCTCATTCTCTGAGTAAAGCACTAAAAACATCAAGCTTAGAGAAAGATACTACAAAATTGATTGTGTCAAACATTTCAAGTACAAGCACTCGATCAATTTTTGCACCTATTCAACTTAGTACTTAATTGCAAGTAGTAAACACTTCTTCCTCTATAAATTATGGTTGCACAAGGTATTCCTTCAATAAGTGCAATATCTACTTTTTTTGCTAGTACTACTATTTCTACCATTTTTTCCATTCCTAGCATGCAATTAATAAGTGCAAGGACAATTGAGAACAAGTCTCAACTTAGTACAAAATTTTTGAGTAAAGGAAAAGAGAAGGAAGATGAAATTGATCTTGATGAGGAGATTATTATTCCAAAATGGGATATCTCCAATCTTAATCTTGATAAAATGTATATATTTACAGAACTTCTTTAGAAGAAAGTGTTGACGATTGGCTAATTGTGATATTTAATAGTTTTCATTAATGGCAACATATGATGTACATGTTGATAGGAAACTTTAGAAATAAAGATACCTGGTGTTTGGTTATCAAAAAATTGTCTAAGTATATAATTTGGTTTACAGCAGTGTATTATTTTGTTTGTAATATGTTGTAGACACCATATTATGGCAAGAGAAGTTATATGGAGATAGTATACATGTTAGTGATGACATGTATAACCTTAGAAGTTTGTAAAAACTATATAGAATAGAGTTGATCATGTTTTGATGAAGAAAGACAATGGAATTGAAGGAAAGAATTGTTTTGGTTGCAAAACAACTATTTTCCAATTAGGGATGACATCCTAGATGTTTACTCTAACTTGGAAAAGTGAATTGTGATCTTAGCCGACCAAGTAGTATTTTATGTAAAGGAATGGTATTTATGTAAAGGACTTCTTGCGATAAGAAGTGCAATTATGAAGTACTATCAAGTAAGATCGTGAAGTGAGTGAACTTTTGTTTAATTGATATATGAAAAGTTTTGTATGAACTATCTAGTGATTCAAGATCAAGTTGAAGATCAAAAATTAGATAAGGAAGGAAAATAACCACAGATTACTTGTTTGAGTAGTGAGCTCTTCTTGTAGTTAAAATTGCATGTTTGGATAATGGGATAATCTTGCATACATTACACTACAACTCCTAACAGGGTTGGAATCTCCTAATAGGGATTCAAAGTTTTCTAATAGGGACTACCATACTAAATTTTCTCATTGACTCCTAGCAAGGTCCATCCTCTAAAAAAGAACATATATATTAGTATATTATCTAGTGGGTATCATCCCCACCGGGGTTTTCCCTTCGGTAGGGTTTCCCTATTTAAAAAAATATGGTGCCATGAGTTATCTTTATGCATTGTTATTGTTACTACTCAATATTACTTTATTGCTTTGTTATGCATGGTTTAAAGTAAGTAATAATATCCAGTTGGTAACTAAAGTTTGTAGATTACTAATTCACCCCTCCTTCCTCTTAGTAATCCCTATTTCTAACAATTGGTATCAGAGTGTAGTTACTTTGTAGAGGCTTAAAAACTTGAGTAAGATCCCTATGGATATGGAATAGTTGAAAAAAAACCTTGAATAAGCTCTTGAACAAATTGATCTCCTTACTGAAGAAAGAGATAAGATGAAGGATAGATATGAAGACTCCAAAGTATATATTGGTCAGTTGAAAGAAAAAATTAAACATTTAAAATTTGAACCTAAACCTATTGAGTTTGGAACCACTGATGATGACTATTTAAATTTAAAGATATAATATAAGATCTTGAAGAATGAGTTGAAGATTACAAATCTGAATTTAACTTTGAGAAATGATCCTAGCAAAATTGAATCTAATTTGAAGACCAAAAATGTAGATCTGAGAGAAAGTCTAGCAAAGAAAACATCTAAACTTGAAACATTGAAAGAAGATCATGAAGAAATCCTTAAGTACAATACTATTGTGAAAGGTGAATTCACGTAGTGTAAATAGTAGCTTGAGAAGCTTTATTCTAGCAAAGAAAATCTTGATGATTTAATGTCTATATAGAGACCTTCTTATGATAAGTCTAGTCTTGGTTATTTGATTAACATGTCTACAAAGAAACTAGAGATTAGATCAGATCTGAAAGAAAAAGACAAATCTGATTATGAGATTGAGTCAAGTCAATATTTTGACAAACCTAAGGAAATTGAGCAAATCAATGAAGTTGAAATCTTTGATGAACTAAAGCAAGTGGAGACTCCCAAGGAAACTAGGTATGAATTTAGAGGTAAGTTCTTTTTATGTAATGAAATAGGTTATATGAAAAGAGACTAAAATAGTAAGTCATTTAATCTTGTTAAGAAAATTTATTGTCATAATTGTCATGGTATGGTTCATAATGAAATTGATTCTATGAAACCTAAGTATGATAGAAGAAATAGTAAAATGTCTAAAAATACTAACCCTATAGATAGAAGATGATCTAATGAGAGGACATCAAGAGAAAAAAGATCTTATGATGATAGAAGACAAATTGTGTGCTATAAGTGTAACAACTTAAGACACATAGCTCAAAATTGTCATGCACTTGATGATCAGCAAAATCCTAGAAGTAGAGCACTTGTATATTAGTTATGCAATAACTTTGGACACATAGAAAAGTACTACAGAATGGATAGAAACTTTTGAGATAGAAGGAAAAATAGAAGAAACTTCAAAAATAGAAGGAATGATAGAAGGAACTTTAGATCTAACAACGAAGAAAAAATAAGCATTGTAAGTGAACTTCAAGAAGAACTTAATGAAGCATTCATAAAAGGAACATATATCTCAAAAGAAAAGTTAAATGAAAATGAGATAGAAAGACCAAAGTTAGTTGTTGAGTTTGATTCAATCAAGTTGAATTAAGTTTGTTCACAACATCAAAATTTGAGAACTTCATGCAAAGACCAAAGTAGAGCTAGGGAAGTTGGGAAAATGTGTATATAGTCATTTTTAGATGGTATTTGAGCTCGCTTGCAAGTTTGAGCTCATTGGAACAAGTTATGATGAATTTTAGAGTTACTAGTATTATAGTAAGAGTTGATTCTGTAATGAAAGATGGAAGGAGGCTGTAGTAAACCTCGGGTGACATGTGAAGATCAGATAGATTGGTTTGTGTAGTTATCTAATTGCAAAATGTCAATAGTAGCTTTTTCATATTTGTGAGGTACACAATTAATAGAGTTTCAAGTTGATACATAAATGGAGTATAGAATTGATTTTACTGCATTGCAAACACATTCAAAGCAAAGTGCATTCCAAAGTGACTTTTTAGAGTGACTTCAAAGAAAACCCTATTTTTAGAAAGAGGTACTTTATCATTTTTCTACAATATTTGTTTAGCAAAAGATATTGTTGATATGAATTATGGATATGTCAGTTGTCAAAGTATCAAGAATAAGGATAGACATAATTTTAAGGTAGTTTTTGTAAAACCTAGTGATGGAAAGCCTAATTCTACATTGTCTATCACCCTGAACAATGTAGTCTATTTGGAAGATGTAGAAAACTATTTGAATTGCAAGTTTGAGTCTATTGACAATTAGTATATGAATAAGGATATGAAAATAGTTTTTAACCACGACATGACAGTGAATAATGGATTTGAGCATTTCAGTGAATTGAAATTGTTTAAGTATCATTTTTACCATGAACTAGATACAAATGAATGGACTCAAATTATAGTACGTAGAATAAATGATGGAAAGTTATGGATGCAAGATAATGTAGTAGAAATTTTGGGATCCATTGAGCTATCAGTTAAGTGATGATATTGTAGTTGCCTACATAGATTTATTGTTGAATTTTGAGAAAGATAAGGTAGAATAAAAATTTGGTATATTTGATGAGATCACACAATATGCTCATCAAGAAACCCTAGAAAAGGCATCTCACAAGAAAGTTGAGTCAATTATGAAGAAAGCATTATCTGAGGATGGAATGACAAAATGTGAGCCTAAGGTAGTGAGACAAATATTGAAACAAGGTGTATTGAATATTCAACCCTTGTTAGTTTTAGTTATAGAGACAACTTTGGGACAGAGTATACCCTATGCAGTAGTATCTGATGTTTAGCCTAGTGAACTTAAGAGAAAATCATAAAGATTACTTGAAGCAATGCCTACAATGGAAAAAAAAAGTCAAATAATTCACTTTAGGACTTGGAAAGAAGCAAAAGGCATTGTTGACAATTTAATCTAGTAGTGATGAAGAGGTTGAGGAATAGGAAATCAAGCAAGCTAAGAAAGTGACTCCACCTAAACAAGCAGTAGGAAGAACTCAGTAACCATGGAAGCTGAAGATTGAAAAGATAAACATAGTGATTGCAAATCAGGGAAACTTTGTTCAGATGAACAATTTTTATGATCTTTATAATAATTTCAAGAAAGATCAAATTTATATATCTAGTGTAAGACATATGATTGAAAATGATCTAAGTATGAAGGATATCGAAGGAGTAGTGAACAAGAAAGTCTATGAGAGACTTATTGAAAAGAAGACTCTAGCAAGGCAAGAAGACCTTGAACTTTAAAAGTCTATGCTAAGGACCATATGCAAGACTGATGATGAAAATGAGATTAAGAGATTACTGAATAACCTCACTCCTTACTAAAGGAACAAATTAAGGCCATTTTTGTTCATGGTTGGGGAGAAGGACAAGTTGAGGAAAGAGATAGTAGTAGCTATCAGCAAGATGTTTTTAGAATCATAGACAACAACTTCTCTCGCCCCAAGAACCATGGAAGTATCAGTAAGTGGTGATATCATGAAGATTGATCAAACTGATGTTACTCTAAACTTTGATGATATAAATCCATTTGGTGGATTGAAACCAAATATACTAGATACCAAGGATGTTGAAGATAAGCTAAAGTAAATTGAGGAAGAAAAGAGGCTTATAGAAATTGAAAAGAAAAAAGATAGAGGAAGCCAAGCAAAAATTGCTTGAGAATGAAAGGAAAAGTAAGGAAGAAGAAGATAATAAAAGGAAAACATAGGAGGACGAAAGGAAAAGATCAAAATAGAAGAAGGAAAGAGAAGAAAAAGAAAGGAAAGAAGAGGAAGAGAGGAAAGCCACGAAAGCAACAAAGAAACAAAGGGAGGATGAAGCTAACCCATCTAGTTCATCTAGTCTACTCTTGCTTGCCAGTCTATCTACCAATGATGATGATCAAATAGATCTAATCTCATCCTTGACCAAGTTAATTGAGAAAAATAGGAAAGTAGAGAGTTTACAAAGAACACTAATAGAAGTGATTGATAGACTACATAGTACATTGGTAGTTCAACTCTCAGAGCCAGATCTTGAATAAAGAGCACAAGTAGTGCTAAAGTCTTTTGATGAAGAATTTACAAATTTGTTGAATGTTGTAGAGGAAAAATCTTAGATTTCCCATGATGCTAACTTGTTTAGCACCATTTGCTAACTTGTTTAGAATATCAAGAACAACTTAGTCAATCTTGATACTTGCATAAAAGAACTTTGGAGATGTCAACAAGGAGGGAAAACTTTGCATGTTAAGTATACCTTGTCATACAAACTGACTAAATATTTGGATAGTTAGTTAGAGGCTAAGTCAAATGAGTTAGAGGCTTTATCCATCCTAATCCAGCACCCATCAAGTAAAGTTGATGATATTAAAAGCCAAGTTACCAGTGTTCATAGTGAGATCAAGAATCTAGAACTTCGAAAAGAGCAGATATTAAGGAGAACATCTAATTTTAGAGAATCCATTGCTCTAAAGTTATCATTTGTTGAGAAGTAGCTAGAAGAATGTGTTAAGGCCAAGGACAAATATACCAACTTTTTGTATTTAGATATTAATGTAGTTGAGATTGCATCATATGCATTATGTGCAATTCTCTCATCAGTAGATTCTACAAAAGATACATGGAAAAAAGGTATGGACAACTTGAAAACTATTTTTGAAGATTGTATGAAGATTTTATCAGCATAAAGGCAGGGACAACAATTTTGACAATTTGGACAGAATCTTAACATTTTGTGACCTTTGTCATTAATGTCAAATAGGAAGTAATAGAAGAGAAAATTGTGAAGCAAATTATTGGGAGAAATAATTGAATAATATGAAGTATATTGTAAGAGGGAGCATATGTAAATTCTTAATTATTAATGTAAGGGGTTATTTACTTTTTTCTTGTTACTTAGCCAGTTTTCCCTATTTTGTTGTCATCAATGCCAAAGGGGGAGATTGTTGACAATTGAATAATTGTGATATGTAATTTTTGTCATTAATGGCAATGCATGATGTACATATTGATAGAAAACCTCAAAAATAAAGATACCTAGTGTTTGGTTATCATAAAACTGTCTAAGTATAGAATTTGGTTTACAACAATGTATTATTTTGTTTATAACATGTTGAAAACATCATATTATGGCAAGAAAAGTTACATGGAGATAGTATACATGTTAGTGATTATGTGTATAACCTCCAAAGTTTGTACAGACTGACAAAACAAAGTTAATCATGTTTTGATGAAGCAAGACAAAGGAATTGAAAGAAATAATTGTTTTGGTTGAAAAACAACTACTTGTCCAATTAGGGATGACATCCTAGATGCTTACTCTAACTTGGAAAATTAAATTATGGTCTTAGCTAACCTAGTAGTATTTTATGTAAAGGCATGGTATTTATGTAAAGGACTTCTTGTGATAAGAAGTGTAATTGTGAAGTACTATCAAGTAAGATTATGAAGTGAGTGAACTTTTGTGTAAGTGATATATGTGAAGTTTTGTATGAACCATTTGGTGATTTGAGATCAAGCTGAAGATTAGAGATTAGACAAGAAAGGAAAATAATAGTAGATTACTTGTTTGAGTAGTGAGCTCTTCTTGTAGTTGAAATTACATGTTTGGGTAGTGGGTTCATCTTGCATACATTACATGACAACTCCTAATGGGGTTGGAATCTCCTAACAAGGATTAAAAGTCTCCTAATAGGGATTGTTATACTGAATTTTCTCATTGACTCCTTGATGGGGACACAACCCAAGAACAAAATGGACACAACAGAAAAGGGAAAATTATATTAACTGAGAAAATAAGCCAGTACAATAGTACATGAAAATAAACTTCAAAACATGCCCTAAGGGCTTACAATAGCATAAATCTAGAGATAATTTCTTCTTTCAGTACCTCCTCTCAAACTCCACTCCGAACTGCCTTTTACAATGTCAAAAATCTCCTTAAATAGACCTTGGAGGGTTAAGGACTAGGAGTACATTCTAGAAAGTGCTAGTAGACATCCACCAACCAAATAGAAGGTTCCAAAAGCTATGGTAGAAGTTGGCACAAATCTAGAAGAATCCAGAAATGGTAACCAAACTTTTGAGAGGCATAACTTTTGAACCGTAGCTCCGATTGATGAATCGTTTACATTTTTGAAAAGCTCTTGAAGTTCTCTATAGCCCTGTGGACCAACTTCACTCATCCCCCATTTTTTGGCCCTTTTTGAGGTCATTTAATGCCCTTAAATTGACTTTGAAGCACTCTTAGGAGGTCTCCAAAACTCGAAAAACTCCAATAACTTTCAAACCATGGGGCCGATTGACCTGATTCTTTTTCTAGAATTCTCTAAATCATGATTACATTCATCTAGCCAATTTACACCTTCTAGTTTACCAAAATGATGGCCCAATTACATGCTCCTAATTTTTTGGGATTTTTTAGCACACTGATAGTGGAACTGTGAGAGTTAGAACCTTTATTTGACCCAAATGGGTATCCAAAAATGAAAACACATGCAACAAAAACTAAGTCTAAGTAATTTTTTATTTTGGTGACACAGGATTGCCCTTATACCTCTGGATGCTCCTGCATCAAACACCCAGGGTAGATTGAAAAGTGACCCTATCACTTTATGAATGGTAGAGGAAATCCCAAATGGGAAACATCAGCTGTTGAAATCCAAGTTGAGTCCTCAATCGGTCATCCTTTCCATTTGACCAAATACTCTTCATACTGCCTATTTCTGGTACTCCTACCCACATGATGATCTAGAATGTCTTCTATCTCCTCCTTCTTAGAAGCAAGAATTGGACATGGCTCTAACACCAGTTCGTCATCTGCACCATCATCATGATACTCTATTAAATTTGCAATGTTGAAAATGGGAGAAATGTGAATACCATTTGGCAGCTCCACCTCATATGCATTTCCTAAGTCATGTTTCTTCAAAACATTGCAGGGGCCAAATTTCTTCATTTTCAGCTTGTTGTAAGTACCAGCTGGAAATCTTTCTTTTTGTAAGTGCACCATGACTAAATCTCCTACTTGGAATTCCTTTTGTCTTCTCCTTTGATCAGCCCTAGCTTTATACTCTTGATTCATCTTGGTAATGTGTGCTTGAACCTCCTCATGTAGATGCTTGATATGTTTAGCAAATTCTTCCGCTTCAGCACTTGTCCTCTCCCCTTGCTCTATCTTCCTCAATTCTGGTGTAGTCCTTGGGCTATTCCCATATACAATTTGGAATGGTGATTTTCTAGTACTCCTATTTATAGAGTTATTGTAAGAAAACTCTACTTGTGGTAGAATCAAATCCCATCCCTAACTAAACATCTCAACAAATTGCCCATACTTCTATTTACCACTTCTATTTGGCCATTAGTTTGTGGGTGATGCGTGGAACTGAATTTCAAGTCAGTTCTTAACTTTTTCCACAATGTCCTCTAGAAATACCCCACAAATTTAGTATCTCTATCAAAAACTATACTCCTTGGAAGACCATGTAGTCTCACCACCTCTCTGAAGAACAAATCTGCAATATGGACAGCATCATGAGTTTTGTGGCATGGAATGAAATGTGCCATTTTGGAGAACCTATCAACCACCACAAATACTGAGTCATTACCCCTTTGTGCCTTCGGCAATCCAAGAACAAAATCCATACTTATGTCCTCCCATGGCCTTGATGGAATAGACAATGGCTAATATAGGCTAGTATTATGACTAAACCCCTTGGCAACTTGACAAACCTAGCAACTCTGTACAAACTTCTTCACATCTTGTGAAATTTGAGGCCAAAATAATGTTCTCTAAGAATGGAAATGGTCTTATCTCGACCAAAATGTCCTGCCATCCCTCCACTATGTTTCTCCTTAATTAGATTTTCCCTCATGGAACTCCTTGGAATACACAATTGACTACCTTTGAACAACATGCCATCCTGAATCAAATAGTCTAACCACTTGGTTCTATCTACAGCAACAGGTTCTTTACAAGCTTTCCATGCTTCAGCAAAATCAGGATCGTCAGGGTACAAATTCTTGAGTTCATCAAACCCAACTACTTCAACCTGCATTACTGTAAGCAACAACTATCTCCTACTTAGTGCATCTGCCACCCTATTAGATTTTCCACTTCTATGCTTCAACACAAATGTATAATTCTACAAGAACTCTACCCACTTCATATGCCTCTAATTCAATTTACCTTGGCTATTTAGGTACTGTAATGCCTGATGATCAGTATACAAAACAAATTCTTTTGGCAATAAATAATGCCTCCATTTCTTTAAGGCCTGAACTATTGCATAGAACTTTTGATCATAAACAGAATACTTCTTCTTTGCATCATTCAATTTTTCACTAAAATATGCAATAGGCTTACCTTCTTGACTTAATACAGCCCCAATAGCGCTACCACTGGCATCACAATCCACCTAGAAAACCTTTCTAAAATCTGGAAGTGCCAACATAGGCTGTTCTATCACCTTCTTCTTCAACAATTCAAAACTCCTCGTAGCTGCTACAGTCCATTTGAACTCTTTTCTATCCCCTCTTATTGTATCAGTTAGGGGTGCACATATGCCACTGAAATTCTTAATAAACTTCCTGTAAAAACTAACCAGACCATGAAATGATCTTACCTTAGTAGCAGACCTTGGAGTAGGCCATTCCAAGATGGCTTTTACCTTCTTCGGATCCATTTTGAGACCTTCAGGTGATATAACAAACCCCAAATAGATTAACTCCCTTTTTGCAAAGTTACACTTCTTCAAATTAATTAACAGTTTCTCTTCCCTTAGTCTTTCAAGGACACTACGAATATGCAATAAATGTTCTTCCAAAGTCTTGCTGAAAATTAAAATATCATCCAAATAAACAATAAAAAATTTTCCCAAGAACTTCTTAAGTACCTCATTCATGAGCCGCATGAAGGTGCTTGGGGCATTCGTCAATCCAAAGGGCATGACTAACCACTCATAAAGACCCTCCTTGGTCTTGAAGGCTGTTTTCCACTCATCTCCTTCTCAAATCCATATCTGGTGATAACCACTCTTCAGATCTATCTTTGTGAAGTACTGAGCTCCACTCAAGCAGTCCATAATATCATCCATCCTTGGCAAAGGAAATCGGTACTTGATGGTGATCCTATTTATAGCTTGAGAATCTGTACACATCCTCCACTCTCCATCCTTCTTTAGTGCAAGTACTATAGGTACTACACATGAACTTAGGCTCTCTCGAATCAAGCCCTTCCTCAACAACTCTTGAACCTATCTATTTAGCTCCTCTGTTTCAGTAGGAGTCATCCTGTGAGCAGCATTGTTAGGCAAACTAGCTCCTAGAATCAGATCTATCTGATGACTGATTTGCCTTACTAGTGGCAATCAATCTGGAACATTATCAGAGATAATATCTCCAAACTCCCCTAGTAAATTTGAAACTTCAACTGGTATTTCACTACTACCTCCTTTATCTTTCCTAGGAATCAAAGCATAGCACATATGTTGATGTTTCATGCCATCTAAAACCTTCCTTTCATCAACAAGACAAATCCTAGCACTGCTACATACCTTTTCACCTTCCTTTTTCATGGGCTTCAATTTTTGGCAAACTCCATCCTTTGTTAGAGAGTATGTGTTTGTATGTCCATCATGTACTACATGTCTATCAAACTGCCATGGTCTACCCAACAATACATGGCAAACATCCATCGAAATAACATCACAAAGAACTTCATCATGGTAACTCCCAATTTTGAATTTTACTAAACATTGTTCACTTACCAGGACCTTATGATCATCTTTTACCCAAGCAATCTGATAGGGCTGGGGATGTTTCTCCCTCTTGAGCTTCAACTTAGAGACCATCTCTTCTGATACCAAGTTATCAGTGCTACCACCATCAATGATCACGTCACAACATTTATCCTTACACTTGCATCTAGTACGGAACAAAATCCTCCGTTGTCTTGGTTCAATCTCACCACTTAGTAGGACTCTTTCATTTACCAAGGTCTCTCCTCTTTCTAAATCCTTTGAATGTGATGATTTTGCATCCTCATCCACATGAGCAACCCTAGCTTGGTCCTCAGCTCTCCTATCTGTCCTTCCTTGTCATTGAGGGCATTCAAAGGCATGATGACCTTCTTCATTGCAATGGAAATAGGTACCATGAAAGCCTCCTCTTCCTTGTCCATGTCCTCTACCTCTTCCTCTCTGATTTCCAAAGTCTTGATCATGGGAGTGGTTGAAACCCTCATTCCTCTGGTTCCTACTAGTACCCACATCTTCATTTTTCTTTTGGGTTCCATTGCAGCCTCTAGATGATCTACCACTTCCCCTTCCTCCTTGACTGCGCCCTCTTTGTCTTCCTTCAAATCTTTTATTCAGCTTCTCTTCAACTTGTAGGGCAAACTGGTATGCCTCTTCAACATTGGTCATTCTTACTAGACTTAATTCCTCCTGGATGCTAGGTCACAACCCACTAATATAACGAGCAAGAGTCGGTAAAATTCCTCTGTATATTCTTGGACTGATCTTCCTGCTTGCTTTAACCCATGCATTTTCTTAAACAAATCAAGCTCATAGTCCACAGGAATGAACTACTTCTTCAATTTGTCCACCATGCAATCCCATCTTGTGATCTTCTCCTTTCCTCTTCTATTTCTTTCCAATCGGACCTCTTGCCACCAAATTTTGGTATGGCCTTTTAGTTTGGCCTTTTCAAACTTAGCCCTATCTGGGTCCCTGATATCCTCATACTAAAAGTATTCTTCCAGTTCATTGATCCAATCGATCAACTCATCTGGTTTCAGATTTCCTAAAAATACACCCACTTCAATTGTGGGTCTTTTCCCAAACTTAGTAAGGGCCCTAAAAATCCTTTCCTCTTCATGATTTAGAACTTCCCCATAAAATTCCCCTTTTGGTTCCATTACTTCTTCTTCATTGTCATCCTCATTGTCGTCACCTGTGGCAACATTTGCTCCTCTATGCCAAAGCTCCTCCTGCAATGCCTATACCTACCTTTGGAGGGCTCTAACCTCCTCAGGATTAATAGCTCTGGCCCTTCCACCACACTCTCTTCGTGGAGACATCTTCTTAACTCAAACCCACAACCACACAGTCCTGGTGCAAACTGCCTCACAGTCGGCGTTCTAGCTACACACTCATGAAAACCAATTCTGATACCACTTGATGGGGACACAACCCAAGAAAAAAATGGACACAACAGAAAAGGGAAAATTATATTAACTAAGAAAATAAACCAGTACAATAGTACAAGAAAATAAACTTCAAAACATGCCCTAAGGGCTTACAATAGCATAAATCTAGAGATAATTTCTTCTTTCAATACCTCCTCTCAAACTCCACTCCAAAATACCTTTTACAATGCCAGAAATCTCCTTAAATAGACCCCGAAGGGTTAAGGACTAGGAGTACATTCTATAAAGTGCTAGTAGGCATCCATCGACCAAATAGAAGGTTCCGAAAGCTGTAGTAGAAGTCGGCGCAAATCTAGAAGAATCCAGAAACGGTAACCAAACTTTCGGGAGGCATAAATTTTGAACCGTAGCTCCGATTGACGAACTGTTTACATTTTCAAAAATCTCTCAAAGTTCTCTATAGCCCTATGGAAAAGCTTCACTTGTTCCCCATTTTTTGGCCCTTTTTGAGGTCATTTAATGCCCCTAACCTGACTTTGAAGCATTCTTAGGAGGTCTCCAAAACCCGAAAAACTGTAATAACTTTCAAACTGTAGGGCCTATTGGCTGATTCTTTTTCTAGAATGCTCTAAATCATGATTACATTCATCCGGCCAATTTACACCTTTTAGTTTACTAAAATGATGGCCCAATTACATGCTCCTATTTTTTCGAGATTTTCTAGCACACTGATAGTGGAACTATGAGAGTTGGAACCTTTATTTGACCCAAATGGGTATCCAAAAATGAAAACACATGAAACAAAAACTAAGTCTAAGTATTTTTTTTTTTGGTGACACAGGATTGCCCTTATACCTCTGGATGCTCCTACATCACTCCTAATAGGGTCCATCCTCTAACAAGGAACATATATATCAATATATTATCTAGTGGGTATCATCCCCACTGAGGTTTTCCCTCGGCTAGGGTTTCGCTACTTAACAAAATATGGTGTCATGAGTTATATTTGTGCATTGTTACTATTACTATTCAACATTACTTTATTGCTTTGCTATGCATGGTTTAAATTAAGTAATAATATCTAGTTGGTGACTAAAGTTTATAGATTACTAATTCAACCACCCCCATCAGTAATCCTTATTTCTAATAGAAAGATAAGCAACAAAGGCTTAGAGATGAAAGAAATAAGGAATTTCAAGTGCTTGAAGATGCAAAGAATATTCTAGCATAGGCACTCAACATAGAGGTTGACACTTCTCAACTAAGTTTGGCTCAATTAGCAGAGGTAGTCCAAAAATTCAATGAATATTTGAATGGATAGGAGAAATTGTTGTAGAGAGCTAAGAAGAAGTTTGAGAATAAAGTTTTGGAATTAGTAGCACAATAGATTGCAATTCATCAAGTAGATCTATCTACTATTCTAGGATCATTGGAGACCTCTTGCAACAATGTGACTTCATTATTTGGTAAACTCTATGATACTTCAATTTTGACTAAATAAATTAAGGAAACAGTTTTTAAAATTGATGAAGATTTGAAGGCAAGTGCACAATAGTTTGCAACTTGACCTAAGTTACAACTCTATCCACTACACAAAGATTAGATTCTTAACTGATATGCAGGAAAAGTTGCTAAGAGAAGAAGCCATGATGAGAGCTACATTAGTAGACATACAAGGCATGATTCTCCCAAACATAGATGCATTGTAGAAACATATTACACATGCTAAAACCCTCATCCATGGTAACAACTTCTCAATTGCAAACCACATGATAGAACTTTTAGTAGAAGTTCAAGTTGAATTACACACATGCAAGGTGTTGCAAGAAAATTGGGACAACACAATGGTGTTGATTCTAAAGGTACATTCAGATTTCTTGTCACATTTTGGCATTATTTTATAGTTTATAGTATACATCTTTGGCATTAATGTCAAAATGGGAAGAAGATGTATATTGTAAAGGGGAGAAGATACAATATAAGATATAGTATACATAAAGGGGGAGAAAATGTATATATTATATGTGAAAATGAAAAGATGTGAAAAGATGTAAAGTATATTATATAAATATGTAACGCCCTGCCAAGGGATCCAAAAGAATTAACCTAAAATTTTTCTAAGTTTTCCAAACAATTTTTTTTTTAAAATCATGAAAGATAAATGATTCACATCAAACACATAGTAGTAGAAACAATAACATACAATCAACTGTAAGCATACATAACAGGTTAAATTCCTTAAGGATCCCAAGATGTTGAGTCACATTTAATTCAATTAATACTAAGTCTAACCACTACCACATCCACATCAAAGAATAAATAGAAAGTCCAATATTCATATTACACATTTTTTCCAAATGCCTCTTGGCAATTAAATTTGCAATGCTCAATCATCCACTATACATGACACAGGGTACGAAAGGCTTAAAAGAATATACATGTGTAAAAATAAAGATACATCATCCTCATCGAATCCATGATACAAGTGCAATAAAGTAAATGAAACCAATAACATACATGATATATCCATTAATAAATAAAGATATAACAACCATCATAAAAGATAACCATCCATCATAAAACACAACTAAGTGTGTGGTTCCTCCCAACTGTCAATAGCATCATTAGACCATTGTGGGCCCTAGCCATCCCTCCATGCATAACATCCCAAGCTACTGAAGAGATCATCGATATTATCATAGTAGGAATGTCACTCCTAAAACATACTACAACATATGTAGAAAGAAATCTAACATGTAAGAATAAAGCATAAGATGATCCTACAAAGTAGATAACATCATCTATCACATGCTAGTCATCAATATAAAGAAACATGTCAGTAAATAACATCCATCATAAGATCTAAGAATAGAATGAAGATAAATACTAACCAAGAATGCTCCAACCATGGTGTCTACAGATGGATCTCAAATGGTAAGAGTGAAAAAGTACTACCACTTGATTACATGGAACCTAAATGGTCCATTTCCACCATGCTGAGGAGATAATCTCAAGTCCCAAATAGGCTATCAAATCACAAAGCACAAATACTCTCTAAGTCTAGGAATCCTAAAAGTATACTAACTCAAAGGTTCCAACATAAACTAACATCTAATGCTAGTGGCACAACAAAGACATGTAGGAAACCTACTATGCAAGTGAGAAAGTGTCATCGCATGAATCATGCTAGAGTTTCCTTGGTAGTCTCTCAATAGACCCCAGCCCCCTAGTGATCCCTATGCAGACACTAGTATCCTCTCATACTGACAAGGCATACTATGGAATGCAAGGTCACAACCAAGTGTTCTCTCTACTCCCATCCTAGTCTATACTAGCACTCGAGGCATGGGCGAGAGCATACAATTATCTGATTAGGTTCATTTAATTCCCATTTAGTGTAAATGTTTTCACTTATTAAATAACATACAATGAGTTACCATGGTAGCCACTTAGGGCCCCGACCCCCATTGCAAGCCACTTCCTGACACCACAAGTAGATAACCTACCCTAGGCTCATGGAATCATAAATCACAAAATCACCACAGTCCTATACAAGTGAATAGAAAAATACCAAAAGATAATCCACAATAAGAACACCAAATCTCCATGAGCAACTTAAAACATTGAATATCCACAATATCAAAGATAATCACAATATCCATCAATCCTCATCAAGCAACCGTATAAATCTCAATAACCATATCAATGATAAATCACCATATGCATTGGTTCTCAACGAGCAACCAAAAAGGCATCTCAAAGAAAACAATACTAATCGAAGACTCCAAAATGGTCAAGTCAAAACATGACAACATCTAGAAATAAATCAACACTACAATCCCATCATGGCAACTGGAAAGTAACCTAAGTATAACTGATCGATGACTCAAAAATGGTTAAGTCAAGTATCTCAAATACATACACCTTAGGTTCACATAAGAAGACTAGAAAGCATCAACGAACAATAAATACAAACATCTCATAGAGCATACCACTACATTACCATGGTTGGGTTTTAAAAGAATTGAGACCAAATAAGATCAACATGCCATCACATCTCATAAACCTCCAAGCCTTTGGTAGATGTCCTATAACTAGTCAACAATCTAGTGAACCCAAAAACCCCAAAATAGATAGCATAGGGAAACAAGTGACAAACACATGTTTTAGTTTTCTTTTGAAATCACATGGTTAAGCCAAATATGATGTTTCAGATTTTGTTTCAAGTATATTTCAAGAGTATAAGATTCTTTATTTAACCTCCAAGGCAACATAGAATTATCCCTCTATTATTTAAAAGCAATTTTCTAAAATGATTTAGAAGATAATTGCGTACTCATCTAAATCATTAAACTAGTTCCTATTGGCTTCTAATAAAATCATTTTACTGAAATCAGTAAAAAAACTCCCTTAGTTCTAAGAAATGACTCCCATTTCAAAATCATTACAACAATACTTAACATCTTTCAAGAATTAGATTACAATTTCCTTAACAACACTCCAAGGACAATCATTTATTTGAAGTAACCGTCAACCTTATTAAAATTAATCTCATTAATGATGCTATAATTCTATAGTTCCACTAAATGCTTATTGATATCTCTCTTTTTAAAATTTGCCCTCATTTAAAAATCCATTTACTTAAATTGACTAATAATTAATTACACTTCTTCTACTATTAACTAATCTTAATTAAATTTAATTTAATTAGATTAGTTAATAAATTATATAAAACTAATGCTTAATAATAAGATTCTATTTTAATTTGAGCCCAAACCCGAATCAATTTCTAAATCTTGATTCTACTAGTGAAGATTGCAATAATATTTTTAATTCCCATAATTGGATGAAACAATATGCATGCCCGAATCCAAAATTACAAAATTGAAGATTCATTCATAGAGAATTATTCAGACACACATAATAGACACGATGAAGATAGGAAGAGAAACAACGTAATAAAATATGTGAAATAATCATGAGTGCCTACCTGGACACTGATGCTAATTCCCTACATGTCAAAAAATTGTAGAGAAGCTCCTCCTCTTAGAACCTTCTCCTTTTCAAAAAGTCCTTCCTTCTCCAACGTTGGCAATTCCTCCAAGAAGCGAACCCCCCTGAGTGACTAGAAGTGCTTGTAGAAGCATATGAGGATGTAGAAGCATATGAGCTTCTCGAATGCATGTAAGCTTGTCCATACACACTAGGAGAGCCTATTTATAAAGGCCTCTAAGATACATCTAGAATGTGTCTAGAAAGAACTAAGAGATAAGCATGACAACTAAACACATAACTTCCACAATAAGAAGATAAACATGATGAGGTGTCTAGAATGTTGTAGACACCATGTGCTCAAATAATGCACTAAGTGTAGACAACATGTGCATAATTAGAGTGCAAACTCTTCTATTGTCAACATGACAACTCACAAGAGTTCACATACTCCTATGTGAATAAATATTAAAATAATGCACATTAATTTATTCAATATTCACTTTACTCTTTTCAATTTAATTTTTTAATTCTAAATCTCATGCACTTATCATGAAATTATTAATAAATTAATTTCTTTTCCATTTTTAAATTTATTTTTGAAACTTAATTGATAAAATATTTATTAACTTAAATAATAATATTATTTAGTATTTATTTAAAAATGAACTCTAAATATGTATTAAATAAATAAATATTATCACGTTCCAAATTGAAACTTATAACTTTCATCTCCAAATTAATTCTTCTAACTTGATTCTTTCTATTTAATTAATTTCTAAATTAATTAAATAAAATCAAATATTAATATATCACATTAATTTTCTATTAAATTAAATCCTTAATTAAATCTTTAATTAGACTGGATTAATAGAAAATACCCAAGAAGGAGTTCAACAATGATAACCAAATGTGAACTAGGGGTAAGCACTACAAAATATGTATGGAGGAGCATCATCATATTATATATGTAAAGATATTTAGAGAAACATATTTTACAAAAGAAATTTTGAAAAATCCCAAAAACAGAGTACTCTACCAAGCTAAAGACACAAGGTGATGGATAAAAGATGTTCTTGAACTTTTTGAATTCAGTTTTGTTTGATAAGTGTTTTTGTTACTAATGCCAAAGGAGGAGATTATTGACATTATAGTTAGGTTTTTTATTAGTGACACACACTTATTTAGATTGTAAGTATCTACCAAGCATATTGTATAGTTAATAGAGTTAACCAAGCATTTCAGACTCTACTAAGTTCTACAATTGCTACTAAGTTCAAGGGATAGTATTCAATTTGCATTGAGTAGTTTCTATCATGATGGTGATCAGCAATGTCAGGTCTCTTAGTATTTACTAACTTCCTCAGTGCAAACTAAGTTATGTAGTACTTAACAAGTTCACAATTACAATGATGTGAATCTAGTATTGATTGAGCCACTCAGTGTTGACCAAGTGATTCAGTATAAAATGAGCTTCTTGTGATAGCATTGGCCAAGCTATGCAGTGTGAATCAAGTGATTTACTTTATATGTCAAGTTTCACAGTATTCACCAGTTCACCAATGTAGAATGAGTTTAAACTTCTTGGAAGTGATCAGTATGGACCAAGCTTCTATGTCTACCAAATGTATAAGGATTCCAAGCATTGGCAGTGGATGTTGAGTATCAGAACCTTGTCGAGCTAGTCCATAGAACCTAATTTCCTATAGTTGTGGTTGACTTTATTTATTTTGTGTAAACTTGTATTGTAGCCAACTTTGTTAATTTTTAAATTGGATTGGTATATATATATATATATATATATCACATCCAATAAGAATAATGTATGGAATATAACTAGAAGAGAAGAGTAGAAGTGTGAAATACAAAGGCTACAATAGTATAAGGAGCAACAAAGATTTATCTATCATAGGAAGGTGATCATTACACTCAAAGGAATCTCATTTAGCAAACCAATTTGTAGATCAGAGATTAGCTAGTGTTTCATCCAAACAGGTGGATCAATTAAATCCTTTCACAAGGTAGACTTAACAATATTTTGTAAATCTCTTTTCCAAGTGCATAATTCATTGCATATTTGTAAATCCTTTTGCAAGGTGGACCTAGAAGTTCTTATTGCTCCTAACAAGACAACTTTATACTGCAGTACTAAAGTTTGTGGGTATCATCTCCACCTCAATTTTACCTTCTATTTGGAAGTTTTCTAGGTCACCATATTGTGTTTCAAAGTGTTATTAATGTTTAATTTCTTTTAGTTTCTTATGCATGATCAGAATTCACATGAAGGATTAATTGGTAATTAATGATTAAGCTTTATAGGTTACTGATTTACCCCTCGCCTCTAAGTAATATAGCCTATCATATATATATTTCCAATAGATGGAATTTCTAAATCAACTTATGTGATTGTTATTCTCAAATTATTGCTACTTATTTTGAAGAAGAGATGCACAAAATTGTACTTGTGCCCTTTCTATGTGATAATTTAGGCATTTTCAGTCCTTGGGATACCACTTTCTCCATTGACTACATATTGAAATTAGAGTATTGCATTCTGATTAATTTTTTGTGATCTAATTTCAATTAACCTCTATTGAATATTAGTTTGATCTATTTTCTATTCAATGAGCCTTTTCACAACATACTAATTTAGAGATGGAATATACATGCTTGCAAAGTTCAAATATTAGCAACCACAGGGACATCCATGGCAATATAAGTTGCAACCAAAACTATATGAGAAAGAGGAACCTCCAAGAAAGAGATGGGAAAGGACAACACACATCCCCCCATTGAAACACAAACATGAAGAGTGAACATGACATTGCAACAACCAAGGAAAGGAGCTCTGGTGACAGAAGCAACTAGAACCATCACAATGGGTTCTTGAATCATGTGATCTTCTACATAATGTTGTGAGTTATTAAGAATGATTTTAGGATCATATTTGCAATATGTTAGCATACATTATTTAGAGGCAAGTGATTCTTGGTAAACACTCCACAAAATCACATTCATTGCTCATTAATTTTAGAGGATACTTATATAATGCTATGTATTTAAAATTTTCTATTCAAATCAACTATTATAGAAAGATTTTTTTTTAAGTTCATGACCTAAAATTGGATTCAATCTCTTCTCAACTAAAACATGTATGATCAATAATGCAGTACACCTTACATAAAAAGGAAAAATAATGATAGAAAAGGGATTTTTATTAACATAATTTTAGGGATTTCTATTAATGCAATTGAATTGGATTCTTAGTACATTGATTTTTGAGTACCTCAGATATATTTAGTCTTATATTGGAAAAATATTGTGACTATCTTGTTCATAGACTAGACTTGCTCCAAAAAACATTGGAGTTATAATTATAGGTGTTAAAAATTTAGTTATCAAAAAAAAATGCAATCAAATGACAAATTTTGGTGCTAGGAAGCAAAGGCCTATTAGTGAGCTAGATAATAAAGGGCAAATAGATTTAGAAGAAAACAATTAAAGTAGACCTTGTACAATTGAGGATGTTAGATTGTGGTGACTAATCAGGAAAGTACTATACATACTTCATAAATTCTTTGGGGCTCGAGGCATTGCCCCTTGAGAAAAAAATTGGGTGCTATTTTATCAAATTTTGGGCTGACATGTAATTATTAATTATAACCCTAATGCAGTAAAAATACTTATATAAAACTGCTCAGGGTTAGGGCTTATTTCATAGTTATGATGTGAAATTTCTTCTTGTGGCATTATTGAGCTGTAAGAAATTATATATTGTAATCAGGTTGTAATCACTGGATTATAATAATATCAGACTTGTTGTTTGGTCGATGTAGCCCAGGGATTGGGTGAACCACATTAAATCTTGGTGTCTTGTGTTCTTTTCTGTGTGATCTATTATTTTCTAATATTGGTTATATTTGCATGTAATTTTTATTTATGTCTATGTTTTATTCCTAACAAGTGGTATCAAAGTGAGGTTGTTTTTCAATTATCCACTACAGGAAAGTCTCACAGTTGAGTGGGAGTGATGGTAAATGAGGGTAAGTTGAGGGTTTCCAAGTTTAATGGGAAGAACTTCCAATTATGAAAGATGCAAATGGAAGACTATCTTCAATAGAAGGATTTTTGGAAGTCGTTGGAAGGCAAAAGAAAGAATCAGGGATCTATGTCAAATATTGAAGGAGGTCTTAATCAAGAGGACCAAATGACTACTAGTACTATGGGAAACCAAGGCACAAAAAGAAAGATTGTTGGAATCAAAAGAAAAATGAAGGAGATAAACTAGATGGAGACAAAGAGGCAAATGTGGTAAGTAACAAGTCCCAAGAGGATGCTTTTCTTTTGTCTTTAGAAAGTTTTGATGATTCATGGGTTTTAGACTTTGGTGCTTCATTTTATGCTACACCTCATAGAGGTTATTTAATTGATTATGTCCAAGGAGATTTTGGACTTGTTTATTTGGGTGATAATGAACCTTTTCAGATTGTTGGAAAGGGAAAAGTTAAGATTAAGTTGTAGAATGGGAATCATTGGCCACTACATGAGGTAAGACATGTTCCAAGGCTAAGTAGAAATTTAATTTCAGCAAGGCAAGTTGGTGATGAGGGTTGTACAGTTACTTTTAATGAAAAAAATTGGAAGGTTTCAAAAGATTCCCTTGTAGTAGCAAAAGATGTGAGAGTAGGAACCTTATATCTTTGTATAGGTCATATTGTTCCTTCTACTTTAATTATTTCAGAAAAAAATAAATGTTCAAGAATAGTTGTTTTGGTTGAGCAGAGAGAAAAAATAGTTGTTGTAAATTCTGATACATCGATGTGGCACAATAGACTTGGGTACATGAGTGAGAAAGGTATGAAAGTAATTTATTCAAAGAATGTTCTATTAGGTTTGAAATGTGTTAATATGGATTTTTGTGAAAGTTGTGTGTATGGAAAATAAAAGAGAGTGATTTTTGTGGAGATTGGGAAGGAAAACAAAAAGGAGAAATTAGAGCTTGTGCATACTAATGTATGGGGACCAGCTTAGGTATCTTCCCTTGGTGGCTCTCATTATTATGTTACATTTATCATGATGCAACTAGAAAAGTATGGGTTTATTTTCTTAGACAAAAATCTAATGTATTTAAAACTTTTAAGAAATGGAAATGCTTGGTTGAAAATGAGACTAGTAAGAAATTAAAATGTCTCAAATCTGATAATGGTGGTGAGTATTGTGGTCATAAATTTGAATATTATTGCTCCACAAATGGTATTTGTAGACTGAAAACTATTCCAAGGAATCCATATGAAAATGGAGTGGTTGAACACATGAATAGGACTACAATGGAGGGCACAAGGAGCATGAGTTGGCATGTTGGGTTGCCCTTACAGATGTGGATGAAAGCTATTAATACTACTATATATTTGATTAATAGAGGTCCCTCTACTCCTTTGGGTTATGGCATTCTAGAGGAAGCATGGACTGGTAAGAAGGTGAGTTATTCTTTTCTCAAAACCTTCGGTTGTGAAGCATTTTCTCACACAGATTCAGAAAATAGAACCAAGCTAGAAGCTACACCAAAGAAATGTGTATTTTTTTGATATGGAATTAATAAATTTGGTTATAGGCTTTGGAATTTTGAAAATCATAAAATTGTAAGAAGCAGGGATGTCATATTCAACGAGAAAGTGTTGTACAAAGATCTGTTGTAGCAACATGAGAAGGAAGAAGATGATTATGTAGTGCTAGATGATAATCCAAAAGCTAATGTTCTAGCCATTCCTCATGATGTGCAACAACCACAAAAACAAATACCACACACAATGGTGAATTTTAGATGGTCAAAAAGGCAAATTAGACCTCCAAATTAGATTTTCTCCCTCTTTATATTCAATTTTACTTACTAATGCTAGTGAACTTGAATGTTATGATGAAGCTATGAAGGTGGATACTATGATAATGGTGGTGAGTATTGTAGTCATGAATTTGAAGATTATTGCTCTACTAATGGTATTCATAGATAGAAAACTATTCCAAGGACTCCACAAGAAAATGGAGTGGTTGAATGCATAAATATGACTATAATGGAATGTACAAGGAGCATGAGGTTGCATGTTGGGTTGCCCTTACACATGTGGGTGAAGGCTATTAATACTATTTTATATTTGATTAATAGAGGTCCCTCTACTCCTTTGGGTTGTGGTGTTCTAGAGGAAGCATGGACTGGTAAGAAGGTGAGTTATTCTTTTCTCAAAACCTTCGATTGTGAAGCATTTGCTCACATAGATTTTAAAAATAGAACCAAGATGGAAGCTAAGTCAAAGAAATTTGTATTTTTTGTATATTGCATTAATGAATTTGGTTATAGGCTTTGGGATTTTAAAAATCATAAAATTGTAAGAAGCAAGGATGTCATATGCAATGAGAAAGTGTTGGAAAAAGATCTATTGCAGCAACATGAGAAGAAAGAAGATGATTATGTAGTACTGGATGATACTCCAAAAGCTAATGTTTTAGCCATTCCTCATGATGTGCAACAACCAACACAACAAATACCACACATAGTGGTGAATATTAGATGATCAACAAGGAAAATTAGACCTCCAAAAAGATTTTATCCCTCTTTATATTCAATTTTACTTACTAATGCTAGTGAACTTGAATGTAATAATGAAGCTATGAAGGTGGATACTAAGATTTAGTGGGAGTCTACAATGAAAGATGAAATGGACTCTTTGCTAAAGAATAAGACATGAGATTTATGAAAGTTGCTTGCAAGTAAAAGAGCTTTAGAAAATAATTGGGTTTGTAAGTTAAAAGAAGATGAAGGAGGTAAGAAAATATTTAAAGCTAGGTTAGTTGGAAATGGATTTGCACAGAAGAAGGCTATTGATTTTGATGAGATATTTTCTCCTATTGTTAAAATGAATTCTATCCGTATTGTATTAAGTATTGTGGCTACTAAAGATTTGCATTTAGAGCAGCTTGATGTTAAAATAGCCTTCTTTCATGGTGATTTGGAGATATATATCTCTCAGCCACAGGAATTTGAGGTCAAAGGTAAGGAGAACTTAGTGTGCAAATCGAAGAATAGTTTATATGGCTTGAAGTAAGCACCTTAGCAATGGTATCTAAAATTTGACATTTTTATGCATGAGCATGGATACAATAGGTGTCATTTAGATCATTGTGTTTATTTTAAGAGATTGGATGATGATAGCTACATTATTTTATGTTTATATGTTGATGATATTCTTGTAGTTGGGTCTAACATGGATCATATTAAGGGGTTGAAATGCCAATTAGCACATGCATTTGCTATGAAGGATTTCAGGGCAACAAAACAAATCCTTGGTATGAAGATTTGCAAAGATAGGAAGAGTAAACATTGATGCTATCTCAAGTTGATTAAGTTGAGAAGGTGTTGCAATGTTTTTCTATGGAGAATGCTAAAGCTATTATGACACCTTTACCTAGTCATTTGAAGTTGACTAAGGAGATGTGTCCCAAGATAGAAGAAGAGGAGGATAAGATGTCCAAGGTACCTTATGCCTTAGTTGTAGGAACCTTTATGTATGCTATGTTATGTACAAGGCTAGATATTGCAAATGTAGTGGGAGGTGTTAGTTGGTATATGAGTCATCCAAGAACTAAGCTTTGGAATGTAGTCAAATAGATTCTCGAATATTTGAGAGGAACATCCAATAAGTGTTTACACTTTGGGGGCCCTATTGATGATTTACAGGGCTATGTTGACATAGATTTGGTAGGGTATATTGATACTAGGCAAAGTACTATAGGTTATATCTTTACTATTTGTGGGGTAGTCATAAGTTGGGTTTCTAGGTTATAGAAGGTTAATACTTTATCCACTACAGAGGTAGAGTATGTAGTTGCTACAGAGGTAGCCAAGGAGATGATATGGCTTCAATTCTTCTTGGAAAAAGTGGGGCACCCTCAAAAGAATAATTATTTATTTATAGATAGTTAGAGTGTCATTCAACTTGCAAAGAATTTAGCTGTACATTCAAAGACCAAATACATATAGTTGTGGTACCATTTTATTTAGTTAGTTTTGGAGGATGGATAGTTAAAGCTAGACAAGATACATATAGATAACAAGGGAGAAACTAAACTCCTCTTCCACTTCAATTGGTCTTCTATATTGAACATGAATAAAATAACAATAGAGTCTAGGGTGATTTAATCTAGTGGGAATCTCATGGAGTAGCGGCATAGCTATAGGATTAGTCTCCAAGTGAGAGATTGTTGTTTAGTATGGAGCATGATCAGTCCTCAATTGGAAGATTGTTAGATTATGGTGACTGATCAGGAAAGTACTATACATACTCCATAATTCCTCACCAGGGTTTAGGGCTAGACTAGGCCCTAAGCAAGGGTTTTGGGGTGAAAGCCCCCAATATAGCTAGGGCCATTAGGCCACAACTATTCAAGGGCTCAGGAGTGGACCCAAATTTGGGCACTATTTTATCAAGATTTTGGGCTGACATGTAATTATTAATTGTAAAAATACTTGTATAAAAGTGCTTAGGGTTAGGGATTGTTTCACAGTTGTGATGTGAAATTGTTTCTTGCAATGGTATTGAGCTGTAAGGGATTATAGATTGTAATAAGGTTGTAATCATTGGATTGTAATAATATCAGACTTGTTGTTTAGTTGATGTAGCCCAAGGATCGGGTGAGCCACATTAAATCTTGGTGTCTTGTGTTCTTTTCTCTATGATCTATTATTTTTTGATATTGGTTATGTTTGTATGTAATTGTTATTTATATCTGTGGTTTATTCCTAATAGAGGATGTTTTCAATATTAGTTAGACCTATAGGAGAGAAAATGGAGCATTCTTTAGAAGGAGGAAATTTGTGCTACATGAATGAAGTTATGCACCACGTTGAAAGGACCCTATAAAAGCAATGTTAAGCAATGAAAAGGCATGGTAACTCCCTTGGGAGATGTGTAGATAAGTAAATACAACACAATATTTGAAGAACATATCACACTAGAAATATTTCACTCTACTCTTGAGGATACACCCATGGCTGAGAAGCCAATTTAAAAATATCTTTTATAAAGAGAATGATGAAGAAAAACTACTAAGTGTCCTATAAATTTTACTATGTTGTTCAAACCTACACCTCATTTTTTATAAAGACAATCATGAGAAAAAAATTTATCTTCTTTGTTAGAAATACATTTTACTATGTTGATCACACATGTACAATGTTTAACGTAGGTCATGCAGTTTCCTCTTTGGACCCTCTCATAGAGATTATGTTTGACATTCTTTTAAGTTGACCTATTGATACTGCTTTTGCTCAAGCATTTCATAGATAGTGTTGCATTTCCATTTCCTTTTTATATTAATGTAGATAAGAAGACCAATGTTGTGATTATTTCTCCATGTAGGAAGCCATGGATTCAAAATACATTTTGTGTGCAACATTAGTTTATTGAGTACTTGACATGAAGAAAGGTGGACCACCACCAAAAGGCCACTTGCAAACATTTGTCCTTGCCACAACTTTCAAAATTAGATTTATCAATCTATCATTGCCCTTACAAAGATATATTTTGAGGAATATTGGAGGCACAACAATTGTAGAAATCCATGACTACCATATTTGGATCCATGGGTGCAAGAATTTGTTCCTCCTATAATACAATACAAAACTCTCCCTCCTTGCCCAATTCCTAGTTGCCCCTCCAATAATGAATGCAACCTCGCTAATATCATACAATATTGTTCCAACTCCATTCCAAATGCAGATAAATTATGTTCCACACATCATGAATTATATTCTAGAAATGTCTCCACCAAGTTTACCTCTCATGGGTTGTTTGATTCCTTTTGCTCCCATAAATACTCCCTTTCCTAGTGGAAGAATAGTGGAACCATCTAATTTTCTATCCAATTTTTTTTGTTTGCCCTCCTCATGAGAAACAAGGTTTGAAGGGTCCTCCTCCACAACATCATTGCCTTCACCTACATATATTATGATATATTGTATGTTCGATTCAATTGAAAGAGGTTAAAAAAAAATTGGTTCTAAGTCCATACATTGAGAGGTCTAGATTACCATCTTACCATGCACAATGCATAAACATTGAAGCATACTCTCAAAGTATTCTCACACTTTACCTACAAAGGAATTAAAGTAAACATAGTATGATTAAGAATATCAATTTGTAACACCCGAGTAAGGATCCCAAAAGAAATTAACCTAAGGTTATACTAAGTTTTCCAAGCATTTTTTTATTGTAAAGATAACAATTAAACAATAATAGATAGAATATAGCAGAAGCAATAACTCACATACAAACAATCATCAAAATAGATTACATCTCTTAATGATCCCCTAATGTTGAATCACATATAAAATTTTATTAATATTAAATCTAACACATAAACAAAATCCACATCGTGGAATAATCACAAGTACGAATCCATTAAATAATAGACAATTACAAAGGATGCCACTTGGCATAACCATAATGCATAATCATCCGCTGAACAAGTCAGATGGTGTAAAAAGCTCAAAGAATATACATCAAGGATAAAAATGCAACATCTCATAAGATATCTGATAAACAAATACAATATAATAGAATATAACCATCCAATAGAAATATAAGATTAGATAGAAAGGTACAATTGCATAGGTACATCCAATGGTTCAATCTCAATGGTATAAAAAAATGCACAACCACCCAACCTCATAGAACCTAAATCACCCATTCCAACCATGCTAAGGATATAAAATCAAGTCCCAAATAGATAATAGGCCAAAAGTCATAACCAATATCTAGGTCAAGGAAACACCTAGAAACAAACTATCTCAAAGGGTACCAAGACACACCAGAGGAAACAAAGACACATAGGAAATCTACTATGTAAGTGGGAAAGTGTCCTCACATGAGCCAACTCTAAGGTTACCCTAGCACCCACTTTGGATTTTTCTCCCCTAATGTCTCTATGCGGTACTAGTATCCTTTCATAAAGACAAGGCATACTAACAAAGAAAGGTCACAACCAAGCATCCTCTCTACTCCCATCCTAGCCTATAATAGCACTCAAGGCATTGGTGAGGAAAAATAATGACTCTTATTAATTTATTTTAAAACTCATTTAATGAAATATTATCTCTTATTAAAAAAACTTACAATGGGCTACCTAGGCAACCACTCTAGGCTCTGGGCTCTATTACAAGCCACTTCCCAACCTACACATAGATTTCCTACCCTAGGCTCATACAAGTACAAATCAAAGAATCACAATTTTTGTCTCAACCCTTTACAAGTGACTGGGAAACACCTATAGATAAAATACAGTGCTCACCTCAGTCCTTCACAAGTGACTGGAAAGCACCAAAAGAAAAATAATAAAATTCACGTCAGTTCTTTACAAGAAACTAGAAAGAACCACAAGACAAATCACAATAATCACCTTAGTCCTATACAAACAATTGGAAAGCATCAAAAGATAAAATACAAACTCAATCCTATACAAGCAACTAGAAAGCATCAAAATATAACTAATCGAAGACTCAAAGGTTACACCAAAAAAGTTACACCATTATCCTTATTTATATACAAGCAGCTGGAAATCATTAACAAACAATAGATTGAATCTCATCATAGAAAACACATGACACATTACTATGGTCAGGTATAAAAGACCATGTACATAACATCATCACATAAAAACCTGCAAGCCTCTAGTAAACATCCTAATTTGGTCAAAGATCTAAGTCAAACCCAAACCCAACACAAGGTAAAACATACATCACATCAAAAGTAGTTTCATAAATCATTTGTTTTGAAAACATTCATGTTTGGTTTGCAAATAGAATTCAAGTTTTCATTTTCTATAATTTTTCCAAATGATAATGATTTCAAGAATTTCTATTTTCCCAATAAACTATATTTCTATTTAAATGCAATAATAATTATCATCAAAAGAAACAAGGTGACCAAGTTAATTATGACTTAATATAAATCTGGTCGTCACATTTTGTGGCCATCCAAAAAAATAATCGAGACTCAACAGAAAGCATGACATACTTCTCAGATGCACCCACAATAAGAGAACCAATCTTGATATAAAGATGGGTATGAAATTTTCACAATTCAACCCTCAATACGATAAAGTAGAATTAAATTTCAAGAACAAAATTTCTTCTCTTACATTACTCCTCCCATACTAACAATATTTACTAACAAAATATAACACACATTATAAACATTCTTATAAAATCTTTTATTTAAGCACTTATAAATAATCACTTTATTTATATTATGAAATATTATTAAATGATATATATGTATATATACATATATATACATATATATACACATATATATATACATATACAGATATATATATATATACACATATACATATATATATATATACATATATACATATATATACATATATACATATATATATACATATATATATATATACATATATATATATATATACATATATATATATATATATATATACATATATATATATACATATATATATATGTATATGTATATATATATATATGTATATATATATATATATATATATATATATATATAAAATTTCAAATTAAATTATGTACTTTGTAAAAAAAATGACATATCAACTATATCCTTATTTTATTTTATTTTTAAAAAATCTTAAACTAACTTTTAAGTAAATTACATTTTAAATTCAATAAACCAATAAACCAAATACTACAAAAAAGTAAAACTAAAACCTATATGCATAAATTCCTATATTACATGGAGTGGACTCACATGCTCAAACCCCTTCCTTTAAAATTATAAACAAAGAAATTGAAAAGGTATATGGAGAACTAAGACCTATAAGAAAGATGGGCATGTGATTTATTTATTTTTAAAAATTCAAACAAGGCACTCCCTTAAAATCCAAATTGGAGCTGGGTGGCCCACCATAGGGTGACATCCATTGACTAGAAGCCTTCCTAATAGAGAGTATATGGGCTACGATATTTTTTTAGATGCGGCTCCCCCCCAATAAAATGTACAATTAACCAATTTTCAAAACATTGAAAACATCATAGATTTTTTTGAAAATTTTAGCATTTGATCTTCATAATTTGCATAGTTTGTACTCAAAAACAACAAATTTTTTTGGAAAAACTTCACTATATTTTCATGAATCTAGAAAAATAAAGTTTGACTTTGTTCTATCTTTCATGTTTTTTTGTGGGAGATTAGCCTGCCTCTTTTCTTTAGTGTTGTTCGCAATAAAATAAATAATAAGAAGTACTTGCACAGGTTCCACTAGATAGTAATTTTTTTTTGGGTAATGAAAAAATACAATTTTTCTTTTAATAAATTGAAAATTTATATATTCAATCTTTGGGGTTCCTAATTTATTTTTAAAAAATCTTTTTCAATATAAATTTTGTAAGAATTTTCCTTAGGGAAAAATTCACCCAAGAACACAACTATAGACCAGAAAGAGTATGATCAAAATAACAATGTATTCAATTCAATATGCATGAAATTACACTAGGAGTGCCTATATCTAAAGGCTTTTGAGATGCATCTAGAATTCCTAGGAATCAACTACATGATAAGTCATACAACTAGACACATGTCCACCAGATATGGGTTATCGTTAAGCATAGAAGTAAGTGTGATGATGAGAGGATAAGCCTACAAAGGTGTATCATGCAAATCAATATTGTAGACAACATGTGCTAAATAGGGAGTGTGAATAACTATGTTAACTACATGACAACTCAGTGAATGATGCAAACTCTAGTGTTATAGACACCATTTTCTGAATTAGAGTCGCATACTTCTGTGTTGTTAATATGACAACTCATAAAGGTAAAGAAAATCCTAAGTGTCTCACAAAATAAAATAATAAAATAATGTATTAACCTATGTAAACTTAAGCAAGTGTAAATAGTAAATACGTATTTACACTAACATCCCCCCTTAAGTGCAACTTAGGGGAATGCTCTTAAGCTTATGAAAACTTGGATGAAATGCAAGATCAGTCCCGACTACTAGGCCATGTTAGGTACCCATGTACATAATGAAAATGCAATCTCTCATAAAGTAGAGAAATAGGGAAAACCTCATGGGAAAAACCCTCCCCTAAAAAAAGAGATGAAAAGAAAGATGCATGAATGGATAAAGTGATCAAGATCCCCCATTATGACATACATCAAGTATATACAATAGTGAAGAATGAGAAGAACAAGACCTTATAAGAGGAAAAAGTCCCCCCATAAGAAAGAAGAATAAGAGAGACAAGGTAGTCCCCCTCCCTCCCCAAATGAAGAATGTTAACTAGTGATTTCTGCTCCAAGGAAGAAGCTAGTCCAAGAGTGTTGAATACTATTCCTCCCCTTTGGAAGAAAAAATGGGAAAGGTAAAATCTCGAAGATGTATGGTGGCACTGAAACATGCTCAAGTGTCCCTATGTTGATGCTAGTGGTTGCCCCTTCCAACTGTGTTAGAAAGAACACATGAAAATTTGGAAAGGATGTATGTTGAACCTATCCCAATGAGCCAACTATCTCCTTAACTAATAAAGAGACCTCTGACAACTATTGTATAAGGATCCACAAGCATGTCAACCTGTAAAGATTGATCATGTAGAGAATGGACATGAGGGTCATAGTGAGCCCTCACAACAACTATAGAAGGATCATTTTCATCAAAGAGAAGATGTAAATCCTCAAGGATGTCTCCCAAGTCTATAGTGTGTGACTCTATGAACAAACCTACAATGTTTGCCATGTAGTCATCCACTGAAGCTGGAGCTGGAAGACAACATGTACCTTGCTATGCTAGACCTATCACTATGGCAATATATGCATGACTATATTGATGCCATGACCTCTCACAACAACTATTGATAGAACCCCACGTATCTGAATTTGTTGAAGCACTATCACTAGTGTCACTATCAGTTTCCACTAGGTATGAAGTGTGGAGAGGAGTAGAGGATAAGCTGGGTGAACTTTACTCAAAGTGAACATCCTTCTCCACAAAGATCTCATGAGTCTCTAGATCCATAAGTTTTTAAGCCTTAACACCATCTTCATACCCAATGAAAGTACAAGGCCTAGGTGTGGGTGCCTTGCATCCCTTGGAAGATGGGTTCGCCCATGTTGGATAATCAAAGACTCTAAGGTGAATTGCAATTGGTTTTCTACTGCACCATAGCTCAAAAGGAGTCTTCCCATCTAGGGCATTATGAGGAGACCTGTTAAGTATGTGAGTAGCACTGTTAATGGCTTCAACTTCAAGATTTGGATCAAGATACTTGGCTTTAATCATGCAACTTTCCATGGTTTTAAGAGTCCTAATCCTCAGTGTTGCAACATCTGTCTTGTGTAGATTGAATGCTGGTGGATTCCAAAGATCAATTCCCTCAAGTTTTCAAAAGTCTTTGAGTCTTCTATTCACATATCTACTTTCATTATCCATTTGTAGAACCTTGATGGCTTTCCTTGATTTCTATTCAACATGAATCTTAAAGGCTTGAAGCTTATCAACCACTTCATTCTTGTGATGAAGAAAGTAGACCCATGCAAATCATGAAAAGTCATCAACAAAAGTAAGGATGTAGCAGCCTTGGCTGACTAAAGTCACTGCAAAAGGACCTTATAAAACCATGTGAACCAACTAAAGAACAACTAGTGCTCTAGAAAACTTCCCTTTATCATACTTCTCCTCAAGATGCCTATCCAATGAATGTGATGAACACTCACCCTTAGAAAATTTGATGTTAGGTAGACCTTTAACCATGGGTTTTAAGCAAAGCTACTAAAGATAGTAGAAGATAAGATGACCAAACCGCTCATGCCATAATTTGGTTTGTGATTCAGATTGAGTTAACAAGGCTTGAGAAGGAGACTTAAGCACAAAGTGGGAAAAGGAATAAAGCCTCTTGTCTTGATTAACTTTCCCCACTAGAACCAATGAATCATCTCTTAGACTTTGCATCATCACTAAATCTGGAAGGAACTCGACTTTGTTGCCATCTCTAAGGTGAGTGATTTGGTAAATTGAGAGGAGATTGGAGCTAAGGTTTGGAATGTAGAGAACATATTTGAATTCCTTATTTTCCATCTACACATGTCCTTTTTCTTCAACTTCCATTTTGGTATCATCTCTTGTGAAGGTGTATGGTACCTATGACTACTTCAATGAAGAAAAGTCTCCCTTTGAAGAAACCATATGATAGGAGGAACCTAAGTCAATTATCTATTTTGAAGAAGAACTTGTATTTTCCATAAGTGCTTTCCCTTTTCCCTTTGAAGAGGTTGATGTTGAATCTTTGGAAGTACCTGGCACTTGAATTTTGTTCTTCTTGAGTAGGTTTTCCCACTCATCAATTCTTTTAGTCTTACAATGATGCTCATCATGATTTGTCTTTTTACAGTATGCACAAAAAAGTTTTTCCTTCTTTTCATTACCTCCCTTCTTGTTGGAAGAAGAATTGCCTTGTTGTGAGGAGGATTTTTGTGTCTCAAGTTGTGATTTCTACTTCCATTGCTTCTTGATATTGTTAGAACTTTTCCCTCCTTGACTTGATTGGTGCTCATTACTAGCCACCAATGCTTTGCTCTTTGATGTCGTGAGAAGTCCCAAATCTATCAAGAGAGATTGTTCAACAATCAACATCTCTACGAATGCGTCAAATGTAGGCTTCTGGTAAGCACTTCCCATGGTCAACCTATGAGTGTTATAACTCAAAACAAAGGAAGCATACTCTAAAGGTAGCCTCTTTAGGATGTGATGAATCAACTTGTCATCCTTCATGGGATTTCCACAATCTTTAAGTAGTGCCCTATACTCATTGGCTTTGTTGATGTAATCTTGAATTGTGTCAAAGTTCTTTGGATCCAAGAGAAGTAGATCATACTCAATCTAAAATCCATTTTCCTCATCCACCTTACCATACAATGATTCAAGTTTATCCCATGCAGGTTTGGATTTCATGAAACTAGTAATGTGGAAGAAGAGATATCTATGTACACAACTCCTAATAATTCTTAAAGCTTGATTGTTTATAATTTTCCAATCAATGAGTTCTTTAGCATCAATGGGTTTTGGAATTGTACCATTAACATTAAGATTTAGACCTTTTTCCATTAATCTACTCCATATAATATCTTTCAATGTAGAATAATTAAGTAAAGTTAGAAGTGGACATTCAGGTGAACCCATGATGCAAAAAATGAAAAGAGCACAAAAGAGAGACACAAGAACACAATACACCATGACCCCCCTGCCCCCCCCCCCCCCCCCCCCCCCTTTTCACTCAATCAAAAGACCCCCCCAAAAAAGATGCTTTTGGCACTTTATATGTAGTGCATGTACAAGAGGCCACTTGTCAAAATGAACAAAGTGGACTTTTGATCTTTCTTTTTACAACTACCTTTTGAGGCCCAAATCTATCACTAAGCATTGTAGCTCAAAATGTACAACAATTTTGAAAAGTAATCAAAGCATTACAATGCAGAAAAACCCCTAGTTCTGAAAGTGAGATTTTTTTCCACACAACCCTAGAATCTGATAATAGATCTAGAAAGTAGACAAAAAATAACACACTTTTGAAAAAATAGAACCTAGAAAGGTGTCCAGATGAGCTCATATAGAGCATTTGAATTTTCAAAATGCAAGATTGAATAGGTACAGTCATCAGAAAATGCAATTTCAAAAAAATCCTTTCACCAAAACTAGAAAAGAACACCACCACTAAAAAATTTAGGAAGTTTTACCCAATTTCAAGAAAAAAGTCACACTTGATTTGGAGTCTGGATGACTAAGTTATGGCCTCGTATAGTCAGGCTGCCATTTCAAAAATGTATCTAAAGAGGGGTCTAGAAGGAAAATTATGTACATAAATTTGAAGGTTAAATGGCTATTGCAGTAGTTGAAAAATGACTAGGAATAACGGTCAGATGACCATCAATTTTAACCTCATGTCTAGTTGACATTAGCAAAAAAAATAGCTACCTACATGACATGGCAAGCTAACTAGATTATACAGTGTACAATAATGGACACATGTCATATGGATTTCGTACATGTGGCAGGTGATTGGACACCTTCGTGTCCACTAACTTGGCACTTGGCAGGAAAGTACAACTAGATAGTAGATGTGACATAGGCATGTTGGTGGGCTCTGTACACAGGGTAGGGAAGGGTGTCTGTGGAGGCCATGTAGAACTTTCATTTCCAAGAAAACTAGAGTGTAGTGGAAGATTAAATTTGACTACTAGTTTTTGATTGCAGTGGCTAGTGTTGTTGTTTTTGAGCACCAGATTAGAAGGACAATAGTCAGGAAGCCGATAATGATGCTGGGTTTTGGTCATTTAGTCCCATATTAGTGGATTCTTCAAATAGCAACCAGTTTATATGGTGAAACCTATGTAAATCAAACAAAGCCAAAGGCAACCGATGCTTTGTTGATAGGTTGTGAAATTAGGCTGGAATTATGTGTGGCTAGTAAGATTGGTAACTATCGATTTGGTTTGTTGTTGCCAAAATATGGTATATGCCCACTGACCAAAGAGAATATTCTTTGTGCCAAATGGAATATTCAATGCTGCAAAGCTAGGGTATGACTCCCAAAATCTACAAAAAAAATCTCTGCTAGCCCAACTAGCTACAAAAATCTAAAGATTCGACAAAAAAATGTAGAAAAATAGTAGAGAATAAATTGTAGATCCAAAATATCATACCCAAGTTGCAAATCGGGGCCTCTAGGTGCTGATTTGCAAAAAAAAAAAAATTCTCCACAATCAACTTTGGGCTAGGGTAGCCAAATTTATAGGTGATTTGCACTGAATTAACATTCTGAATGCAATAGCAAGGTCCATTCTAGCTCAAGACCCTCCCAATTTTTGCAGTACTCTAGATCTAGGTCAAGGTGTTGAAGCAACAATGTCTTGAATGGCTATGTGAAGAGAAAATCTCCAAGCTCTGGTACCATGTAAAAAATTTCTTTAGAGAAAAATTCACTCAAGAACTAAGAACTCAAACACAAACACAATTGTATACTAGAAAGAGTATGATCAGAATAACAATGTATTCAATTCACTATTCATGAAAGTACACTAGGAGTGCCTATATATAAAGGCCTCTAAGATGCATCTAGAATGCCTAGGAATTAGTTACATGATAAGTCATACAACCAAGCACATGTCAAATATGGGTTATCCTCCATTAAGCACGAAAGTAAGTGCAATGATGAGAGGATAAGCCTACAAAGGTGTATTACACAAATCAATGTTGTAGACAACATATGCTAAAAAGTGAGTGTGAATAACTATATTATCTACATGAAAACTTAGTGAATGATGTAAACTCTAGTGTTATAGACACCATGTGTTGAATTAGAGTTGCATACTTCTGTGTTTTCAACATGACAACTCATAAAGGTACACAAACTCCTAAGTGTCTCACAAAAAAAAAATGCAATAAAAAAAAATAATGCATTAACCTAAGTAAACTTAAGTGTAAATATTAAATAAGTATTTACACCATATGATAGTAATGATAGACAAATAATTTGCAATCAATCAAATTTATTAAAATAATAATATTTTCTCAATTTTTAAACTCTATCACGAATACATTTTCTGTATCTCAATTTTTCTATTGAGGGTTTCAATTCTAAAATTATAATTTTCATAACAAAATCCATATACAAGCACAAAGAAGATAGAGGAAACTCAAAAGAATTTACTATGATAATCTCAACAGAGTTCCTACCTCGATCTAATGCTAAACCTAATGAACGCTCAAAGAATACAAAAATTCTTGTCTCTTGAAACCCTTTCCAAAAATTGCTCCTCCAAACCTGTCTGTGGAGAAATGAGTTCTGATTTTCTAATAAAGAGCTTTCCCCCAAATTTGGGCTTTGATTGTGCAATCATGTGAAACCCATTTTTCCTTTATTATTATATCATATTTTAATTTTATGTGCAACCTTTTTGCAGTTAATTAAGATAATCTTTATTAAATCAATTTATTTTTTTGCTTTATTAGTTCATAGGACATTTTTTAATAATATATTCATTAATTCAACTAATAATATTATTTAAAGTTTATTGTTAAAATGCAACTCCTAAATAATTTATTACAAATTTAATAAATTTAATTTAAATGTCAATAATAGACTTTAATTAAATCTTTAAATTTAATTCTTTTATTTAATTAAATATTAAATTTTCTTTATAAAATTTAAATCATTAAATTTTCTTTAAATATATTTTTTATAACTGAAAATCACAACAGAGCCACAAGACCAAATATAACAACTCAACCGAAGACAAAGAACATAATCAAACTCCAAGGTCAAAATCACAAATGCATGTCACTTGATGAATATAGATGGGTAAAAAACTCAGACACTTGTTCTACTTTCTAGGACAATTGGCTTAGGTTGGGGTTTGGACTCAAGAATTATCTCCCCACTTTTACCTTTGAGATACTACAATAAGGCATGCTCATCTTGGCAATTTAGGGAAGTTGATGCCTGCTACTTGTAATCTATATAAAATTTGAGCATGTACATACTCAATATATTCTAAGCTAAATAGGAAATGACGGGGAGTGTTGAATCATGCAGATCCTAACTAATAGGTGACTATGACTCCCTCCCTCAACCACATCAGAAATTCCAATCATAAAGTAAAATAGACAAGTACACCACACACATGCAAGTATGGAGTATGTATCCATAAAAACTGCATACAAAATCATTCTTCTAACTAACATCATGAAATAAGTGAAAGTCACTAAATGAACATACATATATCATCATTGAAATAATCATGAACACATGAATTAACTAACTCAACACATATATCAACTAAATATGAAATAAATCTAATCAAATCTGGTAACCAAGTACCACTAATCATAAATCATAATCATAAATTTAGCCTAAAAGAATTGAATAATATAATAAGAAAAGTCAACTAGGGGAAGGCATTACACAATCCTTCAAGAATTCTTAGGATGAGAAGTTCTGAAAAGCCTTACAAACTACATTCTAGATATAAGTTCTACCTACTACATCATGATTAGATGATGTAGAAGCATAGCAATCAGCACCAACCAAAATTAAATCTCATTTTTAAAAAATACTCCAAAAATTCATCGTAATTATAATGGCTTTGACCGATGGTACACCATCTTAGTATCAATATTACAGTCAAACACCTATCACACTTGTGACAGATAAATCTGATGGATAGTTGTCACACCCACAACTCTATTTTTGCATTTCATTGTGATTGCAATGATAGACTAAAAATATAATATGTTGTAATTGCTATGGTGGCCTATCACAACTATGACAATGTGATGATGAACTCTTGGCCTTTCCATCTTCGAAATTGTGATGGTTATTGGCATCGCAATTGCAATAGATGAGCTTGTTGTCATAATTTGCGACCCCAAAAGTATGACACCCATTTGATGGGAGGAAATTCTTGTTATTACCATTAGGGTGATGGGGGGCCATCGTAATTTCTATGGCTTGCCATTACAATTTGGGTCCAAATGTAGTAGTGATATCTTTGTGGAGTTGATGCAAGAGTTCACACTTTAGGAACATTTATGAAGTTGTCAAGATGATTTTGATGAAATTGATGAATTTTGTACATGAAAGGTATATGTATAAATATAATGTTTTATAAGTTTCATATTGAAATTTATAATGAACTATGGAATTGTTGTCAAAGGGGGGGATGAAGTATATCCAAAAGGGGAGATTGGTAGAGAAGTGTATGAAAGGGAGAAAGAGTCTAAAAGTGTACAAGAAAGAGAAGTATAAGAGAATTATCAAATGGTGCAATACACTCAAAGGGGGATAGAATTTGCAAAGTGAGAAATATTGATGAATATTATTGGTGCTAGAGATACATACCAAGTTATAGAGAACCTGTTGATAAAGACAAAGAGCTGAAAAGTTATATTGTTGACAATGTATGAATTTGATTATCTCATGTAATTTTTTCTAATGTAAAAAAATATGTTATGTGTTTCCATCAATGCCATAGGGGGAGATTTCTATCCCCAACTAATAATGTAATTTTTATGCTCTGAATGTATGTAAAAGAGTCATATCAATCGTTATGTTATCATTGATGTCAAAGTCTTAGTTGGCTAGACATTATGCTAACTCAATAGAGTGTTATATCATTCTGATTGATGAAGAGGATTTGATTGATGAAAAGGATGATTTGAGGAAAGTATGTTGAAGAGAGATTTGATAAGTAATTTATTCAATGGGCACTTGAAGGAGTTGGAAAGTGATAATGTAATGATGGTTTGATTATTTTTTAATCATGTAATATTATAATATATTAAGCTATACAAGCTTACCTGAGTGACAAGGTTAGAGAATGATGATGATATCCATTGAGAAAATGGCAAAGTAAGATGGGAATTTAGTATTTCCCAAACATGTCTAGTATTAATTGAGTACTATATCACACAAGTAAAAAGATATGTTCACAAAGTAACATCAAAAAGAACAAGTTGAAACAAATATAAAATAACTATTGGTAATGCATGTTGACAACAAGTTACTAATGGGAGTATTAGATTGTGGTGACTGATCAGGAAGGTACTGTACATACTTCATAATTTTTGGTACTATTCATAGATTTTCCATTCGTAGATTCGCCACTAAAGTTAAGGCTAATTTATGGCCAACATGTTATAACCCTAAAGCGGTTTAATACTTGTATAAAAGGGTTTAGGGTTGCGTATTTTCATGATGTTGTGATGCAAAATTGGTTCTTGTGGTGGCATTGAGTTGTAAGGGATTATAGATTGTAATCAGGTTGTAATCACTAGATTGTAATAATATTGGACTTGTTGTTTGGTGGACATAGCCCAGGGATTGGGTGAACCACGTTAAGTCTTGGTGCCTTGTGTTCATTTCTATGTGATCTATTATTTTCTGTTATTAGGTATATTTGCATGTAGTTTTTATTTATGTTCATGGTTTATCCTAACAAGTGGTATTAGAGAGAGGTTGTCTTTCAGTTATCCTTTGCAGGAAAGTCTCACGGTTAAGTGGGAGTCTCATGGTTGAGTGCGAGCAATGGAAAATGAGGGTAAGCTAAGTGTTGACAGGTTTAATGGGCAAAACTTCCAGTTATGGAAGATGCAAATGGAAGACTATCTATATCAGAAGGATTTATGGAAGCCGTTGGAAGGAAAAGCAAAGAATTAGGGAACTATGTCAGATGTTGAATGGGATTTTTGGACAGAAAGACACTTGGAAGCATTCGGTTATGCTTGGCACCATTAGTGGCATTTAATATTACAAAAGAAAAGATGACAGAAGATTTGATGAAAACCCTAGTGACACTATATGAAAAGCCCTCCACTTCAAACAAGGTATTTCTCATCAAGCATTTATTTAATATGAAAATGGCAGAAGGTGGATCTATTACAAATCATTTAAATGAGTTTAATACTATTACTAGTCAATTATCTTCTGTGGGTATCAATTTTGATGAAGAAATTAGGGCTCTCTTGATTTTGTATTTTTTGCCTGAAAGCTGGAATGGCTTGGTAATGGTAGTGAGTAATTCTATTCTTGGATCTAATACCCTAAAATATGATGATGTGATCAATGTTTTTTTGAGTGAGAAAACTTATAGGAAATCCTTAGGTGGATCTACATCAGGAAGTTCTTTGAATGCGCAAAGTAGGGGCAAAAGGACTGAGAGAGGAAGTAACTCTGGTAATCATGATAAATTAAGAGAAAAGTCAAAGGGGAAGAGGTATCAATTGAGAGGACCAAATAATTGCTAGTACTGTGGGAAACTAGGGCACAGAAAGAAAGATTTCTAGAATTGGAAGAAAAATGAAGGAGATAAATCAAATGGAGACAAGGAGGCAAATGTGGTAACTAACAAATCCGAAGAGGATGCTTTGCTTCTGTCTTTAGAAAGTGTTGATGATTCATGGGTTTTAAATTTTGGTGCTTCATTTCATGCTACACCTCATAGAGGTTATTTCATTGATTATGTCCAAGGGGATTTTGGGCTTGTTTATTTGGGGGATAATGAACCTGTCAAATTGTTGGAAAGGGAAAAATTAAGATTAATTTGTAGAATGGAAATCATTGGCTACTACATGAGGTAAGACATGTTCCAAGGCTGAGTAGGAATTTAATTTTTGCGAGGCAACTCGGTGATGAGGGTTGTGCAGTTACTTTTAATGATAAAAATTGGAAGGTTTCAAAAGAATCCCTTGCAGTAGAAAAAGGTGTGAAAGTAGGCACCTTATAACTTTGTATAGGTCATATTGTTCCTTCTACTTTGATTGTTTCAGAGAAAAATGAATGTTTAGGAACAATTGCTACAGTTGAGTAGGGAGAACAAATAGTTGTTGTAGATTCTGATACAACATTGTGGCAAAATAGACTTGGCCATATGAGTGAGAAAGGTATGAAAGTACTTCATTCAAAGAAAGTTTTACCAGGTCTAAAATGTGTTAATATGGATTTCTGTGAAAGTTTTGTGTATGGAAAACAAAAGAGAGTGAGTTTTGTAAAGACTGGGAAGGAAAACAAAAAGGAGAAATTAGAGCTTGTGCATACAGATGTATGGGGACTAGCTTAGGTATTTTCCCTTGGTGGCTCTCATTATTATGTTACATTTATTGATGATGCAACTAGAAAACTATGGGTTTATTTTCTTAGACAGAAATTTGATGTATTTCAAACTTTTAAGAAATGGAAATGCTTGGATGAAAATGAGACTGGTAAGAATTTAAAAGGTCTCAGATCTGATAATTGTGGTGAGTATTGCAGTCATGAATTTGAAGATTATTGCTCCACTAATGGTATTTGTGGACAAAAAATTGTTCCAAGGACTCCACAGGAAAATGGAGTGGCTGAACCCATGAATAGGACTATAATGGAGCATGCAAGGAGCATGAGGTTGCATGCTGGGTTGCCCTTACACATGTGGGAAAAGGCTATCAATACTACAGTATATTTGATTAATAGAGGTCCCTCTACTCCTTTGGGTTGTGGTATTCCAAAGGAGGCATGGACTGGTAAGAAGGTGAGTTATTCTTTTCTCAAGACCTTTGGTTGTGAAGCTTTTACTCATATAGACTCTGAAAATAGAACCAAGCTAGAAGCTAAATCAAAGAAATGTGTCTTTGTTGGATATGGCATTAATGAATTTGGTTATAGGCTTTGGGATTTTGAAAATCATAAAATTGTTAGAATTTGGGATGTCATATTCAATGAGAAAGTGTTGTACAAAGATCTGTTGCAACAACATGAGAAGAAAGAAGATGATTATGTAGTGCTAGATGATACTCCAAAAGCTGATGTTCTAGCCATTTCTCATGATGTGCAACAACTGCAACAAAAAATACCACACACACTAGTGAATGTTAGATGATCAATGAGGCAAATTAGACCTCCACAAAGATTTTCTTCGTCTTTGTATTCTATTTTACTTACTGATGCAAGTGAACCTAAAAGTTGTGATGAAGCTGTGTAGGTGAATACTAAGATTCAATGGGAGTCTACAATAAAAGATGAAATGGACTCTTTGCTTAAAAATAAGACATGGGATCTATGCAAGTTTCTTGACATAAAAAGCCTTTATAGAATAAGTGGGTTTGCAGGTTGAAAGAAGAGGAAGGAGGTAAGAAAAGATTTAAGGTTAGGTTAGTTAAAAGTATTTGCATAGAAAAAGGGAATTGATTTTGATGAGATATTTTCTCTTGTTGTTAAAATGATTTCTATTCGTACTATTTTAAGTCTTGTAGCTACTGAAGATTTGCATTTAGAGCAGTTGGATGTTAAAATAGCCTTTCTTCATGGTGATTTGGATGAAGAAATATATATGGCTCATCCATGGGGTTTTGAGGTCAAAGGTAAGGAGAACTTAGTTTGCAAATTAAAGAAAAGTTTATATGGCTTGAAGCAAGCACCTCAACAATGGTATCTGAAATTTGATAGTTTTATGCATGAGCATGGCTATAATAGGTGGCATTTAGATTATTGTGTTTATTTTAAGAGGTTTGATGATGATAGCTACATTATTTTATGTTTATATGTTGATGATATGCTTGTAGCTGGGTCTAACATGGATCATATTAAGGGGCTAAAATGCTAGTTAGCACATGCATTTTCTATGAAGGATTTGGGGGCAGAAAAACAAATCCTTGGTATGAAAATTTGTAGAGATAGGAAGAACAAAACATTGATGCTATCTCAGGCTAATTATGTTGAGAAGGTGTTGCAACGTTTCTCTATGGAGAATGCTAAAGCTGTTAGCACACCTATACCTGGTCATTTGAAATTGACTAAGGAGATGTGTCCTAAGATACGTGAAGAGGAGGATAAGATGTCCAAGGTACCCTATGCTTCAGCTGTAGGAAGCTTGATGTATGCTATGGTATGCACTAGGCCAGATATTGTCCATGCAGTGGGAGACATTAGCAAGTATATGAGTCATCTAGGATTTGGGCATTGGAATGCTATCAAGTGGATTCTCAAATATTTGAGAGGAACATCCAATAAGTGTTTACACTTTGGGGCCTCTACTATTGATTTATAGGGCTATGTTGATTCAAATTTGGCTAGGGATATTGATACCAGGTAGAGTACTATAGGTTATGTCTTTACTATTGGTGGGGCAACCGTGAGCTGGGTTTCTAGGTTATAGAAGATTAATGCTCTATCCACTACAGAGGCAGAGTATGTTGCTGCTATAGAGGTAGCCAAAGAGATGATATGGCTTTAGTTTTTCTTAGAAGAATTGGGACATCCTCAGGAAGATAATTATTTATTCACAGATAGTCAAAGTGCCATTCATCTTGCAAAGAATTCAGTTCTGCATTCTAAGACCAAACACATCTAGTTGTGGTACCATTTCATTCGATCAGTTTTGGAAGATGGAAAATTAAAGCTAGCAAAGATACATACAAATGACAATCTAGTAGATATGTTGACAAAGGTTGTAACAAGGGAGAAGTTGAACTCCTCTTTAGTTTTGGTTGGTCTTCTAGACCAACCATAAATAAAAGAACAACAGAGTCCAAGTTGGTTTGATCTAGTGGGAGCCCCATGTGGTAGTAGTATTTCTACAAGATCAGTCTCTAAGTGGGAGATTGTTATTTAGTGTGGAGCCTGATCAGTCCCCAAGTAGGAGATTGTTAGATTTTGGTGACTGATTAGGAAAGTATTGTACATACTTCATAATTAGTGGGAAAAAAAAATTGTAATATTCATAGATTTTCCATTATTAGATTTGCCACTAAAGTTATGGCTAATTTATGGCCGACATGTTATAACCCTAAAGTGGTTTAATACATGTATAAAAAGGTTTAGGGTTGGGTATTTTCATTATGTTGTGATTCAAAATTGGCTCTTGTGGTGGTATTGAGCTGTAAGGGATTATAGATTGTAATCAGGTTGTAATCATTGGATAGTAATAATATTGGACTTGTTGTTTGGTGGATGTAACCCAAGGATTGGGTGAACCACGTTAAATCTTGGTACCTTATGTTCATTTCTATGTGATTTATTATTTTTTGTTATTAGTTATATTTGCATGTAGTTTTTATTTCTGTCTATGGTTTATCCTAATAGGGAGGCACTATCATGATGAGAATAAGTGCATCCATTAGAATTGAGAAGGAAAATGATGAATAAAGAAAAGAATTAAAGAGAACCAAAAAAGGGAGAGAAGAAACTACACCCTAAACTAGTCTAGGAAAAAAAAAGTGCATCAATAAGAGAACACAAAGTCCAAAAAAGATGGAAGAATAGACAAATATTGACTCAAGAAGATAATCATCCTCACCTAAATAAAATAAAAGTAAGGATGATTCAACAAGAAAGAGAAAAAGTGAAGATGAAGCCAATAAGAATCAAGCACCTATATAGAAAAGATCAAACCTATCTATAGGTGAATTTGTGCCAAGGTTAGCATAACCTATAACTAGAGGTAGTAATTCTACCTCTTCACTTTAAATTGAGGATATAAATAATGACATCATTCACAATGGAAAATATAACACACTAAGATATAGATATTCACTTATGAGTGAGAAATATTAGAACAATATCATAATAATTGTACAAGTTAGTATGAGGACTTTCAATAGAACACTTACAATGGTGATGAAAGTTCTACCAAAAGAATTGGTAATTATTATACTCAATAAGTGGTGAACTAGTGTTTCCCAACTCAAAGGAATTATTGATGACATACTCACAATGGTTAGACCAAAATACACTCCAATGGAAATAAAAACATATGTGGAAGCATACCTCAAAGAGTTGTGAACATGAGAAAATGTTTCATTAATCACGACAAGAAAAGAAATAGAAATGTTTGAATATGAAAATAGAAGTTGGAAATTGATAGAAAATAAAATGGAGATAATATGTTCATAGAAACCAACCAAACAATACAAATATCTAACCAAAGAATATTTTAATGACAAGGGAAAGCAGAATAAAATCACATTTGGTGGCCCCAGTAGAGTAGTAAAGTTTGAGGGTTATGTTGAGGAACTAATAGAAGAACTTGTTAACTTCAACCCTCTAACCTTTCTAAGGAGAGAAGAATATGAAACAACCTGTACTAAAATTATTCTAGATAGTGAAGTATCACCAGGTTTGCTAAATCTACAAGTCACTCCAATAACATAGGAACAAGGCTAAACTAAGACCCCCAAATAAACCAAGCTACTTGAAGAATCTAATATGGATAAATCATGCACAATTCATCATGAAGAAGGAAAGAATGAAGGAGCTACTCAATTGAGTAAGCATATAGAGTTTTAACATGTAGAAGAAATTTCATTAAAAAGTTCATAAAAGGAGAGGACAAAGATGAAAGAAGTTGAAAATGAGACATGATAGAAACACCTCTATAGGAACCTATTTCAAGGTGTGTATAATAGGAGGTTGGCTGACCAACCAAGAAATCCACTTGAGGGAAGCTAAGAATGATAGGTGGAGTGACACCGAGGCTCAAATTCTCAATAAGGCCAAAATCCAAAAAGATAAATCTTTAACATGGAAGACATTAACTAGAGAAAGTATAGGAGAAAAAGGAGAAAAAGTAGAAGTATGACATCTTTAAGTTTTGAAGATGAGGAAGAACTATTTGAGTAACATGCTCAAGAAGTAGAGAGCCTCAAGAAGATATAGGAAGAATTGGAAAATAATGCAAGGAATGTCAAGGAGATGAGAAGTGAAGATCTTGATCATCATAATCACTTATTGTACAAACTCAAAGAAATAAATAAATATCACTTGAAACAAGAATGAGAATGCACTTTTATCAAAGAAAGGGTAGTAGTAAAAGGACTAAGAGGTGTTGACAAAAATGCAACTATGGTAGGTCTCATTGATCAGCTTGAGAAATTAATCAAGATGGAAAAAATCAATAAAGTAATAGGTGAAATTAGTAAGAGGGAGAAAAAGGAGAATCTCAAGAAACTCATTGAGAAAAACACCCAAGAACTTGTGTGTGTAAGAAATATTGTAGTACATTTGTTGGAGGACATATCTCCAACAAGTTCATAGAACTTTCTAATCAATCTAAATGATACTCTAAAAATTTCAAATGTGATACTATAGTTCACTCAAGCAACATTCAGTGTAATAACAAGTTCAACCATCACATATATCAGCCAAATTCAAGAAAATATTCATTTGATCAATTGGGTCACCACAAAGCAACATAACTAGACCTCAACACTATTTGAGTTGTAATATTTCACATTCCTCATAATAGGAATTATTCAAGCCCATATTTAGAGGTAGATAATATTCTATCGATAGGCCTTGTAGACACCATTAAAGATATGGAAAATTGCCTACCCAAGATCACCAATATGTTATTAGCACTCAAGAACCTCCCAAATTTGTGGATGACATAGTTGGATTTTGTCAAGGCTAGGTACCCTTTTTCATTGATGAAAAAAAGAGAAGATGAAATGAGAAGTAGGAAAAAAGTGGGAGATGAAAAATAGTAAAAGGTGGAGATGAAAAACAAGATCAAGGGAGATGAATGATGATAGGGGAAGATGAACACAAAAGGAGTGATAATAATAATGAAAGAAGCACTAGGAAGTTGAAATGACAACAAGAAGAAGAAATAAAAAAGTAGATAAGAATAATAGAATATGTTATGGAAGGGAACATAAAATGGAAATTTTCATTTATTTGTAAAGATTCTACTAGTATGAATCTCAACAAGATAAAGTATGAAGATGATCAAATAGAGGATCACATTTTTTCCATCAATGCCAAAGGGGGAGATTTTTAACCAAATTGGTCACATTGGCACAACAAAGGGAAGTTGGTGTCATAAATATTTTACACACCAAAAGTGTTATCATTGATTGAAAAATGGTCAAGAAGAGAACACAATATCCTAAGTACTAGTAGTCATCTTCACCGATTTGCAAAGGAGATGAAGAAAAGATGAAAATTGTCATATTTAGCATGAAGAGTCATCATTGTGACATGGCCAAGAGGGTTAGTATTCTAACAAGAATGACATAATATAGTCAAGAAAAATGAATTGAGGCCAAACCAAGACTAGACTAAAATAGCTACCAGTCTAGACCCTATGGTGAAGGTATCATAGGTTGTTCATGGACCACTCAGAAGTGCAATTAAAATTTTGAATTAACTCATTTGACTAAGATAATCTTCTAGGGTTTTGACACCTAAAAATAAGATGACCAGATGCATCTAAACTATTCATCAACACATAGGATGTGTGTGTGTGTGTGTGTGTGTGTGTGTGTGTATGTGTGTGTGTGTGTGTGTGTGTGTGTGTGTGTGTGTGTGTGTGTGTGTGTGTGTGTGTGTGAGAGAGAGAGAGAGAGAGAGAGAGAGAGAGAGAGAGAGAGAGAGAGAGAGAGAGAGAGAGAGAGAGAGTCAGCTAGTGAAAGTGTGTAGAAAAGAGAGAATTATAATATGATCCATATAACTAGTTCCAAGAATGAATACAATGAAGAATAGGAACTTTTGTGTAGAGGATCAAGATGTAAAGCTACATCCACCCATAAGTAGAACTTGTGCACTGCTAATAAGGGCAAACATAGAGAACAAAAGAGTGATATTGTGAATATCACATAGCACGCCCAAGAGGAAAACAAGAGATACATTATCATCAAAATGTTTTCACTATAGATCTATTAGGAAAGGAGTGCTACACATATTAGATCACATTTTATTTCTCTTTAAAAAGTAGTAATTATTTTGTAAGCTCTTAATAGAGCATGATTCAATAGAAAGCATATGTTAAATCCTTTATGTAGGTGCCTCTTAGAAGGAGTGCTAAATCCCATAACCAAGTAGCCTTAGTAGGCTAACTATAACCCTAATAGGTTACTAAGAATTTTAACCATATGTGTTTTTAGAAGGAGCAATATGTATCTCTTAATTGGGAATCCTTCTATTTGCAATAAAAGGCTAGTGGGAGCATTATCACCACCACTGTTTTCATCCTATCATCAAGGGTTTCCATGTATGAAATATATGTTTCCATTGATGAATTATTTTGTGTGTAAAATTATGTGTTTCTATTTTAATGCATTCATAATTGTGTTAGTGCTCAAGTGGTTGTTGTAAAATATATTTTGAACAGTTGAGAGAATAATTAGTTTTGGAGTCGATACTGATTCATCCCCCCCCTCCCTACTCCCTTCTCCATTTTAGTTGGGACCAACATATGCATATACATACACACATACATACTATATATGTTTATGTGTATGTGTATACATATATGTGTCTATTACATATATATGTGTTTAGGATAATTACACGAAATTAATGAACATAAAGGAGGGGTGTAAGCGAACACCATTTTTAATAAATTAGGTAAACTTGAATTTTGAGGAGATGTTTGAGGGTCATCCACTCAAAATAAAAAAATGTGAAAAAATTATAAATTCTGTTACTCTAAATCTACTTCCTAATCTACTAAAAAATTAAAATTAAAATTAGGTGGCTCAAACCTTACGTGCACAAAAACTAGTTTCAATTTTTAAAGAAAAATATAACATATTCATTTTTGTACACTACACAAAAGACATAGTTATATTGAGAATTTTGCAAATCCCTTGGGTAGATGATAGCTAAGAGTTATATCTAGAAATTGTGTATTTTTAAAAAAAATTCTAATGAGTATTGTTATTTTAATGAATTTTTGAAGTGAGTGTATCCTAAGATTCTAGTATGTGTTCATGTATCGGGCATAACTTGCATAAAAATAATAATAAATGATTTTTTTAAAAAGTGTATCAAGTGAAGTGCAAAACCCCACTCTCTCTCCTTGACCCCCTAAACTCTCTCTCTATAACCCATAATCCATCTCTCTTTATGGCCCATAACCCCTAGCACATCTCTCTCACCCCTAATCCTCTCTCTCTCTCTCTCTCTCTCTCTCTCTCTCTCTCTCTCTCTCTCTCTCTCTATGACCTATAACCCCTCTCTTTAACCCTTGACCCCTAATGTGTCTCCTTCTAACACCTAACCCCTCTCTGTAACTTCTACCCCTCACCTCTCTCTCTCTCTCTCTCTCTCTCTCTCTCTCTCTCTCTCTCTCTCTCTCTCTCTCTCTCTCTCTCTTTCTCTCTATTTATCTATCTATCTATGTGTGTGATGTATAACCTCTCTCTTTAACCCTTGACCCCTAATGTCTCTCTCTCTCTCTATCTAACACCTAACCTCTCTCTTTGACCCTATTGCCCCACTTTTTATTTTCGAACCAATTTGAAAAAGTGACTTCTTGTGTATAGGTGACAAGAGCATAGTCTTAGTTTCATTTGAGTCTAGGTCTAAGTTGCTTTAGGTAAGGAAAATATCTATTGGATATTCCCTTTTCTCCCTCTTCTCATTCATAGTCAGGTGGGTTTTCATTTTGATGAGTGATATTATAGGTAGGTTAGTGCCTAGTCCAATAGAGATTCATTTTACTCATTCAAAGATCAACTAAATCTATGGCATATCACTATTTGAAAAATTGATATAGATGGAAAGTTGAAAATCGTCTTCTCCTTAGAGGGTTTCTTACCCATGAGGATGATTTCTCATGAAAGGTACTAAATTATGCATGTGTATCAAAAACATGCAAGTAAAAAAGCATCCTGTAGTCCATCAATGTTTTCATTTATGATTATGACTCTATAATATGGTTCAAATTCATTGTGACCCCCATAATCATTCTTGGTGAAAAACTCAAATCTAACTTCTCCTGAGTGGGTTTTCAACCCATGAAGTTAGTTTTCTAAAAAGGCAATTTGGAATGAAAAGGGATGTTAATTAGTCCTTAAAAAGGTCTTTGTACCTCATTTAGACATTTCTAACTTTTAGAAGGGTGATGTCCAAAATCTTATTGAAAAAAGAAACATTAGTGAAGAAATAGAAACTGTCTTCTCCTCAACGAGTTTTCAACCCATGAGGATAGTTTCCTAAATTTCAAAGAAAAATCAAGTTAATGATCAAGTTTGATTCACAAGTTGTATTTAGAAAATCTCAAAATGATACTAAAGCAAATCAAACCATTATGGAAAAGAAATTATTGTAAGGATCTCAATTGGTAGACATTCTCCCATGGGGTATCTTGATGGTAGCTTTTTGAAACTTAAGAAAAATAGAAAAGTAAGAAATGTGTTTACAAAAAGTTACCATTGAGTTCAACAGAACATTGAAAAGACCCCTAAAAGGTCTGTTGAGGATTCACATTTACTACTCAACAGGATTTTTCTTAAATTCCATCTGTGTGGTGTGAGTTTTATAGAACAATGGATGAATCAAGGGTCTCATATATAGAAACATAAATATTTGAATGAGCTACCACTTTTTATTTGAACTGTTATTTTGTTAAACATGTATAGCATTTTGAAAAACCAATGATTATTGTATTCATTATTCCTTTCATCTCTTCTATTCAAATCTTGTTCACAAAATCATGGCAACCAGGTTCACAGGTTTTGATAGATTGACTAGAATCAAATCCCAGTTGCAGAATTTTACAAATACTTCACTTCTATAACATGGAGGATTTTCAAAAGAGAGTAAAGTCTAAACGGATTCACCCCATCACTAAGAAACTTTGAGGATGCAAGTTACTTGAAGCCACTAGATTTCTAGTTACAGTTCAAGCCGCATAGCTGATTTACAAGTGCATACATCATTACCACCTAGAGATAAGGTAGATTGTGGTGCCTAATGACATAGTGTTAATTTCAATTGATAGTAAAATTGTAGTAAATTGCCTCCATGTGCCAGAGTGGGAAGAATTCTTAGACTTGACTTTTGAGGAAGCCCTTTCTATGTTCTTCACAAAGAAGATGACCTGGAGGAATGAAATCATGTAGACATGGTTCTAGAAACCAAGAGGTGCTAAGAGTAAAATTCCTAAAACCTTGTTTGGGACCAACCTCAAACCAGAGATTATTGATATTTTGGTTCTCCTACATAGGTTGAAAGGTGAGGTAGAAGCATTAAATTTTGTTGACAGTATTTCTTGTTAGTACAAGTCATTTCCTTTGACACTAAATACATTGATTGGGCTCAAGGGGTAAGAAATTTTTTATCCAATGCTCTCTAAGAAACCAAATTTTATAATACATTATATATGTCTTATTTCCTGATTTATATGTTAGCCTCGTTGCAACTATGGCCAGGCTTTAGAGATTTTTCTTGATGATGTGAAATCTTTTGAGTTTATCCATGCTTATAGTTAAAAAATAGTTATGCAGAGTATGTGAAAGTAAATGATGCATTTACTATGAAGATTTTTAGGGAGCTACAAGGATGTCTAGAGAGGACATTTAGTGCTAAAGTCATGGCTACTATCAACCAGTTTGGGAGTTATTTCATTCAATTCTCATCTTTCTCTTATTTGTATCTTGTAGCCTTCGATGGATTCCCCTTGAAGCTACCAAGGTATCCTAGTGACATGCTCAAGTTGATTGACGTTGTGAGGCAATCCCTTCAAGTGAATATATTGAGTGGGAGCTTGAAGAAGAAAGGATACAAATTTTCCATGAAGGTGGGGGCTTTTGGCTGTGACACCCTCTTTGACACCAAGAACATGTTGAAGGTATTTGAGAAGAAGTATAAGCTAGACATGTATGAGGTCCTGAGGCCCATGTGGGACCCAAATGGGTATGCTAGGGATATTTTGCAGATAGGAATTATGATAAAACATATCACCACCATTGAAGATTACTAGGCCAACTACAAGGATGAGTTTGAGAGTCATGATCAAGCCTTCGCTAGATTAATAGTTGATTAAGTGAAGATATACAAAGTTAAAATTGATGTAGAAGGGGTGGAAGATGATGGCCAAAATATGTATAGCAACACTTACCAGACTAAGCTCAAAAGTAGTCCCATAAGCTCAGAGCCTTATGAAGAAATTAGGGGGGAGCTAGCTATAATGATGGCTCAAGTCTACAAGAGGACTAGAAAATGGATCAAATGGACCACAACTTGGAGAAGTCAGAGAAAAGGAACATCTATTTAGGCTTCCCCAAAAGTAGCAGTAGCTTCCTCTTCTCAAAGTGGTGCATCAGGTGCAACCTTATCTATTACTCAAGGGCCGATACAACCATCAAGTGGAACTTACCAACCTCACAAAAAGAGCATTCCTCTTGCCTAAACTTGTCAAGATAGTTCTCTACTAGTAATTGGAACAAATATATAAGTGAAGAGAAAGAAATTTGAGGAGATTATATATAGTGAAATTGCAATGGCTCTCTACCATAGCAATAGCCCTATACCATCTATAAATTCTCCATTACTCTAGCCAAGTAGCCCCCAAGTACATGTGGTCAATCTTGGAGATGGTGGGAGAAATGAGAGTGATTCCACATAACCTAATGAAGCTACAAAGTAGCCAACAAAGAAAGAGAAGGGCCTTGAAACTTTGAAGCTTATTTCTTAGGCTCTAAAAAATCCTTTCTCCTTAGCCGCCAAGATATTGAATCTAGTAAAGAGGAAAATGTTCAATGTAGATACATTTGGTACAACATCTAAGGTAACTGGTACCAATTCATGGTTTGAAAACACCCTAGATAGAAAGAAGTAGATAGAGGAAGGAGTCCCAAACAAAGAAACCTTGTCTCTAGCTATTTGATCTGGATCAGCTTTGAGCAAGGTCAAGAAATAGAAGACTCTATCAATTCTCTGATGAGATTTTGATATAGGGCACCTAACTATGCAGATCATGAAACCCGCTAAGGAGGGAAGTGTTGGAATTATAGATGGAGTAACTGAGAGGGGGGGTGAATTAGTTACCACAAAAACAAATCCAAATCCCTTAGATATCTTAAATGACTAGTTACTACTAATACTTGGAAGCCACATAGAAAAAATGTTGTAACTCGGTAGATTAACTTGTTACTATTCTTTAAGCATTTACCATTATTAACATGCATGCAAAAGTAAATAAAATGAACACAAGAAACACCAGATTTAATGTGGATACCCAATATGGAAAAAACCACCAAGTAACTAGCTACCAATTTTCACTCTTCTAAAGTGAGCCCTATTAGGGGCTAACTTTGTTAGAAGTTACAAAACACACTATTAGTTGTGACCATGTTAGAGGATTTATTCACCCAATTAGGGGTGGCCTTGCTAGAGTTTTTTAGAATAATTCAACTGAACTATCCACCTTGTTAGAGGATTTACAAAATGGTTGTTAAATGAACTCTATTAAGAGATTTTGAAATCACTGCTACAATGGTTAGAAAGTAACAATCAATTGACTTGAATAAGATGTAATTGAATTTGCTGATTACAGATCTCTATTCTGAACCATTACATCCTCCTTGATGAAATGTAGCTTTTATGCACCTCAATGATCTCTGATCATCCTTCAAAATTTTCTCTCACAATAATTAGTCCACCTTCACATTCATATCACATCAAATTCATCCCACTTAAAATTCACAACTTGACCTCTCATATATACCATTCAGATTATCAAGTCAGCTCAATTACAAGTTACAATAACTTATAAACCATACACCAGTCAACTATAAATATTATATTAAAAAAAAAAACTTTATTTCCCAAAATAATGAAATCCTTCATTGGCCAACCCTACTCAGTAAACACTACTCCAGAAACAATTTCCTAAGTTAACAATCTCAACTTGGTTAACACTACAAATTTTGTGAAATTCTTTGGCTGTCGAGTGAACTTGGTAAGAACTAAATTTCCTTTGTTGACCATGAGAGCTCGGTAAGAACTGTTCTCTACCATATTTTCCTTTGATGATCAAGTAAGCTCAGTAGACACTAAATTTCCTTGCTAACCTTGAAATCTTGATAACAAATCTTTGCACAAGGTAAAGTCTGAGAATGCTCGATAGACACTATGAATCTTCTTGAAAACCAACTAAGCTTGGTAGACTCTATCTTTTGTCTTGCTGACCAACTGAGCTCATTAGACTCTAACTAATAACTGATATGACATTTGTGTAACATCAAAGACAAAACACAATTGAACAATTATATCCAACAATCTCCCTCTTTGGCATTGATGGCAACACAACATGTCATAGCAAAATGAAATTTGAAAAGAAGTCTTTTCTAATAGAATGCTTCTCCCTCTTACATTCTATTCCACAAACTTTAGTTGTCTATAGAAAAACTCTCCCTCGTTCATAGTAATCTCTCCTTCTTGCATAAACTCTCTTTCTTGAAAATTTCATAAATGTATGATAGTAAATTCTCCCTCTTTCACAACACATGCCAAAGACAACACAACTTAAATGAATTTTAATGTACCTTAAGTGCTAATTCATATGCAATGTCTTCATTACTTTTTTGCATCAACTGATAGATCTTCAACTCTATTCCTATTGATGCATGACTAAAACTATATTTTAGTGAGCTTTAGATAGGGGAATGACCCCTAAATTAGCTCTTAGATACAAGAATGCATCCTTAAGTAAAGGCTTTGTGAATATGTCAGCAATTTGTTCCTTTCTATGGACATATTCCAATCTGATCTCCTTATCTTGCACCAATTCTCTGATAAAGAGATACTTTATAGCAATATGCTTTGTTTTTTAATTCATCACTGGATTTTTGGATATGTTAATTCCACTTGTATTGTCACAAAACATAACAACAGGTTCTTTGATTTCTTCCTTCATACCTTCCAATAACTAATTGAACCAAACAATGTTTGAATAGTTTACTGCTACTACAACTATTCTGCCTCTGTTGTGGATTGGAATGTACAATTTTTTCTTTTTACTTGTCTAGGAAACCAACCTCTTTCCAAGAAAGAAAGCTCCTCCAATTGTACTCTTTCTATTATAGATGTTTCCTACCCAATCTGCATCAGTAAACACTTTTAAATCATATTTCCTCCAAGTTTATACCATAATCCATAATCTTTAGTGCCTTTCAAATATCTCATGATCCTTTTGATTGCCATTATGTGATTTTCTTTTGGTTTTGCTGAAAATCTTGCTACAATACCAACTACAAGGGCAATATCAAGTCTTGTATGGACTACATACTAAAACTTTCCAATCATAGATCTATATGTCTAATCCACTTCATTTGATTCATCATCCTTGGTAAGTTTCAATCTAGTACACATAGGAGTCCCAACTAGTTTTTAGTCTTCCATACCAAACTTTTTCAGAATCTCCTTGATGTATTTTGATTGAGTGATGTCGATACCATTCTTATTCTACTGAATTTGAAGACCAACAAAGAATTTGATCTTACTAAACATTGACACTTCAAATTCCTTGTTCATTTGTTCCAATAATTCTTTACATTGATCATCATTTCCTGTAAACAAAGAATCGTCCAGAAATATTTCTACCAAAACAATCTTATTATCTATTCCTTCCTTGATATACAAGCTACTATTATCATTAGTTCTTTGAAAACCAATATGAATAAGATAGTTATGCAATCTCTCATACCATGCTCTAGGAGCTTGTTTTAGACCATATAATACTTTATGTAATTTGTAGACCATTTTCTTCTTGTCTGGATCAATAAAACCTTTAGGTTGTTCAATGAAAACCTCTTAATCCAGTATACCATTGAAAAATGTTGACTTGACATCCATTAGATAAACTTTGAATATTTTGTATGCAGCATATGAAAGTAAGGTCCTAACACCTTCCAATCTTCCAATAGGAGCAAAAGTTTCTCCATAGGCTATTCCTTCTTCTTGAGAGTATCCTTTGCATACTAGTCTAGCTTTGTTTCTTAACACTTTACCATCTTCATTTAACTTGTTTCTAAATACCCACTTAGTTCCAATCATATTTTTTCCTTTAGGCCAAGGCACAAGAGTCCATGTTTTGTTTTTCTCTATCTACTCTATCTCTTCATTCATAGACTCAATTCAAATTCCATTTTCTAATGCATCTTTGACATTTCTAGGTTCAAAATCAGCAAGTAAAAAAGTACCTTTCAACTTATTTCTTTTCATAGTTCCTTCAAATTTATCTCCAATGATCTGATCTAGTGCATGATGTCTCCTAACATACTTAGCTAATATAGGTTCCTTGCCTTTTGAATGCATTGAATTTTCATCCTCTTGCACTTCATCTTCAGGTTTTGACTATTTTTTCCATAGCTTGGGTCCTTTAGACTTGATAGGCATTGGCTTGGTAGCATCAAAATGTAACTCAATTTCTTTTAACTTGGTTTAAGCTTCCTACAACTTAGTTACTAAAGACTCAGGAGTAGAAGATTCTTGATTGATAGGTGTATCTGACACTGTATTAGGTTCAATGAAAACAAATCTCATGTAGTCCTATGGTTCCCTTTTGCTTCCTTCTTTAGTTCTTTTTGCAAACTTATCAACTTTCACATGTGCACTTTCTATGACTTTGTGAGTAGACAAACTCAAACATCTATATGCTTTAGTCTTGCAAGAATATCCTAAAAATATTCCTTCATCACCCTTCACATCAAACTTACCTTTTCTAGATTCTTTCAAAATGTAACATTTGCTTCCATATACTTTTAGATAACTTACATTGGGTTTGTAGCCATACCATAACTCATAGGGGTTTTGAATGAGTCATTCTTTAGCTATACTTGGTTCAAGGTATGAACTATAGTGCTGATAGCTTCCTTCTAGTATTTGATAGCAATGCTCTTTTCAATCATTAAGGTTCTTGCACAGTCCATGATACATATGTTCCTTCTTTCAGCTACTCCATTTTGTTCAGGAGTTCTAGGTGTTGAAACCTTCCTTTTAATTCCCTTTTCAGTGTAAAAGTTATTGAACTCATGTGAAATGAATTCACCACCTTTTTCTAACCTTAAGCATTTCAATCTTTTTCCTATTTCCTTCTCTACTCTATCCAAATACCATTTGAACTTCTCAAATGCTTCTAATTTCTCTCTTAGGTACATGACAGTCATCATTCTTATGTAATCATCAACAAAAAGAATGAAAAAATTTTCACCATTATAACTTTCAATTCCAATAGGTCTACACAAGTCATTATGCACAATTTCTAAAACTTCTTCAAACTGAGAGTTCTTACTTTTAAAACTAGTCTTTCCCATCTTGCCAATTTGACAGTTCTTGCATAGACCAACCTCAAGTTTCTTTATGTTAGGAATGCCTCTTACTTTTTTGAATTTACTTATTTTTATCGAGTTATCAATGTTCACATGACACAACCTCCTATGCCATAGCCAACTTTCTTGAATTGCAGAAACTCTAATTCCATAAATGGGAAGTAGTGTTCTAAGAACTTTACTTATAACTATTTCCTCCTTGATATCTCCTCTAGAAGCTTTGGTTGCACTAACACTTGCTTTAACTCTTTCAACATATTTTGCAATATTTTCATCTTCTCTCATCCTCATTTGATCAAATTGACCTCTCAAACTTTCTACTTTGGCTCTTCTCACATTATCATCACCTTCATAGATATCTTTTAGCTTGTTCCACATTTTAAAAGTAGTTTTTCAATCTTTGATATCATCAAATTCTTTAAAGCTTAGGGAAAATGCAATATCTATCATCATGTTGTTGTGAGTCTTCTTTTCAGAAATATCATTGATTGATAATGTGCTAGTAGGTTTTACATATTTTGCATCAAGGTACTTTAGCCCTATATCACCAATAGAAGTTAGATGATGTCTCATCAATCCCTGCCATGTTGAGAAGTTGTCCCTATTAAGTCTTAGAATTTCCCTCTTGTAAGACATCCTAATCTTTACCTTAGATCCTTGAAATCTTTTCCTGCAAGCACCAAAATCTCTAATACCAATTGTTGGAATTATAGATGGAGTAACTAAGAGGGAGGGTGAATCAATTAGCACAAAAACAAATCTAGATCCCTTAGATGTCTTAAATAACTAGTTCCTACTGATACTCGGTAGCCACATAGAAAAAATGTTGTAACTCAGTAGATTAACTTATTATTGTTCTTTAAGCATTTACCTTTATTAACATGCATACAAAAGTAAATAACATGAACATAAGAGACACCATATTTAACATGGAAACCCAATATGAAAAAAACCACCAAGTAACTAGCTACCAATTTTCACTCTTCTCAAGTGACCCCTATTAGGAGCCAACCCTGATAAAGGTTACAAAACACACTGTTAGGTGTGACCTATTAGAGGATTTATTCCCCCTATTAGGAGTGGCCTTGCTAGAGGTCTTTAGAAAAATTGAAATGAACTATCCACCTTGTTAGAGGATTTACAAAATGGTTGTTAAACCAACTCTGTTGAGAGGTTTTGAAATCACTGCTACAATGGCTAGAAAGTTACAATGAATTAACTTGAATAAGATGTAGCCAAATTTTCTAATTACAGATCTCTATTCTACACCATTAGATCCTCCTTGATCAAATATAGCTTTGCTCCTCCTTAATGATCTTTGATCATCCTTGAAAATCTGCTCTCACAATAATCAGTCCACCTTCACATTCATATCACATCAAATTCATCACACTTAAAATTCACAACTTGACCTCTCATATATACCATTTAGATTATCAAGTTGGCTCAATTACAAGTTACAATCACCTATGAACCATACATCAGTTGGCTAAAAATATTATATTAAACAAATAAACTTTATTTCCCAAAATAATGAAATCCTTCATTCGCTGACCCTACTCGGTAAACACTGCTCCAGAAATAATTGCCTAAGTTAACCATCTCAACTTGGTTAACACTGCAAATTTTGTGAAATACTTTGGCTGCTAAGTGAACTTAGTAAGAACTATTCTCTTCCATATTTTCCTTTGATGATTGAGTAAGCTCGGTAGACACTGAATTTCCTTGCTAACCTTGAAAGCTCAGTAACAACTATCTACACAAGGTAAAGTCTGAGAATGCTCAGTAGACACTGTGAATCTTCTTGAAAACCAACTGAGCTTGGTAGACTCTATCTTTTACCTTTTTGACCAGCTAATCTTGGTAGACTTTGACTAATAACTGATATGATATTTTTGTAACATCAAAGACAACACACAATTGAACAATTGTATCCAATAGAAAGGATTGAAGATTTGACTATTGGTAATTTCACCTTGTAATCTCTAGACCTTAGAGAATTTAACCACGACACTAAGGTGGGCCTTTAGAAGTCAACAAATGTGGTGATTGAGGAAGAGTTAGAAGGCCTCAAGCTTGTTGAAGTATGAATGAAATCTAAAATCCATGAAATTAATCATTTCATCAAGCAACTAGTTGCCCTGCTAGCAAGCATATCTAGAGTTTCTCCTACTAATGATCCTACAACCATGGATATTTAGACTATCATTTCTCAATTACAATAAGAAAAAAATTTCAAAGAAATCGTAGAGAGTGGAGTGAGAAACTTAAGTCTAAAGGACTTGAACTAATTGTGCAACTTGGAAATGTAGTATTAAGGCTATAGACAAAGAAAGATAATATCTCTGCCAATAGACACACCTTATCAGTTGTGAGAGTAAAAAATGAAGATTGTAATCTCTCTCCTAAATATTATTTAGATGAAGATCAAAGAAGTAGTAGAAGCTAAAATCCTACCAAAGGGAGATGAGTCTCTATTTGAATGGTTGAAAACATTTTAAGGCTAAGATGATCATGGCAAAATAGGATGAGCTAAAGGAAACAAACATCAAAGAAACAAAGGAGAAAGAGAAGGATTATGTGTTGTTGAAGGGCCTACATACCAATTCTTAGAATAGTGGACAAGGAAAAGAGCTAGTGGGAGTTGCTTTGATGAAGAATAAATTCTCTAGTTATCTAGAGTCTTTGATGGATAAGTCTATCACTCCTCAGAATAGAGTATCAGATCTCCAAAAGATTAGTGGGTGTATACACATGGCTATAGAAGAGATGTAAGAGTGATTGGGTGTTATTAAAGATATAGCAAGGGAGCATTCCAAGTGGCTTTTAGGATACACTAATGCCCATGGTCACAAACATGAGGAATTGATCCCAATCATTGTTGCTGCTAAAGCCTACAAAGCCAAGTTAGAAAAAGGAAAGAAGGAAAAGTGACTTATTCCTCCCTTTCACTTGTTGATGTAATAATTGTAACTAATAATTGGCTTCTTGCCATTTGTCAATTTAGAGGAGATGAACCAATTTATCCTATTTTGTAACAATCATCTCATAATCCTATATGTATTTAAATGCCATATTAATAAAAGGTCGACTAATTTTTGGTGTGAAATATTTAATGTTACAGAGACAAATTGAGGGTATTTTGTATTAATCATTCTTTTTCCATTCATTTCCATATTAGTTTTATGTTTCTCTTTTCATTTGAATTGAATCAAGGAATGAACATTGTTTTATTCCTCTATTTCAAAATAGTGAGCCGAAGATAATAGTATTGTTATTAGAAGTTCAAGAGAGATTCTTTTCCACACTTTTCTTTCAAATTAGTCTTTTCTATTCCTAGAATTAGAATCTTACTAATATCAGTTTAGTTGTAGATAGCATTCATTTCTAGGAATTATTAAACTTTTTTTTTTTATAAGATGTGTGAATCCATAAATTTGACTAATCCTAATACTAAAATCCTTGCCTAAGTTAGTTCCTATTTAGGCCTAACTTGGTTCACCTTTCCTATTCTTAGGTTAAGAACGTACCCCACTTAAAGTTAGGAACAAACATAATTCATTACAATTACAAATAAAATAGGGAGTTGTACCTAAGAATTCAAAGGAAAGTTAGTCACTTAGTAATAACTTCCCAACTATTGTAATTAGTTGTTGTGTACAAATATTGGGCATCCAAAGTGTAAAAGAAAAGAAAAATATGTTTACTAATAGACCCCTAACCTATAATCTCTCTCTCTCTCTCTCTCTCTCTCTCTCTCTCTCTATATATATATATATATATATATATATATATATAATCTAAATCATAAATTTTAACCCCTAACCCCTTTGTCTCTCTATCTAAATCATAATCCTTAACCCCCCCTCTCTCTCTTTTCAAAACCCTATGTATATCTATCTAATTCCTACCCCTAACCCTCTCTCTCTCTCTCTCTCTCTCTCTCTCTCTCTCTCTCACACACACACACACACACACACACACAAAAACTCCTAAACTCTCTCTAATCCCTAACATGTAACCTATCTCTATAACCCCTAACCCATAATATCTCACTCTAACACCTAACCCCTCTCTTCAACCCCTAACATATAATCTATCTCATATATCTCTCTATGACACCTAATCCCTAATCTCTCTCTCTCTAATACCTAACCCCCAATCTCTTTCTAACACCTCATATTGCAAATTTTCATCTATTTTTTTATATCATAAAGATATTACCTATATTTCATATATAGAGGTCTTGATGAGATTTTGTTCCCCACCACCCTCTCTCTCTCTCTAACCTATAACCCCTCTCTTTAATCCCTAACCCCTAATATATCTCTCTCTAACACCTAAGCCCTCTTGTTGACCCCTAACCTAACCTATAATCTCTCTCTTTGACACCTTACCCTTAACCCTCTCTCTCTCTCTCTCTCTCTCTCTCTCTCTCTCTCTCTCTCTAACCCCTAACCCCTTTGTCTCTCTATCTAAATCCTAACCCTTAACCCTACCCTCTCTCTCTTTTCAAACTCCTATGTCTCTCTATCTATTCCTAACCCCTAACCCCCCTCTCTCTGTCGCACACACAAACTCCTAAACTCTACCTCTCTCTCTCTCTCTCTCTCTCTAACATGTATCCCCTAACCCCTAATGTCTCTCTCTCTAAAACCAAACCCCTCTCTTTGACCCCTAACCTATAATCTCTCTCTGACACCTAACCCCCAATCTCTCTCTCTAACACCTTAACCCTAACCCCTCTTTGTAACTCCTACCCCCTATTCTCTCTCTCTCTCTCTCTCTCTCTCTCTCTCTCTCTCACACACACACACACACACACACACACACACACACGCATACACCTAAGAATAAAATAGGTGCCCCATTCCTCTAATAATCCTTTGAAAGCATTTGAGATATGAAACCAGATGTCTTTCAATAACAGAAGACTCATATTAGTGAAGAAGCCATCATTTACCCCTAGCATACATGTGAAAGTATTTGTTAAATAGAAACAATGGCTAATACCCTCATGGGGGCTAACTCTTTACACTCTAACTTATTATCATCATACCATTCTTAGTTAAACTTGGAGTCCCTAGTGTATACTAAGCAGTTAGCCACACTAGGTAGGAGGTCATCACTAATGTTTTCTCCCACTTCTTTGATCTTCTGTCTAAGTCAAATATATCTATAATGTCTAGAACTAGCCTTTGATTGAGTGTGATACAAGATCAACCCGATTAAACTGAATGACCTATGTTTTAATGCCAATAATGAGAGATGGATTCATGTTGAATCACTACTCATGAAACATGGGTCAATGAGTTTGACTCAAAAATCACATAGTTAAATCCTGATAGCAATATCACAATTTGACTAGCTATGGAAATTATCTCCTACTTATCCATTGATGTCACCCTTACTATTGACTATGCTGACATCATCTTTCTAGTAGCTGACATCATCTTTTTGAAAGCTAACATCATCTTCCTAGCTACTAATGTCATCAAATTGGTGGCCAAAATTTTTTCTTGGTGAAGGCCAATTAACGACCATACAGCCATCAAATTTTTTCCCATGTCTATAATTTTCTAGAGAATTCCTTTTTTGGACCTACAATTGGATTTTTGGCCATAAGGCACAACACTTGGTGAAGTTTTTGCAAATGGGGTTGCAAGCTCTGGGTTTAACCATGGAGGAAACTCCGTAGTTAAGCACGCTCAAGCTGGAGTTGTACTCGGATGGGTGACCTCTCAGGAAGTCCTAGTGCTTCACCCCTATGAGCATCACCTAGATCCAATGAGTGCTAAGTGTTCCATTTATTCTCATGAGAGATGGATTCATGTTGAATCACTACTCACGAAACATGGGTCAATGAGTTTGACTCAAAAATCACACAGTTAAATCCTGATAGCAATATCACAATTTGACTAGCCATGGAAATTATCTCCTACTTATCCACTGATGTCATCCTTACTATTGACTATGATGACATCATCTTTCTAGCAGTTGACATCATCTTTTTGGAAGCTAATGTCATCATCCCAGCTACTGATGTCATCAAATTGGTAGCCAAATTTTTTTCTTGGTGAAGGCTAGTTGACTACCATATGGCCATCAAATTTTTTCCCATGCAGTTGGATTTTTGGCCATAACTTGGGCATACATAGGTATTTTTCCAATCTGAAAGAAGCACTAAAAATTTGTTTCAAAGATGGAGACAATGGTGCTATTTTTGTTTCATTTCGAATTCATTTGAGTTTCCAATTTTGGCATTGAAGTAGTGTGTTCTATTTCAATATTCTTTGCATCTGTTATCAAAGTTCTTTTCTTAGTTTTCATGCTCTTTATAGTTGTTTTCTTTGGTATTTGAGGGATATCATTATCTATTGTGGGGGGGGGGGGGGGGGGGGGGTGGGGGAGGTTGGGGCTTATTTTCTTTTTTTGTAATTTAATTCAGAATAAGACCCTTCTACTTTTGTCTTCTTCTTTCTCTCAATGTCGGATCCTTCTATGACGTGGCTCATGCCACACAACTATCACACCTAGAAATCACAAATGACTAGGCTTCTCATGTCACGAGGTCTATGGTCATGTCTGGATGAGAACTAACCTATTCTACAATGCCCTTTTGAGGTTCTTCAGCACAGAAATAAAATGGATGAGGCCATGGGATTGATTGCACTGAACATCTAAAATAGTCTACTATTTCACTTGGATGGTTTGACCACTCCTCGGGCTATTTGGACCAAGTTCTACAACTTGTTTGGCATAGTGAATGAGTTATAGACATTACAGCTTGATGCAGAGTTAACTTCTTTGTCACTGGCTAGCTTCCCCACCATTGAAGACTTCTTGATGAATTTCAAATCTTTATGTATAGTCTTATAGGAATGTGGTAAAAAAAAAAAAACAAATGATGAGTATATTTTTTTGATACTCTCAAAGTTACAAGGATAGTATCAGATCTTTTCTTCCACTTTCTACTCCACTATGGATGCCTTGGGTAATAGACATCAGATTCCTTCTTTTGAGAAATTTTGTGGTTGGTTGACACAAGAATGAGCTAAAATCCAATAGGTGGATGCCTCTGGCTCTTCCAGCCAAACATTGGTTTCTTAGACTTCTCAAGGGAAACCAAAACAGAAAACCAAATTGAAGAAAGATACTCCAAAAACTAACGTGAAACCTCTAGCTAACCCTTCCAAGTGTAAATCTACTTTGAAGTCTACTAAGTCTACCTCCAAGACTAAGAAGAAATTAGCTGAGACCTATAGTTTTTATGGATAGTATGGACATCCCATTTGTAGGTGTTGGAAACATTTAGAGGCTTTAGAGGAAGCCATGTAGGAGCATCACATTTCAGCTCCTAAGTCTGCATCCCACCTTGTAGGGAAAGGTCATGCTCTTACTACATGAGCTATGACTTCTAGGCCTGCTTGGATTCTTGATTCTAGTGCCTCTTAGCATATGAAAAACCCTCAGCAGTTGGTCACCTCACTTGCTCCTTGTGCTACTTCACAGATTGATGTTGGAAACTCATCACATCTTTTTGGACACATGGGTTCTAGTTTTGTTACATTAGCTGGGGGTTCCTTTTGGGATGCACTTTTTGTCCCTAACATATCGATAAACCTATTTTCCATTTATTAGATTTGCAACTTTGGCTCTAGTAAGATAGTTGAGTTCTCACCACATGATGTGGTTATTCAAGATTTTCTTGATCTTGATATGACTGTGGCTACTAGCAGTGTTGACTCTACATCTCACCTCTACAGCTTTAATGGATTTGATTCCTCTTCTGACATAGGTTCTTGTCTTGTAGCACATGCAAATTTAGTAAGTAGACTTTGGCATGACCATTTTGGTCATGTTAATTATAGATATCTTCAGCAGATGAGCACACAGGCACTTGTTCTTGGGCTTCCCCAGATTTCCTGCACATGTGTTGTTTGCTAGGGTTGTGCACTTGGAAAAAAACATAGGGATCCTTTTCCAAATGTGATCCAATCATGCTTTGGAACCATTGGATTTTATTCATAGTGACCTCATGTCATTTTCCACTCCTATTTCAAGTGCCAAATATGTGCTTACTTTCATTAATGACTTCTCCAGATGTACATGGGTGTACTTTTTGAAGTACAAGTCTAATGTCTTTGATTCATTTCGAGTCTTTAAGACATTTTTTGAGAAGTATTCTAGTTTTTCTATTCAATTCATACACATAGATAAGTGGGGGGAGTATGTGAACCAAGCTTTCAGGGATCTTTTCTCTAAACATGGTCTTCAACATTAGTTTTTAGTTCCCTACACCCCTTAGCAAAATGGTGTGGTTGAATAAAAGAATACAACCCTTCGAGAGATGGCTAATTGTATAATTTTGTCTAGGTCCATGGATTCATGTTTTTGGGTAGAGGCAGTCAACTGTGCTAGCTATATTCAAAATTGGATGCCTCACAAGGTATTTCAAAATATGAGTCCTGAGGAGGCTTGGTCTCATGTCAAGCCTAATGTATCTTCATTCCAAGTTTTTGGTAGTGAAGAATGGGTGTTTATACCAAATGCTTAGAGGAGAGCCATGGAACAAAAGAGCAAATGCCTTATTTTTTTTGGCTACTACAAGGATGTTAAGGCCTATAGGTTATTTGATCTTGATTCTAGAGAGGTCCTATTTTGATGGGATGTCCAATTTGATCAGCACCTTCCTATAGTAGATACCCTATCTCCATATTCTACGTCACTTACCACTACTCCCTCATCCTTTCCACTCTCTTTTTTAGATGATAAGGATGATGATCATGTTGATCCCCATTTACCTTTGCCACAGGATCCTCCCTAGATGCCTAAATGGGCTCGAGCTATAGTTGAGGCTGGAGGATATCTAGCTAATGACCCTACCAGTTCCTATCACACCCGTTCACATACTATGGGTTCTAATCTTGTTAGTCATGCTATTTGTGATGATCCTTAGAAATTTGCAGTAGTGAAAGGACATCCTAAGTGGGATAGTGCAATGGAGGTGGAGTATTCTTCTTTGATGAAGAATCGTATTTGGGATCTTTGTTCTCTTCCTAAGGGAAGAAAGTTAGTGTGATGCAAATGGTTGTATCATACTAAGTTTTTGTTGATAGTTCCATTGATAGGAACAAGGCCCATCTTGTTGCATAGATTTTTTCATAGGTTGAGGGTATTGATTACACTAAGACATTTTCTCTTGTTGCCAACATAAATTCTATTCACCTTGTTTAATCCCTTGCAGCTTCTCAGGGATGGCCCATTTTTTAGATGGATGTAAAGAGTACATTCTTGCATAGTGATCTTACTAAGGAGATTTACATGGAGTAACCTTAGGGATTTGTGTAGGATTCCTCCTTGGTTTGTAGACTTTGATGCTCATTGTATGGTCTCAAATAGGCCCCTCGAGCTTGGTATGAGAGGATGGACTCTTTCCTGCTTTCTATAGGCTTTACTCACTGCCATTCTAATCCTACACTCCATATTTAGAATCTTAAGGATGAGATTTTGATACTTGTGCTATATGTTGATGATCTTCTTCTCACAAGTAGCTCATCCTCTGTGATTATGACTATCCAGAGAGCATTGATAGACCACTTTGAGATGATTGATCTGGGTTTTTTACACTATTTTCTTGGTCTCCAAATTGTTTAGTCCTCTACTGGCATTTTTGTTTATTACTAGAGGTATGCTCTTGACATGTTTTATTGCAAGCTTGCTATTTTTAGTCAAGTGTCACCTTGTCTACCTCTTGCCCTTCACCTTTAGTGGATCCTCTATTATATCGATAGTTGGTTGCAGCTTATGGTACCTAGAACATACTTATCTTGATCTCTTCTTTGCAATGGGTCTTGTCTCTTAGTTCTCACATGATTCTCATGAGAGTCATTGGCAAGCTTCTAAGCATATTTTGAGATACATTCAGGGCACACTGATGTATGGCATTCATTACGCATCAAAGACTCTTCACATTGTTGGCTACAATGACTCAGATTGGGCTAGTGATGTTGATGATCGGAGGTCTACTTTTGGCTTTTTTTTTTGTCTTAGCTCTAGTCCTATCACATGGTCATGCAAGAACTAGCATGCTCATGCACTTTCCTCTATAGAAATGGAGTATTGAGTAGTGATGCTTTCTAGTTAGGAGATTTTATGGCTTTGGTAGTTGATGACTAAGTTTGGTTTTCCTCTTAATCATCCCATTGTTTTGTGGTGCAATAATCAAAGTGTTATTCATATTTCCTACAACTTGGTGGAGCATCAACACACTAAACACATTGAGCTTCATATGCATTTCATTCTTCATCTAATCTAGGAAATTATTCTCTCTTTGGAGTACATTTCTATTGATGCACAAATTTTCGATATCTTCACCAAGTCATTTGCATCACCTCGCTATCTTCAATTGTAGTCTATGCTTGGGGTTTCGAAAGTTGTCCTGGGGGGGTCTTCTTGAGGCCTTCCTTCCTTTATGTTTTTTTAGCATGTTTGTTCTATCTCTTTTTGTAGAGGGGTTTTTCCCACTAAGTTTTCTCCTTTCTCTCCAATTTACAGAGATTTCCTTGTTTTCGGTACCTAATTAGGCCTTGTTGTTGGGACCCATTTTCTTGCTTTCATAGCTTTCCTAGGTTAGCTTCCTTTTGAGCTTTTCTTAAGGGGTGGTTTTAGAGTAATTATTTTGTTACGCTTATTAATTATATCATCTTGATTTAGCTAATTAAGTTGTTTATTACTATAGTTACTTAAGCTTACTCTTAGGTGTATATAATTAATATTTTATATTAATTATAATGTGCAAACCAAGTTTTCTTTCCCTTTAGGGCTTTGTTCACCTTTAAGGTTAAACCATTGTACTTCTTGTTTTCATAACTTGGAATACACTTTGGCTCTTACTTCGTTGAGATTTTCCAAGCTCTACTTTTTCATTTTCTGGTTTCTCTTTATTGTAGAATATTTGCACATAGGTGTTCTTGGTGATCTGTGAAGTTGGTTTTCTAAACTTCTACAATGTTGAGTGATTCTAGTGTCAATTGAGCCATAGTAAGTGTCAAGAAAGGTAAGTGTTGACCAAGCATCAATATAGACCAAGTGACAATTTATGTGTCAAGCAAGAAGTTTAATAGAGATTGAGTGTTGATCAAGTGTTAGAACATAGTGTTGGCTAAGGAATAACCTTTTATCTATTTATGAGAAATCATAATTTCCATCCAAATAAGTTAATTTCTTAGGATATGGAAAGAGTGTTGAAGATAAGGATCCATGAGTTGGATCAATTAATTCTCGTAGAAGATTAGGTAAATGAACTAAGACACAGATTCCAAGAGAATTTTCTAGAAAAGGAGAGAAACACATTATGATGATCATATACAATGTATTTAATGGATCTAATAGTGAACCCTAAGATATATGGTGGTGTTCAAGCTGAAAAAGATCAAAATTAACTATTTAAGGAGGTACAAAGATAAACTTACAAGAGTGTCTCTACATGTACCTACATGTGGATATTTGTAAAGTTGAAGTAGTAACTAATGTTATTGACTAGAAAATCTAAGTAGAAGGCTAAATAGGGTTGAGAAGAAGTGTAGTGTGATTTCTTGAAGGGTTGCCAAGAGAATCAAAACTAGATTATAATGGAGGTGAGATAGTGAATCAGTTTATGAAATAAATAGAGATCTATACATGCAAAGTGAGTTGTACTTAACAAATCAAACCTGTTGTTAATTTGCAACCATTGTGAATTTTATTTGAAATCCTTCGATTGAAGTTGACCTAACAGTTATATGTAAATCCTTTAATATGGTGACATTCTAATGGAATGTTCTAAAGTCCTATAACAAGGCCAACTTTAATAGGGTGACTGAATCATGTAATAAGGTCACATTGAATAGTATGTTTTGTAACCTTTAACAAGGTTGGCTCCTAATAGGGCTCAATTTAGAAGAGGGAAAATTGGTGACATATTGCTAGTGGTTTTTCTCAAATTGGGTTTCCACATTAAATCCTAGTGTCAAACTTGTGTGGATGCTATAATGTTTTTTAACTAATTAATGTTTAGACTCTACAAGTCTATTATTTTAGAGCTGTGGATAGCTAGTTGATGTTGCTATTAGTTTATAGTAGAGACTGAGAAATTGAATAATGTGATCTCAAGTTATTTAAGTGTTTTTTCATCAATTGGTACATCTAGACCTTGAAAAAAAAATTCATAGACCCCTGCTCAATTATTCTAAATATTATAAAAATTGGTATCAATGCATTGGTGGTTGTAGAGAGAATTTTGAAGGTCCTCAAAGCTAAAGATCATAGTGTACAAAAGGGAGGTACCAAAGTTGAACATGTAGAGATTTCCTACATGGAAAAGATTGATGAGGCTATATATATCTAGTATTGGTGATGTTGCATTGGATTTTCTGGACAACCTAAATGTCAAATAACAACAATCCCTCTGACTTCTCAACAACTAAAAGAAAAGCAAGAACATAATCAGTCAATGTTGGAGATTCCTCCATCCCTAAGCTATTTTGAGTTTGATGACATAAAAGAGTGTGAGAATTCAAGGAAATGTGGGATAAACTAAAGATCATCTATGTAGGAGATGATAATGTCTTAAGAGTCAAATCAGAAAGTCTAGGAGGTAAGTTTGATGAAATGAGAATGATAGATGATGAGAACATAGTTCAGTACTACACACAAATCAAAGAGGTTTTCAATGCTATTCAAGGTGCTAATGGAAAGACTGAGGATGAAAAAAATAAGTAAGGTATTAATAACTCTACTTCCTATCTATGCAATTAGGGTTTTTGCAATACAAGAAATGAGATGTACACCAAGTAATGACATAACCATGGAATTTGTAATTGGTAGGTTGACTTCTTTTGAGATGTCTAACATTGATAATTACACTCTTACTTGTGTTGAATATGCTTTTAAATCACAATTCATTCTTAGAAAGAAAGGAAAAGGAAAATATGTGAAAAGTGATAGTGATACTTTTGATGATGAAATTGAACCATTGAGAGCTAGGAGATTTAGAAGAGGCAAAGGAAAATAAAAAGGTAAACTTCCCATAATATGTTTTTCATGCAACAAAGTTGGTCACATTGTTGCAAGTTGTCTTGATAGAGAAGACAAGGATGAAAGAAAGGAGATAAAGTGCAAAGGAAGAAGAGATGACCAAGACTTCAAGAAGAATAAAGACTACAAGTACAAAGCTAAGAAATATTGTTATATTACTAAAGAAGAAAGTAATACTAAATCTGAAAGAAATGATGAAGTGGTAGCCTATGTTGCTATGAAAGAATATTTTGATGAAGATGAGAAAAATGCTTTAATATCTTATGTGAATAAAATGATAGATGGATAATTTATAGTGGTTTCTCCAATCACCTGAATAGTGATAGAAGTAAATTTGATGACATATGACCATACAAGGGTAGTTATTTTAAATTTGGTGATGATGTTCCATGTCTTGTAAAAGTTAAAGGATCAATTCAACTAACTGATAAGACCAATTGTCACAATGTTTATTGGGTTGAAGGACTTAACTATAATCGGTTGATTGTTTCATCGTTAAACAAATCAGGTTATAGAGTTGAATTCGATCATAGAAAAGCCAAAATATTTGATGGGGATGGTAAACTGATTGGAAATGGTGATCAAACAAAAGGTAACTTGTTCTATCTATACTTATCTAATGAGATATGTTTGTCTACACAACATGAAGATATTTGGTTATAAAACAAGAGGTTGCATCATGTAAATTTTGAAAATTTGGTTAGCATTATTAAAATGAAAAGAGTTAGAGGTTTTCCAAAATTGAAGAAACTTGAAAATGCTACCTGTAAATAATGTCAACTGGGAAAAATTGCAAAGTCTAGTTTCAAGAGAAAATTATACTCATGATAGTTTGGAATTGTTTTGTACTAACTTATGTGGATCCATTGGTTTTCAAAGCTACTATGGAGACAAATATTTCATTCTATTTGTTGATGACTACTCTAGAATGATGAATGTGATATTTCTTAAAGAAACATATAATGTCTTTCAGTTATTTAAGTGGTATTTGGCTAGAGTTGAAAAAGAGACATAGAAGTATCTAAAGAGTTTGAGATCTAACAAAGGTTGTGAATTCATTTCCAATGAGTTCAACATATTATTCAATGATAGAGGAATCAAAACATAGATGTTTGCACCTAAAACCCCTCCTCAAAATGGAATAGTTGAAATAAGGAATAAATCAATTATGGATTGTGTTAAAACATTGATGATGGAGAAATATGTGTGATAGAAATATTGGAGAGAAGTTGTAAGTATAGTAGTCTATACTCTGAATAAAGTGCAACTCAAGAAAGGTACAAATACTACACCTTTTGAATTGTGGTATGGATATGCACCTAATGTGAAATATTTCAAAAAAATTGGAAGAAAGTGTTACACGTTTAAAGACAATAGAAATGGAAAATATGACACTAAAAGTGATTGTAAGAAATGAATAATGTTGAGCAAGGAACGAGAAACAATCCAAGTAAGTTAAGTGTGAAACAATGTTACCATAAGATAAGCAACTCCAAGAGCATACACCAAGATGGTTCAACAATGGAGACAAGGATTTATAAGGGGAAAGCAAAGAAAACCCCTTGTGAGTTATTATGAATGAAGGCAAATGCCTAAAGAAGAGAGAGAGAGAGTGTTGGAGCAAAGGTAGCTCAATACAATAACATCAAGTGCTTAGAGTGGTGTGTAGTTGTGAAGAAAGAAGGAGGAGCATCTCTTATATAGAGATGAGAGAGGAGTTGCATTTGTAACTCCCATTTCTATGAATGCCACATTCATAATAGGTGTGTGCAAAGTGTCACAATCCTCTTAAGGAGGATAAACTAAATAAAGAAATAAACAAGAGTTGTCCTTACATGTGGAATAAAGGACAAACAATGACATGTCCTCCACATGTGTACAAGTGGACAAACTACATGTAGGGACCCTTGGAATATCCCAATTAAAATATATCCAAGGAAAGATTAACCTTTCTAACACCCCCCCTTAAGCTTTACTTGGGGAGTTTACTTCAATGGGTTGTAAACCCAAATTTTTACAATGGAACTGAAATCTCTCTTTAGAAAGTGGTTTGGTTAAGATGTCAGCCACTTGATCTTCTCCTTTACAATAAAGAAGAATAATTTGATTGTCTTCAACTTTTTTGCGAATGAAGTGATGTTGAAGTGAAATATGTTTGGTGTGGGCATGATACACTGGATTCTTTGCCAAGGCAATAGCACTTTGATTGTCACAATGTATAGGTGTAGGTGATTGTTGAGGTAGACCAAAATCATCAAGAATTCTTCGAATCCACAAAGCTTCCTTAGCTGCATTAGTACAACCTTTGTATTCAGCTTCAGTTGAGCATAGGGAAATAGAGTGTTCTTTTTTGCTTTTCCAAGAAATTGGACCTGAACCAACAAAGAAAAAATAACCACAAGTGGATTTCCCATCATTGGGATCTCCACCTAGATCGGAATCAGTATAGCCATGTAAAATGAATTCAGAGTTTGGATCATAAAATAAGCCTATATTAATAGTTCCTTTAATATACCTTAAGATGCGTTTAGCAACTTTAAAATGAGTTTGTTGAGGTTTAGACATAAAACGAGACACTAAACCAACACTATAAGCAATATCAGGTCTAGTAAGAGTTAAATAATTTAAACTTCGTACTAATTGTCTATACAGAGTTTCATCAACAAAAGGATTATTCATATCATTCATTAATTTAGTTCCTAATTCACATGGAATTGAAACATGGTTAGAGTCATTCATCTTAAATTTTTCTAAAAGATCATAAGCATACTTGCTTTGAGAAACAAAGATACCATCAGGAGTTTGAAAAATTTGCATACCTAAGAAGTAATGTAAGATACCTAAGTCGGTCATTTGAAATTTTTGTTTAAGTTGGAATTTAATATCAGAAATCAAAATGTCTAAACTAGAAGTGAGAATTAAATCATCTACATAAACAATAACAATGATAATATCATCAGTAGTATGTTTAATAAACAAATTAGGATCATTTTTGCTTCTAGTAAAACCTTGAGAAATGAAGAAAGAATTAATTTGAGAATACCATTCTCTAGGTGATTGTTTAAGACCATAAATAGATTTGTTCAATTTGCAAACTAGATTTTCACTACCTTTCTTAACAAATCCAGGAGGTTGAGTCATATAGATTTCTTCATGTAACTCACCATTTAAGAAGGCACTTTTAACATCCATTTGATAAATGGGCCAATTTAGTTTAGATGCTAAAGCAAGAACTAATTTGATAGTAGGCATTTTAGCAACAGGTGCAAAGGTTTCATTATAGTCTAAGCGTTCAATTTGGGAAAAGCCTCTAGCAACTAGTCTAGCTTTAAATTTACTAATTTCATTATTAGTATTCAATTTTGTTTTATATAACCATTTACATGAAACTAGGTTTTTTCCAGGAGGTAATGTGACTAAGTCCCAAGTGTGATTAGCAAGTAACGAATCATATTCCTCTTGCATGGCTTTCTGCCAATGAGGTTGAGTGTTAGCTTGATCAAAAGACTTAGGATCATTAGAATTCATAATTGTAGTCATCAAAGAATAATTACAATAATTAATCCTTCTATGTTTAATTCCACCAGATTTAGAAATATAATCATCAGCTTCATTGATGAGATTTTGAGCCCATTTAGGTTTACGTTTAGTTGTAATGGAATTATCACTAGAGGAAGAATCATGAGTAAGAAAAGTATCATTAGTATCTATTTGAGTATCATGAGATGTAGGAGTAGAAATAACCAGTGGTACTTGATTAAGAGAAAGAGTAGGGTTAAGAGAAGGAGGTTGGTCCTCCACTAGCACAATTTTAGTGCCACTGAATTCTTCATCCGTTGTAGTAGAGCAATCATGAACTCCAGTTTCTGCAATACAAACATCTCTAGCAACTTGAACTTTGTTAGTAGTGGAATCATAAACACGATAACCCTTAGTGTGTTCATCATAGCCAACAAACATATAAGGAGATGACTTAGCATCTAATTTATGCCTTTTCTGTTTAGGCGTATGGACATAAGCAATAGAACCAAATATCCGTAAATGATGTAAATTTGGTTTCCTACCAGACCAAGCCTCTTCTAGAGTGATAGCTTTGAGAGCTTTGGTAGGAGTCCGATTAAGAATATAAGTTGCACAAAACATGGCTTCAGCCCAAAATTTATAATGCAAATTCTTAGCATGCAACATGCTTCGAGCCATTTCAACAATGGTCCGATGCTTTCTTTCCGCTACACCATTTTGTTGTGGTGTATAAGGAATAGTAAGCTCGTGCTTAATTCCACATGATTTCAAATAAGAATGAAAAGCATTATTCACATATTCCTTCCCATTATCAGTTCTAAGAATTTTAAGTTTATACCCAGATTGCCTTTCAACATATAACTGAAATTCAATAAATATATCAAGAACTTGATCCTTGCTATGCAAAAAATAGATCCAAGTTCATCTAGAAAAATCATCAACAAAGGTAAGTGCATACCGAGAACCTTGGATAGAGGTATTCTCCATGGGACCCAAAAGATCACTATGGACAAGATGCAACTTATGAGTTGCTCGCCATGATTTTCCACTTGGAAAGGGTTCCCTATGCATCTTACCACTCATACAACCTGTACAGGTAATCTTGGAAGGAATAATGTTAGGCAAGCCATCAACCATATTATTCTTTTGCATGAAAGTAATATAATCAGAATTTAAATGACCAAGTCTTTCATGCCATATATTGAAATCAATAGAAGTATGTAAAGAATATCGTGAACTAGCAAATTCATGGAATTTAAACAAATTGTCGTTATCCATTTTAGCATAAGCAATTACTTTGAGAGTTTGAGGATCTATAATATAACATGTATCTTTGTAGAATTCAACTTTATAGTTCTGACATAGTTGTGAAACAGAAATTAGATTAGTTTTCAAGTCAGGTACATATAAAACATCATGCAATTTACCATTAGGAATAGTAACATCACCTAGTCCTTCAACTTTACAAGTCTGATTATTAGCTAACTGAATAGGAATGTTAGCAATATCAGGTTGTAAGGAATCAAAAATTTCTTTATGAGAGGTGACATGTTGTGATGCACCACTATCAACAATCCATTCTAAATTTTTACAAAGATTAAAGCTACAAGTAAAAGCTTGACGAGGATTAGAACTAGTTGAATTACCTTTTCTATGGTTTGAACTATGATTGGTACTATGATTCATAGGTTTTTTATCATTTTGTTTTTTAAAGCAGTTATTGACAAGGTGACCATCTTTGCCACAATAAGAACAATGAGGTTTGGAATTGGAATGGTTCCTTTGATTATTAGTATTACGAGTATTATTAGGATGATGGGTATTATTATATTTGGGATGAAATTTATTGTTGGTGTTATTTGAATTAGATTGCTTGTAATTATGATTATTGGAACGAAAATTATTAGTTGAATTTCTAGAGACAAATGCATGTTCAGTTGATTTGAGAGTACCAAACTGAATTAGCTTAGCTTCTTCTTGTCTCAATAAAGTTTGAAAAATAACATAAGTTAACTGAGAAGATAAAGTAGGAATAGCAAGCTGAGCATGAATATTGGTTATAAACTGTTGAAATTGTCTTGGAAGACTTTTTTTAAGAATAAGATGGATTAAATGAATGTCCTCTAATTGAACACCTAAAGCCATAATTTGACTTTTAAGAGAATCAAATTTTAAGAGGAATTCATCCATACCTTTAAAATCTGCATACCTGAGATCTTCGAGTTGATCTTGCAATTGTATTTTGCGATATTCATCACCACTGTCATACTTGGTTTTCAAGATGGACCATGCATCATGAGCTTTAGAACAGTGAGCAATTAAGACATATAAATCTGGAATAATAGAAATACCAATTAACCCTAAAGCTTCTTCATTTTTAGCTTTCCAAGTATCTTTCTCATCTTGAGTAGCCGCTGAACCGGGCTCAAGAGAAGGGTCAGTGGCTATTTCAAAGAGATGTTTAAAACGAAAAATAAATGAGATATGAGTTTTCCAAGAATGATAATTCGAATAATTAAGTTTGATTTCTGGAATTAATGTTGACATGATTAGGAAAAAAATTCTTCGCTTTTTGGGAAAAAAAAATTAAAAAAATTGCCCTTAATTTTAGAATCAAATGATTTGGAGAAAAAAAAATTAAAATTTTTATGAATTGAACAAAATTGTTTTTTTTTAAATTTTAACTAATGGTGATAGAGAAAATTAAAAAGTAATTTAAACAATTAAAGTTGGATTAATTTTAGTTAAAACAAAATTGGAAAAGAAAGAGGGGGAAACATTTTTTTTAAATTGGAAAATGGAGGGGAGCGAGCGGTGGCTGCCGCATGGCGAAAGAAGGGCCGCGGTCGATGGTCGCTGCGTGGTGGGAGCGGCGATCCGCGGGCGGTGGTTGCCGCGTGGCGGAAGCGGCCAAAGTCGGTGGTCGCCGCGTGGTGGTAGTGGAGGAAGCGGTTGTGGGGGGTTTTTTTTTTTTTTAAAAGGAGTGGCGGTTGCACGCGGCAAGGGTCGCAGAGGTGCAGAGCTGCACCGGCGGTGGCGGAAGTTTTGAAAAAAAATGGCTGTTTGCGCGACGGCGCGAATGTTTGCACGGCGGCGCGAATGTGCAACGGCAGGGTTTGTGCGCGGCATGGGACGGGACCGGTGGTGCAGAGATGGTGGCCAAAATGCAGAGAGTTTGTGCTCAGCGGATCGACGCAAAATGCAGAGATTTGTAGCAGTGCCTTCAGTGGTGGTTGATTCCCTGAGGCACGGGGTGGCGCGTGGGTGGCGCGGCCACCCTATAAAAAATAAAAGAATTTTTTTTATTTATTTGATTTTATATATATAAAAACTTTGCACTATGTTTTTTGTTTTTTTTTTTAAAAAAAAACACAAAGTAGTAAAATATATTTTTTTTTTTCTAAAGAAATTTTTTTTTTTTTGATAAATAAAGTAAGAGAAAAAAAATAAAGAGATAGAAAGCTTTACTATTGTGTTTTTAGAAAAGGCTTTACCAATGTAATATGTTTTGTTTTGGCGGCATGCCGTCCAAAACAAACCAAAAAAAATTAAAATTTACTAAGAAAACCCTTTGGCGGCAAGCCGTCCAAAGAGGGTTAGTGAAAAATATGAAGCTTTACAAGAAAACCCTTTGGTGGCAAGCCTTCCAAAGAGGGTTAGTAAAAAATATGAAGCTTTGCAAGAAAACCCTTTGGCGGCAAGCCTTCCAAAGAGGGTTAGTAAAAAATATGAAGCTTGCATGCACAAAATTAGTTAAAACGAGCTAAGATCACAACACAATCTTCTTCTCTCAATAACGTCTCCAAATAAGGTGTGCTCCAATGAATGGTAACCTTCACCACAAAACTTAAAACAAGGATTAGATAACCAAGCTCTGATACCATGTAAGAAATGAATAATGTTGAGCAAGGAACGAGAAATAATCCAAGTAAGTTAAGTGTGAAACAATGTTACCATAAGATAAGCAACTCCAAGAGCATACACCAAGATGGTTCAACAATGGAGACAAGGGTTTATAAGGGGAAAGCAAAGAAAACCCCTTGTGAGTTATTATGAATGAAGGCAAATGCCTAAAGAAGAGAGAGAGAGAGCGTGTTGGAGCAAAGGTAGCTCAATACAATAACATCAAGTGCTTAGAGTGGTGTGTAGTTGTGAAGAAAGAAGGAGGAGCATCTCTTATATAGAGATGAGAGAGGAGTTGCATTTGTAACTCCCATTTCTATTAATGCCACATTCATAATAGGTGTGTGCAAAGTGTCACAATCCTCTTAAGGAGGATAAACTAAATAAAGAAATAAACAAGAGTTGTCCTTACATGTGGAATAAAGGACAAACAATGACATGTCCTCCACATGTGTACAAGTGGACAAACTACATGTAGGGACCCTTGGAATATCCCAATTAAAATATATTCAAGGAAAGATTAACCTTTCTAACAGTGATGAAGGTATATTCCTAGGATATCCCAATAAGAGAAAAGCTTATAAGTGTTTGACTTTAAAACAAACAGAGCTGTAAAAAGTGCAAATGTGAAAGTTGATGAATATATAGAGAAGAATGAAGTTGAATGTAAGACAGAACCTAAATATTAAAATTCATTCATATTTGTGATTATAGTGCTCCAATCACTTCACCTGAACAAGGAAAAAAAGTTGTGGATCCTCAGTAGACATGGAATATTGAGCTGCAATATGGAAATGATGTTGAGTAATAGACAGAGTAAGTCTAACCTTAGGAAGGCAATGTTGAGCATGCAAAATGTGAACCATAACCTGAACAAGAGAGAGATAATGAGCTTGAAATACTTTTTCAAGATGAACTTCTTGAAGAAAAAATAAGATAAGAGCTTGTGTTAGAAAAATATGTGAGAAGACATCATGCACCTAAAAAAATAATTGGAGATAAAGAGTTTGGTTTTATGACAAGAAAAATAAGTAAAAGTGATACATTCTTACTTTGTGAGCTTGAGAAAAATCTATGAACAATACTTTGAAGAATGAAGATTGAATACAAGAAATGAATGAAGAAATTGAATGGATTGAAAAGAATAAAACATGGAACCTAGTACCTAGACCTAAAGACAAAAAGTTTTTTAGGACAAAGTGGGTATTTAGTAACAAGACAAATAACAAAGGTAAGGTCACAAGGAACAAGGCAAGACTAGTATGCAAATGATATGTACAAGAGGAAGGTGTTGACTATGAGTAAATATTTTCCACTATAGAAAGACTAGAAGGAGTTAGAACACTTCTTGCATAGTCTACTTAAAAAAGATTTAAGGTATATCAAATGGATGTCATATTTGCATTTTTCAATGGGATACTTGAAGAAGTATACGTAGAACAACCTAAAGGATTTATAGATCCTAGAAAGAAGAATATGGTGTGCAAACTTCACAAAGATTTATATGGATTAAAAGAGACCCCTAAAGCATGGTATGGAAGACTCCACAACTATTTGGTGAAGATTGATTTTCCAAGGAAAAATTATAACAAAAATTTGTATTTCAAGACTGACAAGAACAATGAGGTATTGTTATCTAAATTTTTTTTTGATGATATCATATTTGGAGGCAAGGAAGAATTATACAAATCATTTTTTGATGAAATGAAAATGGAATTTGAAATGCCAATGTTTGGTCAAATCAAATTCTTTGTTGGTTTACAAGTGTATCTAATGAAGCAAGGTATCTTCATTACTCAGTCCAAATATATCAAGGAGATACTAAAAACTTTTGGAATGGAATATTCAAACTAGTGAGTACACCTATGGTTACTAGACACAAACTATCTAAGCATGATGTTTATAATAATGTGGACTAGACACAATATAGGTCAATGATTGGTAAACTACAATATGGTGTTCATAGTAGACTAGATATTGCATTACAATTGGGATAGTTGAAAGATTTTTCACAAGTCCTAAGGAAAATCACATAATGGTGGTGAAAAGAATTTTGAGATATTTGAAAGGAATAGAAGACTATGGATTCTATTACAAGAAGAATTATAGATTTGAACTCAATGTATTCATTGACTTTGGTTGGAAAGGAAATTTTGATGACAAGAAGAGCACAAGTGGTAGTTCATTCTTTCTAGAAAAGAGACCAATTTCATGGACAAGCAAGAAGCATAACTACATTTCACAGTCAACAATTGAAGATGAGCATGTGATAACAGGAATGAACAATTTAAATATCATATGGATCAAGCTATTATTGAAAGGTATGAAGGAAGAGATTAATGATCTAGTGGTTATCTCTTGTGATAACACAATTGCTATTAATATATCAAAGAATCCTATGATGCACACAAAGACAAAGAACATTGCTATCAAGTATCCTTACTTGAGAGAGCTAGTTCAAGACAAATAAGTGAAATTGGAATATTTAAACACAAAAGAGAAAATAGATGATATATTCACTAAAGATTTTCCTAAGGATGCTCATAAATATCTTAAAGGTAAACTAGGGGTGATTCCCCTAGACAAAGCTACTTAAGCTTCAGTGAAGTATTGCATCATATGTGTTGATCATACTATCTTATAAATTGATATAGATAGTTTAACTTTAGGAGTTTCCTAAGGTAATAGTAAAAAAGAAGGACAACATAATGGATTAGTCATATGAAGATGACAAATGAAGAATTCAAAATTCACATAAAGGTAACTAAATGAGAAAGATGTATAAGTTAAAAGTGTATTTAGCATTGTTGTCAAAGATGGAGAGAATATCAAAGAAATCAAGAGGGGGGGATTATCTAAGTTACAATAAAGAAAGATAAATCGCGAGGGAGAGATTATCAAGGAGTCGCAAATAAAGAAGATTAAAATGAAAGTGGGAAAATGTGAAAGATGGCAGAGATATCTAAGTAAGAGGGAGCTCATAAGATTTACTTGAGGTGTTGCTAGAGATATGAGTCAAAATGAAACTAAGGATATTAATGAAGATCTAATATATTGAGGGTGTTTCTCAAGAATGTACAAGTTTTAGATTGTATGTTAACTTGAATAAAACTTCATAATATTTTAGAGGTGTTGGTAGCAATTCCAAAGAGGGAAATTGTTGGAAACTACAACTGAAATAATTATTATATTGTCATTGATGTCAAATGTATCGATAAGAAAGTTTGCTAACTAATCTAAGTGACATGTCTATTTGATTGATGAAGAGGATTTCAGAATTTATTCATAACAAAAAAATCTAGAGGATAGGTTGAGTTGTTAAAAGGAAACTACAAATGGATACTTGATTAGTTGGACTTTGATGAGATAAATTGATTATTTGAATCATGTTATAAGAGGAGAAGACATTAATGTTCAAGTCTTGAAACTATGAGCAAAGATAGATCAAATGTATAGGCTTGAATGAGAAATAAAGTAGAAAATTAAATAATTTTGTAGTACATGCCAAGTGGTGTTAGTGTTAACCGAGCCATAATAAGTGCTAAGAAAAGTTCGCGTTGATTGAGTATCAGTATAAGCCAAGTGACAGTGTATGTGTCGAGTGAGAATTTTAACAGCAATTGAGTAATCTAGTGATCGCTGAGGGTCAGAACATAGTATTGGCCAATGTATACCACTTTAACTATTTATGAGGAATTGTAATTTTTAATCAAATAAGTTGATTTCTTGGGATATGGAAAGAGTGTTGAAGATAATGATCAATTAGTTGGACCATTTAATTCTAGGTGAAGATTAGATAAATGACCTAAGAAACAAATTCCAAGAGAAGTTTCTAGAAAAGGATAGAAAAAAAAAAGATGCCAATCAGATTCAATATATTTGATGGATCTAATCATAAACTCTAAGATCTATGGTGTTGTTTGACAGGAAAAAGATTAGAACTACAAGAGTGTCTATTTTTGTGTCTATATGTGGATGCTTTTAAACTTGAAGCAGTAACTAATGTTATTGACTAGTGAATCTAAGTAGAAGGCTAAACAGAGTTGAGAAGAAGTTTGGTGTGCTTTCTTGAAGGGTTTCCAAGCAAATAAAAAATGAGATGAAAATGAAGGCTAGAAAATGATTTATTTTATGAATTGAAGAAAGATTTGTACATGCAAAGTGAGTTCTACTTAACAGATCAAACCTATTGTTAGTTTCTAACTATTGTGAACAATATTTAAAATTCTTTAATCAAGGTTGACCTAATAGTCATATGTAAATCCCTTAACAAGGTGACATTCTAATAGAATTTTCTAAAGTCCTCTAACAAGGCTACTTTTAATAGAGTGACTAAATCCTTCAAGAAGGTCACATTTAATAGTGTGTTTTGTAACTTTTAACAAGGCTCACTTCATAAGAGTGAAAATTGGTGACATTTTGCTAGTGGCTTTTCCCAAAATGGGTTTCCATGTTAAATCCAAGTGTCAAACTTGTGTGGATGTTATTATGATGTTTTAATAATCAATGTTTACATTCTACAAGTCTATTATTTAAAATAGTGGACAACTAGTTGATGTTGCTAATAGTTTACAATAGAGACCAAATAATTGAATGATGAGATATAAAGTTGTTTAAGTGCTTATTTGTTCAATTGGTACATCTAGAACTTGAATAATTGATTCATCCTCCCCCTTTCTCATTTATTCAAAATATTCTAACACCACATACCTACAAACTCACTGGATGATGGATCCATCACTTCCCTTGTGAGTATCAAACATTTGCTAGTTCACCCTTGTAAAAATTGATTAAATAGATTAAGTGTGGGCTCCTTTTTTTCAGATTCAAAAGTCAACCCTTTTGTTTCTATGTTGATGGTAGTAGAGAAGACCTTGAAACCTAAGACTCAAAATAATGAAATACCACTTTGTTAGAAATAGTACCCAGAAAGATCATAACTTGTAGGAGAATTATCTTCAGTGAATGAACAAAATAAGTAGATTGCACAAATTTTAGGGCCTATAGCATTGTAACCAATCATTAGAAGGTGGATCCCACCTTGCTAAAATCAACCCTTATTATTGAGATCCCAATTATGTGTTGTTGGCAAAAGAAACCTGATGATACAAATCACAATTCCAATCTGTATAATTAACATGGAAAGATATGCATTAAATACCACTATGGGTGACACATAAGACCATGACATTATGTGTTCTTGTTGCTCAAAAGGGCACGATGTGAAAATAATTTAAATTCAAATGAGAAATATATTTGAAGTGATGTTGTGAGATGTTTTTCCAATGGAGGAAGGATTGCGAGGACTGGTAGAATGAAAGAGGAAACCCCAGCTCCAGCTTGTTGATGACACATTCTTAATAGGGGAACCCTCAAAGAGGGAGGCCAAGGTGATAAAATAGAGGCTTGACTTGTATGGAAAGGCTTTAGGGTAGAAAATTAGTTGGCATAAATCTGAATTTTTCTTTTTTAATACCCCTTTATGTAAACAAAGAGAAATTATTTGGATCTTGAATATAAGGAATTGGACTTTTTCCAAGAAGATATTTAGGGATCCCTTTCTTTCAGGGAAGAAATAAGGCTCACCTTTGGAAAGGTTTCGTGGAGAAATGTTTGAAAAAGGATGGAAGGATGGAAAGAATAATGGTTGACTTTAGCAAGTCGCATCTTAATTCTCAAATTTATTTTGTCTATTGTTCCCATCTTCTCAATGATGTGTTTAAATATCCCAAAAATGGTGATCAAAATGGTGGAGAAAAAATTACAGAAATTATTCTTGAATGGAGTAGACGAGGGAGATAAGATTCCTTTGCTTGCATGGGACAAAATTTATAAGCCAAAAAAGTATGGTAGAGTAGGTTTGAGAGATTAGAGCTTGACAAGAATAATATTAGAAGCCAATTTGGTGTGGCATCTTTATAGAAGCCCAGAGAAGTTGTGGGTTAAAATTATAAGGTCTAATTATTTAAACTCCAATGATGCTGCAAAGATTATCACTATCTAGAGCCCACTAAATGGATCAACTAGATATGAAACTTTATAATTTATTGTTTTCATGTGATTACTAACCATGTTTCATGAAAAATAGGAGATGGTAGAAAAGTTTTTTTTTGGGAAGACTCTTGGAATGATTACCATATTGTAAATGAGGAATTTCAAAATGAGGATATGAAAATAAATCTCTATGATAGAGAGGGGTAAAGGTGAGTGATTTTTTTTGGAGGATCATGTACCTTTGTGGAAGGAATGGAAGTATAAACATTGGAGAGTTGAGGGTTTATATTATCAACAACAATCCTCTTTAAAAAAAAAAAAATGAGTAGGGAAGTATGATTAATATATGGTGAGGACAAAGTGAGTTCATGTGAATCCTCTTCAGGAGAATATTCTATTAATTTGGGATATGATTTACTCTCAAGATGTAGGAAAGAAACCTTTTAAGTGGGTGAATTGTGTTGGCATAAAGACTACCTCCTGAAGGCTACATTTTTTGTCTAGCTTGCTATGAAAGAAAGAATCCTCACAGGTGAAAGAAGGAAAAGGGTTGGATTTAAAGGCGCAAAAAAATGTGCTATGTCTGATAGTTTTGAAGAGTTGGTAGACCATTTATTATTAAATTGTGAGGTGGAAACCACTTGTTGGAAAATAGTGTAGGACAAACTAGGATGATAGGGCCCCTGGATTACAACTATACACAATTTTATCATAAGTTGGTGAAGGATTAGGAAGGGTTCAATGCTATCTAGTGTGTGGATGATGATTCCTTTTGTTATGATATCAAAAATTTGGAAGGAAAGGAATAGACAATTTTTTCAAGACAAGGTGGAATCAATTAAGAGATTGGTGTGGAGAATTGGTCATTCCATATAGGAGGTAATGAAGGAAAGAGACTTTTTCCTAAGAGGATGTAGAGATACAGAAACAATGGCCAAGGATAAAAATTAGAAGTTTGGGTTAAAAGAAGAAAGATAAATCAGATGTAAATTCAAGATGCTATGTTAAATAACATGCCCCTAATGATGGTTGAATGCTTGAAAATTTTGATGGGGCTGCAAAGTGTAATCCAACCCCTTTTGGAGCTGGATTTATTATTAGAAATCAATTAGGGGAGAATTTTTCCTTTGGAGGCATGAGATTAATTGTGGTATCTAATAATTATACAGAGGTAAAGGCAACCTTGATGGTAGTGAAATGTGCAAAAGAACCCAGAGTGCATCAACTTCATTTACAAAGAGAATATTTAGTAGTTATAGCACTCATTTGATCAAACAACATTAAGGCATGACATTTGGATAACTATGTTATAGCTCTTAGAAAGGAGCTTGAAAGCATGATAGACTTCAAAGTTAGTCACATTTATAGAGAGAGAAATGGGGAGGCAAATGCTTTTTCGAAGTGGGTCATTAATTTTCAAGAGGTGAGTGAGGATCATTTTGAATTTTGTAACCATTGGAGCGAGTGGTTTTTTATTAAAATTTGAAATCATTATTTTTTATTTTTTTTCCTAGGAAAGGGATTGGTTTATAATAAGGGGATGGGCCACTTGTATCTTTTCATGAAAGAGATTGATGGCGTAGGTGATCAATAGAAAGACATAGGAGATCTATTGAAAAAGGAAATATTTGGGATGACAATGCTCGAAGTGTGTAAGTTTGATAGGGACAAGTTGGTGTGTGAAAGAGAAATTTTGAAAGGTTTTTAAGTTTGAAGCCAAAATTGGTTTGGCATAGGGAATGATGGTGAAGGATGGTTTGTTTTCATGGAGCCAACTTTCACTTTCAAGATACACATGTAGCAAAAATCCCTTCTTTGGCTTTTTATAGAGAAGTGTTTGAAGTTATATATACTATGCCCAATGCCTTGTGTGATTACTTCCATAGAGAAAACACTAGATCACTTGTTTCTAGAGGCAACACATCATTGGAAGGTGCAAGAAGATGTATTGACAATGGTGATAGCTTGGGATTAGAATTAAACAAGGAGACACCTTTGGTTCAGTGGATGGTGAAGGCTTTGTTCCCCAAGGGTTATTTTTTTGGGATTGATTCAATTCTAGAGTGGGATTTCCTAGGATATGGATACAATTATAGTGATTTTTTTCTAATGAGGAAGAGGGGAATGAGGTGGGACAATTTTATTTTATATGGTGGCCTAAATGAGTAAATGAAAGGGTCTATAAGGAATAAAATGTTGAGGCCTAGATGCAGTTGAAGGAGAGAATCGAATAGTTTCAAGAACATCATGGTCACTATGTAATAGGGTTTCTAGTGGCTCCCCCAAGAAGGCGATTATTTGCTACTATGCAATGAAGGATGCTAGTGGTGTGGGTGGTTTTCTCGCAAAAGTAATTTGTGGATGGGACATTTTTGTGTAATGATGGGTTTATGTGCAGTAACCATGACATGGAGTTTCATGGATATTTGAAATACCTTTTTCAATGGTGAAATGGTTGTGTTGAAAGGGTGTTAGGGGTGGCTCAAAGTTAATGAAAGGATGATGGGATCCAAGCTTGAAAGGAGTTTTTTTTAACAATGTTTGTTTTGAAAATAACAAGGAAATTGTTTTTTTTTTAAGGGTTTGTGATGCAAAATGTTTGTTGGAAATGTTTAATGGATGGGCGATAATAGCAAAGATAGTCAAGGCCCATTTTGTGAGTGATCAAAACACAATCCAAGAAGATACAAAGGATATTGGCACAAGCAAAAATGGGAAAATACTAAAATCTTTTTTTTTTGGTATTTTCTATGTTTTAGTATTTTGCATTTCTGAAGGCCTCCTGGGCATTTTTGGGCTACCTTTAGCTATTAAATGTAGAACTTTAGAATATCTTTCTAGGAATTTTGATGGTTCACAATTTTGAGGTGTGAATAGAAAGTTATGACTTCTACAAGTAGATGTAATTTTTAATATAGATTTTTGTAGTTTTTATAGTTGTTAGAATTTATTTTGTAACTAACTAGCTCATGTACTTTTCATTTTCATTTCCAAGAGATTATGGTGACCCTTGGGATCCATCAAAATTATATGAATTCTATTTTTAAATTGATTGGATCACTGTTGGCTTGTAAAAACATCTATTGTTGTATTTAAATTGCTTTTAGTTAATTGCAATACTACAAGTTCTACACCAGGTGTTGTAATCTAAAATCTTAATTCAAATTAGTGAGCAGCTTGATGGATTTGAAAAGGAAATGGTGGATGTGCAATAACTTGAAGGTGAATGATGAGCAAGTCCAAGGTAGTAGACATGTCAAATTAGTAGTTTCGGTGATGATATTTCTTGTTGACAAGTTGGATAACTAGTTTTGAGAAGTCTAGTTTTGGGACCCTTGTTATGTAATGATTACTTTTATATTGGGGTTCAGTTAGGTATTTATGCGTTATGTAAGATTGCTAGTTTTGTAATGTTACTATGTTATGTAAATTTCTAAATATTAATAAAATTATCTCTTTTACCAACTAAAAAAGTAATAACTTTACTAAATTTATATATTTAATATTTAATTAAAAGTAAGTTTATTTTTGTAAATTAGATGTTAGAAACCCTAAGTAGGATTAGGGCTCTTTATTAGAGGTTTTTTGGTCATTTGAACACACTTAGGTTTTGGGAGAGAAATTTGGGAATTGGAGTTAAAAAAATTTTGAAAGCTTAAGAGTATTTGGATTGCATGTATTCACCAAATTGTCCATAATTTCAACTACCAAATTGAGGTAGGATTTGAGAACTCCTTTGTAGAAATGATTCTAGAATATCTTTCTACCTCATGTCTATCACATTGCTAAAATATGTTGAACAATTCTAATTTGCAATTAGGAAATATAATTTGACTCATACATTTTTGGAAACAACTGTCAAATGTAAACAACAGAATTATGTTGCTGAAATTTGATTTAGAAAACACATATTAGAGCAACCAATAAAAATTCAATATTAAATTTTAGAGGAAAATGATTATTATCAACTAGGGTTTGAAACAAAGTTATTTGAAGACTTCAACAGAAAATCTTGTCAAGATTCATCAAACAAAACACATACTTGACTAAAAATTATACAAAATTATTGGTTGAAAAACTTTCTGGAAAATAGATACATTCAAGGTAAGAAACTAAGTATATTATGATTGCATGTTTTAGAAGATCATAGACATGTGAAATAATAATTGCATGCTTATTATTATTTTAAAAATATTTAATTTAATTTTTGGATATATTAAAAAAATAAAAAATAAAATATTATTATTATTAATTTTGAAAATTTCAAAAAATAAATAAATAAATATTGAAGAAACATATTATTTATTAATTTCAAAAGTTAAATAAATATTACTCATTTATTTGTAAAGTGGATGTTAGTATTAATGATTTATTAAGTCTAGTTGAACTATCAATTGCATATAAGTGATTATATAATTATTAATGAAAGTGGGAAGTTAATAAATATATATTTGTGATTTTGTTATATTCTAAGAGAAGTTATGGTGGATTTCACTATGTAATCATCTAGTTATGAATATTTAGAGAAATTATAAATAATTTAATTATAATTATAATTCAAGTTTGAGTTAATTGTAGTCACATTATGAATTAAAAGAAAAATAAATATTAATAACAGACTTAAATAAGAGTCAAATTAATATTCTATAAATAAAATTGATATTAATATTTAATCTATTCATATACATTTGTGTTATTAATTATGTCATTCATGGTTAAGATTATTTAATAACATGATAATATGACATGATAGTTTATATGCAAAGAGATTTGACATTTAAATACTTATTCATTTAAATAAGAATTTATAATGAAATAATTTATATAAATATGTATATTCTAACTTTATTGCTAAAAATATATTTATGGCCCAAACTAAACAATATAAAATAATGGAATTAAATCATATGGTTGAAACTATGTGTTTCTTTATGTTTTGTTTACAATATTGTGATATTAATTTTGTGACATGGTTTTATGTGAGTTGTGTAGTGTTTAGTTGACCAACTAGGATGTGCACCAAATGCTTCTTTTTAAGATATTCTTTTATGACTATTTGACTAGATGTCATGATGTATTTTATGATTCAAATTGAGATTTATTTTGATGAGCATTTATGATAACTAGAGTCTTGAAAGCCAATGCATTTTGAGTTGCCTTTCATGAGACCAAATTTGATTATTAATACTTTTGTGTATATGACATAATTGTGATTTTTGAGTTTTGAGAAGGTAGTCTAGGTGCATCCTATGGGGCTGACTTGTAATTAGTGTTGGGGCCCAAAGTGGCCACCAGGGTAACTCATTGTAAGTTGTGTAATAAGTAATAACATAGCAATTAGAATCTTTAGATTCACATTAAAAAGATAATTTAGATAATGCCTTGCCTATGCCTTGAGTTTTTGTATAGGCTAAGGATAGGAATGTGAGGAAACCTAGCATGAGATATGACTAGTTTCCCTACTTTCATGAGTGGGTATTTTAGTTTTGGGTATGTGGAGGATCATGGTGTGCCAAAAAGTGGCAATGTGAAAAAAGTGGAGTTTGTAAATATCTAAAAGTGTTTCAAAATCCTCTTTGAATTTTTTCCACCCATCTTGATACCAAGGCAAAAAAGTTTGGGCCAAGCCTTTTTAGATATCCAATTAGTAATCAAGTATCTGATTTCATATCAGATACCCAACATGATATCAGGTATTTGATTTCATATTGGGTATCTGATATGGAATTGCATACCCGATACCTATGACATAGATTTTTAAAAAGCCCAAGAGCTATTTTGCATTGTGTTTTATTGTTGTGCTCCATTCAAGTATCATATTTCTGAATGGGTATCAGATAAAGATAAGTTTTTTTTTAGTTTTTTTATTATTTGAATGAATATTATTATAAATTAGTTATTTGAAATAGAATTTGTTAAAAAATAGGTTTTTTAAAAGTAATTGTTAAAATTTTGATATTTTTTAATAGAAATTATGTTTTCCAAATTAATAGGTATGGCTGAACCAAATGATGATACTGAACTAGAAAATAATGTTCCTCATAACTCTCTACCAAATGATCTAGTACCCCCTCAAAACCATCCACCAAATAATCCCCTACGCCCTCAAAACCCTCCTCAAATTGAAGATTTGATATTTGAAAATCTCGTTGAACTAAGGGTTTTGCGTACCATATAAAACAATATACCCACATTGGCTCCCATGTTATCCATGTTAAACATCATAGTGGATAATATTGAAACACTTACTTGTTAGGATTAAACCATAGACAGAAATGGCAATTACATGCAAATATAACCAATACTAGAAAATAATAGATCACACATAAAATAACACAAGATACCAAGATTTGGCATGGTTCACCCAATCCTTAGCCTACATCCCCAAACAACACATTTGATATTATTATGATCCAATAATTACAACTTGATTATAATCTATAATCCCTTACAACTCAATACTGCCGCAAGAACCAATTTCACATCACAACTATATAACAATCCCTAACCCTAAGCTCTTTTTATACAAGTATTTTTACCACTTTAGGGTTGTAATTAATAATTACATGTCAGCCCAAAATATTGATAAAATAGGGCCCAATTTTTTTTTGAGGGGTGATGCCTTGAGCCCCAAGGAATTTATGAAGTATGTATAACATTTTTTTGATCAGTCATAAAAATTTAACAATCTCCCACTTGGGGACTGATTAGGATCCACACTAAACAACAATCTCCCACTTGGAGACTGATCCTATAGCTATGTCGCTACTCAATGAGGCTCCCATTCGATCAAACCACCCTAGACCCTACTATTCTTTTATTCTTGTTTAGTCTAGAAGACCAACCAAAGCTAAAGAGGAATTCAGGTTCTCCCTTGTCACTACGTCAATAAACATATCTGCTAAATTTTCATCTATATGTATCTTGTCTAGCTTTAACTATCCATCCTGTAAAATGGATCGAATGAAATGGTACTACAACTATATGTGTTTTATTTTTAAATGCAAAGTCGAATTCTTCACAAGATGAATGGCACTCTGATAATCTATCAACAAAGAATTATCCTTCTAATGATGTCCCAATTTTTCCAAGAAGAACGGAAGCCATATCATCTCCTTGGTTGTCTCTGTAGCAGCAACATACTCTGCCTTTGTAGTGGACAGAGCATTAATCTTATGTAACCTAGAAACCTAGATCATGACTGCCCCACCAATAGTAAAGACATAACCTATAGTACTCCACCTAGTGTCAATATAGCCTACCAAATCTAATTCAACATAGCCCTGTAAATCAATAGTAGAACCCCCAAAGTGTAAACACTTATTAGATGTTCCTCTCAAATATTTGAGAATCCATTTGACTACATTCCAATGCTCAATTCCCGGATGACTCATATACTTGCTAACAACTCCCACTACATGTGCAATATCTAGTTTGGTACATACCATAGCATACATCATACTTCCTACAGTTGAAGCATAGGGTACCTTGGACATCTTATCCTCCTCTTCATGTGTCTTGGGACACATCTCCTTAGTCAACTTCAAATGACCAGGTAAACATGTGCTGATAGATTTAGCATTCTCCACAAAGAAACATTGCAACACCTTCTCCACATGATCAGCTTGAGATAGCATCAATGTATTGTTCTTCCTATCTCTACAAATTTTCATACCAAGTATTTGTTTTGTTGCCCCCAAATCTTTCATAGAAAATGCATGTGCTTACTGGTATTTTAGCCCCTTAATGTGATCCATGTTAGGCCCAGCTACAAGCATAACATCAACATATAAACATAAAATAATATAGTTTTCATCATCTAACCTCTTAAAATAAACACAATGATCTAAATGAAACATATTGTATGCATGCTCATGCATAAACCTATCAAATTTTAGATACCATTGTCGATGTGCTTGATACAAGCCATATAAACTTTTCTATAATTTGCACACTAAGTTTTCCTTACCTTAAACCTTAAATCCTTGTCCCTAAGCCATATATATCTCTTCATCCAAATCATCATGAAGAAAGGTTGTTTTAACATCAAGCTGATCTAAATGAAAATCTTTAGTAGCCAAAATACTTTAAAAAGTATGGATAGAAGTCATCTTAACAACAGGAGAAAATATCTCATCAAAATCAATGCCCTCTTTCTATGCAAATCCTTTCAAAATTAACCTGGATTTAAATCTTTTCTTTCCTCCATCCTCTTCTTTTAACCTATAAATTCACTTATTCTATAAAGCCCTTTTACCTATAGGAAATTGGCATAAATCCCATGTCTTATTCTTCAAAAAAGAGTCCATTTCATCTTTCATTGCAGACTCCCAATAAATCTTAGTATCCCCCTACACAGCTTCATCATAACATTTAGCTTCATCACCATCTATTAATAAAATAGAATACAAAGAGGCATAAAATCTTTTTGGAGGTCTAATTTGCCTTGTTGACTATCTAACATTCACTAGTGTGTGTGGTATTTGTTGTTGCATTTGTTGTACATCATGAGGAATGATTGGAACATCAAATTTTGGAGTATCATCTAGCACTACATAATCATCTTCTTTCTTCTGATGTTGCTGCAATAGATCTTTGTACAACACTTTCTCATTGAATATGACATCCCTGCTTCTTACAATTTTATGATTTTCAAATTCCCAAAGCCTATAACCAAATTTATTAATTCCATATCCAAAAAATATACATTTCTTTGGCCTAGCTTCTAGCTTGGTTCTATTTTCTGAATCTATGTGAGAAAATGCTTCACAACCGAAGGTGTTGAGAAAATAATAACTCACCTTCTTACTAGTCCATGCTTCCTCTAGAATTCCATAACCCAAAGGAGTAGAGGGACCTCTATTAATAAAATATATAGTAGTATTAATAGCTTTCATCCACATCTGTAAGGGCAACCCAACATGCAAACGCATGCCCCTTGTGCCCTCCATTATAGTCCTGTTCATGTGTTCAGCCACTCCATTTTCATATGGATTCCTTGGAATAGTTTTCAGTCTACAAATACCATTAGTGGAGCAATAATCTTCAAATTCATGACCACAATACTCACTACCATTATTAGATCAGAGACATTTTAATTTCTTACCAGTCTCATTTTCAACCAAGCATTTTCATTTCTTAAAAGTTTGAAATACATTAGATTTCTATCTATGGAAATAAACCCATACTTTTCTAGTTGCATCATCAATAAATGTAACATAATAATGAGAGCCACCAAGGGAAGATACCTGAGCTGGTCCCCATACATCAGTATGCACAAGCCCTAATTTCTCTTTTTTGTTTTCCTTCTTAGTCTTCACAAAACCCACTCTCTTTTATTTTCCATACAAACAACTTTCAAAAAAATCCATATTAACACATTTTAGACTTGGTAGAACTTTCTTTGAATGAAGTACTTCATACCTTTCTCACTTATGTGCCCAAGTCTATTGTGCCACAGTGCCATATCAGAATTTATAGTAGCTATTTGTTCTCCCTGCTCAATTGTAGCAACTATTTTTGAACATTCATTTTTCTCTAAAATAATTAAAGTAGAAGTAATAATATGACATGTACAAAGATATAAGGTGCCCACTTTCACATCTTTTGCTACTATAAGGGAACCTTTTGTAACCTTCCAATTTTTATCATTAAAGGTAACTACACAACCCTCATCACTGAGTTGCCCTAAAGAAATTAAATTCCTACTCAGCCTTGGAACATGTCTTACCTCATGTAGTAGCCAATGAGTCCTATTCTAAAACTTAATCTTAACTTTTTCCTTTCCAACGATCTGATAGGATTCATTATCCCCCAAATAAACAAGTCCAAAATCCCCTTAGACGTAATCAATGAAATAACCTCTATGAGGTGTAGCATGAAATGAAGCACTAGAATCTAAAACCCATGAATCATCAACACTTTCTAAAGATAGAAGCAAAACATCCTCTTCAGATTTGTTACTTACCACATTTGCCTCCTTGTCTCCATCTAGTTTATCTTCTTCATTTTTCTTTCAATTTCAACAATCTTTATTTTTATGCCCTAGTTTCTCACAGTACTAACAATCATTCGGTCCTCCCAATTGAGACCTTCCCCCCTTTTACTTTCCTCTTGATTTTCCATGATTTTTGAAATTACTTCCTCTCTCAATCATTCTACCCTTTCTTTGTGCATTCAAAGAACTTCATGATGTAGATCCACCTAAGGTTTTCCTACAAGTTTTCTCACTCAAAATAACACTGATTGCTTCATCATATTTTAGGGTACTAGATCCAAGAACAAAATTACTCACAGCCATTACCAAGCCATTCCAACTTTTAGAAAAAGAACACAGATCAAGAGAGCCCTAATTTCTTCTTCCAAATTGATACCCATAGAAGATAATTGACTAGTAATAGTATTTAAACTCATTTAAAAAATCTACAATAGATCCACCTTCTGTGATTTTCATATTAAATAAATACTTCATGAGAAATACTTTCTTTGAAGTGGAGGGCTTTTCATACAATTTTGCTAGGGTTTGCATCAATTCTTTTGTTGTCTTTGCTTTTCTAATATTAAATGCCACCAATAGTGCCAGGCATAATCGAATGCCTCCAAGTGCCTTTCTATCTACAAGATCCCATTCATCATTTGACATAGATCCCTCATTTTTGGCTTTGCCTTCCAATGGCTTCCATAAGTCCTTCTGATAAAGATAGTCTTCCATTTGCATCTTCTATAACTAAAAGTTTTGCCCATTAAACCTTTCAACCCTTAGCTTACCCTCATCTTCCATCAATCCCACTCAAATGTGAGACTCTCAATCAATTGTGAAACTTTTCTAAAGAGGATAATTGAAAAAACAACCTCACTCTAATACTATATGTTAGCTTGAATCCCAATAAAATAGGGCCAAAAAAGAAAATTCACAAGCCCCAAAGAATTTATGAAGTATGTACAGTACTTTAATAATCAATCAGCACAATCTAATATTACCAATGAACCCAATGCTACTCTTCACTGGCATGAGGAAATGCATGCCATGTTTGATGATGGGTTGGACTATGATGAGGTTGTGGCCCTAAATATAACTAAAGATAATACATCAAATATTTTATGGAACTTGATTGTGTCAAAAAAATTTAACATCAACATTTTGGATCACACACAGTGATCCATCATCAAGATGAGGAGTGCAAGAGAATAGAGAATAGAGTGACTTTATTTCTCTATTCTCTTGCACTTCTCATCCGGATGATGGATCATTGTATGTGATCCAAAACATTGATGCTAAAATTTTTTGACACAATCAAGTTCTAGAAAATCTTTGATGTATTGCTAATGGATTATGGAAATCAAATGACATTAATAACTAAATATGATATGGTTAGCCTTTTTGTAGACCAAAAAACTAGTAAATAAGTAGAATGCACAAAACCCAAATTATCAATTAAATGGTACACAAATGAGGCTATGCATGTGAACTTTTGGGATCATTGGTGGATGTTTTTTGACATCCCTCCACACAGAAATTTAGAGGTCTCATTCTATTTCATTAAAATATTGCATGCCAAATTTGTGTTGTACCTCAAAGTGAACTATTGGAGCATAAGGCCCAACATGGGTGTAGGAGGAGGAGCTCCTCAAAATAGACCCTTTGCCTAGTGGAAGAAAGTTAGCACTTGCGTTCCCCCTATTGATGTCTCCCCCCTCCTCTAGTGCAATCTCCTAATATAATTGTAGAGGCTAGCTCTCAAACTATTAAAGTCATCCATAGATTGAGTAGCCTAGTGATATCCTCGGCTAGATCAGTGTTGCCTCCCTATGTTGATGGCACTAGTGCAAGTTCATCACATGTTTGTGTGCCCCATACTTTCATAACATGCAAGAATATTTGTCTAGGTCTCATAGGTGATCTTTCTAAGTATCAATTTGTATTTGAGGAGGATACACCAAATGTGCATACAGAGGCTACACACCCTAACGTGAGAGAGGAGAGACATGCAAAGGCATGGAATCCTTCTTTGTTGTTACATGTATACATTTTTTGTTACGACATATGTGATTTAAAGTTAATCTTTATAATAGAGTAATTTTAACCCATATTGACTTATACATGTATGTGATGTTCATTCAAATTTAGTTGATGACTAAGGAGGAGGTCAAATAGGTTGATAATATCATGCTCTCAACTATTTCATTTGGCCTTAAGACATCTATGGTAAATTATGTTGTGTTCTCATTATTTTTCTATTTGATATTAGAGCATATATATTTTTAAATCTTTCTTTTCTCTTGCAAGTATCACCTATCAATGGGGGAAGAGTGTGGGTGGTGAGGCACAACCCATTGACAAGGGAAAAGTAATTAGGTCCTTTGAAAGTGATTAAATATTGATGCATTCTTGCAAAATGTTTGTGGTAATGAAATTTAATTACATTATTTACTATACAGGGCATGGCTACTGGTGATGAGTCTAGGAAAATTTGGCATTGCAGACCCTCTAGCATTTCCATTTACAGTGAGAGCCCCATCATATGTATAAGTATCATTTATTTTTAATTTTCTTTATTTTTACAAAAAAATTCAAAAACTTATTTCCATGATATTAAGAACTAGTATTTTGTATCTGATAGGAAACACCTAGTGCATAGGAAGTTGGACAACAAAGTTTTCTAGCTTTGCTAACACATCCATTATATCTAAAGGAGGAGTTGATAGAGGTAAGTTGTAGTTTGAATTATTGATTATATGTTATAAATTCAGTATGCTATGAATTATAATGTTATATTTTAAGTTGTAGATTCATCTAAAAAACATACTTGAACATATACAGGCTACAATAAATGAGGTTCAAGCATTGTCGAGGACATATGAGAGGACTCCTGATCAACACAAGAAGTCAACAAGAGAGACATTTACGATGAAAGTTTAATACTATAAATATTCATTAAAAAGGATCATTAGGCATTTGAGTAATTCAATGTTAGATACATAGAATCATATAAATTTAGTATTCTAAATTTGTGTTTTCCTTTTTTGTTTATGTAGGAGACATGCAATCCACCTAGTGTAGTAAAGAGGTTGTATTTTGATCATCCACTAGTAGTATATGATAATATAGTTCACATAGGATGCATCATGATACATTTTGACATGGCATATGCCACATTGTATACAAAAACATTGATATTATACACATTCCAATGGCATTATCAGCCACATTTTTTATATGGATTTATGTATTTTGATATATATTTGCATAATTTTTCTATGGATACATGAAATTTGATATATATTTGTATAATTTCTCTATGGATACATGTATTTTGATATATATTTTTTTCATATATGTACACATTGATATACATATTAATTTAGTATAGTATTGTTTAGGTTATCGTGGATCATGTGTATTGTTCATGTTTATGGAATATCATTCATTTTTATCATGTTTCTTATATTTGATTGAAATGCAATAATTTATGGATAACATTTTAACAAGATTTTTTATCAAATTCTGATGCAATTTTTAATTTGAAATGATGCCATATATGTTTAATTTGAAATGATCTCTACAATCCCTTAAGATGTCACTATGGTTCACCTGCCCAAACGCACTTAGAGTACCTTGGATATTATTTAGTATGGGGTGGACACAAATGATGGAGGATATCTATAACTAGAACAAGAGTTTCACAAGGGTTCACTTTCCCATCTAGAGCTAATGAAATTGATGATCTGGTGCCAAGATCAATAGTTTCAAAGTTACATAGTGATACACCTATGAATTGAGGCACACTGCAACTTTTGGCATCAAGTGAGATCGATGTGCCAAATTCAAATGGAATGTAATCTCTTATAAATTAGATAGGCTATTATAAGCCTTGGCATGTCCATCCTATAGCATTCAACATTTCATTGATAGCCTCCATGAGCTTTGAGTTATGACCCTTGAAAGAGCAACCTCGAAAAGCACTTAGAGTAGCATGGAGACTTTTTGATATGAGGTCACTGCAAATGATGGAGGCTCTTAATGGCCAAAAGAAGAGTGTCTCTAGGGTTCACCCACCCATTTGAAGCTAATGATGCTAATGATTTGATGCCTAGATCAACAGTTTCAAAGTTACGTAGTGATGCACCTATGAACTAAGGCACACTACAAGTTTTGGCATCAAGTGAGATTATTGTGCCAAATCCAAATGGAATTTGATCTCTCAAAAATGAGATAGATTATTATAGACCTCATCATGACCATCTTACAAAAAATTTTATTTTGTTGATAGCCCCCACGAGCTCTAAGTTATGACCCTTGGCAGATCAACCTTGAAATGTACTTAAAGTACCTTGGAGACTCTTTGATATAGGGGTGACTATAAATGATGGAGAATCTTCATATCTAGATCAAGAGTGTCACAAGGGTTCACCTACCCATCTGGAGATAATGATGTTGACAATTTGATGCCAAGATTAATGGTTTCAAAGTTACGTAGTGATGCACCTATGAACTGATGCACAGTACACGTTTTCGCATCAAGCAAGATCGTTATGTTGAATCCAAATAGAATGTGATCTCTAGAAAATGAAATAGGTTATTGTAGGCCTCTACATGACCATTCTATAAGATTTAATATTTCATTGATATCCCCTAGGTAAAAGCACATATTTGTGTCACTGTTTATGATACCAAAACCTGTTTTGGTCAAATCTCATTTCTCTATCAAAACTCAATTTTTTTCAAAAACTTAAAATACCATTTTATAGATCTCAAATTAAATATCATCATTATATAAATTTTTGAGCATTTTGATTAGCTATAATATGTTATAATCTCAAAATATTATAAGTCAATATTTCAACATTTCAGAAGATTCTCCCTTAAAAAAGGAAAAAAAATAGTAAATCATATCAAAAAAATTAAAAAATCATATTTATCTCTAGAGGAGAGAATCCTCTTCACAAATTTGTAATTCTTTTTTAAGAAGGTATAGATTTGATAGGGAAGTTTTGACAGGAGAAAAAAATTGTTGGATTCCGATAAGGTCAAACTTGAGCACTTATAAAAAAGAAAATATACATAAAAATAATTATTTCTTTTTTGTTTCCTAGCTATACATTTCATCTATAAGATATTTTGAAATCAGAACAAAAATAGATGACTTGCATATATTGGTTTGACGAGAACTACACCCTATATGCTTTATAGTTAAAAAAGGGAATTCAAAATAAAATAAAATAAATTAATTCTTACTAAAAATATTCTGAAAACTATAGGCATAAAATTCATCCAATTCTACACATTTCATCAGTTTACATCATCTTCATATTCTAAACACAAATATCATTTTTTTTGTCATTAATGTTGAACTATTGCATTCTAATATCAATTTTTTTTATAAAAGGTGACACAAGTTTGTTCTTTTACTCCCCCATGAGCTCCAAGTTATGACCCTCAGAAGATCGACTTTGAAACACACTTAGAGCACCTTGAAGACACTTCAGTATGAGGCAGCCACAAGTGATGGAGGCTCTCTATGGATGGAACATGAGTGTCACTAGGGTTCACCCACCCATCTGGAGCTTATTGCACTGATAATTTGATGCCAAGATCAATAGTTTCAAAGTTACACAGTGATGCACCTATGAACTAAGGCACACTATGAGTTTTGGCATCAAACGAGATCGTTGTGCCAAATCCAAATGAAATTTGATCTCTTAAAATTGAGATAGGTTATTATAGGCTTTGGCATGACTATCATGTGATATTCAATATTTTATCAATAGCCATGACAAGCTCTGAGTTATGACCCTCAAAGGATCGACCTCAAAACACACTAAGAGAACCTTAGAGACTCTTTGTTATGGGGTAGTTGTGAATGATGGAGGTTCTCTGTGACTATAAAAAGGTTGTCACTAGGGTTCACCTACCCATCATGAATGGTGCTAATGATTTGATGTCAAGATAAGTGGTTTTAAAGTTATGGAATTATGCACCAACGAACTGAGGCACACTGCAAGTTTTGGCATTGAGTGAGATTCCTGTGTTGAATCCAAATAGAATGTGATCTCTCAAAAAATAGAATGCGATCTCTCAAAAATGAGATAGCTTATTATAGACCTTAGCATGACTATCTTGTAGCATTTGACATTTCATCGATAGCCTCCACAAGCTTTGAGTTATGACCCTCAGAAGATCAACCTCAAAATACCCTTAGAGAACCTTGGAGACTCTTTGGTACAAGGTGGCCACAAAAAATGGAGGATCTTGATGGTTAGAAAAATGGTGTCACTAGGGTTCACTAGCCCATCTTGAGCTAATGGAACTAATGATTTGATGCTAAGATTAGCGATTTCAAAGTTATGCAATAATGCACCTATGAACTAAGGCACACTGTGAGTTTTGGCATCAAGTAGGATCATTGTGCCAAATTCAAATAGAATATGATCTCTCAAAAATGAGATAGGTTATTGTGGGCCTTGGCATGACCATCCTATAGTATTCAACTTTTTATTGATAGCCCCCACAAGCTTTGAGTTATGACCCTCTGAAGATCAACCTCAAAATGCACTTAGAGCACCTTGGAGACTCTTTGATATGGGGTGTCCACGAATGATGGAGGCTCTTCATGGCTAGAAAAAGGGTGTTACTAGGGTTATTATTAAGTTAAAAAAAATATTTTTTACCTCTCTCAAGTTTTTGGCATTGGGTATAGTGCAAGTTTAATGTTAGTATGTATTAAAATCATCATTTTTAAGGTCCCTCCACATAAATTGCATTAAGTAAAACATCTTTGTTTCTCACATTAAATCAACAATTTTACATTTCAATATCTCAATTTTTTCATCATTATTACATAAATACACAACTATCAAAAATCATAGTGTCAAAAATAGAATAATTTTTTCTTCATTTTCCTCATTTAATTTTTTATCTTCATGCATGACTACTCTTCATGATGTACCTACATTCCAATATCGTAAAAAATATTAGTACATCTTATTGTATTAAATAAGATAATCATTGATTCACCAAATCATTATGAACAAAAAGAACATCAGAAGTAAATATACCTAGCCAAGTGTTCTTATATGGTCCTCTCTCTATTTTAGGGTCTCTAATAGGACTTCATGATTAGCATTAGTAATAGTAAAAATTTCTTTTACTTTTTGTCTTCCTTGATGCTTCAACAACTTCACATTTTTTGCTATAATAAGATGTGAATATATGAAAAAAAAATGTGCTTCTAATAGTCTTTGAATGCAAGAATTTTATTCCTTCTAAGCATGTATGGCTATAACCATGGTTAGGCAACAACTAAACCAGTAGGATATGTGAATCCATCATCATCTATGATCATTTGTGCTAGCTTTTCTTACCACTTACTCAATGTTCTAACCAATAATCTAATTTCTCATCATTCCCCTATGGTGCAACCAATGTAAAGACATGCCTTGTCTGATGAAGATTTGATAGATGGTTGTGCTCAAGTGAACTTTTCATGTCATCATTTCTGATAGAGGGTGTGAAAGACAATGGACTAAGATAATGTAGAGCCCATATGTCCACCCACTCACTCGACTCACAATGATCCCAATCATATTGAAAACAAATTGGATATAAGCAAGCTAGTTGTCATGTCCAAATGGTCCATGTACTAGAATTAGAGCTCCAGAATGAATGCATTTTTTTTTGAGTCTCTAAATATAGCACAATTTGATCTATTACCTATGGACCCTTCCTCAACTAACCAAAAGAACCTACGTACTACTGAATCAAGATTCTCCCCTATGATAATGTTGAACTACACCAATCAACAATGCTACGAGCATCAAGTAGCTCTGCTCCTAAAATCTTCAATTTTTCCTTAACTAGAGCTCTCTTCACACATGCCCCTACTCCATCATATTCCCCTTTCCCATGGTTAGACTAAAAAAACTCCAAATATGAGGCACCCACCTCTCTATGTACATCCTACATAACTAATAAAATATGTGAGCATTCTTGAATTGACCTATGCAATTATTTGACCATATGATTTGTCTATCCATAGCAATTTCATGCTTCTGTAAGAAATCAAAATAATTCTCAAAGAAATGTTGCATAAACTCGTGAGAGTGATATCTATCATCACTCATGTAACAATCGTACTCTCTAATAATCTTCTAATTATCTTCTACACGATTAGGGGCATGTCTATATGTTATGTGAATAAAAATAACAATATGAATAGAGTTGTAATACTAGTATTTTATCTCATTTTGAGGTTGCAATGTGTAGTTCTCTACAAAATCAACAACTGATATAATAGTACCAATTGGAAAAGTCTCCTTCCACATTCTAAATTGTTGATCAAACCACTAAGACCTATGACTCTTCCTTGCATACTTGCAGAAAATATTTGTCTTGAAATCTGAAATAAAATTAGCCATTCTAATTTCTTTTGCATCCAATTCACATCTACAACCCTCACCCCCACTGTTCAATGTTTATTTCACCATTTCATATACCATTCTTTTTCACTATTGTCCTCTAAAGATCTTGTTTGCACCCCTCATGGAAACATGTGCCAAACTTGGATAAGCCACCACATTCTAAACACTTCTCATTTAAGCAAGTAGTTTTATATAAAAAAAAAACCATCCACTCTATGACATAAAAATTGATCTAGCAAGACTCTTGATGATTTTCGAAGCCCACTAGCACCACAATTCTCCAACCTTTTTTTATTACACAAATTTTAACAGATGGAGTGTAATAGTTCATGGTGCATAGAAAACTCAACATGATATTTGCACCAACATGTATTTCAAAAATTTAAGTGGCACACAATAAAATGGCTTCAAAGATTCAAAAACCCTTGTGATATATGCAATCTTGGATGACTCTCTCTAAATTATTTGAACAACATAGGTTGACTTACCTTCAAATAATATTTAGGATGTGGCATGCAGTCTCCGATGCAAATTCTCAACTTTAATATGTCTTTAGCATTGGGTGATACTCTTGAGCTAGAGTGCCAAAATTGTGTAATTTCTTCCTTCACATCATCAGATGGCTTCTTATCAAAATGTGGAAGTCTCCCACCAAAAGCCCATATTTCATTTTGAAGAGGACCATCAATTCTCTCTAATCTATTAAGTGTTCTTTTCAAAGTAGTACAATTTAGGTTCAAGTCAATACAAGTTTGTCTCATATATCTACACTTTTTTAAATGATGACTTACCAAAGAGGTTGTAATAACCCTTCGAGCAACTCTTTTATCCTTCTCCCTACTATTTTTCTCAATTCTATCAAGAGAACTAAAAATATTTTTCACTAATGGCATTTCTTTCTAATTTTTTATTGACATGAATCTTCAATTTGGAAAGCATAGGTCTCATCTTTTTCATCTTTAATAAGTGTATAAAAAGTTGACATTGTTCCACCACTATCTTGTTGTCAAAAAACATCTTATATAGTCCTGAAGCCCATAATTAAATGGTTTTTTGTGATTTTTTCCCTTTCCAAGTTGGTAATAATCATTTTGTCAATTTCAATTATCCATTTTGGTGTCGTAGGACCTTTATGTTGATTATAATTAGGAGATATGTAACTATAGATACTTAAAATTTTTCTAAACACTATTAATTTATTTAATATTTCTCTTGACACAATAATTAATTACTTATTAATTAATAATATTTTTCATTTTTCTCTACTTATTTAATTAAATTTATTTAATTAAATAGGTTCACTTTCCTAAAGTATTTAAATTTAATTTAAATACATACTCTCTAATGTGTTAAATTTATTTAATGCATAGTGCTCCATAAATCCCTTTTTAAATAAATTTCAATTTATTTAATTCCGTCCACTTCATTAAATTTTTTAATCCTTCGATTAAGTTAAATCATATTTAATTTAATCCTAATCTCATCCTAAAACCTATTCTACACCCATCACTCTCATCCTTCTAAGCCTACCCATTAATTAATCCCACTTAATTAATCCTAAACACCTTTCTAAACATATCTTAGCCCCTAAGTATTTTCTCACACATGTGTGAGCAACTCAAGATCCAAGAAAGATTTTATTTTATTATTTTATTCAAAAAGTCTTACACTCTTACACACTTGTCCCCCTTTCTTTTCTCCAAAGTTTCCCACACATGTGTGAGTAAACCTTGAGCCATCATTTTTACCAAAAAGGCTTATGTTGACCTTTGCATGGATTGTCTCCTTAGCCCATGTGTCTCCCTTGTGGCACATATGTGGATCCCACATAGATGCCACTTCCCAAGGGCCTCTCTCAAGCATTTCTCATCTCTCTCATTTGCATTGTTATCATGCTACAATAATGATAGATATTTTAGTAATTTTTATACATTGATACTAACCCTTTAATTATTGTTAGATTTCCTTCCTGTGTTGTTAACTTAGTTTGATTTCTTGCATCCACATTCATCTTCCTTGAATGCTTTGAACATGGTTATATCCATAACCATTGTTTGAATCATTCTCTTCATATCTAGTTAGTTTCATATATTTTGCATTTTATTTCAAGCATATTAAGATTCAATAGTTGTGTTTGGAAGAGCACATTCACATCCCCCCAATCTAAAGCACACCAACAAGGCCTCTTATGGGCACCCTTGTTGAGCTTCTTTGAGGTTGCATAGTCTTAAAACTCAAGTAGAATTAGTGGTTTTCCAATCTTATTTTAATCTTTGATATGCACATGCTACTAATATTTTCTTCTTTACGTGTGCTCCTAACAAGTTAGGTTTTCTTGAATATAGTAACATTCCTATATATTTTTATTTTTGACATGGTCAATCATGCAATTTATATTATGAATTGGTTGTTGAAAATAGATTGATACAAGCATGATAAATATGTTTTAATCATTATTATTTTACTGATGTCAAACTTGCTATTTTATTAGTAAGACAATTGGATATATGATTTAAGTACTATAATTTGTTTGATTGATAAAGAGGATTTGATCAAATGAGATAAAAATAGCACCTAGAGGAAAGTTTGAGTTATGAAATGAAAAAGAGTACAAGGATCAGTTAAGACAATGACATTATACTACATTGATAATCTACTTAAGGCTACAAAGGTTGGTTATACTAAGTAACTTTAGATGAACAAGTTAAATAAAGATTGTTTGCCAAGCTTGACTAAGTGGATAGTAGGTGTTGAGAAAAGTTAGTGCAAGCCGAGAAAAAAATTTAGAGCCAAACAAAGTCAATTTCATTGTAAGTCGAGTGAAATAGTGTAAGCCAAGTAAAGTTTAGTTGATGTCAAGCACCAGTAAAATTTAGTTTGTGCCAAGTGTTTTGACACTAGATGTCAAGCAACATAGTATGTGCCAAGTATCAAAAGTTAGTTAATTTTGAGTGTCAGCGTTATGAGGAAGATCAAGAATTTGATGAATCTAAGATGACAAGTTTATTTTCTTGAATTGCATGAAACATGTGGAAGATAAGATTGATGGGTTGGTGCACAAAATTCAAGATAAACTATTTTGAGGTGAATTCAAAGAGGATTGAAGGAGAAGTTTCTAGAAGGGAATGAAATGAAATGAGGGGTAGATTTATTGAATCTTATCTAATCTAATATAATCCTAAAATGGATGATGGAGGTTGAAACAACAAAATATCTTAATTCTCTATTTATAGAGATGATTGGTCAGAAGCAAGAGTTGATGTGCAAGAACCTAAAGAAGACAAGGAGTCTAGGATATTTGCTTCATTTAGTGACCTAAGAGAAGAGATTGCATTGGAAAACAAAGTAAGAAGGCTTGAGGGTATGGATTCATAAAGGATGAATAAGCTATCAAATCTAAAGAGTTTGAAAGCCAATTATAATGGAAGACTGAAATAGAGATGTGTAATCTAAAAATGAAGTTATAAGTTGTTATCATATCAATATTGAGATAATGGGTGTTGCACGCATTGCATAATATTTTTATATTATATTATTTTATTTTATTATGTAATATTGTACCTAGATGGATGTACAACATGTAGCAATTCCCATGGGATATACTTGATGAGTTGTATTGTAAAATTGTGATAATATTTCATATAATTATTTAATATTGGGAAAAAGAATTAAATGTCCAATATTAAATGTGGGATCAGTGAGTTAGGTAGCACATGGTTTATGTAATAACACTTGGTGGTTTTGTGGGACTTGCTACTATATAAGTAGCCACAAGGGTAGTTGTTGGTATGAGAAGACAAAAGGAAAAAAAAGAAAGAGTTGAGTGGGACAAGGCTTGATAGGTTAGCCAAGGGAGCATTTGTGAAGGCTGGAAGCATGACATGGGATGTGTGGATTCATGCTTGATCACATAGATTTCTTGGTTGTGGCTATGGCATTGAAGACTTCCATGGTTGTATTGCAATGGTATTTTTGTTGAATAATACATGGTGATGGATGCTTTTGGAGGTTGGTTTTTTCCCTCAATGAGGGTTTTTCAGGGTATCTCCTACATCAAATTTTTGTGGGTATGTTGTCTATTCTCTTGCATGTGGATTTTAATTCTATATTTATTTTAGATTATAATGGGTTATATAGAAATGGTTATATTATTTATTTCAAGTTTCCTTACAAGTGGTATCAAATCTATGGTTTTATTATTGTAACCCTCAATTAAATTATGGGAATGCATGAGAGGATAAAACAAATGGCAAGATATATGAGTTGTTTATTGTAGATCGAGGGGTTTTCGGTTTACTATTATGATAGGATGTTGGTAGATTTTGGACATGTGAAATTGTTGGACAAAAGGGTTTTTTTTGAAATGCTTCATTTAAATGAGGGTTTTAGGGGGGAGCTTGTAGTAATGACCTCCTAGGTAAAAATAGACCTCAACACTAGATCCAAGTTGACATTTCCATAAATTTTAATATAAACTATGTCCTATTTGGCCATGTTCAGAGGAAATGAAAGAGTTTTTTAGTTTCAACCTGTGATGGCTTTCAAATTCAATCCCATCAAAAAAAAATTCATGAAAAAAAATGCAGTGAAAATGGGAAAAAGATTGTCTTAGTAAAATGACCATAACTTTTTATCAGGTTATCAAATTTTAGACTTCTTATAAGTTTTGGAAAGCTAATTTAGAGCACTACAAATTGGTGTAGGTTTGGTTCTATGATTTTGATTTTTTTTAGGTTTTAAGAGCCTAAAGTTAGATGTTGTTTATTTTGAGCATAAATTAGGGCATAACTTGGGCATACAAAGTTAGATTTCTGACATTGAGTAGTCAACAAAAAGCTCTTGGGGAGCTTTACACATTGGTTTAGATTTGGTGTAGGTTTGGCATAGTTTATTTGGTCATATATTAATCTAAATAGTTTATGGTATATATTGACTATGGTAACATTGTGAGTTTATGACATTATAAGTTTGGAGATTTAAGATTTGATGTCATTGTATACTAAGTTCATATTTTAGATTGGTCTCATGATGATATGGTTATTAGTGTTTATTTTGGATATGTATGATGACTTGTTGGGTCTACAAGTTGTGCAGTGTTGTAAGTTTTCTATACTTATATTGAATTAATGACTTGATTATGGCTTGTCTTTGCCCATTGATCTTTCGTTATCGATGCATATTCCGATTCATGACTTGGATTTGGGTTGTTTATGCCTCAAGTTACATTATTTTCTAATTTTTATCTTCATGTAGAAGGGATGAGATGTTGTTACCAGGTATAGTCATGGTGAAAAATTATGGTTGACTATTTTAAGCTGACAGGTTAGACACTTTGAGGGTCAGATGCTTAGTTTGTGGATTTAATCATGGTGTCATGGATTTGGCATGACATGATTGGATATAGAGGTACATCCTTGATGTTTATTATTTTGGATTCTTGATTTGGTTATGGTGGTATATCTTCTTGGTTAAGGATCATGGTTATTTGGTTTCTTTTGAAGAGCTCATGATGTGCACTTTGATTTCTTTGATAGTTTGATGCCTTGGTTGATTCTCATGGTTAGAGGATGGTTTTTCATCATGATTTCATGGATAGTTTGGATACACAATTTAGTGGGAGCTTGTGATAGTGATGAGGTGATAGTGTACAATTAGTTTCTAGTTTGGTTTGTATCTTCTTGGTTTGGAGATCTTGGTTTCACTTGGTACTAATACTTTGATTGTGTGAGTGTAGATCTGGAGAATCTTCATGTAGGAGATAGATTTTATGATGCCTTAGTACCACAATTGAGTAGGATTTTTTTGGCATTGATATATTTATTGAGTGTTTCCAAATGTTGGAGGTTTGTCTTAGATCCTATTGTTGTAGAAGCATCTTTGACATTTGCATGATGCACTTGGTTATCTTCATGGTGTGTGAAGATAGATAGATCTTGAGGACTCGTGAGATTCTTGGTTATCTTCATGGTGTGTGGAGATGGTTCATCATATGTGGAAATTATTTTCTTCATGGTGTATGGAGATGGTTGCATCTTGAGGACTTATGGGGTTCTTGGTAAAAGTGTGGTTTATGATTTCATTTGACATGTTATCCTTGTTGTGAGGATGGTTTCATTATTATGTCATGGTATACTCTTGATATGTGTTTAGAGTTTTAACATGTTATAGTATTTTCATATGGAGCATGTTATCTCTTTGGTTGTGATGGTAAGATTGTGTTATCATGTTTATTTTTCGGAGGCCATGGTTGGAACTTTGACATTGATCTTCATTTAGTTTCTTGGTATTGAGTACATTGATCATATGTTGAATACTTCATGATATGTCTATGCTGCATTTGGAATTGGCATGGATTGGTTGGTTGCAAGTGCTCATAGATACTTAGAGAGGGTGATGATGTTGATTTCTTTTGGACAAAAGAATTATTTGTTGGGATAATTATTTAGTTTCAGTAGGAAGTCTGAGGGGAATTCACCTAACATGGACCTGAGAGGAGATTTCTCTTAGAGGATTCTTGGTTGGAGACTTGAATTTTTTGATGAGTATTCTCATTCCCCACTCTTGGTCTACTCGACAATTTGTTACTTGAGAGGTATAGCCCATTATTTCTCTTGGGTGCATTATATCTATGCTTATCTTTCATGGATATGGATCTTGAGCTATGGTACATGAGTTATTTTTGGAGGGTTCATTTGAGAGATGCTTTAGCATTGGTTATCTCCATTTTCATATGTTGTTATGTTGGTTAAGCTCGGGATATGGTTTTACATTGGGCATATTCTTTGGATTAGAAATGATTTATGAGTTTGATCTTCTTGTGAGAGGCTTACATCCATGATTAGTTATATGGTATGGTTTGGGTGTTGTTGTGGCTTCTTGTTGGGTTTTTATGGAGGAGATCATGCTTGCATAGTTTACATCTAGAGGTGTGTGTAGGACATGATACAGGTTATGATTTGCATGGTTTCTCTTTGGTCTTGATTATCTTCCTAGATGTTTAGTTTTTCTTACATTATATTTTTTATTGGTTAAATATTATGATCATTGGTTTGTGCTCATGTATGTCATGTGAGAGATGACATGGCTATTCCTTTATCTCTTTCCTCTATTGGTTGTCCAGAGCTTGGGAGACTATTGAAAACTTTTTGTGAGAGTTGTTCTTGTAGGTTATTAGTTTATGTTTGGTGGATGTCCTTGAGACTACATGGATTCACTTCTTTGAGATGTGAGTAGATTGGTTATAGATTTGACATTATCTTTTGTAGTGGAAGCTTCTTGGTATATATGTGACAATTATTGCTCTTGAAGCTTGTGATTGTAGGTTATAGATTGGATATGTTGATGATGTGAGATTCACTTGGTATACCTTTAGAGGTATGGATAGCTAGATAGGTTTCGCACTTTCTGTGGGTACTATTTTATATATAGATATTTTGACAACTATGGATGCATGTGATTACCTTTAGATCAAGTTTCTGTGCTTGGTATTTCAATTGTACAGGATTTTATGATCTTCTAATGTGATAGGTTGGGTGGCTTTCTCTTTGGATGGCTTATATATATGTCTGGTGTCAATGGCATAATAGGAAGCAAGATCATTCATGTCTGAGATGGTAGCTACTTTAATTTTTTTGTAGGTACTAGGATGGATCACTCTATATACTTTGGTCCATGATGGTGGATGTGATAGAAGGGATTGTTCCCTTGTTCATTTATGTGGCTATAGATTGACCCTATGTAATGCATACAACAAGTGCAAGATTGTTGAGATAATGGGTGTTGCACACATTGCATAATATTGTTATATTGTATTATTTTATTTTATTATGTAATGTTGCACCTAGATGGACATGCAACATGTAGAGATTCCCATGGGATATACTTGATGAGTTGTATTGCAACATTGTGATAATATTTCATATAGTTATTTAATATTGGAAAAAAGAATTAAATATCCAATATTAAATGTTGGGTCAATGGGTTAGGTAGCACATGGTTTATATAATACCACTTGGTGGTTTTGTGGAACTTACTACTATATAAGCAACCACAAGGGTAGTTGTTGGTATGAGAAAATAGAAGGAAAAAAGCGAAAGAGTCAAGTGGGACAAGTCTTGATAGGTTAGCCAAGGGAGCATTTGTAAAGGTTGGAAGCATGGCATGGGATGTCTGGATTCATGCTTGATCACATGGATTTCTTGGTTGTGGCTATGGCATTGAAGGCTTCCATGGTTGTATTGCAATGGTGTTTTGGTTAAATAATACATAGTGGTGGATGCTTTTGGAGGCTAAGTTTTTCCCTCAATGAGGGTTTTCCAAGGTATATCATGTGTCACATTTTTGTGGGTATGTTGTCTATTCTCTTGCATATGGATTTTAAATCCATATTTATTTTAGATCTATAATAGGTTATGTGGAAATAGTTATATTCTTCATTGCAAGTTTCCTTACAACTATTACTCTCTAGTCATTATATCAATCTAGAGTAAATTCTTTGGATTAAGGTTGACCTATCAATCATTTGTAAATTCTTTAATGGGGTGACATTCAAAGTAAATGACCTAAAGTCCTCTAACAAGGGTGATTGAAATCCTTTAACTGAGTCACATATAATAGTGTGTATTGTAACCTTTGACAAGGTCAACCTTTCACGGGGCATCACTTCAGAAGAGTGAGAATGAGTAGCATATTGTGGGTTATTTTTTCCAAATTGGGTTTTCACATTAAATCATTGTTCCAAATGTGTTATTGAATCTTTTATATTTCATGTTTATATTTCTACAAATTGATTTGATAGTAACCTACAAGTTTAAGTGATTGCATAATCTCATAGATGCATGTATGATGAAAATATTTTCTGGATATGGGTTCACTAAGTTGTTGAAAGTTTTAATTATACATCTAAACCTTGGATAAATTATTCACATCCCTAATTATTCTAAAGAATTCCAACAACTAGTATCAAGGTCATCTACTTACTAGGACTAGTTTAAAGGTACTAGAAGCGCAAAGATCAAGATGTCAAAAAGAGAAGTACCCAAGCTTAATAGAGATAATTTTCCTACATGAAAAATTCTAATGAAGCTACATGTAGGTCTTGGAGATCATGCAAAATATACCTTTGTTGTTGAGCATACTAATCTTGCTAGAGCCCTAATTTCTAAAGATCTAAAAAAGAAGAAAGAACATAAGCAAGCAATGTTGGAGATTTCCTTTGCCCTAAGCTATGTTGAGTTTGATGATATCAAGGGTTATGAAAATGAAAAGAAAATGTGGGATTCTCTACACACTATCTATGAAGGTGACAAAATGTTCTAAGAGACAAAGCTAAAAGTCTTGGAGGTAAGTTCGATGATATTAGAATGCAAGAAAGTGAGAATGTTGTTGAACATTGTTCTGGGATAAAAGATTTTAATGCAATAAGAGGAGCTACTAGTAAAATAGATGATGATACTATACTAAGAAAAGTTTTGATAACATTGTTTCCCATCTATTCTATTGGAGTTTCTACAATACAAAACTTAAGATGCATACCATGGAATTATGTAACTCTTGAAGGTCTGGTAGGTAGGCTCATTGCTTTTGAGCTATATAATTTTGATAATTACAAACCTAAAAATATTGAATTTGCTTTCAAAGCTAAGTTGTCATTGAAGGAACCCAATGAGAAGAATTAAAAGTTAAAATATGTGTCTAGTGACAATGATACAAATGAGGAATATGTAGATCAACTTTAAGCACTATTGATAAGGAGATTTCATTGAGGTAAAGGAAAGTTTAAAGGTAAGTTAGCTATCATGTGTTTCAATTGCAATGAGGTTGGTCATATTGCTGCTAGATGCCCAGAGAAGAAAAATTATAGAGGTGGTGACAAGTACAAAAGTAGAAGAGATTAAGACAACAAAGAATACAAAGACAAAGGCAATAAGTCTTGCTACATTGTTGAAGAGGAAACAAAAGATGGATTTGAAGATTATGATGATGAAGTGGTGTATGTTGCAATGAAGGATGAATCTAATGAAGATGAGGCAACTGCAATAGTGTCTTGTGTGAAACAGAATGATAGATGGGTCATTGATAGTGGGTGTTCACATCACATGACTAGAGATAAAAGTAAGTTCACTACCTTGGATTATTATGATGGAAATAGTGTAAGGATTGGTAATGATACACCATGTATGATAAAAGAAAAAGGTTCTATCAAACTCATAGAAAAGATTTTATGTGAACATGCTTACTATGTTGAAGAACTTAACTATAACCTGTTAAATGTGTTACAACTGAATAATTTGTGCTATAAGTTTGAGTTTGAGAACAAAATTGCTAAGATATATGATATTGATGAAAAAATAATTGGAAAAGATGATCAAACTAGAGGTAATCTATTCTACTTTGATATAGAGGATGCTACTTGTTTAGTTGTAGAATTTGGTGATGTGTGTCTGTGCCACAAGAGGTTATCTCATGTTTATTTTGATAACTTGGTTAGCATCTGTAACATGAGAAGAGTTAGAGGTTTTCCTAAGTTGAAAAAGCCTAAAAATATAGTTTGCAAACAATGTTAGTTAGGAAAAATCATATAGTCAAGTTTTAAAAGTAAGACTCACACCTCTAAAGGAATATTAGAGATTGTTCATATTGACTTGTGTAGAACAATTGAAGTGCAAAGCTACAATGGAAATAAGTACATTATGATGTTTGTTGATGATTATTCTATAATGATGACAATTTTGTTTCTAAAAAAAAAATTTGGTGCTTTCCAAATGTTAAAGTGGTACTTACAAAGAGTTGAGAAAGAAATAGGTAAAAGTCCGAAATACTTGAGATCTAATAGAGGAAGAGAAGTTACATCAAATGAGGTTGAGATGTTCTGTAATGACAGAGGAACCAAAAGATAGACACTTGCTCCTAGACCCCCTTCACAGAATGAAATTTTTGAAAGGAGGAACAAATTTGTAATGGACTGTGCTAGGACACTCATGATGGAGAAAATGTTGATTTGAAATACTGGAGAGAAGTTGTAAGTACAACTATCTATACCTTGAATCATTTACAAGTCAAGAATGGTACTCATTCAACACCTTTTGAACTATGGTATGGATACTCACCTAATATAAAATATTTTAAGGTATTTGGAAGCAAGTGTTATATTCTCAAAGATTTCAAGAATGGTAAACTAGATGCAAAAAGTAAAGAAGGTATTTTTTTGGTTATTCCACAAGTAGTAAAGCTTATAAGTGTTTAAATACTAACAATAACAAAGTTGTGGAAAGTGTAAATGTGAAATTTGATGAATATATAGAAGTATATGAGGCTGAACCTATAAAGGAACCAGAAGAATACAAATCGTGTATATCCATTTATGAAGGTATGTCTGCTAAATAAGATGTTGTAAATCATGTTGCAAACCAAAAGCAAGTTTTAGTGATTGTCAATTCGCACACTATGAATGTCAAGTTGCATTCAGGAACCAAGCTACATTTAGGTGTCAAGTTATAGAATGAAGTTGAGGCACATTCTAATTCTAAGATTAGTGTACATGAAAGCGGTGTTGAACCACCTAGTAGAGATGCACATAGTGATTCAAAAGTTGAGAGACCAAATGAATAAAATAAATTCAAACCAAGATTGTCTAAGTATGTCAAGAGACATCATCCCACTGCACAAATCACTAGTGATAAAGATGCTAGACCAAAGATAATGAACAAGTTGAGAAATGATACATGTTTGATAAGCATGCAAGAACTAAAACAATGAAAGATGCCTTAGAAGATGTGGAATGGAGTAAAGCCATGGAAGAAGAAATTGAAAAAATTGAGAAAAATAAGACATGGACTCTAGTTCCTATACTAGAAGACAAAAATGTGATTGGTGTTAAGAGGGTATACAATAAATAGTTGGATGAAAATGATGAAGCTGCAAGGAACAAGGCTAGATTAGCCTATTAAAGATATGCACAAGAAGAAGGGATAGACTATGGAGAAACTTTTGCTCCTATTGCAAGACTAGAAGGAGTAAGAACTCTACTTGCTTACTCTACATACAAAGGTTTAAAATTTTATCAAATGGAGGTTTAGTCTACATTTCTGAATGGTATATTAGAGGAAGAGGTTTATATAGAATAGCCAGAAGATTTTTTTGATGCTAACAACAAAAACATGGTATGTAGACTACACAAAGCTCTTTATAGTTTGAAGCAAGCACCAAAAGCATGGTATGAGAGGTTTCATAATTATCTAGTGAAGATTGGATTTGAAAGGACTAACGATAACAAAAATTTGTACTTGAATATAGAGAAAGCCAAAGGTATTTTTTTATCTAAAATTTTTGTTGATGATATCATATTTGGAGGTCAAGATACTTTATGTAATGCTTTTGCAAATTAAATGAAATAAGAATTTGAGATATCTATGTTTGGAGAGATAAAGTTCTTTGTGGGTTTGCATGTACATCAGATGAAATTTGGTATATACATCACTCGATCAAAATATGTCAAGGAGATGCTAAAATATTTTGGATTGGAAGATTCTAAGCTAGTATGCACACCTATGGTGACATGACATAAATTGTCAAAGAATGATGATTCAGTTGAGGTGAATCAAACATTATATAGGTCTATGATTGGTAAACTACAAGTACATAGAAAACCTAATATTGCATTATCTATATGGATAGTTGCAAGATTCTCTACTAATCCTAGAAAGAATCACTTGATGGCAGTAAAGAGAATAATGAGATATCTGAAAGGAACAAAAGAGTATGGTCTATACTATAAGAAAATGAGAAATTTGAATTGAGAGCCTATACTAATGCTAATTGGATTGGAAATATGGATTATAGAAAGAGCACTAGTGGAGGAGAATTTTTCTTAGGCAAAAGGCTAGTTACATGGACTAGCAAGAAATAAAATTGCATTTCTCAATCTACTATCAAAGTTGAATATGTTGTTGTTGTGGTAAACTGTACAAACATTGTATGGATCAAATAGCTACTCAAAGATATGAAGGAAGAAATCAATGAACCTATGATAATACAAGAATTATAAATATATCAAAGAATCCTATGATGCATACAAAGACTAAGAACATTGCAATCAAGTATCATTACTTGAGAGAATTAGTTCAAGATAAAGAGGTGAAAATGGAGTATGTGAACATCAAAGAAAAAATTGATGATATCTTCATAAAAGCATTACCTAAGGATGCTCATGAGTATCTAAGAGGTAAACTTGGGGTGATGCCCCTATTTATGAACCATGAGGAGTGCCCTACATCAATTAAGTTGATTGAAATATGTTACACATTGATGCAGTGGATCTTACTTTAGGACTTGTCTAAAGTAATAAAAGAGCTAGAACTACAAATCAGTCACAAGCAAGGTGACAGAGGGAGAAACTAAAAATATTCATATCTACATATTAAGATGACATGTATTTGGCAATATTTTCAAAGAGGGAGATAAAGGAATTGAAATAAGAGAATAAGAAGGAGAAAGTATACTAAGTTTCATGAAAGCTGAGGGAGATGAAGGAGAAATCCTAATCTACCTAATTCTGACTGCGAGGGGAGAAATTGTATCTACTAATTACATCTACCTAGTAAGAGGAAGATAATGTTGATGGAGATATAAGAAGTGATCAAGAGAGATTCATAAGGATGATTTGATTGTCTATTGTGTAGAACAAAAAAAATTTAACCTATTTAGAAGATGAAAGTCGATGATAAAGGGAGAGATTTCAATACAAGGAATTATTTTCTTTTTGGTATTATGATTGGTCATATTGATTAAGTTTGGTCAATTTGGTTTGCCATCAATGCCAAAAAGGGAGATTGTTGGAAACAGATTAATACAAGTATTATAAATATGTTTCAATTATTATTTTGTCAATGATGTCGAACCTGCTACTTGTTGGTAAGACAATTTCTTATATGATTTAAGCACTATCATTTTTTGATTGATGAAGAGGATTTAATCAAATGAGGTAACAATAGCACCTAGACGAAAGGTTGAGTTATGATATGAAAAAGAGTACAATGATCAGTTAAGACAATGATATTATAGTGCATTGATAATATACTTAAGGTTGCAAAGGTTCGTTACATTGAGTAATTTTAGAAGAACAAGTCAAATGAAGTTTGTCTATCAAGCTTGACCGAGTGGATAGTAAATGCTAAGAAAAGTTAGTACTAGCTGACCAAAAAATTAGTTAGAGCTAAGCAGAATCAATTTCAGTGTAAGCCAAGTGAAATAGTGTAAGCCGAGTAAATTTTAGTTGATGTCAACCACTGATATACTTTAGTTCATGCCGAGTGTTTTGAAAGTGGATGCCAAGAAAAATAGTATGTGTTGAGCATCAAAAGCCTGTTAATCTTGAGTGTTAACATTATGAGAAAGATCAAGAATTTTATGAATCTAAACTAACAAGTTTATTTTCTTGGATTGTGTGAATTGTGTAGAAGATAAGATTGATGAGTTGGTGGCACAAGATTCAAGTTGAATCATTTTGAGGTGAATTCAAAGAGGATTGAAGGAGAAGTTTCTAGAAGGGAATGAAATGAAATGAGGGGTAGATTCATTGACTCCTATCTAATCTAACCTAATCCTAAAATGGACAACGGAGGTTGAAATGACAAAATATATTAACTCTCTATTTATAGAGATGGTTGGTCAGAAGCAAGAGTTGATGTGCGAGAACCTAACAAAGATGAGGAGTCTAGGGTATTTACTTCATTTAGTGACCTAAGAGAAGAGACTGCATTGGCACACAAAGAAAGAAAGCTTAAGGGTATGGATGCTTGAAGGGTGAACAAGCTATCAGAGATGAAGAGTGTGAAAGCCAAACAAAATGGAAGACTGAAATAGAGATCTATAATCTACAAATGAAGTTGAAACTTATTATTAGATCAAGCCTTTCTATTACTCTCTAATCATTGTATCAATCTACAATAAATCCTTTGGATTAAGGTTGACCTAACAATCATTTGTAAATCCTTTAACTCATTGATATTACAAGTGAATGATCTAAAGTCCTCTGACAAGGCTCGCTCCTAACGAGGTGATTGAAATGCTTTAACTAAGTTAGATTTAATAGTGTACATTGTAACCTTTTATAGGGTTAGCCTTTTACAGGGCATCACTTCAAAAGAGTTAGAATGAGTAGCATGCTACTGGTGGTTTTTACCAAATTAGGTTTCCATGTTAAATCATTGTGTCAAATGTGTTGTTAAATCTATTATGTTTCGTGTTTACATTTTTGCAAATTGATTTGATAGTAACCTGTTGTCACTTAGGTTTGCACCCTTGTCCAAGGCCTATGCGCGAGGACAACCTAGTGAAACATGGAAACAACCTCCAAGCTGTGGGACTTGAACTACGAGGTTGAGTCTCTGGAGAAGGCCGGCTTCCTCTTACTGTCAGGGCGCACCTATCTATTCTCAGAAGGGAAAGGGAGAAGGAGAACGTCAAAGAAAATCTACCTAGTCTACTCTAAGGCGGTGATGCACCAAAACAGAGTGTTCAGACTCATTCCTGTCCATACATAGGCTACAAAACCAGAATAACATACAAAAGTCATACACATCCAGACTTATATCGATCAGTAATCACATACAGATCAGAAGAAACCAACCGAATGACACTAGGAAAAGGAGATTTCACTTATGTATTATTTGATAGGCCAAAGATAGATACAGTATGAAGATCGTTGATCTCAACAATACACCAATGGGAGGAAAAGTGATGTACATTCACACTGATGGCTGAAAGAGATGACACAGGCTATTACATAGCTCAGAGATAAAGGGGTTTTACACTGCAAGTCTGCAAGCAGTAGCAGAGAAAATTAGGAAGAATCGACCCCCAGAACAGATCATGAAACTGCCCTTATAGATCAGGCACAACTGAAGATTTCCGCGTTACATTCACTTCTTACCTACTGGCATTAATTTCCTATCTTGAGAATCCAATCGGGGATCTGGATTGAAATCCTGGCCTGCATACCGAGAAATCTCATTTCTTCTGAGAAGAGCCTGGAGAAGATAGAAACAGCGCCACAACATTCTCTGACATGGTAGATGGATCAACCAGATGGGTGGAGTGTCCTTATGTCCTGCATTCATTCCTGGTAGGTCAGAAATGATCGTGAAGATCAGATCACAAGATACGTCGATCGCCTCTACATTTTGGTTCATGAATCATCCAAGCCTATTAGTCGACCCGATTCCTTATAAGCCGACTAGGCCACGCGAGCCAATTGTAATTCTTTGTCTTGCCACTTGGAGAGTCCTTCCGCGATTGACTGCCTTCATCGAACTAACAGTGCCACCTTATCACCTAATTGCTGGCCATCAACTAATTGCCACGTTGAAAACCGAAACGCGAGGAAACGTGTCTTCTAAGCACTAACTCGCTATTGTAAAATCCATGCAGTTCCTCCATGGTGAGATAGCACCGACCCTAGATTCCTGCAGATCTAATGGTGGAGAATCGACCCCTCAATGCGCTGATCGCATCAAGAAATTTGGCCCCTTGACGCATCTGTGTTCTGACTCGACACACTTGGTTGTTTCTGATTCGCCGCAGACTCTCTTTCCTGTGACTGGGCCCCATCCGAATCGGCACCACCTCAATGATGCATCTGGCGAGACCTGACCCCACCGATATGTGTCAGTCGGGTGCGATGTTGCCATGGTAAAAATCCCGCAGCTTCACTAAGGCGACATGGCGCCTATCGTTGATCTCTTCAAATCTGACGGTTGAGAACTTGACCTTCTGTAACCCTCTATTCCTATTGATTTGCCGAGCCCGCCAACACGTGGCATCCCCCTGTTGGTTCATCAGTCACCCCACCCTATCTGCTTCTGACAGCACAAAACGTAGCCCTGCCAGGACACATGGTGCACGGGCGCTATGTCGCTGATGCTAAAGTTCGAGCAGCTCCTAATGGCGAGATAGCGCCAGCCGTAGTTCTTTGCAGATCTGACGATCAGAGCGACATCGTACTTCACTCGCCATCCCTCCTAAAACTACTAGGCCCGTTGGTTACCGTGTCCTAACATATACACATGGCATCATTCGGTTGGTGAACCCGAGACTTGATCCATGGAACGGCCACGCAATGGGTGGGCGCTATGTCATCATGATAATATCTATGCATCTCTGCCATAGCGAGATGGTGCCATCCGTTGATGGAATCAAATCTAATGGTGGAGATCGCAAACCTTGACTGTGCCAACCGTACTGATAGAGACTCCAGCCTGGTTACACATGGCGGTTCCTCGCTGGCCCAGCGGAACACCACTGGGCAATCTTTCGACTTGGCCTCACAGGGGTGACCACGTGTCGACCAAGCGCCATGTCGGTATGGGAAAATTGAGGTTAAATTTCCATAGTGCCATAGCGCCCAACCGATGATGTGTCCCTATCTGTGCATGGTTCTTTTTGATTCGCTACCGTGACATGGGCTCTGCCAACTGGGCAGAGATGAGGTACGCAATGGGGCCCAATATTTGTCTGAAGTTCTCACTGTTTGTTTTCTCCGGCCCGCCAAACTTTACCCGATCATCGCAACATTTTTTTGGCAACGTGACCCGCCCACCAACGTGAGCATCTCTGTCAGGCGCTATGTCGCCATGGAGATTTTTTAGTTGGCTTGCGATAGGGCCATAGCGCCTGTGGCATCAAAAAAATTTCCGACCGCCCTCCGTTGTGACCCACCCGTAGGGCCCACCAAACACGTGTCGTTCGGGCGTGATGTCTCCGATACTATCTCCCATGCAACTTTCGATGACGAGATCGCGCCGACCGTCGATCCATCCAAAATCTGACAGTCACAGAACCTTGGTGAGTCAGGGCATTAAAATAACAATTTTTTGGCTAACCGTTGAACAGGCCACGAATTTGAATTTAAACCTTTTGGCGGCAAAACCAGAGGTAACACTTCTAGCGACTTGCAGGGGGCATGAGCCTGCTTGATGCATGACTAGTGCCTGAGAATGATCCATTGGGCTATGGAGTCGAAAGAGGGCCAGGAGGCACAAAGCTAAGAGCTAAAAGAACCCTAACCCTTAAAGAGGAAATCAAAACATTAAAAACCCTTAAGGTTCTAACTCTGCTTCTATGATTGGAAACAAAAAAACAAAAATAGGACCTCCTCAGTAGCGTGAGATATGTCAAAGATGACTCACGAAGAGGGCCATGTGCTCGTGCACTTATTTCAAAATAGAAACAAGTAGGAAGCAACTAGGTTAACTATGTACATAGATTCACAACCCTTCAGAAATAGGGCTTCAGATAGATCCCATTGACTGGAATGGGTAGAACTTCACCACTTGGCCTGCTTAGTTGGAATGCATTGGCCTGTTTGCAACTAGAAATCAGATAAGGGCCACTCCATAATGGGTCAAATTTGGAGTGCCTTCCTGGTTTTGCTCTGTCTGAGTCCCACTTGAGAACTAAATCCCCCTCTCTGAAGATTCTGGCCCTTGCCTTCTTGTCAAAATTCCTCTTCATCTGTTGTTGGTGAATCTCTAGAGTTTTCATGGCTTTGTTCCTCTTTTCTTCCAACTCAATTAGTTCTGCCATTCTTACTGTCATGGCATCATCTTCAACCAGTTCCAGCTAATGAGCCAACTCCAAGGATGGGAACTCCAATGAGATTGGGAGTCTAGCTTCCCTACCATATACTAGCACAAAAGGTGAATTCCCAATAGATCTCTTGGGTGTTATCCTATCAGCCCACAGAGCAGTCCTTAATTTCTTGTGCCAGGTCCTCTGATTGTCTTCTATTGTCCTCTTCATAATTCTGATCAGATTCTTGTTGGAAGATTCAGCCAAACCATTACCCTGAGGATAGTAGTTCGATGATGTGCTCAGGTAGATATTGTGATTCATGGCCCATGCACAAATTTGGGTTCCAACAAAAGACTTGGCATTATCTGAGATGATAGTAGAAGGAGCACCAAATCTAGATACAATTCCATCAAGGAATTCAACAACAGATGGCTCTATGGCATCCTTCAAGGAAATTGCCTCTGTCCACCTAGTGAAATAATCAATAGCAGCCAAGATCCATTTATGATCTGCACTAGATGGAGGATTAATGGGGCCTATAAAATCCAACCCCCACTGAGTAAAGGGCTGATCCACCTGAATAGGATGAAGAGGAAGAGCTGCAAGTCTCTGTTTGCCTGAGAAAAAAGCACATTTCTCACATTTCCTCACATACCTGTAACAATCATGGAACAGAGATGGCCAATAATATCCAGCCCTCATGATTTTCATAGCGGTTGTTCTTGCAGAGAAGTGGCCACCATCAGGGCCATCATGGAGTTCTCTAATCACCCTTTCAGCCTGATTCACTTCAACACACCTCAACAGGGTCCCATTAAAATCCCTCCTGAATAGGATATTGTCAATCACAACATAGGGAATGGATTGTAGCCTATATTGTCTTCTTTTAGTTCTGTCCAATTCCTGAGGGTATCCATTCCCTAATAAGAAATTCTTTATGTCATTTATCCAGCTCCTTGGACCATCAGCATACCTTTCCTCCTGCTGCTCTACTATCACCATGGCAACTTCTTCATCTGAGTTTTGATCTGATACAATTTCTTTACATAATCCTCTTCCTCTTACCAATTTGGTAATCTAAATGTCAACATCATATTCCATTAACCTAGTGATCCATCCAGCTCTCTTCTCACTGACATCTTTGTTTAATAGGAAGTCTTTTACACTTGCATGGGGCACCAACAAATGGATCCTATTATGGGATAAGAGGTGCCTGAACTTCTTCAAGGCTCTAATGACTGCAAGGGCTTGCTTCTCAACAAAGCTATACTTATCTTCATATTCCTTAAGCCCTTCACTAAAGAAGGCTATGGGCTGCTCCTCATTCCTGTCATTTGTTTGGGTCAAGACAGCAGAGATACTTGACTCACCACCTAAAGTGTAGAGGATGAAATCTTTCTCAAATTTTGGGTTCATGAGGGTAGGGGCCGATGCTATGGCTGCCTTGATCTTTTCAAAACTCTCCTTCCCCTCCTTGGTCCATGAGAAGACCATATCTTTCTTGAGCATGGCTGTAAGGGGTTTCACCATGGTGGCAAGATTAGGAATAAACCTTCTTACAAAATTTATCCTACCAAGGAAACTTTGTAGCCCTTTCTTGTGTTTAGGGAGAGGAAGGGCAAGTATTGCTTTTGTCCTTTCTGGATCAATGGTCAATCCATCCTTAGATACAATGTGTCCCAATAGTTTTCCCTGGTTTGTAGCAAAGACACATTTGGCTGGGTTGAGAGATACCCCAAACTCTCTACAACTTAGAAATACCTGTCTCAAATGATCACGGTGATCCTCCACATTCTTGGAATACACAGTTATATCATCGAGGTATACCAAGACAAACTTGCCAATTAATTTCTGAAAGCTACCTCCATTGCCTTTTGGAATGTGGCACCTGCATTTGTTAATCCAAATGGCATTTTGCAATAAGCATAGGTGCCCCATTTAGTAGTAAATGATGTCTTGTATCTATCAAACTCTTTAACCAGCACTTGGCTATAACCAGAAAACCCATCAAGAAAAGAGAATCTCCTTGACCCACTGACCTTGGACAGAATTTGCTCCATAGAAGGGAGAGGATGGTGATCTTTAAGGGAAGCCTGATTGAGATCCCTAAAGTCCACACACAATCTGATTTCTCCTTTCTTCTTCCTCACAGGGACAAGGTTAGCTACCCATGATGAGTGTTTGATAGGAAAAACTATGTTAGCCTTAATTAGTTTGGATAGTTCTCTCCTCATTAAAGGTTCAATCTTGGGGTTCACTGGCCTCTATTTTTGCCTTACTGGTTTGACCCTATCAACTAAATCTATGGTATGCTGAAACAAACTAGGGTCAAACCCTTTTAAATCATCATATGTCCAAGCAAATACATCACTAAATTCTTGACATAGATGAATGAAATCTTCTTGCTCAGCTTTAGAACATACCTTCCCCATGTTAAGAGATTTTCCATTAGCAATAGTAATTGGGGCATGGTCATCCTTTTCTACAACTAGATTCATCCCTTTGCCTCTTGTTTGATCATCAGGATTAAAGATGCTCTCCAAGGTAATGAGACCCTCGGGCAGCTTGTTGGAACTGAGATGAATGATTTGATCACCATATTGATCTTGTAGTCTTAGCTGACTTCTCTCTGAAAATTCTACTTCATTCTGCAAGAAGCTCACAATTTGCTCATCAGACTCGAACACTTGCCAATGAGTATTATTATCAGGAATAGCAGGCCTCACCACTACCCTTATTTTTTGTTTCTTTTCTTCCTCAAGATTCCCTGGCACATCATAAGATGCACCCACTGCTGCAAGTCTATCAGCATGTTTATTTTCTTTCCTAGGAATGCTCTGAATGTTAAATGCATTGAAACCCTCGAGAAAATCCCAGACTCTATGTTTATAAGACTTGAGCAGGCCATTTTTGGTGATATTCTGATTTCTCACTTGGTTCACTACCAACTCACTGTCCCCATATACTTTCAAGGCTTGAATTCCCCTCTTTTGGGCAAGTAGGAGACCTTGGATCAAGGATTCATACTCAGTCACATTATTGGTACAACTGAATTGGAACCTAAAGGAGAAGTAGTATCTTATTTGTGTAGGAGAGATCAACATAAAACCAGCCCCTGATCCATTTCTATTCCTTGAGCCATCAAAGTACATACTCCATACTCCATTTATGTCGTCATTAGTCCTAACAAGGTCAGGAACTTGAACCTCCTTCTCTATTATGCAATATGTACTAAGGCCTGTCTCAAGGGTTTCTAACATAGGTTCAAACTGACATGTATTTTCCCACTCATCCAAGAAGAAATCAGGAATCTCTGCTATGGAAGTGACAGGCTCATTTACTATGTCATTTTCGTTCACCTCTAGGATAGGGCAATTCATATTGATGAAATTGGGAGTGTAGGGTTCAGTGTGGTGAAGGGCTTGAGGTTCTGCCCTTATTGAAGCATTGGCCCCATATCTAGTCTTAAATGACATGTAAGACCAATCAGAAGATATGAATCCACCAATTTGAGCAGTGAAGTCTCTCGAAAGACAGATGGCAAAATAGGGCTTAACCTCAGCCACAGATATATCTTGAATCACAGTACAACTAGGGCATGCATGTAGGGCCATTTCCACACTTCTAAGGATGCCTACGGTTTTGACAGTACTCCCATCTAGTTGTGACACATCCCTAACAATGGGCTCGTATTTCATCCCTAAAGCATCAGCAACACACCTAGGCATTACTGAGCTGCTAGCCCCTGAATCTATCATGCAATTATGGACTAATTTTCCCCCTATAATCAGAGAAACATAAAATGGAGGAGGTCTAACCTTTTTATTTGCCTCCACATCCCCTGCTGGTTGTACTAAACTAGTGGCACTCTCCATGGTAGATGACTGATCCTTGGGCTCAATCCTTTCCAATTCTTGCTGCAGCATCTTCCTCTGCATTGGTATGGTAGCAACAGCATCCCACATGGAAATGTTTACATTGGTCTTCTTCATTTTCTCTACCACACTCAATGGCACACTAGGAATTTTGGTAGAAACTTTGGGGGCTGCACTTATAAGAGGTTGAGATGGAGCAACAAAAGGATCACTTGCATCCTCATTTCTCGGACCTTGCTTTTGCTGTTGTGAAGTGTTCGTCTACTCATTTGTTGTTTGTGTGTTAGGTATAAAACTTGAAGTTGAGGCCTGCTTAGGAGAAGGAGGAGCAACATGTTCCATAGCTCTCTTCTTGCTTCTTGTGTTATGAGCAACGGAGTCCTGGTTTACATTACAATGTTCCTCCATTTGGTGATTCATAAAAGAGCAATCACCCTACATCTGAACACATGGGGCCTCCTTGGGATGATCTTCTTTGTGTGGTTGCTTTACTGTGGACTCCTGGACAGTTAGGGCCAAATAAGATTCTGCTTTCTGACGCAAGCAGTGGGTATAAGAATAGTTGCATGAGGGACAAAAATCTTGGTCTTGGGCCAAGTTATTTTGAGGAACCATAGCTCTGTTCTGATTTGAGCTTGAAGCAGAAGCATGACTATTCTGCCTATTCTGATCAAAAGAGCTATTCCACTGATTAGGAGGCCTACCACCACTTGGAGCCTGATATTGCGATTGGGGAGGCTTGCCACCTTGAGCCTACTGTCTTTCTAAGGCCACCACCTTGTTACTCATATTTTGTATTTGAGAAAAACTATCCTCTAGTCTCTTCCCTTGGTCCTTCAACTCCCTCCCCTGCTCTTGTAATTTTTTATCCAGGGTCTTTTCTCTTTTATCTGTGTTCAATACTAGACCTTGGAGCATTTCCTTGAGTTCATCTATTCCGTTTGAGGATGTGGAAGCTTGAGGAACTGGAGTAAGGGCTTGCGATGTAGAAATTGTAGGGAGAGGGGCTATTGCTGGTTGGTGGTTGGGAACATCAGGAAAGAAAGGCATAGGAGGCCTTGGGGCCAACTTTCCTCCTTGTATTAGAATATTCTCAGCTTTTATGGTTGTCTCATAAGCGTTAGGTAATGTATCTCCTCCCATAGTTTGGATTGTAGTGGCAATATCACTGTTAAAAGCTCTAAGGTGATGCAAGAAGGCATTACCAAAGGTAGGTTTCACTATAGTAGGTATTCTATCCCATGTCTTTTCGAATCTGTAATTAAAATCAGTCATACATTCATGGGGGGCTCTTTTTATTGTAGTTAGCTGCTCTAGTAGTGACAAATGGTCACTCTTATCCTCAAAATGTTTGCATAATCCTGCTCCTAGTCCATCCCAATCAGTTATGGAACCATGAGATAAGCCTCTATACCACTGTAATGCTTTTCCTTTTAAAGATGAAGCTAGAAGTCTGACAGCAACATCATCTTCCGTAATACCATGAATATTGCAGACATTCGCTACCTCTTGGATATGCTCTAGGGGGGAAATAGAAGTTTTACCAGTAAAATCAGGTATGCTTTTTAGTGCAGCTACTGGTATATCATGTCTTTGGGTTAACAACAGAGGACTTCCACCATTAAAGGTGGAAAAAGGATGAACTCTTGGTTGTGCCATATAAACAAGTGTTCTATTGATGAGTGCTGATGGCAATCTAGGCTGAGTTCGGACAGTAGGAGGAGTAGAGAAAGATCTCACAGGTATGTTGATTGTTACTCCACCTCTAACTGGTGATAATGAAGCTCTAGCCCTCCTTCTTCTAGGACTTGAAAGTGAGAGTTCTTGATATTGAAAATTACCTCTAGAAGATGCCCTTATTTCAGCTCTGGGCATGAATTTCTGCAACTTTGGCCTGAAATGAGATTTGTTGATGCTCAGAGTTGCCAAGTACTTGATGAATCAGCCTCTTGAAGGCTTGAATACTGAAGCCAACACTACTTCTTCAGCATTAATCTCAGAAACTCTTTCTTCTTTTGACACCAGTAGACATGAAATCTTCTGATATAGGTCCCACCGGGCATGCCAAAAACTGTTGTCACTTAGGTTTGCACCTTTGTCCAAGGCCTATGCGCGAGGACAACCTAGTGAAACATGGAAACAACCTCCAAGCTATGCGACTTTAACTACGAGGTTGAGTCTCCGGAGAAGGCCGGCTTCCTCTTACTGTCAGGGCGCACCTATCTATTCTTAGAAGGGAAAGGGAGAAGGAGAATGTCAAAGCAAATCTACCTAGTCTACTCTAAGGCGGTGATGCACCAAAACAGAGTGTTCAGACTCATTCCTGCCCATACATATGCTACAAAACCATAATAACATACAAAAGTCATACACATCCAGACTTATATCGATCAGTAATCACATACAGATCAGAAGAAACCAACCGAATGACACTAGGAAAAGGAGATTTCACTTATGTATTATTCGATAGGCCAAAGATAGATACAGTATGAAGATCGTTGATCTCAACAATACACCAATGGGAGGCAAAGTGATGCACATTCACACTAATGGTCGAAAGAGATGACATAGGCTATTACATGGCTAAGAGATAAAGGGGTTTTACACTGCAAGTCTGCAAGCAGTACCAGAGAAAATCAGGAAGAATCGACCCCCAGAACAGATCACGAAACTACCCTTATAGATTAGGCACAACTGAAGATTTCCGCATTACATTCACTTCTTACCTACTGGCATTAACTTCTTGTCTTGAGAATCCAATCGGGGATCTGGATTGAAATCCTGGCCTGCATACCGAGAAATCTCATAACTTCTGAGAAGAGCCTAGAGAAGATAGAAACGGCACCACAACATTCTCTGACATGGTAGATGGATCGACCGGATGGGTGGAGTGTCCTTATGTCCTGCATTCATTCCTGGTAGGTTAGAAATGATCGCAAAGATCAGATCGCAAGATACGTCGATCGCCTCTGTATTTTGGTTCATGAATCATCCAAGCCTATCAGTCGACCCGATTCCTTATAAGCCGACTAGGCCACACAAGCCAATTGTAATCCTTTGTCTTGCCACTTGGAGAGTCCTTCCGCGGTTGACTGCCTTCATCGAACTAACCATGCCACCTTATCACCTAACCGCTGGCCATCAGCTAATTGCCACATTGAAAACCGAAATGCGAGGACACGTGTCTTCCGAGCGCTAACTCGCTATTGTAAAATCCGCGCAGTTCCTCCATGGCGAGATAGCGCCGACCCTAGATTCCTGTAGATTTGATGGTGGAGAATTGACCCCTCAATGCGCTGATCACATCAAGAAATTTGGCCCCTTGACGCATCTGTGTTCTGACTCAGCACACTTGGTTGTTTCTGATTCACCGCGGACTCTCTTTCCTATGACTGGGCCCCATCCGAATCAGCACCACCTCAATGATGCATCCAACGAGACCTGACCCCACCGACACGTGTCAGTTAGGCGCGATGTCACCATGGTAAAAATCCTACAGCTTCACTAAGGCGACATGACGCCTACTGTTGATCTCTTCAAATCTGACAGCAGAGAACCTGACCTTCTGTAACCCTCCATTCCTATTGATTCGCTGAGCCCACCAACACGTGGCATCCCCCTATTGGTTCGTCAGTCACCCCACCCTATCTGCTTCTAACGGCATGAAACACAGCCCCGCTAGGACACATGGCGCACGGGCGCTATGTCGCTGATGCTAAAGTCTGGGTAGCTCCTGATGGCGAGATAGCGCTAGCCGTAGATCTTTGTAGATCTGACAATCAGAGCAACATCGTACTTCACTCGCCGTCCCTCCTAAAACTATTGGGCTCACTGGTTGCCGTGTCCTAACATATACACATGGCATCATCCGGTTGGTGAACCCGAGACTTGATCCATGGAACGGCCACGCGGCGGGTGGGCACTATGTCATCATGATAATATCTGCGCATCTTCGCCATAGCGAGATGGCGCCATCCATTGATGTAATCAAATCTGACGGTGGAGATCGCAAACCTTGACTGTGCCAACCGTACTAATAGAGACTCCAGCTTGGTTACATGCGCAGTTCCTCGCTGGCCCAGTGGAACACCACTGGGAAATCTTGTGACTTGGCCTCACAGGGGTGACCACATGTCGACCAGGCGCCATGTCGCTATGGGAAAATTGAGGTTAAATTTCCATAGCGCCATAGCACCCAACCAATGATGTGTCCCTATCTGTGCATGGTTCTTTTTGATTCGCTGCCGTAACACGGGCTCTGCCAACTGGGCAGAGATGAGGTACGCAATGGGGCCCAATATTTGTCTAAAGTTCTCGCTGTTTGTTTTCTCCGGCCCGCCAAACTTTACCTGATCGTCGCAACATTTTTTCAGCAACATGACCCACCCGCCGACGTGAGCATCTCTGTCGGGCGCTATGTCGCCATGGAGATTTTTCGGTTGGCATGCGATAGCACCATAGCACCTGCGGCATCAAAAAACTTTTCGACCACCCTCCGTTGTGACCCACCCGTAGGGCCCACCAAACATGTGTTGTTCGGGCGCGATGTCGCCGATACTATCTCCCGTGCAACTTTTGATGACGAGATCGTGCCGACCGTCGATCCATCCAAAATCTGACAGTCACAGAACCTTGGCGAGTTGGGGCATTAAAATAAAATTTTTTTGGCTAACCGTTGAACAGGCCACGAATTTGAATTTAAACCTTTTGGCAGCAAAACCAGAGGTAACATAACCTTCAAGTTTAAGTGATTAGATAATCTAATGGATGCATGCATGATGAAAGTGTTTTATGGATATGGGTTCACTAAGTTGTGAAAAATTTTAATTGTACATCTAAACCTTGGATAATTGGTTCACCCTACCCCTCTAGTTATTCTAAAGAATTTCAACATTGGTAAATTTTCATTTTCAAAATTTTCAATTTCAAAATTTTCAATCCTGACATTATCATTATCAATAGATATATTTTCATTCCCCAACTATACATATTCATTATTTGACTCTATGATTTTACCTTCAATCAATACATCATCAACTTTATTCAAATTTAACATATCTTGTCTCTTCCTTTGGTGATTTACCTTGTCCTTTTCCTTATATGTTGCAATATCTTCATTTGATACCTTCCTTTTGTGTTTATCCTTTCAATGACTAATGCTCCCCATTCAAACAACAATTTCAGACACCTAATCATACATTATAGCAACTTTTTTGATTGTATGGTCTCGAAGGAATCATTTTTCTCCAAACTCGTGAAAATGGCCCCTAAAAATAGTTATTGTTGAGTCTACAATAACAATATATTTTGGAAAAAGTATGCTAGTATTTCGGGTACCCGATACGATATCGAGTACCCAATATGGATGCTCAAATTTTAGAGGGAAGTCAAAATTTGGCAAGTGTGGGAAATGTGAAGAAAATTGTATATTATTATATATTAGTATTTGGGTGAATGCAAGAAGTTGGGTCTTACTTTTGGCCAAAAAGTGGAAGTCTTTTTCTTGTTTTTGAAATATATTGTCAACTAATGCCAAAATTTGAGCCATTTAGAGATTAAATATAATAAAAAAATCAAAAATAAAAATTGTAGTGCCTGGGATCTTCTTTTTAAATATGTAATTTATTTTTATACCCATATGATAGATTTTTTTTTGTATGGATCTTTAAAACCCACTTTTTCAAAATGCCTATTTCGGGACCATACCACACTCATGTACAGACACTATAATTGGACACAACTAAATGAATTTTTGTGAATCCTTTTAAACGAAGTTACCTGATACACCAAAGATTGATGAGAATATTTTTCTTAAATTTTTTAATGAATTAATTTTTATTAATTTATGATTGACAATTAAGCTAATTTCTAAAAACCTCTCATGTATGGACACCATAATTTAATCCAAAAAAAATTGTTAACTTTAAAAGAATTGTGTGAGGATTGATGACATGTAAATTAATTTACAAAATATGAAAAAATTAAAAATTTATTACAGTTTTAGTGAATGTCACTATTTAACATTTAAGAGATATTTTTTATTAATAAATAATGGAAGAAAAGTGAATGAACTCATAACACTATAAAATTTACATTTTTAAAATCAAAATAGTAAGACCTATAATGGGTTTTTGTTTTGTCAAAAAATTCAATGCGAATGACCATATAAAAATTACGACAATCCCTAAAATTCTTGATTAAATGCCTTAGAAAAGGATTGGTTCATAAAGGCATGGGCTTGGTGGGACCAAGCCTATGCTATGCCTTTCCCCAAGGCAAAACCTCATGCAAATTTGAGCCCATGCCAAATTTTTGCCCCATGTCACTAGAATTGCACACTTGATTTGTAATTCAAAAATTAGGTGCTCGATTTAGATTTAGTCGTTAAACAAAATGGGCACATGATTTGTCAATAATCGGGTACAATTTTTAAACAATCGGATACCCAATTGTTAAAAAATTGGGTGTCCAATTTATAATTGAGTACTTGATTCTAATCTATCCATTGGGCCCAAAAGATGCCCCACACCAATTTTCAATGATTGCAATGATTCAATGATAGTTTTGATTTGCAATAGCAAATTTATGTCATAGTTATTCTATTTTCTTGTCTTCTTCTACAATTTTCAAGTTGTTGATTCAAATTAAAAACTGATGCAAACATAGGATCAAAACAACAAAGAAGAAGAAAATAAAAGCTCTAACAAATGAGGAGATTTCAATAAATAAAGAGAATGAAGCACAAGATCAATGAGAGAGAAGACAAAGAAATAGAGAGTTGATCAATGTTTCAAAAGAGAAAAACATTGAGGATACCACAATGGATGAAGAGTTTGAAGAAGAGAATCCAATACAAGGAGATTTAGTGCACATTCTAATCTAACATTCAATACAGGTGTGTCTCCAAACCCTAAAATTTTTTCTCATGATGAAAATGGTGATTTTTTAGAATCAGGTTATGATTTAAAAGATTTAGATTTTCTTCATGAGAATAGATTGTCAAATGATCATGCACAAAAAACTCCAATCGAAATGCATGCCCTAAAAGAAATACCAAGAAAAAATAAAAATGAGATTCAAATTCCAAATAATAGTGAAAATGAAATGTTGATTGAAAATAAAAATTCTATGAATGTAGACATAGAAACACCAATTACTAAACAAACATGTCAAAATGAAACTAAAGTGCCTGAACATAATTTTCATTTTCCTAATGATGTCCTAGATAATCTTGAGAGATTGGTTTCATTGAGACAAATTAGGACACATGCTAATAGATTATATAGACATTTTTTTATAATAAGAAATTTGGGTTTCAATGTCAGTTGATGTGTTAGAAATACTTTAGAATAACTGAGAGGGGGGGTGAATCAGTTATTCAAAGTCCAAATGTCTTGATAAAACTTTTTCACTAAGTATAGTGAGCCCATTTAAACTAACCATGTATCCAAGCTAATCATTTTTCTCAACAAGTTATTGATAAATCAAAATGTAGGGATAAAACATGAAAGATCAACACATAATATAGTGATTTACGTGGAAACACAATTTGGGAAAAACCACTAGTAACATTCTACTCCTTTCTCACTCTTTTGAAAGGCTTGGCCTATTAAAGTTTTGTAAATACACTGTTAAATATGACCCTATTAAGGGATTTTAACCACCCTATCTGAAGTGGGCCTAGTTAAAGGACTTTAGAACATTCACTTAGAATGTCACCCTATTAAAGGATTTACAAAATGGTTGTTAAACCAACCTAAGTCCATAGGATTTTTCCTAACTAATACAATTGCTAGAGAGTAACAATAAGGGCTTTTGATCTGATACAACACACAACATAACTTGCAGATTTTAGATCTCAATTCAGCTCACAAATTTTGTCTATCTTTTAGTCTCTCTAACATTGACAACTTGTCCTCCTTTTATGCTTTGTCTCCTTGAGTCTCCATGCTCATTATGCCAATGCAATCACCTCTATGGTCACTTATTGAAGAAAAGTCTTTGTACTTTGTTCCTACCTCTCGATGCCTTCTCCTTGACACCACACACTCACTCTAACCACTATTTCTTCTTGACCTATAACTCCTTAAATAGAAGTTTGGAATACTTTTCTCTCTCTAGTCTTCCCACTCCTATTTTGGATTCGAATGGATTAGATAAGATACAATGTTTCTTCCCCTTATCTTGTTTCTTCTAAAAATATTATGTAGAATCCACCTATATTCACCTAAAAATGGTTAACCTAAAATTCTATGCCACTAGTTCAACATCTTTATCTTCTATTTGGTTCACAAAATTCAAGGTAACAAACTTGTTGGCTTAGTCTAGTGAATTTTTGACATTTCAAATAATGCAACAGCTCAACACTATTGACTTTCTAAAGCTCGGCACATACTGTGGATTCACTTGGCACCTACTATGTTACCCAGCATCAACTAAGTTTTACTAATGCTCGAAACCTATTGCATTTTTTCTAGCTCAACACCTTTTGTTTCACTCAGCATACAATAGATTTTGCATTTTCTCGACACTTACTGATAATCTCCTCAGTATGAACTAACTTGCTTGACACCCACTAATGAATTTAATCAACCTTTGCAAATAGTCTTGTTATAACTTATTCTTCTAGAGTTTCTAAGTGTGGCCAACCTCTGTATCATCAAGTGTATTACCAATACATCATTTTACCATTGTCTTAACTGATCCTTGTACTTCATTACAAAACCATAACTCAACCTTTCCCTTAGGTACTTTTGTTACAACTTATTGATTAAATCATCTTCATCAATCAGCTAAGTGATAGTACTTTGGATCTTATGAGTAATTTTCCTTCTAGCAAATAGAAAGTTTGATATCAGTGATAAAACAATGATTGAAAACATTCTTTATTAGCAATCTCCCTTCTTCAATAATGATCTTTTCAATCAGATTTCAACAATCTCCTTCTTTGACATTAATGGCAAACCAAAGTGATCAACCAAGTTATCAAAATGCTAACTAGGTTAAAATAGTAAGTCAAATGCCAAAAAGAAACTTGTTTTCATTACTATTTTCATCAACTTTCATATCTCCCTCTTTGTTGATACACTGTCTTCTCCTTTTTGGTTCTACTCCCTCTCTAATTTGCTCCCTCTTAGATCTATTATCCTGACTAATTACTTTGCTTCTACTTCTCCCTCTTAGCTTTTTTTTCCTTTCTCCTTCCTTTCTACTATCAACAATCTCCCTCTACACATTTGATCATGTAGATTTTATCAGTTTTTGCTATTTCTCCCTCTTTGACAAAAATGCCAAAGATATATTATTTCAGCATTTTATCATGTAAGTGTAGCATTTTTAGGAATTCTAATTTCTCCCTCTATTACCTTGGTTGTGACTCATTTAGAATTTTATTATTTTAAATACTTCAAGCAAAACCTAAAGTAAAAATCATTTGTATCAATTTATATTATTTCAACAATCAACTCATTTGATGCAGGGCAGTCTTCTTGTTACTTCAATAGCCTTGGATAGAGGTATCACCCCTAACTTACCTCTAAGATACTCAAATACATCTTTAGGTAATGGTTTTGTGAATATTTCAACAATTCGCTCCTTTGAGTTGACATATTCCATCTTCACTTGTTTGTCTTCCACTAGTTCTCTTACATAGTGATACTTAATTGCAATGTGCTTTGTTTTAGCATACTGTAGAACCAGAATCAGTATGCAAAGAACATTAACAAATAAAGTAAACATTCACAAACCAAAAACTAAATTCACATATATGCTTAGACAAAGAAAGCAAACAAGAAGTGCAAACCTCACAAGAGAAAACACTCCATGCTTTCTTGATTCTGTAGATGTGTCCTTTTGCTGTGGATGTATGCTCAAGATGCTCAAAAGCTGCTTCAATGGAGATGGGTAATGGCAAATTGGTAGCTTTGTGAGCTCTCAATTTGGCATTATAAGGGTATGGTTGATGGCTTTGGTTCTCAAAATAGCATGGTAACTTTAGCTCAAAGATTGTTGATGAAATGGTTTGGGATGGGATTCAATTTATAGGCTAAGGGGTAGAGGGATGGAGGGCTTAGATGCAAGGATGGATGAAGGCTTAAGGAGGGCTAGGATGCACTCAAAGGAGAGCACATGGATTGTGCTTGTTTAGCACCAATGAGAAGGTGACACTTGTCACAAGGAGGATGAGTGTGAGAGGGTAGGGTAAAGGGTTGGTTAAAGTCATGATGAGTGGGGTTGAGTATGTAAGAGGGATGTAAGAGGAATGAGTGTGGAAGAGGGAAGAGTGTGGAAGATGGGTGTAAGAGTCATGAGTGGGCTTGTAAGAGTCTTTATGTTTTGTAAGAGCACTCATGACTTAGTGGTTGGGTTTTTTTGAGGGGAGACTTTGGTTTGGATTAGGAAAGTCTATAACTTGTTTAAGGAATGTGACAACATTAGGGGGTGGATTAGGCTTGGGTTTAGGATTAGATTAGGGATGTTAGAGATGTGCAAGTGGATGGCATTAATGAGGGTGGGTGAGTTAGTGGCTAAGCTTGGTTAGTATGGGTGGATGGGGTGGATTAGGCTAAATGGAGGATTAGAGATAGGTTAGGGGTTTTTGAATTTGAGGATTTCATTTATCAAATAATTTATTTAATAAATGGGGATTTTTGGAATTAGATAGAAGAATAGGATTTAATTGATAAATAATAGATTATTTGATTTATCAATTAGGACTATAGATGATTAATTAAATTAATCAACTAGGGGATGACAAAGGATTAATTAAATAGAACCAAAATGTAGAACCAGAATCAGTATGCAAAGAACATTAACAAATAAAGTAAACATTCACAAACCAAAAACTAAATTCACATATATGCTTAGACAAAGAAAGCAAACAAGAAGTGCAAACCTCACAAGAGAAAACACTCCATGCTTTCTTGATTCTATAGATGTGTCCTTTTGCTATGGATGTATGCTCAAGATGCTCAAAAGTTGCTTCAATGGAGATGGGTAATGGCAAATTGGTAGCTTTGTGAGCTCTCAATTTGGCATTATAAGGGTATGGTTGATGGCTTTGGTTCTCAAAATAGCATGGTAACTTTAGCTCAAAGATTGTTGATGAAATGGCTTGGGATGGGATTCAATTTATAGGCTAAGGGGTAGAGGGATGGAGGGCTTAGATGCAAGGATGGATGAAGGCTTAAGGAGAACTAGGATGCACTCAAAGGAGAGCACATGGATTGTGCTTGTTTAGCACCAATGAGAAGGTGACACTTGTCACAAGGAGGATGAGTGTGAGAGGGTAGGGTAAAGGGTTGGTTAAAGTCATGATGAGTGGGGTTGAGTATGTAAGAGGGATGTAAGAGGAATGAGTGTGGAAGAGGGAAGAGTGTGGAAGATGGGTGTAAGAGTCATGAGTGGGCTTGTAAGAGTCTTTATGTTTTGTAAGAGCACTCATGACTTAGTGGTTGGGTTTTTTTGAGGGGAGACTTTGGTTTGGATTAGGAAAGTCTTAAACTTGTTTAAGGAATGTGACAACATTAGGGGGTGGATTAGGCTTGGGTTTAGGATTAGATTAGGGATGTTAGAGATGTGCAAGTGGATGGCATTAATGAGAGTGGGTGAGTTAGTGGCTAAGCTTGGTTAGTATGGGTGGATGGGGTGGATTAGGCTAAATGGAGGATTAGAGATAGGTTAGGGGTTTTTGAATTTGAAGATTTCATTTATCAAATAGATTTATTTAATAAATGGGGATTTTTGGAATTAGATAGAAGAATAGGATTTAATTGATAAATAATAGATTATTTGATTTATCAATTAGGACTATAGATGATTAATTAAATTAATCAACTAGGGGATGACAAAGGATTAATTAAATAAAAATTTAATTAATAATGCCTTTTTAGATAACTAAATAGGATTACTAAAATAGTGTAATCAAATTTAGGTGTCTACACATACATCATTGGATTCTTTGATATGTTGATGGCACTTGTTTTATCACAATAGAGTATCATAGGTTCAGTTATCTCTTTCTTCATACCTTTCAATAGGTGCTTGATCCATACAATGTTGGTAGTGTTGATGGAAATAGCAACATACTCAGCTTTAGCTATGGATTTTGAGGTACAACTTTGTTTTTTGCTACTCCAAGTGACTAATCTTTTATCTAAGAAGAGTGCTCCTCCACTGGTGCTTTTTCTATCATCTATATTGTCTTGTATTAGTATAGGCATTCAACTCAAACTTTTCAATCCTCTTGTAGTAAAACCAAAGTCATATGTTCCTTTTAGGTACCTCATTATTCTTTTTACTACCATAAGATGATTTTCTCTTGGATTTGCAAAAAATCTTGCCACTATTCCAATAGATAATGCAATTTATGGTTTGTTGTGTACAATGTATTGTAACTTTCCAATCATTGATCTGTACATTGTCTAATTTACTTCAGCTCACTCATCATTCTTAGATAACTTATGTCATGTTACCATTGGTGTACTAACTAGTTTTGAATCTTCTAAGCCAAATGTTTTGAGTATCTCCTTGATATATTTTGATTAAGTCGTAAATATGCCATGTTTTAGTTGATGTACTTGTAATCCAACAAAGAATTTGATTTTTCCAAACATTGACATCTCAAACTCATGTTTCCTCTGATCAACAAAATCTTTGCATAGTATATCTTTTCCTCCAAATATTATATCATCAACAAAGATTTCAGATATCAAAATGTCTTTACCATTTTCTACTTTAATGGATAGGTTGATGTTGTCATTTTTTCTCTCAAATCCTATCTTCACAAGATATTTTTGAAGTCTCTCATACCAAGCTCTAGGTGCTTCTTTCAAACCATAAAGTGCTTTATGCAATTTGCAAACCATATCCTTGTTGTCATCAACAAATCCATCTGGTTGTTCAATGTAGACTTCCTCTTCCAGTAAACCATTCTAAAAAGTAGACTTTATATCCATTTGGTAGACTTTAAAATCTTTATAAGTAGCATATGCAAGTAGAGTTCTTACTCCTTCCATCCTTGCAATAGGGGAAAATGTTTCCTCGTAGTATAGTCCTTCTTCTTGTGCATAACCTTTATAGACTAGTCTAGCCTTATTTCTTGTGATCTCACCACTCTCATCTAGCTTGTTCCTAAATACCCACTTGGTACCAATCACATTCTTATCAGTAGGTCTTCAAACTAAATTCTAGGTTTTGTTCTTCTCTATCTACTCAATCTCCTCTTCCATAGCTTTACACTAGTCATCATCTTATAGTGCATCTTTCACTATTTTGGGTTCAATCTTGCTTAGTAGACATGATTTATTTCTTAGTCTATTCCTTTTCATTGGTTTGGCTTCCTTGTCACCAATGATTTGTTTAGTAGGATGATGTCTTCTCACATACTTAGATAGACTTGGTTCTATCCTTGTTTCCATGTTTAGTCTTTTAGCTTTAGAGTCACTATACACATCTCTTTTAGGTAGTTCATCATCTCTTTCATGTGTACTAAATTCAAAATTAAAATGTGCATTATCTTGATTTTGCAACTTCACTTCTAAATGCAATTCGACATTCACTAGTTGTAACTCAAGACATACTAAAACGTGTTGTTGATTAATGACTTGTTTGGTAGCTTCTTCTTTAGTAAGCATTCCTTCATAGAAGTATACAAAGGATTTGTACTCTTCTAGTTTCTTGGTAGATTCATCAACTTGAACTTTTGTATGCTCATCAAAATTTACATTTGCACTCTTCACAATTTTGTTAGTGTTAATATTTAAACACTTATAAGATTTACTTCTAGTTGAGTATCTAAGGAATATACCTTCATCACTCTGCATCAAATTTTCCATTTCTAGAATCTTTAAGAATATAGCACTTATAACTAAACACTTTGAAATTTTTTACATTGGGTGAGTGACCATACCATAATTCAAAAGGTGTTGCATTTGTACCCTTCTTGATTTGTACTCAATTTAGAGTGTAGCCAGTTGTACTTATAGCTTCTTTCTAGTACTTCAAAGCAACATTCTTCTCCATCATTAATGTTCTGGCATAGCCTATCACTAATCTATTCCTCCTCTCTATAATTTAATTCTATGGGGGAGTTCTAGGTGTTAATGTTTGTCTCTTAATTCCTTTATCATTAGAAAATGTCTCAAATTCTTTTGATGTGAACTCTCCTTCTCTATCAAATCTTAGGCACTTCAGACTCTTCCTTGTTTTTTTCTCAACCCTAGCCAAGTACCACTTAAACATTTGAAATGCATTAGATTTTTTCTTTAAGAACATAATAGTCATCATTCTAGAGTAGTCATCAAAAAACAACATTATGTATATGTCTCCTTTGTAACTTTGTACTTCTATTGGGCCACATAAATCAGTATGGACTAACTCTAATACTTCTTTGGAAGTGTAGGTTTTTCTTTTGAAACTTGACTTGGTCATCTTTCCTAGCTAACACCATTTGCACATTGTATTGTCAGGCTTTTTTAGTTTAGCCATACCTTGGACTTTCTTTATTTTGCTAATGCTAATTAGATTATCAAAGTTGACATGACAGAGCCTTTTATGCCAAAGCCACGCATCATCAAATCTTACAAGAAGACAAGTAGCATCCTCCATATCTAGGTAAAATATATTACTCCTAGTTTGGTCTCCTTTTCCTATCAGATTTCCATCAGAGTCATAGATTATGGCAGTTTTGTTTCCAGATTTTACTTTGTATCCTACATTTCCTAACTATGACACACTCAGCCAATTGTAGTTGAAACCTTCAACATAATATGCATTATCTAATGAAATTTTCTTTGGAACCTTTTTCTTTGATTAGACATGGAGCATCATTTCCAAATCTAACACTATTTCCATCATACTTAGTTAAGGTAAAAAACTTACTTTTGTCTCCTATCATGTGATGTGAACATCCATTGTTTATGATCAACCTATCATTTTTGTTTACATAGGTTACTAGTGTTGTTGCCTCATTTTCCTCTAACTCATCCTTCATGGCTAGATAAACCACCTCATCATCATTTTCATTAGAATTCTCTTCTTCAATGATGTATCACTTTTTTCCTTTGTCTTTGTAATCTCTACTATCATCTTCTCTTATGTTCTTGTACTTGTTTCTTTCTCTATGGTTCTTCTTCTGTGTACACCTTGTAGCAATGTGTCCTACTTCATTACAATGAAAATAAATGATAGGCAACATTCCTTTGAATTTACCTTTTCCTCTATGAAATCTTCTGGACAACAATACTTCCAATTGTTCCACATCTTCTTCATCTATCCTACTATCACTAGATGCATATTTTATCTTTCTTTTCTTCTTCTTTGGTTTTAGCTCTCCAGTGTCTTTCAAAAATAGCTTGGCCTTGAAGGTAGATTCAAGATTCTTAGGTTTGTACTTATCAAAATTGGATAACTCAAATGCAGTAAGTCTTCTCACTATTCCTTCAAGAGTTAGTTTGTTTCCTGGTATGCATCTCAACTCTTGGATGGTTGATACTCTAATAGTATAGATGGGGAGCATAGTTCTTAAGACTTTGCTAATAAAAATTTCATCATCTAAATGACCACCCAAACTTATTATTGCACTTACTACTTCCTTTATTCTAAAGGCATATTGCACAATGTTCTCACCTTCCTCCATTCCCATGTCATCAAACTTTCCTCTGAGCCTTTCTCTTTTTTCTCTTTGGACATTCTATTCTCCCCCATAAATATTTTTCAATGCTTCCCATATCTTGAATATAGAGGTACATCCCTTGATGTCATCAAATTCAGCATAGCTAAGAGCAAAGGCAATCTCTTGCATTGCCTGATTGTGCTCTTTCTTTTTCTTCATATCTTCTGCAGCAGGGACACCAGCTAGATAAAAATTTTCCACTTTGATTGATGTTTGTGCATGATCACTTATTGATCATAGGTGCAACTTCATTAAACTTTTTCCATGTAGTGAAGTTATCTCTGTTGAGCTTGGGAACTTCTCTCTTAGACATCTTGATCTTTCTACTTCTAGTACCTTTAAACCAAATTAGTAGATGGCTCTAATACCAATTTTTAGAAATTCTTTAGAATAACTAAGAGGGGGGGTTAATTAGTTACTCAAGGTTCAAATTTCCTAATTAAACTTTTTCACTAAGTATAGTGATCCCATTTAATGTAACCATATCCTAGCTAATCATTTTTCTCATCAAGTTACTAATAGATCAACATGCAGGAATAAGACATGAAATATCAACACATAACATAGTGATTTATGTGAAAATCAAATTTGAAAAAAACATCAGTAACATGCTACTCCTTTCTCACTCTTCTGAAGTGATGTCCTATAAAAGGCTTACCCTATTAAAGGCTACAAAACACTCTGTTAAATGTGATCCGGTTAAGGGATTTCAACCACCCTGTCAAAAGTGGGCCTAGCTAATAGACTTTAGAACATTCACTTGGAATGTCACCCTATTAAAGGATTTACAAAATGGCTATTAAACCAACCTAAGTCCATAGGATTTTTCCTAACTGATACAATTGCTAGAGAGTAACAATAAGGGTTTTTTATTTGATACAACTCACAACATAACTTGCAAATTTTAGATCTCAATTCAGCTCACAAATTTTGCCTAGCTTTCAGTCTCTATAGCTCTGACAGGTTGTCCTCCTTTCAATCTTTGTCTCCTTGAGTCTCCATGCTCGTTGTGCCAATGCAATAACCTCTATGGTCACTTATTGAAGTAGAGTCTCTGTACTTTGTTCCTCCCTCTCGATGCCTTCTCCTTGACACCCCACACTCACTCCAACCACTCTTGCTTCTTGACCTATAACTTCTTAAATAGAGGTCTAGAATACTTTTCCTACTCTAATCTTCCCACTCTTATTTTGGATTCAAATGGATTAGATAAGATACAATGTATCGTCCTCTTATCTTGTTTCTTCTAAAAACATCATGTAGAATCCACCTATACTCGCCTTAAAATGGTTAACCTAACATTTTGTGCCACTAGCTCAACATCCTTATCTTCTAACCGGTTCACAAAATTCAAGGTAACAAACTTGTTGGCTCAGATTTGGCAAATTTTTTACTTTTCAAATAATGTGGTAGCTTGACACTATTGACTTTCTAATGCTCAACACATACTATGTTACTTAGCACCTACTATGGATTCACTCAGCACGTACTGTGTTACTCGGCATCAACTAAGTTTTAGTGATGCTTGACACCTATTGCATTTTGTCTAGCTCAACACTAAACTTGCTCAGCACCTTTTTTTTCACTCAGAACACACTAGATTTTGCATTTGCTTGCCACTTACTAATAATCTTCTTAGCATGAACTAACTTGCTCGGCACCCAATGATGAATTTAGTCAAGCTTTGTAGACAGTCTTGTTATAACTTATTCTTCTAAACTTTCTAATTTTGGCCAACCTCTATATCTTCAAGTGTATTATCAATACATCATTTTACCATTGTCTTAATTGATCCTTATACTTCGTTACAAAGCCATAACTCAACCTTTCCCTTAGGTGTTTTTGTTACATCTTATTGATTAAATCCTTTTCATTAATCAACTAAGTGATAGTACTTTGGATCTTATAAGTAATTATCATTCTAGCAAATAGCAGGTTTGACATTAGTTACAAAACAATGATTGAAAATACTCTTTATCAACAATCTCCCTTCTTTAATAATGATCTTCTCAATCAAACTTCAACATGATGTCACAACTAATTAAAATATCTAAAATGTGAAAAGTAATGAAAAGGTTAGGAATGTATGCAAAATACAAGAATAAAAATGAGTCTTTAAAAGAAGTTATATCCACTGTTGCTAGTGCCTTTGATGTTATCAAAAAGAGAAGTTGTTGTAAAGATAAGCATGCAGCACAACAAGTAATAACAATAGCTTTAGTTAACAAATCAACATCTGACAAAAGATTGATTAGTAATATAAATGGGTATCGTAATGTGAACCGTAAAAATTTAGAAAGAGCTATACAGAGAAGGGTTAACTTTGAATGTGATCCAACAAATATTTTGTGGACTTGTAGTGGTAGACTCCTAAGATGTGATATGAAACTTACTAGTGAAGTCAAATGTTTGGTTGAAAATTTTTGGCATGATAATACAAGAGTGTCACCTAATTCAAGAGATGTTCTTAAATTGAGAGTTGGCTCAAAAATACATGATCCACATCCTAAACACCTTGTGGACATGACTCAAACTAAATTGTTCAAAAAATTTGTAGATGGTAAGGTGTTAACTATTTCCATTAGTCAAAGATCTTTTGAAAAGTGTAAACCATGGTATGTAAGGATTAACAAGCAAAGAATCACATGTTGTTGTAAAACTCATGTTCAATTTCATTACCATTATGATGTATTTTGATCTATATATGGTACTATCCATAGTAAAGAAATGTTGCAAGAATGTGGTATAAAAGTACCACCTCAAACTATAAAGGATTTTATATCAGATTTGTTTTCTAAGCCACCTAATGATCAATACTTTCTTTTCACTGCATGTCTTTCTGGTACATGTGATATGTGTGGCAATCTTTCTTTGTTAGATGAATGTTTGCATGAAAATGCTTTGACTACTTTTGGACATCAATTAGTTGATGTAAAAATATTTAAAACTATTGAATATCCATTGAAAGATGGGAAGATTGGAAGAAGGTGTGATCTACTTATAAATAAAGTTAGTTGTCATGCATTTATGGATGAGTTTAAGAGTGTGATCATACCAAACTATGTTAAACACTCTTAATATGCTAGATAGCTTGATGGACAATTTTGCATATGTAAGAATACATTTCCAATTGGTACTATACTTTTAGTTGTTAACTTTGCAAAGAACCACACACTTGCACCACAAGATGAGGTACAACCACAATATTACAATATAGTGCAAGTAACAATTTATGTTCATATAGTTTATAGGCATGCACCTAATAGTACAAAGGAGGATTGAAAAATATTGAGAGAGTACTATTTCTATATGAGTGATAATAAAATTCATTCATCTGAGTTTGTCCAATATTGTTTCAATGTCTTTTATGATAATTTAAAAGAGAGAAATTCAAATGACACAACATTGGATATGGTCAAATAGTTGTACAAGACAATTCAAGAATGCTAGAATGTTCTATTGGTTCAGTAGGACACATTAGAAAACTAATATCCAACATGTGTGGATTTTTTTTGAGGTTGAACATGATGGTTCTAGTGCATGTGTGAAGAGAGCCCTTAGTAGAGAGCAATTAAAATTTTAGGAAAAAACCAAATTCAAAAATGCAAATGAGATTGTTGAATGGTGTAACAAATATTTATACATAGGATCAAGTCAAAACTCCACAATCAAAATTTTATTCTACCTAGTTGAAGAGAAGAATATCCTTTTAAGATATGACTGTGATATAATTAGTGGGTCAGACAAATGGCATTCATTTAGGAGTTTAGATTCTAATAGTTGGACTATATAGACTAGGGAGCTTGCTTTTTTTTGTTAGTTTTATCTTGCAGGTGAATGGGAAGAATGCAAGAATACAAAAAGGGTTGAATATTGACAATGAAAATCATTAGCACTAACTGACACATATTTTCAAGATGTTATAGTAAATGAAGTCTAGAATGTTACTTTTGCATCAGAAGAATATGGTTGTATTTCAGACCTCATACAACCTAGTATGCACAATTAAATTAAATTCTATTGTGATCATGATTCAACTTATATTATTTATTTATGTGCATGTCATTAATATAATTCAAATACATGTCTTTAATACATTATTTATATATGTACACATGTGATTGAAGCGTTTATGTACTTTATCTTATCTTGTAGGACATGTTTATGTTGTTATTGTACCTAATGATAATGATGAAAAGAATAAGTATTGGTTAGCTAGATGTGCAAAACCTAAGAAAAAATTGATATGCCATCAAGTAGATGATGATGGTTTTGAGTATCCAATTAGGTTTATCATTGTACCTAGCACCTCACTAGGTACATACCTAACAAGAATAAATGGTTTACCAGCATTTGAAGACTACCAATCCAAAAAGAAGATTTTACACTATTCTCATTTGGTTGTGGAAATGAATATAAAATTAGAAAGATGCAAAGGGAGACCTGCCAATAAGGTATTATGGACAATTTCAATGTACAAGCATGAGACAATCATAGATGCATTGCAAAAGAGAGAGGATGCAGATGGTATAGTGGGATGACTACATATAAATCAAACACATGTAAGTTTTTTATTTATTGTGTTATTTTAATATATGTACTTATATAATTTAGTTACATGTATGTATCTATTGTCAATAGAAGATTAGAGAACTTATATACCTCTTATTCAGGTCTCAATTACAATTTATGCAAATTTAAATCAACATTTTGTGCAATTACATGTTAAGGTGGATCGAACATCAACATCTTGTGCAATTACACATAGTGAGTATGTATGCAAATTACACATATTTACATAGTTCAGATAGCTGATATTAATTTATGATTTTATTAACAGGTGTTTTTTTTTACAATTTTATTTTGTAGGACCTCATTTGAAGAAATTTGTTAAACCAATTTTATATTTTGACTTCACTTCTATTTATGTCATTGACATTTTCTTACATATATATTGTGAAACATGTTGTAAACATTTAAAAATAGGAGTTTACTTCTACCTGAAAGTTAAAGGTGTGCACTTGATATTATAAATTAATTGTCAATTCAAGTAATGACCTCCTTTTTTTTTTTTACTTTCACATTCAAACATGTTTAAATAAATGTTTCTATATAAATAATTAAAATTATTAAAATCATTGTTCATGTACCATATACTTACAAAATGTGTCATAACATGAATAAAATATGTCACAATAAAGAAAACGGTTCATACATACAACATGATATCATAATAATCTATACGGCATACACTAGCATGATAAGAAGTTGTAAAAACATAGTACATGGTCTAACATGTCATAACATGATCTATGAACTCAAAAAATACATATAATGTACAATTAACTGTCATAATACAAAGTGTATCAAAACAAGAAATATGTACATCATAAAAACACAATCTAAAGGTGTCAAAAAGACCTAATCTATCTTATCTATAGTCCTCTTTAGTCCATGCAAAGAGGACTCAGATTGATCACCTTGTGTAACATGAGTTGTCTCATCACGTGGGACACCCCATGAGGTAGATGGATCATCCTATGTAACATTACGTGTCTCATCATGTACATGCTTAATTGAAGTGGGTTTCAAAATATAGCTTGCAAATAAATTAAATATTCACTACATAACAAAAATAACACCACATGAGATGGGTGTTCCTCTATAATGACAGGAGGTGCACTGTGAAAGCTACCAAATGCAGCAGTGACGAGGTCTTGTAATTTACAATAAATACATTTTTAAAATTTGATTAAGAGCATAATGAACTATGTCTGTACATAAATCACAATATTAACCTCAAAGGATGATGTAGGTACCTCCATCTGACTTAGTTCCGTACTCTCAACAACACTTATGGTGACATAGTCCTAAAACTATGGATACATAAATGTTGAGTCATGATTATATATACATGAATTACAAAGTACATAAATTAAAAATTACATAATTTACAGTACATTTTTTATAAACTATAAAAATGTGTGTGTGTGTGTGTGTGTGTGTGTGTGTGTGTGTGTGTGTGTGTGTGTGTGTGTGTGTGTGTGTGTGTGTGTGTGTGTGTGTGTGTGTGTGTCATACCTAAGTAGTAGTCAATGTCAAAGATGTGTCTAAATATATGTTACCATGATGATCATGGGCATGTCTCACATGGTTGAAATATGGAGTCAAAATAAACAAGGCCTACATGGATAAGTATGATCCATCTCCTATTCATAAAACCAAAACACATAAAATTATACATGAATCAAAGTTGAAGATTATAATTTAATAACAATGTATACATAAAAATAGTATAAATTATTTGTCTTGAGTCAAAATTTCATACCAAAGGTATTTGAGGTTGTGCCTTGGTGGTCAATGGATCAAGACTTGTACAAACATCACACTGTGTAGCAAATGACATACCCTACAAATCAGATAAAAGAACATATGATCACATGTTATTAAATTCAAGTTTGAATGTACATTATTTATAGTGTAATTCAAAGTGCATACCGTATGAGGGATGCCAACATCTGTAGGTCTCTAAAAAAGACTATACTGCTTCCTAGGAGGAACATTATCATCCATCCTCTATTATTTCAAAATCAACATACATTAATATGGTTAATACAATTACACATGTACATAAGAAGTAAATAATTATGTACTTTATTTAAATTTTAATTAAAATTTTACCTACTTCTCTTGACTGTCTCTAAGCTCTCCCTACAGAAGGTCAACAAATGATGACACCTTAGTATCATCACTACCATCACCATGGGTAGTGTATGCATCATCATCAAAATCAGCACCCTCAACATAATTTCCATCATGTGTTGTATCAACATCACTCTGGGGGCCTCTACATATATCTCCACAACTAGTACAAATGTGTCCAAGTGGACAAATATCTCTCACCTGCATCCACTACTCTACTAAATTTCCTAAAAGGGCACTCAATGAGGTAAGAGAAGATGACACTGCTTGATGATGGTGTGGGGCTAGGACAATTGGTGTAGGAAGAGGTACAAGAGGTTGAGGCCGTATGTGATTCCTCATATTATTGTTGAGCATTTCCCTAAGCCTATCTTGAGGCATCCCTCCATCAACCCTCTGAAATGATCTAATATCAAAATAATTGGGTTTCAAAGCCAATTCAAATTCAGCCCATAGCTTCCTAAGGAAGTACATGAGCACCTCTTGATTTGTGTGTGTTGGACGATCAAATACCATCCATCACCTCTCCCAAAAGTGAGTTGATATACATAGATGTGTGCACTATCTAATAGAAATTTGAGGCTTCTTCTCACTAATCTCAAGACCCATCTTAGGGTTTTTTAAATATCTTGTAAAATTTCATTTATTTATTTTGAGTTTATGGACCTCTCTATATGATAAGTCATCAGAATAAAATGCATGCATGTTTTGCCTCCATAATCTAAAGCTATCGATATCATAATCGAAATGCTTGATAGAGTGAACAATGCCTTGCATACTATTTGCAAGGCAAAGTAGGTGAGGGGGGCGGAGGGGGTGAGTCTCACACTTAATGGTCTCAATATCATGCATGAGGTCATGAAGGTTGTGCCTCATTCTCTCCCTTGGATCCTTTGCAGTATGTCCTGGAGGAGGACTAGGTGGTCATGGAGGTGGGGGTGGAGGTAGAGGTGGAGATGGAGAGGGTAGAGGCGGGGAGGGGGTGGGGGTGGGGGTCCAGGTGGTCCATCAAATATAATCTGCATATATGTTTAAACAACATAAAAAATCACAAAATTACTATTTAATAAAATAAATCTAAAATATCAATTACATAAATATAAAAGTCTTTAAAACCATATCAATTAAATAAATAAAGTTAAACACTTAAGTAAACTTTAATGTTAAAGCTAATTGAACATTATACCAAATTTAAGCCTAATCATAAAATAATACTCCAAAAAACTATATTAATAAATCAACTTAAATGTGAATTCTAAAAATATCTTATATAAATATGTTTATGATTATGTGTTAGCAAATTTGTATGATTTAGGTTCAATATTAAAACAATTAGGATTGAACATATAAACAAGATTGTGTTTTGGGTTAGGATTTAGGGTTATCCATTTACAATTAGGTAGAGTAATTACCATTATGATTGAGGAATAAAATATAATATTTAGGAGTAGCATTATGATTGTTTTAGAAAATGGTTAAGACCAATCACATAGATAATAATAACATGTAAAGATATTTTCATTTTCTATATATACGAAAAGCTAATGGAAGTTGAAATGACCTAGAAAAAGGGTTGCAAAATGTGTCATAAGAAATAACATGGACTAAGAAAGCATGGCATACCATCTTAGAAATCTAGATGGTGATCAATATCATTACTCAAAAGTGGAGTTAATATGGTGATACCACTAAATGGAAGAGGGAAGTATTATGACATTTCATTTCCCTTAGTGGCCATATCCAAAAGTGGAAGGGCAGTATGCATTGGTAATGTAAAGATGGAAATGACAATTTCATTTTGTTTATAGTTATGGAAAACATGGCTTTATAAAAAATATATAAATTTTCCTTTCCATTCCAGTAGCAACACTCTACACTTAAGGTGCCATCATATGGACATGTTGATTAGGATTACTCATATAAGACAAAAAAATGCTTTTCTTAGGGGTGATTTTGGATAGTATTAAAAAGGTTGATTTTTGGGCATGACCTAGTAATACATGCAATGCATGTGAACACTATCATTGCCACGTTTTTTGCAATCCTATTGGATCTTAGTAAACCAAAGGAAAATGAAATGTGCCCTATGAATTAAACTATTCAAAAGGGTTTCTCAAGAGGTTTAGATGTTAAAGAACAATCAAGTGATATGTAGAAAAAAAAAGGAGTTGAAATTTCTTTCCCTTCTCAACTAGGTGATGTTTCAAGAATTGAATAGAGGTGTCCATGGTGGTAAGATTTGTGTCCATACAAAACTTAATATGAAAGGAGCATGCACATCAAAAATTCAATATGTAAAGCATATGCACAACCTACACTTTTCATAGAGCCTTTCTACATTTTACCACATCATTGAATTAATTCTTAATATCAATTAAAGAGGTCCACAAAATACCATTAATCAAAAGAACATAAACAATTACATAATAAGATAAATAAATAATCATAACAAGAATAATCAAAGATTGAGATAGTTATTTCTAAGAATCTCTCACTCATTGAATATATTTTAAGAGTCAACTAAAATAACAAGATATCAATTATTAGGGTCCATGAGGCCTATCAACTCTAAATGCCACCTGAACTTGTGTATGCTCATAGGTTTTTTCAAGGTAGTTACAATATTCGACTAAGTGTCAACTTTCTCCAATTTTACATTTCTATCTCTACCATGTCTCATCTGAGAAAAATGGTATTGGTGTTTTTCTTTCTTATGGAAGATTGGATTCTTTGTCAAATTCATGACACTCTAGATATTACAATAGATAGTTGTATTTCCCAAAAAATAAAAATCTTGACCAAATAATGCTTCAAGAAAAAAATCCAAATTAACTTAGACATAGACATAGACATGAAATTATTTACACCAATTTCTAAGTATAAAAACCATTCTAAATATAGTTTTTTAAGTCAATTATGTTTAAATAGCAAAAAAACATGTCTAATGTGAACAAACCTCATGCTAAAAGAATCAAACACACATCTAAAGATAAAATCCATATCGATTGAAATGTATTATCTACATAAATTACATGGTGAAAAGTTAAGTCCTACATATTGTGTGGAGAAATTAAAAGAATATAAATTATAAAATATCATTATCAAGAGAAGTATTAACAAATTAATATGATTAGATTATAAGTGTACAAAATAAGTTTTTCTTGAAGTACTATTTTATAGTTTATCATTTAAGATTTCAATATTTCTTCAACCCAATTTAAAATCATTAAATAATGTTTTCATACCTAGGATTAAGATTACTTTCCATTATGGACCTAAGTACTATTATGGTTACCTAGCTAGGGATCAAGTGTTAGGTTTAAGATTTGAAGTTACAATTAGAATTAAGGTTTAACATTTAGGATTAAGTTTATTAATGATTAGGGTTAGGTTTCTCAATTTTAATTACATAATTTGGTTAAAATTTTAATCAATGTTAGGGTTAGGCTTAGAATTATGATGAAAGTGAGATTTTACATCAAGGTTAATACTATGTTTACGCTTAATGTGTAGTTTTGTAAAAAAAAATATGGTCATCAAATTATTGAAACTTTTGTTGTAAAACTTATCTAACTAAATAATGAAATGATAAATCATGGATATGATGGTCCAGATAATTTGAAGTGGGGGATTTAAAATTAAATTTGATTTTGACCCTAAAACATTAAGTTTATTGAAAATCACAAATAGAATTTAGGAGCTCGTCTACATTTAAATGTCATAATTAGGGCTAAGGTTGTGTTAAGGTTAAATGGTTATGTACAATTGTTTAGGATTGGATATTTAGTTAATGTTAGGATTAAAGAGTTGAGCATATGATTACAGTTACATGAATCTAGGGTTTAGAGTTAAAATTATGGTTTTAGGGTAAGAGAGTGTTGGATACAATTGTCCAATTGTGTGTTGTCTTTGATGTTACACAAATGTCAAATTAATCATTAGACAGAGTCTACTGATCTCAAAAGGTTAGCAAAGAAGGTTCACAGTGTCTACCAAGCGTTCTCAAGCTTTACCTTGTGTATTCAGCCATTGTTGAGCTTTCAAAGGAAATTTAGTTGCTACCAAGCTCACTCAGTCATCAAAGAGAAAATAGTGCACGAAACAATTCTAACCAAGCTTTCATGGATAGTGAAGGAAATTAAGTTCTTACTGAGTTAACTTGGCAGCCAATGGATTTTGTAGCTTTTGTAGTATTAATCGAGCTAAGATGGTTAACTCAGGAAATTATTTCTAGAAGCAGTATTTACTGAGTAGTGAAGGATTTCATTATTTTGTGAAATAAAGTTTATTTGTTTAAAGTAATATTTGTAGCTGACTGATGAATGGTTTATTGGTAAATGTAACTTATGAATGAGTCGACTTGATAATCTGAATGGTATATATAAGAGGTCAATTTGTGAATTCTAAGTGTAAGTGATGGATTTGATGTAATGTGAAAAAGAAGGAACACTAATTATTGTGAAAGAAAATTTTGAAGAATGATCAGAGATCATTGAGGAGTGGAAAAGCTATATTTAATCGAAAGGATCTAATAGTGTAGAATAGAGATCTGTAATTAGCAAATTCAGTTGCATCTTATTCAGGTCAATTCATTGTTACTTTCTAACCATTGTAGCAGTGATTTCAAAATCTCTTAACAGAGTTGGTTTAATAGCCATTTTTGTAAATCCTCTAACAAGGTGATGATTTAGTTGAATTATTCTAAAGACCTCTAGCAAGGACACTCCTAATAGGGTGATTAAATCCTCTAATAGGGTTACACCTAACAGTGTGTATCATAACCTATAACAGGGTTGGCTCCTAATAGGGGTCACTTCAGAAGAGTAAAAATTGGTAGCTAGTTACTTGGTGGTTTTCCCATATTGGGTTTCCATGTTAAATCTAATGTCTCTCATGTTTATTTTATTTACTTTTTCATGCATGTTAATAATTATGAATGCTAGATCATTAGTAACAAGTTAATCTACCGAGTTACACCATTTTTACAGTGTTTACCAAGTATCGGCAGTAACTGGTTATTTAATACATCGAAGGGATCTATGGATTTATTTTTGTGGTAACTAATTCACCCCCCCCCCCCCCCCCCCCGCCCCCCCCCGCCCTCTCAGTTACTCCATCTATAATTCCAACAATTGGTATCAGAGCTCTTGGTGCTTTTAGGAAAAGATTTCAAGGATCTAAGCTAAAGATTAGGATGTCTTACAAGAGGCAAATTCCAAGACTTAACAGGGACAACTTCTCAGCATGGCAGGGATTGATGAGACTTCATCTGGCTTCTATTGGTGATTCAAGACTAAAGTACCTTGATGAAAAATATGCAGAACCTGCTAGTACATTATCTGTCAATGATATTGCTGAAAAAAAGACTCACACACTAATAGATTTGGCAACAATTTGTGACGGCTATGTGTCACAATTATGACAACAATGTTTCACCACTATGATAGACATAGATGTCATAGTTATTTAGTCACAAATTACGACGTCTATTCTTTTCTGTCGCAATTACAACGCCTATCAGTCGCTATGCAACCACTTATATTGACATCAACCTCATCACAATTCCTGTGCTTTCCATCACAATTGCGACGGGGTTACCATTGCATCTACAGAAACCCCATTGTAATACTTGACCAAGTCATCGCAATTGCGATGCCAACCCCAGCAATTGTGATAGGGTTACTGTGGATGCGATGGAAATCACGTCACAATTTTTGGGATTAGTGTCGCAATTGCAACGGTAAGAGAAGTAAAACAAAAACAAAATTTCCATTTCTCATTAAGCCCACACCACTCCTTCCATTGGTCTTGATCTTCTATTCACTCCTCTCTTCCCTAGGTCACTGTCTTGATGATGGATCATGGCGTACAATCAGGAAGCAAAGAGTGCACATACTTATTCAAATAGGTTCCTAAATTTACATGCCAGTCTATATGGAAAATATTAACAGCCTTTACACCTCAAAATTGGGCTTGATGAAAAATCATCATATTTTAGGAGGCCAAGGTAGGCCAGGAAATTGATGTTAGCTAATGTAAATGTTCCACAAGGAACCAGTCAAAGACATTCTTCAAGCTCTAGAGGTGCATAGTTATCGTCAGGTTGTGTGATTCAAATATGCACTCCTAATTTTTGGGCCATTTCATTGGAAGGGAACCACGAGATATCTATAGATGACTAGGCATTTTGTTCGAATACTATTAAATTAGCAGCATTTATGTGTATGCCTAGAAACAAAGATGGAAGATAGCCTTGGCAATGCTTCTAATGTTAAACTAAGATTATTGAGAACTTTAACAGCAGACCCAACAACTAAATTAGTCACTGCCGGAAATCTAAATTGCCTTCAATAAAAATAAAGAACTACTGTAATGTAAAAAACATTACAATTATAGCATTGCCATCCTAGTTGACAATAGAATTACAATTTAACAACTCCATCTAACAGAATATTTACTCGAAGACCTAAAAATATTTCACACTCTAAAATAACCTTTAGAAAGGTTAGCATGCAATCTTTGCATGAAAAGTGAAAATGCATGTTGAGACATCTACCTCTAAATTCCCTAGCAGTATGCTATGCATACCAAGTACAAATGCTGCATCATATGATCTTAATGAAGTAGATCTAGTTGAAGGTGCAGACTGTAATAATTGTTGATATAAAAATATAGTGATAAAATAGAATATGTCAAACGCAATCTTGTAGATCTAACTCCCAAAGTTTCACTTTTGAAATATAAGCTCTTCACAGCTACAAAAATACACAGAATCATGGACACATCTTCCATACATTTAAATGCATGCAGTTCCACCAATGGATAAAAGTGGCAACACATAATGTCCATGTAAAGATGTCATGGTGTGTACATGTAGACAAGCTTTCTCGAAAATGAATGCCATGAAAAATGATAGGCAATACCCCAAGTACAGGATATGAAAATTGAGCTTAATTCAGCAAAATATTTAATTAGAGCATATAGCTCATGAACCAAATCTAAACCAACTTAAAGTATGAATAAGAATGAGGGTATAGAATATGATGAATGTGTGCATGTTTACTAACAAATAACATAAACATTGTTAAATAATCTCATGTTTAAAAACAATTTACCTATAAGAAAACATATACACCAAAAAAATAGGTAATTGAACCAAGTTATATATAATAGTAAAGTGGATTACAATCTCACCAAGACAGATGTCATCAGACCAAGAGATCCAAATCCTAAAAACAAAAAATCTAGTCAGGTTTGCTTCTAAAGAAATTAATCATGTTTCCTTCCTTAAAAAAGCAATAGCTATATGTAAGATTAGATATAATGATCAGTTCAAAGCTAGATTCAATGAAAAATAGTATTTTGCACCACTAACCCTGTGCAAGGAAATCACTCTACACATCACTGTTATAATTTTTGCATGTCCAAACATAGGCACCCTCACTCTTCAAAGCATAGGCTACCATGTCATCAATAAGCCAATGCTCATGGGTAAAAGCACAGATTTGTGTCATCGTTTGTGATACAAAAACCTATTTTGGTCAAATCTCATTTCTCTATCAAAACTCAATTTTTTTCAAAAACTAAAAATACCCTTGTATAGATCTCAGATTCAATATCATCATTATATAAATTTTTGAGTTTTTTGATTAGTTATAATATGTTATAATCTAAAAATATTATAAGTTGATATTTCAACATTTCAGAAGATGCTCTCTCAAAAAATGAAAAAAAATAGTAAATCATATCAAAAAAATTTTAAAAATTATATTTATCACTAGAGGAGAGAATCCTCTTCACAAATATATAATTATTTATCAAGAAGGTATAGATTTGATACGGAATTTTTGAAGGGAGGAAAAAACTATTCATGAATCAATCATTGAAAGAAGTTATTGTGTGTCCGACAGATTCAAGATAATCAACATTGCAATCTTTATATTATTGTGCCAAGAAACAAAACCAACCAGATTCCTGTTGCATCATATTTAGCTTTCCAACTAGCCTCATATACCTCCTGGAAGATATCTTTAAACCTACCAATTTAATTCACATATAAGAAGAATCTCCGAGAATATGAGGATCATTAAGCTAGAGAATCATAAAGAATGATAACATGGGAAGTAAGGTGTGTTAGAGAAAAAGGTAAAAATAAGGTCATCAATCCTTGTATTGATTTGAAAACATACCTTCCATCATATTTTTTAAAAATTGGGTTTTTAGTACTCAGGTAAAGTGGCCATTTCTTCTCATAAGTTGTTGCCATTGATGCATCAGCAAATGCATGAATAGATTGCACAGAAATAATTAATCATAATTGAATATTTGAGATTTTCTCAATTAGAATTAGAACAAGACATTATATTTGTCATAAAAGAGAGGAATACATACCTCATCAGTATTGTACATAGCTAATGCTATTCCTCCATCTCCTTTAAATTCATATACCTCCAACTCTATAGTTTCACCTTTGTTCTCTAGAACTGCATCAGTTGACAGAAATCACTATTGCATGCTACAAAGAATACTAATGAAACAAAAAATAGATGTTTTTTGATCTCTGATAGTGAAACCACAATGGTATTCACTAAGCCGAAAGACAATAATATTATAATTAAATATGTTCACAAGTTGTCAAATATGGAAATAATCCAAGTATCCTAAGAAGTGGAGTTCAAAAAGCAACAAGCTCTTCACTTTTAGTGATAAAAACCTCATTACCTTTTTTAACATCAGTACCTTTGATTATCTTTTGTGACCTTTTCTCGGCTAAAGACTTATGACAACTATAATGTCATTCCTAAATGACTCTAAAAGACCTTTTAAAACACTCTTCACACACCTATAACCTTAACTAACCCCATTCAAGCCTAAGTTGGCTTATGTTGCCAATGTTGGCAATTTTACAAGATCTTTCACTTTGAGTGCATTTTACATCATTTAGGGGCTTTAATAGCCTATTACATCATGTAAACACTACCATCCACCCATAACTCTTCCTAGGACACCCTAGGACTTCAAATGACCCCTTACATCATATTGACTCCCTATTTGTGCCAATTTGAGCTTCACTTACATCTTATTGAGCTTCACTTTGTTTCAAGAATAGTTTATTATTCTCTATTAAACAGGGCCAACCACGTGAAGGTGGAAGCTCATTTGGCCCCACCTCCCTCCCCCTAACATCACTCTACATTCCCCGTTAACATCTAACATTCATTCATTCTTTCAACCATTAATAAAATGTAACATTCAATCAATATCACATGATAACATTCATTAACACATTAGATTCATAAACATGCAACATTCATCAATATTTTGTATTAACACATAATTCATGAACATTCATTAGCACATAATTAAATTCATTGAGACATGAAATTCAGTCATTATCAATTAAGGTATGTAGATGACAATCATTTCTTTTTTTTCTTTCTATTTCTTTTTTCTATGTAAGCTCTAAGAGGAGCATCAGTGTCATCATCAATTCCCCCCTCATCAGTTCTTTTCTCTGTTCTTGATGATCTCAAATTCCTATGATGTTGCAAAGGGGGGTCGTCTGCAATAACAAATAAAAGAGTTAAATTGAAAATAATTTATTATAATTGTTACAAGTATTTAATTATTTTAAATAACATAACTATGGCACTCTTTACCTGATCTAACCAAATCATTTTGTCTAGACTCAACGTCAACATGCTCATGAACATCAACCCCTCGATCCTCTATAGCTGCTATACAAAATGTTACATTAATCCAAACACCAATTGCAATTACATGTAAAATAATTAATAGAAAATGTATACCTCCACCACTGGGATGCACATCATGCAAACCTTCAGCATTCACAGATTGTGTAGAAGGATTGTTAGGATGCATTCCAACATCCTATGCATTGTTATCATTGCTTGCTTAAAACAGATATACTCACTTTATATTGGAACTTAACATCAGATAGACTAATTGGTAAAGTATTCAATTTGAAATAAATTTCATTTAGCTTATTTACCTGTGGCTCAGATGCATCATTATTAGAACCTCCCACACTGATTTCAGCTCGTAGCCATTCAGCCACAGCTCTATAGCCTTGTTGGAAGCCAATTCTATTATCCTCTTCTGTGAGGCATCTCTTTAACTCTGAGCCCTACATTTTTGCGTGGTATGGTGAATTTTACTTGCATTATTTCATCAACCAATGGAGGATAGTTAAAATATCAAAAATAAATACAAAAGTTGCAAAAGTTGAGGATTAGGAATACTTACAACTCGTGCTTGAAGTTTCAAAAAACCACCAAAGTCGAGCTTGTGTGTCCCGTGCTTTTCTAGTCTTGCCTTTGTTGCCTTTGATGTGTCAGGCAATCTATGAAAAGTTTGAAATATGTTAGATAGTATAAATATAGAGGTTAATTAGTACATAATTACATTCTCAATAGTATCACATACCTTGGTGTACTCTCTACTGGTGTAATTGTATTTTTCTTGTCAGCTTTATACTTTCCATCCAAAATCAGAACCTGCCACTTAGCCTCAGGAGCATAGGGCGGACGCTCGTACCTAGGTTTATCCCGTAAATTTTTTCTGTACTGGTCCCTAATATACTTCAAACATAAACCAACTTTTTCAAGGAGCTTGTTTCTCTTGAATGCATGAGGTCCAAAGAGTTGGATCATGCTCTTTATAAGATCATCCTTCAACTTTTTGTCTTGGAGATTCCACCTTTTAAGTAAAAAAAAACATGTTAGACTCATAAATGAAGTGAAGCTACCTTTAATATAGTTCAAGAAATGGATGAAAAGGAAAACTATTCTAGCAATGATATGAAATCAAAATAGTGGTTTGGGGTTTTAGTTAGGATATGATGTTCCACCAGGTAAGCACGATGGGCCCGAATATTCGCAAATACTAATCACCAAGTTTTTTCCAAAAAACATCATTCCCTACAAAACAATCATGGGATCATTAGTCGATGAAGAGTGATCAAAAACTAAATTAATATTATATCACTATAGAATAATAACTTTAAAGTACCTCAAACTTTGGATACTTTTAATGGAATGCCTTCATCGTCGCTGACGATCAATATGACATCCTTCACCATTCCCATACTAGGAACATAGGAACATCTAGGGAATGATGTTGCAGATCCTATTGCAAAAAGTTTCATAAGTTTAGATAAATTAACCTATTTCAGATAAATTAACAGTCCAGTATGCTCTATTTAGAGGAAACTGCCATTAGCATTTTCGTACAGGCATATATTGGCAAATCAGAGATGCATTTAAGAATTGCAGAGACTAAGGGTAATAGATCAGACATGGCATCCATCATTGATTGCATATAATAGATAGACATCCAAAATAGCATCAGATTAACTTTACAAGAATATATATCCATATTTGACACTGCAACTCAATCTCTATATCAGACATTGCAAGTACAAAACTCTGTATGTAAACAATAAATATCATTGTTATAAGCAACATATCACACTCCATTGCATAAACTATAAAGATAAGATAAGGTATAGAAATTCTATCACCATAGGCAACATCATCTCATCAATTGTTGGGTATATACTTTGTCCTATCAGATATCACAGCCATTGCTGAAAGCAATAAATCTTTTGCATAAGATTGTTAGCTACATGAGATACAGTAGCACATTCATATCAATAAAGTGATAAACCATATCCATAAGGATAAAACACTTTTATATCAGTTATCGCATTTATTTCAATTTGTATATAGAAGTTTATCTAAGTGTAACTTTCATTACTTGCTTATTTTGCATTTATTTGGCATAGTGAAAAAGGAAGTAGAGGTAATTATCCCTATTTCCTTGCTTATCCAAAAATGGGATATTACATCTATAATTAATCAATAAATATGAGTGTCCATATTTTCAGAATTCCTAGAAAATCTTTGCATAATGTGTCCAGTGCCTATTTCAGGCCACTATGTTGGTGTCCATATGTGCATTCATCCTCTTTTGATGAATAATTTTTGCAGGCTTAGTGGTTAGTGTAAATCTGTTCAGGCTGCAGTGAACAAGTATAATTTGTGCAGGCTTGGTGTACTCATTGAAATAGCAACTAAACAAGAGTTAGCAATTGTAACAGTCAAAAGAAGGTGATGATTCATGCAAGAAGATGTGAAAAATACATGAAAAAGTAATGTTTGAGTTCAAAGATAGTAGACATGTGAGTCTGGTTAATCATTCACATGAATTATAAAAACCAAAGGGGTATCAAATAAATAGTTGTAAAAAAATTGTGAAAAAGTTTAAACATTGAGTGACTACCAAACGGGGGTCATTACAATCTACATCGTAAACACATAACACTTAAACACATGACAAAAGAGAGAAAAAGAGGGATTTGTGTACCAGTAGATGGTGCAACAGTCGATGCCTGTAAGCTGCGTGTTGTCGACTCAGCAGTCGGAAAGAGATTTGTGGTTGTCCTAGATGGAGGTGGCATCATCATAGGATCCGAAGCTGAAGAATAAAATTGTTAGAGCATGCATAAATATAGAACGCGTGCATAAATTTAGTCTTAATTGCATGTATTGTCAATGATTATGATAATTCCTATCTATATTCAATGGAAAACACAAGTGGGGAATGGAACATGCAATCTACCTAAACCACCTGTAGCACCCTCATCATGGGAATGGGGCTCAAAATCACGCAAAAAACTTTGTAAAGACAACGCATCCATATTTTAATTAATGTCATAAAAGAGCATAAAATAAAAACCATTATTGAACTCTTGTTATAATTAAAAATTTCATTAATACTTACTTTTAAGGTTTCAGAGATGTGCAACAATTCAGATGCCCTATTTTTTATTTCCTGAGTAGTAGGCTTAATGGTTTCCAAACGTATAATTTCTCTGCCAATTTTCTTTAGCAACTTTTTAATCGAACTGATCGGGTCATCAGTCTCTACTAAATCAATATAAAATGGGTCCTCCTCAGGGGTGGACTACAGAGGGAGTGCAGGTTCCTTTCCCTCCCTTCGACCACTGGCCCTCTATGACAATAATAGTATTATTATTATCAAAATTACTCCAAAACAATGAAGAAAACAACATTAAAAAAATAACATTTTGCTTCTGTCTAGTTTGCACAATTACAATGAGTTTTACGTGCTCATGTGTAGATGAGTCGGGAACATCGCCAACATCCCCTCTGGGTGGTTGCTCCATATTGTGCCCCTGTGTCAAAGATCAAGTATAAAAATGTTAGCCAAACATTTATTGACTAAATGGTATGTTGGAATCATTGATTAGAAGTTGGTTTAATAGTATGTACCACTCCCATGATAGTAGCCTCATTTGTATCTATGTGGTTCAAATTGTAATCAATAAGAAGCTCTTTCCCTACACGTATTGATTTTATCGCACAGATGAATACACAATTTCCCTCGTGAGCCTCAAATATGCAATTGGGTTGCTTTATAGTTGACCCAAGTCGTGTACTATTTATAAAACCCACAGTATTCCCTATTTCTTTTGGCCTTCCATCAATGTATATAGCCACACTTTTACTTTGATTATTGTCTTGCTATTTTATATAATTTTTTGAGAGGGCATACCTATGCATACTTTTTTTATATTGAACAATATGCATCCAACTTTTGTAATCGTAACATGGTCCAACATACTTCATCAATTCAGAAACTTTTTTGTAAGACAACTTTATGTTGTCCATAGAAAATAGGCCCAAACCATGTAATGATGATGTTGCTATGCAATATATCCTCTTATTAACACAAAAATTAGTGTTTATTGGAGGAAGTTCCTTAGGTACCCAATGTTTTTGTAGATGTTGGTACCTCAAGGGCACCTTGATGTCACCTTCCATCTCATCATCATAAGAACATGACCCCCCTTGAGCGAGGAAAAAATTCATGTGTTTATTGAATTTCCTTCTAGTCCTTTGACCTCTAGTTAATCTCCCTATTCTAGATAAACTGCATGTCTCACTTTCCTCTTATATTCCTATATTTCCCTCACTCGAGGAAGAGACATCAATCTTACTATTGATAAGTGTATTAAATAGACTGTCTATAAGGAGTATTGACTTATACCTGTTGATCCATGAGACTATGCAGGATGCTCCTGAAAGGGGTTCAGTTTCCTGCAAATGTAATTAAATTATCATGAGTATAATCACATCATAATCATAATCACATCCATCATAAGCATCACATAAAAATTAAAAACATTAAAAGGTACACAATATAACACTTAAATCAAGCTCACATTATAAGCCTACTAGCGAAGTAGGCATAGTGAAGGGCTAAGCACTTATATTATGTTTTCCCTATGAATTTTATTCTAGGTACAACTCCCTTTTATAGATATTTAATGAATTCCCTTTTCTAAACTAAACACTTACAAATGCTTTTAACCTAAAAGAAAATAAGGCTCAATACATTCACGCATCAATATGTGTTTTAAATAGTTTTATTTAATTAATTTAGAATAATAGTTAATTTAGATTAGCAGTATTCTATTTCTAGTTGAAACTTGTAGCTTTTAAATAGATAATGAATAAACTATGTAACCATATAAGACAAATATATTTCTATCAAGAAATTAATATTAAATAGATTAAGGATTGATGGCATACCTCTAAATTTCATCATCATCATCCTCGTCGTCATCATCATCATCCTCCTCCTCATCATCATCCTCACCATCATCATCATCGTCATCATCGTCGTCATCACCAACATCATCATCATCAACATCAACATCATCTTCATCATCATCATCAGTAGCAGCATCTACATCATCTTCTACTTCTTCGATATCTTCTTCTTCTATCGCATTATACTTTATTGGCCTTCCTCTTAGTTCATGTCTAACAAAAAATGACCAACCTGATTTATGTGGAACCTTTGAGTAAAATACCTACTCACATTGGCTTGGAAGAACATAGGGCTCATCCCCAACTGGCTCACCAACTGGCTCAAATGACCTTGTATTAACCATTGTAAATCCATTATCATGTTCAATAACAGTTCTATTAGGATCATTTGGATTAAGTCGTAGCCTGTATCATTTGGCAACGAAGAGTACTAATTTGAAGGAACTAAAGTCACACTCTAGTATATCATCCAAAATTTTGTAGTATCGATTTTCAGACTCTCGAGGACGTAAGTCATTTCTAGATGAAATATTAGTCACTTGAAAGACTACAGTTATTCCTGAATCACAAGTTTTCTTCGTGTCATCCAACACTTTGACACAAAAATTTTGACCATTACAGAACATAGCCTTGTGGTGTTTAACCTGCAATAATATGTGAAACATGTCAAAATTATTATATCATGAGTTGATAAACATACGGGTGATTAACAAATTTGTACGTACCTAGAAATCTCTTAAACCACATGCTAAATCTATTTCCCTTTGTGTAACATTGGAATCTCCATTAGGATTGAGCTTCTCTAACCAATGAAGATACACCTTCCCATGTTAATGTCCAACCAGAATGTTGACATCGTTCAATCCATATCGTCATCCAATCAAGATTGTTTGCAATATACAAATGTAGTACATCCCACTCTCGAGCACCTGTACAAAAAAAATAGACAACTTACAATCGATTTATTTTGAAAATTAAGAAATAATTTATTACAATAACATCTTATAATTTATTATCTCTCACTTTCCTCAATGTACCTTTACCCATCAAGTACTCCCCTTCTAATTTTTTAAAAGGCTCGAGATCCCAAATGCAATCTACACAGATATTTGATGCAAACTTAGGAAGATATTCAGTAATGTACACCATAGTCTAGTATACCATATATCCCTCTACCATAGAACCCTCAGGATGTACTCTTTGTTGAACCAAAGCTTTCAAAGATTTCAAGTGCCTCTCAACCATCCACATTGACCTAGTGTGTACAAGTCCACACAATTCAATCGCCTCAACTAGGTGTATGAGGTAGTGTTCCTGTGCATTGAAAAAAGTTGGAGGTAGACACTTTTGTATTTCACACAGTAAATGAGGAATTCTTCTCTTCCAATAGTTTATATCTTCTTTATGGATTTCTTTAGATGACAACCACCTACATTAAGAGATTCAAGTCACAAAAAATATATAGATATGAGACTTTACAAAATAATATACAATAGATTACATAGCAAGAAAAAAAAATCATGAATATAATAAATATATACAAAAAATTGAATAGATATTACTGCTTACCTCATGTATTTTTCAAGATCGTATATCACTTATTTGACGTTATTGTTGAAGGGCTCTGGGAGAGATAGAGGAAGCACGTACTGCAGTAATTATAAACCAATCATTTCATTTTTTTTAACATAACATAATGAACAATACACGTAGTTTATGAATATATTGTAAATACATAAGAACATAACTTACCTTGATGAAAGTATGCCAGTCATGCATTTTGAGCCCTGGCCCAAATTCACTTTTTTTTTATATGAGATTGTTTATGTTTGCAGAAAATCCTATGGGAAATTGAATTTTTCGTATGGCTTCTTTTATGGCATCACTTTGCTGCTCCGTTAATAACCAAGGAAGGGCACTTATATTAATATGATCTCTACTACTATTTGAGTGAATGAAATTCTTCAATGCATGATTGGATTCATGAATGTCATTACAAATTTTGACAATTTTTTCTTTGTCATGCCTTCCATCCAATATTTTCCACAGTCTTTGTTATATTCTTTCCAATATGCATAGAATCAAACAAATGCACAATTTTTAAGTGCTTGTAGTAGGGCAACCTGATAAATTGTCTGGGATAGCTTTTTAGTCCCTTTGGAAGGTTGTCAATATTGCCTTGACGACCTTCACGATCATCAATTACACAATTAGTAAACAAAAATCACAATAGAAATATATAAATTACAAACATAAACCATTAGGTGGAACGACATTACCTCAACGATTAATTCTATTATATTCCAACTTCCATAGGCAAGGTGTCATTCTTTGTGGCTTTGATGTAGTCTCTTCTTTCCCATTAAAAATATATTTTTTCATACTTCGATACTTATGATTCCTGTGGAGGAAGTGTCTACACTCATCAAACACCCGCTTTCCTAAACTTTTTGAATGACGAGATTTCATTTTTGGACCACAAACTGGAGATGCAAATTTTCCCTTTGTTTGAATACCTACAAAATAATGATATAATTGGAGTATTAAATATGTTGATTTTTATAATTGGAATTATCGTGCGCAACTTGAATTCACTATAACATACACAAAAATGTGTTAGCCCTGGGTCATCATGTATTGTCCATGCAAGTATTGCATGAAATTGAAATTGTCTTTGTCCTATTGGTCTAGACACGTCATACATAGTGACACTGTTCCATAACTCCACCAACTCATCGATAAGAGGCTCAATATATACATTCATATCTTTAACTTGATATTTACCTACTTGAATGAACAGTAACATTACAAAATTATTGTGACCGTTTTACTACAAGATTTGTAAGTACATGTAAATTAATAACTATTGAATGATAAGATACCTGGAACAATCATTGCCAACATAATGTGCTCCCTCTTTATTGACATCCACAGAGGAATTTTATTGTTGATAACAAAAATAGGCCACACCGAGTAAACAGATCTCATCTCTCCAAATGGATTGACACCGTCTGCTGCCAATGAAAGCCTGAGATTACGAGGTTCTTCTTTGAAGTGTTTCCACTTTTCTTCTATGTGAAAAAATGCTGAACCATCCACAAGGATTTGAATAATGTCATCTCTACTTCTATTGCGTGCATGATAATTCATAAATTGAGCCAAGCTACTACACCTGAATAACTGTCACATCCGTGGAATAATGGGGATGTAATGAAGAACCTTTTGAGGCACCTTTTTTGTTAGTTGATCTGTTTGATATCTACTCGTATGACATACAGGGCATTGTGTTGCAAATTCATGTTCTTTATAATATATAATATGATCATTGGGACAAGCATGTATTGCTCAATACTCCATTCCAATATCTTTCATAACAACAGATAATTCTCAATATGAGCAAGGTAGAATATTTGATGATGATAACAGAAACTCGCCTATCAATCTACAGCAAAAAATATAAGTTGTTAATATAAACAATATGAGTGGTACATTATTCACCCTTTGTTAACTATAAAGACATATATGACATACCTTCACATACGTTACATTGTTATGTTGGATAAACCATTCATAACCTTCAAGTTCAACAACAACAATACAACAGAGAGAAGAGTTGTTTGGGAGTCTTTGTATAGGGGCTCGTATGCCTTCTCAAGTAGAGGTACATTGAGGCTATCATCATCATCATGATCAAATACGCTTGGACTAAATGTGTCATGCATCAATGTATTTATACCATTATCTTCAATTGTGTTTTCTGGCGCATGATTATCATCTTCCATGGGATCATTATCTTCACCTTGGATATTTGCACCTCCATGTTCCTCCACTTCGAAAACCATATTCTTTGAATTGTTGTGGTTCATATCATGTACTTCCCTGGGGAGATCAACCTATATAAAATTGATTAACATAAATAAACCATGATCACCAACTCATCATCAAGTGATTTCATATGTATATAAATTGTTAAAATGATATAATGAACGACTTACCAGTGGATGATAGTCATGCCCCCATTCAATGTGACCATTCTCCCTACAATGTCTCTTAGCTATTTTGATTAGCAGTCTTCTACGGTTTAAGCCCTTACAAATTTTGCAAGGACAATAACATTTTCCATCACCTTTTCTTTTCAAGTTAGACCATAATCTAGCAATTGTCTCCCTATTTTGTTCTTCACTTATATTATCTAACATGATTGTTCTTCATAGAAAGCAAAAATCAGGCTATGAAAACTTCGATCTACAACTTTCACAAACTAAGAAAAACTATCAAAAGTACACAAATCTTCTTAGACCTAGCTAAATATTTTAATATTTAAAAAATACTTTCTTTTAATTTATTCCTAAGACATTTAATCCAATCACCTTTTATAACATTCAGTCAATTGCTCTAGGCAAATTTCTAGATAAGATCATTTGTAAAACTTTGACCAACTGCCTGAAGGTCTTATTTCAAGAGACCTTACAACATTAAGCCACTAAAAGAAATTTCAAAACATATAAGCTAAAAGTCTAGTTAAAATATACATTAGATTTAAAAATATACAATTTTCATACTCGAGCGCGCATCTATATAACTCGTGCAACGGCCTTCTTGCTTAGCTATAGAAGCTCTCTAGAAATAAACTCATACAAGCTACAATGCCTAACAACAATTTCAAAATATATAAGCTAAAATTCTAGTTAAAATATACATTAGATTAAAAAATATACAATTTTCATACCCGAGTGTGCAGCTATATAACTCGTGCAACGACCTTCTTGCTTAGCTGTAGAAGCTCTCCAGCAATCAAATCATACAAGCTACAAGGCCTAACAACAATTTCAAAACATATAAGCTAAAATTTTAGCTAAAATATACATTAGATTAAAAAATATGCAATTTTTATACCCGAGCGCGTGGCTATATTACTCATGCAACAACCTTCTTGCTTAGTTGTAGAAGCTCTCTAGCAATCAAATCATACAAGCTACAAGGCCTAACAACAATTTCAAAGCATATAAGCTACAAGTCTAGTTAAAATATACATTAGATAAAAAAATAATATACAATTTTCATACCGGCTAAGCGCACGACTATAACTCGTGCAATGGCCTTTTTGCTTAGCTGTAGAAGCTCTCTAGCAATCAAATTATACAAGCTACAAAGCCTAACAACAATTTCAAAACATAGAAGCTACAAGGAAAGACATATTACATGACGTGGCAAAAGGAACAAAATTTACAAGCTTTAGCAAGACATATTAAATGAAATCATAGTGCTAAAGAGATCACAATTATATGAGTCAAACATAGTCATGAAAAAGCACATAAATTAGTTATTATATGCAATTAAAAGATATATCTATAGTTAGATAGGGACATCCATAGGGAATATTGAAGAAATGAAATGGTCATATAGATTTCATATGGGATTTTGAAGATGTTAGTGTTCTAAGGCAAAGAATCCATTCATATAACCATAATGACTCTATTGAGGTTGATTCTAGTGAAAAAAGACTTGAAATTTTTGAAACTCCCATGCAACAAGATATAACTGAAGAGGTTGAGATGCACCTGGTGGAAAAGCAGGAAACTCAACCCTAACCCCAATAAAATAAAAATTGAACCCTAACAAAAAAAAAACATTTTGAAGTTTGATCCCATGCCAAATCAAGAATTTTTTTAATGGTAAATAGCTGAAGTTGTGTTGTAGGCTCTTGCTGCCAAATCAAGAACCTAACATTAAACCACATTAAACTTGAAAACCAAATGAAACAATAAACTAGATTGAACCCTAATATCACCACCAAGTCTAATTGAATGTTGAACCATGTTGAACTCTACACTTACAACTTAACCAATATGAACTTTAACCATAAATACTGTATTGAAACTTCGCTAACTATATATCAATAATATTTTAAATAATTTACAATATTAATTATTATCTTATCAAATGATTACATTTACATCTTTATTTATTTTTTTTTCCCAATAATTAATATACATCCTTATTACATATAAACCATACACCAAATCAAATCTCAACCCTAACACTAAACCCAATTATATATTTCACTTGAACACTTAAAATAAAGATTAAGATAAGTAGAACTACCATATGCCAAATTGAAGTTTAAAATAAATTTTAGCCTAAACCTTACAACCATCATCATCAAGCTTATCTACTATAAGGTTTAGAGTATCAACATGAATCCATCTCTCATGAGAATAAATGGAACACTTATCACTCATTGGAACAAGTATTTTTCGAAAGGTTCTAACTCATTTTATCACAAATCCCTTGATTTCAATTCCATATACTTGATTAGTTTAGCCCAACTCTTGGTCACACCCTCACACCCTGGACAAACTCAACTACTTAGTAGGCCAAAGTTGCCCAAACTCATCTTTTCAACTTAGAGACCTAGAAATTTCCACCAAGACCATCTAAGACCAATTAAGAGAACTACCTCCACTGCTAAAGCAAAAAGAGGGTGGTTTCCATTTGCAATGTGGCAATGATGTGTAAATCTCACAACAGGTGTATTACATACATTATGATTATATTATTATTATCTAATTGATTGCAGGTTCCAAGACAAGCTTATTTCATCTTATTTTTAGGTTAGAGTTATATCTCTGACTATAATTTTTTTATTATCTAATTTGGATTTTTGAATTTAGGGTGAACTATAAGGCAAACTAGGAAAAGGAAATTACACATTGCAAAGGGGGAAAACTTGATGAAGAGGTACAACTCTCCCTCACATGCAAGGTATAAACAAGAGAATGTTTCACTTGAAGAGTACACCCAAGGGAGATCAATTTGGAGGATAATATATTACTCTCAAAGGAAAAATCGAAACATAGTAACTCAATTAATTAAAGGTGGTGATCCTTTATTCCTTATACCAATAAAGCACAAAGTACAATTCATTCCAAGCTTGGAAGGGTGACTTATCAATCATCACTCATGGCTCAGTTGAAACAAATCCTTAATTCATCTATCAATCATTAATCCCTCAAGAAATCAAGCATCAATCAATCAGCAAGATCAAGCAAAAAATCATCAAATCACATCAATCACAACTTCATCTTGGGACTATGAAAACAAATAATTCAGCAATTAAGCATCTCCTTATCAAATCAGCATTCATTCAATCATCACTAAAAAATGTATCAGACCAGAATTTATTACATCATCACACATCAATAATCTAATCAACAATCGCTTAAATCATCACTCAATAATAGCTCAAATGATACAATCAAGTAATTGGATTAGATCATTACTGGATACAGCAGGCATTATGTGTTGTAGCAATTATTAAGATATGTATGATGAAGATGCAGCCTAACTTATAATATCTTATGAATTTGGTATAGTTAATAATGTGAAATACTAAGCAACTTAGATTATTTATCTATTTATCAAATTTTGATATTCTCCTACAAAAAAATCATGTATAGGTTAGCAAAGAAATACAAGGGGGGAGGGCAGATACAGGTTCCCCTTTTAAATAGACCACCCCATGTTGGATGGATGTATTCTTGCCACTCATGAGCCAATGGGCATTGCATCATGCCCTTGGGCTTTGTTGTGGCGAAAGTTCCAGAGTAGCCTATTGTTCTTTCCTTTCCAATGTCTACAATGGTTGCTTGTAGAAGTGAACTAAAGGTTGGAATTTATCATATATGGCTTAATAAGGAGACATGAGTAGTGAGGGTAGAGATGGGTTAGCCTTGTAAGTAGACCACACCATGTTGGGTGGATGTGTTCTTGCCACTTGTGGGCCTAGGGTTGTTGTATCCTGCCTTTGGGATTAGTTGTGGAAAATGTTCTAGGGCACCCTATTCAAACCCTAATATGGTTGGCTATTCTAAATAAAACTATAAATTATTTCTACATATGAAATGTTAGTAGTTTAGTTGTTTATTTACTTTAAGTTTCAATAACTATCATATGTTTAATTATAGAGAACAATTTGTATACAAAGTTTTTTGTGAAATTCTTACTTTGGATAAAAATCAGTAGGGGACACCGTTACACTTTTAACATGATAGTTTTTAAATATTGCATGGGAGGATATTGCAATTACATCCAATCATTTCTCACCTAACAAAGAACTACTAGGTACACTTGTGTGCCTGTGCACACAATTATGTGTGTATGGAAATATAGGTTTTGGTACTTTGCATCTTAATATCAAAGCTAAATTTATGTTATTAACAGCGTTATCGGAAAATTTTATAGGAATTTTATGAATATGGGCTATCTATCTTATATGAAAAGGTGTCTTAAACGCTATGCCATATTGCTTCTTTATATTTTCCCATAACAGATTAGTTGTGATTGTATTGAAAGTGAATTAAAATATTTTTAGTGAGTTACTCATTTTGGAAAGCTAATTTGGGTTTCTTTTTTTAGGTTTGGTCCATACTTTTGTGAACCAGTGATTGCTAGATTAGGGGATGACAACAAACTATTTATCTACACAATGGATTCTATTGGAGCTAAGTACGTATTCTTTTTCTTGTATAAAGTTCATTTAACTGTTATGGAAGCTGTATTTTGCACTTTATTCATGCATAATGGAATTAATTTTTGAATAATGTTATATTTTAAAAGGTTGCATGAGCAAGATCATATGTTGGAATGTAATCTATTATATTATTGCTTTGTATGCACAAGTGTTAATGGTGACCTCCTAACATCCAGCTTTCACTGTCATCAAATAGAGAACTTGTAACATTTTAGGGTCAGGACATACTTTGTGAAAAATGAACACTATTTTTCTATGTTTGGGGACATGGTGGGGATCAAAGCTCAATTTTTGATGCAGCGAAGGCTTATTAGGTCAAGATTGATTAGATTTCTTTGTACAATATTTTTTAGAGTTGGGTCTTTTTATTTCTTGAAAGAGATATATAAGAGAGCTGAGATAGAAAAAAAAATTACCCAGGTCAAGGCTCATTTGACTAAAATTGAATGGGGTAGTATACCTTGTATTTTCTGGAAGTGTAGTTTGATTTGATCTTTCTTTTTATAGAAGATGTCCTGAAAGAGGTATATGTAGACAAGCAAGCTAAATAGGGGTTTGTAACACAAATAGTTTATGGGGTTTGCCCTCATATATTTAATCTATATAGGGGCACACCATATAGAGAAGTAGGAGATCGAAGGTGCCAAGATCCTCCATTTGATCTGTTGACTTGTGAAAAAATATGCAAAATTCAACACAAATTTCAAAAGATTTAAACAACCTAACCTTTTTCAGATGCATGACAGAGGCTTTACGCACTTTAATTGGCTGTAGGTGAGCAGGCAAAGATTTGAATCCTTAATTTTTTAAACTGCTGCTAGATTATGAAGAATAGCTTTTACTTCTGAGACGATTCCTTGTAGCACACTTGCCATGGTCAACAGATGATGTTTAGATTACAAATGAAACCAAGGTAGTCATAAGCTAGTCCGATTTAGGGCTTGAATCACATCTTACCTAGGATGCATACATGTATAGCCGCTTCAAGAGAATTCCTTGGAAAATATTTGTAAGTTTGTGAGCCTCCATTTGTTAGAACACAGATAGCTAGGTATGCTCAACTGCTAGAGCATGCTGCTTGCAAATAACGCGACAAAAATGTTTGAAATGCGGGCATATATTGTATGGTGCATATATATGTTTTTTTTTTTTCAATTAGAGCCCGACGTCATTGCAATTGTGACACCTAAGTTGCCTGACGTCACAATTGTGACGTTGTAAAAAAAAATCCAAAAAACACATTGGTGTCGCAAATTGGCATCACAAATTGGCCCCTAATGTATTAGTGACAACAACATGATGATAGATATAGCATCTGCTCTGAGTTATGAAGAATTTGATGACATCAAGGATTGCAAAACTACCTTTGAAATATGGAACAAGCTGAAAGAGATCTATGGAGGAGATGATAATGTGAGAAGAGCCAAAGTAGAAAGTTTGAGAGGACAATTTGATCAAATGTGGATGAGAGAGGATGAAAACATTGCAAAATATGTTGAAAGAGTTAAAGCATGTGTTAGTGCAATCAAAGCATCTAGAGGAGATATCAAGGAGGAGACAATTATAAGTAAAGATCTTAGAAATCTACTTCCTATTTATGCAATTAGAGTCTCTGCAATTCAAGAAAGAAGATGTGAAGCAAATCATAAAATAAATTTAGAGGCCATACTTGGAAGATTGATTGCATTTGAGCTAGACAACTATGATAATTATGATCTAGCTACCAAGAACATTGAATTAGCATTCAAAGCCAAGCTTTCACTCAAAGAAAAAGGCAAGAAGATAAAGGATCCTTAGTCAGATAGTGATGAAGAATCATAATAGAGTTCAGACAGTGATCTTAAGGTGGTTGAAGCTCTACTAGCAAGGAAATATTCAAGAGGCAAAGATAAATACAAAGGTAAGGCTCCTCTAATCTATATTTCTTGTGAAGAAATTGGACATATTGCTGCTAGGTGCCCAAATAAGGATGAGAAGAAAGGTCACAAGTGCAATGGCAAGAAAGACTTCAAATCATTCAAGGATAAAAGTAAGAAAACATGTTTCATGGCTAAAGATTCTAATGATTCTAATGAAGAAGAAGAAGATGAAATTGTTTACATTGTTGTAAAAGATGAATTTGATAATGATGAAGAAATGGCACTCATTTCTCATGTGAGAAAAAATGATACATGGATTATAGATAGTGGTTGTTCTCATCACATGACTGGTGATAAAACTAAGTTTGAACATTTTGAAGACTATAATGGTGGCAGTGTCAGATTTGGTAACAATGAACCTTGTTGTATAAAAGCAAAAGCAAGAATCTCACTAACCAAGGAACTTGTATGTGATAATGCATATTGGGTAGAAGGACTAAAGCACAGTCTGTTAAGTGTGGCACAACTACTCAATAATGGATTCAAAGTGGAATTCATGCATGGAAAAGCAAGACTGCTGGATGGCAAAGGAAATTTGATTGGATCAGGCACTCAAACAAAAGGTAACTTGTTTTATCTTGAACTTGGTGAATGTTCATGTTTTATTGCTCAAGTTGAAGAAAGTTGGTTATGGTATAGGAGGTTATGTCATGTAAACTTTGACAACTTGGTAAAAATAAGTAAATTTAGAAAAGTAAGAGGCATTCCTAACATAAAGAAACCTGAAGTTGGTCTATGCAAGAATTGTCAAATTGGTAAGATGGGAAAAAATAGCTTTAAAAGCAAGAACTATTAGTCTAAAGAAATTTTAGAGATTGTGCATACTGATTTGTATGGACCTATTGGCATTGAAAGTTATACTGGTGAAAAAAATTCATTCCTTTTGTTGATGATTATTCAAGAATGATGACTGTCATGTACCTAAGAGAGAAATCAGAAGCATTTGAAAAGTTAAAATAGTATTTGGCCAGAGTAAAAAAGGAAACAGGGAAAAGAGTGAAATGTTTAAGGTCTGACAGAGGTGGTGAATTCATTTCACATGAGTTTGATAACTTTTGCATTGAAAGGGGAATCAAAAGATAGGTTTCAGCACTTGGAACTCCTAAACAAAATTGAATAGCTGAAAGAAGGAATAGATCTATCATGGACTATGCAAGAACCTTAATGATTGAGAAGAGGATTTCTATCAAATACTGGAAGGAAGCTATTAGCACTACAGTTGATACCTTGAACCGAGTATAGCTAAAAAAGGACTCATTCAAAACCCCCTATGAGTTATGGTATGGCTACAAACCCAATGTAAGTTACCTAAAAGTATTTGGAAGCAAATGTTACATTTTGATAGAATCTAGAAAAGGTAAATTTGATGTAAAGGATGATGAAAGAATATTTTTGGAATATTCTTGCAAAAGTAAAGCATATAGATGTTTGAATTTGTCTACTCATAAAGTCATAGAAAGTGCACATTTGAAAGTTGATGAGTTTGCAGAAAGAATTGAAGAAGAAAGCAAAAAGGAACCTAAGGACTATTGGAGATTTATTTACATTGAACCTGATACAATGCCAAATACACCTATCAATCAGGAATCTTCAACTCTTGAGTCTTCAGTAATCTAGTCACAGGAAGTTCAAACCGAGCTAATACCTACCAAGTTGCAAGAACCTGAGTTCCAAACAAAAGCTACCGAGTCAACACCTACTGAGCCCAAGCAACCAGAACTAGAACCAGAAGTTGAAGCACAGAAGGAGAACAATGCAAGTCATTCAAAAGGCAAGGAGCCTATGTTAGCTAAGTATGTCAAGAAGCATCATGCACCAGATAGATCATTGGAGATAAATTAGAAGGAACAATGACAAGAAGTAAGTTGAAAGGCACTTGTTTACTTGCTGATTTTGAACCTAGAAATGTCAAAGATGTATTAGAAAATGAAAGTTGGATTGAAGCTATGAATGAAGAGATAGAATAGATAGAGAAAAACAAAACATGGACTCTTATACCTAGACCTAAAGACAAAAATGTGATTGGAACTAAGTGGGTATTCAGAAACAAGTTAAATGAAGATGGTAAGGTGTCAAGGAAAAAAGCTAGACTGGTATGCAAAGGATACTCTCAAGGAGAAGGTGTAGACTATGGAGAGACTTTTACTCCTGTTGCAAGATTGGAAGGTGTCAGAACCTTACTTGCATACGTTGCATACAAAGGATTCAAATTTTATCAGATGGATGTCAAGTCAGCATTTCTCAATGGCATATTGGATGAAGAGGTTTAAATTGAATAGCTTGAAGGTTTTGTTGATCCAAACAAGAAGGACATGGTCTGCAAATTGCATAAAGCATTGTATGGTCTGAAACAAGCACCTAGAGCATGGTATGAAAGATTGCATAACTATCTTATTTAGATTGGTTTTCAAATAACTAATAATAACAATAGTTTGTACATAAAGGAAGGACCAAATAATAAGATTGTTTTGGCAAAGATATTTGTAGATGATACTTTGTTCACAGGAAATGATGATCTTTGCAAAGAATTCTCAGAACAAATGAACAAGGAATTTGAAATACCAATGTTTGGAGAAATCAAATTCTTTGTTGGTCTTCAAATTCATTAGATTAAGAATGGTATCTACATCACTCAATCTAAATACATCAAGGAGATACTGAAAAAGTTTGGTGTGGAAGATTGCAAACCAGTTTGAACTCCTATGTGTACTAGATTGAAACTTACCAAGGATGATGAATCAAAGGAAGTGGATCAAACATTGTATAGATCTATGATTGAAAAGTTGTAGTATGTAGTGCACATAGACATTGACCTTGCAAAAGGAATTGTAGCAAGATTCTCAGTAAAACCAAAAGAAAATCACATGATGACAATCAAAAGGATCATGAGATATTTAAAAGGAACTAAAGATTATGGATTATGGTATAAACTTGGAGGAAATCTGGATATAAAAGTGTTTACTGATGTAGATTGGGCAAGGAATGTTGATGATAGAAAGAGTACAAGTGGAGGAGCTTTCTTTCTTGGAAAGAGGTTGGTTTTTTCGACAAAAAAAAAGTAGAACTGTACATCTCAATCCACAGTAGAGGCTGAATATGTTGTAGCAATAGTAAACTGCTCAAACATTGTGTGGTTCAAACAATTATTGGAAGTTATGAAGCAAGAAATAAAAGAACATATTGTTATGTTTTGTGACAACACAAGTACAATTAACATATCCAAGCATCCAGTGATGCATTCAAAAACCAAGCATATTGCTATAAAATATCACTTTGTTAGAGAATTGGTACAAGAAAAGGAAATCAGATTAGAATATGTCCATAAAAAGGAACAAATTGCTGACATATTCACAAAGCCTTTATCTAAAGATGCATTCTTGTATCTAAGAGGTAAGTTAGGGGTCATTCCCCTATCTAAAGCTCACTAAAATATAGTTTTAGTGATGCATCAACAAGAATGGAATTTAAGATCTATCAGTTGATGCAGCAAAGTAATGAAGACATTGCATATGAATCAGTACATCAAGTACAATGCTATTCATTTGATGTTTTTTGTCTTTGGCATGTGTTGTCAAAGAGGGAGAGTATATTGTCATATCTTTTTGAAATTTGAAAGAAAATGAAAGTTTTTGTAAGAGGGAGAGATTATTATGAAAGAGGGAGATTACTATATTTAAGAAAGAGGGTGAAGTATTCTGTCAATAAATACTTGTTTTCAAATTTCATTCTATTATGACATGTTGTGTTGCCATCAATGCCAAAGAGGGAGATCGTTGGATACAATTGTTCAATTGTGTGTTGTCTTTGATGGTACACAAATTTCATATTAGTCATCAGACAGAGTCTACCGAGCTTAGAAGGTTAGCAAAGAAGGTTTACAATTTCTACCGAGCATTCTCAAGCTTTACCTTGTGTATTCAGTTGTTATCAAACTTTCAAGGTTAGCAAAAGAAATTTAGTTTCTACTGAGCTCACTTGATCATCAAAGAGAAAATAGTGTAGGAAACAGTTCTAACCAAGCTTTTATGAATAGTGAAGGAAATTTAGTTCTTACCAAGTTAACTCGACAACCAAAGGATTTTGCAGCTTTTGCAGTATTAATCGAGTTAAGAAGGTTAACTCAGGAAATTTGTTTTGGAAGTAGTATTTACTGAGAAGGGTCAGCCAATGAAGGATTTCATTGTTTTGTGAAATAAAGTTTATTTGTTTAAAGTAATATTTGTAGCCAACTGATGTATAGTTTATTAGTAAATGTAACTTATGAATGAGTTGACTTGATAATCTGAACGGTATATATAAGAGGTCAAGTTGTGAATTCTAAGTGTAAGTGATGGATTTGATGTAATGTGAATAAGAAGGAAGATTAATTATTGTGAAAGTGAATTTTGAAGGATGATCAGAGATCATTGAGGAGCGGCAAAGCTATATTTGATCGAAAGGATCTAATAGTGCAGAATAGAGATTTGTAATTAGAAAATTCAGTTGCATCTTATTTAGGTCAATTCATTGTTACTTTCTAATCATTGTAGTAGTGATTTCAAAATCTCTTAACAAAGTTGGTTTAACAACCATTTTTGTAAATCCTCTAACAAGGTGACAGTTTAGTTGAATTGTTGTAAAGACTTCTAGCAAGGCCACTCCTAACATGGTGATTAAATTCTCTAATAGGGTCACACCTAATAGTGTGTATTGTAACCTTTAACAAGTTTGGCTCCTAACAGGGCTCACTTCATAAGAGTGAAAATTGGTAGCTAGTTACTTGGTGGTTTTTCCTATATTGGGTTTCCACATTAAATCTAGTGTCTCTCATGTTCATTTTATTTACTTTTGCATGCATGTTGATAATTATGAATGCTAGATGATTAGTAACAAGTTAATATACCAAGTTACAACATTTTTATAGTGTTTACCGAGTATCAACAGTAACCAATTATTTAAGACATCTAAGGGATCTATGGATTTGATTTTGTGGTAACTAATTCACCCCCCCTCTTAGTTACTCCATCTATAATTCTAGCAGAGAGGACATTAAATACTTAGTTTTATGTTTAGGATTTAGATTAAATTATTGTACAATTATGGCTAGCTTGAGGTTAGACTTAGGAATATAGTTAGTTTTACTTTCTTTGTTATATGGTTTACAATCTAATTTATAATTGATTAAAATTTAGTTGAAATAAGTATAAAATATGAATGTAATTTCATGTTTAAACAATCTAATTTACATCTATCTAATCATTCAACATTGTAATTTTTATTAAATTCATTGAAACATCTAAAGATAAAACTATTAACAATGGAAATTTACAATTTTACATATTAAAAGTGGAAAAAATAATAATAAATTGATGGAATTATAAAGCATAAAGTTGAAAATAATGAACTGAAATAGCAGAAAACAAAGTAAAATACCTAGTATGTTGAAAAAATGCAACAGGGGTCAGTAGAAATCTAAAAACAGGCTCCTGTTTCTATGCTAAAATTGAGCTCTCATTTTGCACTCAATAAAAATGGGAAAAAAAACCTCAAAAAGGCTGGTTTTGTAGTTTTTCAAAATCAATTACCCAATTTCTAAAGTCGGGTACCCAATTTCTTTAAAATCGGGTATCCAATTTTTAAAACGTAGTTTGAGCACCCAATCCATATTCAAAAATTGGATACTTGATTCTTCGAATATGGATCAGGTGCTCGAACCATAATAGGTACCTGATTTGTGAAAATTGAGTACCTATTTCTAAAAAGGTCTCGTTTTGCAAAATTGACTTCCACGGAATTGCGACCCGAATTTGTGCTCTTACCCATTTTATTAAATATAATGTAGTAATATATATGACTATTATTATTATTTTTCAATACAATATAGCAATATATATAATTATTATTATGATTATTATTATTAAATATATTGAAGTAATATATATGATTACTATTTTTTATTATATAGTCATATATTATAATAATTATTATATTTAATAATCATATATTATGATTGTAATTCTATTTAATATATAGTCATCTAATATAATTATGTCCTTAGGGGTCCGAGGACCCATAGGGACCTATTCGGTTTGTTTGAATAGGTCGAAAGGGGTCAAAGGATAACCTATGACCCCTTTCGATGCATTTCATGACAACATATATCCCCAGGGTCCTATTTGGTTTGTTTGAATGGGTTGAAAGGGGTCATAGGATAACTTGTTACCCCTTTCGACACATTTCATGACAACATATGTCTCTAGGGGTCCTAGGACCCCTAGGGACCTATTTGGTTTAATCGAATGGGTCAAAAGGGGTCATAGGATAACCTATGACCCCTTTCGATGCATTTCATGGCAACATATATCCCTAGGGGTCCTGACCTATTTGGTTTGTTCGAATGGGTCAAAAGGGGTCATAGGATAACCTATGACCCCTTTCAATGCATTTCATGACAACATATGTCCCTAGGGGTCTTACGACTCCTAGGGACCTATTTGGTTTGTTCGAATGGGTCGAAAGGGGTCATAGGTTAATTTCATGACAACATATGTCCCTAGGGGTCCTAGGACTCCTAGGGACCTATTTGGTTTGATCAAATGGGTTGAAAGGGGTCATAGGATAACCTATGAACCCTTTTGACACATTTCATGATAATATTATATTTAATAATAATATAATACTATATATTTTAATATAATAATAATATATTACTAGATTATATAATAATAATAATCTTATATATTTATGTATTTATGTACCTTATATTTTGAGATCCTATGGGTTGATGTATTGTATTTGATGTACTTGTATTTATTATTACATATCCTACTACATGTGTAGTAGATGTTGTTATCTAGATGTTCCCTATTATATCAGATATAAATTAAGATTATGTATTTGTCATTCATTTATGATTGTGGACATTGTTCTTAAGATTAAATCTAATTAATATAAACTTCTTAAATCTGACTCAATGTGAAGGAACCCTTGAGGAATGTAATATGTATTATTTATGAATGTGTGAATTGATTGTATATTGCTTCTGCATTGTTACTTTGATATTGTTTAAACTTAAAAAAAAGTGTAGTAAAATTGTAACATGTTAGGTTGATTTCTCATGGGTTCTCCAGTGGAGTGTTACATGTGTAGAATTAGGCACATGTTATCATGTCTCTTCTTTCTCTATATTCTTTTTGTTTAATGGGATAAGGCCCCTGCCAAAAATTATTTTATTCAATCCACTTGGACTCTTGGCCCTTCTTTTATTAGTTAGCATATTTGGCTGGACAGGAATTATCATATCTTTCAAGATTTCTTATTGGGGAACCACCACTTGTGGTGGGTTATTTTCCATTCTTTGGGAGAAAATATTTTGATAAAATATGACTTGATAGAGGTTATGGATCCTATGGATGTTATTTGCTACAATTAACTCCATCTTCATCCTCCACAAAACCAACTCATGAAAAATGGATACAAACACCCTCTTCAGAAGATAAATAGGGTGTGGGGGGAGTCCTCCTTTGCATGGTATGCCATAAATCACCATGAACAAGTCTTCTTGAGGAAATCTAGATCTTGTGAGTATTGGTGGAGTTCGGAGAGATAGCTTGTAGATTTTTTAGTTTATGTCTTATGTTTATATAAAAAAATATCATGCTAATAATTTGATGGAGGTTACATTGCTATTTTGTATGTTATGGACTTTGGATGTGCTCTTGGATGGAGCAAGCTCATGTTTGTGAATCAAATTCACGTGGTGCATTTGTTGACTTGACACCATTCTAAGATGTAAGTTGGTAACTAGTTTTGCTTGTTAACTAGATCCTTAATTTGTGCTCTTCTTTGGATTCAGTTACTTTCAATCATATTTTGAGGGAGTGGGACAAAGTGGAAGATGTCTAGCAAATGGGCTTCGGATCAAATGCAAAAATAGAATATTGTAGATAAGGGTCAATTACCTTTGGGTTTGTCTTAATAGTTAGATTAGATCACTTAGTGGAACTTGATTTTCATGCTCTATATTTCTTCTTGCTCAAATAAACTTTAACCCATCTTTTATTTATTTTAAAAAATACTCATGTTTTATTTATAGATAGAGAGTTGAAAGGGAAAAATAATTAGTTGTTGCTGATATAAACTATATTGACATATCATATAAGTTGTAATAATCTCATTTTTTAGATTTTTTTTTGAAAAGTTGTCTCCAAGTAACAGTTGGCTCCATTGGAGTGAGCTAAGTGTATGCGATAGTGTCCTTTAAATGGTAGTGAAAATTATGTTCTTTGTCTTTTGATTTGGGGGCTTCCTTTTTGCATTTGTCATGCTTCTTTTATTGTATGGGTACATTTGAATGGATTGTGGATTTTCTAGTGTATTTCATTACATATGGTGTTGATTTTAATGGGCATTTCACATGTGATCTGAGACGAGTGGACACTTCCTTGCAATTAAAGAGTCAAATATCTTATAATTGAGATTTTAAATTTTCATGTGGTTTGAAATTTATAAAATACCACTTTTTACTAAGTTGAAATTATTTTTTATCTTCTAAATTTTTTTTTCAATGAGCTACTTTCATTCTATTAGATTAAAACAAATGGTGAAGTTGAGAGGCTTGCAAAGAGCCCACCAAGGATCAATTCTTGTTGAGTGCAAGGCCCCCGACATCTAAAAGGGATGAGGTCAGGATCCTGCCTTAGGCAAATTTAGTAGAATGGATACCCCTCAGCTAGGCTAGGTGAAAAAGATGAACCTCCTTAATTTAATAAAAAATCAAAAAAGTTGTTTAATTTTTTTTAATTATTTGAAAATATCAAAATAAGTCAAAATAAAGACTAGAATAATTTTTTTTGTATGCATTAACAATTATTAATAATTTTTTTAAAACTAATTGAATTTCATCCTTATTGTATATGAAAAAAAAGATTTTTTGTTAGAAACTCTTTAATTCAATATAATAATGGGTTAAATTAATAAAAAATTGCATTTAATGAATGTATAAATATAACTTTCTTTGATAGAAAAATAAATAAAATGATACCTATAATTCCTAGAACTAAATAGAGTCCACTCTTTTTTTAATCACAAATTTGAGTACTCAATTTAGATTAGCTAGTTTGTTTAACTATGGAAATAAGAATATGGGAATTACACATTTTGGAATTGTTATTCGAGAATGGAAAATAAGAATATGTATTCATATTCTAGTTTGGTTCAGCCCGAATTTGATGGGGAATTCACGGACCCAAAAATTTATGTTTTCTAAAATAAATAAAATTGGAATAAGAATACGTATTCCAATTCCACCTATTTAGGTGAAATTTCAAATGCCTATTTTTTGGTCAAAATTAGAATATGTATTCCTATTCACAATTTGAACCTCCTTAATTTAATAAAAAATAAAAAAAGTTGTTTAATTTTTTTTAATTATTTGAAAATATCAAAATAAGTCAAAATAAAGGCATTAACAATTATTAATAATTTTGTATAATTTTTTTTAAACTAATTGAATTTCATCCTTATTGTATATGAAAAAAAAAGATTTTTTGTTAGAAACTCTTTAATTCAATATAATAATGGGTTAAATTAATAAAAAATTGCATTTAATGAATGTATAAATATAACTTTCTTTGATAGAAAAATAAATAAAATGATACCTATAATTCCTAGAACTAAATAGAGTCCACTCTTTTTTTAATCACAAATTTGAGTACTCAATTTAGATTAGCTAGTTTGTTCAACTATGGGAATAAGAATATGGGAATTACACATTTTGGAATTGTTATTCGAGAATAGAAAATAAGAATATGTATACATATTCTTGTTTGGTTCAGCCCGAATTTGATGGGGAATTCACGGACCCAAAAATTTATGTTTTCTAAAATAAATAAAATTGGAGTAAAAATACGTATTCCAATTCCACCTATTTAGATGAAATTGCAAATGCTCATTTTTTGGTCAAAATTAGAATATTTATTCCTATTCACAATTCCGATTTAGTGCATCCTAACAGAAAATTTGAAATTTTAAAAAATTTCATATGCCTATTCCACTCATATTCCCTCTACCAAAGGAACACGAAACATTGAAAAAGCCAAAACACAAGTTTGCCACAAAAGATTTACGGAGAGAACAAGAGAAGCGTGACAAACGCAGAAAGGAAGCCACCAAATCAAAAGACAAAGAACATCCTCGTTGCCACAAAGAACAGAACATCATCTCATATATTAACCAGCTTCCTCCAATGGAGCAATATCCATGCCCATCTGAGAAGAAAGATGAAGAACACGATCATCCCGAAGGGAAGAAGAAAAGAAACATTTAGAGAGGAAATGAGCAGCAATTCAGTGTTCAATACTAAATGGACGTTGAGAAGGTGGTTGTGCTCTTGCGCATGCTTATGGAGAATTGTTTTCATTCTCTCTCTTCTCTTGTATACTCATTTGTTATATTCCTCCTCTGATCAACTTCTATGGAGAGATTCTCGTACTACAACAAGAAGAGGAACAACAGAAATTACAACCAGCATTGCCTCAAGTGCAAAATTAACTAGTGATTCTACTTATTCAGGTAAATGCTCATCTTAAGGTACCCAAGACAGTGTGCATTTTTCAAGCAGAATTTTTTAATTTACTAGTTAGTTTTGTATCTTATATATGAGTTTTTATGTGACTAGGAGATCAAGCATGGAATGTTTGTCTGCATTTATGTTTTAATTAGATTTTCTAATGACTAATTTTGAGTGCTTATTTGTTTGTGTCTGTTATGTTGATTTTGTTTAATTTTATGTTTTATCAAGTGTTGAGGATGAGACAGCGGGATATGTTTTCTGTAACTAGATATTTTGTGACATTTTTTAACTTTCTTTAAAAGATCGATTGTTAAAAATATAGAGAAATTTTTAAAATATAGATTTTTCTTAATTAAAATTGATAAATTATTCATCATAAATATAAATTTTTCTTAATTAAAATTGATAAATTATTCATCATAAACATTATAGAACTTTAATATAATTAAAAGAATTTGGAAACGTAATTTATCATTATAAAAATGTTCATTGTCAATGTTCATGCATATTATATTTGAATTATAAACAAAAATGTTAAAAAGCTTCAAAATTTACCGTAAAAAAACATAAGTTATAATCAATACATTTTAGAATAAGAAAATATAAAAATTTATCACTGGCTATAATCAGCAGATGGTAGGATTAATAGTTTAAACTAAGTAGGTTTACTGTCCTAACCTTACTTTCCAACTGACATTTACTTCTTGAACTACCTTTTTTTTCTTACAGCTCTATTCTTTCTTTGTTAATGAGAAAATGAACTGCGTTTTTCATCTTTTTGATTATTTTACATTTAGATTGTTTTTTTTATTGTTCAATATAGCTGTTTGGATGTTCTTATAGATCTAGTTATATTTTTTCCAAAATTGAAAATACATTTTCTCTAAAACTAGTCATCCCTTACCACTCTCAGAGTGTGCCAGAAATGTTTCTGGGATTCTGCGAATTATTCTTAATGTAAGGATTCCATGGGTTTGGGACTTGGATTTATATTGTAAAGTGTTCAGTTAGAAAAGTAAGATGGTTATATATTAATTTTAGTTCAAGTGAGTGTAAAATTAGTATTGGTTATTTGAGCAGGAAAGATATGTGAAGATTTTATAACTCATAATGAACGATTCCATGGCAATTAATTTTACAGAGAATGAAATTTCAAAATGTCATTAAAGAAAAGGCAAAAGAGCTTATGGCTTAGAGTGAAGTGCTATATCTTTCATTGGATTGTAAATGTTGGAACTTTAATATTTTCTTGTCTGAATAATTTTGTCTATTCAGGGGACCTGAGGGAGTTAAAGACAGCATGGAACGACCTCACATTTGGCTCTGATCCATCTCCAAAGCACCTCAAGATTGCGGTTTTCGTGAAAACATGGCCAAGGAAGGGGAAAGCAGGGGGTTTAGAACGCCATGCCCAAACCCTCAACCGAATCCTTGTTAAAAGAGGACATCAAATCCATGTTTTCACTGCCCTTCTCCAAGACCCAGCTGAAGTTCTCACCCATGACAAAGCCATTCACTTTCACTTCAGCAACATCTCTGATCCAGTCAAATTCTCTTCATGGTCTCTCTTTCAAGACATCAGCAAGCAAGTGAATGGCTTTGACATTATACACACTGAGAGTGTATATTTACCTCACAAATATGCCGCAGGACTACCAAATGTTGTGGCCACGTGGCATGGAATAGCGTATGAGGTCATACATTCAGACATTGTACAAGACCTTCAAAGAGAACCAGGAGAGCCGAGGGGTCGAATCCTAGAGCAAACCCTAAATGAAAGGCTTAAAATAGTAATTCAAGAAGTCAAATTCTTTCGCCATTACAGACACCATGTTGCCATAAGTGACTATGTGGGTGAAGTGTTGAGGACAATCTATATGTTGCCAGAAGAAAACATACATATAATTCTGAATGGCGTGGACCCAGGAGTGTTTAGACCTGACCCAACTGGAGGCCAAGCATTTAGAGTCCTGCATAAAGTGCCTGAAGATGTAGAGCTTGTTGTAGGGATGGCAGGAAGGCTGGTTAGAGACAAAGGACATCCTATGGTCTTCAGAGTTCTTCAAGAGATGTTTATGAATAATCAAAATAGAAATGTGTATTTTCTGATTGCAGGGGATGGGCCCTGGGCTTCTAGATATGTGGAGCTGGGATCTAATATCAAGGTTGTGGGCTCTTTAGGCTCAGATCAGTTGGGAGACTTTTATAATGCTTTGGATATATTCATGAATCCTACATTGAGGGCTCAAGGATTGGACATGACATTGCTTGAAGCGATGCTGTGTGGGAAGCCTGTGTTAGCTACCCATTTCAGTAGCATTATAAGGAGCGCTATTCTGAGTGAAGAGTTTGGATATACTTTCAATCCAACTCATGAATCGCTCAAGAAGGGATTGGAGAGAGTTTTAGAGGATGGGAAGCTGGTGTTAGAGAAGAAGGGAAGGACTTGTAGGAGAAGAGCTTCTCTGTTGTTTACTGCTGAAAAAATGGCATCTGCTTATGAGCGGTTGTTCCTTTGTATTGCAAAAGGGCATAAGAATGATACTGACTTGTGTAATTATCCCCTTAATTTTGATTGATTGAAAGGCTGTCTATTTGGTCCTCCAGTGGATTATGTTTCATGCATTAATTATTTTTAGAGCTTATTTCTCACTGTCCATAGAGTAAGTCAAAAAAGTTATGAATGTAAGTTCATCCTAAATCTGAGATTGACAATGTTAACGGAGATGTCTATTTTTTATTTATTGAACAAAGCAGAGGATAAATAAAATTACATTAAATAAGATAATCAAATGTTGTTAAAATAGGACCATATAATTAAACAATTCAAGGGCTCATACAACACTGATCATAAATCATGATAAGCCAAAACCACAAAGTTCATCAGTTCTAAGACTAAATAACTCTAATGAATTACAAATCACAAAAATTGGCTACAAAAGTGTAACCTCGAAGAATTCAGTTTGTAGTGGGGATGTTTATGGTTCACACATTACATGTCATTTTATATATAGATAAATTTGTAGAAATATGTGCTATTTTGTTTTGTTGAAATATCTTTTTTTTTAATTAATCATATTACTTGCATATATTGTAAGTAGACTCCCTCTTAAAAGCACAGCAGGGCTTAGACCTCACATGCTATCAGCATTGTCACTTTGCAAAATCTTACAAGAAAAAAATGTCTCTTCGGTAAAGAAAACCATTCCAAGGTGGTATTCAATCATGGTCACTAGCTTGTCCATAACTCATTGCTAGCCTTTTGAGCCAAATAATCTCTTCTATAGTTTGCGATATTAGTTTAAAACCATAACAATGCTATTGAGCTCATCCTCAGTGGTGGATTTAAAATTACAAAGTCAAGGACTCCATTACGAAGTAAGATGCAGGTTTATTATTGTCAATTAAAAAGTCAAGGACTCTATTATGAACAAGCCTTCCCTTACACCTTCCACCTCTATGAAACAAGTAACTAGAACATTTCAAAGTCTTCAACATTAGGCAAAATGACAAACTCCTCTTCAAGGGGCCATTTGGCAAGGAGAAAAATAGTATGAAATACTTTAACAAGGGCTGTGTTGTCTTAGGTCAACAACCTTGACCAACTTTATGATTATAGAAGTGATCAAAGATAACACTCTTCAATCATGCAAATGCTCTAGACCAATACAATGCAAAACCAAGCTTCAACTAGCACTTTGAAGTGTAGTGTTTCTAGAATGTTTATCTTTAATGCCTATAAGTATTGATGATTCTTCAATGCACATTGAATGGAATTAAATATCACTACATAAAAATAATTTATATAAAGCTTGTTAGTAAGACAACTCATGCTGAGAATAAAATGGGAAGGGCTTGACAATGAATGACTTTAAAATTTTGAGTATCAAGTATCAATTTCTATGAGTGATCACATCAATTTCTTAATAATGATTTTGATAATATTAATATAAGAAATGGATGTAAGACATAAGAACAAGAATAGACAAATTAAATATAAAATAGGATATATTTTAATATATTTCTAAATTTTAGAAAGAAAAAATAAATTTAAAAAATTCAAATTTCATACACTCTAGGAAGTTCAGTTTCTATTTTGAAGAAAAATGAAAGATAATAATTTTTTTTGTGAAATAGTAAGAGAAACAAGACCTAATAGAAATAAAAAGTAAATAAAAATACAAAGTAATATTTTAATAAGGATGAAAAAAACATATAGTACTATCCAATCTAACATTCAACCTACCATACTACATAAAAAATCCCCAATATAACACCTTATAATTCGTACATTATAAATTTACAAAATGATTTTGAAATAAATCTAGAAAACAATTAGTAATTGTTAAATTTTCAAACCAAAATATCATCAATGCAATAATTAGACCTTTAACAAGAAAATGTAAGGGAAGAAACAGGGCTGGCTGGAGGTCCACCTCCAAAGGCCTCTGCCTTACGGATGAAATAACTAGCCCACAAAATTTATGATTTCTTTACTGAATTCTCAAATAAAACACAAAAATGATTGCATATCGTTGAAGGCTTTAATCAATCAATCAATATGCCTGCCATATTGTTTTCAGATATCTCATAATCTCTTATAGAAGTGAATACAATTAAAAGGATTCACAGAATGATCAAAACCAAAAGATTGTATATGAAAATATAATAATATATGACACTAAACTATTAGAGACTCAAGAATGTTAGGCAGAACCAAAAATCACTTTAATAGCATACATACAAAAGTGAAGGTGTCGAGGTTGTAAGTTTTATGATTCTATGATTGACAACACAGAATCTAAATTCAGAAACAAAAAAATTATTGCTATGGATCATAGAAACACAGTTGCAATGATTCCATTCCATCTGTGTTACCCGAATCAACAAAATCACCACATTAGATTGTAGTGATACTCGCGGAAGATCAAGGGACATATCGGTAATGAAGCTCGATCAACAACCTTCAACGATAAACCAACGACTACAGCATGAACCGACGATGACACAAAATATGAATTGTTGAATCACAAGCCAACGACAAGTCTAAGTTGCCAAATCATCATAAAAACGATGATCTGTCAGCCACTACAAAATACTAACACGCTCTTTTAGCAAGTGAGATATCGTTCTTATATCTTTTCATCTCTCAATATGACATATATAAGAAGCTATAACCAAAACATGTTAATATCAACATTTCATCATAGATTTTCTTAAATAATATTATCATCTTGAGCATGACATTCACCATGGTTATTTCTAGAGGATGAAAGAAACAAAAAAGTTAGGTCATAAAGTCTCACACATGACTTCTTCCATGATTATTCTTAGAGGGTGGATTCGCCATGGCTATTCCTAGAAGGTGGAACATGAACTTTTATCAAAAACTTCTCTCACAAAGAAGAATGCATTAACAAGACATTGTACCTTGAACTTATTCCTCATGGAGAAGAACTCATTAACAAAGGATTGTACCTTGAAAATCTCCCTCGAGAGAATAAATAATTAATGAGGGATTGCACTTCAAACTTCTCCTTCATCTAGAGAAGAGCTCATTAAGAAGGGATTGCACCGTGAACTTCTCCCTCACAAAGAAGCATTCACTAACAAGGGATTACACCTTCAACTTCTCCCTCTTGGAGAAGAACTCTTTAACTAGGGATTGCACCTCAAACGTGTCCCTCACAAAGGATTAAGAACCCATTAATAAGTCCTAATGATGATGTGGCTATCTATGAGAAAGATATCAACTTTTTGACCTCCTCATCCAAGGTTTCCTATTATGGATAGTCAGACTCCCTCTGAATGGAGACTCCCTCCTAGCAACATTTTTTACTACTTTGATTATCGTAGCAAAATAGAGTTGATTCCAATGTTGACCAAACAAGGAGCTTTAGCAATCACACTCCTCAATGAACTTGTTAATCCTCAATAAAAACATCTAGTACTCTTCCTCTGCCACACAAGCTCCCTTTGAATCTTATTGTTTCCTCTTCAAAGAAACAAATCACAATGACAAACTAAATATACCTTCCTCTATAATGAAACTATGTGATACCAATTCAGTCTTATGGCCACAAGCAACATTTCTATGTACATTTTTAAAGCTTGCATGACTTTGCATGTAATCTCTCATCATCTCATTGCTTTTTGATATGTCTTGGAAGCTTTTTAGGAAAGATTTATGATAGTTTATAGAATCAGACTATTGTGAGTAAAAATATACAAACTAATGCTAGAATGAAACATGATTCACTATAATCAATATTATAGCATGAATAAAGTTCATAAAACTAATGATTAATATTCAAATACTTATCTTTTTTATTGCCTAAACTTTGTCACAATCCACAAATAAATCTTTCTCCATCACAAAGTTATGGTGTAGGCAGAAAATGAAAAATTTGAACACCAACACATCCTTCCAAGTAAGAAGCTTCATCAAAGATTCTACCATCCAAGATTCTTCAACAACATGTTCTCATATGAATACATCATTTGTTCTGTTGTTTCTATTACATATCATAGACTCTTAAATTCCCATCATCATGCGATTAGTCAGAATTTCTCGATATTCAATATATCATCAAATCACATATTTGACACCTATTAGTCATGATTCTTCTAGAATCAAATTGTCCTATCCTAATTCTGGATTGCTTACCTTAGACCTGCATACCATCGTAAGATTTCAAACCAGAATATTATCAATGCAATAATCCTAACCTTTAACCAGAAACTACCAAAACAAAATAACAGAGATATATCATGAGAAATCTGTCTACCTTAAAGGTGAAAAACCCAGCCCACAAAATCTATAATCTCTTTATTGAATTCTCAAATAAAATACAGGAATTCCTATTTGTGATTGAAGTTTTCAAACATTCAATCAACAAGTCTGCCATATTGCTTTCACATATCTCGCATACTCTCACAGGACTGAATACGATTAAAATGATTTAAAGAATAATCATAACCATCATACACCGATTGTATATGCGAATACTATATATATGACACACAGCAACTGCACGCTCAAGAACTGTAAAGACACAAAAGAACAAAGTCGAGCCTCTCTCAAGAGAGATGATATCGTCTTCGCAACTTCTACAACAAATAGAGAATTAAGAATCATCACAGTGTATTTCTGAGAAAACTTAGAAACTGATCAGTGTAGGTGAGAATGATCTCAGAAAAAGCTACAGAACATTGACAGTGACCTGGCTTACAATTAATTTTCTTTTCGATGGAGCGGCTTAAACATCACACACTAAAATTTGATTTCTAGATTGAAAGTGTTAAATAGAGAAAATTGACTTTTTTTCCAAGCTTAATTTTTCCCTCAATATATAATGTTTAAGGATGGCCATAAAATTGAGGTCTTTCTTCAATGACCCTGTCAAACTTTGACACTCCTCAACATACAAAACACAAGGCAAATGGAGGCAAATGTAACTGGAGGTCGGATTCAATTTTCAGATTGCTACCGAAGACCGTCAAGGTGTTGAAGGTCAAATTTCAAATGATTTCTGAACTGGATCGTCGTCATGTTACTATTCAACACCAAGCAGCAACTCAAACGCTGGAATTTTCTGAGATTCATGATGTTGGTAATCCTAAAGTGAGTTTGAATCCAAAACAGCCGCCATAGCACATACAGAGGGATGCCAGCAAATGACGTTGGATTTAAAATTCACATTACACCTCAGACCAAAAATAAAATAAAAACTCAACTTGCAGTTTTAAATCTATATGCAATTTCATTCAAATTCCCCCATCTTGCAATGGCGATTTGAACTTTCAACTCGCGGTTTATCAAACTGCCAAATAAATGTTACCACAAATTGTTCGGCACGTGTTAAATGGACACAGCAGTTACTTGAACACACATTACAAGTCAAATCTGAGATTCGATGCCAAAATGTGAAAGATACGACACTGTCCTGACACATTCAAAACATAATTTCAATTTGAATTCACAAGCAGGTCAATTTGTATAGATAAGATTTGGTTTCTCCCTTCGACTTGCAGCTTTTAATGTGAATTTTAAAATCTTGATTTCCAAATGTAAATATTGGTTGAAATGCAGCATTGAAGGAAAATCGGAGTGTTAGAAAAGCAGATCGACCTCTACTTACAATTTCTAGTCAGATGCCAAACATCAATAACAGGTCCTAAATGTTGCAGCACGCTGTGGAAATGTCAAATCGGTCCGAAAGATCGAAACATTCGCTAAAATCAAATCAAGTTTATACAAGTCCCACTCTGCTGGATAGTGATTCTTTGCAGATCAATGCAAATAATTGAAAATGTTGCAGGTTTAGGCGCCACCAAAAAAGGCAAATTTATACAGATTGCAAAGACAAATTCATATCACTTTGCATATGCAGGTGAAGTAAATCAAATGCAGCGAAAGGTCAAATGTACTAAAAAGATCTGCTCGGCACTTATTGAAGGCGGAAAAAAAAGAGTTGCACCAAATCGGCCTAATCTTTGGCCACTGTTTCCCCAAATTCATGGCAGTTGCGGCACAGAAACCCTGGATTGACTTCTCGTTACTTTGCCGCACAGAGACCTTGGCTTGTGCCGTGGAAACAAGCTGCTGTGGCACTTCATAATTGCTGGCAATTGGGGAGGAGGATGATAATGCCAAAACAGAGCATTGAAACGCAATACAGCATTAAATGCACTTGACTTTGTAGAGTTGAACAAACAATTGCAGATTTTTACATTTACAAAACAAATGATAGCAGATTTAGGCGCACAAACCGATTTAGACAAGGGATTTCAACCAAATGGAAGTCTATTTAGATTTTGAAGAAAATTTCTGCTACCTAATGTTTTCATCTGTGCCTATAGAGGCAATCTGACTGAAATGAAAGCCAAAATACTAGCAGATCGAAGATCGCCTTTGAATTCACAAAATAGACCGGAAAATCAAAGCCAAAATTGCAAAACGCGAAATCAAATTGAGAATGCCAGGCTGATTTTCAAGCATATTTGCAGGTTAGAGGACCAAATTTCCACTAAAAACAAATTATTTGTAGATTTCATATCGAAGTGTTGTAGATTTTTGTAAATACTGAGCTGTCACAGATAGTATTGATCAATATTGACTACAAAATGTAATAAATTGAATATATTTTCTGCAAATATTGGACAGATTTTGCATATATAAATGATTGGAAAAAAAATCATAAATACTTGGTGGAAGTGAAACGGAACAAGAAAATAATGAACAAATCTTACCAAATCTAGCAACGTTGCGATCCTTCCAGCCCTATTTTCAGCTCTCGTCATGATTATGCATGCTATTTTCGTTTGCAAATTGTGTGAATCTTAACACCTTTTTTTGTTGTTTTATTTAATTAAAAAAATTAAATATAATAATCCAGTCGGCTAGTTAGCCACGGGCGGATCGGACTAATTAGGTTTTAATTTAGATTTGTAGGAAATTTAGGCTCGCACGAAAAGAAAAAAAGGGAAAAAAGAAAGAAAAGAAATACAAGGTAAAATGATGTGATGTATAAGAGGGGTAAAATGATGTGATGTATAAATAGAAGGATGAGACAAAAAGTGTAAAAAGATGATAATGATATTCTATTTACAATTTTATTTTATTTATAATGTAATATAGGGAGGCTATCTAAATAGATTAAATAGGTTAGATCATGTAGTATGATGTTGATGGTAAAAAAATTCTACACAATCAAATTCAAAAAGTAAAATCTCATTTACATGGATTGTGGAAATCTAATATATCTAATCATCTAAATAGAGTTACCACATTAATAATTTTGTATATTATTTATATTTATTTTTTAAAAATATAAATAAATTTTGTGTTGCAAAATTTGGTATCATCAGTCACATTTCTTTCTTTAGGGTAGGTGTATATTGTACTGAAGTGATGGTAGTAATCTTTGAAGATCGTGTTTACTGATCCTCCCTTCACTTGTACTTATTTTCTTTCTTATTTTCTATTTGTTGAAGAAGGTTTTTTTTTTCCTATAGAAATTGTTGCTTTAGTCAAATCATCAAAGATTCTTTAGTTGGGCAACTGTATGTAGGCTTAAAAAGGAGGGTGGTCTTGGTCTTCGATCAGCTCTCTTGAGTAGTCAAGCATTGGCTGCTAAACTTTATTGGCGATGGTGCTCTGGACAACATCAACTTTGGGCTTGTATTATCACTCATAAATATTTTCATGGTGCTGATCCTTGCTATGTTTCTGCACTTCCTCTTGAAGGTCGTGGCTCAATGGTTTGGCATACTTTGAAGACAGGTGTGGTGTTAGTGAAGAGGGGTTTGTTTAGGATATGTAAAGGAGGTTCTCAGGCTTTGTTTTGGTCTGATGCTTGGGATGGATTCCCTTCCATTTTATCCATGTACCCTCATCTTAAGTCTCTTTGTGACTCTTTTCTTGCCGTTGGATGGGATAAAGTGGCTCATTACAAGGCTCCTTATAAATTGGGACTTGTTGTTGGTTACAGATGGAAGCATTCTTCTTATTGGCCTCCTGGAGGTACAAACATGGATCATTAGGAGCTTTCTCAAATTTTGGCCTCTAGAGAGTGTTCCTCTTTGCTTGGTCCAGATGTTTTGGCTTGGGGCGGTACCTTGTCTGGTAAATATCATGTCTCTACTGGGTATTAGGAGATAACTAGACAATTATTTGGGGATGCTGAGGTCCCTTGGTAGAAGCAAGTTTGGAATAAAGTTTCTTGGTCCAAGTGCAATTTTTTCATGTGGCTAGTGGTTCACAACCGCTATCTTACCTAGGATAATCTTTGTAAACGTGGATTTCAGGGCCCCTCTTATTGTGTATTGTGTGGTAATGGAGAGGAGTCTGTCTCCCATTTGTTCTTCCATTGCTCCTATTCTACTCAGCTATGGCACCTTTGGTGGAGCGCTTGGGGTTGCTCTTGTAGGCATGCTTCCTCTTTGCCTCAGTTTTGGGCCCGCTTGGGCAGTGCTCCCTCCAAGTCTTCTTCTCTCCATGTTGCTTGGATTGCTGGCCCATCCTTCATGCTTTGGCATATCTGGTTGGAGAGGAATCGTCGAATATTCCAAAATGTTTGGCTTGGTGTTTTGCATCTTTGGTGGAAGATATCACATTCTCTTCAAGAAACTATTCATGTGAAGTGTGAGCTAGATGGGGTATGGATCCGGTTGATCTTGTTATATGTAATCGCCTCAATTTTCATCTTCAGGATGGGGCTATAGCTCAAAGGTTTCCTTCTATGTCCAGGTAGCTTCAACATTAGAGGAAGGGTCAAGTTAACCGGGATGGGCATTGGACTCCTCCTCCTTGTGGAGTTCTGAAAATTAACACTAATGGTTCTTCCCGTGGGAATCCTGGCCCTGCTGGTATTGGGGGAGTGGCTCGTTGTAGTTCTAGTGATGTTAAATTCTTTTTCTCAGTTCATAAGGGTGATTACACTAACAATCTCATGGAAGCTCGGGCTATTTTATATGTTGTGGAACAGTGTTGCTTGTAGGGATGGAGTAAGATTATCTGTGAGTCTAATTCCCAAGTGGTGGTGAACTTGCTTTCTTCACAGGAGCTTGAGGATGTTAGTTGGCAGCTGGCCACTGTTGTTAATTAGATTATTCTCTTCTCCACCTCTTTTCAATTCATTAGGTTCACGTATATTCCTCAGTTGTTGATTGTTTAGCCAAATGGGCTTTTAGTCATGATCTGGGTTGGAATATTAGGGATAGGAGGCAACTTTCCTTTGAGATGGTGCAAGAATTTGATGATCTTGTTGCTCAGGATCGAGCTCCTTGTTGAGCTCTCCTTGTTGTATTCCTTTCTGCCTTAATAAATTTTTGCCCCTCTTTTCTCCAAAGATTCTTTTATAAATTGGTAACATGGTTGTATAACTAGGGCCTATAAATTGAATCTTAACATGTTTTTCCATTCTACCTAAGTTACACTTAAGTGAGTTTTTGGTGTAAACGAAATTTCCTACCTAATTAATTATGGCATATAATATGGATGTTTTGTTTCATAATATTAAGATATTATTTATCATCTTATTATGTCTTAGGTCTCACCCTTATCTACATATACAATGGGTAAGTGCACCAAGTTGTGGTGCCAAAAGGAGGGTATAAGTGGACACCTTTTTCCTGAAATCTGCAAATTTTGAACTTCAACAAGAATTTGAAGATATTTACGCTCAAAATTTTAAGATATGAAAAAAACAAGTCATAGTCCTTTGAACCTAGTTTCTAAACTACTAATTTTTTTTCAAAATGGTTTAGTTTTAGGTCCTCAAAAAAGGGGGCCACAAAAAGTGGTACTGTTTATTCCAAAAAAAATAACATAGTACAAAGTGTGGCCCTCCTAAAATTTTAACTTTTTTTTTTTGAAATTCTTTAATCACTCTAGTCAAAAGTTACTTAACACTATGTAGTTTATCCTAGATTTTTTGGGTGATTTTATAATTTGTTTTTTTTTTTTTAATGAATTTTTTAACTAGACACGTCCCAAAAACATGAAATATCTGTGTGCTCCCCCTAGAAATAATTGAAAACTAATCTAAAATCAAAACATTATTTTTTCAAAGTGTGTAGAATGGAGTCTAGTTTCTAAAAAACTAAGTTGTTGCAAAATTCGATGAACGAGCTAGAATCTATAGCCCAATTAGTACATGGTGGTTTTTGACAAAAAATGAACATACATTCAAAAGAAATTATAGATGAAAGGCTTGAAATAGTTCAAATTAAAATTAAATTATATGGTTAGATAGCTAACACAGAGACCTATAATGCGATGTAACATGATCTTATCAATACCCAATCACGAGGAATCTTGAAGGGGAGCACTCAAGAAAAACTGATCATTTTTGGTATGTTTCCTGAAAAACACGTCTCAGACCTATTTATAAACTCCAAACCTTTGGGTTGGATCTCTAAGGCAAAACCAAGCCTTAGGCTTGGGTTTAATGCAAATCTTTCAATAGCACGCACGCACTATTGAAAGCATTGAATTCTCAATAGTGCATGCACGCTATAGGGCGCACACACTATTGAGACTTAAATTTCAAACCAAGACCAAAAGAGAGCTGGGTTGGGGGGGGAATGGCTATGTGTGTGTGAGAGAGAGACAAAGAGATAGAGAGAGTAGGCGGTGGGAGACAGAGTGGGAGAGGAAGAGCAAGAGAGAGGAGGATGGGAGTGCATGTGTGTGAAAGAGAGAGAGTATGGAATGGGAGAGGGGGAAGATAGAGTAGCTCGAGAGAGAGTAGGGGATTGAAGAGAGAGTAGGTGATGGGAGAGGGAGTGGGGATAGAAATGTGTGTTAAGAGAGAAAGAGAGAGAGAGTAGGGGATAGGAGAGAGTGTGAAAATGTAAGAGAGAGTAGGGGGTAGCAGAGAGAGAGTAGAGAGGGAGAGAGAGAGAGAGAGAGAGAGAGAGAGAGAGAGAGAGAGAGAGAGAGAGTAGGTGGTGAGAGAGGGAGTGAGATAGGGAGAGTGAGTGATAGAAAAAGTAGGGGATGGGAGAGTAGAGAGGGGGGATGGGTGAGTGTGTGTGAAAGAGAGAGAGTAGGGAATGAGAGAGGGGAGAGAGAGAGATAGAGAGAGTAGGAAATGGCAGAGGGATGGGAGAGAGAGGGAGAGAGTGAGAGTGAGAGAGAGAGAGAGAGAGATAGTAGTCAGTGGGAGAGGGAGTGGGAGGGAGAGAGAGGTGGAATGGAAGTGTGTAAGAGAGATAGAGTAGGGGATGGGAGAGAGTAGACAATGGGAGAGGGACTGCGAGAGAGAGGGGGGGAATGGAAATGTGTATTTATTTATAAGAGAGATAAAGTAGGGGATGGGAGAGAGTGTGAGAGTTTGAGAGAGAGAGTAGGAGGTGGCAGAGAGAGCTTGTACAGGATGGGGGCGAGAGAGAGAGTAGGGGATGGGAGAGAGTGTGAAAGAGAGTAAGGGATGGAAGAGAGAGTGACAGTAGGGGTTGGAGAGAGAAAGTAGAGAGGGAGAGAGAGTACTTGAGAGAGAGAGAGAGAGAGATAGTAGGTAGCGCAAGAGGGAGTAGGAGAGGGAGAGAGAGGGGGGATGGGAGTATGTGTGACAAATCTAGAGAGTAGGGGATGGGAGAGGAGAGAGAGGGGGGGATGGGAGTGTGTGTGTGTGTGTGTGTGTGTGTGTGTGTGTGTGTGTAAGAGAGACAGAGTAGGGGATGCGAGAGAGTGTGAGAGTGTGAGAGAGAGTACGTGGTGGCAGAGAGAGCTCGTATGGGATGGGAGAGAGAGAGTGAGATTAGGGGATGGGAGAGTATGAGAGAGAGTAGGGGATGGGAGAGTATGAGAGAGAGTAGGGGATGGGAGAGAGAGAGTGAGAGTAAGGGATGGGCGAGAGAGAGAGTAGATAGGAAGAGAGAGAACTTGAGAGAGAGATAGTAGGGGGTAGGAGAGGGAGTGGGAGAGGGAGAGGGAGAGAGATAGGGGGGATGGGAGTGTGTGTGATAGATGTAGAGAGTAGGGGATGGGAGAGAAAAAGAGTGGGGGGATAAGAGTGTGTGTGTCTATGAAAGAGAGAGAGTAGGGTATGGGAGAGAGTGTGAGAGTGTGAGAGAGAGTAAGGGGTGGTAGAGAGAGAGAGTACGGTGATGGGGGAGAGAAAGTAGGTGGTGGCAAAGGGAGAGAGAGTTGGGGGATGGGAGTGTGTGTGTAAGAGAGATAGAGTAAGGGACGGGAGAGAGTGTGAGAGTGTGAGAGAGTAGGGGATGGGAGAGGAGAGATCAAGTAGGGGATGGGGGAGAGAAAGTAGGTGGTGGGAGAGGGAGTGGGAGAGGGAGAGAGAGAGAGAGAGAGGGGATGGGAGTGTGTGTGTGTAAGAGAGACAGAGTAGGGGATGGGAGAGAGTGTGAGAGTGAGTAGGTGGTGGTAGAGAGAGCTCGTATAGGATGGGAGAGAGAGAGAGAGTAGAGAGGGAGAGAGAGAACTTGAGAGAGAGAGAGAGATAGTAGGCAGTAGGAGAGGGAGTGGGAGAGGGAGAGAGAGAGAGATAGGGGGGATGGGAGTGTGTGTGACAGATGTAGAGAGTAGGGGATGGGAGAGAAGAGAGTGGGGGGATAAGAGTGTGTGTGTCTATGAAAGAGAGGGAGTAGGGGATGGGAGAGAGTGTGAGAGAGAGTAGGGGGTGGCAAAGAGAGAGAGTACGGTGATGTGGGAGAGAAATTAGGTGGTGGAAGAGGGAGAGAGAGAGGGGGAATGGGAATGTGTATAAGAGAGACAAAGTAGGGGATGAGAGAGAGTGTGAGAGTGTGAGAGAGTAGGGGATGGGAGATGAGAGAGAGAGTAGGGGATGGGGGAGAGAAAGTAGGTGGTGGGAGAGGGAGTGGGAGAGGGAGAGAGATGGGGGACGGGAATGTGTGTGTAAGAGAGACTGAGTAGGGGATGGGAGAGAGTGTGAGAGTGAGTAGGTGGTGGCAAAGAGAGATCTTATGGGATGGGAGAGAGAGAGTGAGATTAGGGGATGAGAGAGTGTGAGAGAGAGTAGGGGATGGGAGAGAGAGAGTAAGAGTAAGGGATGGGGGAGAGAGAGAGAGAGAGAGAGAGAGAGAGTAGAGAGGGAGAGAGAGAATGAGAGAGAGAGAGAGAGAGAGAGAGAGAGAGAGAGAGAGAGAGTAGGCGGTAGGAGAGGGAGAGGGAAAGAGATAGGGGGGATGGGAGTGTGTGTGAAAGATGTAGAGAGCAAGGGATGGGAGAGAAGAGAGTGGGGGGATAAGAGTGTGTGTGAGAGAGATCTAAAGAGTAGGGGATGGGAGAGGAGAGAGGGTGAGAGAGGTAGAGAGAGTAGGCGATGGGAGAGGGAGAGCGAGAGAGAGAGTAAAGGATGGGAGAGGGGAGAGAGAGTGTGTAAGGGATGGGACAAGGGAGAGAGAGTAGGAAGAGAGAGAGGGTAGGGGATGGGAGAGAGAGTAGGGAGGATAGAGAGTGATGTGTTTTCACATAGTGCATACGCACTATAGTGTGTACGTGCTTTATAGTGCGTACACACTATGTGAAATCACTTAAAAATGGTCAAAAAGAAACTTTGGGACCCATTTCATCCATTCTCTATTTTTGGTCTATTATGCACTCTATTATTCTGATAGAAATCATGGGTTTCAACATAGCAAACACTATTACAACACTTTTGGAAGCTAGCAAACACCAAATTCAATCATTGGATACATGATTTGAAGACTTTTTGAATATTCCTTGTATAAAAAAGGTTAGTATAATCTATTGTAAATATTTTTTGTTGATATATAGATACAAATTCGATTATAATTTGACATGTTGTTTAATATATAGTGAATTCATTGAAATTTGTATGTGTTGAATGAAATGTTATTTCAAAATGGTTAGAAATTTGACAAGTCATTTGATATATATTGTGTATTCATTCAAATAATTATAATTTTAATATGTATTTGAATAATTTTTAATTTACACATTTTAAGTAATTCAGATGTTTGAATAATTTGACATGTAGAAATCATCATCATGCCAAGGAAGAAACAAAAAACTCAAAAAAATGAAGATAGGGAGAGAGATTTGGCAATTAAAAGAGATAAAATGAAATTACTATGTAAGCAAAGAAAATTTCAAAGCAATAATGAAGAATTGACTTTCGAAGAGGATCAAGAACCACTGGTACAAAGAAACAAAGAGGAAGAATTGGAAAGACAAAGAGAATGAATGAGACTATTATGCTCAAGAAGACAATTGAATTGTGAAGCTAGACCATCTTCCAATGTTGGAGTCATATTGTCTACTACACCATCTTCCAATGTTGGATTCATATAGTCCACTACACCATCTTCCAATGTTGGAGTCATATTGTCTGCTACACCATCTTCCAATGTTGAAGTCATATCATCCTCTGATGTTGAAGGCACAACATCAACACATCAAGTAGGTGATATTCCATCTTTTGCATCTTATTGTCAAGGCACATCATCTTCAGTTTAAGGTATGCAATACACTCGACCTTATGTTGATGTTCAAAATATTGAGGGAATGGAAGAGATTATAACACCTTCTAGAATTCATTTTAGAAGACCAAAATATTTGATTGATATTGATACTAACATTTTGAAATCAATGCCTGACAAGATTAGCAAGCGTACTTGTCAAAGAAAAGTTAATCGTATGTGGAGATCATTTTTTGAAGAATTAAATATTATAGGTCAATGCCAATTATTTGTTGAAATGATGAGGAATTTTTAATTTAGGCCTATCAAGAAGATTCTTGAGCTAATAATGATGAACAATTTAAATGAAAAAATATTGTAAAGAATCTAATGAGTGCTTATGACAAAGTGGGTTCTAAATCACGCACCAAAGATAGTAATAGCACAAGATGAGTACTTACATCAACAATAGTAAGTAGCCAAATGAAGAAAGCTCGACTCATGAGAAAGATAAGAAAAATATTAAAAATTGGTAGAGGTACTCTAAGGAGAGCCATGCTAAGGCATGAGAGATTGGAAGATCCAACAAAAAATGAGTTATGGACATTTAGCGGTAGACTACCACAAAAGGATAAAGAAATTAGTGAAGCCTTGAACTCATTGATCAAAGATTTTTGGAAAAATAACACACGTGTTTCCCCTAATCAAAGAGATGTTGTAAGAAGGAGGATTGCTAACCAAAATCGCGACCCACATCCAAAACATTTTTTGGACTCAACTCAGACACAATTTTTTGCAAAATTTATTGGTATGTATCCTCAAATTTGAATAAGTCAAAGATTTTTTGAGATGGGTAAACCTTTTAATGTGAAGATAAATCACACACGCACAACTTGTTGTTGTAGGATACATATTGAATTTTCTAACCATTTTGATATTTTAAAGCATATATGCGTAGTTTTGCATTCTCAGTTTCTTTTGCAGGATTGTGACATAAATGAGCCACCAAGATCTTCAAGGGAATTCATATCCAATATTTTATGTGAAATAGGGGATGACCAAAAATTTTACAAGACATCATGCTTGGATGGTACATGCTTATTTTGTGGTTCTTTGCAACTTTTATCAACTTGTCAACATATGGATAGTACACATGCAATTGGAAATGAAATAGTAGATTATGAAAAATTTAAGATAGTGACATATGCTCTAAAAGATGGGAAACATGGTAAAAGATGTGATTTAGTCATTGAAAAGATTCTAGTGTATGAGTTCATGAAGATTTTTTGTGAAAAGATTATTTACGAGTATGCAAGGCATACCCATAGAGCTTGATGGCTGGATTTGCAATTCAAGTTGTGCAAGGATACATTTCCACTAGATACCATTGTTTCAGTCGTAGATTTCACAGAGAAGTACACACTACAACCACAAAATGAGGTGCAAGAAAAGTATTATACTTCTCAACAGGTTTCCATATTTGTTCACATAGCATTCATGCATTCACCTACAAGTATAGAGGATGACAAGAAGATTTTGAGAGAGTACCATTTTTACATTAGCGATGATCGATCACATTCTATGGAGTTTGTACATGGTTGTTTTCAACTATTTTATGGAAATTTGGCTAACAAGGGCATAACATATCCTTAACACATTATTTGGTTAGACAATTACGCATCTCAATTGAAGAATGCATGGATGTTCTATTGGTTGAGCAAGATGCACAGGTTGTGTAGAATTCAATATATGTGGAATTTCACAGAGGTTGGTCATGGTAAGGGAGAGCACGATGGTGCAGGTGCATGCATTGAAAGAGCCTTGCCACATGAAGAACTAAAGTACAAAGATGGAGCAATATTGATAGATGCAAAATCCATCATCCAATGGTCTAATGCTACAATGGGTCTAGGTAAGGAAGGTGAGTCTACGGTTCATAGATTTTTTTGGTTGATAGATAATACTAACACTGCACCATATCAGGATTGTTGCACACTAACAAGATCTAGTGAGTTACACTCTTTTAGAAGCTCTGATGCAAGTTCATGGAGTATCCACACACGAAAAATGACATGCTATTGTCCATCATGTGCAGAGGAAAATTGGGATGACTGTGAGTTAACTGAATGGGTGGACAAATGGGATATATGGGTTTTGGACCCAATTGACACCTATCATCCCCCACAAGCACTGGAAATGGTAGAGATGGATTCATCTATTGACTTTGACCGCTTGTTAGATCTAGTGCAACCTCATAATATATATATTTATATATCTTTGTAATTTCAATATGTAACTTTATAGTTTTTACCCAAGTATTTTCTGAATTGATGACCGCATTTTGTACATTTGTCATTGTAGGCCATGTTATTGCTGTTATTGCACTTGAAGACAATGAAGAAGGGACATATTATTATTTTTTCATTTTGTTTAAGCCAAATTTTTTTTGGATCACTCAATTATAGATGGTGAAGGTTTAGAGTACCATGTCGGTGCGGTGGTTGTAATAGGCACATGGCTTAAACGATATTCTATGAAGAACCCTAACTTGTGGTTATTCGAGGATTGACAAACAAAGAGGAAGATTCTTCATTATTCAAACCTTTTTGTCGCATCAAATTTCCACTTGATAAAATATGGTGGAAAACCACATAATAAGATTCTTTGGAAAGTTCACAAGTCAGACCATGAGGCAATACTTGAGACATTAAAATGTCGAGCAGATTTAGTTGGCTCATTAGATTGAATAGGGAGAGAGGGAGAGAGAGAAAGAGTGATCAATTGGATCCAAATACAATGTTACAACCTCTTCCCAGATGATCCACATGAGTAAGGTGGATCGTATTGTTATGATGTGTAAGTGATGAGATTTAGTTTAAATCATAGATTTTATGTTTTGATTTGTTTAGAATCTAGATACATTATTTGAATTTATATTAGATTCTTTAATAGGACCCATTTTTAGATTAGTCATTTGAATAAGTGAAAGTTTAGAATTTTTTGTTTAGATCAAAATGTAATGAAAGAACATGAAAATTGTTAGAATGTTAATGCTTTGTGATGTAAATTCATGATTGTGTGCATGTAACCAGAAACTTCAAACTAGTGAAAAAAAGGATACAATGGGAGAAGTTTTGAATACTCATCAAGTAAGGGTTATCATGTAACTCAGAAAGCAAGGATTTTTACAAATGGATAATTCTTAATCAAAAGCCAAATTCAATTTTTGTCATTCTCTAATTTTAGTGGATTAATCTTATCTTAGATTTTTTACTGTGCTAATTCTTCATTTGTGGGTCATCAAAGAAGAGGGCTAATAAAGTCAAAGAAAAAGTGATAAATGATGAGATGCCAAAATCATCTACAAAATGGTATTATCAATTCACATCCTCAATATTTATTAGTGTTCTTTGTTCAAGTACCATTGTATGTTAATCATCTTATGCCTGGAATTGCAGAGGATCACAATCATCAAAAAGAAAGAAGGAAAATAGGTCTCAATCTAATGATAATGGGGCAGTTACGGATATAGTTCTCTCTAAGGATAATGTAGATCAGCCAATGTATAGGTTGAGAGAACCAAAAGACTATTTAGGTCTACTAAAAAGAAATCGAACTTTTGATATTTTAGGATACAAAATGTATATTGATGGATTTGACAAGAGTTAAAAGTATACAGACAATTAATTTAGTCTTCCATAAAATGGTTCTTATATTAATGAATTTTACTATATTTATTGATTTTGTTCTAGCATTTAATGTGATTTAAGTTCCTACATGCAGGTATATATTGGGTAGGTTCAGCGTATGCTTTGAATGATTTATCCTTGATCATCATGAGATGACCATCTCAAAAGTGTTTATTAAGCTCATTTTCCTAGCTACAAGACTAATTTACTCTTAATTTTCTTCCAAACCATGGTTGCTTGTAATAGATACCCAAGAATACTTGCAATCATTGCATTCCAATTTGGTGGACTTTGACTCATGATTATCATAAAGTTGGAATGTTGGAAAGGGTTAATACTTGATTATGTATATTCATCCCATGTGTGTTCCATGAGGTTTTTACTATTGTAACATTTTAAGATTTAATTTTTGTGGATTTTTCCCTCATTTTGTACATGATAGGTTTGTTCAAGTGACATATGATGAGGTTGTCTGTATAATTTAATGATTGAGTTGAAGTGATTTATGAAGTAAAGGACTATTTAATGTAGCTATTTAAATCATGCATATTTGATGGCCATTTCCCTCTATTTTGTAGTCCTTTCTCACAAAACTATTTCTAACATGGTGTTAGTTGTTCAAGTTCATGAATGATCACAATATCTATGACTATACAACAAGTGTGTGTGTTTGATGCAAAGCCAGCCTATATTCCCCTAGGAACCACATCTCAACTTTGGGATTCTCTTGTATTCTTGGAATCTACCCAAGGAATTAGACTCTACTAGGGTTCACGAGGAGTTCTCTAACTTGGTAACATCTTCCTACAACCATGTCTAAAAGGTTATAACCCAAATCTTCAGTTTGTCTTCTAAACACTCACATTGTTCACCATGCACCTAGTGTACCCTAGTGCCTCCAACATACCAAAACTCGTCCTTGGCTTCATACCATGGCCCCAAAACCTTGGATCATCTCAAAACATCCCATATAACATGTTCCAACTCCTTGCACACTCTTAGCAACTCATCTCTTACACTTTCTCAATTTTGCCTCGTCTAGGCTTGTTCCAACTAGCGCTTGCCAGTCACTAATTTGTTGTTTTCTCCAAAAATTTCCACATAACTTCATAAAATATTAGGTGATTAGAATACCATTTTCTTCACTCTAAAATATACTCCAAAACCAACTACACTTGTTTTGTAAAATATCACTCAAAACTGGCTATTTCAGTCTGCCAACTAGGCCTAGTTTGAAGCCATTTACAAAGCAACTCACAATCCCTTGAATTTTGGAACTCCCATGACCCAAAAAATTCTTAATAAATGACTCAAATACAAGGATTATTCTATTTTTTTGGTCTCATGATCAACTTTACAATGGTTTTTACAAAACCCTCCTTTCTAGCCCCTTTTACCCTAGGGCTTTCTAGAACTCTTACTTTGCAACATCTCTAGAACCCCAAAATGGTTCAAAAACCTTCACTTTTTTTATATTAGATGACTTCCAACATAAAATGCAACTCTTTTTTTGGAGAAAACACTAAATCCATCTTGGGAGCAATCACATACCCCTTTTTATGCACTCAAATTTTAGGGAAAACTATGCATTCATTGCTCAAACTCTTACATTATCAATCAATTTTGACCATCCAAACTTGTCTCCCACATGTGGGAATGAGGTTCTAAACTCATTTAGACTCTCAAAACCAAATTAAACCTCCCTAACTACCCCTCTAACCACCTTTTTGCATTAATCACCTTATTTTGTTGTCAAATTGACACTTTTAGTTGTCAATTGACAAGTTTTTGATATTCCTTGCTACATGAATATCCCATTAAATTAATATGGTCCTTTGAGACCTTATTAAACAAAAGAAATTAAAAAAAAATCATATCTACCCTTTGGACCCCTTACATGACTTGATTAAGCCCATTATTGCTTATATTGCCAATGTTGGCAATTTTACAAAATATTGCACTTTTAGTGCCTTTTACATCTTTTAGAGGCTTTGATAGCCTTATTACATTATTCAAGACCTTTATAGTTCTTTTCTATCCACCCCTAACCTAGGATCAATCCAAATCCATTCCTAGTGACCCCTAGGTACCTTGTAGGCTCAATAATGCCATTAAGGCTTACATTAAAGCTTTGATTACAATATGATCAATCTATGATCAAAACAAGATCACATGTCCACGATTAAACTCATAAAAAATTTTATTGACCTTAGAAGGCCATTTGTCTTCCAATCCACCTAAGGATTTCTCATTTTGCCTCATGCTTGTGACTTTGGTGCTCCTGCACTTGTGTTGGCCAACAATTGGAAAATTTGTGTTATCGATTGAGCTACTAGATCTTGTCATTTTTATTTTTTTCCTTGAGAAAATTCTTACACTTAGCATAGCTACTTTCTTTCAAAAGTTCTTCCTTATCCTTATAAATATTAGATTTGAGTGTAGTTTCAATATTTGGTAGCTTATTACCAAGAGTAGTCATCTCATAGAAAAAAAGTCTTCCAGCCTAAGCTTCTCTTCAAACTTGTTTTATAGTTCTTAATTTAAAAATAGATATGACTTTTTCATTGTAACATGTAGGCACAAATCTCATAATTTTACTATTGTTCATCATCATTACTTAATGGTGTAGGGGCACCAAGGTCATTCTATGAAGATACATTCATTGAAGACACCAAGGACTAAGGATCCAATGGACTTCTAATATAGGGAGACTCTACCCTGCAAGTGGACTCCACTTCACAAGCCCAACCCTCAAACTTAGGGTACTCAAACAACTTGGATCAACACTTAGGAGCTCCCTACCACCAATAGGCCTACAAAGGAAAATACTTCTTAAATGGTTTCAACACTTGACTTTTCAGATGGAAATGGTTATTATAGACTCAAACCAACAAGAAAAATCCCAAACTCAAGGTTTCTCAACACTCAACAATCAAATTTCAAAACTATTACCAGCACTTCCTACTAGGAAAATTTCTAGTTTTAAGGGTCAAAATCCCAAACCATACAAAGGAGCCCCAACTATTTTTTCATTTTTAAACACTCTTCAACATCCCCTAAGAGATTGCAAAAGATTAACCACCAACTCAACTCTAGCATCAAGTTATGCCCACTTTGTGTCACAGTCCTAAATGGCTAGTTTAGGCTGGGTTACAAGGAAAACATAAAAAAATGGGTTCATAGACTTGTTTCAATCCCTTGGATCTCTACTATATATTAAAATTTTCCTTCTACACCCTTCACTTGGGTCAGATTAATCAGTTTGGGAGCTTGATCCTTCTTTTTTCCTTCAAATCTAGACTATACATAAGATTATGTTCAGTCTAGGGCTTGCTGGTAAAAATAGATGCCATGCTCCTATAGCCCTAAATCTCTTCCATCTCAAAGAACCCTCTTCTAACTTGTATTCCACAAAGTGGCATCGAAATCCCACAATGGGTTTGCAAGTTAGGATTTCATCTTGCTGAAACTCTCAAATTTGGAGTAAATCTGACCTACCTACACTAAAACTGATATAACTTTTTATGTATACAAGATAAAGACCTCAAACAAATTGAAATAGAATCTTGACTCAACCCTCTATCCAACCATATAAGACTTGTACCACCACCAATCCGTACATGCCATACATAATTGAAAAAATAGTAAAAAAGACATGAAATCTAAGTTTTTTATTCACCAATGCTATCCACTGTCCGTACAATGACCTTTCACATGTGTGGGGATCTTAAGTACATGCCTTAAAATAGTTATAACTTCCATTTGGATGGTTAGAACACCATACAATCTGATTTTCAGTTTGACAACTATTAGTTGCAAAAATTGCTCTTTAGCAACTTTTTGCATTTTGCAATTTTTTGCACTTTTTTAGGTTGGTTTAGTGGTTTTGAGTCCTATAATAATCATTTGGAATGATTAGGATTCATTTAGATTGGTGGTTAGTTGAAATTCCAAAAAACGCAAAAATTGCAAAGCTGCATTAGCAATTTTTGCAACAATTTAGCAACTTTTGGGAAATAACCATAAAATTGTCTATATTCCTATATTCCTTTGAGGTTTTATTGTTTCCAAACCTTTTCTAAGTCATAGAATTGGAATCAAGTGAAAAATGTAAAAATTGCACTTTTTGTGCAAAGTTGCATTGTTGAAAGTTGTAAAAATTACTCAAATTTGCAACTTAGTGGAAAAAGGGTCATGGGCTCGAACTGTCCACTCCATTAGCTCCAGGTGGCTGGGTAAACACTATCCCCAACCTCATCCTATCCCCTTCAATGCTCAAATGTTCTTGGGCACACCGAACCAGAATGTCCCCAAGGGTCACTAAATGCCATAGGGCTACGATCTTTGACGGGGCATATCTCAGAGCTTGTACAAGGTATGGATGTGATTCTAGTTCCTACAGGACTGTGTTGTGGAGACCTACAATAACCTCTCTCTCTTTTTGGAGATCACACTCTATTTTCATTTTATGATGCCATCTCCAGTGATGCTGAAACTTGTAGTGTTGGCCAGTACAAAGTTGCAAACTGCCAAATCTCTCTCACCTTTCATCATGGGATCGAACTGTCTACTCCATTAGCTCTAGGTGGCTAGCTAAACCCTATCCCCAATGTCATCTTGTCCCCTTTAGCACTCAAACGTTCTCGGGCACGCCAAACCAGAACATCCCTAAGGGTCACTAAATGCCATAGGGCTGGGCTCTTTGATGAGGCATATCTCGAAGCTCGTGCAAGGTATGGATGTGATTCTAGTTCCTATAGAACCATGCTACAAAGACCTACAATAAAATCTCTCACTTTTTGGAGATCACACTCTTTTTTCATTTTACGATGCCATCTCGGGTGATGTTGAAACTTGCAATGTTGGCCAGTACAAAGTTGCCAACTGTCAAATCTCTCTCACCTTTCGTCGTGGGATCAAATTGTCTACTCTATTAGCTCTGGGTGGCTAGGTAAACCCTATCCCCAACCTCATCATGTCCCCTTCAGAGCTTGAACTCTCTCAGGCACACCGAACCGGAATGTCCCTAAGGGTCACTACATGCCATAGGGTTGTGATCTTTGACGGAGCATATCTCAAAGCTCGTGCGAGGTATGGATGTGACTCTAGTTCCTACAGGATTGTGTTTTGGAGACCTAAAATAACCTCTCTCACCTTTTGGAGTTCATACTCTTTTTTCATTTTACAATGTCATCTCGGGTGATGCTAAAACTTGCAGTGTTGGCCAGTACAAAGGTGCCAACTGCCAAATCTCTCTCACCTTTCATTGTGGGATTGAATTGTCTACTCTATTAGCTTTGGGTGGCCAGGTAAACCCTATCCCTAACCTCATCCTATCCCCTTCAGAGCTCAAACATTCTCGGGCACATCAAATTGGAATGTCCCTAAGGGTCACTAAATGCCATAGGGTTGCGATCTTTGACGAGGCATGTCTTAGAGCTCGTGCAAGGTATGGATGCAATTCTAGTTCCTATAGGACTATGTTGTGGAGACCTACAATAACCTCTCTTTCTTTTTGGAGATCACACTTTTTTTTCATTTTATGATGCCATCTCGGGTGATGCTGAAACTTGCAGTGTTGGCCAGTACAAAGTTGCCAACTACCAAATCTCTCTCACCTTTCATCGTGGGATCAAACTGTCTACTCTATTAGCTCTATCCATCGAGTAAACCCTATCCCCAACCTCATCCTATCCTCTTTGGAGCTCAAAAATTCTTGGGCACATCGAACCAGAATGTCCCCAAGGGTCACTACATGCCATAGGGCTGCGATCTTTGACAGGGCATATCTCAGAGCTTGTATGAGGTATGGATACAATTCTAGTTCCTCAAAGACCGTGTTGTGAAGACCTACAATAACCTCTCTCACTTTTTGGAGATCACACTCTATTTTCATTTTACAATTCCATCTTGGGTGATGTTGAAACTTGCAGTGTTGGCTAGTACAAAGTTGCCAACTGCCAAATCTCTCTCACCTTTCGTTGTGGGATCAAACTGTCTACTTTGTTAGCTCTGCGTGGCTAGGTAAACCCTATCCCCAACCTTGTCCTATCCCCTTTGGAGCTCAAACATTCTCAAGCACACCGAACCAGAATGTCCCTAAGGGTCACTACATGTCATAGGGTTGCAATCTTTGACGGGGCATATCTCGAAACTCATGTGAGGTATGGATGCGATTCTAGTTTCTACAGGACCATTTTGTGGAGACCTACAATAACCTCTCTCTCTTTTTGGAGATCACACTCTATTTTCATTTTACAATGCCATCTCAGGTGATGCTAAAACTTGCAGTGTTGGCCAGTACAAAGTTTCTAACTGCCAAATCTCTCTCACTTTTCATCGTGGGATCAAACTATCTACTACATTAGCTTCGGGTGGCCAGGTAAACCCTATCCCCTTTGGAGCTTGAACATTCTCACGCACACCAAATCGGAATGTCCCTAAGGGTCACTACATGCCATAGGGCTGCGATCTTTGATGGGGCATATCTCGGAGCTCATGCGACGTATGGATGCGATTCTAGTTCTTACAAGACTGTGTTGCAAAGACCTACAATAACCTCTCTCTCTTTTTGGAGATCACACTCCATTTATTTTTTTACAATGTCATCTTGGTTGATATTAAAACTTGCAGTGTTGGCCAGTACAAAGTTGCCAACTGCCAAATCTCTCTCACCTTTCATCATGGGATTGAACTGTCTGCTCCATTAGCTCTGAGTGGCCATGTAAACCCTATCCCCAACCTTGTCCTATCCCCTTCAATGCTCGAACATTCTCGGGCATGCCAAACTGGAATGTCCCTAAGGGTCACTAAATGCCATAGGGCTGTGATCTTTAATGGGGCATATCTTGGAGCTTGTGTGAGGTATGGATGCAATTCCAATTCCTACAAGACCATGTTGTAGAGACCTACAATAATCTCTCTCTCTTTTTGGAGGTCACACTTCATTTTCATTTTACGATACCATCTTAGGTGATGTTGAAACTTGTAGTGTTGGCCAGTACAAAGTTGCCTACTACGAAATCTCTCTTGCCTTTCATCATGGGATCAAATTGTCTACTCTATTAGCTCCAAGTGGTCGAGTAAACCCTATCCCCAACCTCGTCCTATCCCCTTCTGATGCAAATAAAAGTATGATGAGTAAAAGTGTATAAGTGTTCCAAGAGACCCTTCTAGGTCTTGATGGGCAAAATCTACAAATAGTCAACTCTAGGAGGTTTCAAGGCATAAATAGGTTTATTTTGGCATATTTAACTTGTTCCAATCAATACCTTTCAGTTTCAATACCTTCTAAGCCAAAATGCTCAATGTACCAAAATGTTGTCAATGCAAGTTTTTCCAATTTTGTGACAGCAGCAAGACAAATTGATCAATAAATTTTTTTTTTCCCAAAAGAATCTTTGAAGAAATGGGTGTTTTGGATACCCTTTATCCTCACACAAAACATATATAAAACTTAGATACCCTTTCTTTGGAAAATATTAGAGATCCTTCACACTGCCCCTGTTTTCGACAATGTAAGAATATGTTGATTGTATCACTTCATATGTACTTACGAAGAGTATCATGTGTATGAATTGAGGGAGAAGTCTTAGCATGATTGAGAGAGAATTCTTAGCATGACTATGGGAGAATTCTTAGTGTGATGTTGTAATGCCAAGATAAATAAAGAGAAAGAAAGTTATAATCAAGAATAATAAAAAGTAAAGGGGCATATATTATGAATGATTTGTTACCTTTGAAATTTTTGTCAAAGTGGGGGAGATTGGTTATAGGGAGATTATTTATATGGAGATGAAGATAAAATATTGCATGGACTTATATAAAAGGTAGTGATGTAAAAATAGAAGATATGAGTCAAAGAGGGAGAAATGAACTATTGGCGAATGCTACTCAGGGAGAGAAGTGTTATAGTTAAGATATGAGTCAAGCAGAGACATGAAGTAGAGAAGTGTTGCAATCTAGTTTTATGAGTATTTTCATAAGGTGGAATATATAATAGAAAAAAGTGGAAACATTATTGTGTTTCATCATAATTTGAAGATGATAAATATTGCTGAGTATTGAAGAATAAGAGTGTACTCATCCATGAATAAGTCAAGAGGATATGTGAGTATTGTCATGTTGTAGTGTTATGATATGTAATTGTTGTCATTAATGTATGTTTTAAGATGAGTGTTGCCATTAATGTGAAAGGGGGAGATTGTAGGCATAAATTATGCAACACTGCTACTTGATTTATTGATGAATATTGGTATAGATTTGATAATATGTGAATCCATTTTTTGGTTGTCATTAACATTCAATATTTTACATAGTTTTTTTAGCATGTTACTAGATATTGATTGAATAAATTATGCATTGTAGAATGTTGTAGGAGTTTCAATCCTATAGTTTGATTATGCTATGTATAATGATGCTATGTGTATGATAGTACCTCTTAATATGAATAATTGAGTAAGTTATGATTGATGAGATCAAACTAGGTAATTGCTAAAATAGTCATTGACAAGCAATAAATTCATTTCAATGTTATAAATATCAGTAACATATTAAATAGTTTTGTTTTGGCATATCTAACATGTTCCAATCAATACCTTTCAGTTTCAATACCTTCTAAGCCAAAATGCTCAATGTACCCAAATGTTGTCAATGCAAGTTTTTCCAATTCGGTGACAGCAGCAAGACAAATTGTTCAATAACTTTTGTTTTTCTCAAAAGACTCCTTGAAGAAATGGATTTTCTGGATACCCTTTATCCTTGCACAAAACATATATAAAACTTAGATACCCTTTGGAAAATATCAGAGATCCTTCACGCTGCCCCTATTTCCAACAATGTAAGAATGATGCTATTACAAAGCAATTGATAGGAAAATTTAAGATCTAGTTTCCAAATTTTTCATAGTCTCTTAAAATGTCTTTAATTAGGAGATTCCACACTCAATTTCAATCTAAGAGTTCCCTAACCCCAGAAGCCTCAATTTACCCTTTCAGAACCCTTGTTTCTAGGGCTTGGTCAATCCCACACGTGCCAACACTTTTCTAACAAATCAAAGATGCAAACATCAATGTTTTTTCATCACAAGCATGTTCCCAAACTCAAACACTATCATTATTAAGACAAATCTCCTGCTATAGGTCTGTCCCTTGAACTTTAACCCTTGTTTTCACAACTTTCTTGCTTGGTGACCACCAATTCTTCAGATTAAATGCTCATTACAAGGTTAGTAAGCATGGTACATGTTAGAGAAGTGTCTTAGGGAGTATGGTTTTAGTTGTGCGATCATATTTGTGGTGATTCTTACAAACTAAGTTGATTTTTTGAAGATCCTAAGTTGTGTTATTATAATTTTTTAAATTGGTTTGAGATAGTTTAGTTTTTATTTATAGTGTTTAAGGCAAGTTTTCTAGAAACAATCTAGGAAAAGGCTTGTTAAGAGATCATTCCACAAATGAAGCCCTAACTTGTATTTGAACTAGTGGATTTCTCTAAGATTCTAGAAAATTCAAGTAAGGTAGGTATAATTATAGATTCCTAGAGCTCAAGAATTGTCTCGATGGAAAAACCATTTTTGCATTAGTCCCTAAGTTGAATAGCTTAGTGTATTCATGTAGGATTGAGACCAAAAAGATTTAAATTTTTTGAATTGAATTGATGGGTAGTTTAGTGCTGGATTTGAGTTATTTTTGGTTAGTAGAGGATGTATGAGGCCATGAATCAATTATCTAGTAATTGCTTTGAAAACCAAACCTAGTGTGACCTTATTAGGTCTATGTACTTTACATGGGTTAGGTGCTATAGGAATGGAATTGGGAATCTAGGCTTTGGAGTCTTAAATAAATTCCAAAAGTGTGTCTGAATCTACCCATAGAATAGTTAGATTTCAACTTAAGAGGAATTTAAGTCCAGAAAATCAGAGTAGAAGACCTACAAGGAATTCTATGATAGTCAACATTTTGTACTATATGACAATTAGAGGGTTAAACCAAGAGTTGATTCTCAATTAGTTCAACATAAGGAAGGTGTCACAATTGAAACTTGGGGTTGGTGAAGCTATTGGTGAAGAGTTATAGTTATTGGCTTGGAACAGGGCTAGTGTCTCTAAAACAAAAAGGTGCAAGATCTTGATTGGTGAAGTACTCACCTTGGAGGAGTTCACAAATGACCCTATCACTTTGGATAGGCCACAAAAATGATATCCAAAAGGAATAAGATATTAGGAAGGCCACAAGTTTTGTTTGGTAGATTAGGAAGAAAAAAGTGCTTAAACCTCACTTCTTGCTCAACATCTCCGCATTAGTGAGGGGGAGATAAAGAGGATAGATGGATACATAGATATGGGAAAAAAATAGATATGGAAAAAATAGAAATATAAAGAGGGGGGGAATAAGAGAGAGTGAGATACAAGGCTAACATGAGCCAAAACTACCAAATTGCAGTGCTTGAATCCTTCATTAGAAAATCGACACCCAAATTTGAATACAAGTCTACAAAACAACATGTTCCTTCCACTTTCCATGCTCTTTAATTTCCTTTTAAAGATGCTCTATGATTTTCCATAACATGCATTGTAAATTAATTAACAAGTATATCTCCCTCTTACAAGTATTTTATGTGTCATCTTAGATTCATCCCCCTCTCATGTGAGATATCTCTCTTTCCTATACATCACAACTATTTATTAAACTTATCTAGTTACTATAGAATAATAACAACACATTCCAATCAAGTGGTGATTATGTTACAATCATTAATGTATGAAAACACATAAAACTATTAGTGATTATGTTACATTTATGATTTTTAAAATGAAATTTTTTGCAAATAATTCATCTTTTCTCTACTATCTCTGACATATTTTAATTGATGATAAAGAATGGTGGTTATGTATTGAAGCTTAACAAATGGAGAGCTTCTCAAACTACTGATTTCTTTGATGGAGTTTTTAATAAATCTCAAGGTTCTCATTTAGGTGACCAATTGCTAGGAGGTCCATGAATATTGCCTAATAAATTTTATTGCCAGGAGGTCCTAATCGATCTTGACTAATAAAGTTTATTGCTAATCAATATTGTATCAAAAATTCAAACTAATCAGGTATTGAATTAAACTTGATAAACAAATGATAGAGAAGGAAAACTTTAAACATGAACAAGATCATAAATCATATGACGATGCCATATTGCAAATGATTAACTTATGCTTAAATAGTGATAAATTTTATTGTTAATCAATATTCTATCAAAGTTTTGAACAGATTAGTATTGAATTTAATGTCATACATAAACATATCTAATTTAATGTCATACATGCACATATCTAATTTAATGTCATACATGCACATATCTAATTTAATGTCATACATGAACGTATCTAATTTAATGTCATACATGAAAAAACATATAATATAAAATGATAACCAATAATGTCATGTACATTAACAAACACATAATATATTATAATAACCACTATGAACAAACATATAATATATTAACCAATAATATCATAAGTCGAATAATGTCATACATCAAATAAATGTCATACATCAGCTATAAAATGTCATATACATCAAATGTGTATCAAATATGTCCACTGATGCCTATATATATACATGTCTAGATCAACTATATTTTTTCCTTCCCACAAGAGGAAGGAAAAAAATCTCTTGATGTCTTCTATCATCGTGTGGAGGGAGATGGTGGAGATGACGGGGTCCTCCTGCCATGCTCGCTTGTCCTCTTGTTGAGGCTCTTCTCTAACTCGAGCTGATACAAAAAAAGTAGATATGAATCAATATTTATTTTATGTTGAAATCAAAAATATGTACACACAAAATCAACTATTTTCTTACTGCCATCAAATAGTCACTTTGTAAGTCCACCTCAAAGACTCATGGATGATCAGGCATGATGAGACCCTACAACAATTCAATAAATATAATCACTTATAAATAAAATTAGAAAATTTGAGACTAACTATTATAAAAAACAACTAAAATGAAGAGAATTCTTTCATACCTCAGTCAATGGGTATGAGCTAGCCATAGTTGTGGCCACTCCACGATCAATAGACTATCGGAGATGAGGAGATTTGTCCAACGTCATGAGCTGCATGTCATATAATACATATTACATGTAACATGAAACATGAAACATGAAATAAATAAAATCAAATGAATTAAATTAAAATGAAACAACTGTACCTGTATGAAGCTTGTATGATGTCTATTCTCTGAGTTCGTAGTAAAGGTTGAGGGTCCTGTGGAGAACTGATGCACATGCATAATTTTTTTATCAACCCTTAATATGATTACTTAATAAATATATGTATTAATTAAAATGATTAAATTGATACATACCTCTGGACTCATGGAGGGGACAAAAAATGGGCCTGGAGGATCGCTGCTAGGCCCGGCAACACTCTGACACTGAATTTTGAACAATGTCAATAGATGCTAATTAATTAATCATTCACTATACATATGAAATGTGATCAAATTAGTAAATTATAATTTGAATTTACTTGTGTGTCAATGCCAAATGTGTCATTCAGGAATTGATCAATGACGAGCCCATCATCCATACCATCTCCAGCATGAGTGCCAAATGTGCATAGGGATCCGCATGAAGTGCACATGTGACCATGACACATAGAAGGCTCCCCCTCAACTAATGGGCTCGTGGAATGGATTAGGGTCTAAATTAAAGCATTAATGGTTCCTAGAGCACTGGCCTCTACATGTTCCTTCACAACTGAAGGAATAGTCATATGCTCACACTATGGCTTGACCACAGGTGCCCTAACTACATTAGGGTCACGAAATGCTCCTGGCCTCTCAAATGATGACCCCCCACCTCTACCCTGGGAGTCTAATATATCAAAATAATTGGGGATCTCCCTAAGGATAAACTCACAATATAGTTTCTTCAAAAAATACATGGGGACCTCATGATTGTTGCAAGGAGGGGCATTAAAAACCATCCACCATCTATCCCAAAAATTATTTCTAATAGCATCGTGTATGCACCAATGGATGGGAAATCGTTTAGTACCCTCTCTAATAGTAATTTGCTCATTGGGTTTTCTAAATAATGCACATATTCTACCTTTTGGTATTTCTTTTTTTTTTAACATCTTCATATGACAATTTATTTGCACAAAAACTTTTTTGTTCATCCCTCTTAACCCGCCAAATATCTAACTGACCACTAACTAAGGCTATCTGGGTCTTAATGGATTCGAGGGATGATGCCAATTAAGCCCTCATTGGATTGGTTTTTCCATATTCTTTCAACCGAGAAATGAGTCCTTTTAATTCAATTTTGCCTCTCTCTATTTCATTTATTATATTTTCTTGTGTGTCTGGCAGAGGTCTTGCAATTGGTTCGGGTTGTGGAATTTTTTGTTCTTCTTGAGGAGGGTTTTGGTTTTGAGGTTCTTGAGGGTTTTGTGGATTTTCCAATTGATTATGGACATTTCCTGATAAAAAAATTAATTGAAATCCAAATAAATAAACAAATCTAAATAAAAATTGTAAAAACCCTACAAAACAATATGAAAAACATATCAAACAAAGCAAAGTTAAGTTTAGATCACATACGGCGTCGGTGTGGGTGTGCTTGTGATCTCGGATTTTTTCGGCAAGGAGGCATATTGGCAAGGGATGGTGAAAATGTTGGATTTTTCAATCGATGTGCGTGCTGCTCTGCAGGAATAGTAAAAACCTCAAATGAAAATGATGGGCTATAGGTGTGCAACCCATCATATATAAAAATTTGATTTTTATAATAACACGTACATGCTATAGCGTGTACGTGCTATGGCTTGGGTTACCGAAGCCATAGCTGAAAATATGAAGGAAAAAAAAACTTGTCACCTTTTTGGCACCACAACTTGGTGCATATGCCCCAATCTTGATTAATATTTTTGTACACAATATAATATATTGTATGTTTTATATCAATTCTCTAATAATATTCCATTTTCATTGCTTCTCTTATGTGTACATATTTATTTTAAATTTTTTTTGCAAGTGATCCTTAACTCTTGTGGAATTCAATAACAAAGTTCTAACAATGCAGTGAAAATTCACTTTTGATAAGACATTGAAAAAGAAAACCTCAATAAAGAACACATCTACATCAAACCCATAAAAAATCATCAATTTGTCAAGAATAGATGTGCCATGTACTGTGCAATATAGAAAAATATTGTAATCTTAAATATGCATATCTAAATGAACCAAGATGTAAGATTTAAGATGATTCATGATGAATAATCACCAAGGATGAGAGTGTTGAATTATATGTGTGTACCACTTTGCAATACATAGACTATAATCAAGATATGTGAACAAAATTAATACTAAAAAGTAAGCAATCTAAAAGAGTAATGAATCATGAATTTATATCTAGGATAGATAAGTCATATACTACACAAATAGACATATATTGAAAAAATTTATATGTATGTATGCAAATGAACCAAAATGTAAGGTCTCCAAGGAGTTAGGATGATATAATCTCTATTAGCTATTTTTCCTCCAGCCAAAATTCATATTTCATATTTTGGAAAAATGTCTAATGGTCATTCAAATATTTGAATAGTCAAACATTAGGGCACACAGAAGTAATCTTAATAATGACTTAAGTTATCACCCTTTTTTCTAAGTGTATGTGCAATTAATATCTCCTTGTAGGCCCGTATTTTATCTACCATCCGATGCAAATAGATCAAGGGTTGTCTCTTTGTCACTTTGGGGAGTTGTACATTCTTTATCCATAGTGAGAAAGTGGAAAACATACACGTAGCATGGTGGACCCTCCTCCCTCAGTTCTAACAGAGTCCATCATGCATCTTCCCAGCCATCAATCTTCTCAAGATCAATGGTCCTCACTATGTCGTTATGGAAAGCTACAAGTATTTTAGTTATAGTGACACAATGAGTACTCGACACATGGATTTTGGTGGACCCTTTCCTATCAAAGTAGCTAGGCAGTTGTTAGAATGAATTGGCATTTTGATTAGTTTCTCATTGGCCAAGGTGATGACTGTGCAAGTTGTGGGCCAGTTCCTTTAGTACATTTTACTCACCCTTAGATCAAGGATCATCTACGATCGTCGCTATGTCACTTTGCAAAAGTGCAAGGAAGTTATTCTATGCGACATACCGATGGCTTGACACATGTATTTTGTGATTTCATTATTGTCAGATTTGCAAAAGGAGACTAGTCAGAACCACAACATGTACATGTTAGGATATGGTGGAGATATTATGCCACTTCATTGGTTGAAGTGTTGACTTTGCAACAAGGCAGCTCAATTTATGTTTTGTTTTCAAATGGTGGTAGATCAACGTCTCTCATGATGTAACTATGGGAAAATGATCGACCTATAGATATAGTGACATGGCAAGGACTAGACACATGTCCTTGCAGGCTTGGGTGGAGAGTAGCAGTTTGCAATGGTGATTTCATAGGGCAGTCACAGTTAGATTTTTAAAGGTGGCACAATTAGTTGGTTAAAGTGGTCAAATGTGTAAAGACTCTATGACGTGGTGAAAGGAAATAATATAGTTGGCCCATGTGGCTTTCTCCAATTGCATGACTGGGTTGACCTACTGACTTTGTTGATTCATGAACCAAAAATTTAGAAAGATAAGGTTTATTGCATGATCTAATCTTTTCAATCGATCTCAACCACTCCAAAGTTATTGCTTTGCTACAAACGATGCAAAGGTACTCTTTCCATCGCCTGATTGTCCATTTTGAGGAATTTTAGCATTGACTGGTGTCATTTCTTTCACTTCAGGTGTAAGAATTTTCCTTAGGTCAGAATTCACCCAAGACCAAGGAACTCAAACACAAGCACAATAGTAGACCAAAGAGAGAGCATGATTAGAATGATGATATATTCATTCAAAAGTACACTAGGAGTGCCTATATATAATAGCCTCTGGAGAGCTTCTAGAATGCATAGAAGTCAGCAACATGATAAGTCATACAACTAGGCACATGTTAGACTACAAAATCAGAAATCAATTTGGAGAGGGGTTGCATCAGCAAAAGACAAGGTAAAATTTGACAGTCATACAATCGTCATAGTAGTTCAAATTTGCCCCTAGATGATGGTCAGATGGCTATTAAATTTAGGGTTGTAAAATTGATGATGTCAGCTACCCCAAGCCCTATGATGATGTCAGCACATATGGATTGTATGGATGAGTACAACTATATGGACAATGCTAATTGTGCAAGGTATGACTCGCTAACTATGCTGATGACTTGGCTAGCAGCTAGCGGTATGGTTGCAACAGGATGGCAGGTGACATGGGCATCTACTATCGATTACATGGAGGGTATTGAGTTAGATTTAATGACGTGTCACTGGTGATTTGGCATGACAATTGGTAGGTTCCAGTGATGCCACATGGCATGGCTATTGTATCCTGTGCTATTTGTGTGGCATGTGCGTGGAAGTGCCACATGGCATACTATGAGTGGGCCATGTGGGCAGATTTGATTGGCTACTAGAGATCAGATAGGTGTTTCTGGATTGTGACTGTAGTTGATGAAGTCTTGTCATGGGTGGGCTAGAGATGAAATGTCTTTTGGTGCACCAGAATATACCCTTCACCATGCTAAAATTGAAAAAAGGTGCCCAGAGTTGACTTTCATGGGCACTAGATTTTAGATTTTAATCCCACATTTGTGGGGTTGGATGCTCCATAATTATTTAAAAAGAAAGCGGCAAGGATTGTAAATAACAAAGCCTACCAGTTAGGGAGGAGCACTCGCCGGATATTATGGGTGGGTTGCCAGATGCTAATTGTGTAGTGCCTGGTCTGATTTGAGTGCCAAAAAATTGGAGATGAAGCCCACTAATTAATTGATTAGAATATCCCAAATTGTTGCAAAATATTCTTTGTGGAAGCTGAGGTGTCACTACTTGGTTCCTGCAAAAAAAAACTCTCTACTAGCCTAATTGGGTGAATTTTTTTGAAAATACCCACAAATCGTAAAATAATTGCAGAGAATAAATTACTAATATGAGAAATAAATAAATAGATCAATTAAATGACCATACCCAAATTGCAAATTTATGCCTTCAGGTGCCGATTTTCAAAAAAAAATTTGCCTCATGATCAACTTTAGCCTAGCATAGGCAAATTTATAGTCGATCTTCACCAAATCGACATTTTAGATGCAATGGTGAGGTTAGATTTGGCTCTAGACACTCCCAATTTCTATAGATTCTCCATATTCAAGTCAAGGTGTTGAAGCAACTATGGTCTCGAATGGCTATGTGAAGAGAATCTCCCCAAGCTCTGATACCATGTAAGAATTTTCCTTAGGGAAGAATTCACCCAAGACCAAGGAACTCAAACACAAGCACAATAGTAGACCAAAGAGAGAGTATGATCAAAATTATGATGTATTCATTCAATATTCTATATGAAAGTACACTAGGAGTGCTTGTATATAAAGGCCTCTAGAGAGCTTCTAGAATGCATAGAAGTCAGCAACATGATAAGTCATACAACCAAGTGCATGTCTACCAAAAATGGGTTATCCTCCATTAAGCACATGAGTAAGTGTGATGATGTGAGGATAAGCCTACAATGGTGTAGCATGCAAAATAATGTTGTAGACAACATGTGCTAAAATGGGAGTGCGAATAATTGTGTTGTCTACATGAAAACTCAGTGAATGATGCAAACTCTAGTGTTGTAGACACTATGTGCTAAATTAGAGTTGCATCCTTCTGTGTTGTCAACATGATAACTCATGAGAGTACACAAACTCCTAAGTGCCTAACCTAAATAAATAATAAAATAATGCATTAACCTAAGTAAACTTAAGTAAAGTATATATAGTAAATAGTTATTTACACCAACATCAGGGTTTCTTCCAAGTCAGGGTTTCATGATTTTCATGCCTCTACAAGTGTACTAAATCAAATCTATTGTTGGGATTGTCTTGATTATTCTCTGAGCACTCAATGACAGTGGTTGTAGAGTAACTTCAGTGAGGAATATCTCAGTTATGCTTGAACTATAAAAGCAAAGTTGTAATTCTTTCTTAGGGTTGACTCCTCTCTGTTTCTCTAATATTGCTCTGCAAGTTCACTACAAATCCCCTTTGCCTTTAAATTATATGGCATTCTACCTTATCTCCTTCAAAAATTGATGTATTGTGCAAGACTTATTTGCCTCTCATTAGTGTATTATGGATATTTTCAATTTTGCATGACTATATCTCTTTGACCTATGAATGATATCTAAGTGAATCTCATCTTCCTTGTGTCATTTATTTGGGTTTTCTGATCTACATGTGATTGTTGGATTAAAAAAAGTCTAGATGTGTATATCTTTTGGTGTCATAATAGTTCAAGTGAGCATTTATGAGCAGAGATAGGATTGAACACTCTATTTTGTTGCATCACCCCTTAGGTTAGATTAGGTAGATTTTCTTTCATGCTTTCCTTCTCCCTTGTCCTCTCCAAGTGTAGTTAGGTGAAACCTAATAGTAAAGGAAGCCAGTCTTCTCTAGAGACTCAACCTCATAGTTCAAGTCCGATAGCTTGGAGGTTATTTCCATGATTCACAAGGTTGTCCTTAGGTAAAAAATTTGGACAAAGGTGCAATCTCTTGTGACAATAGTTTTTGGTACGCCTATTGGGACTAATCATTTCAACTACATAAGTCTTCTGGGTAGCCAGTTGATCTAAATCTATTGAGAGATTGGGTGTTATTCGCAATGAAATCAGCCTTTGGAGGCATTCAATCAAACACCATGGCAACTCTAATGTACATCTTCCGATTTCACATAGACATAGTGCTAGTATGTAAATATCATCCTTGACCTTGGTGTGATTTTCATTTTTACTATGAAATTGTAGTTTTTTTATGAAGCTCCAATCATGAATCCATTTCATAGAAATAGCTACTATCCCCCCCCCCATATCATGAGAATTCCATTCCTCAACCATCATATTTCCAGTTTCAAACTCAGCCATAACTTGTTCATAATCCTTTTGCTCAAAATTATTACTCTTCACCTACCCTTACTCCATCAGTCCCAACATCCCCATTTAAAGAGCTTAAGGATATGTTGTTGAAATTCCAAAAGAGTGTGGAGGCAAAGCTTCATAAATGAGATGAGCAGCTTTTGGCCTAGGATAGGAAAATGGATGAAAGTCATGAGCAAGTGTTGGACCTTGATAGGTGTCTTAATGAGATTTCAAGGCAACAAGATCTAGAGAGACAACAGGAGGAGATGGCATACCAAGCATATCTCCAACAAAAAGAAGAGGAAGAAAGGGAGAGGTAGAGACATTTTGAGGAGAAGGATAATCTTGCAAGGCAAGTTGCTACAGCAAGAGAGGAGGAAATGAGGCCATGATTGGCTCATTTTTAGACCAAGGAAGTGAATGCTCCTCCTTCTCCAAAATATATCATCCCAAGTTTTAGGGGACCCCCTACATTGGATGGGTCTTATGTTGTTTCCTCTCTCCCCCCTGTAAGAGAAAGTTGGGTTAGTCATGATCCCCCAGACCTATCACTATTTCCCTATTTCAAGATGGACCAATTGTATGGACTCTTGATGGTCCAAATATGAAAGTTTGAGGGGGTGAAAACAAGCCCACAAAGCTACCATGGTTCGAGTTGTAACTTGCTAGGGAGGCAAAGGAGGTAGCTATTGAGAAGAAGGAAGAGGATCCAATCCTCTTATTTGAAGAGCTCCCCTCCTTTGTTGAGGAAGAAGAAGAAGACAACAATGTTGTTCCTCTCTTTGAGGAACAAATCATGGCTTTTGAGCCTTTAGGAGAGAATGAGGATATGCTATTAGAGAAGGTAGAGGATCATTTGTTGCAATAGATAGTTCTCCATGAGGTGCAAGATGGAAAAGAGATCCTCAAGGATAGCTCTGTCCTTGAGGAGGAATATGCTAACCTACATGAGGTTTCCCCTCAACCTATGCATATCTTTACAACTATGATGGAGGACGTCAATGATGCTGATGATCTTTTGGATGAGTTGGATGTTATCTTCTCTTCCATAGATATTGAATCATCATCTCCTATATATGAAGAGCATGTTCCATAGCAAAAATAGGTGGAGAGTCACACCATACCAATGGCTCCCAAGGAGGTGACTCATGAGTATCATGAAGACAAGGTGGTGATTTTTTCTTCATAAGAGGAGGAGCCACTCCCAATCCAGTTGGAAAATACCATTGCAAAGAACAATCAAGTGGTCAAGGATGATTCCTCTAGCCTTAAACCATCTAGGGGATGCCCCATCAGGCATCTAGCTTTGCAAAAAAATAGCAAGTTTCCCCTAGTCATGATTACAATTGAGAATGAAGATTTATTCTACAAAAAAGGAGCAGGTATGTTTTGGTCCACAAGGTAACACCCTACTACTAGAAAGCTTCATTATTTTCAGCATTGTGAGGAAGGTATTTCATGTAGTAGTGTATTTGTCACACTTACTAATATTTTTAGCTACCCTTATGTAGGGAAGAAAGAATCAACTTGTGAGGAAAAGAAGCTACTTCAACAAACCAGTCAATGGAGTTTGTTTAACCTTGCATATATGTAAAATCATGTACATAGTAGAGTAGTTTTTTTTTCTCCTTTTCTTATTTTCCAAGACGTGCATGAGCATAGGTTGTCTCTATATGGGATGGCCAAGTGTTGACGTTTTGAGGTTGTGCAGGGTTCTGGTTCCTAGTTTCACTTGCAAGTTTTCTTGTTTTCTTGTTGCAGGGTAGGGTTAGGATTTCATAATGCACATATCCCTTTTTTTATAAATCTATAGCCCCATAAATGCTTTAGGTCACTAGTCTTATGCATAACAGGCTAGTATCCCCTCTGAGTCACCAAAATTGTTAGCTATTTTACGCTCCTGCCAAAATTCATATTTCATATTTTGGCAAAATGTCTAACAGTCATTCAAATATTTGAATAGTCAAACATTAGGGCAAACAGAAGTAATATTTATTATGACTTAGTTTATCAACTTTACTTTTCTATGTATGTGTGATTAATATCTTCTCGTGGGCTTGTGTTTTATCTACCATCTGATGCAAATGGATCAAGGGTTGTCACTTTGCCTCTTTAGGGAGTTAGATGTTCTTTATCCATAGTGAAAAAGTGACAAACAAATACATAGCATGGTGGACCCTCCTCCCTTAGTTCTGATAGAGTGCACCATGCATCTTCCCAACCATTGATCTTCCCAAGATCAATGATCCTTGCTATGTTGTTATGGAAAGCTGCAAGTATTTTAGTTATAATGACACAACGAGCACTCAACACATGGATTTTGGTAGACCCCTTCCTATCAGAGCAGATGGGATTTTGTTAGAGCTAGGCATTTGTTAGAAAGAGTTGGCATTCTAATTGGTTTCTCATTGGCCAAGGTGATGACTATGCAAGTTGTGGGCTAGTTCCTTCAATACATTTTACTCACCATCAGATCAAGGATCATCTACGGTCATCACTATGTCACTTTACAGAAGTTCAAGGACGTTATTCTATGTGACATAGCAACGACTTGATACATGTATTTTGTGATGTCATTGCTATCAGAGTTATAAAAGGAAACTAGTCAGAACCACAATATGGACATGTTAGGACACGGTGGAAATATTGTGTCACTTCATTGGCTGAGGTGCTGACTCTACAACAAGGTGGGCTAGTTGATGGTGGTAGATCAACATCTCTCATTATGTTTCTATGGAAAAATGATCAACATAGCAATATATTGAGGATTGGACACATGTCCTTCCAGGCCCAAGTGGAGAGTAGCAGTTTGCAATGATAGTTAAGTTGCTTGTTTCATAAGGTAGTCATAGTTAGATTTTTAAAGGTGGTGTGGTTAGTTGGTTAAAGTGGTCAAATGCATGAAAACTATGTGAGGTGGTGAAAGGAAATAATACAGTTGGCCCACATGGCTTTCTCCAGTTGCATGACTGGTTGACCTACTAACTTTGTTGATTCATGAATCAAGAATGAAGAAAGATGGGGTTTCTTGTGTGATCTAATCTTTTTGATCAATCTCAACCACTTCAGAGTTATTGCTTTGCTAGAAATAATGTAGAGGCACTCTTTCCACCATCTGATTGTTCATTTTGAGGAATTTTGGCATTGATTGGGATCATTTCTTTCACTTCAGGGTTTCTTCCAAGTTAGGGTTTCATGATTTTCATGCCTCTACAAGTGTATCAAATTAGATCTATTGTTGGGATCATCTTGATTTTTCTCTAAGCACTTAGTGGCAATCATTGTAGAGTAAATTTAGTGAGAAATATCTTAGTTATGCTTGAACTATAAAAGAAAAAATTTAATTCTTTCTTAGGGTCATCTCTTCTCTATTTCTCTGATATTTCTCTACAAGTTCATTGCAAATCCCCCTTGCCTTTGAATTATATGGTATTCTACCTTATCTTCTTTAGCCATTAATGTATTGTACAAGACCTATTTGCCTCTCATTAGTGTGTTGTGGATATCTACAATTTTGCATGGTTGTATCTCTTTGATTATGAATGATATATAAGTGAACCTCATCTCCCTTGTGTAATTTATTTGGGTTTTTAAATTTTTATGTGATTGTTAGATTAAAAAAAATTTGGATGTGTATATCTTTTGGTGTCATAATAGTTCAAATGAGCATTTATGGGTAGATATAGGATCAAACACTCTATTTTGGTGCATCACCTCTTAGGTTAGATTAGGTAGATTTACTTTCATGCTTTACTTCTCCCTTTTCCTCTCCAAGTGTAGTTAGGTGCACCCTGATAGATAGCCTTCTCTGGAGGCTCAACCTCATAGTTCAAGTTTTATAGCTTGGAGGTTGTTTCCATGTTTCACAAGGTTGTCCTTAGATAAAAACTTTGGACAAGGGTGCAAACTTTTGTGACAACAATCTCCAAGGGTGAAAAGATTGGATTATATATGTGTATCACTTTGCAATACACAAACCATTATCAAATTATGTGAAAAAAATCAAATATAGACATTTATCAATCTAAAACATATGATTAATTTAGAATTACAATATATCTAAAATATTCTCAAATTAGTGAAGATGTAATCTTAAAGTCAAACCTTAATTCCTATAAATATAGATGGTTCAATATCTTTCTTGTTCTATTAAGTCAAGGGTAGTTAAATAATAGATACAAAACAAGAATAAATAAATATTAATTAATTAATTAATTATAACATGGGAAAATGCACCAAGTTTTGGTGCCAAAAAGATGACAGACAACTCCAACTTTTAAAATTCTAAAAGTGTGCACTCACACACACTATAGCGCACATGTTCTTGGGCTTGGGATCCATAACTCTTAGGTTTGTGAAGCCCAAGCCAAAGCATGTGTGCGTTATAGCGTATGGAGCCCAAGCCCAAGTGTGTGTGTGCTATAGCACATGCATACTTTTAGAACCTAAAACTTTTTGTATATGGGCTACAAACCTGCAACCCATTCCATTTGATTTTATTTCTTTTTGTTGTTGCCTTCTTTCTCCTCAAAAACATGCACATGGTTTGTAGAAGTTGAATAATTTTCTCACTCTTCCTCAAAATGCCTCCTCATCATTGGAGATTAAGATTGGGATCATGTAGTATGTTTTCTACTCTTGTTTTTGCATTGTTTTGTATGTTTTTGTATTGTTTTGTATGCTTTTTTAGTTTTTTTTCAAATTTATTTATTTATTTAAAATGCAATTGGTTTCTTATCAGGAAATGTGAATAATCAACCACCACATCCCCAGCCTGATCAACAAAATCAAAATGAAAACCCTCCACAAGATCAAAATGAACTTCCTCAACCTCCACCAATTCAAAGACCTCTTGGCACCTAAGACAATATAATGAATAAAATAGAAAGAGGGAAAAATGAATTAGAAGCAATCATTGGGAGGTTAAAATCTTGTGGGAATACTATTCCTATGAGAGCACAATTAACATCCTCTCTTGAGTCCATTATGAGCCATATAGATTTTGTTAGTGGTCATTTGGATATTTGGCATGTTAAGAGAGAAGAAAAAAGAAGATATTATGCAAATAAATTATCCTATAGAGATGTAAGAAAAATATAAATAGAAAAAGGTAGCATATGTGCATTGTTTAAAAAACCTAGAGTAGAAGGCACTGTTAAACATACAACTAAAAGGTTCCCCATCCATTGGTGCAGACATGATGATATTAGAAATATCTTCTAGGATAGATGGTGGATGGTCTTTGATGCCCCTCCCTACAATAATTACAAGGTTCCAATGCATCTCTTAAAGAAATTGTATTGTGAATTTTTCTTTGGGGGAGATCCCCAATTATTTTGATATGTTATATTCTCAGGGTAGAGGTGGGGGGTCATTGTTTGAGAGATCGAGGGCACTTTGTGACCATAATGTAAATAGGGTGCCTATTGTCAAGCCATAGGGTCAGGATGTGATTATTCCTTCAATAGTGAAGGAACATGTAGAGACCAGTACTTTAGGGAGTATCAATGATTTGACATAGATCTACATTCATTGTGACAATCCATTAGTTGAGGAGGAGCCTTCTTTGTGTTGTGGTAACATGTGCACATCATGTGGATCCTTATGCACATTTGGTAGTCATCTTGGAGACATTATGGATGATGGGCTAGTCACTGATGAGTTCCTGAGTGAAAAATTTGGCATTGACACACAGGTAAATTACAATTATAATAAACTAATTTGATCACATTTCATATGTAAAGTGAATAACTAATTAATTAGCATGTCTTGACATTGTGCAAAATTCAGGGAAAGAGTGTTGATGACCCTAGTACAAATTCCCTAGCCCCATTTTACGTCCCATCAACGAGTCAAGAGGTATGTATTGATTTAGTCATTTAAATTAATACATATATTTATTAGGTAATCATATGAAGGATTGAAAAAATAAATGTATCCATGTGCATCAGTTCTCTACTGGACCATCGACATGTTCACAAGGGACTCTGAGCCTAAGCACATTATGAGCTTCATAGAGGTACATTTATTTCATGTTAATTTGATTCATTTGATTATATTTGTTTCATATTTCATATTACATGCAAATTTTATTATATGAATTGCAGTTGTTGGCATCCGAGACTCCTCATCTTCGTTAGTCCATTGATTGTGGAATTGTTGCCGCAATGGCTAGTTCAGAGCCATTGACCGAGGTGTGAAAGATTTTTCATAGTTTTAGTTGTTATTTATAATAGTTAGTATTGAAATTTTAATGGTATTTATAAGTATGATTGAGTGATCATATTGATTGAATTATTTTAGGGCCTTGTTACTCATGATCCTTCACAAGCCTTTGAGGTGGATGTACAGAATGACTATTTGATGGCAGTAAGAAAATAATTAATTTCATATATTTGATTTCAATGTATAATAATTATTTATTCATATCTACTTTTTTTGTAGAAACTCTAGTTAGAGAGGAGCCTAAACAAGAGGACGAGCGAGCATGTGAGGAAGACCCCATCATCCCCATCATCTCCCTTCACACAACGACTGAAGACCTCTAGGGATTTTTTTCCTTCCCATCATGGGAAGGATAAGATATAGGTATAGACACACATGTATATGCATTAGAGGACATTTATCTTGGATTTTATGTTAGTGGACATATTCGACATAAATTTGATATATATATGTGACATTTTATATTTGATGTATGACATATATTTGATGCATGCCATTATTAGACTTATGACATTATTGTTTATCATAATATATGATATGTTTGTTCATGTATGATATTATTGGTTATCATAATATATTATATGTTTGTTCATGCATGACATTATTGGTTGTCATAATATATTATATGTTTGTTCATGTATGACATTATTAGATATCATAATATATTATATATTTGTTCATGTATGACATTATTGGTTATCATAATATATTATATGTTTGTTCATTTATGACATTATTTGTTATCATAATATATATCTTGTTTTTCTTATTTATGTTGTAAGTACATTTCATGTATTTCATTTTAATGTAATTTGCATACAAAATGATGCAAAGTGCTCACACCAAAAGCTAGTAGATTCCCAACAAGAACACTTTTAAGGCAAACTACATTTCTTAACTTCCTAATTGTCTTCAAAGACTCTTTCCAACTTGGTTGCAACACTGAACAAACTTCTACCTAACTTCACAAAACTACTTGATCAGTTTCCCTATTCAAGACTTGGGAAGCAATAAGGGGAAAATGAGCAAATTTGAGAAATGGATCATAATCAACTTCTTACTTCAAACTAACACCTTAGACACTTCAAGGAACACCTAATAACTATCTCAAAAACTTCAATATGTCATCTATTCCATTCTTCCAAGAGATTCTTCAACATCCTTTAAGTGAAAACAATCTTCCAACATCATATGACTATATTTTCTTTGCAAGAGCATGTAATTTGTAGATTTTCAACCAACTCTTCACAAAGGGAAGTGATTATGTTTCAAACCCATGAAATGGCCATGAAGACAACCTAGAAGATCTAGGTTAACATCTTCCACTAACTCCAATTAGTGATAGCATGCAGATAAAGTGGTGTTTCATTCTAACAAAGTATGGGTTTTTTGTTCTAAGACAAGTAGTAATAATATTTGACAATAACTCAATGATCCCATAAACAAGTTTAACATCAGCAATGATTCCTTGCCATATTAAAAGAAATTAATAATCACCAACACCTTATGCCTCCTCTAATATAATAGAATTTATTTTCATCATTCAAAATCTATTCCAACTAATTACCAATTGGTTTGATTGGTTAAAAGGTTAATTTCAATGTTTTCCAAAAAATTGCTAAAATTGCCAAAAGGTTGTCAACAACTTTTATTGCAAAATGCAATTTTGAACTAAATCTTCCTAGAGCTTAACCAAGTGGTTTTTAGTAACACATAGGACCTATATAAGGTGTAATGAATCTCAAAACACTTCTTGGGTCAACTTATTAACAAAAACAAAAAAGCAAAAATCCTTAGGACTAAGGCAACTTGGGTTTATAGGTGACCTCAAGTTCCTTGACCTTACAAACAAGGATTTCCTTATTACCATAAAAAAATAACATGTTCAAAATGAGGTGTATGATCACCTTTTTACCTTCTATCAAAAGTCTCCATCATTGGATGAGATGACATATCAAGTTTCCACCTAGGTGCCCTACACCACAAGTTTTAGAACCACCCGAGATGGGGTTGCAAAATCAAAATGGAATCCAATCTCCAAAAAAAGAGAGGTTATTTTAGATGTCAAAAACTTGATCTTGTAACACTCAAAAATTCATCCATACCTCACATGATACGAGCTCTAAAATATGCCCCATCAAATATCATTGCCCTTTGGCATTTAATGACTCTTAGGGTTAATTTGGTTTGGCATGCCTGAGAATTTTTGAGTAGTCAACAGGATGGGATGATCTTGGAACTAGGGTTTATTCAGCCATCTAGAGCTAATAGAATAGATAGTTTGATCTCAAGATGAATAGTTAGAGAGATTCTCCAGTTTGTGACTTTGTACTGGCCAACACTACAAGTTTCAGCATCACCGAAGATGAGGTCACAAAATCAAAAAAAAATCTAATCTCCAAAAAGTGAGAAAGGTTATTATAGGTGTCAAAAACATGATCCTATAACACCTAGAATTTCATCCATACCTCACATGAGCTCCAAGATATGCCCCATCAAAGAGTGCTGCCCTCTAGCATTTAATGACTCTTAGGGCCAATTTGGTTTGGCGTGACTAAGAATGTTTGAGCTATCAATGGGACAAGATAAGATTGGAACTAGGGTTTACTGAACTACCTAGTGCTAATAGAATAGACAATTTGATCCCACGATGAATGATTGGAGAGATTCACTAGTTGGTGACTTTGTACTAGCCAACACTACAAGTTTCAACATCACCAAGATGGGGCCACAAAATGAAAATAGAATCCAATCTCCAAAAAGAGAGAGACGTTATTGTAGCTATCAGAAACATGATCATGTAGCACCCAAAATTGCATCCATACCTTGCATGAGCTCCAAGGTATGCCCCATCATAGATCACTACCATATTGCATTTAATGAATCTTAGGGTCAATTAGGTTTGGCATGCCCAAGAACATTTGAGCAGTCAACAAGATGAGATGAGATTGGAACTAGGGTTTACCCAATAACTTGGAGCTAATGGAAAAGACATTTTGATCCCATGATAAACAATTGGAGAGATTCACTAGTTGCTGACTTTGTACTAGCCAACACTATAAGTTTTAACATCACCCAAGATGGGGCCGCAAACTCAAAATAGAATCCAATCTCCAAGAAGAGAGAGAGGTTATTGTAGCTATCGACAACATGATCTTGTAGCACCCAAAATTGCATCCATACCTCGCACGAGCCCCAAGGTATGCCCCATCATAGATCACTACCCTATTGCATTTAATGACTCTTAGGGTCAATTTGGTTTGGCATGCTTGAGAACGTTCAATCAATCAAGAGGATAGGATGAGCTTAGAATTAGGGTTTACTCAACCACCTAGAGCTAAAGGAATAGATAGTTTGATTCCACAATGAATGGTTGGAGAGATTCACTAGTTGGAGACTTTGTACTGGCCAACACTACAAGTTTCAAAATCACCCAAGATGGGGCCACAAAATCAAAATGAAATCAATTCTCTGAAAAGAAAGAGAGTTTATTGTCCGTGTCAACAATACAATCTTGTAGCACCTAGAATTGCATCCATACCTTACATGAGCTCTAAGATATGCCCCGTCAAATATTGTTTCTCTATGGCATTTAATGACTCTTAGGGTCAATTTGGTTTGGTATGCTTGAGAATGTTTGAGCAATAAATGGAATAGGATGAGCTTGGAACTAGGGTTTAGCTTATTACCCAAAGTTAATGGAATAGATAGCTTGATCCCACGATAAATGGTTGGAGAGATTCACCAGTTGGTGACTTTGTACCGGCCAACACTACAAGTTTTAGCATCACCTGAGATGGGGCCACAAAATCAAAATGGAATCCAATCTCCAAAGAGAGAGAGAGGTAATTATAGGAGTCAGCAACATGATCCTGTAGCACCTAGAATTGCATCCATACCTCACACAAGCTCTGAGATATGCGTCATCAAATATTGTTTCCCTATGGCATTTAATGACTCTTAGGGTCAATTTGGTTTGGTGCGATTGAGAATGTTCATGTGGTCAATAAGAAAGGATGAGCTTAGAACTAGGGTTTACCTAGCCACTAGACCTAACATAATAGACAATTTGATCCTATGACAAATGGTTGGAGAGATTCAGTAGTTGGCAAATTTGTACTGGCCAACACTACAAGTTTTAGCATCACCAAGATGGGCCGCACAATCAAAATGGAATCCAATCTCATAAAATTGGGAGAGGTTATTGTAGGTGTCAGAAAGATGATCCTATAGCACCTAGAATTTGATCTATACCTTACATGAGCTTTGAGATATTCCCCATCAAAGATTATTTCCCTATGGTATTTAATGACTCTTAGGGTCAACTTGGTTTGGCATTCCTGAGAACATTCAAGTAGTCAATGGGATAGGACAAGCTTTGAACTAGGGTTTACCTGGCCACTCAAAGCTAATGGAATAGACAGTTCAATCCCACGATGAATGATGAGAAAGATATGAGCAAGATATGTATGCCTAGGCCACTTTGTGCAAGATATGATCAAAAGTTATTTAGCAAAAATTGGGTCTTTTAGATTTTTTTGTTCAAGATAGCCTAGGGTTAGGTGTTTTTAGTTGTTGTTTAATAATTTGGAACCTTTTCCAAGTCCTAGAAGTGAAATCTAGCGAACTCTATAAAAGTTGCACTTTTAGTGCAAAATTGCAAATGTTGCTAAACAATGCAACTTGGTTGGAAAGGAGTGTGAAATTTGATTGGAAACCTTCCAACCTTCCAAAATATGTTTCTCGTGCTCATATACCTAAGCATGTGTAGTTAGAACTTACCAAACCTCCATTCGGGCCCATGGGCTTCCAAATATTAACAACTAGAAAGTCTTTATTTATAAATGAAGTGCAAAGGAGGTTGAGTTGGTTTAGTTCTATAAATGAGGGAATAATGTTGGTGTAATGTTAGAATTTAATATCTAAATACTCTATGCTTCAAAAATATATTGGAATAGAAAGAAATGGAAAACCCTACATATGGTGGATAAAATATATTGTTATCAGTTGATCTCACAAGCCCAAATTTATCTTGTAGCCTATGAATTTTTATTTGGTGAATTATGTGACTTTTCTTTTAAATTCCTTTTAGTCTCTATTGTTTTCTAATATTCAAGAATTGGTGGTGTTTAAGATTACTCTGCAATAAATTGTTAGATTATATGGGTTGTGTTATCCTAGGTTGACTCCCTTGACTAGACCAACTTCATATTCATAGAAAATCTCTTTCATCATGAAAATATTGTTGAAAATTTTTATCCATAATTTGATTTCTTGGAGCACTCGAAGAAAAGTGTATCTAGAATGGTTCTTCTCTTTATTTAATACGTAGTAAGTTTTTGGACATGATTAGATATTTTCTAAATGAACATCAAATGTGTAATGCCCCATCAAGGGATCCAAAGAATTAACCTAAAATTTCACTAAGTTTAGTAGCATTTTTTTTTTCATGAAAGTAAACATCACATATAACTTATGCACAATAACGGATGCAATAGCAATGTCCATCTGAATGTAAACATAACATAAATAACAGATTATATTCTTTAAGATCCCTTAATGTTGAATTACATACATGAATCCATCTAGTAAAACATCCTCATGAAATAATAATGATAAGTCCAATGTTTACACATTACATTACAAATGCTCATTCATCCACTGTACATGTCACAGGGTATGACAAGCTCAAAAATATACATACATAGAATAAGGTACATTATCCTATTCTAATCCATGATACAACATCATAGAGAACATATAAATCCATCACAAAGATCAAAAATAATAAACTAAGTGCAAAGTTCCTCCCAATCGTCAATAGCATCATTAGACCATCGTGGATCCTAGCCATCCCTCCGTGCGTAACATTCCAAATTACCGAAGAGATCATCGATATTACATAGTAGGAATGTCACTCCTAATAAATACAACATCATATGAAGAAGTAATCAAACATGAAAATAAAATCATAAGATAACATCATCTAACATATGCTAATCATCAATGAAAAAGGATACATATCCACATCATGAAGGATGCATCAGCCATGATGTCTCAATAAGTCTCAAAATGATAAGAGTGGAAAATACACTACCACCCGATCGTGTGGTACCTAAGTGGTCCACTCCCACCGTGCTAAGGAGGTAATCTCAAGTCCCAAAAAGACTATCAAAATCACATAGCACATATCTCTATAAGTCCAGGAATCCTAAAAGTATACTAACTCAAAGGTTCCAAACACAAAATCTGACATCTAATCCCAGAGGCACATAATGACATGTAGGAACCTACCATGCAAGCAGAAAAGTGTCATCACAATTATCACATACAAGTTACCCTGGCAGTTAGCTAAACTCCACGAGTCCATATTGATTTCATGCAGCCACTAGTATCCTCTCATACTGATGAGGCATACTACAGAATGCAAGGTCGCAACCATGCATCTCACTACTCCCATCCTAACCTGTACAAGCACTCAAGGCATGGGCGAGAACAAAACTCTTATCTTTTTAGGTTCATTCTGTTAGTATTAGGTGTGAATGTTATCACTTATTAATCGAACTTACAATGAGTTACCCTGGCAGCCTCTTAGGGCCCTGGCCCCCATTACAAGCCACTTCTCGTCACTACATGCAGATATCCTACCCTAATGCTCATGGAATCATAAATCACAAAATCACATTAGATAATCCATAAAATCATCAAATATGCATAAAAGCATCAAATCTCCATGAGCAAAAATCCATAGAAAATCATGAACACAACAACTCTCTATTGGCAACTGAAGTATCATTGATAATCAAATATCCAATGGTTCTCAATAACCGAAATATATATCTCAATCATACTAATTGAAGACTCCAAAAATGGTTGAGTCAAACATGTCACATCATGACATCATCAAAAATAAATCCACATTTTAGTCCCATCATGGCGATTAGAAAAATAACCAAGGATAACTGATCGATGACCAAAAATAATGGTTAAGTCAAGTGTCTCATACATAAGAATCTCAACTATAACAATCAGTAATCACAACCAATACATAGAGCATTCCATCACATAACCATGGTTGGGTTTATAAAAATCGAGATTAAAATATCATCATGTCACCACAATCACATAACCCCCAAGCCTCAGGTAGATGTCCTATACTGGTCAACACTAGTCAACCCAAAACCCAAAACAATAGCATAAAGAATACACAATGCAAACAAATGTTTTGGTTTTACCAAGTTTACAACTTGAATTTAAATGTAGAGATCTCAGTTTAAGTTTCCAAGTTTGAAGAATGAATGGAGGAACACATATATTGTTTTTGGATAAATAAAAGTTTTCCTTAATAGAACAAAAAATCCATTTTCCAATTAATAACATTTGTTTGATACATCCCCCACCAAACTATCAATTCCTTATTTAATAATTTAAAACAATTAAATTATTAAATAGTTGAAAATTATGAAAGAGTCACCTTTATGAAAATAAACCATCAATATAAGTCATTATCAAATAATAACTTAAATAACATATATATATATATATATATACATTTTCATAAAATTGAATTAACAATTTTTGATTGACTTAATATTACATAGTAATGAGAAATCGACTGTATATAAATGTTTTAACATAAACGTTATTTTTTTTTTTGCATAACATAAACATCAATTAAAAATCCCCCCAACTCTTGCTGCGGTACACAGTACCTGCGGTCGCAGGCACTGTGCTGACAGTGGGTACGTAGTACCCTGTCGCCGCAGACCTGCGACGACAGGTCTCTGCCTTCCATCGGTGCGGGATAGGAAACGTGCCCACGGCATATAATATATAAACTTTGTTCCATGCGATATGAATCGTGATACGAATTAATAAATTTCCCACTGCGATTTTATTAATCTCTCAATTCGATGCATTATATATAAATATACATAGGTATATATATATATATATATGTATGTATGTATGTATATGTATATATATATATATATTCAAATTTTATAATTGATCCATAATAAATGTATACATATGCATATATATATATATATATATATATATATATATATATATGTATATGTATGCAGATCTAAATATAATCATGTATGTTTTTTTTTTTCTGTTTCCACAAAGATTATATCTACAATTAAGAATAAGATATTTGCATTATAGAATGAATGTAAAATTCTCCAATTAAATTAATCTACCCACATTGAGAATGCATATAAATATGAAACTTCTCAGAAGACATATGGAAGACATGAAGAAGTCAGGGAATGCGTGATGCAAAAATAGCATAAGTAAAATCACAAGAATCTACCCGGATTCTGATGCTAAATCGCTCTTCCTTAGAAAATCCACAGAGCAAGCTCCTCCCTTCTTCAAAATTCTCGAGTCCTCCAATGCTCCAATTTCTCTCCAAATGCTATGTCTAAGCTTCTATGAATGCCTGAATTTAAAGAGCTTTCAGGAAACATCTAGAATGCTTCTAGAAATAGTTGGAAGGTGTCACCAACTAAGCATGGGTCTTTTCCAACCTTCAAGATGAACCATAGGGTTGTAGACACCATGTGCTTAATTGATGCACAAACCCCCGTGTTGTTGACACATGAGAAATAGAGAAGTGCGTTAATTCCCATGCAAGCTTATAACTCCAATTCACTTTTTATATAATTTTTATTTAAATATTTATAACTTTCATTTTAACTTTATAAATTTTATTATTATTATTTATTTATTACTTTATTATTATTTTATTATTATTATTAATTTTAATTTCTAATTTTCTTTTATTTAATTCATTTTTTCTCAATTAGTTCCATTCAATTAATTATAATCAAAATATCAAATAACATGATATTTTATATTAATTTTCTCAAATAATTAATTAATTAATTAAATCCATTTATTAAGACTTAATTAATAGAAAATTCACCATAGACCTCCAAGATAAAATATGAAAACCCATCATAGAGCAAATCACTCAAAATCAGTCTAAAGGGTTAAAAATCACGAATCATGTCATCCGACACATTCGGTGGGTAAAATATCTAGATACTTGTCCTACCTCACTAGGACAATTGGTTTAAAGGTTTGGGATTTGGACTTGAGAATTTATCTCCCTCCTCTTATCATTGAGATAGTATAATATGGTACGCTCATCCTGGCAATTCAGGGAAGTTGATACCCGGTACCTGCAACCTGCAGAAAAACCATGCATGTACATATAATATATATATAATGCTAAGCTAAATAGACAATGGCAGGAAGTGGTGCATCGTGTAGATCTCGACTAAGCAGGTGACTACGACTCCCTTCCTTAACCACATTAGAAACGTCATACAATAAGAAAACACGCACACCATACACATGCAAGTATGGGGTAAGTATCCATAATAAAACACATAAGATAATAAACCATCCACTAATCATCAACAATAGCTGAAAATGATATAATGATCATCATGTATGCATGAAATGTAAAATCTAAATGATCTCATCATATAACCAATGAATCCATAACATAATGTCTAATAGTGTCAAAACAATACCACTAATCCATCAATCATAAAACTAGTCTACCATAACAATGTCTAGAAAAGATGTGAACGAGGGTAGGCACTACAAAATGTATTTAGAAATCAATACACAACAATATTTCATTTAAAATATGTACCAAGATTATTGAGGAAAATAATATAAATTTTACTATATTTTAAAGATCTTTGATTTGAGCATTGTAACAACTATAAGTTTGAAGCCTTAAATATACTTTTTATTGTCAACAAATAATAAACAACTAGCTACCCCTTCACATGAAAGAGAAATAACAAAAATAACTGTTTAATTTCATTCTCATGTTAAGGTCTTAACTAACAACTAAAAATTAACTATTCTGTGATAGCGAGAAAAATAGATCAAATAGATTAGCTAAAATATATTACCTATGATATATTTAAGATAATGCAACTAGAAGATACATAGTTAAAACTGAAATACAATACAATTAGAAAAGGAGGAAATTGAAAGACAAGCAAGGTTTAGATCACACCATGCCAAGCAAAGTAGAATTTGATATGTTTTGTGCAAGTCTTGGCATTTGGTAGAGAGGAGAAGCATTGATAGAGGCTTAACCTCCCAACCATGGACCAAGTGTAATCCACACTCATTCTCAACTGAGAATGGCCCTACCCTGCATGGGATACCACATGTATACACCATCTTGTCTTATCACTTGAGCATCCTAGTGTTAGATTTGTCAACTAAATAGTTAGATATACTACAAAATGCTCCTTATAAACTATCTATGCAATTATGAGTTATCTTGACCTCTAGTGATCATAGCAATATCATTCACCACTAAACATACCCTAGCCAGGGATTTCCAAGAATGGTATGTGTCATATCACCCACCACTCAACTTGACGAAGAAGAAAATACCCCAATTCCCACCATGAACTGACTAAATTACTAATTTTGACTTGTAAAATTATGATACATCTTTCTAATTTATGCATGTTATTCATTATGTCCAATTTACATGGACTACACCACTCATCTTTGTCATTATTTTCTATCCTTGAAGATCTTTGGTGTAACTTTCCATCTTTCATTATGTTTTTAAAATAATATATTGCATCGTCCATTGCCTTGAAAGAGATTAATGAATGAGAGAAGGAATAAGAGTTATGGTTTCTATGTAGCTAGACACCTTTCAGCCATGGATAGGCTTCCACAATCTCAGAGACATATGAAGTTGATGCCTCTGTATTTGGAAGCCCGTAGAATATACACAAGATTCTTCTCATTATAATACATAAGCTATTAGAAAAGAAATATTATTTAGAAAAAGAGATCAAATATAAGCCCATAGGCTCCTTCCATGACTAGCTTAATAGTCCTACTTTAGTTTGAAATGGCTTGCATATATTATTATAGGGTTTGACTAGACCATCTTGAGAAAATTATGCACAATAGTCTACTATGTGATGAGCATGATTTAACATGGAAGATTTAGGGGAAATTTTCATAATAAGAAGGGTTGTGATGTGTTGGCATTAAGCTCAATTTCTCTATTAGTGACTCAAATTTAGTAAGAATTCAGTTACTACTGAGTTTCTCAGATGCTACCAAACTTCAAAATAAATGTATAGTTCATGCCAAGTATAGCAGTATCTACCGAGTTGTTCAGTACAAGTGATGGAAACTCTAGTGTTAATCGAGCTCCACAATGTCAACTAAGTTATATAGTGTTAACCATGTTCTCCAACATCTACCAAGCTCACAGTGTTAGTGATGTGAATCTAGTGTTGTCTGATGAGTGTCAACTAAGTGGTTCAATATATGTCAAGTTTCACAGTGTTCACCAAGTCACACAATGTTCACCAACTTCAAGATACTTGGAAGTAATCAGTATGAACTAAGCCTCTTTGACAGCCAAGTGTCAGACGATGTCAAATGTTGATAGTGGTTGACGAGTATCAAAACATCACCAATTTTGTCTTTAGAACCCGAGTTATAGTAGTTGGCTGACTTTGTAGATTTTGGTGAAACTTGTATTGTAGTCGACTTCAAAAAGTTATGATTTGGATTGGTATATGTGTAATGTATTGTATCATATCCAATAATGTATGTGAAGAGTATATGATGAGTAGAAGTGAAAATTAAGAAGGCTACAAGAAATATAAGGGACAAAAATTTATCTATCATAGTAAGGTGATCATTACAATTCAAGGAATCTCAACTAGCAAATCAAAGTTGCAGATCAAAGATCAACCACTGATTCATCCTAACAAGTGTATTAGTTAAATCCTTTAATAAGGTATACCTAATAGTCTTATGCTAAATCTCCTAACTAGTTTCATACTTCATTTTATGTTTTGTAAATGCTTTCATAAGGTGGACCTCACAGTCCTTATTGCTCCTAACATGGAAAATCATTAGATGTGATCAATTGTAAGCTTTAACTTTATACTATAGTACTAAAGCTTGTGTGTATCATCCCCAGCCAACTTTTACTTTCTATTTGGAAAGTTTCTAGGTTACCATATCTTGTGTCAAATTGCTATGAATGTTTATTTTCTTTCATTCTTTCATCCATGCAACTAAATCAGAATATTATATGAAGGATTATTTGATGAATTTAGATTAATTTTTATTGGTTCCTAATTCATCCCTCTCCTCTCAGTAACCTTTCCTACCTCATATTTTCAACAATTGGTATAAGAGCATTGTGGTTCTCACAAAAGAAGCTTAACATCTTGAGCAAAGATTGAAGGCAATAGAGGTATACAAAATAGATAAGGCTATTGATAATGAAAATTTGGATCTTGAATTGGCTATTGGGAAAATAAACAAAGCAAAGTAGTAACTCTTAATCATTGAAAGGAAGGAAAAATCTTATAGTATAAATGAATGACAATCTCTACACTAAAGAAATAATTGAAGACATATATCCTAAAAGAAACTTAGATAAAGCTAATGAAGCAATCAAAGACCTATTAGAAAAGAATTCCAATCTTCAAGAAGAAGTTAGAAAGCTGAAAAGAGAACAAGAAATTCAATCAATTAGGTTATGCGAAGTCATGGAGGAAAAAGACAAATCCAAAGAACAGATAGAAGAAAAGAACAATGAAATTCAACATCTATCCCTTCAACAAGCAGACTTCATTGATCAACTCACTAATGCAAATGAAGAACTCATGAATCTAAGATCAGAAAATGAAAGACTACAAAACGATTTAAATATTGAAAAGAAAACCATTGAAAGGATAATGAAATCTCAAGAAAGCATGAACAAATTGAAAGAACAAAGTTAGTACAGACACAAAGGCAAAGCTAGAATAGGATACACAGAAGAATGTGAATCATCCAAGTAAGGAGCTCAAAAGAGTCAAAGGCCTACTTGAAATCATTGTGGTAAGATAGGTCATACATAAAACAAATGTTGGAGTAATGGTAAAGAAAAATTCAATGGAAAATGCAACAACTACAATAAGCATGGTCATAAAGCAAGTGAATGCAAAGAGAGACCTAAGTTTGAAGGTAAATGTCACAATTGCAAGAAACAAGGACACAAATCTAAGCAATTGAACCCAACAGAACATATTGTAAAAGGAATATTTGGATAGAACTATAACACATGGTGTAGATGCCACTACTATGGTGAATTTGAGCACATTGGAGAAAATTGTGTGAAACATCACATGAGGAAAAGAAATACCACTAAAAGATGTTTCATTTGTACATAACTTGGACATCTTACCACAAACTATATGAACATAGGAAGAATTGAAGATGAAAAGAAAGACAAGGCTAACAATATCAGAAATTAGATGAAGTAGCAACAGATACCAAAATCTCCTGAGAATGCAAACCCAAGTCATGAAGTAGATGTCACTCAAGAGTTAGGTGACTCAAGCATTTCAAGTTGAATCCCTATGGGAATAACTAGAATTGAAATTTTGAAGAAGACATCGCTCATGAATTCCAACCAACAAGAAGAAGAGATCCATATTAACATTCAAGATGCACAAGGATTACCAAGTGGTTGAGGAAATTCAAGACCTTACCAAGCTAGCTTGGGTTGCAAGATCCTGTCAAGCAAGGTCAGGTAACACTAAATTATTGTATGTGGATACCAAGTTGTTGAAGACTCTACCAAGTCATAATGATTTTTTCAAGCTATGAATGTTTGCCAAACATTAAAGGCTGAAACCGAGTGGAAGACAACCTATCATTGAGCAAATAAATGTACCAAGCATTAATGGTGATTGTAAAGAGGAAATTTGTTAAAAGGGGAAAATTGAAGGCATTGTTTCACAATGAATTTCTAGAGCTATTAGTGTAGAAAATTTTTAGAACCCCTGAGTGAATTAAGCTTTTATTGTTGAAGGATTTTTGAATTTTTTAGAAATCCTACTAAGCATGGCATCTTCCAGTAGCAAAAATAAGAAAGCGTCTAAAATGTTGGTTCGAGGAGTTGATTGCAAGGCATGAAACTTCATTAAGTTTGGCGATTACAGAAGTGCTTGTCCTAGCTAATGCACAATCACAAATTTCATCCAAGGTATTGCTCATGCATGATGTTTGTTCATTTTATCACTATTCTATTCAAGAGCTAGGCACTCATGAGATGAATGAAGCATTGAACAAGTTATGTGTGAATGGAAATCTAAAACCTGAACATCAACATTTGGAAGCTAAGGTCTTGACACACATATCACATATGCCAAGAGACTTCCAGGTCAAATGGATAAGATATATTATGATCCATGTGCATAATGGTTACTTATGGTTGGAGCAACCTATTCAATTATCGAAGAAAATGATTCACAGAATCACTAGTCTTCTAATGCTAAACAAGGCCAAAATAACCAAAACCCTAGGTTGGGTTGAACTAGTGAAGAAAACTCATGCCAAGTGGGATGGCAAAGGAATGAAGATATGATTATGATTATGATTATAAAACCTGTAAAAAACCAGTTAGAATAAAAAAATGCACTAGAAAATGTCAAAAATTTGACCCAAGTGCTTAACATAGCGAACCTGCGAGTCTAAGCAGTGATCTCATTGGAGTTTGCCTCGTGGGGATGCATTCTCGTAGGTTGACCAAGCCGTGGGAATTCCAAAAAGATTGGTGAAAAATAAAAAAAATAAAAACCAGGGAGCTCATTTCAAACAGAGCGATCTCGCTGGTTTACAATCTTACAACGTTCCCGCAACGCAGGAATGACAATCCTGTGAATGACAAGGTTTTACAATTTTAAGAAACAGTTTTAGAAATAGGAGTGTTCTCACAAGTGAAAATGACAATCCTACAGGAAGGAGGAGCATTCCCGCAAGCAGGAATGACAATCCCGCAGGAAGGAGCGTTCCCGCGAATGAGAATGACAGTCCTGCTGAGATATTGGTCAGCGGGGATGCAGAGAAGAATGTTAAGGTATGTGGTTGTTATTTGGTGTTAAACTGTGAACTTGCTGTCACGGGTTCATGTTCCCACCAGTGAAATAGCAGCATTCCTGCATCGCGGGATCATGTTCCTGGAGTCACAGGGATGAAAAAAAAAATGTTGACTGGGTCAAAACTGTTTATGTGGCCGGGAGCGCGATTTTGAAGGAGGAACCTGTGTACCTACAAAAATAATAGCAAACCTTTTGCAAGAACACACAAGAAAACCATGTTAGACTTGGTTAGTTTGTCATAACAAAAAAAAAAAAAAAAAACATGATTAGATAGACTCAAATGTGGGGTCCCACCGAGTGTGCCAAAATGTAGAACAAGATTTAGTGTGCAAAGAATATTAACATAAAAGTAAACATTCACAAACTAAAACTAAATTCACATATAAGTTTAGACAAAGAAAGCAAACAAGAAATGCAAATCTCAAAAGAGAAAACACTCCATGCTTCCTTGATTTTGTAGATGTGTCCTTTAATGTGGATGTATGCTCAATTGCTTGCCTAATTGCTTCAATGGTGGAGATGGGTAATGGCAAATTGGTAGCCTATGTGAGCTCTCAATTTGGTATTATAAGGTTAAGATTGATGAATTTAGTTCTCAAAATAGCATGGTAACTTTAGCTCAAGGATTGTGATAAGATGGCTTGGGAGGGGATTCAATTTATAGGCCAAGGGGTAGAGGGATGGATGGCTTAGATGCAAGGAGAGATGAAAGCTTAAGGAGGGCTAGGATGCACTCAAAGGAGAGCACATGGATTGTGCTTGTTTAGCACCAATGGGAAGGTGACACTTGTCACAAGGAGGATGAGTGTGAGAGGGTAGGATAAGGGGTTGGTTAAAGGCATGATGAGGGAGATTGAGTATGGAAGAGCGATGTAAGAGTCATGAGTGGGCTTGTAAGAGTCTTTTATGATTTGTAAGAGCACTCATGGCTTGGTGGTTGGGATATTTTGAGGGGAGACTTTGGTTTGGTTTAGGAAAGTCTTAAACTTGTTTAGGGAATGTGGCAACATTAGGGGGTGGATTGGGCTTGGGTTTAGGATTACATTAAGGATGTTAGAGATGTGCAAGTGGATGGCATTAATGAGGTTGGGTGAGTTAAAGGCTAAGCTTGGTTAGTATGGGTGGATGGGGTGGATTAGGGTAAATGGAGGATTAGGGATAAGTTAGGGGCTTTTAGATTTGAGAGATTTATTTATCAAATAAATTTATTTAATAAATGGAGATTTTGGAATTAGATAGGAGAATAGGATTTAATTGATAAATGATAGGTTATTTGATTTATCAATTAGGACTATAGATGATTAATTAAATTAATCAGCTAGGGGATGGCAAAGGATTAATTAAATAAGAATTTAATTAATGATGCCTTTAGAGATAGCTAAATTAGATTACCAAAGCGGTGTAATAAAATTTAGGTGTCTACATTTTAGAAATATTCTAAGATACAAAAACAAATTAAAAATGCTTTGAGTGAGTTTGCAGTTGTACTCACCCTCTTTAATCACCCATCAATTTAAGTATTGATTGCAATCTCAGCGCCATCTATGGGGATGGGTCCACCTAAGAGGGTGTTAAGTGCTCCACAAAGATCAAAATTCACTTACTTGTGTTTTTATTAGTTTTTCTAACTTAGAAAATTCCTTGAATGCACATTAGGCTCACTAACACTTCAGTTGGGCATTAAAATTTGAACAAATCTTGACGTGGAGGGCCTCCAGGTGCATGCTTGAAATCAAGTTTCACACATCTTTGTTTTGAGCTTAAAACAAACTCACACTCAATCTTGAATGCCTTAAAGAAAACCAATTGAAACTTGACGTGGAGAGCCTCCGGGCGTGTGAGTTTGCTTTTTGTTGAACCTAACTCTTCTTCTTGCTTGCATTATTTGATCAATTTTACTTTTGTTGGTGCATTTAAAGTTGGAATTGAACATTTTAATCTTAAACATGAGTGCTTGCAAAGTCTAGATCAAAAAACTTAAGCATCAATTGGAAAAAGAACAAACATTTTTTTTAGCCAAAGATCATCCAAGTCTTCTCTCCCCTTGTCATCTTCGAGGCCATCTTGGGTACATAAGATTAGGATCCAAAATATTGTTTAAATTTTTAGGAGGCCTGCTTGGGGATTTAATCATCCCTTGGGATGACCTCAACTCCAGTGTTTCGGCAGAGTATAAGAATCAGGAGGTGAATCGAAAGACACCTCTCTTGTGATCAAGATTTTGTCACTCGGGCTAAGCCTCAAGGAACTTTATACCCTTGAGAAGTGAAAGAGGAGAAGTGGGTTACCACTCCTCTCGGCTGTGTGACATCTTTTTAGTTTCATTTACGAATTTGGGCCTCATGTACCTTGGGTATATCGAGGAATCCCTAGCTAAACGAACTGTTAACCTTGCAGACAACCATCTAGGATGTTAATGTGTTTGAAGTGATTGATCGAAATATTTGTAGAACATACACACTCCTTGGTGCAAGTATCACATTCTAAGAATCACAAACTTCTATCTGGTTGTTCCTATCTATTGCTTGATTTTTTTTATTTGTTAAATGAATGTTTTCCAAACTTGGTCAATCCTAGCTTAGGGCACACTTAGCATAGTCATTGCCTATTTTAGAGTTGAACAGGTTGAAGAAAAACAACCAAAATCTCCCCAGAGCCGAGCAAATTCAAGAATTTATGTCAGAACAACCCAAACCCAAACAGCAGTTTTACAAAGTCAAACTTAAGCCATCTCAGGTATACCAAGAAATTTTAGCCAAGAGAAAGGAAATAACACCAAGTCCTTGAATTGCCAAACTCCACAAAGCAGAAGACAAAGCTGCTGACGAAGCCCTTCAAGAAGCCTAGTTAGATCACACTATCAAATTTAGCCAACATCCAGGAGTTAACCCTGCTTATGCCTTACCAACTAGGCATGATTTCTATGATTAGCCCCCTTTGTTTCTCCACATCTTCTTGCATAAGCTGCACTTTAGAGTCATCTTTGTAGGAAAGCCAACCATCTTTAGTCCTCCCCTTAAGAATTTTAGCTCATCCATCTCATTTAGAACCAAACCATCTAGCCAGCAATCCAAAAACATTCGCATCCAAGCCTTCAAAATTGTTGTCACATTGCCAGAACTTGCTTTTCCTACCATCTTTCAAACCACCAATCTCACCAAGGTTATCCCTTTGACAGAGCTTTGTCTAGAGTAATCTAGCTTTGTCACTTGTTATCCCTCATCACCTTGAGCTAAAGGTTGGGATCCACAAGTGGTCAATCTCATGTTCTTCCTAAAGGATCATCAGTCTATCCTTAAAGTTGACACAATCACCACCAAGCTTGCACATAGGAAAGAAGACCTTTCATACTTTGGCAACATATATTTGAAGTTAGGATCCCCAACCCAATCCTCCTTAGGTTTGTCATATAGCTTTGCCTTAACCTAGGAGATCATTTGCATAGAAAAGTCTTCCCCCTATGCATCTGTCAGCATTGTTGCATCTCATCCCTAGGAAACATTCTAGATCTTCATGCCACCCATCACTCACTTAGCCAAGAAGAAGAAGGAAACAATGGAGCCCTATCATTTGGACCAAACAACATCACTCCCCTTGAGCACTCAACCATCCTCTAGCCCAGAGAATGCTATACCATCACCTACTGAAATGCAGTATTGGTGAATGCCATTATAGACAAGAACAAAGAAACAATCATGACTAACTTTTGAAGGGACAATATAGGAGCCTTCAACTTTGGAAGACCTCCTCCATTATCAGATCCATCTCACCCATTGTTTTGGCAGCTACCACCACCCATAGGCTCTTATGATTCAAATTATCCTCAATATGTGCCAAAAAAAGAGCCTCGAGCCATTCCTTTTGATCCAACAGACCCAAACATACCATCCTCCACCTAAGTTGAAATCTCCATTCTGCAAGCCAACCCAACCACCACCACTCCATCCTTGGTTCATACCTCTCCACTCCAAACTATCTTTACCCAAAACACCTCACCATTCACTCCCTCCAAACTATCTTTACCCAAAACACCTCACCATTGACTCCCTTCACTATTGTTGCTACTGCTCCCCAACCCAGCCTTCCAAATCCACCCATCTCCCAAATCAGTGCTAGCATCTTTGGCCAACCTTAGCAATATACAATAGGAATTCAACCTATGGGGCCAAGTAATCAACCTTTCATCACCCCGAGCTTGTTCACCACAGCCCAAAGCATAATTCTATCATTTCCATTAGATCCTTGGAGCTCAGTGCCATCAACCACAAATCCACAAGCTACTACCCTCACTCCACAAAGCTATCAAACCCCATCAGTTCCATTCCCAAGCTTTCAATTCCCACCACCTCCACCACCAACTAATCCATTACCTCCTATTACCAACTACTTTTCAATGCCACTTCTAGGAGGTAATCCACCACCCCAGCCAACCACCAATTATTTATAGATACCATCCCAAATGGGGGCGCAACCCACATATTTTGGTCAAACTCCACAAGCTCCCCAATCCTTTCCCCAAGCTTCACAACCATCTTATACCTTACCTCCATAAAGAAATCCATTTATCCCATAGCTAGCCTATGTTCCTCAATCCCAAACTTAAATCCCATATCAATAGATAGCCTCGCAGCACATGCAGCAATATGTGTCACCTCCACCTCAGCAACCCGTCATCCACCATGTAGCTGCCCAAACAATGTACAATCCTTATTAGAAAATCCCTCACAACCATCCATATTCAGTGGCTCCATCTAGCACATACCTACCTCAAGGCACTCCTACATTGGGGGTGCCCCAGCCATCACCTATCAATTCAGAATGAGAACAAATGAAGATAGCTCTGAAAGCCATCCAAGAAGGGAATGATCTGAAGACATTCAAGTTTGAGACTGTGTGTCCTTATCCATTTGATAGAGCCATTACTATGACTCCATTCCCCAAGCATTTTGAGATACCTAAATTTAAAAAATTTAGAGGAAAAGGAGACCTAGTCACCCACATCAAAGAATTTTACATGCACTACCAAGAAGTGGCAAACAGTGACATCTTCCTCTTACGCCTCTTTCCCAAAAGCTTGGTCAGGCCAACTCTTGAATGGTTTTATAGAATTCCATATGGCACAATTAAAAACTTTGCTGAATTGTCTAAGGCATTTTTAGCCCAATATGCCCATCTTGTTGAAACAAAGTTATCAATAGTTGACCTTGTCCACACTAAGCAAAAAGGTGGAGAAAGCCTTGCCGAATACCTGCAAAGATGGAAAACCCTTACCATCCACATATCCTGCACCTTGATAGAGCACCATGTGGTAAAAATGTTTATTCATAATGCCCATCCCAGCTTGGCTCACCACATGACCATGAACTATTTGCAGACCTATAAAGATATCAAAGAGAAAGGAATGATCCTTGAGAAAGGACTCATTAAAGATGGTGTGGTCAAGATTTACAAGGAGGCCAACCAAAATCAATCACATTCCAATGACAAGTCTATGTATTGGAACAAAAACAAGAACATTGCAACAGATGGGGTTACTAATACAAGACATGTGAATATTGTTGGGCCTTCCCAAAATTAGCCCAACCCACCGTATCAACCAAACAACCAACAAGCTATCAACTACCAACAACAGAATCTCTAGAGCTATCAAAGCCACAATCCAAGACCCAACTTTCAAGGGTCTAGCAATCAAGCTAATGCCATCAATGTAGTTGTAGGGAAATAGCCCAAGTTGCAACCTGCACCTAGAAACTATACATCCCTTGGTGAGCCATTGGATATCATTTTTGAAAAATTGACTAAGGAAAACCTCATCAAATTTCCTCCTACCCAGCAAATTGATCCAAGCCAATCCAAAGCTGCATGGTACAAAGATAATGAGTACTACAAATTTCATAGGGTTAAAGGTCACACCACCCTCAGATGTATGAAACTAAAAGATATGTGCAGGACCTCATTGATTGAAAAGAAATCATAGTTGGAGCAAAAACCTCTCCCAATGCAAGCTTGCAAATCTATCAAAATGCATTTCCTCCTCACAATAACCAAAATCCTAGAAAAGTACCTATCCAAAACAAAAAAAACACCAACAACTGCCAGCCAAACCAACAACATGGGAAGAACAATGACCACACTTCATCCTATATAGACTATGGTAGCCTTATAGGTTGTATATCCAAGAAAGAGCCTTCTGTCAATGTTATCAATATCCGAAGACCAGACAATGAGTGTGCAGTCACCACTCGAAGAGCATGATTTAACATTGCAGGCCCACCAATTTCATTAGCACTATCAGCTCCATCAAAAAGCCAGTATAATATCTTGGAACACCTTGGGAACATACCAGCCCAAATCTCCATTTTAGACCTTCTCCGTACTAGTCTTGTGTACAAAGACATCCTTGATAGTGCTCTCACAGAATCCTGTGTCGCTTCAGATATCAACGCTACTGATTTTCATAATCTCGTTGGACACCTATCCTCCTCATGTGCCCTATCATTCAAACCAACCGACATACCCTTGGTCGAGCCAGATCACACCCTCCCACTTCGCATAGCCATCATGGTATCCAATTTTGCCTTAAAAAGAGTAATGATAGATAATGGATCAACCTTGAATATTTGCACCCTAAAATTCATAAAAAAAAGTTGGGTATACTGAGGCAGATATGATTCGGGAGGTTATTACCATCAAAGCTTATGACAACTTGGAAAGAACCATAGAAGGAACTATTTTGCTACCAATCAAGGTTGGGCCGGTCATCCAAGAGACATTTTGCCATGTTATTGATCTAAACCTATGATTTAACATCCTCCTTGATCGCCCATGGATTCATGCCATGAAAGCCGTTCCATCCACTTACCATCAGTGCATCAAATTTTTGCATCAGGGCACTGAGGTAACCATCCATGCCGATCCAGAACCCTTTGCTTACTACAATGCAGTTGAAGCTTCATATACAAACTATTACCTTGGAATTGATATCGGCATAGCCATGGCTAGTTCATCCCACACTTGTAATGACCCAGAAACCATCTTCGCCTCCACCCTATCTACCGTGAAGATCAATAACAAAGGCTATGGAGAGTATAGTCTATCAGATGCATTTGCTGTCAGAGCACTCCCACAAACAGTTTGGCCCAACAACCTTTGTATCCTCAAAAATCCCTCTTCATGAGGAGCTCACTCTAGATATTAACAATTGGTTACATAAGGATGCACCTCCAAGAAATCAAGCATGCCTTGATCACTTCAACCAAAAATATCCCCAAGAACATAAGCTCATCACTAACAAATGGAACTATCAAGGTGGTGGTCTAGGACCAGAAGAAAGAGACATGTAGTGCCCCATTAACGCACACAAGTGGGAATCAAAGTTAGGTCTTGGATTTGGCATACCCACAACCTGGGGCACCAATACAGATGGTCACACTTTTTTGAACATTCACTGTGACCTTTTAAAAATCGAAGACATTCTTGAGGAAGTTGAAAAGAGACCCTACGACGATATCCCAGACCAAATCTTCCTAGGAGACTCTGTTCTCCAAGAACTATCCATCCATTTCATTGACCTACCACTTGCCCATCCACAACTCATAGATTGGGACCAAAAAAGTGTCATACACATTGATGATTTCACATTAGAGGAAGTGCTTCTAAGATTTGTGGGAGCTAAAACACCTCACAAGAAAACAAAGCCAGATTTTGCCTATATCTATAAGCTAGATCCCAAGGGGTATTTTGGAGAAAATCCTCAACCTAGTTCCAATACACCCAAAACTGGAACTAAGGTGAATTCAAGACTATCCAAGGCAGCAAAGAGAACCCCTTAGCAAGAAAATCCAGAGCCACAAGTAGAACATGAGGATTTAGCATTGCCTCCTCAAGATAATTGACTAGAGGTGTCTTCTATTCTAATTGAGGATACTAGAGAAGTCAACATTGGTTCTTTAGAGATCCCCAGACTTGTTCACATTGTTGCATCCCTATCACAAGACCAAGCTAACCTCCTCTTTGAGGTCTTAAGAGAGAACATTGGCCGATTTGCATGGTCATATCAGGACATGCCAAGACTTGATCCAAAGCTTGTAGTTCATCATCTTGTAGTCGATCCAAAGATCAAGCCCGTCAGACAAAAGTTTAGAAAAATGCATCCCAAAGTGGTATTATTGGTCAAAGCTGAGTTAGAAAGAATGTTATGTACTAAGGTTATTCGACCTATCAACTACTCATAGTGGATCTCCAACATGGTCCTCGTTACTAAACCTTCAAGTGACATCAAAATCTACACTGATTTCAAAGATCTTAACAAAGCTTGTCCAAAAGATGATTTTCCCTTGCCCAATGTAGACATGATTGTAGATATTACAGCTGGACATGAAATTTTGTCCCTCATGGATGGATTTTCTGGGTATAATCAAATCAAGATTGCAGAAGAGGAACAGCATAAGACAAAATTCACTACCCCTTGGGGAACCTTTTGCTACAACATGGTGCCTTTTGGCCTAAAGAATGCAAGGGCTACCTATCAGAGAGCTATGACAACCATTTTTCATGATCTCATCCATAGCATTTTGGAGGATTATGTGGATGATATCTTGGTCAAATCTCATAACTTCATGGATCATCTTGCTGACCTGGAGAAAGTCTTTGATAGGTTAGCCAAATATCATCTCATGCTGAATCCAAAGAAGTGTGTCTTTGGGGTCACATCTGGCAAGCTTCTAGGCTTTATAGTTTCTAAATGAGGTATAGAGATCGACCCTAAGAAGGTCAAGGCTATCTTAGACATTCCTCCTCCCCAGAAACTGTGATAGCTTTGCTCTCTTCAAGGAAAGCTTCAATCCATTTGGCGCTTCATCTCCCAGCTTGCAGATAAGTGTACACCATTTGCACATTTACTGAAGAAAGATGAGAACTTCAAGTGGGATCCTTTATGTCAGCGCAGCTTCGATCAGCTCAAGCAGTATCTCACCAATCCCCTATATCTTGGTTCCACTAGTTCCTGGTCATCCCCTAATTTTGTACATATCAGCAATGCCTACTGCTCTAGGGGCACTTCTAGCATAGCTCGATGACTACAGCAGAGAAAGAACCATCTACTACATTAGTAGAACCCTAGTTGGTTATGAACTCAATTATACTCCTATGGAAAAAGATTGTTTGGCAGTTGTTTTCTCAACTCAAAAGCTTCGCCACTACATGCTAAGTCATACCATCCAACTAGTCTCGAAGATTGACCCTCTCAAGTATATGCTCTCCAAAACAACACTTACAGGCCGTTTGGCCAAATGGGTTATGCTCCTTAGTGAATTTGACATCCAGTATGTGGACAGAAAGGAAATCAAAGGGCAAGCTATAGTAGATCATCTAGCTGATGCGCCTCTAGTAGATACATATCCTACGATCACAAAATTTTTAGATGAGCATATCTACCTAATTGAAGAACAACCCCCATGAAAACTTTATTTTGATGGCTCATACACATCTCATGGATCAGGGGTAGGAATATTGTTGGTTACACCTTAGGGAGATTACATTCCAAAAGCCTTCAAGCTACAATTCCCTAGCACCAACAATATAGCAGAATATAAAGCTCTCGTAGTAGGATTAAAGATAGCTACAGAATGGAACATCACTGAGTTACAAATCTTTGGCAACTCTCAGCTCATCATCAAGCAAGTCCTAAATGAATATCAAACCAAAGATAAAAAGCTATTACCCTACAAAGAGCTAGTTGATCAGCTAACCTAGCATTTTACAAAGCTTCAGATTACACAAGTGCCTCAAATGCAAAACAAAGTAGTAGACGCTATGGCTACTATCGGCTTGCTCTTGGAAATTCCCCAAGTAGCTACACAGTATGAGTTTTTAGTCGAGTAGCTCCTCACACCGGCCTATGCGAATAAGGATTCAAATCATGTTTGTATCTTGGTTGGTCCCCAATCCCCTTAGTACCATGAGATTCATGCTTACCTTAACAATCGTATCATATCCCCTCACCTCACATGCACCCAATGCCAAAACCTCATCCAAAAATCATCCTGCTATGTTATCATAGCCAATACCCTTTATCGTTGAAGTTATCACGATACTCTCTCTTGATGTTTAAACCAAAACAAGGCCGCGATGGTGTTAAAAGAAGTACACTCCAGGCTTTGTGGTGCCCACACGAGTGGTATTGTCCTAGTGTGATAAATCCTTAGAGCAGGCTACTATTGGCCTACCATTGAAGAAGACTCCTATGAATTTGTCAGAAAGTGTCTCCCATGTCAGCAACATGCAAATCTTGTGCATGCTCCAGCACAGGATCTATAGCCTACTGCACCACCTTGGCCTTTCGCTTGTTGGGGCCTTGATCTACTTGGAACTATCACACCCCTCTCATTTGATGGACATAAATGGATAATAACTACTACAGACTATTTCACTAAGTGGGTGGAAGCAGTCCCCCTAGTCTCAGCTACAGGAGTTCAGGTCTCCAATTTCATCTTGTATCACATTGTTTTCCGCTTCGACATCCCATACACCATCTTCACTGACCATAGAGGTAACTTTGAAAATCCCAACATGGAAGAATTATGCACTTCCCTCCACATCCATCACCACTTTTCTAGCCCATATTTCCCACAACGTAACAGCCAGGCAGAGGCAACTAACAAAACCCTCCTCAAAATCCTAAAGAAAGTTGTCAATGATTTCGGCCGTGATTGGCACCTACAAATAAATCTAGCCCTATGGGCCTATCGAACCTCCTTTTGATCCATAGGTACAACTCCATACTCCCTAGTCTATGGTGCCAAAGTGGTACTACCCATAGAGGTTGAACTTCCCTCATTGTGCATATCTTTGCAAGGGAAATATCAGATGAAGAATATAGAGTAGCCAGACTCACCCAACTAGATCTCTTAGACGAGAAGCGACAACAAGCTTATGATCATCTCATAGTCTATCAAAATCATCTCAAAAGGAATTTCAACAAGAAGGTGCTTCCATGAAACTTTTAGCTAGGTGACATGGTCCTTAAAGAAAACATGAATGTCCAAGTAGATCGAGAAAAGAAGGGCAAGTTTGAACCTACATGGCTTGGTCCTTATGTTATCACTGCATCCTTTGGCTCCGGAGCCTATCAGCTATCTACACCGAAAGGAGAACTCTTGAATGATCCTACTAACATCATTCATCTCAAGAAGTTCTATGCTTGAAGATCTTTGGTATACCCCACTTTTGAAAAATACAAAAAAAAAATAGTAAAGAGAAATAAGCATCCATTGGTGAAAACTTGGCAATTCAAGCACCTTGGATAGGTACCTTGGTGAAAACTTGGTAATTTAGGTGCCTTGTGTACTAGGACTAATCCATTATCTATCACTATCCTATCCCTCACCCATTCCACCCACCATCTCCTAGAACACCTGCTTGTTCCCTTGGTGTTCCAACCAAATATCCAAAATCTAATGGAGCTTGTAAAAACCCCTTTACAGCTTGTAAATATTGTACCTTAACTTGTAAGTCTTGTACCAAAGCTTCTATTATACCTTATAAATCTTGTACCATACCGTGTATATCCAAATCTTGTACCATATTCTAGCTTGTAAATAATCTTGTATCCTAGCTTGTATCCTATCACATGCACACAAAGAACCCCATTTTCACTTAAGCTTTTCGCAAACCATCTACCTATCCACCTATCAACTATTATAGACATCCCACCCTTCACAAACATTTCCATCTCACAAAAACCAAAACATGAACAACCTTGTACATTTGTAACATATCTTGGTCTATTAGCTTGTACATCCTCTTTAGCTTAGTACCATTGTATCTATCTAGCGTTCGTGTCAGTTTGTCCTTGATCAACATCTTGCACACATCACACATCTTGGTTAGCTATTCCAATCCATCCTTTAGCTAGATCTCCTATCACCAAAGTGTTATCCTTCTTAGTTCAGCTTGCTAGACACATTACTCATCTAGATCCATCAGCATAGGTGCTCTCCAATAGATCCTTGCAGGATATAGCTTTCCTCATGTTTGATCTTGGTCCGTTAGTACCTCGTCCTACCCATCTCATTGGAAAATGGCTCTCTTTTGGATTTTCACTTTCTTTTGATTTGGAATCTTCCCTTTTGGGTCTTGAAGTATCTTTTCCAAGAAATCTTTTTGTCCCCTCCTCAAGGTTGCCATGATCTTCCATATCATGGTATATTGCGAATGGGACAATCTGAGCGTTAGGTCTTGATCATGTCTTTTTCTTATTTTCTTTTTTGCTTGTGGGTTACCCAGTGTCATTTCCATGCTACTTCCTCTAGGACTCATGTGTGATGCTGGGGAAATCCTTGCGTGTTTATTTTGAGTCTGTTTGTCAGTCCTCTAGGTGGTTGGTGAAAAGGCCTTGATGTTCTTGGTAACCTTGTCAATTAACCAATAGTCCTATAGAAAATCTAGTGCTCAACTAGATTGTGGTACTTCTCTTTGAAGTATCCCCCTTCTTAAAAAAGCTTCAATGGATTCCCTTCATCTCCATTATCCCCCATCCATATCTAGCATCTGTCGCTCCTCCCCCAACTTATGCATCAGTATCTATTTGAATCACTCCTCACCTTTAGCTTTAGGGATCCACAATCCTAGTCTTAGGGATCCACCAATCCAATCAATCCACCAAGCCTCATCTTTTGAGATCCACAATCTTAGTCCTAGGGATCTCTGAAACCCATCTTTCACCAATCTGACTCTTTGAAATCCTATTGCATCAGCTTTATCATCCATCTCCCTATCCTAGATTTCTTTTTTATAGCACTCTGCTCCTTCATCCCCCCCCCCCCCCCAATCCTGGAAAGTCTTAAGCTTGTGCATCTAATTTCCCTTTATCATTCTCCCTTAGTGAGAGTTTGAGCTAATTCAGTCCCTTCTCTTTGCCACTCTAAGTCTCCTTGCTTATCCCAGATTCTTGTATTTTTCAAGAAGCCATTGAGCCTCATTTTCTCTCTCCGCCACCTTCTTGAGTGGGCATCTCTAAGTCTAGTCTCTCCTCTTATTATCCAAGACTGGGGCAACCTTGTTGCTAAAAACATCTTCCTCGTGTCGTCTCCATTCGAACTTCTTTGAAATAGTGTTCTCTCAACACTATGTCAAAGAGGGGAAAAATGTAGACACCTAAATTTGATTACACCACTTTGGTAATCTAATTTAGCCATCTATAAAGGCATCATTAATTAAATTATTATTTAATTAATCCTTTGCCATCCCCTAGCTGATTAATTTAATTAATCAGCTATAGTCCTAATTGATAAATCAAATAACTTATCATTTATCAATTAAATCCTATTCTCCTATCTAATTCCAAAATCCCCATTTATTAAATAAATTTATTTCATAAATAAATCCCTCAAATCTAAAAGCCCTTAACTTATCCCTAATCCTCCATTTAGCCTAATCCACCCCATCCACCCATACTAACCAAGCTTAGCCTCTAACTCACCCAATCTCATTAATGTCATCCACTTGCACATCTCTAACATCCTTAATCTAATCCTAAACCCAAGCCTAATCCACTCCCTAATGTTGTCACATTCCCTAAACAAGTTTAAGACTTTCCTAAACCAAACCAAAGTCTCCTGTCAAAATATCCTAACCACCAAGCCATGAGTGCTCTTACAAATCATAAAAGACTCTTACAAGCCCACTCATTACTCTTACATCCCTCTTCCATACTCAATCTCCTCATCATGCCTTTAACCAACCCCTTATCCTACCCTCTCACACTCATCCTCCTTGTGACAAGTGTCACCTTCCCATTGGTGCTAAACAAGCACAATCTATGTGCTCTCATTTGAGTGCATCCTAGCCCTCCTTAAGCTTTCATCTCTCCTTGCATCTAAGCCATCCATCCCTCTACCCCTTGGCCTATAAATTTAATCCCCTCTCAAGCCATCTTATCACAATCCTTGAGCTAAAGTTACCATGCTATTTTGAGAACTAAAGTCATTAATCTTAACCTTATAATGCCAAATTGAGAGCTCACATAGGCTACCAATTTGCCATTACCCATCTCCACCATTGAAGCAATTGGACAAGAAATTGAGCATACATCCACATCAAATGACACATCTACAAAATCAAGGAAGCATGGAGTGTTTTCTCTTTTGAGGTTTGCATTTCTTGTTTGCTTTCTTTGTCTAAACTTATATGTGAATTTAGTTTTAGTTTGTGAATGTTTACTTTAATGTTAATGTTCTTTGCAGACTAAATCTTGTTCTACAGGGTTGAACTAGTGAAGCAAACTCATGCCAAGTGGGATGGCAAAGGAATGAAGATAAGTAGAATCACAGACATGGAACTAAAATTTGGAATTCATGTGATCGCTCATAAAATCTATAGCTCTAGTCATCTCAATAGTGCATCATGTGAGGCAGTTGATTTAGCTCTCAAAGTAGTGAAGAATAATGACATAGTGCAAGGGAAGAGTATCCCCAGAGGATATGTCTTAGCCCCTAGCTATACAACCACATAGTGGAAACACAACACCAAGAAACAATAATGCAAGATTTGATACCAAATTACAATAATATATTCATAAAATATAACTGATTACATGCAATGTGCTAGGCTATAAGGATTTCTTGGTTATGGCCAAATACAATAGCAATTACAAAAAAATCAATTTTGTAAGATCTAGTTCAAACCCTAGCTAGTCCAGATCCACACTCTAGTAGAAACCTCCAAGTGAGATCTCAACTTGTGCTCGTAAGCCCACCAAGTAATCTCCTTATTTTTCAACAATAAACCCTCATCCACATTAGCAATTTGTGAATCCACACCAGCTGCAACAAACTCCATATTAGCATCAATATGTAGATCTCCATCAACACATGCCAAAGTCACAATCCCAACAATCTCATTTCTCACAACAAGATTCTCTGTAATACACAACTCATCACCAATAGCAACCAAATCATCCATGACCAAGTGCTCTATAATTTCCATGTTAGATCCAACCAACCACTAATACATTAGGGGCCAATGTGTGATGCCAATGTGTTTTTTGGCTCTTTTTTTTCAAATATAGCCCGACAACATCGCAATTGCGACGTCAGGCAACTTAGGTGTCACAATTGTGATGATGTCAAGCTCTAATTCAAAAAAAAAAACATATATATGCGCCATACAATATATGCGTGCATTTCAAACATTTTTATTGTGTTATCTATGAGCAGCACACTCTAGTAGCCGAGCATACCTAGCTATCTGTGTTGTAACAAATGGGGGCTCGCATACTTACAAGGATTTTCAAAGGAATTTGCTTGAAGCGGCTGTACAAGTATGCATCCTAGGTAAGATGTGATTCAAGCCCTAATTCAGACTAGCTTATGGCTACCTCAGTTTCATTCGTAACCTAAACATCATCTGTCGACCATGGCAGGTGGGCTACAAGGAATCATCTCAGAAGTAAAAGCTATTCTTCAAAATCTAGTAGCAATTTAAAAAATTAAGGATTCAAATCTTTGTCTTCTCACCTATGGCCAATTAAAGTGTGTAAAGCCTCTGTCATGCATCTGAAAAAGGTTAGGTTGTTTAAATCTTTTGAAACTTGTGTTGAATTTTGCATATTTTTCACAGGTCAACAGATCAAATTGAGGATCTTGGCACCTTCAATCTCCTGCTTCTCTATATGGTGCGCTCGTATATAGATTAGATATATGAGGGCAAACCTCATAAACTATTTGGTTTCTCCCATAAACTATTTGTATTGCAAACCCATATTTAGCTCACCTTTCTACATATACCTCTTTCAGGACATCCTCTATAAAAAGAAAGATCAAATCAAACTACACTTCCAGAAAATACAAGGTATACTGCCCCATTCAATTTTAGTCAAATGAGCCTTGACCTAGGTAAAAAAAAAATTTCTATCTCAGCTCTCTTATATATCTCTTTCCAGTAATAAAAGACCCAACTCTAAAAAATATTGTACAAAGAAATCTAGTCAATATTGACCTAATAAGCCTTTACTGCATCAAAAATTGAGCTTTGATCCCCACCATGTCCCCAGACATAGCAAAAAAGTGTTCATTTTTCACAAAGTATGTCCTGACCCTAAAATGTTACAAGTTCTCTATTTGATGATAGTGAAAGTTGGATGTTAGGAGGTCACCATTAACACTTGTGCATACAAAGCAATAATTAAAAAATTAATTCCATTACACATGAATAAGGTGCAAAATACAGCTTCCATAACAGTTAAATGAACTTTATACAAGAAAAAGAATACGTACTTAGCCCCAATAGAATCCATTGTGTAGATAAATGGTTTTTTGTCATCCCCTAATCCAGCAATCACTGGTTGACAAAAGTATGGACCAAACCTAAGAAAAGAAACCAGAATTAGCTTTCCAAAATGAGTAACTCACTAAAAATATTTTAATTCACTTGCAATACAATCAAAACTAATCAGTTATGGGAAAATATAAAGAAGCAATATGGCACAACATTTAAGACACTTTTTCACATAAGATAGATAGCCCATATTCATAAAATTCCTATAAAATTTTCCAATAACGCTGTTAACACATAAATTTAGCTTTGATATTTAGATTCAGAGTACCAAAACCTATATTTCCATACATACATAATTGTGTGCACAGGCACACAATTGTACGTAGTAGTTCTCTATTAGGTAAGAAATGATTGGATGTAACTACAATATCCTCCCATGCAATATTTAAAAACTATCATGTTAAAAGTGTAATGGTGTCCCCTACTAATTTTTACCCAAAGTAAGAATTTCACAACAAACTTTGTATACAAATTGTTCTCTATAATTAAACATATGATAGCTGTTGAAACTTAAAGTAAATAAACAACTAAATTACTAACATTTCATATGTAGAAATAATTTATAGTTTTATTTAGAATAGCCAACCATATTAGGGTTTGAATAGGGTGCCCTAGAACATTTTCCACAACTAATCCCAAAGGCAGGATACATCACCCCTAGGCCCACAAGTGGCAAGAACACATCCACCCAACATGGTGTGGTCTACTTAAAAGGGGAACCCATCTCTACCCTCACTACTCATGTCTCCTTATTAAGCCATATATGATAAATTCCAACCTTTAGTTCACTTCTACAAGCAACCATTGTAGACATTGGAAAGGAAAGAACAATAGGCTACTCTGGAACTTTTTCCACAACAAAGCCCAAGGGCATGATACAATGCCCATTGGCTAATGAGTGGCAAGAATATGTCCATCCAACATGGGGTGGTCTATTTAAAAGTGGACCCTGTATCTGCCCTCCCCCCTTGTATTTCTTTGCTAACCTATACATGATTTTTTTGTAGTAGAATATCAAAATTTGATAAAGAGATAAAGAATCTAAGTTGTTTAGTATTTCACATCATTAACTATACCAAATTCATAAGATATTATAAGTTAGACTGCATCTTCATCATACATATCTTAATAATTGCTACAGCACATAATGCCTGTTGTATCCAGTACTGATCTAATCCAATTACTTAATTGTATCATTTGAGTTATTACTGAGTGATGATTTAAGTGATTGTTGATTAGATTATTGATGTGTGATGATGTAATAAATTCTGGTCTGATACTTTTTTAGTGATGATTGAATGAATGCTAATTTCATAGAGAGATGCTTAATTGCTGAATTATTTGTTTTTGTAGTCCCAAGATGAAGTTGTGATTGATGTGATTTGATGATTTTTTTTCTTGATCTTGCTGATTGATTGATGCTTGATTTCTTGAGGGATTAATGACTGATGGATGAATTAAGGATTTGTTTCAACAGAGCCATGCGTGATAATTGATAAGTCACCCTTCCAGGCTTGGAATGAATTATCCTTTGTGCTTTATTGGTATAAGGAATAAAGGATCACCACCTTTAATTAATTGAGTTACTATGTTTCAATTTTTCCTTTGAGAGTAATATATTATCCCCCAAATTGATCTCCCTTGCGTGTACTCTTCAAATGAAACATTCTCTTGTTTATACCTTGCATGTGAGCGAGAGTCGCACCTCTTCATCAAGTTTTCCCCCTTTGCAATGTGTAATTTCCTTTTCCTAGTTTGCCTTATAGTTCGCCCTAAATTCACAAATCCAAATTAGATAATAAAAAAATTATAGTCAAAGATATAACTCTAACCTAAAAATAAGATGAAATAAGCTTGTCTTGGAATGTACAATCAATTAGATAATAATAATATAATCATAATGTATGTAATACACCTGTTGTGAGATTTACACATCATTGCCACATTGCAAATGGAAACTACCCTATTTTTGCTTTAGCAGTGGAGGTAGTACTCTTAATTGGTCTTAGATGGTCTTGGTGGCAATTTCAAGGTCTCCAAGTTGAAAAGATGAGTTTGGGCAACTTTGGCCTACTAAGTAGTTGAGTTTGTCCAGGGTGTGAAGGTGTGACCAAGAGTTGGGCTAAACTAATCAAGGACATGGAATTGAAATCAAGGGATTTGTGATGAAATGAGTTAGAACCTTTCAAAAAATACTTGTTACAATGAGTGATAAGTGTTCCATTTATTCTCATGAGAGATGGATTCATGTTGAATCACTACTCATGAAACATGGGTCAATGAGTTTGACTCAAAATCACATAGTTAAATCCTGATAGCAATATCACAGATTTTAGAATGCCAAAAACTCTAAACCTTATAGTAGATAAGCTTGATGATGATGGTTGTAAGGTTTAGGCTGAAATTTATTTTAAAGTTCAATTTGGCATATGGTGGTTCTACTTGTCTTAATCTTTATTTTAAGTGTTCAAGTGAAATATAGAATTGGGTTTAGTGTTAGGGTTGAGATTTGATTTGGTGTAAGGTTTATATGTAATAAGGATGTATATTCATTATTGGGAAAAATAAATAAATAAAGATGTATATGTAATCATTTGATAAGATAATAATTAATATTGTAAATTATTTAAAATATTATTGATATATAGTTAGCGAAGTTTCAATACAAGATTTATGGTTAAAGTTCATATTGGTTAAGTTGTAAGTGTAGAGTTCAACATGGTTCAGCATTCAATTAGACTTGGTGGTGATATTAGGGTTCAATCTAGTTTATTGTTTCATTTGGTTTTCAAGTTTAATGGGGTTTAATGTTAGGTTCTTTATTTGGCAACAAGAGCCTACAACACAACTTCAGCTATTTACCATTAAAAAAATTCTTGATTTGGCATGGGATCAAACTTCAAAATGTTTTTTTTTGTTAGGGTTCAATTTTTATTTTATTGGGGTTAGGGTTGAGTTTCCTACTTTTCCACCAGGTGCATCTCAACCTCTTCAGTTATATCTTGTTGCACGGGAGTTTCAAAAATTTCAAGTCTTTTTTCACTAGAATCAACCTTAATAGAGTCATTATGGTTATATGAATGGATTCTTTGCCTTAGAACACTAACATCTTCAAAATCCCATAAGAAATCTATATGACCATTTCATTTCTTCAATATGCCCTATGGATGTCCCTATCTAACTATATATCTTTTAATTGCATATAATAACTAATTTATGTGCTTTTTCATGACTATGTTTGACTCATATAATTGTGATCTCTCTATCACTATGATGTTGTTTAATATGTCTTGCTAAAGCTTGTAAATTTTGTTCCTTTTGCCATGTCATGTAATATTTCTTGCCTTGTAGCTTATTTGTTTTGAAATTGTTGTTAGGCCTTGTAGCTTGTATAATTTGATTGTTGGAGAGCTTCTACAACTAAGCAAAAAGGTCGTTGCACGAGTTATAGCCGCATGCTTAGCCGGTATGAAAATTGTATATTTTTTTTATCTAATGTATATTTTAACTAGCCTTGTAGCTTATATGTTTTGAAATTGTTGTTAGGCCTTGTAGCTTGTATGATTTGATTGCTAGAGAGCTTCTACAACTAAGCAAGAAGGTCATTGCACGAGTTATATAGCCGTGCGCTCAGATATGAAAATTGCATATTTTTTAATCCAATGTATATTTTAACTAGAATTTTAGCTTATATGTTTTGAAATTGATATTAGGCCTTGTAGCTTGTACAATTTGATTGCTGGAGAGCTTCTACAACTAAGCAAGAAGGCCATTGCACGAGTTGTATAGCTGCGCGCTCGGGTATGAAAATTGCATATTTTTTAATCTAATGTATATTTTAACTAGACTTTTAGCTTATATGTTTTGAAATTGTTTTTAGGCCTTGTAGCTTGTATGATTTTATTACTGGAGAGCTTCTATAGCTAAGCAAGAAGGTTGTTGCACGAGTTATATAGCCGCGCGCTCAGCTATATAACACTGGAAACAATTTTTGTGACTGGTAACAATATTCACTTTGTTTTCACCAATCAGAATCATCCACAAATAGAATGACGCACTACATGATAAAAAAAATAAAAAAATGTTAGAAAATGATTGATTATGGTGTTCTTGTTCATGATGGCTGGAGCACACATTCTGGTCATTATTTCTGCTTTTTTGAGTCACTTAAACCTTTCAAAATTATTTTTATGCTGGGAACTCTAGGCTATAGTCTTAGAAAAGTATTTTATTCATTAATAATTCCTTCAATTTGGCTTGTAGGTGAAGTGCACACAATTTTCTTATTGCTCAAATAAATTTGATCCTTTCTTAGATTTGAGCCTAGAGATCATTCGAGCAGATTCCTTGTTGAAAGCATTATCCCATTACACGGCAGTGGAGCAGTTAGATGGGGGTGTGAAAAGATATCAATGTGAACGATGCGAAATAAAAGTGAAGGCTCTAGAACAACTAAAAATTGATAAAGCACCACATGTTCTTGCAATTCATCTCAAGCGCTTAAGCGTAGTTGGATCTGGAGGAAAAATTGACAAAAAAGTAGACTTTGGTTGTACATTGGATCTCAAACCATTTGTTAGCAGTTCACATGTAAGTAGCGCTTACAATATTATTTGCCAGTCGATCACATTTTCAATGGAATCTAATAATATAGTTTTTGTAATATCTACTAGTTTTATAATAAATTTTTCACATTTGAATGATATTCTAGTTTCTCTATCTATTGATCAATCATAGGTGGGCAATTTTAAGTACACTCTTTATGGTGTTTTTGTTCATGATGGCTAGAGCACACATTCTAGTCATTATTTTTGCTTTATTCATTCATCCACAGGCATTTGGCATGCTTTAGATGATAATCGGGTATACATTTGCTACAGTTGTGAAGACATGTTTAATTTTGTGGAGCAAGCTCATTATAATTTGTGTATAACAGATAGCACAAAAGAACTACAATTTTATGTAGAACCTTTTCTTTATATGGTAACACTAATTATACTAAAGTTGCTTAGACTGATTGAAGTTATTCTTATGACATTTTGTGCTCTAGGTCTATTCAGCCAGTGAGAAAAGTGTGCTTTCCTAGAAAGCTTACATGCTATTCTATATACGAGATAAGAAAACTAGCATTCAAACAGCAGGTGGGTCTGAATCTCAGTATAATGTCTCTAAACTAAAGAAGAGGGTGTCATTGAACATTAGACATCCAAAGGAAAACCACTTACAAGATTCATATGCCCCCCAAGTGACAGAAAACATGCATTCTTTCCAAACGACAACAATCTCTTTTAGTGTTGCAAGTGTAAACAAGATACCCCAATAGGTAGAAAATTTGTCAAATGTCAATTTCATTTCAAAAAGTCTAGAAAATAACACAAGTTCTAGCCATTCATGCAGTAAATTTAGGTCATTAGCAGATCATGATGCTACATTACAGATGTTACCTCCAAGAACCAATGGTATTCAAAAAAAAATGTCTTCTAGTCAAGTCATACCATAAGTAATGGATGCACATCGAATGGGTCTAGTAATAATGTTAAGAAGCAGGAATCTAAAATAAAGGGAACTAATTTTGTTGGTAATTTTAATATTATGGTTGTTAGACATTCTCGGAACTATGATGTGAGAAATGATAATGAGAACTATATTGGTAGAAATTTTGAAGCTTATTCAAAAATTAATGGTAACAGATCATGAGAATGTCAAACATTCTACAAATGGTTTGATAGGTATTTACTTGGCATCATGCTACTAAACTTCCAAAAAATGATTAAAATGGTAAACTTGTAGCTGGTGAGCATCTAGAGAATGGTAGTGTCCACAATTCTATAGATAATGAGAGTGAGGCTGCTAAGCTCCTATCCCTAGAAGATGGCTCCTTATTTCAGGTGCTTATTTTTTGTATTAATGTTGCAGTGTATATGTTTGTTTTTGAGAAAATTGCTTTTAGTCCTAATGAATCTTTATATGTTCCTTTTGGCAGGGAGGCAAAAATGGTACTTTGCTTTGTAAGGGAAGGGAAATGAATGGATCATGTGTAAAAGCTATGCATCCACATAGGTTGCAAAAATATAATCAAGAAACTAAATGTATTTCCAGCCAAAAGTACCACATTGCTAATGTTTGTGGCTGAAGCAGTAGGCTGAATATGCTTGTGGCGGGGTCGTTGTGGTGGTGATGGTAGTTGGTGTCACCGCCATAGTGGCCCTGTTACAATGCTTGCCATGGATGTCGCAATTGTGATGACCCTTTCATCGTAGCCATAGCGGCGCTATCACAATGCTAGTGACGTACGTCGCAATTGCAATATCTGCCCATGCATTGTGACGTGGCCACTATGGCAGTGATGCCAACTACCATCGCCAGATGCTCACCCCTATCACAATTTCCTATGGATGTCGTAATTGCGATGTTTAGGGAAAGTATTGGGACGACCACTGCCACAGTGACCCTGTCACCAGATGCCGTCACTTCTTCGTTGTAAACCTCATGGAAAACATCGCAAGCATTGTGACAGGATTCTTGCCATAGTAAAGTGGTTTCATAGTGACAAATGGGAGTCACAAGTGTGATGTTAGAGGATAGACATCATAATTTGTGACTAAAAACAATGACATCTATTATTGTCACAGTGGCGACACATTATGGTCGTACTTGCAACACTTGGCCATTGCAAATTGATGCCAAATGTATTAGTGAACTGATCATGAAAACCAATCTCTATCCCAACATCAACAAGGTTAGGAATATCTTTAGCAATAATCTCTAGCTTCTCTACAAGTTCTGTATCAAAATCCACAATTTGATCAACAAAACCAACCTCTTCCATCTTGACCTTGTCATGCCATCTTCTCTCACAAATAAGTTTCTTAATCGGCCAAACAAATCTCTTTCAGATTGGTAGACTCCAATTGCACAAACATCTAAGAAATTCCTTCCTCACCCCATCCTTAACTTGATCAACCAAGCTAGCTTCAAACTAAGTAGACATCTAAGAAAATCTCCTCTCCACCACATCACAAAGATTTGCAATCATCTCAGGCTCCAATCATCTTGGAGCCATCTCCCAAGATCTTTGTAAACCCTCTACAACAAATCCTTCCCACACTCCTTATGAAAAACAAAAATTATTTGGAAGTCGGATCTTAACCTACAACCTCGCATGAATAATCATGAAACACATCACAAGTCTAGGACCACGGATCTGCAATAGAAAAACTCTCTACGATCATGCCTCAATAAGATCAGTCATCCGTCTTTGCATCCATCGATCCATTTTCAAGTTAGAACCATAATCTACCACCTTGCAACCAAGAGATTTAGTACTCTAGAAAGAATATCCACCACTAGATCAAGATCAAATTAGATCTACTTCTCCACCCATGTCCTGGTGCAAACTACCTCAACTTTGGCAATCTGTCTACACACTCAGGAACAACCTTCACTCTGATACCACCTAATGCAATCCAAGGGAGGAGTATCCCCAGAGGAGATGTCCTAGCCCCCAGCTATACAACCACATAATAGAAATAAAACACCAAGAAACAATAATGCAAGATATGATACCAATTTTCAATAATATATTCATAAAATATAACTAATTACATGCAATGTGTTGGGCTATAAGGCCTTTCTGGTTATGGCCAAATACAATAGCAATTACAAAACAATTAGTTCTGCAAGATAACTCAAGATCCACTCCAAACCCTAGCTAGTCCAAATCCACACTCTAGTAGAAACCTCCAAGGAAGATCTCAACTTGTGCTCACAAGCCCACCAAGAAATCTCCTTATTTTCCAAGCCGCAGCTACTAGCTTTGCTCCAACTTCATCCAAGATCCAAGTGTAAACTACCTCACATTTGGTGCTCTATCCACACATTCACAACTCCATCACAATCCTATTGTAAACTGCCTCACATTCAGTGCTTTTTTCACAAACTCAAAAAAACTCACTCTTTGGCTACTCCTCTTCTCCATGATGAATCAATAATTGCTAAAGACTTCTCCACCACCCTTACTTATACCAATCTAAGCCAAAAGTTGGCCTAGAACACAAATTAAATACAAATACATAAATTAAATGCCACAAGTTGGCCTACAATAACAATTAAATGCCCAACATTTGCTCGCATCGATCAACATTTTCTCGCATTCTTGTTGAGATTGACATTTCTAAAGGTCTCCCAGATATGATTTCGGTGGATTCTCCTCTTGGTTCTTGGAATATTCTTCTAGACTATGAGGGTATCCCCTTTCACTACAGGAATTGCCACTTGACTGGTCACCTGGCTTTCAGGTTCTCTTTAGGTAAATCTAGACAGAAATTGTCCCCTTCTTGGTGGAAGGGGGTCTCAAATGACCACTACACGTATGTGAAGGCTGCAGTGAAATCTTCTCAGATTCCTTCTTCTCCTAGTATTTTGACGATGGTTCCTCCTTCTTCCCCTTACATGGTGACTGCTAGCTAGTCTCTGGCTTCTATTCCTGCTCCTAGTTTTCCTGCTGCTATCCCTATTTCTGGGGTGGATTCTGCTTTTGTTTCACTTCTGTCCCCTCCTCTGGCTGCTTCAGTGGTGATAGTAGGTCCGTCTCTAGACCCAATTTCTAGACTAGACTCTGCTCCACTCTCTGTTGATCCGCCCTCTCATGAATTCTTGTCGATGGATCCACTTTTGGCTTCCTCTATTGTGGCTATTGTTCTTTCTTTTGGTGTTTCCAATGCAGTTCCTCCTATGATACCTTTGCTAGGTGCCACTGTTTTGTCTCAAGTTTCTGCTATCACTTCCGCTTCTTCATCCTTTTCCCTAGCTTCTGGGGTTTTAGGTTCTGGCTGTAATGGTGCTGATTTTTGGTGGTAGAAGGCTGCTAGTTTGGTGGCGGATGGATGGACTACAATAAAGGGAAAAAAGGGAAAACCACCCATTCCCTCTTTTGACATGGCACTGAGGTCTAACTTGAAGGGCTCAAAAGGGAAAGTCTGACTCACCTAGCTTTTGGCCAGTTGTTCCTAGGCTCTTTTGGCCTTTTTCCCTTGGCAGTGTGTTTCATTTTGGGGTTTTAGGAGCTAGATAAAAACCTATTGTTGTGGTTGTTATTGTCTTGTTTTTTTTTTTTCCACTTTGGTCACCTTTTGTTTGGTGACTTGTTTCTCCTTTGTTGACTCAAATAGGGTTTCAGGCACCCTTCAAAACCTAGTTGTATGGCTGATGTGTACTGTTTTATTTGTGATGCCACTCTGGTCACTTCTATTTTTTGACCCATTCTTCCTTAGGACTGTAGTTTTTTTGGTTTGGGCTTCATTGAAATATCTTGATTTGTAAAGGGTTGCAGGGTCCCTTCAAAGCCTGTTTATCTTATCAAAAATAATTAAATGCCCAAAATTGATGTCTAAATGAAATCACAATATCTCCTAGGTCTGATTAAATTAGAACTCATGCTTAGAACCTCAGGTAGAAATCTAGGTCCTCTTTAATTCCTTAATTTTTCATCCTCTAAATCATTGTGGAAAATTAGTTACATGGCCTACAACAAGCACCAAATTCCTAAGAAAGGATGAGCTCCATAGACCATGTTGAGAAACCAAAGACCATGCTGAGTCCCTAGACCATTCCAAGCAAATAATGACCATGCCAAGTAACCAAAGACCATGTTGAGTCCCCAAACCATGTTGAGCAACTAAAGACCATGTTGAGCAACCAAAGACCATGCCGAGCAAACAATGACCATGTCGAGTAACCAAAGACCATGCCGAGTCCTTAGACCATGCCAAGCACTAGTCCTTCTTTGACCAAGTTCTAGTCCAAGCACCCTCTAAATAAACTACCGAGCCTCCTCCCATGAACTCCAAAGTAGTCACCAAGAAAACCCAAGATGCTCCTGTATCAAATAACATGGCATTCAACCTTGTCAAGTTGTTATTGAATTAATTCAATAAGAACATGGAGAGCATCATAGGTTCCAAGAACAATCTGTGTAAGTTTGGTTTACTCTTAACTTGTTTATTCTTCTTTGTGCAAAAATTATTCCCTTCTAAATGTATAGTAGTTTGGAGAAAATATGTCCCCGTTTATATCAAATAAATGAGTATATAATAGAAATGGGTGAAAATTTTGATAGCATCATGGAAAAATACTTTGAATCATTCAAAGAGAAGATGAAAAATAGATATAGGATACCTAAGAAGCTTGTAGAAGACTAAAAGGATGATATTTGTTTCATGGTGGACTATCAAAAAGTATATATTTAGGCAATTAGACCAAGGATGGCATGGGTTAAACCTCTAGAGTATGAGGTTAACATTGATGACACTAAAGATATCATTGAGGCACTATTGAATGAGCTTGTGGATCCTAAAGCACCTTATTTTGGAAATTATGAAGAAGCCAAGGAAAGAATAGAACTTGAAATTAAGCTTCCTCAAGTAGTTCAGAAAGGGAGAAAGAGGATAGAAAAACTAAGAAAAGAAAGTTCTACTCTCTTTCTAACAGAAGGAAAAGGTGATGACGTGGAAGGAGATGATGCAAAAGATGAAGAAGAAAAAACTAAATCTGAGGAATAAGAGCCTTTAAGGAAGAAAGGTAAGGTTATCATAACCAGATCTACTAAGTCATCCACTATTTTATTTACAAGGAAGGAACCAAAGTCCAAAAAGAAATTGAAGTTAGGTGATGAGGATGGTGAGAAAACTATATTCAAAAATCCTAAACCTACACTTCAAGAAAGCTTAAAGAAATTGGAAGAATGAACTAGCATGGCAAGTTTCAAATTCCTCAAATATGAATCAAGGAATCTAGATGAGAAAATATAGATTGAAGATGCTATTATGACAAAATTAGGAAAATAGAAGTATTCCCCTAATGTGTTTACTCAACAAATTCCTGATGAGCTTATGCAAGCAATCAAGCCTAGATGGGAGCATGAAAAGAAGACTACAAAAGACATCTTTGAATAGACTCTGAGGAAACTCATGTCGAGTCTCAATGAAAAGGAAGTAAAATAATATTTGAAGGAGGATAAATAGAATTTTACTCTTAAGATGAACATGTAATTCCCTGCCAAGGAACCCAAAATAAATTAACCTAAAGTTTCACTAAGTTTGTCAAACATTTTTTTTAAAAGATAATAACTTAACAACAATAGATATATTATAGCAGAAGCAATTTAACATGCACATGAGCACATACCATAAAATAGATTACAATTCTTAAGGGTCTAATGATGTTGAAACACATTTAAGTTTAATTAATACTAAAACCAATATATAACACATCTACATCAAAGAATAATTAGAAGTACAAATTCCATTTAAACAATATACAATTATCTCGAATGCCACTTGGCAATAATTAGAATGCACAATCATCCAATGTATAGGTCACAGGGTATGAAAGGTTGAAAGAATATACATCATAAAATAGATTACATCATCTCGTAAGATCTATGAAATAAAATACAATACAATAGGTATAACCATCCATCATAGTACACAAGAATAGAATGAAAGGAAAGACAAAACAGGGAACTCCAACCATAGCATCAAACTGTTGGTTCTCAATGGTAAAAGTAAAAAGCACTACCACCCAACCTCATGGTAACCCAAAAAGGGTCCACTCCCACCACACTAAGAAAATAGTCTCAAGTCCCAAATAGGATAACACACTAAAAAGTTAAAACCAACATCTAGATTCAAGAATCACCTAAAAGCAAACTATCTCAAAGGGTACCAAGACACAAGTATCAACTAGTCCTAAAGGTAACAAAGGCACATAAGAAATCTACTATGCAAGTGAGTAAGTATCATTACATGAGCCAACTCTAAGGTTACCTTAGTAGCCATTATGGAGTCCAGACCCCCTAGTGTCTCTATGCAGCATTAGTATCCTGTCGTACAGACAAGACATGCTAACAAGTCAAGTTACCCTGGTAATCTTTTAATACTCCAAACCCCCTAGTGACTCTCTATGGTACCAATATCTTATTAATTCATTTTAAACCCATTTAATAAAATGTTATCACTTATTAAATAACCTACAGTGGGTTACCTGGAAACCTCTTTAGTACCTCGGGCTCTATTGCAAGCCACTTCCCAACATGATTTATAGATAACCTACCCTAAGCTCAACAAATCCAAAAGATCTCAAATGACCATAAACCACATATCAGCTCTTAAACAAGCAATTGGAACATACTAAAATATTACTGATCATAATCACAGGTTCTACTAATATGATCATCCTAACAGGACTAATCCCAAAATAAGTACACATAAACCAAATCCACGTCATAACATGACATCTGTTGACATATCAATCAAGTTTTTTATTAGTGATACACACTTATTTAGATTGTGTATAGCTACCAAGATTATTGAATAGTTTATAGTGCTTTCCATGTAATTCAGTAGCCACTAAGTTCTACAGTTGTTATTGAGTCCTTTGGACAAATCTCAGTGGTTACCAAGCAGATTCAGTCAATCTGAAATCTAGCAATTTAAATTGTGCATTTCAGTATATGTTGAGTTTATCAGTGGTCACCAAGCAATACAAAGTCTACTGAGTTTGTAGTTCATGTGATGTGAAGTCAGTGTTAACCAAGGTACTTTATGTTAATCAATTAATTCAATTTTTTCCAAGTTGTACAATATCTATTGAGTCACCAGTGCAAACCAAGTTCAAGACTACTTGACAGTGATCAGTATGGACCAACCTTCTACATCTACAGATTGCATGATGATGCCAAGCATTAATAGTGGATTCTAAGTATTAGAACCTCACCCAGTTAGTCTTCAGGACCTGATTGTCTTCATATGGGCTGACTTTGTAATATTTGTTTTAACTTGTATCATGGCCAACTTTGTAATTATGTAATTTGGATTGGTATATATATGTAATGTATTGTATTGTGTCATTGTGAATGAAAATGTGTATGGATGTAATATGAATGTGGATGCAAAATTTAAAGTTATAAATGTAGCAGAATAAGAGCGAATTGAAAAGGCCATAACAAGGAGCATCAGAGACACATCTATTACAGAAAGGTGATCAATACATAAAGGAATCTCTTTTAGAAACTCTAGTTGCAAATCAAAGATCTACTACTACTTCATCCTAATAGGTGAACCAATCAAAATCCTTTAACAAGGTAGACCTAATAGTCTTTCATAAATCTCTTTATTGAGTTCATACTTCATTATATGTTTGTAAATCCTCTCACAAGGTGGATCTAGTAGTCCTAATGGCTCCTAATAGGGTAGATCATTAGAAGTGATCAGTGTAAGCCTTAATAGGCAAAATTTATGTTGTAGTACTAAAGTTTGTGGGTATTATCCCCACCCTAGTTTTACTTTCTATTTGGAAGGTTTCTCGATCACCAAATCTTTGTGTCAATGTGTTATGGATTCTTTTATGTTTTCATTTTCTCATGCATGCATTAAAAATTAGATGTGATGAATTAAGTGCTAATTAGATTATTGGATTAAGAAATGAAATTGTTAAAGTTTTAGAAGTTACTGATTCACCCCTCCCCTCTCAGTAACTTAGCATAGTCTTGAATATTTCCAACAATTGATATCAAAGCATTATGGTTCTTAGAAGAAAGTTTAACAACTTGAGCAAAGATCAAGGATATCGAGATATTTAGACTTGACAAAACTATTGATAATGAAAAGTTGGATCTGGAAATGGCCATTGCCCAACTCAAGAAAGCTAAGGAGCAACTTTCCCAATCCCTAAAAAGAAGAAAAGAACTTGCAAATAAAATGAATGATCATCTCTACATTAAATAAAGAATTGAAGACTTTCACCCTTCAAGTAACTCAGATGAAGCAAATGATGCAATCAAAGCAATCCTAGAGAAGAATGGTTCCCTGCAAGAAGAAGTAAGAAAGCTAAGAAGAGAGCAATAGATTCAGTCAATAAAGTTATGTGAAATCTGGGAACAGAGAAACAAGATAAAAGAAGAAATGGATGGAAGGAACAATGAAATCCAAAACCAATCCCTTTAGCAAGTAGACCTTATTGATCAGCTCTCCAATGTAAATGAGGAAATCATGAGTCTAAGATTTGAAAATGAAAGAATGAGGAATGATCTAAATTTTGAAATGAAAATCAATGAAAGAATGAAAAATGATCTAAATTTTGAAAACAAAATCAATGAAAGATTGAGGAATGATCTAAATTCTGAGAAGCAAATCAATGAAAGAATGATGAAATCTCAAGTAGACATGAATCAATTGAATGAGAAAAACCTCTATAGACAAAATGGAAAAGTAGTAATTGGATACAAAGAAGAAGGTAAATCCTCCAAACAAGGTGCTCAAAAGAATCAAAGAACTACTTGCAATAACTATGGTAAGATAGGTCATACATCAAACAAATGTTGGAGCAATGGAAAAGCAAAATTCAATGGAAAATGCTACAATTGCAATCAACATGGTCATAGGGATAATGAATGCAAAGAGAAACCAATATTTGAAGGCAACTGTCATAAATGTATGAAACATGGACACAAGGCATCAGAATGCAAAACAAAGACATTAAATCCTGTAGAGTAAATTGTGAAAGCAATATTCAATTGGGACTGCAATACCTAGTGTAGATGTCATTACTATGGATAATTTGGACACATTGGTATGAATTGTGTTAAACATCATATGAGGAAAAGAGATACTACCAAAAGACGTTTCATTTGTACAGAACTTGGTCATCTTGCCAAGAGCTATATGAATACCAGTAGAATTAAAAATGAGAAGAAGGCAAAATATGATAATGTCTAAAAGTAGATGAAATAATAATGGATTCCTAAGTCTACTAAGGACACTAGTTCGAGCAATGATGGTCAAATTACTCAAGAATTGGGTGACTCTACCATTTCTAATTAAGTTCTCAAGGGAGAACTGGAACTAGACCATCAAAGAAGACTAGTAGAAAGGTGATAGAGATCCAAATCTATATACAAGATACAAAGGGATCATTGAGCAAGATCAATATCAGTTGTTACCGAGTTACCTTCTTTACCAAGTAAGTTTGGGTCATAGACTCTATCGAGCAAGGTCGGGAGTAACAAAGACACCTGCGATTACCAAGTCATAATGATGTTGCTGAGTATTCAATGTAGATGATAGTCTATCAAAATATTTACTTTCATACCAAGCATTAATGGAAAAATCTTATCCAAAGGCATGGAATCGAATTCATTTCTTACCATGAATTTTCAAGTACTATTGTGAAGAGCAATTTTTAGTGCGATTAGAGCAACTTGAGCGAATTTCCTACAAAAGTTTTTTGAAGTTCTCTCAAGCTACCAAGCAAAAATGGCATCTAGCAACAACAAGGTCAAGTGAGGATCTACCATGTTGGTTCGAGGAGTTGAAAGCACTAGATTTCAAACTCACTCCCAATGTTGTTGAAACCCTGCACCCAAGCGGAGCTCAATCCAAAATCCCTCCTAAGGTACTTCTTGTTAATAACATTCCTATTCATTTCAAATGTGCTATTCAAGAAATTGGTACTCTCGAAATGGATAATGCCCTAGGTTAGTTATGTGTAAATGGAGCCCTAAAACCCAAGCATCAACATCTAGAAGCCAAAGGGTTGACACATAACCCTCATATGCCCCAAGAATTTCAAATTAAATAGATTAGGTTTATCCTTAGCTAGATGCATAATGGGAAGCTATGGTTAGAACAACCAATTTTGATAACAAAGAAGATGATTCATCAAATCACTAGCCTCCCTATGCTAGCCAAAGCCAAAATGAAAAAAACCCTAGGTCGGGTATAGTTGGAGAAGAAAACCCTAGCTAAATGAGATGGAAAAGGTATGAAAATCAGTAGGGTCGCAAATACAAAATTGAAATTTGGAATTCATGTTATTATGCATAAAATATATAGTTCAAGCCATCTTAACAATGTGTCATGTGAAGCCATGGATTTGGCATTCAAACTGGTTAAGAACAACTTGCCATATGACCTTACTGACTTATTATTGAGGTAGTTCAACAAAAATATGGAAAGTATTAGAACATCAAAGAACAACCCATGCAAGTTTGGTACATTGTTAACCTACCTATTCTTTTATGTACAGAAGTTCTTCCCTTTTAAAGGCACTATAGTCTAGAGAAAAGATGTGCCTGTGCTTTACCAAATAAATGAGTATATTACAGAAATGGGTGAAAACTACAGCAACATCATGGACAACTACTTCAATGTATTCAAGGAGAAAATGAACAATAGGTTCAAGATTTTGAAGAAGTTACTTGAAGATTACAAGGATGATGTATGCTTCATGGTGGATGGTGACAAGGTATACATCAAAGCATTTAAGCCTAGAGTTGTGTGGGTAAAACCTCTTGGCTATGAGGTGAATATTGATGAGACAAAGGACATCATTGAAGCCCTTTTTAATGAACCTTTTGATCTCAAGGCACCTTATTTTGGAATATATGATGAAGCCAAGGCCAAAATTGAGTTAGAAATAAAGCTCCCACATAACAAAGCTGAAATCAAGTACACCTCTCTTGTTAACCAAGGGCAAAGGTGGGGATGTGGAAGATGTAGAGGATGAGGAAGAATATGAGAAAGAAGAAGAACCTTTGAAGAAAAAGGGCAAGGTGATCAACACCAAGCCTGCAAAGCCATCTACTACAATCTTCAGAAGGAGGTCACAAAAGAAAGGACGTGACATTGTATTTAGTACACCTCCACCCACCTTCTAGGATAGGCTAAAGCAATTGGAAGAAGGAGCAAGGATAACAAATTTTAAGTCATTGAAATATGAGATCAGAACAATAGAAGAGCAGAAGCAAGTTGAAGACTTGGTGCTAAATAAAATAGGTAGATGGAAATACTCACTAGATCAGATTGCTTCTCAAGTTCCAAGTGAATTACTAGAGAAAATAAAGCCAAGATGGGATTTTGCTATGCAAACAGTCAAAGACATATATGGAAAAACCTTGAGGTAGTTATTATCGAGCATATTAGATGTTGAGGTGAAAAAACAAAAATGAAGAAAAATTGATTCTAAAGTTTAATACTTGTTTGGTTTTGATCAAAGACATTGAGTATGTTGTTAGGAATGCTATAAACACTTGCAAAAAAATTTATCATCTTCATAAACCAAGTGAATTCCTAGTTGAAGTAAAGGATGATGATGAAGAAGAAGATAAGAAGAAAGATGAGGAAGAGAATGTTGAAGAAGTGACTAACTTTGATAATGAAGAAGATGAAGAGGATTAAGAGGCTATTGAGGAAGAAAAGCAAGATGATGAGGAGATTGAGCCATTCAAGATAGCTACAATAGTCACTGCCTCACTTACTCACTCCCTAAGCAAACCATTGGCTACATCAAATATGGAGACAACTTCAACAAGTTTGATGACTACTAGTGATACATCAAATGTCCAATCACTCTATCACTAACACAAGTAACTTCCACTTCATCCACCGAGCTTCATACTAGTTCTTCATCTACCAAGTTAAGTACTTCAATTTTGACTTCTTCAATTTTGAGTACATCAGTGGTAAGCTCTCCAATTTTGACTACTTCAGTTTTGGGTTCTACAATTTTGACTTCTTAAATTTTGGATTCTTCAAGTATTTCTATAAGTATTCCATCAATTAGTACAGTATCAATCTTTGTTGCAAGCCCAAGTATGTCTACTATTGTTTCCATTCTAGATATAAAAGCAATAAGTTCAAGGATGGTTGAGCCCAAGGTTCAACCGATCTCAAATTTTTTGGGGAAAGGAAAGGAGATAGAGGAAGACATAGATTTAGATGAGGAAATAGTAATCCCCAATTGGGATATTTACAAGATCACTCTAGACCAAATGCAAACATTTGGTGAACTCCTCCAAAAAAAGGCTAAACAACAAAGATTAAAAGAGGAGAGAGACAAAGAATATAAGATAATTGAAGATTGCAAGAACATTTTGACTGAGGCAATAGGAATTGAGATTGATTCTTCTCAACCTATTTTGTATCAGCTAGCAGAAGCAATCCAAAAATTCAATGACACCAATGGACAAGAAAAGCTAGTTGAAAAGGCTGAAAAGAAATTTAATAATAAAGTGCTAGAGCACATTGCTCAGCAAATAACCATCTATCAAGTAGAGCTTTCTACAATTTTGGTCAATCTTGAGGCATCCTATTCAAATGTGTCATCACTTTTTGGAAAATTATGTGATGTCTTTGAGTTTCCAAAAGAAATAAAGGATAAATTATCCAAAATAGATATAGATCTAAAGGCTAGCGATTAGTAGCTGCAACTTGACCCTAGTTCAAGCTCTGCACATTTCAAGAAAATCAAATTTTTGTCAGACATGCAAGCTGAATTGCTAAGAGAAGAAGCAAGGATTCAATCAACATTGATTGACATACAAAATATGATCCATCCAATCATGGATGCAATGTAGAAACATATTGTATATTCAAAAACTTTGATCCATGATAATAACTTCTCTATTGTGGACCATATGATTGAGCTATTAGCAGAGGTGCAAATTGCACTACATACATGCAAGGTCCTACAAGAAAATTGGGATAAAACCTTGGCAATCACTCTCAAGGTACATTTTGAATTCTTATTCCATTTTGGTTTTTCTTTGTAAATAAGTTAAAATAAATCTTTGGCATTACTATCAAAAAGGGGGAGAAAAGTTATATTGGAGAAAGCCATATAGACATGTACATAAAGAGATACATAGTATGAGGAGAAATATACTATGGGGGAGAATTTGTAACACGTATGAAATGATCAATAAGACATGTTGTATATAGAAAAAGATGTATAGTATACTATACATATCTTACAAATATCAATTTTGAAAAATCACAAAAAAAAATAGTATAGTCTACCGAGCTAGTATCACATGGTGAATACAAGGTATTCAATTTTGGCTAAAAGTGTTTTTGTCACTAATGCCAAAGGGGGAGATTGTTGACATATCACTCAACTTTTTTATTAGTGACACACACTTATTCAAATTGTGTATAGCTACTAAGCTTATTGAATAGTTTATAGTGTTTGCCATGTAATTTAGTAGCCACCAAGTTCTACAGTTGCTATCGAGTCCTTTGGACAAATCCCAGTGGTTACCAAGTAGATTCAATCAGTGTGAAGTCTAATAGTTTAAACAATGCATTTTAACATATTTCAAGTTTATTAGTGGTTACCAAGCATTACAATGTTTGTCAAGTTTGTGGTTCATGTGACGTGAAGTCAATGTTAACTGAGCTACTTTATGCTAATCAAGTGATTCAGTGTTTGTTGAGTTGCACAATATCTACCAAGTCACCAGTGTAGACTGAGTTCAAGACTACTTGAAATTGATTAGTATGGACCAAGCTTTTATGCCTATTGAGTGCATGACAATGCCAAGCATTGATAGTGGATGTCAAGTGTCAGAACCTCACTGAGTCAGTCTTCAAAACCCGACTGTCTTTATGTGGGCTAACTTTGTAATATTTTTGTTAACTTGTATCATGACTAACTTTTTAATTATGATATTTGGATTGGTATATATATGTAATGTATTGTACCATATCAATGTGAATGAAAATGTGTATGGATGTAATATGAATATGGATGCAAAAGTTAAAGTTATAAATGTAGTAGAATAAGAGCGAATTGAAAAGGCCATAACAAGGAACAACAGAGACATATCTATCATAGAAAGGTGATCAGTACACAAAGGAATCTCTTTTAGCAAGTCCAGTTGCAAATCAAAGATCTAGTACTACTTCATCCTAACAATTGAACTAGTCAAAATCGTTTAACAAGGTAGACCTAACAGTCTTTCATAAATCCTCTCACAAGGTGGATCTAGCAATCCTAATTGCTCCTAATAGGGTAGATCATTAGAAGTGATCAATGTAAACCTTAATAGGCTAACTTTATGTTGTAGTACTAAAGTTTGTGGGTATCATCCCCACCCCAATTTTACTTTCTGTTTGGAAGGTTTTTGGGTCACCAAATCTTTGTATCAATGTGTTATGGATGTTTTCCTATTTTTAGTTTCTCGTGCATGCATTTAGACTAGATGTCATGAATTAAGTGCTAATTGGATTATTGGATTTAGAATTGAAATTGTTAAAGCTTTAGAAGTTACCGATTTACCCCTCCCCTCTTAGTAATTTAGCATAGTCTTGAATATTTCCAACAAAAATTACCAAAAAAAATCATTTAATCACCTCAATCCTATACAAGCAACTGGGAAGAAATCTAAAGATAACTAATCGAAGACACAAAGGTTATATTAGATAAGTTACACCATTCACCTCAGTTTTCATAGAAGAACACTGGAAAGCAATAACAACCAAGAGATCAAACTCATCATAGAACACACATGACACATCACCATGGTCAGGTATAAAAGATCATATACAAAACATCATCATGACATCACAAAATAAACTTGCAAGCCTCTGGTAAACATCCTAATTTGGTCAATAAATCAACTCTAAAATCCATAACAGTAAACCACGCGTCATAAAGAGTACATACAAAAGTCATTTTCATAATTCATTATGTTTTGGAAAACACACAACCTTAATTTTCACTATAGGTTTTCAAGCTTTCATTTTCATTTCCAAATATTATAGTTCATAATGTTTTTGATCTCAAACCAGGTTTCAGTTTCCATTTCTCTAACTGCCAGATTCACTAAGGTTTCCAAGTTCACTAGAATCCTAGATGATTCAAAAATTCATATAAAGTTGTTTAAACATTGTTTCATAGTTCAATTCATTATCAAAACATAAGAGTTTAGGAAACATACACATTACAATTTTTGTCTTTTCAAAGTATTATACTTGTTTAAGGGTTTTTGAGTTTACAAAATCTAAAAAGGACTTAACAATTCATATAGAAGTCATTTAAATATAAAACCCTCATTTTTTATAAAAAGAACTATTGATTTAACAACACCAATATTTATTTAAAATTCTTTAATTAAAAATATCATTATATTTTTTGAATTTTATGGATGACCTTATAATTACACTTTAAATAATAAAATAATACAAGACCTCAATTAAATATTACTAAAATTAAATCCATAATCATTAATTTTTATTTTTTTTAATCAGTAAATGACTGAGGCCATGATAATTGATTAATAATAATAAAATTAAATACAATAGTGTTCCACCGTTCAAACGGGCACTGGTAGGAAAGAACGAGGAAAGAAAACCTCCAGTCTAGCCTAAGACCATGGTCCTTTAATATTACAACATAAAAGGGGCATACCCTAGTTAGAATATCCTTATTTCAAATATTACAATGTAAAGATCTAATTTGAATGAAAATATTTAAGTACATAGCTCTTTGATGCTACCAAAGGCCTCTTGGTGAGGATTCTAATACTTCTCTTTTCGTTCATGCATGGAAGTCAAATGTGATCATCCTTGTCTAGCTATCTTCCAATCAAACTGGTTAATAATAAATATTACAGTAATCTTAAGAAAAAAGACTATCTAACACTAAATTAATATTGTTAGAACCATTATAATAAATATGACTATTGGAGAATCTGAAAGATGTATTAACACTCTCCTAAACTTATCAAAGTATTAATAAAATTTAGGCCTATACTAAGCAACACATTAAAGAAGAATATGAAAATGTACCTATTTTTCCTCACATAGATATTAGAAGAGATACTAGAACTAAATTGATCTATCTAAATAACTTAATAGTCTACCCAAACAAAAGGAGTACCAAAAATCAAAAGGTGGGGCTCATAGCCACCACCCATGTCTAGCTTTCCATACTTAGACCATCTCAAGGAAACTAAATAACTATCCTTAAGCTATCCAGCACAAAAAGAGGCCTTACATAATACAATAAATATATTTCTTTATAAGCTAAGTGTATATATCAATAAAGATAGAAGAGTAGAAAACAATCCAATTGAGCGTCATATAAATTAGAATAAACCAGAACTCAATAGTATAAATGAAGACTAAAACATATTTGCTGAATACCATTTTAATAGAGGGAACTATTCTACAAAATTCCCTCAAACTAAAATTATCTACCAAATGGGAGGAATGTCAAAAATCAAAGAGGGAGAGATTCATGGATACCATCCCTATTTAACTTCCCAAACTCATACCAATTGGAAATAATATCAAACAAAATAGAGTGCCACCCTCAAAGCTAACCAAAAATTGCAAAACAACCTACATACTACCGTAGAGATTCCAATTAATAAATGATATTATAAATAATAAAATCTATGGCAAAGAACCTAGAGTCAGGCTAAAACAACAATATAGCTACCAACCATACAACAAACTAGAAATAAAGGAAAACAGATTACCATAAAGAAAAATTTGAGATTGCATACAGAGCCCCATTAATAATAGAAAAGAAAAATTGGGTGCCCAAACCATATGAGAGCATAAAATCCTCAAACTAGATGATATTCATAACCTTTGGATCTAGGTATCCATGATTTGCTCACTATGAACTCCTATCAAGATATTATGCAAGAAATATTGAAACCAAACTTGATAATGTTAACAAAGAAACATCACGATATCAATAGAAAACAAAGAACCTCATAATAGTGTAAACATGAATTCAAACCATAAACCAGGCTTCCATAATGCTAGCCATAATTAGTATATCTCAACTAAAGTTAAATCAAACATTCAAAATAGATTAAAAGAAGCAAATAGACACAAGCCACAAAGACCTCCAGAACCAGAGCCACCAAATGAAAACGTAATAATAGATATTATTACCATCATAATTAGCCCATTACCATATACCAAATAAAGGAGTTATCAAAATTCTCCATGTGATGGTGTAAAAGTATTACAAACAAAACCAGAGCATGGTATTACTGCTATAGTCAATAGAAACTATATAGTATAAAGTCCAGAACAAAGACCCATTATAGGGTTACATGGTTACTAATTCGGAAAGCACAACCCAAATACATACCAGCCTAACTGATTACCAAAAACAAAATAAATTATCGAGCTGAGCACCTGAGAAAACCTTATTTCAATATAACATAATGACTTCAAAGATTTCATTTGGATTCTCCACATGAAAGTTAGGAGGAAATTCAAAATCAAACTTAACTCTACTAGTCTTCTTCGAATTTGGAGTATATAAATTTAGGGCTTCAAGATTGTCAAAGACTACCCTAGGCTATATATATGCACTAAAAACATTAAGATAATTGGATAACTATACTCTATTCTCCTCCTTCACAATACCCCTCCATCGGAGAAGGAATTGGATATTGGCATCCATCTTGAGCCATTCCCTATAAAAGGATAGGTTCTCACAAATGATCAAAGAGGGACAGTTATAGGCAACCTCCAAATCTAGAGACCCCGATGGAAGATCCATATATTTCTCTAGAAGAGAAATGCACAACTTATCATCAATGCTATTGACAGGTTGTTCGAGACCCTTCCTCTAGATTGGGTCAAAAATGTTGCAGCAAAGCCAGATGATGGCCCATTGCTCCACCCTAGCTCTTTCCATACACCCAATAAAGGAGCCTATTATATCACCATTCATCCTCCATGTATATTTGTAATCAAAGACTCCTTCACCAATAGCTCTGCTCATGACAATCCTTGTCATATTGTCCACCAGTTTTAGAATTCTACTCCAACACTCTGGTTTGACATTATCATGGAATGCCATGGTACGAGAGTCTATTGTATGGAACACATAGATATTGGAGTCAATTTGCAAAGAATAGTGAACCAAATAGTGGCCAAGGAAAATGACATCAAAGAATAAAACAAAACCAAATGAAGAGCCTAGAAGCTCAGTCTGGCATGACCTCATGTAATGATGACACCAGCATACTGAAACATGGGCAAGTTATAAACGAGCATAATGAAAAAGTTAAAAAATAAAAACCATGATAACAAGGCCAAAGATAGACAAAAATGAAAATGAAGCCACCTAGCACAATGATAAGTGCAAGAGGAGGGTAATCAATAAAACCATAAGCAAAAAATGATAATAATAAAACCAACACAATTGGCAAACATTAACATAAATAAAGACAACTCCATGAGAGATGGATGATCAAATTAGCTATATGCTAAAAGAATAGAAATAAAACCCCTAAAAAGTAGAAAACTAAATAAAATTAAAAGGGGGAATATTTATGACGAGAACCTAGGAATATGATTATAACTAAGATAAATGTATAAATGATACATTGTTATAGACCTAGAAATTAACACCATCAGCTCCTTTGTTTGCTAAATAATATACCTTCTAATTACCTTCTTAGAATATGTGACATATCAAACAATCAACAAATTGATCTAGAAGATTTAGAACTTCGCCTAGCTCAGAATTGAGGACATAATTAGGGGTAGCACATTTCTTGACCACATTTAAGATGATTTGAGAGTCACCTTCTATGATAACTGTTGTCAACCCTAACTCATGAGATATATGTAGACCTTTTTCCAAGGCTTCTAATTCTACCAGATTGTTGGAGGTAGGCTGAATAGACATAGCTTTTTTAGCTATCCATTTTCTTGAATCATCATTAATGATACAACCAATTTTTGTTGTACCTGAATTGCATCTAGCTGCACCATCAAAATTGAGTTTATACCATCCTTTCGAAGTAGGAGACCATTTGCAACTTTCCCTAGCCTCCTTTCTTTTCAAAAAGTATACTAGAGGAGGATTAATCAAGTTGATCCAATTCTTCTTCATGAGACCATCCCAGATAGAGAAAGATCCTTCTTCTTTCCTGGAGTTTCTAAGGTGGGAATTAGTTACTTCCACTATGCTAGCCTCAATTTTTAATAATAACTCTTCTAGTTTCATTTTGGAGTCTCAAAAAATGCATCTTTTCCTCTCCTTCCAAATTTCCCATGACACAATTAAAGGACATATGTTCTAGAGTTTATTGTAAATACCCTTAACCATGTTTGTGGGCCATCCTTTGAGGAGATCAAGGAAATATTTCAGCAAAGGCGTTGACCACCCTAACCTGATTCTAAGCCATTCACAACATGCTTGGGAAAATGGATATCTATATAATAGGTGATCTGAATCCTCGCTATTATGTTTACATAACACACACCTAGATGGACCTTGAAAGCCAAGTTTGCATAACATGTCCACCATCAAGATTCTATTCTAGAATGCCAACCATAAAAAGAATCATGTCTTGGGTAGACAAGTAGCATCCCAACAGAGATTGAATGGGATTTCTACTTTATCCCATCTTTGAGTGTGTAACAAAGTTTTGTATCCATTTCTTATATTGCACTTTCTATCATTTGATGCTACCTAAATAAGTTCATCTTTCCTCATGGATTGCTTAATTTTCCTATCTAACAAAATCTTTTCATAAGCCTTTATAGCCAAAGAGTCTACTCCCACCCCTTCCAAATATTTCCAAACCCATCTAGAAATACCTTCTAAATTAATTTTTGTCTTATAGTTACTAACTTTATCTCTCCAAAGAGAGACTAATTTATTTTTAAGATCCTTAGGGAAGGGCCTGGAGTTTATTGGAGGGTGTCCATCCCAGGAGTCCTCCCAAAATAAGGCCTCATCACCCAAACCACCATCCCAAGTTAGAAATTTGTAAATTAAATAATGACACTTTATCATGAAATTCCAACTTTCAGACCCTCTAGGAAGGTTCTTCATTCTGAGAACTCATAGAGGATCATCCACATTGAAATATTTATTGTATAATATCTTAACCCACTTGTGGTCTCTTTATTTAAAAAGACACCAAATTAATTTTGCACCTAAGGTTTCATTTTTCCATTGTAAATTCTTAATCCCAAGTCCAACCATGTCCTTAAGTTTACAAATATTCTCCCATTTGATAAGAGCCAATTTTTAATCTTCTTCACAGTCCTTCCAAAGAAAATTCCTATGTTTGGCTTTGAATTTTAGGAGAGAACTCTTACAGAGAGGGAGACAGGAAACAAAAAAAGTAGGAATGGCAGATAAAACAAATCTTATTTTTGTACTCCTTCCAGCCTTTGAGAGCCATTTATCTTTCCAACTCCTAATCCTAGCCTCCAATTTTTCAAACATGTTATACCAAACCTTACTGGAATTTGAGCCCTTCTCTAGAGCAATGCCCAAATATTTACAAGGAAATTGACCTTTTTTGTAACCCATGATCTTACAAATATGATTTTCTACTTCTTTTTTAGTATTTAAGAAATAGATCTCAGATTTGAGCTCATTTACTTTTTGATCAAATGCAACCATATATGATTTAATGATGGCTTTTAGATCCAGCGTCTCTGTAACTATACTTTTTCTAGGCAGAATAGTATCATCTGCATATTGTTGATGCATGATATTAGGCATGTTTCTAGTAACAATAATACTAGAGATTTTCTAATTGTTGTAGGCATCTGACACAACTCTCCCAAAGGCCTCTGCCATAATAATGTAGAGGGAAGGAGATAATGGATCTCCTTGTCTAATACCCCTTGATATTTCAAAAAAACCTTCTGGCATCCCATTGATAAGTACTAAAATTTTGGGAGTAGAAATGAATTTTATAATGAGATTAATCCATTGATGAGAGAACCCAAAAGCTTCAAGAACCTTACAAAGGAACTGCCAATTAACCATGTCATAAGCTTTTTGAATGTTTAGTTTCATGAACATGCATGCCTCTTTGCTCTTGCAAGTAGAGTGAATAGTTTCTTGAATAGTAAGAATGCCATCGAGAATGGATCTACCTAGGAAAAAACCTATTTTTTCCTTAGAAATTAACTTCGGCAGGACACCCTTAAGTCTATTTGCTAGTATCTTGGAAAAAAATCTTATAAACCGTGTTGCAAAGAGTGATAGGTTAGAAATCCCTAGCGGTCTTAGGTTTAGTTATTTTTGGAATTAGAGTAAGAAAGGAGTAATTTATTTTCGATAATAGAGCTCCACCATTCCTTGAGGTTTCAATGACTTTCCAATGGTCTTCACTGATAATATCCTAGCATTTCTAGAAAAAGAAGGCCTAAAAACCATCAGGACCTAGGGATTTATCAAGGTTCATATTAAAAACTACCAATCTAACCTCTTCCCTAGTTATAGGTTTATTTAAAACCTTATTATCCTCAGGTGTAATTAATTTGGGGATAAATTTGAGTAATTTAGCTTGCGCTTCTCTATTAGACCCTTTGTAACTATTTAATATTTCTTGGAAGTGTGCTACAAAGGTATCTGCAATTTCACTTGGTTTCTTAGTTAGGATACCCAAGTGGTTTTTAATATCGGTTATTTTACTCTTTCATCTATTATATAGGGTGGAATTGTGGAAGAATTTTGTATTCTAATCCCCCTCATCTAACCACTTCTCTCTCAATTTTTGTCTCCAAAAAAAATCCCCTTTGGATAAATATATCCTCCTATTTAGCGATTAATTCTTTTTCTAATAGATAGTTGTCATTGTTCATACCTTTCTTAATTACTTCTAAATTTAAGTCCCTTAGTTTCTCTTCTATATCTACTTTTTCTTTAAAGATATTGTTGAAGTGTTCTTTATTCCATCTGAGAATCTATTCTTTCAACATCTTCATTTTAGAAATGAAAATAAACATCTTGGAGCCTTCAAAATTATCTTGCACCCACCATTCTTTTATATTCTTGATAAAATTAGGATCTAGGAACAAAATTTTTCACATTTAAATGGATTCCTAGCAAGTTTTATTGGCTCTAAAAATTCAAATTGAACTGAGTAATGATCAGACCCAGCAATTGACAAAAAGGAAGATTGAATATTAAAATTGTTTGCATCCAAATCACCTTTAATGAAAACCTATCTAATTTTTCAGCAATATAAGAAAAATCTTTCCTCCTATTATTCCATTTGAAAGTCCCATTATTGATTGGAATGTCAATCATGTTATGATTATCACACCATACTTTAAAATCCAAAGATGATTGTGAGAGTTGTTGAATACCACCTACTTTTTCAGATAGATTTAAAATAGTATTAAAATCTCCACCTACTAAGAAAGGTCTATCCTTAAAGTTATTCATAAAAGTGTTGATTTCTTCCCAAACAACTTTTTTCCCCACATAACTAATTCGACCATATACATTAATTAACATGAACTAAATATTTTATTTTAGACTCTGGACACTAGCACTGATCCAATTATTACTATGCTTTAGAAAATCTATGGAGACCTTCCTAGGGTTCCAAAAGATTCCTAGACACCCTAAAGCACTTACTAACTCTTGAAAGATGGAACCCCATAGACCTAGCATCTTATCTAATTTCATTCCTTCTACCTTAGTTAACTTTGTTTCCTGTACTAAAATGATTTCTGACTCAAATAATCTAAGATTTTTTTTTAGTAACCTTATTTTTCTAGGGGCATTTAAGCCCCTAACATTCCATGTAGTAATCTTCATGACTCCTTCGGAAGGCACTTCCCCTTCCTTTTGTTAAGTAAATGATCTATCATTTTTTGTTCTTTGCTAAGACCATTTGCTTCCCTAAGTTCCTTCGAAGATCTTCTACCTGTTTTACCTTTCACTTTGTTGTATTTGGGTGAGCTCAGCCTTTCTTAATTCATTTGGATCTGTAGATGCTCTATGTCTTTTTCAGCATTCTGAACAGCAATAATCTTATTACAAACCTTTCCTTCTGTACCATCAGTTTCGAGTTCTCTTATGATCTAATTTATTATTCTTGGTAGGTATCCAACTTCTGAATCCAAACCTTCTATATTATCCTTACCAACCCCTTTACCTTTTTTCTTTGTAACCATTGCATATCCAATTGTCTGAATCTGACCCTTGTTATTATCCTCAGCCTTAATGTTCAATAGATCTTGTAATGCCCCGCCAAGGGATCCAAAAGAATTAACCCTAAGTTTTACTAAGTTTGCCAACATTTTTTTTTTAAAGCATGAAAGATAACATCATACTCATCAATAGATGGTAGTGGAAGAAATAACATACATTCAACTGAAAGCATACATAGCAGGTTACATTCCTTAAGGATCCCAAGACATTGAGTCACATTTAAATTTAACTAAAACTAAGTCTATCAACTCCAACATCCACATGAAGAATAATAAAGAGTCCAAAGTCTATAACATACATTTGTTCTGAAGGCCTCTTGGAAAATTAAATTCAGAATGCTTAATCATCATAAAAGATAATCATCCATCAAGAAACACAACTATCTAAGTGCTCAGTTCCTCCCAACTATCAATAGCATCATTAGACCATCATGGGCCCTAGCCATCCCTCTGCACGTAACATCGCAACCCACCAAAGAGATCATCGGTACTATCATAATAGGGATGTCACTCCTAAAACATTCTACAACATATGCATAAAGAAATCTAACATGCTACATCATGTGCATAAATAAATCTAATATGCTACATCATACGCATAAAGAAATCTAGCATACAAGAATAAAGCATAAGATGATCCTACAAAGTAGATAACACCATCTATCACATGCTAATCATCAATATAAAGAGTCATGTCAACAAATAACATCCATCATAATGATCAAGAACAAAATGAACGTAAATGCCAACAAAGAATGTGTTGGAGGAGATAGTCTCAAGTCAAAATCCACATGTCAAAAGTACATCATCCAAGAATCACCAATCATCATCAATGAAAGTAAATAACCACAATAAACATACCCAACAATAAGTACACACTAGAGGTACACCAACTCTACAGAGGAGACTTAGGCTACATTCTAGGGAGTGTCATCACATGGCTTCTTGAGTTACCCTGGACTAGTCTCTCAATAGACCCTGGACCCTCAAGTGTTGAGTTGCCTTGGACTGGTTACTTTGAACCCCAGACCCTCAACATGACACATGTGGAACTAGAAACCCCTCTCAAGAAGATGAGGCAACTAGTATACTGTCATCCCATTCCATCCTTAGTCTATACAAGCACTCGAAGCATGGGCGGGGTAAATATCCCTAACTTATCTTTTTAGTGTGTTTCCCCAAAATTATTAATTACTAGATTATCACTTATTAGGTAACTTGCAATAGGTTACCCTAGTACTGACCGCTTTGGGCCTCAGACCCCTACTGCAAGCCACTCCCAAAGACATGTACCTAGACAACCTCTCTTAAGAACATAAAACACAGTTGTGTCCCATACCACAACATTCACAATAATCAAACTCAATTCCTTAATAGGCAACCTAAAAATAAGTTGGTACTTCCACCCAAGAACACATAAATGCTTCACAAAATAAACCTCACAAATACAATTTTGAATTTGAATCATAGGACATATCATGACATCCATCCATATAAATAGTATAAAAGAAATTTCACAAAACCTCTAGTGTACACCCTAGTTTGGCCAAGCTCATGAAATCACAAATCAAATAATCATATAAAACATAGTGCCAAAAGATAATCATAATATTCACAACAATTCTTTACAAGCACTGAAAAGCATTAAATGATAATCCACAATATCCATCGATCTCAACAAGCAACTAGAAAGTATCTCAAAATAATACTGATCAAAGACTCCAAAATGACCAGGTCAAACATGTCACAACATGACATCATTATAAAATGAGTTCATTTCCATTAAACATTACCCATTTAATTTGATCTCCATTAAATTAAATTATTCATTGATTTCCAATAAATCAATTTGCAATTCTAATGAATCTAATATTATCGATAACAATAATTGAATAATTTAAAATCTTCAATTTATAACATACTCTAGTAATTAGCCTTAATAAAACTAAATTTAATTAAGTTAAATATTAAACTCTAAATATAAAACTATATTAATATCTCTCCTCTTTTAATAATAATTGACAAATTATTAATAATTAATACTTCCTTTTCTTTTAGCATTGTTAATATAATAACATTAATATATATTAAATAATAAATAATATTTAACACATATTAATATTAATAAATATAAATATATCTAACAATAATTAAAAATTATTATTAAAACTTTAGTAATATTTATAACTTTACCATAAAGGGGCATTTTAAAGTTTTTTAAGCATGTTTCACTCACTTCAACTCACCCTTTTATTTTTATTTTTTTCTAGGGTTTCAGCTGAATGTCTAATGTTATGGGTTTGACAATCTACTTTCTCTCTCTTCCGTTCCAAGAATCTAATCTAAGAATCATTGGCAAGCACTATTTTTATATAGAAATTCTAGAACAGTTAATATTAACCTTGTTAAGCAAAACCCAAGCATTTCTCGATATACTATTCTGGCCACTTCTTGAGCTTCTTTGCTTCTTGTAGCCTCCTCACAAATGCCTCCAATCAAGATATTATATGTACATAACTTGGAGGGCAATTGCTAGCTGCCATCTCCTTAAGTAGCTTATAAGCATTAACAAATGCTTTCGCCTTGCAATAAGTATTAATGTGGCCATTGTAGATTGAAGCACTCGGACAACAACCTTTAGATAGCATCTTCCTAACAATATCCTTATGCCTATTTAACTACCCTACTTTGAGAAGACTTCCTAGAAAAGTGTTGTAGCTAACAACATTAGGAATGCAAGAATTAGTTCTTGTATTATGTAGAAACTCAAACACTTCATCTAACATGGAGGCTTCACATAATCCTAAATTGCCAACCATATTCAGTGCATCTTTCCACATTCCAACCTTGCATAGAGTCTGACCAAGCCAACCAAGCATACAAGAATTAATCCTAAAATCGATTACAGTCCTTAAGGCTCCAATGCTAAAGAGTCTCCACACCCCCATTCAAGAGAACCAACTACAAATGAGCATGTACTCTTCTCAAGTATCAACTTTCTCAATGGCACCCACTTGAATAATCTAAGCATCAACTCAAACAATTCTTAAAGATCTAACATTAAGATTGTTACAGCCAATAGAATAAAAGCTTATTACAGCATGTGAGATAATTTCTTTACAAGATAAGTAGACAAGTAATCACTCTTGACTAGATTTCAGATGTCACCTGTAACATCAAGAATCATTCTGTAAACTAAACCCAAGCTTAATGTATCAATCAACAAATATAATCTGAGACTAAGCTTGTCTAGAGTGAATTTGATGGAACGGTATTAGATCAATGTTTGATGTTAAAATTTGATAGAGAGGATCTTCAAAAGAAATAGAGAAACTTTTGACAAACAACAAAGCCACTGTCATTGTTATATCTTTAATAAACCTTTACCAGTTTCAGCACATTTTGCATAATTCTTCTTATCAACCATTTGTTAGCTGAAAATATCCTTTAATTCTTCCTCTTTGACCGCACTGTAATATTTATTAATACTAAAGCTTTAATAGTATTAAACTTTATCTTATATTTAATATCACTGGCTTGTTATACAGCCGCCAATGTATGATCAATTTAGAGATGTGTAATATGAGAGAAAGGCATTTGCTCATGACATATCACTATGGACTTGTAATGTTGTTTCTTAGTTGATGGCGAATTGAAGGTAATATATTGGATGAACTTTCCCACAATAGGATTACTCCCGACTGAATTAGAAATATTTATTTGTACTGAATTTGTTTCATTTATACATTTACATGCTCATATCTCAATTTTTAATGCAACTAATATGCCTAGACCCCATTCTATGAACTAGCTATGCATAGAAGTTAGTATTAAATTTACAAACAATCCTAATGTGGTAGTTATAAGAATAAGATTTGGCATTAGATTAGACACTAATAAAATTAGGCTTATCGTGGATCATTGAAAAATGTGTACCAAACAGATTATAGATCTTCACTCATACTAACTAAAGTCAAATGCAACTACCCCTATGTGTGTTGGGAAAATAAGAAAACCTAGTGATGTGATGACAGAAAAATCAGGTATCGAGTCATGATTTTTGGCATATCATTTAAGAAAATAATGACTGGAGTTCAACTGAATTGAAAGCTAACTGAATGTTCTTATTCATACCCACTCAGATGAATAGCTAAGAGAAAATGCAGTGCACTATTTCAAATCCCAATTAAACTTCACCAACCAAAAGTATAAGCTTTCATTTCAAAAGCAAGCAGGTACTCAGATGCCAACAAGTGACTCATACCCATGACTAGGCTTCCAAGAAAATAAAGGAATTAACAACAAAATTTAAGGGAACAACTAGGGATTTACTAAAGAAATGATTCAACAAAGATCCTTCAAATTCTATATAGTTGAAAAGAACAGTTGATATTAAAGAATATATAGAATCCCCAGACGCACAAAATATGAAAAACAAAATGTAAAATGTGGGGTAGGGGAGAAATCTACATTGTAGACAGAAGAGCATACAAATTTGCAGCCAAATTCAATGAGGCTGAGCAGAATTGTGAAGTCACCATGCGCTTCTAGATGTTTTAACTACTCATTAAGCACGAAGCACATTTATGGTCATCAAATTTGTGTTATGAGCAGCTACCACATGATCCATCCCGACTCTTCCAAATGCAGAAGCACTATCAAAATTCTCCAAGTTTCTCCCAGAACCCCCAAGCTACTTGGAGTGCCTGAAGATAAAGACCCCTCAAGCAGCACCTAGAATCCTCTAGAAGCAACTAAGAGATAAGTGTTGACAACTAAGCACGAGCCTTATCCAACCTTCTAGATAAATTGATAAGAATGATAAGGTTGTAGAAACCATATGCTTAATTAGTAAACTAACTCCCATGTTGTAGACAACTTGTGCATCAAGGAGGTATGCATACTTCTAGATGAATAATTATTAAAATAATGCACATTACTTTATTTGATACTCACTTGACTCCTTTTAAATCTCATATCATGTGATCATGAAATTTTAATAAATCAATTTCTTTTCTACTTTAAACTTTATTTTCAAAACTTAATTAATAAAATATTTATTAACTTAAATAATAATATTATTTAGCATTTATTAAAAATGAATTCTAAATATATTATTATTAAGTTAAATAAATATTATCATTGTTCCAACTTTTAAACTTACAACTTTCATTCCCAAATTTAATCCTTTTATTTAATTAATTTCCCAATTAATTAAATGAAATAAAATAATAAAATATCATATTAATTTTCCATTTAATTAAATCATTAATTAAATAATTTAATTAGACTTAATTAATAGAAAATACACCAAGGGCTCACAAAGTAAAATATAAAAATCAATCATAGTGAAATGCAAACTAGGGTAGGCACTACAGATCTTGTCTTAAGTCTGCACATGTGTAGTTGTTACCTCCTAATTTAAGAATTCTCTGAATTAAATCTTCCTTCTGAGCTTCTGTACTGTTATCAATATTCTCAAAGTAGAATACATGAACTAATTCATCAACTAATTTCTCAAGACACTCATCTTCTAATTTTAGAATTTCCATTTCTAGATCCATGACAATATCCTTATGTAAGAAATTATGTAACTCTTTTGATAGGGAACTTTCTGCTCTCTTTGCATTGCAGTCCACATATTTTTTATTGTTGACTAGAGTAAATGGTGAACTACTAGAAGTTGTTGGTGTAGAACAAGATTTAGTGTGCAAAGAACATTAGCAATAAGGAAAACATTCGCAAACATAAAACTATATTCCCATATAAGATTAGACAAAGGAAGGTGTAAGAGAGGGCAAACTAAGAGTAAGATCACTCCAAAAGCCTCCTTGATGTTGTAGATTCATCCTTTGATGTAGATGTATGCTTAATAATATTGCTCAAACTTCAAATGGATGGATGGGGTGAGTGAAACAAGTTTCAACAATGGAGTCATGGAGTGATTTTTCCATTATAATGGTATTTTGGTAGTTTATGAGCTCTCAAAATAGCATTATAACTTTGCATGGAAGGTGGATGATTTTAGTGAAGGGAGAGGGTTCAATTTATAGGCCAAGGGCTTGAGGGATGGAGGGCTAAGATGCAAGGAGAGATGAAAGCTTAAGGAGGGCTAGGATCCACTTAAAGGGGAGCACATGGATTGTTCTTGTTTAGCACCAATAGGGAGGTGACACTTGTCATAAGGAGGATGGGTGTGCGAGGATAGGATAAGGGTTGGTCAAAGGCTTGATGAGGGTGGTTGGGTATGTAAGATTCATGAGTGAGGATGTAAGAGCCATTTATGGCTTTGTAAGAGCATTGAAGGCTTATGGTTGGGATATTTTGGAGGGAGTTGATATTGTTGACTTTGCTTGGTTTAGGAAAGTCTTAAGCCTACTTAGGGAATGTGACAAGGTTAGGGGGGGGGATTAGGCTTGGGTTAGGATTAGATTAAGGATGTTAGAGATGTGCAAGTGGATGGCATTCATGAGGGTGGGTGAGTTAGTGGCTAAGCTACGTTAGTATGGGTGGATGGGGTGGATTAGGCTAAATGGAGGATTTAGGATAGGTTAGGGGTTATTAGATTTGAGAGTTTTATTAATTAAAGTGATTTATTTAATAATGAGGGTTTTGGAATTAGATAGGAGAATAGGATTAATTGGCAAATAGATGATTTTTTATTTATCAATTAGGACTATAGATGATTAATTAAATTAATTAGCTAGGGGATGGCAAAGGATTAATTAAATAGGAATTTAATTAATGATTCCTTTAGAGATAGCTAAATAGGATTATCGAAGCAGTGTAATCAAATTTAGGTGTCTACAATTGGAGTCTACCAAAACTTGGATAGTCTATTAGAGACCTCTTTGATAGGAGTTATATTTCTATCATTTGAAACCTGTAATTGGCATTGCTCCATTTTAATCACTTTCTCCAAGGTTTTGTGTATTTCTCCTTTGTTTGAATTTGATTCAAATAATAAGGAATTTTCTATATCTTCTATATTGTCTTTTCCAATATACCATGATGCCTTGGTTTGCTGAGATGATGATATCATTCTGTCTAGGCCTTCCTCACTTGTAAGATTTAATTTTTTATCTGTAGAATCTCTGCTAAGAGGAATATTAAGTTCCTATTGTTTAGTGTTAATTGAACTAGATAAATTCACTCCCCTTTCACTGGGTGCCAACTATTCTTGAGCACACTGTGGATTAATCACACTAGTTTCCATGTCTTTACCTTCTTCTAATGAATTTCTTTGCCCTAAAATGCTCTTTGAAACTTCTTGCTTTCCTTTAGATCTTTGATTTACTTTTGAATTATTACCTTGTGTCAATTTTGGACTCTTCTTATGATCAACCACTATGATTGATTTGAGCCTTACTTTAGCTTCTGAAATATTTTTACTCCTTTCAATGACAGTCCTTTTAGTATGTAGAAGATCTATTTAAATCTCACTCTTTTCACAAAATGGTGTAGAAGTGTTCTAAGCTAAGGTCCTTTGTCTCAATCTCTTTTTCTAGATTCTTATCCTAGGGAACTTTCTGTAAAATTCTAAAGTGAGAGGCAAGGTTTTGAATCTGATTTTCCTATTGTCATCTAACTTTATAATTTTTGATATTTCCCCTCAAATGTTTGCAAATTCAAATCATATGACGCTCTATTTGTTATCACTTTCCTATGCATTTGAAATGGTTGATTAAACTTGGTTTTGATGAGAAATTTCAAATTATTGTAGTACTGAAAGGAGGAATCAATACCTATGAGTTTTCCCAAAGTAGACCCTAACGACCTAAGAATATCTACTTGGATCAGCTCTGGTGGTAAAGATGAATACTAAACCAAGTTGGACACATAATATCTAACCCTTCTACTCTAAAATTTAGGCACCATTCTACAAAATTAATAGCATGGCCATTGAAAAAGCATTCAAACACAAAAATAAACTCTTTTTTAATAGATTCATCCATACAATGCAAATATAAGATTCTATCCAAAAAGTGAGAAAGACTTACCTGTTCTTCACAATTTTCTTCTAACCAATTTGAAAGTTGGAATAAATCTTTCTTAGGGCCACTCCATACCACAAAGATTCCAACTTTTTGACAGTCACACCGTATGTCTTCAATTTCCTCATTGGAGATAAAGATGGAATTATCTTCAATATTTGGAGGTACCTGAGAACCTAGATGTCCCCTGGGGTTTAGTGAATCCACAAGAACCTCAGTCGTGGATCAATGATGCAGAGGAATATAAGAGCACAGATATGAATTAGTAGGGGATGCATCAAATCTTAACCTATTGGAGTGGATCGGAGTGGAGGAGGCTAACATATCAAACCCTACTAGATATGAGGGAGGCTTACAAATGTTGGGGTGAGCATACTTTGTAAGGTTAAAAGCCCTAAACTGATTATCCAAACTATCAATGGTGAAAATTGACTGAGGTTGAAGGTTACCTATCATTCCTAAGGCATTGTGAGGGGATTCAACCTGGGTAATCTTTTGCAAGACTAATCGTCCATTTGATGCTTTCTGTTGGGAAATTGCCTCATGATGATTATGCCAGCTCTGTCTTTCATTCTCCTCCAATTTCTCGAAGAAAGAAAATGTATTCGCCATCTTGACTACATAGTCAGGACTAATCAAATCTTGGTTGGCCGAAGGAAATGGTTTGATTTGATCTTCAAATTAACCTTTGGCTTTCTAACTACACACTATATTGTCCTAGGGTTTTCATTTTTGTTTCTATGACCAATCGACTACTCTTCTTTTTTTGCATTATTGTTAAAGTTTGCCATTTTTCCTCCTCCCATAATCATTAAATTGTTAAAGATAATAATCATTTATTTATTAATAAAATAATTATTAATCTAATAATAAAATAATAATTAATAAAGATAATAATAATATTAAATTTTATTTAATAATTAATCAAATTTAACATATTTAAAACATATTATAATTTTTTTTAAACCATAAATTAAAATTATTAAAAAAAATAAATTTTAAACAAAACAAAAGTTATTAACAACATTTATAGCCCACTAGCTCTAATGGCATGCTGCCAACGACAACCTTGGCTATTGTAGTAGCTATGTTGCTAACGGTAGCCTTGGTTGTCATAGTAGCTATACTCCTGATGGTAGCCCTGGTTACCTTTATAGCCAATGGTCGGTGTAGGGAGGAAGGGGGATCAGGGAGTCATGGCCCTCGATCCCCCATTTTCATTTTTATATACAGTTTTTAAAAACATAAAACCCTCAAATCACCCCCATACAAAAATGCAAATCCCAATTTATTTTATATTGGTAATTCAGAACTCATCATTATAATATATATATAATTATCACAGTAATTAATTTTACTATGGTAATTTTATATTATATATTTTGTTTTTACCCAAATTATAATATAGATCTGATAGGGAAAATACAAGCAATCAATTGAATTCAAACCTTATCAACTTTTGATTTCTTTTATCCAATCGTTCTTGTATTGAAAATTATCAAATTATGAAATTGTAAAATCTACCAAACAAGGGTTTCAATCCTTCCAATCTACATACAGATGATCTCAAAATGAACAATAATAATATCATGAACAAGGGTTTCAATCCTTTCAATTTACATATACAAAGGTTTCTCATATGAAGAATGATAAGAATCACATACAAGGGTTTCAAATTCAATTTGATTCTAAAAATAGGTTTGCAAACATAGAGAAGACAAAGAAATCAAAGAGCAAGCAACTACTACACAAAACCATAAGATCCTACCTGGATCTGATGCTAAACAATGGATGCACAAAACTCGCAAAATAAATCCCTTTCCTTTCGAAACCCTCTTTTCAAAAACTGGATCCTTCAAACCTTGGTCCTTGCAAAATGAGCTCTAGATCTCTAATAAAGAGTTCTCTCCTAAATTTGGGGCTTCGATTGTGCAATCACACGAGAAGACTCGTTGATCTTTATCTTTTATTATTTTATTATATTTTAATATTCATGCACAACCTTTATGCAATTCAATTAAAATAAACTATTAAATTAATGCTTTCTCTCTTTAATTAATTACGAGGTGTTTTAATAATTTATATTTATTAATTCAACTAATAATACTATTTAGAGTTTATTATTAAAATAAAACTACTAAATAATTATTATTAAATTAAACAAATATAAACATGCTTAAATTAGAACTTTAATTAATCTTTTAAATTTAATTATTTTATTTTATTAATTTCTCAATTAATTAAATATAATTAAATATAAAATTTCCATTAAATCAAATCATTAAATATTATTTTAATTTGATTTAATTAAAACAAAAAATCATCACAGACCCACAAGACTAAATACAAAAATCCATCATAAAGCACAGAATACTAAAACAAACTCTAGGGTCAAAATCACGAATTCACGTCAGTTGATGAATTTGGAAAGGTGAAACTAACTTAGATACTTGTCCTATTTTCTAGGACAATTGGCTTAGGTTAGGATACTACGATAGGGTACGCTCATCCTGACAATTCAAGGAAGTTGATACCCGATACCTGCAATCTACATAAAATCCATGCATGTACAAACACATATATTCTAAACTAAATAGGCAATGGCGGAAAGTGGTGCATCATGTAGATCCCAAGTAGCAGGTGACTATGACTCCCTCCCTCAACCACATCAAGAACGTCAATCATAAATTAAAACACATACATACACCATACACATGCGAGTATGGGGTAAGCGTCCATATAATTGCATATAAATCATTCATCTAACTAACATCGTGCAATAACTAAAATTGATGTATGAACATACATATATTGAATCATAGAAATAATCCTAAATACATGAAGTAACTTAGTAACTAAACACATATATCAACTAAATATGAAATACATTTAATCTAATCTGGTAACCAAGTACCAATAATCATAAAGCACAATCTAGAAACATGCCCAAAAGAATCTAACAACACGATAAGAAAAGTCAACTAGGGGTAGGCATTACATAACACTTGCATGATACTTCTCAAAAACATTGAATATGTAGTACAAATAGCTACAAACACATGTAAGAACATCTACAAACTGCATCAACCTAATGATTTTTTTGTTCATGTTAATGACAAAGATTGTGATGATGATGAGGAAGAGAATATAGAAATAAAAGATGATGAGATTGATGATGTAAATCTAGATGATGAGGAGGAAGAATAGGAAGCTACTAGAGGAAGTCTTCTAGAGATTCAAAGCATTGAGGAAACTGATGTAGAGAAGATTGTAGTAGTTGTAATGACCTCATTTCTTCATTCTTTGAGCAAAGCCTTAGTGAATTTGGCTCCAAGAAATCTTCTACCGAGTTGGTTGTGGGTACAACTACAACACCAAGCACCCAAACAAGCTCAGGACCTATTCAACTGAGTATTCCACTAATTGAAGTGACCATCACTTCATCTACCGAGTAGCAAGTGCCTCCATCATTAGGTTTATTCATGTAGCAACAAGGTATTTCTAATATTACTTTCATATCTACATTTGTTGCTAGCTCCTCAATTTCTACTATTATTTATATTTTTCATATGTCCATAGCTAGTATAATGATAGTTACAAACAAGTCTCAACCAAGTACTAAAGTTTTAAATAAGGGTAAGGGTAAAGGAGAAGAAATTGATCTAAATGAGGATATAGTTATTCCAAATTGGGATATATCTACTCTCACTCCAGATCAAATGAACATCATGGGTGAATTATTGCAAAAGAGAGCTAAGAAACATAAGCTTGGAGAAGAGAAGAGAAAGGAAACCCAAATGCTTGAAGATATAAAGGACATATTTGTAAATGCATTAAGTATTGAGGTTGATAGCACTCAACCTATTTTGGACCAATTAGAAGAAGTTGTCCATAAATTAAATGAAGACTTGAATGGATAGAATAAGTTGCTACAAAGAGCAGAAAGAAAGCTTGAGAGTAAGGTATTGGAACAAGTGGCACAAAAAATTGCAATAAACCAAGTAGAATTGTCTACTAATCTTGTTTCATTGGAGACATTTGTAAATAATGTCACTTCATTATTTATTAAGTTGTGTAATACATCTATCTTCACACAAGGAAAGATAAACTATCAAAGATAGATGAAGACATAAAGGAAAGTGCACACCCATTGTCACTTGACCCAACCTATAATTCTGCTCATTATTCAAAGATCAGATTTTTGACAAATTTGCAAACATAATTATTAAGGGAAGAAGCCAGAATCAAGGCCACACTTGCAGAAATCCAAGGCATGATTCTTCCAAACATGAATGCATTGTAGACACACATTGCACATGCTAAGACACTCATCCATGACAATAACTTCTACATAGTTGATCACATGATGGAGTTATCAGCAAAAGTTTAGATTGCATTGCATGCAAGTAAGGTGTTACAAGAAAATTGGGACAAGACAATGGCATTAATCTTGAAGGTACACTCTAAATTCTTGTCACATTTTGGTATTAACATATAGCATACACCTTTGGCATTTATGTCGAAAAGGGGGAGAAGTTTAGAAGTATATATATGTATAAAGAGGACATGCAATAATACACGTATGGGGGAGCAGTACTCCATATATATAAGGTTTATGTATGGTATGGGGAGTAGTATAGTATTATAAGAGATACATGATTAGATAAGTAGAAAACATCTTTTACAAAAGCAATTTTGAAAAATCTGAAAAATAGAGTATGTTACCGAGTTGTAGACATGGAATGGTAATAAAAGAATGTTTTGACTTGTAATTTTGAGTATCTAGTTTTTGGGATGATAAGTGTTTTTGTCACTAATGCCAAAGGGGGAGATTGTTGACATTAACGTCAATTTTTCTATTAGTGACTCACACTTATTCAATATTCAGTTACTATCGATGTTTCTCAATTGTTATTGAGCTTTAGAACCTATTTACAGTTCATGCCAAGTGTAGCGGTACCTACCGAGTTGTTTAGTACAAGTGATGGAAACTCTAGTATTAACCGAGCTCCACAGTGTCATCTGAGTTACACAGTGTTAACCATGTTCTCCAATGTCTACCAAGCTCATAGTGTTAGTGATGTGAATCTAGTGTTGACCGAACCATGGAGTGTCAACTGAGTGATTCAGTATATGCCAAGTTTCATAGTGTTCACCGAGTCACACGATGTTGACCGAGTTCAAGCTACTTGGAAGTGATCAGTATAAATCGAGACCCTTCATCAAATGAGTTCCAAGTGATGTCGAGTGTTGATAGTGGTTGCAAAGTATTAGAACATCATTGATTTTGTCTTCAAAACTTGAGTTACAACGGTTGGGCCAACTTTGTGGTTTTTGATGAAACTTGTATTGTAGCCAACTTCAGTAAGTTATGCTTTGGATTTGTATATGTGTAATGTATTGTATCATATCCAATAATGTATGTGAAGAGTATATGATGAGTACAACTGAAAATTAAGAAGGCTACAAGGAGTATAAGGGACAACAAAGATTTATCTATCATAGCAAGGTGATTATTACAATTCAAGGAATCTCAACTGTAAAATCAAAGTTGCAGATTAGAGATTAGCCACTAGTTCATCCTAATAGGTGTATCAATTAAATCCTTTAACAAGGTAGACTTAATAGTCTTATGGTAAATCTCCTAACCGAGTGCATACTTCATTGTATGTTTTGTAAATCCTTTCACAAGGTGGCCTCACAGTCCTTATTGCTCCTAACAGGGTAGATCATCAGAAGTGATCAATTGTAAGCTTTAATAAGTTAACTTTATACTGTAGTACTAAAGCTTGTGGGTATCATCCCCACCCCAGTTTTACTTTCTATTTGGAAGGTTTCTGGGTTACCATATCTTGTGTCAAATTGCTATGAATGTTTATTTGCTTTCATTCTTTCATACATGCAACTAGATTAGGATACTATATGAAGGATTAATTGGTGAATTAAGATTAATTTTTATTGGTCCCTGATTCACCCCCCCAGTAACATTGTTGACCTCATATTTTCAACACAATGTATATATCAGTTGCTTTGTTTTATTACCCAAGCTATGAGCTCCAATGAGGCTCAAACAAGTGGCATTGTTTAGAGCAAGCTAGCAAAACAAATAACTAAATATATATAAATTAAAAACAAGCATTGTAGAATAGAAAAAATAAATGGATGCATTAAGAGCAAGCCTCTGAATAACTATAGTTGCAAATCATATAGAAAGAGGTTCGGTTGTCTCACAAATGAATGGTTTAAGGACCTTACATGCATGAAAATTGCAAGGTGGCAAGACATGCATTCACAATCTTGATAACATATGAAAATGAAAAGGCCTAAAATTTTAGAAGGAATCATAGAGTCTAAAATATTAAAAGGAATCATAAAAGGCCGAAAGACTATATGAGTTAAACTAAATTAATTTGGAAATTGAAATTCTCCCACACTATTATAAGTAATACTCATATTGCCTAAGTGTACTTGTATTTGGTATTTATACATATATGTTATATCAAAATATGTGTGCATGTGTGCGTGTGCAGAAGCGTGCACATGTGTGTGTCTGTGTTTGTGTGTATGTAATATTACAAATATACCTGAGTACTATGGGTATTATTTATAATATATCATATTCATCCTCAAATGGAACATTGAGATTCCAAATTAAAGGTTATAATTTTAATTTTTTTAATGTTCATGTACATGTTTCTTTTTCAAAATTAGATGGCCTAGTCAGCTCATGGTGGACACTTGACATTATCTAGTCTAGCCCAGTCCACTTCTCCCTTACCAAAGTGATTTATATGAATACTTAATAACTCAGGTTGGTGCCCATGCCCTATTCCCTCTCTGCCAATGCTTATGCCCCTTTGTCATGCTCCTTCAAAAAGGAATAACATGGTGAAATAACATCTTTAAATCATTCAAATGTAGTTAAAGTTATAATAACAAATAACCATATTAACTAACCATTTCCATTTCATATAAATCACAACAAATAACTAATATTTCTAATTCACATGAAATCATAACAAATAACCAATATTTCTAATTCACATGAAATCATAACGAATAGCCAATTTAACCAACCATTTTTAATTTTCATGACATCTCAATAGCTATGTAGAACATTTTAAATTTAAACAAAATATAAAATATAACAAGTGCCATGGTTAATGTAGTAATAAAGAATAGTGAGTATCACATAAAAAATGAATGTCAAAACATGAGAGCCACAATAAGCATAATAAAAGTAAAATGCATGTAAATATTTAAAATAAATACAATAAAAATGAATTTATGAAAATATGTAGAAGATCTCGTGACTATCGCAGGGTAATCCTATATCCCCTAACCTTTTTTTGTTAATGTGTAACTTTATATTTTCTGATGGTGGTTCAACATTTTTTGCCTAGCCTTCTTGGTTAAGAAACAAGGATTGAGAATACCTATTCTACCAAATTTGTTGGGGTACAATCTCGACCTCATTCCTTTTAGATGTCGGGGGGTCTTGCACTAAGCAAGACTTGATCCTTGGTGGGCTCTTTGTGAGCCTTTCAACTTCACCATTTGTTTTAATGTAATAGAAAGGAACTACTCATTGAAAAAATATATGTAGAAAATAAAAAGTAATTTCAACTTAATAAAAATGGCATTTCGTAAATTTCAAACAAGATGAAAATTTGAAATCTCAATTACAAAATATTGGAATCTTTAATTGCAAGGAAGTGTCCACTCATTTCAGATGACATGTGAAATACCCAATTAAAATCAACGTCATGTGTAATGAAAGACACTGGAAAATCCACAATCCATTCAAATGTACCCACACAGTAAAAGAAGCATGACAAACGTAGTAAGAAGCCCCCAAATCAAAAGACAAAGAACATAACTTTCACTGCCACTGAGGACACCATCTCATAAACTTTGCTCACTCCAATGGAGGCAACTATTACTTGGAGGACTGTATATGTCCATTGATAGACGAGAAAAATGAAGAAAAACCATTAATAAAGAGAACGATGGAGGAGAAGGGCCCATCAAGAGGGGAATTGGGTAGCAATGAAGTTTTCAGTCATAAAAAGAATTTGAAAAGGCTGATATGCTCTTGGACTTGCTTCTGGAGATTATTTATCATTGCCTCTCTTCTCTTCTACACAAAATTATTATTTTCCTCTGATCTTCTTCAATGGAGGGATTCTATGACCATGACAAGAGTAGCAGCCAAAACTAAAACCATCATTACTTCAAGTGCAAAATTAACCAGTGAATCTACTTTTTCAGGTAAATGCTCATCTTAAACTACTTCAATTATAGTGCATTTTTGCAGCAAGATTATTTTATGTATTGGATAGTTTTGCATCTTGTATGAGTTTTTATGCAAAGTAGTAGATCTAGCATGGAAGGCTTGTCTGATTTTATGTTTCAACTAGATTTATTAATGTTTTATGAGTGCTAGTTTTCTGTTGAGTTGATTAGTTTAAGCAGTTTAAGCATTCCACTGTAGACACACATTACATGAACAAAAGTAGATATAAGGCTATATTATATAGTGTTAGATGGTAGCCAACATATGGCTGACATGTTATAACTTTAAAGCAGTTTATTACTTGTATAAAAAGGGCTTAGGGTTGGTATTTTTCATTATGTTGTGATGCAAAATTGGTTCTTACGGTGGTATTGAGCTATAAGGGATTACGGATTGTGATCAGGTTGTAATCACTGGATTGTAATAAGATCAGACTTGTTGTTTGGTGGACGTAGCCCAAGGATTGGGTGAACCACATTAAATCTTGGTGCCTTGTGTTCATTTCTATGTGATCTATTTTTTTTCAATTATTGGTTATATTTGAATGTAGTTTTTTATTTATGTCTATGGTTTATCCTAACAAGTGGTATCAAAGCAAGGTTGTCTTTCAGTTATCCTCTGCAGGAAAGTCTCACGGTTAAGTGGGAGTCTCACAGTTGAGTGGGAGCGATGGTAGATGAGGGTAAGCTGAGGGTTGATAGGTTTAATGGGCAGAACTTCTAGTTATGGAAGATGTAAATGGAAGACTATCTATATCAGAAGGATTTATGGAAGCCGTTGGAAGGCAAAGCCAAGAATTAGGGAACTATGTCAGAGGTTGCATGGGATCTTTTAGACAGAAAGGCACTCGGAAGCATTCGGTTATGCTTAGCACCATCGGTGGCATTTAATATTACAAAAGCAAAGGTGACAGAAGATTTGATGAAAACCCTAGTGACACTATATGAAAAGCCCTCCGCTTCAAACAAGGTATTTCTCATGAAGCGTTTATTTAATATGAAAATGGTACAAGGTGGATCTATTGTAGATCATTTAAATGAGTTTAATACTATTACTAGTCAATTATCTTCTATGGGTATCAATTTTGATGAAGAAATTAGGGCTCTCTTGATTTTGTGTTCTTTACCTGAAAGCTGGAATGGCTTGGTAATGGCTGTGAGTAATTTTGTTCCTAGATCTAGTACCCTAAAATATGATGATGTGATTGGTGTTATTTTAAGTGAGGAAACTTGTAGAAAATCCTTAGGTGGATCTACATCAAGAAGTGCTTTGAATGCACAAAGCAGGGGCAGAACGACTGAAAGAGGAAGTAACTCTGGAAATTGTGAAAAATCAAGAGGAAAGTCAAAGGGGAGGAGGTCTCAATCGAGAGGATCAAATGATTGCTGGTACTATGGGAAACCAGGGCACAAAAAGAAAGATTGCTAGAATCGAAAGAAAAATGAAGGAGATAAATCAGATGGAGACAAGGAGGCAAATGTGGTAAGTAACAAATCCAAAGAGGATGCTTTGCTTCTATCTTTAGAGAGTATTGATGATTCATGGGTTTTAGATTCTGGTGCTTCATTTCATGCTACACCTCATAGAGGTTATTTCATTGATTATGTCCAAGGGGATTTTGGGCTTGTTTATTTGGGGGATAATGAACCCTGTCAAATTGTTGGAAAGGGAAAAATTAAGATTAAGTTGCAGAATGGGAATCATTGGCTACTACATGAGGTAAGACATGTTCCAAAACTAAGTAAGAATTTAATTTCAGCAGGGCAACTCGGTGATGAGGGTTGTGTAGTTACTTTTAATGATAAAAATTGGAAGGTTTCAAAAGGTTCCCTTGTACTAGCAAAAGGTGTGAAAGTAGGCACCTTATATCTTTGTACAGGTCATATTGTTCCTTCTACTTTGATTGTTTCAGAGAAAAATGAATGTTCAGGAACAATTGTTGCAGTTGAGCAGGGAGAACAAATAGCTGCTGTAGATTCTGATACAGTGTTGTGGCACAATAGACTTGGGCACATGAGTGAGAAAGGTATGAAAGTACTTCATTCAAAAAAAAATCTACCAGGTCTAAAATGTGTGAATATGGATTTTTGTGAAAGTTGTGTGTATGGAAAACAAAAGAGAGTGAGTTTTGTAAAGACTGGGAAGGAAAACAAAAAGGAGAAATTAGAGCTTGTGCATACAGATGTATGGGGACTAGCTCAGGTATCTTCCCTTGGTGGCTCTCATTATTATGTTACATTTATTGATGATGCAACTAGAAAAGTATGGGTTTATTTCCTTAGACAGAAATCTGATGTATTTCAAACTTTTAAGAAATGGAAATGCTTGGTTCAAAATGAGACTGGTAAGAAATTAAAATGTCTCAAATCTGATAATGGTGGTGAGTATTGCAGTCATGAATTTGAAGATTATTGCTCCACTAATGGTATTCGTAGACAAAAAACTGTTCCAAGGACTCCACAGGAAAATGGAGTGGTTGAACGCATGAACAAGACTATAATGGAGCGCACAAGGAGCATGAGGTTGCATGTTGGGTTGCCCTTACACATGTGGGAAGAGGCTGTTAATACTACAGTATATTTGATTAATAGAGGTCCTTCTACTCCTTTGGGCTATGGTATTCTATAGGACACATGGACTGGTAAGAAGGTGAGTTATTCTTTTCTCAAGATCTTTGGTTGTGAAGCTTTTGCTCATATAGACTCTGAAAATAGAACGAAGCTAGAAGCTAAATCAAAGAAATGTTTTTTTTTTGGATATGGCATTAATGAATTTGGTTATAGGCTTTGGGATTTTGAAAATCTTAAAATTGTTAGAAGTCGAGATGTCATATTCAATGAGAAAGTGTTGTACAAAGATCTATTGCAGCAACATGAGAAGAAATAAGATGATTATGTAGTGCTGGATGATACTACAAAAGCTGATGTTCCAACCATTCCTCATGATGCGCAACAACAAATACCACACACACCAGTGAATGTTAGACGGTCAACAAGGAAAATTAGACCTCCACAAAGGTTTTCTCCCTCTTTGTATTCTATTTTACTTACTGATGCTGGTGAACCTGAAAGTTATGATGAAGTTGTACAGGTGGATACTAAGATTCAGTGGGAGTCTGCAATGAAAGATGAAATGGACTCTTTGCTGAAAAATAAGGCATGGGATTTGTGCAAGTTTCCTGCAAGTAAAAAGGCTTTATAGAATAAGTGGGTTTACAGGTTGAAAGAAGAGGAAGGAGGTAAGAAAAGATTTAAGGCCAGGTTAGTTGTAAAAGGATTTGCACAGAAAAAGGGAATTGATTTTGATGAGATATTTTCTCCTGTTGTTAAAATGACTTCTATTCGTACTATTTTAAGTCTTGTGGCTACTGAAGATTTGCATTTAGAGCAGATGGATGTTAAAATAGCCTTTCTTCATGGTGATTTGGATGAAGAAATATATATGTCTTAGCCACAGGGTTTTGAGGTCAAAGGTAAGGAGAACTTAGTGTGCAAATTGAAGAAAAGTTTATATGGCTTGAAGCAAGCACCTCGACAATGGTATCTGAAATTTGATAGTTTTATGCATGAGCATGGATATAACAGGTGTCATTCAGATTACTGTGTTTATTTTAAGAGGTTGGATGATAATAGCTACATTATTTTTTGTTTATATGTTGATGATATGCTTGTAGCTGGGTCTAACATGGATCATATTAAGGGGCTGAAATGCCAGTTAGGACATGCATTTGCTATGAAAGATTTGGGGGCAGCAAAAAAAATCCTTGCTATGAAGATTTGCAAAGATAGGAAGAACAAAACATTGACGCTATCTCAAGCTGATTATGTTGAGAAGGTGTTGCAACATTTCTCTATGGAGATGCTAAAGCTGTCAGCACACCTTTACCTAGTCATTTGAAATTGAATAAGGAAATGTGTCCCAAGACATAGGAAGAGGAGGATAAGATGTCCAAGGTACCCTATGCTTCAGCTGTAGGAAGCTTGATGTATGCTATGGTATGCACTAGGCCAGATATTGCACATGCAGTGGGAGTCGTTAGCAGGTATATGAGTCATCCAAGATTTGAACATTGGAATGCTGTCAAGTGGATTCTCAGATATTTGAGAGGAACATCCACTAAGTGTTTACACTTTGGGGGCTCTACTACTAATTTACACGGCTATATTGACTCAAATTTGGCTGGGGATATTGATACCAGGCGGAGTACTATAGGTTATGTCTTTACTGTTGGTGGGGCAATCGTGAGTTGGGTTTCTAGGTTACAGAAGATTACTGCTTTATCCACTACAGAGGCAGAGTATGTTGCTACTACAGAGGTAGCCAAGGAGATGATATGGCTTCAGTTCTTCTTGGAAGAATTGGGACATCCTCAGAAGGATAATTATTTTTTCACAGATAGTCAGAGTGCCATTCATCTTGCTAAGAATTCAAATCTGCATTCTAAGACCAAACACATACAGTTGTGGTACCATTTCATTCGGTCAGTTTTGGAGGATGCACAGTTAAAGCTGGAGAAGATACATACCAATGACAATCCAGTAGATATGTTGACAAAGGTTGTAACAAGGGAGAAGTTGAACTCCTCTTCAATTTTGGTTGGTCTTTTAGACTGAACATGAATAAAAGAACAATAGAGTCCAGGGTGGTTTGATCCAGTGGGAGCCCCATGTGGTAGTGGTATTGCTACAGGATCAGTCTCCAAGTGGGAGATTGTTGTTTAGTGTGGAGCCTGATCAGTCCCCAAGTGGGAGATTGTTAGATTGTGGTGACTGATCAGGAAAGTTCTGTACATACTTCATAAATAGTGCCAAAAAAAAATTTTGGGCCATGACCGACATGGTAGCCGACATATTATGGCCGACATATGGCCGACATGTTATAACCCTAAAGCAGTTTAATACTTGTATAAAAAGGGCTCAGGGTTGGGTATTTTTCATTATGTTGTGATGCGAAATTGGTTCTTGTGGCAATATTGAGCTGTAAGGGATTACAGATTGTAATCAAGTTGTAATCACTGGATTGTAATAAGACCGGACTTGCTATTTGGTGGATGTAGCCCATGGATTGGGTGAACCACGTTAAATCTTGGTGCCTTGTGTTCATTTCTATGTGATCTATTTTTTTCAGTTATTGGTTATATTTGCATGTAGTTTTTTATTTCTATCCGTGGTTTATCCTAACATATAGGGGTTTTAGAATACCAAGAATTAATTCTTCAAATAAAGAGTCCCTAGATTTATTGACTTGGATTTATATTAGCAGAAATAAATAGAAGGTTGGAGATCTAGAATTCTAGGAGTTATTTTAAAATAAGTTCATGGGTTTAGGACTTAAGATTTATAATAGACATGGATGTTAGAGAGTGAAAGAGGTTTAAAGTAATAAAATTCTACCTGGAGTTTTTTAAATATGAAAAATATTTTTATTTCTTTAGAAATGAAGTAGATTGTATTTTATTTAATTCTGTAATAGTTGTTTTTATCAATGTTTTAGATTGTGCTTTATGATGCATTCTTTTATTTTGAGCATGGATCATGGAGTGTGATCTAAAATGTTGATACACTCTTTCATCTTCATAATAGATTACTAGGTGTGATTAAAAATATTGATACAAAATCTATCACACAATTGAATTCAAAAATAATTACAGCCAATAATATGAATTGTAGAAATTGAATATCATTGAAGAATAAGCATTTATATTATATTATTTATTTGATCAGACAAAAAAATACAAAGAAATTATTACTTCAATGGTTCCATAACAATAAAAAATTTGACCTTTGCAAGAAAATTTATGTTATCTTGAAGAGGAAAGGAATGTAAAGATGGAATTTTATCATTTTCTTATCTAAATCTAATGCTAAGTTAGACCGAATGTAGAAGAATTTTAAATGTATTGGTATATATGCATATACAAGAGCTTCTTTTGTGTACATAATGTACTATATTGTATGTTTTATATCAATTTTCTAATAATAGAATATTTTTATTCCTTAACTCTTGTGGAATTCAATAACAACTCTTAGGGTGCAGTCCCATGAGCCCTGCGGCTAAATAGCAGAAAGAATGCACCAAATGTGACATTTTTAAAAATTTATTAATTAATTCAAAATTGTCAAAACAATGGTTCTGTAACTTTTAAATTAATTAATAAATTTAGAAAAATGTCACATTTGGTGCATATATTCTGTTGCATAGACGCCGCCTCCCATGAGGGGGGTTGCAAGATCTATTTTTGTGGAGTGAGTGGTCCTATGAAATAAAATAAAAGTTTGCTATAGGATTAAGTTTGCCACTTGTCAATCATATACCAATTTCTATTTTTTTATCAATAATTTTTTTAAACATATTTATTTATTTAATAAGTGAATTGAATATGTTAAAATAAAAAATATCATGAGACCACCCACTTCCATAAATTATTGGGCCTAAACTTTATAAGAACAATTGAAAAAAAAAAATCATAAAGAGTACATTTACATCAAAACCATAAAAAATCATGAATTTATCAAGAATAAACGTGTCGTATATTATGCAATATAGAAAAATATGGAAGTCTAAAATATATCTATGAAAATGAACCAAGATGTAAGATTTAAGAGGACTCATGATGATATAATCACCAAGGGTGAGAAGATTGAATTAAATATGGATAACACTTTGCAATACTCAAACTATAATCAAGATATGTGAACAAAATTAAATACTAAAAAATAAGCATAATGAATCATGTACTACAAGATAGAAACATACTGAAATCTTTTATATGTATATATATAAACAAGCCAAAATGTAATATCTTCAAAGAGTTATGATGATACAATCTCTAAGGATGAAAAGATTGAATTATATATGTGTATGTCTTTGCAATAAGCAAACCATTATCAAGTATGTGAACAAAATCAAATATAAACATTTAGCATGTTTAATTTAGAATTATATTGTCTAAAATATTCGCAAATTAATGAAGATGTAGCCTTAAAGTTAAACTTGAATTAAAGTGTGAATATAGATGAGTCAATACCTTTCTTGTTCTATTTAATCTAGGGTAGTTGAATAATAGATACAACATATGAATTAATCAATGTTAATTAATTGATTATGATATTGGGTAGTACATAACTTAGAAAAAAAAATTATTATAAATGAAGTGCAAAGGAGGTTAAGGTGCTTTAGTTCTATAAATGAGAGAATAATTTTGGGGTAATGGTAGAATCTATATATCTAAAAATAAGTACAATATGTTTGAACAATATTATGGAATATAAACAAATGGAAAATCCTATGGTGGATCAAATATGTGGCTATAGGTTAATCCCATGAGCTCAAATTTATCTAATAGCCTACTAATTTGCTTTGGTGAATTATGTACCTTTTCTTTTTGATTCACTTGATTCTCTATTGTTTCCTAGCTATCAAGAATTGGTGATGTTTAAGATTACTTTGGGAGAAATTGTTAGATTGAACATAAGTTATGTTATCCTAGGTTGACTCCCTTGACTAGACCAATTTCACATTCATGGCAATGGTCTTTCATCATGCAAATGTTGTAGAACAATTTAATGCATAATTTGATTCCTAGGAGCACTCCAAGAAAAGTAATTCTAGAATGATTTTCCTCTTTATTTAATAAATTATACTTTTAGGCGTGATTAGATAATTCTTAAATGTGCATTGAATGTCTTAAAAAATAATTACACGACAATAATTCATTAAAAATATGTACCAAGATTATTGAGAAGAATCAATTGAAATATATTGAATTTCAAAGATTAGTTTTTTGAGTGGCATGAGTGATATAACAATAAAAAACTAATTTTTTTCATGGCAAGATAGATACCCACTTATGGCCAAATTGTGGCATATAGATTTCAATCCACTGACTGAATTGTTTAATAAGTTTCCTATCTAGGTCCCGCTCCCGAACGTCTTGATGCATCTTTGGATAGAGTCTGTTTTAGAAACTATCAGGGACTCTCTTGGAGATTTTCTATATGTGGACTCTGCCATATCTGATGTTCTCCATTCGACATGTGCACGAATTCTTGTTGAGATGGATATCTCAAAGGGCCTTCTAGAAGAGATTTGTTTGGACTCTTTGCGGGGATCCTGGACCCAAACGTTGGATTACGAAGATATTCCCTTCCTTTACAGAAAATGTCATAAGACAAGTCACATTGTTGTTCGTTGTGCTATTGGGAAGACTAAACCAAGGCTCTCACCTTCCTGGTGATCTGGGGTATCCCTTAAGCATTACATGGTGTTTAAGTCCTTAGATGTGCCCTCAGAAGGTTCCTCAGAGGATGCGAATGATTCTAGCTCACCCCATGATGTTGACATCCCAGAGCCTGTGGTTGTTGAGGATGTCAGGTCCTCTCCCCCTGCTAGTGATTTGGTGCTAGTGATTGCTGAGGAAGGCCAGTGTCTTGCCCCTGGTCCTTCTCCTGCCTCTATCCCTGTCTTGGTTGATCTTCATGATCCTGTGGAAGGCCATCTTTCTACAGATCCTCCTAGAGAGTTTGTTGTTGCTCCTATTCCCCCTAGCTTCCACTCTTCAGTTTCTTCTGGGGATTGGATTGGTGAGGCAGCTAAGGTGGAGGATGGTTGGACTACGGTAAAAAGAAAGAAAACAAAGCCCTATTCTCCTCCTTTAGAAATGAATCTTCGGTCGAGCAAGGGAGACTCTAAATCAAAGGGTGCATCGTGAGCTCCCTTGTTGTGCCTAGTTTTTTGGAGGCAGATCCTTCTATTTGGATAGTTGCTTCCTAGTTGGTTATTTTGTTTTGGCTGGTGATAGGCTTCTATCACCTTGGTTGCCCCTTTTTTGGGGGGTGACCAGCTCCTCTTTGGTTTGTTGTAATTTTGTCTTTGTGCTTATTGAATATCTAAAGCTATGTACAGGGTTTCAGGCACCCTTCAAAACCTATTTTCCTTAATAAAAAAATAATAATAAACAACTAATATTGATATAAGAAATGAATTCCAAAACATAAGAATGATAATAATCATAATAGATATGAAATATATACAAATATATAAAATAAATATAATAAAATTGAATATGTTGAAAATAAGTGAATAATTAAAAATAATTTCAACTAAATGAAAAATTGAAACAGGTATGCAAATAAGAATAGCTAAGGATTTCTAGAAATATTTAATGGTGAGTAGTCCCTTTAATTTTTGTTTCACCTTAAAAGAATTAGCTCCTAAATTCAAGAAAGTTGGTGGTGGTGTCAATTTCATGACTAAGATCAACCTAAGATTTTTAAATTTATCAAATTAGTTGTTGTGTTAGCCCACCCTATTTCCACCTCAAATTGAGAGGACTAGAAAGTTGGAGTTCCTATTTTGTAGAAAAAAGATTCTAAATAAAACATTTAACCCTCAAAAAATTTATCATAGAACCTTCCACTACACAAAAATAGATTCCAAGCTCCCCATAAGACCCCTCCCTTACCAAAAAAAAATTTAAAAATCTCATATAATAAATATGAGAATAATTACAAAATATTTGTTACTTAAGTTGCAAGGAAGTGTCCTCTCATCTCATCAGATCACATGTGAACTAGCCAATTTAAATCAACTTCATATCTAATGAGAGACACTAGAAAATCCAAAAATGATCACAATCCATTCAAAGGTGACCAAACAACCAGCGTTAAGCGTGACAAACGAAGAAAGGAAGCCGCCAAATCAAAAGACAAAAGAACATAACTTTCACTGCCACAAAGGACACCATCTCATATAATTGACCCACTCCAATGGAGGCAACTGGTTCTTGGAGGACTGTAATGTCCATTAATAGATGAGAAAAATTAAGACACAACCATCAATAAAGAGAGAAATGGAGAAGGGGCCATTGAGAGAGGAAATGAGCAGCAATGGAGTTTTCAGTCATAAAAAGAAGTTGAAAATGTTGCTATGCTCTTGGACTTTCTTCTGGAGATTATTTCTCATTGTCTCTCTTCTCTTCTACACTCAATTGTTGTTCTCCTCTGATCTTCTTCAATGGAGTGATTCTGTTACCACAACAAGAACAGCAGCAGAAACTACAACCAGCATCATTTCAAGTGTAAAATTAACTGGTGATTCTACTTATTCAGGTAAATGTTCATCTTCAGGTACTCCAATTATGGTACAATTTTTGCAGCAGGATTCTTTTGTTCATTGGATAGTTTTGCATCTTATACGAGTTTTTATGCAAGTAGGAGATTTAGCATGGAAGGCTTGTCTGATTGTATGTTTCAATTGGATTTCTTAATGTCTTATGAGTGTTTGTTTTTCTGTTGTGTTGATTGGTTTAACCAGTTAAAATGTTCGCTATAGACACACATTACATGCACACAAGTAGATATAAGGTTATATTGTACAGGGGATTTAGAATATCAAGAGTTAATTCTTCAAATAAAGAGTCCACGGATTTGTTGACTTGATTTAATATTAGCAGAATAGAAGGTTGTACTGTAAAGGAGATCTATAAATTCCAGGAATTATTTTTAAAAGTTCATGGGTTTAGGACTTGATTTATATGAGTACAAATGGATGTTATAGTGTAAAAGAGGTTTGAAGTAACAAGATTCTGCGGGAAGTTTTAAAATATGAAAATTGTTTTTCATTTCTTGTAAGAATGAAGTAGACTGTAATTATTTGATTTGATTGTGTTATAGTTTTTGTCTTAATGTTTTAGATTGTATTTCATGATGCAATCTTTCATCTTCATAATAAATTACTGAGTGTGATCTAAAACATTGATAAAAATATATATTATACAATTGAATTCACATATAATTAGTAAACAATATGACTCTAAAAATGTAATACCATTGAAAAAATAGTACATATAGTTACTATTAGTTATTTGATCACAGGAAAAATACCAAGAGACTATTACTATTATGATTCAAAAAAATTTAAGATATCTTGAAGAGGAAAGGTGATACTACTAGTGTAGAGAGTGAAGTGGCACCATCTTTGATGACAAAATAGGAATGTAAAGATGGAATTTTATCAGTTTCTTATCTAAATCCAATGCTCCTAGACTGTATGCAAAAGAATTTTCAATTTATTGGTGGTTGTAGACAAACCCTCGAAGGACTTTGAGATTGGGATCAATATCTCTGTTTTGACTAGTGATATAATCTCTTGAAGAATCTGTTCTGAAAGCAACTTTGTCTGTCCAGGGGACCTCCGTGAATTGCAAACAGCATGGAACACCCTCACATTTGGCTCTGACCCATCTCCAAAGCACCTCAAGATTGCCCTTTTTGTAAAGAAATGGCCAAGCAAGGGCAAGGCAGGGGGCTTGGAACGCCATGCCCAAACCCTTCACCGAATTCTTGCAGAAAGAGGACATACAGTCCATGTTTTCACAGCAATTCTCCAAGACCCAGCTGAAGTTCTCACTCATGACAAAACCATGCACTTTCACTTCAGCAACTACTCTGATCCAGGCAAGATATCTTCATGGTCTCTCTTTCAGAACATAAGCAAGCAAGTGAATGGCTTTGACATTATACACACTGAAAGTGTATGCTTGCCACACAAATATGCAAAGGGATTGCCCAATGTTGTGGCCACGTGGCATGGGATAGGGTATGAGATCATACATTCAGACATTGTCCAGGACCTTGCAAGAGAGCCAGGGGAGCCAAGGGGTCAAACCCTAGAGCAAGCCCTAAAAGCAAGGGTGGGAAAAGTAGTGGAAGAAATCAAATTCTTTCCCAATTACAAACACCACATTGCAACTAGCGACTATGTGGGGGATGTGTTGAGGACAATCTATATGTTGCCAGTGGAAAACATACATATTATTTTGAATGGTGTGGACCCAAAAGTGTTTAGACCTAACCCAATCAGAGGTCAAGCATTTAGAGCCGTATACAATGTGCCTGAAAATGCAGAGCTTGTAGTAGGGATGGCAGGAAGGCTGGTTAGAGACAAAGGACATCCTATGGTCTTCAAAGTTCTTCAAGAGATGTTTATGAATAATCAAAATAGAAATGTGTTTTTTCTGATTGCAGGGGATGGACCCTGGGCCTCTAGATATATGGAGCTGGGATCTAATATCAAGGTTGTGGGCTCTTTAGGCTCAGATCAGTTGGGGGACTTTTATAATGCTTTGGATATATTCATGAATCCTACATTGAGGGCACAAGGATTGGACCATACGTTGCTTGAAGCCATGCTGTGTGGGAAGCCTCTGTTGGCTACCCATTTTAGTAGCATCACAAGGAGCGTTGTTCTAAATGAAGAGTTTGGGTATACTTTCAGCCCAACTCATGAATCCCTGAAGAAGGGATTGGAGAGAGTTATAGAGGATGGTAAGAAAGTGGTAGAGAAGAAGGGAAGGGCTTGTAGGAGAAGAGCTTCTCTGTTGTTTACTGCTGAAAAAATGGCATCTGCTTATGAGCGATTGTTTCTTTGTATTGCGAAGGGGCATAAGAAAGATAGTGACTTGTGTAAGTATCCACTTTATTTTGATTGATTGATTTCAAAGGCTATCTATACGGTTTTCCCACCGGATTATGTTCCCTGCATTAACAATTTTCGAACATTATTTCTCACTATCCATTGAAGGCACTACGTACCACGATAGCTATAATTGTGAGCGAAGTAGTTGTGAATGTAAGTTATTAGTTCATGTCTTTCACAGGAAAATGGAATCTCGAGGTTCCATATTAGTTACATAAATCTTAAAGTTTGAAGATATATTAATGTTTGCAAAAATAATATTAATTTGTGTGTTTCTTTAAAATTGAAAAATATAACTTTTTAAAAATTGTATCAGCCTATGATAAAAAAGGGAATGAAAAAAATCAATTTTTCCTAACAAAAATACAAAAAATTCTAACGACTCTATTAATGAATGCATTAATTACAATTTTATCTTTTCCACATTTGTAACAAGTGGCTCAACTTTTTTTAAACAATTATTTTTATCTTCCACTTCACAAATGAATGTCTAATCACCATTAATTATCTTTATCTATTTTCCTTACCAAGTTCAAATATAGAATTAAATGTTTTATATTTCTTATTTTAAATACATTTATTATTTAAGATAGTTTATGAAGAAGAACTCATGTGAATTTATAGATTTAAATGTTTTTCAAGTTGTATAATTTAGATATTTTAATCAAATATAGATTTAAATGTTTTATATTTCCTATTTTAAATATAATTATTATTAGTTTTACATTGATGTTTATTTTTGTAATTTATAAAATGTTATTTTTTAAGTTTACACTATATTTTACTAGCTATCTTACCAAGTTCAAATATAAAGTTAAATGTTTTTTATTTCTTATTTTATATATATTTCTTATTAGTTTTACATTGATGTTTATTTTTGACAATTGCAAAATGTTATTTTTTTAAAGTTTACATTATGTTTTACTAGCTACTATTTTACAATTTTGCTCATTTTTTTTTATACCATTAATACTACCCCTCAAACTTACATATTTTGATACTTTAATTTAAGTAATTAACAATTTTTTTAATTAAATATTTCAACCTATAATTGAATTGGTAGAAATGAGTAGTTCATTCATATAATATATTTTTATTGTTATTTATATATTTCTTAAAATAATAAAATAATTAATATTTTTAAAATTCTCTTCAACTCTCTCTATTATTTCAACTCATGAAACATGGGTCAATGAGTTTAACTCAAAATCACACAGTTAAATCTTTGATAGCAATATCATAAGGACGCATAGAGTCAAGTTCCTGCTATTGAAGAATAAATATAGTATTTTATAGCCAATTGATAATCAAGTTAGAAATTATTTGCAATTTTTGAAAAAGAATTTTTAGATTTATTTTGTTGTGCAATGAAGTGGCTAGATCTTAATATGTTTTGTTTGAAAGAATCTATTTTCTTTTACATTGTTTTATTTTGACTAAACTCGATGTATTATAATGTTGTTCAAAATATTAAATAATATGTAATAAAAATCTATATTATACAAATAATAAAATTTGTGGTGATATTATAAGAATTGTAATATTTACTTTTATCATTATATAATTTTATTGAATATATTTATACATTTGTAGTTTCATGTGAAAAACATATTAATACTAAAAATTAATATTAGCAAGGTTATCATAATAAATGAAATTGAAAAGCTATAGGTGAAGTGTCACCCAAATTCCAAGGCTGTCATAATAAACGAAGTTGAAAGGTTATAGGTGAAGTGTCACCTGAATTCATGTAAATCAATCTTTTTTATTTTGTCAATCATTTTTTTCTTAAATAACATGTACAAGATATTTATAGTTATTGTTAGATTGGTTGACATTATTTATTATTTTATTTGATCTCCAAGAGTGAAATGTATAAATTTTGTAAAATTGTTTATTGAGTTTTGTGCACAAAAAGCGAAAAGTCTGAAACTACTACTATAGTAGCAAAATAACCAATCAAATCTAAAATAAATAATTTCTTTTCAATCATTCAAAATCACCATATATTAGAACTTTAAATTGAAAACAATTGATCATGTAGTGCCTGCCCCTAGTTCGCATTTCTGACTATCATTGCCAACTTTTTTAGGCCAGTTTTATGCTTGATTACTAGTGACATTATCTTGAGATTATTATATGTTGTTTTACTCTTAGTTTATTCAATGATGAGAATACCTGATACTCTATATTTCATGTATGCATGATGATTATTATAGTGTTTTTAGTTTTTAATGTTGATTAGTTAGATGGTTTATTATCATATGTGTTTTCTCATGGATACTTACCCCATATGGCATGTGTATGGTGTGCATGTTTGTTTTCTTTATGTATGGCGTTTCTGATGTGGTTAAGGAAGAGAGTCGTAGTCACCTACTAGTCGAGATCTACACGATGCACCACTTCCTTCCATTGCCTGTTTAGCTTAGAATATTGTATTTGTACATGCGTGAATTTTATTCAAGTTGTAGGTACCAAGTATCGACTTCCCTGAATTGCCAGGATGAGCGTACCCTATCGCATTATCTCAATGATAAGAGAGGGGAGATAAATTCTTGAGTCCAAATCTTAAACCTTTAAGCCATTTGTCCAATTGAAAATTGGGACATGTATCTAAGTCGAGTACCCTTCGAATGCGTCGCATGATGTTGATTCATGATTATTACCCTTTAGCCTGATTTTGTATGTGTTTGGCAATGATGGACTTTCGTATTTTACTTTGGTGGATTTTCTATCAATTAAGTCTAATTAAAAGATTAAATTAATTATTTAATTTAAGAAAATTATTATGATTTTTAATATTTAATTATATTTAATTAATTGAGAAATTAAATAAATAAAAAGAATTAAAATTTGGAGACAAAAGTTATTATTATAAATTTAGAACGTGATAATATTTATTTAATTTAATAATAATATATTTAGAGTTCATTTTTAAATAAATGCTAAATATTATTGTTATTTAAGTTAAATATTTTATCAATTAAGTTTCTAAAATAAATTTAAAAGTGGAAAGATATTAATTTATAAAAAATTTAAGATCGCATGATGCGTGCATGAGTTGAAAATATAAGAAGATTAATTAAAAAGATAAAACGTGTGAACTTAATAAAGATATTTTAATAATGTGTGCATGAGATTAAAGTTAATAAATTAATTAAAATAGAAGTCAAGTGGAAAATTAAATAAAGTAATTTAATAATTCATTTTAATGTGCATAAAAAAGATTAATGCAAGATAAAAGAAAGATAAATAAAAGTTAATTTAGAATTTGAGTCTTGTGAGCAAAGAGTCCTCTCGGGTGAATGCACAATTAGTGCCCCGATTTGAGGAGTGAACTCCTTATCACCACTTGAAGATTCATTTTTGAGGGACAGGAATTTAGAGATGAATTTTGGATGCAAATTTTGGGAGCAAAAATTGGAAGTGAATTTCTGGGAAAGTTTCAGAGAGAGATTTCTGGATAGAAGTGAATTCTCTCACAATCTTTAGGTGGTTGCGTATTAGCATCAGGTTCAAGTAGGGTCTTTTGTTTTGATCACTAATTATTACGTAAAAAAAATTTCACTGTCTTCTTCGTGCCTGTGGATTGTGAATTCAAATATCTCTGTGATGAATACTTAAACATTTCAATATTGTAAATTGTTAAATATTAGCCAATGTCTTTTGCATGCGTAGAGATTGGAAAAGTAATCAGAAAACCCTCATTTTCTAAGTTAAAAAAATTAATTTTAAATGGGGAGGGTTTGAGTTTTAAAAAGGAAATTTATTTGGAAATTTGAATGTTAATTGAATCTTCTTATCACATATTTTGGGAAGAAAATTGAATTTGAAATTGGAAATTCTAGGTTTGAAATTTAAGTGGATATTTGTAATTTTCCTATTAGATTAATATGACAATTATTTAAATTTAAAAAATATATATTTTGAAATTAATTTTATAAATTTTAAATAAATTTAAATAAGTTTAAATTAAATAGAAAGAATATATATTGGAATTAATTTTATACAATTTAAATAAATTTAAATTAAAAAAAATACATATAATAATAAATGCGTATATAAGTATTGGGTTTTAAAATAGGGGTATTGCTTTGAATAAAGTTTTATTAAATTAAATAACAATAATTTTTTTTAAAAATATAATATAATATAATATACAAGTGGGGAGGGGTTTGACCCACCCCCCCACGTATTTGTTTGGTCGGGGGACGTTCACAAGCCTGTACTACAATCACACAATATACCTGTGGTCAAAGCAGGGGGCCATACGACTCTTTATATTGAGGCCGACAACTTAAACAACCATGCAGCGATTTTAAATCACTTCACAATTTAATTTTTCTTTTCATATATATTAAATTTTTTATATTATAAAGTTTTATTAAAAGGTTTTAGTTAATAATAGATATATTTATTAATTAATATTAATATATGTTAATAAATAAATATTAAATGTTATTTAATATGGATTAATCAGTTTTAATTTAAAAATTGTTAATGAGCTATTAATAATAATAATTTAAATTATGTTTAAACAAATTAATATTATTAATTTGATTAATCAATTTAATTATGATAATATTTAATTTAAATCTTAATTAAATTATTATTGAAGTAACTTATAATCATGAATTAAAAATTTTATATGAATATTTTATAAATTAATTAATTTAATTAAATAAGATTTAATTAGAATTAATTAATAATGAAAGTTATTGAATGAAGTTGTAAATTTATTGTTGTTTATAATTAATACTATTGATTTTAATAAAATTATAATTATTTTACTTAAGATCAATGAATTGTTATTTTTATAATTTAATTAATAAATGATTACCCTCGGATTATTCTTTTAGGATATTGACTTTAATAATGAGGGTAGATAAGAAGAGCATGAAAATGGCTCTCATGTGGATTGTGTCACAAGCTAGGGCACCCGTGCCCTAGCTCTTTCTCGAGCTTCCTCTGATAGCTGTGCTAGTGGGTGATTGGGGGTTTGAAGGGTGCTGAGCTGGGTGAATTTTACTACAGAACCATGGACTGGGGCATGCTCCGAGGGAGAATTTTTTTGCCCTACATGGGGAGGAGTTTCTTGCCTACTGTTCTCTATTGTGCGTGGGCAGTGGATGGGGTCATGTGGGATTTTCTTTCTCGCGGCTCTATTCTGTTTGTTGGTGTGAAGGAAGGAGGAGTCTAAGTGTAGCGTTGAAGTTGGGTGGGATTGGATTAAGGGTGGAGGGTTTCCTTTCTCATTCTTGGCTTTTGCAAATGATAGATGCTAGAGGCGAGACAATAATGTTGAGCCCTCACATGGATTTTCAGGCGGCTTTAGGCCCTAGGTATTCAAATCAAGGGATGAAAACTTTTAACAACAATCTGTTCACTCTGAACTCTAGGAATGTCAATTTGGGATTATCTAATGGTTCAAGGATTACAAAGACCAATGGTTGTCTCGAGAGATGCAAGGAAAGACCAAAACTAGTGGTCCCGGTTGAAATGATTATAGATGATGTTGAATACTATTTGCATCATTCCCTATATTGTAAGTTCTTAGGGATGAGGGTATCCTTGTAATTCTTGGAGGTTTGGGCTCAGAGGACGTAGGAGCCAAAAGGGGAAATGGAGATAATGTTGGTGGTGAACAGTTATTTCATGGTTACTTTCAATTGTATTGTTGATTGCAATAGGGTGTTTGAGGGAGGCCCTTATTTCCACAATAAGGTTGGGTTATTTATCAAGCCATGGCATGCTAGCTTTAATCCTGCAGAGGAGCTACCTAATCGTGTTCCAGTATGGGTCCGCTTACGAAGATTCCTAGTAGAATGCTATTGAGAGGATGTATTGCAGCTTTTAGCCTCAGTGCTTGGAAAACCTGTAGGGACTTCATTGCAGACCTTAAGAAAAAAGGTAATGACTTTTTCTCACATTTGTGTTGAAATTGATCTCAGTAGACCTTTACCAGATGCAATAGAGATGTGTGTTGGTTCTTATTCTTGGGTGCAGCAATTGGACTATGAAATGCTACCTTTTTGTTGTCACCTTTGTCGAGCATATGGTCATTTGCAGCAAAGATTCCCAAGGAATAAACCTTTGGAATCCCTTCCATCATAGTCTGTGAGCAATCCTCCTGAGACAAATAAAGGGAAGGGAATTTCTCCTAGTGAGGCAGGTGCTTCTTATGGTTTTGTTCTAGTCAGGGCTCGAAATCGAAATAGGGGTCAAAAAAGGTCTTTTAAAGAAAGGCAAGATGATACCTTTAATAGGTTTGAGGTGTTGGATGAGCTTAGCCAATAGGAGGTGAACTCGAGTTTGACTAATTTGGACCATGGTCTTGTGGACATAGCTCAAGAGGATCCTATCATTGACTCTACTATGGATCACCTAGGGGAGGAGTGTAGGCAATTGATTGCTAACTAGCAAAAGGGGACTTTCGAGGTGCAGGAACTCTTGGCCATTGTTACTACAGAAGGCATGGATTCTCTAGCTATTGGGCAACACATTGGCTCAAGTTCGGTAGTGAAGGTTAAGCCACTTCCCAAATTGGGCATTATGCAAAAAGATTTCAAAAAGGCTGGGGCAAAGAAACTTGTTAAATCTGGCTGAAAAAAGGATGTGGAAAAGATTAAATTAGCTGGTGAAAATTTAGTGGAATCGGGGGCAGTTAGGCCTCTGGATTCTATTTTTTCATGCCCCTTGAAATAATTTTTTTGTCATGGAATATGCGGGGCTTGAACAACGGCCCTAGACAAAAAGCAGTTCATGGGTTAGTCAGAAAACAAGGTCCTGATGTCCTCTTTTTGCAGGAAACTAAACTATCTATGGAGAGTATGCAAGGTCTAAAGCCAAGGTTGTCGAGTAGTGGGGAATTTCAATGCATTGGTGCTTAGGGTGCTTCCGGGGGTTTGGCTTGTTTATGGAATCCTCAAAAAATCCAGCCTCTTTGGTGGATTTCTTCTAAATCCTCTTTGTCCATGATTGCTACCTACCTTGAGACAGGGGAGGTCATATTGTTGTCCAATATTTATGCTCCTACTGATTTCGAGGGTAAAAAAGTTTTGTGGTCCCACATCAAGATGATTCATAGCATGTTTCCCTTTCATCCTTGGATCTTAGTTAGAGATTTCAATGCTATTTGTGAGCTGGCTAAGAAGCAAGGTGGTATAGGAAGATTGGAGCCTTTTGCACTGCTACTTCAAGACAATATTAATACCCTGAACCTTGTGGATATTAAGCCTAGCAATGGATAGTTCACCTGGAACAACCGGTGGAGTGGCGAGTTTTGTATTGCAGAAAGGTTGGATTAGTTCCTGGCTTCTTGTTACTAGATTGGAGGGATGTGGTCATCTTGCTCTGAGATCTTGGATTGGAGAGGATCATACCATTGGCCTATTAAATTGTCTACAGAATCAACTCGGGTTCTTCGGAAGCCTTCCTTTAGGTTCCAACTTATGTGGCTTCAAGACTCATCTTTGTATGACTTGGTCTCTGATTGGTGGAAGAAAGGTAGACCAACCTATGGCATTGCAATGTATATTTTTGCTAGGCTTCTTCAATATGTTAAATTTGAGCTCAAATGATGGAATCATTTCCACTATGGGAATGTCTTCCTTGAGAAGGCAGGGGCCCAAGCTGATTTGGATGATATCGCAAGAAAGATAAGAGAGGAGGGAGTAACTGATGTTCTGCTTCAGGATGAGGCTCAGGCTATAAAATTGCTTGAAGAATGGGAACTGCGAGAGGAAATGTATTGGAAATAGAAGGCATGAATTGAGTGGCTTTAGGAAGGGGACAAAAATACAGCTTTTTTCTTTAACTTTGTGAAAGCTAGGAGACATGGTAACTCTATCTTGGGGTTGGTGAATGATAGGGGAGATCATCTTTCTTCCTTTCTAGAGATGTTTAGGGAGGCAGTGCAACACTTTGAATCTCTCTTTAGAGAGGACTCGCAAGGGGGGTCTCCTAAGGAACCACAAGTTCTTATATGTATCCCCTCTCTAGTGACCGAAGATATGCATTAGTAGCTCATGAGGGATATCTCGATTGAGGAGCTTGAAGGGGTTGTTTTTAGTATGAAGAAAGGGAAGGCACCCAGATCTGATGGTTTCCCAATTGAGTTTTTCCAATTGTTTTGGGATATCATTAAATTTGATCTCCTGGTTATGGTTCATGAGTCTCAACACAATAAGCAGATGTTAAGGGCTCTAAATGTGACTTTTCTTTCTCTTATCCCCAAGGATGAGGGGGCTGAGAGGTTGAGCCAATTTTGACCCATCTCTTTATGCAATGTCATTTACAAAATTATTTCCAAACTTATTGCAGACAGGTTGAAGAAGGGACTTGCTGATTTGATATCCGAGGAGCAAAGTGGTTTTGTTGCAGGTAGGAAAATTTTGGATGGGATTGTTATTGCAACTGAAGTCATCCATTCTATGGCTAGATCAAAAGAAAAAGCGATGTTTATCAAATTGGATATGGCCAAGGCATATGACAGAGTAAGGTGGTCTTTCCTGCAGAGGGTTCTTAGCACCTTTGGCTTCGTGGAGGATTGGATTCAATGGGTTTGGAGTTGTGTTACTTTAGTCTCTTTCTCAGTGCTTATTAATGGGATCCATTCTGAGCTTTTCAAAGCTTCAAGGGGGCTTCGCTAGAGAGACCCTCTCTCCCCCTATTTTTTTATTCTTTTGGCAGAAGGCTTGGGGAGATGGATTAAATAGAATGTGGAGTATGGTTCTATTCAAGGTTGGAGGTGGGATGGAGCCTTACCCCTACAGACCCACTTGTAATTTGTAGATGATACTACTTTGATGGGGATGGCTACAATGAGGGAGCCATCCAATCTTTGTAGGGTCTTGGATGTGTACCTGGCTGCTTCAAGACAATAGATTAATGAAGGAAAATCGTCCATCTACTTCTTCAATACTTTGAGCTCTATTCAACAAAGGATTGCTCACACTTTGAGATTTTAGATTGGGAATCTTCCTTTGAAGTATCTTGGCATTCCCATCTCGGTGAGAAGGCTTACCAAGGAGTCATGGCAGGGTATTTTGGATAAATTTTGGGTGAAACTCAATTAGTGGACTCACCGTTGGTTATCCTTTGCTGGTCGTGTTTAGTTGATTAAGTCCGTTGTGTAGGCTTTGCCCATTTATAGATGCATGCTCCAGGTTGCTCCTATGGGCTTTCTCAAGGATCTAGACTCTATGATATGCCAATTTTTATGGGCAGGTAGCTTGAGACTTCTGAATGGAGTTTGGTTAGATGGGAAGTCGTGTGTAGTCCGAACCAACATGGAGGACTAGGCTTGAGGCAATTGTCTTTGACAGGTGAGGCATTGGCTGCTAAACTTTATTGGCGATGGTGTAATAAGCAGGATAAGATCTGGGTGATGGTTCTCTCTTAAAAGTATCTCCCAGGGATTCCTCATTCTGATATTTCTAAGTATCCACTTGGGCGGAAGGGTTCTGTGATTTGGGATACTTTAAAGAAAGGGGCTAAGCTTATTAAGGATGGATTATTTTGGATTTGCAAGAGTGGGGTGGAGGCCCAATTCTAGTCAGACTCTTGGGATGGATATCCCCCAATCCTTTCTCAATTTCCTAACCTTACATTTCTTGGCCAGCAGTTTCAAGAGGCGGGCTGGTCTTGCGTGAGTGATTTTAAGTCCTTTTTCCCCTGTGATCAAATGGGAATGGCTAAATGGAAGTCCCCAAATGTATGGTTGGTTGCTAATTTATAGGAGGAATGTGCTATGTTACAAAATATCCTTTCCAATAGAAGGTGTTGTTCACTCCGAGAGGATGATGTGCTTGCTTGGTCTCCCAATTCTAAGAGGACTTACACTGTTGTCTCTAGGTACAACAGATTAATGTCTCAGAAGATGATTCTGCCTAAAGTGTAGTGGTGGAAGAGGGTCTGGGACAAGTTATCTTGGCCGAAATGTAACTATTTTATCTAGATGTTGGTTTGGAATAAGTGTTTAACCTGGGATAATATTCAAAAGAGAGGATTCCATGGCCCTTCTATTTGTGTTATGTGTGTGGATAATGAGGAAGATTCTTCCCATTTGTTCTTTCAATGCTCTTTTGCCCTGCAACTTTGGCATTTTTGGTGGGGAGTTTGGACAGCCCCTTGTGTTCATGCTTCCTCCTTGATTGAGTTTTGGCAGGGGATGTGACGCCCCCCTTCTATGGCCCCTTTTCTATAGGAAGTGTGGTTTGTGGGGCCTATCTTCTTATTATGGCAGATCTGGTCGGAGCACAATCATAGGGATTTTCGTGGAGAGCAGAGGCTAGTGCAAAAAATTTGGAAAAGGATATTGGGCATGATTCAAGAGATAGTGGAGGCTAAGTGTGATGTGGAATTACCTTTGGGTAAATGAGACACAGAGTTGGTGGTGAGATTGGGGACTTTTGGGTCTTCTTTGGCATTAACCAAGGCTAAGAGAAGGCATCATGAGAAGCAAAAAATTGACAGGGTTGGTAAATGGCAACCTCCCTCCTATGGAGTCTTGAAGATCAATACTGATGGATCTTCAAGGGGTAATCTAGGATTGTCTAGGATTGGCGAGATTGGTAGAGATTCTATGGGCTCAGTGGTTTTTATCTTTTTGACCTATGATGGGATTCAGACCATTAACCTGGTGGAAGGGTTGGCTATTCTTGCTGCTCTTGAGAAAGCTCATGCTCTAGGATGGAGAAGAATAGTTTGTGAATTTGATTCCCAAGTCTTGATAAGAATGCTTATTGAGCAGAAAGTGGCTGATGTTAATTGGCAATTGGCTAGGATTGTGCAAAAAAATTTGCAAATTAGTTCTTTGATGGAAATGGTGACCTTTTCCCATATTCAGAGGGAGTGGAATAGGGCAACGGATTGTTTGGCGAGATGGGCTTTTGAGCATGCTAAGGGATGGAGAATTAAGGAATGGGAGTTGGTTCCTCAAGAACTTTGTTTGGACTTAAGGAGTATTCTTGATGAGGATAGGATTGAGAATGATGATAATTGATGGTGCTAGCTGTTTTGATCTCTATTTGGGGTTGTACTTTTGTTTCTTCTCAAGACTTTAGGTCGTTGATTTTTTTGTATTAGTCCTTTCCAATATTTAATAAAAATTTTACCCCTTTTTAAAAATAATAATAATAATAATAATAATAAAATGATGAGGGTAACTTTATATAATTGAATCAAATAAATGAGTTTCATTGCAAGGGTAAAATTGTGATTCTTATCTACTTGAAAACTTATACTAAAAATGAAAACTGAAACCTCATATATAACTTAACCATGTGATTTCAAAAATAAACCAAAACATGAAACTATACTATTCTATTTGTATTGTCAATGCTTTGGGAGTTTTGGGGTTGATTAGATGTTGACCAATTTAGGCTATTACCAGAGGCTTAGGGGTTGTGTGTTTGTGATGTTATGATGTTTTTGTTCTCGATCTTTTTATACCCAACCATGGTAATGTGATGGCATGCTCTATGATGTGTGTGGATTATTGATTGTTATTGCTTTCCAGTCTTCTTGTGTGAAGCTGAGATGTATGTATATGAGATACCTGACCTAACCATTTTTGAGTCATCGATCAGTTATATTTGATTTTCTTTCTAGTCGCTTTGAGAGGACTGAGGTGTTTTGAATGATTTGTTCTTGATGATGTCATGTTGTGACATGTATGACTTGACAATTTTGAAGTCTTCAATTGGTATTATTTTGGGATGCTTTCTGGTTGCTCATTGAGAACAAATGGATATTGTGATTTACTTTGGGATACTTTTCAGTTGCTTGTTGAGAACCGATGGATATTGTGATTTATCATTTGATGCCCTTCAGTTGCTCACGAAAAACTATTGTGGTTATGATGATTATCTTTTGGATGCTTTCCAGTTGCTTGTTGAGAACTAATGTGATTATTGTGGATTATCTTCTGATGTTTTTCAGTCACTTGTATAGGATTGAGGTGATTTTTATATGATTATTGATTTGTGCTTTTATTGAGCCTAGGGTAGGTTATCTATATGTAGTGTCGAGAAGTGGCTTGCAATGGGGGACGGGGGCTCTAAGTGGCCCTGGGGATAACTCATTTTAAGTTGTATTAATAAGTGAAAGCATTACAATAAATGGGGATTAAAATGAACCTAACAAGATAATTATATGTTCTCTCCTATGCCTCAAGTGCTAGTACAGACTAGGGTGGGAGTTGGGAGAATGCTTGGTTGCAACCTTGTATTCCATAGTATGCTTTGTTAGTACGAGAGGATACTCGTGACCACATGGGGATCAGTAAGGACACTGGAGTCCTAAGCTAACTTCCAGGGTAACTTCTACATGATTTATGTGATGACACTTTCCCGCTTACATAGTAGGTTTCCTACGTGTCTGTGTGCCTCTAGGTCTAGATGTTGATCTATGTTGGAACCCTTGAGTTAGAATGCTTTTTGGGATTCCTAGACTTAGAGAGTATTTGTATTATGTGATTTGATATCATGTTTGGGACTTGAGGTTATCTCCTCAACACAGTGGGAGTGGGCCATTTAGGTTCCATGCAATCAGGTGGTAGTGCTTTTTACTCTTCCATTAAGAGACATTCCTGGTCACTGTGGCTGGAGTTTCTTGGCATGCTTGTTTATCATGTTTAGATGATGTTACTTACTGACACATTTCCTTATATTGATGGTTAGCATGTGATAGATGATGTTATCTACTTTGCAGGATCATCTTATGCTTTATTCTAGTATGTTAGATTTCTTTATGCATATGTTGTAGCATGTTTTAGGAGTGACATCCATATTATCATAGTACCAATGATCTCTTTGGTGGCTTTGGATTTTATGCATGGGGGATGGCTAGGGCCCACGATGGTCTAATGACGTTATTGATAATTGGGAGGAACTGTGCACTTAGTTAGTTGTGTTTTTATGATGGATAGTTGTATTTCATCTTGGATGTATATATCTTTTATGATGGATGGATGCATCATGTATGTTATTAGTTTCATTTATTTTATTGTACTTTGTATCATGGATTAGAGGAGGATGATGTATCTTTATTTTTACATATGTATATTCTTTTAGCCTTTCATACCCTGTGACATGTATAGTGGATGATTGTGTATTCTGGATTTCATTTGCCAAGGGGCATTCAGAACAAATGTATATTATGGACTTTGGACCTTCTGATTATTCTTTTATGTGGATATGGTAGTTTTTAGAATTAGTATTAATTAAATTTAAATGTGACTCAACATCTTGGGATCCTTAAGGAATGTAACCTATTATGTATGCTTTCAGTTGATTGTATGTTATTGCTTTTGCTACTATGTGTTTGATGTGTATGATTGTCTTTCTTGTTTAAAAAAAAAATTTTAGCAAACTTAGTAAAATTTTAGGTTAATTATTTTGGATCCCTTGGCAGGGCATTATAGATCAATTGTATATTGTCTTTGATGTTACACAAAATGTCATATCTTTACTAGTCAGTGTATGTCGAGCTCACTCAAGTGATGAAGACAATTTATTTTCTCTATCAAGCATTCCAATATTTACCAAGTTTAGAAGATAGTGTATGTCGAGTTCACTTAGGCGTCGAAGAGAAGTTAGCAGAAGTTGAGTGTTAACCGAGCTCACTCGATTAACGAAGGAAAGTTGGATAGAACCAGTGCTAATTGAGCTCACTAGATTACCAAACAAAGTTAGCGAAGATGCAATGTTAACCGAGCTCAGTTGGTTAACATAGGAAAATCATTTCTGAGTTAGTGTCTACTGAACATGGTCAACTAACAAAGGATTTTCTTGTTTTGGCATATTGAGTTTAGTGGATTTGTTTGTTGGTTATAGCCGACTGAGGAGATGAATATTAATTATTCTAAGTTATATTTAAGCTGACTTGACAATGTGTATGATATAGGTATAAAGTCAAGTTGATGATTGAATCTATGTAAGTGTATGGAAGAATAGAAGATGTAAAGAGGAAGCAAATTAAAAGAATAAATAGAAATATCCCTAAAGAGTTGCAAAGATATATTTGATTAGGAAGGATCATGTATTTGAGCCAAAATTGATATCTAAAATCAGCAATATAGCTGCATGAGAAATTAGGTCATATCATTGTTACTCTCTAGCCATTTTAGTAGTGAACTAAATCTTTTAATAGAGTTGAATTAACAACCATTTGTAAATCCTCTAACAAGATGATATTTCTAGATTGAAGTGTGTAAAAACCTCTAACAAGGCCATTCTTAACGAGGTGATCAAATCCTCTAATAGGGTCATACCTAACAGTGTGTTTTGTAACCTTTAACAAGGTTGGCTCCTAATAGGGCTCAGTTCAGAAGAGTGAAAATTAGTAACTAATTATAATTGCTAGTTTTTCCCAAATTTGGTTTCCACCTTAAATCTTGATGCCACTCATGTTCATGCTATTTCTTTTATGTTTATGCAACTAAGTTAATTAAGGTTAATCACAAATAATATCTTAAGTTCTGCATATTTAGTATTTTTCAAGGAACAGTTGTTATTTCAGTGGTTATCGAGTTACATCATATTGTTAGGGTTAACCGAGTGCCTATGTGTTAACTGATTAACATTAGTTCCATCAAAGTTTATATTTTATATTGACATCTAAGGGATCTAGGATTTATTTTTGTGGTAACTGATTCACCCCTCCCCTCTCATTTATTCCTCTTATATTTCTAACAATTGGTATCAGAGCTTTTGGTACTTGCAAAGAAGGTTTCAAGTGTGTAAGTTGATGAAAGCCAACTTCACAATGTGTCAAGATGACCTGCATGCAAATAACCTGCTGAAGAGAAACTGAAGAAGGAAGGAACAAGAGTTTGAAGCAACAAAGAAAAATTATATAGCAACAATGTGAAAATGAAATTGTTGTACAAAAATGCAAAGGGAGAGCCTATTTATAAAAGCCTCTAGGAAGCTTGTAGAACAAGCTTAGAAAGTGCTAGAAAGTGCTAGGAGATAAGAATGACAACTAAGCATACGTCCACAAAAGGTGGGATATCCTCAATGAAGGTGAGAGAATAAGTATGACTTAGATAGGAACAAACTCACGTGTTGTCAACAACTCCTAGTCTACAACTAATAAATAAATGCATTAACCTAAGTAAAATTAAGTAAAAGATTAAATAATAATTATTTACCCTAATACCCCCCCTTAAGTGCAACTTAGGGGAATGCACTTAAGCTCACAATAGCTAAGATGAAATGCAGAATGGGTCCTGGCAAAAAGGCCATGTTAGGTACCCATGTACAATGCAAAGAAATGCAACCTCTGAAAATGGGGAAAGAGGGAAAACCTCATGGGAAAAACCCTCCCCCAAAAAGAGGTAAGAACAAATATGCTGAAAAAAAACAAGGAAGGCCTCAACAAGACCCCTAAAGGATAACTTCTACTAGAAATGGCTCAAAAGACTTTCTTAAAACCATAAGTACAACTAGCCCCACCATGAGAGATAGAAAAGACACCAGAGCCCCCCCCAAAATAATGGAACCCCTGGAGAAATAATCGAACCAATGAAACTCCAATGTGAAGTAAACAAGGGAACAAAACAAGGGAACCCCTAAATGAGAGGGAAAACTAGAAAGCCTAGTTGATGCTCAAAGGAGAAAATATGAGGATCCTAAAAGGAAATTCCAAAGACAAGTGTCATGCCACTATCATGAATGTCCATTGTAGAATCTGCAATAGGTACACCTGGAGGCTTGATGAATGGAGTTAGAGGATCAGGCAGAGTAGCAGAAGAATCCTTCTAAAGAGAAAAGACCTCAACTAGATGTGGTGTGGTAGTTAAAATAGGGATCTCAAGAACAATAAAAAGGTTCAAGTATCTTGACTAGACCATATGATGCTCTTGCAAAAGAGAAGTAGTGTGTTCCAACAATAGAGATGGTGGACCAAAGTGCGAGAATGTGTAGAGATGAGTAGAAGGATCAACTGCCCCTATAGCAATAAGACCTCATGTTACATGATCCCAAATTAAGACTAAATCAGTAATGAACTCAATTGTCTTCCCTGATCCACTGCGTCTAATTTGAGAAATCAGAAGAAGGTTTGCAAATAGAGATGGAACATAGAATACATCATTGAATATACCATCCTGGATGCAAATTGAACCTTTTACGTAAACTGGTTGGGCAATGTTATTCCCCATGAGAATATGAGGAATGGGAGAAGCCACAATAGTGGAGAAGACACTTTGAGAAGATGTCATATGGTGAGAAGCACCTGAATTCAGTATCCAAGGAACTTGTGAAGGAGATGTAATGGAAGCCTGTAATGCATGACCCTTTCCAAGATTTGGTGTAGATGTCAAAGAGGTGGAAGAAGCCTAAAAAGAAGACCCTTATGAGGTAGAAGAGGATGGAGAGGAAATAGTGCTCTTCTAGAGGAGAGCTTGCAAATTAGTAATCTAGTTCTCATAGCCATAAAATCTCTTCTGAAAACAATGTGACTCATCATGAGATCCCTTCTAACAATAGGAATAGGTAGGAGTCTTAGTCTTCTTTTTCTCCTTCTTCTTAGAAGATGATGAACTAGTAGAGTGCTGAGAAGAGGAATCAGATATCAACTTCAGCTTCTACTCATGTGTATCCTTAGCAAGCAATGCTTGTGACTATGAACCTATAAGTGAATTCATCTGAGTGATCTTGGACTATTCCTACGTCAATTGATCAAAAAATGTCTCAAAAGAAGGCATCTGATGTTTGTTACCCAAGACATCCATAGTGGAGTAGAAAGTGGAAGAGAAGATCTAATATTGTCCTCACAACTTTGAGAGTATCAAAAAGATACACTCATCATCTATTTTGTTTTTCCCACATCCCTGCAAAACTACATGCAAAGATTTGAACTTCAACAAGAAGTCTTCAATGGTGGGAAAGTTGTCTAGTGATAATAAAGTCAACTCTACATCAAGTTGAAGTTCCTAGAACTCATTCACTATGCTAAACAAAGTCTAAAATTTGGTCCAATAAGCCCATGGAGTGGTCAAACCATCCAAGTGAAACAATAGACTATCTAAAATGTTCAGTGCAATTAATCCCATGGCCTCATCCATTTTTTTTTTATGTTGAAGAACCTCAAAGGGGCACTGCAGAATAGGTTGGTTCTTATCCAGATATGACCATAAACCTTGTGACATGAGATGCCTAGTCATTTGTGCTTTCTAGGTGTGATAGTTGTGTGGCATGAGCCAGGTCACAGAAGGATCCAACACTGAGAGAAGAAGACAAAAGTAGAAGGGTCTATTCTGAAGTAAATTATAGAAAAGAAAATGCCTCCCCACAACTGATAAAGATATCCCTCAAATACCAAAGAAACAACTATAGAAAGAACAAAAACTAAGAAAAGAACCTAGATTCTAGATGTAGAGAGGGAGGAAATTGAAGCCTCTACTTAAACACCAAAAATAGGAGCTCAATATTACTCCAAATTGATTCTAGATTTGGAAAGTAGACAATTAATCATGCACTTCAAAAAAATAGCATTGAAATATGTGTCCATATGAGCTTGAATGAAGCCTTTGAAGGTGAAAAAAATGGGATTTTTGAGTTGTAGAAAAATTTAGGAACAAAGATGTTAAACTTCCTACACCAATATGTAGATCAAAAAATTCTACCCCAAAACAAAAAAAATTGCTCAAAAAAATGAGTCTGTATGAGGGAGATATCACTGTTTGAAAATCACTTCTGTAGTTATTTTTTCTGAATTGTCGTCGTCACACCTCCAAAAAGATTTTTAAAAAAGCTCCAAAAATGTCAGATCTATTATGTCAAACCCTCTTTCTCCTTTTTTTCCAAATACTAAAAAAATGCTCTTCCTCCCAATTGAAGAAAAAATACAAACAAACTAGGGTTTGTGTCTCCGAATCATAGCTTCAAAAATTCTCCGAACCAAGAAGTAGCAAGGAGGCTCTGATACCATGTAGAAGTTGATGAAAGCCAACTTCATAGTGTGCTAAGATCACCTGCATGCAAATAACCTGCTGAAGAGAAATCGAAGAACAAAGGAACAAGAGCTTGAAGCAAGAAAGAAAAATTATATTGCAACAATGTGAAAATGAAATTGTTGTACAAAAATGCAAAGGGAGAGCCTATTTATAAAGGCCTCTAGGAAGCTTGTAGAATAAGCTTAGAAAGTGCTAGGATATAAGAATTACAACTATGCATACATCCACAAAAGGTGGGATATCCTCGATTAAGGTGAGAGGATAAGTATGATTTAGATAGGAACAAACTCTCGTGTTGTCAACAACTCTTAGTCTACAACTAATAAATAAATGCATTAACCTAAGTAAACTTAAGTAAAAGAGTAAATAATAATTATTTACTTTAACATCAAGGACCTAAGCTAAAGATTAGGATGACTTACAAAAGGTAGATCCCCAAGTCAAACAGAGATAACTCCAATGCATGGCAGGAACTTATGAAGTTACATTTGGCAACCATTAGTGATTCAAGTCTGAAATATCTTAATGCCAAGTATGTGGCACCTATTGAAACTATGATTTTTGAAGAAATTTCAAAGAAAAAAGAATCATAACATTATGATGATTGATATTTCTTCAATTCTCAAATATGCCAAATTTGATGAAGTCAAAGACTGTGGTACCGCTTATGAAATGTGGATCAAGCTTAAAGCCATCTATGGAGGAGATGATAATGTAAGAGGAGCCAAAGTTGAAATTCTCAGAGAATAATTTGATCAAATAAAGATGAGAGAGGATGAGAACATTGCAAAGTACAATGATAGAATCAAAACCAGTGTTTGTGAAATCAAAAGCCTTAGGAGGAAAGAGTGAAGAAGAGAGAAACAAAGAACCTGAAGATTATAGAAAGTTTATTTACTTTAAACTTGATATGTTGCCTAATCCAATCAAAATTTAGTAGACTTCACCTCTCGAGTCCCTAAAATCTCTAGAAGCTATCGAGTTGCATCTAGTGCAACCCAAGTCACAGTCTGAAGGATTTGAGTCAAAGTTAGAGGCTACTGAGTTGTAGCTAGTGCAACCCGAGTCTAAATCTGAAGGACCCAAGTCATAGACAATGGGACCTAAGCATGATGTAGAAGATCATGGTGAGGCAAGTGGAACAAGTTCTAAATCCAAAGTACTTATGTTAGCTAGATATGTTAGAAGGTACCATTCACTTGATCAGATCATTAGAGACAAGTAAGATGGAACTATGACAAGGAAAAAACTAGAAGGTACATGGTTTCTTATTGAATTTGAACCTAGATCAGTTAAAAATGCTTTGGATAATGAAAGGTGAATTGAAGCAATGAATGAAGAGATAGAATAGATAGAAAGGAATAAGACCTGGACTCTTGTTCCTAAACCCAAGGATAAGAATGTAATTGGCACAAAGTGGGTTTTTAGAAATAAGTTGAATGAAGATAGAGAAGTTTCAAAAAACAAAGCAAGGTTAGTATGCAAAGGTTATTCTCAAGAAGAAGGGTATTGATTATGGTGAAAATTTTTCTCCTGTTGCAATATTAGAAGGTGTTAGGACCTTACTTGCTTATGTTGTCCATAAAGAATTTAAAGTTTATCAGATGGATGTGAAATCTACTTTCTTGAATGGAATTCTCAAAGAGGAAGTCTACATAGAGCAACTCGAAGGTTTTGTAGATCCCAACAAAAAGGATATGGTTTGCAAGTTGCATAAAGCATTGTATGGTCTCAAGCAAGCTCCCAAAGCTTGGTATGAAAGATTTCATAACTATTTGAAGAAGATAGGTTTTTAAAGGACAAATGATAACAACAACCTATACATCAAAGAAGGACCAGACAAGAAGATTGTGTTGGTAGAAATATTTGTGGATGACACATCGTTTACTTGAAATGAGAAAGGAATTTGAGATGTCCATGTTCAGAGAGGTAAAATTCTTTGTTGGATTGTAAATTCAATAGAAGAAAGATGCTATCTATATTACTCAATCTAAGTATATCAAGGAGATACTGAAGAAATTTAGAATTGAGGATTTGAGATCAGTTGGAACCCTTATGTCTATTGGACATAAGCTTTCCAAAAATGATGATTCCAAGGAGGTAGATCAGACCACATATAGATCGATGATTTGAAAATTGTAATATGTAGCGTATACAAGGCTTGATATTTGATTAGCAGTTGGTATGGTGGCAAGATTTTCAAAAAATCCTAAAGAAAATCATATGATGGAAATCAAGGGAATCATGAGGTATCTGAAGGGTATTGAAGACTATGGATTATGGTACAAGAAAGGAGGCAGTTTAGATTTGAAAGCCTTCATTGATGTTGATTGGGAATGAAGTATTGATGACAGAAAGAGCACTAGTGGTGGAGCATTCTTTTTTGGTAAAATACTAGTGTCTTGGATAAGTAAGAAGCATAACTACATTTCTCAGTCTATAGCAGAAGTAGAGCATGTTGCAGCAATAGTTAGTTGTTCCAATGTTTTTTGGTTCAAGTAACTATTGGAAAGTATGAAGGTAGAGATCAAGAATCGATTGGTTATCTTCTGTGATAACACCAGTGCAATTAATATATCAAAGAAACCTATGATGTATACCAAGACCAAGCACATTGCAATAAAATATCATTTTCTAAGGGAATTGGTGTAAGACAAAGAGATAAGATTGGAATATGTGAATAATAAAGAATAAATTATAGACATATTCACCAAGCCATTACCCAAGGATGCATTTTTGTATCTAAGAGGTAAGTTAGGGGTCATTCTATTGGAAATATAAGATAGGCTAAGTTACTAAGAGGGGAGGAGTGAATCAGTAACCAATAAAACTTAATCTTAATTCACCAATTAATCCTTGATCTAATTGCATGCATGAAAAATTGAAAGCATTAAAACATTCGTAACACTTTGACACACAATATGGTGACCCATAAACCTTCCAAATAGAAATTAAAACTAGGGTGGGGATGATACCCACAAGCTTTAGTACTGCAGTATAAAGCTGGCCTATTAAGGCTTACAATGATCACTTCTGATGATTTTCCTTGTTAGGAGGAATAAGGACTGCTAGGTCCACCTTGCAAAAGGATTTACAAACATATAGTGAAGTATGTACTCGGTAAAGAGATTTACAAAAGACTGTTAAGTCTACCTTGTGAAAGGATTTAATTGTTCCACCTATTAGGATGAACCAGTGGCTGATCTTTGATCTGCAACCTTGATTTGTTGAATGAGATTCCTTTAAGTGTAATGATCACCTTGTAGTGATAGATAAATCTTTGCTACTCCTTATACTATTGTAGCCTTTTTACTTTGCACGTCTGCTCTATATATCTTTTTTTTTTTCCTAATATTCCATACATACTTGGATGTGATATAATACATTACATATATACCAATCCAATTTACAATTCATCAAAGTTGGCTATAATACAAGTGTCACCAAAATACACAAAATTGGCCCAATTCCTAGTACTCAGGTTCTGAAGGCAAACTTAGTGAGGTTTTGACACTCGACAACCATTTTCAATACTCAGCATCATCATGCACTTAGTAGACATAGAAGCTCGATTCATATTAATCAGTTCCAAGTAGTTTAAACTTGGTCTACATTTATAACTCGATGAACACTGTGAAACTCATCATATAAACTACATCACTTGGTTGACATTATATAGCTTAGTCAATATTATTATTGCAAGCTTAGTATAATTCAAATCACTTGGTTGACACTATATAGCTCAATCAACATTAGATTATCATTGTTGAAGTTGTGAACTTGGTATACTCTAGAGAACTCAGTTTGCATTGAGAAACTTGGTAAACATTATGAAGCTCAGTTTATACTGATAATCACCAACTTGGTAGATACTTCTCATTGCAAACTAAATATTTTTCATGAGAGTTGATAGCAACTATAGAACTTAGTAGAGCCTGAATTACTTGGTTAAGATTATTAACTGTACTATAAGCTTGATAGCTACTAACCATTTGAATAAGTGTGTGTGTGTGTGTGTGTGTGTGTGTAACTAATAAAAAAACTTGACTATAATGTCAACACATTCCCCTATATGAAGCTCACTAAATGAAGTTTAGTGATGCATCAACTAGAGCATGTTGAAGATCAGCCAAGTTGATGCAGTATTGAAATTGCAGATTGCATATGAATTGGTACATGAGGTACATTCATATTCATTGATTATTATCTTTGGCATAAGATGTCAAAGAGGGAGAGTTTGATGTGTCATATCATAGAAATTTTCTTAAGAGGGAGAGTATACTTATCATAGAAACTTTGTTTGAAGATGTCAAAGAGGAAGAACTTGGTTTGATATCAAAGAGGTAGAGTTTCCTATCAAAAGAAGATGTTGAAGATATAGTTTGCTGATACAGAGAGAAATTGAAGTCAGAAGGAGTTCACATTAATAGAGGGAGATCTCATAAATGATAATCAGAATGAAACTAAGGATATTATCCTTACTATTATTTTTTCTCTAAAATTTTATTATATTATGACATGTTGTGTTGTCATCAATGCCAAAGAGGGGATTGTTGAAACTAATTGATCAATTGTATATTGTCTTTGATGTTACACAAAATAGCATATCTTTACCAGTTAGTGTATGTCAAACTCACTCAAGTGATGAAGATAGTTTCCTATGTCTACCGAGCATTCTAATTTTTGCCAAGTTCAAAAGACAGTGTACATCGAGTTCACTCGAACATCAAAGAGAAGTTGCCATAAGTTGAGTGTTAACTGAGCTCACTCAGTTAATGAAGGAAAGTGGGATGGAACCAGTGCTAACCGAGCTCACTCAGTTACCAAAGATATTTAACAAAGATGTAGTATTAACCAAGTTCACTTGGTTAACACATGAAAATCATTTTTGAGTTAGTGTCTACCAAGCAGGGTTGGCTAATGAAGGATTTTCTTGTTTTGGCATATTGAGTTTAATGGATTTGTTTATTGGTTCTAGACAACTGAGGAGATGAATATTAATTATTCTAAGGTGTATTCAAGTCAACTTGACAATACATGATATAAGTATAAGGTCAAGTTGAGGATTGAATGTGTGTAAGTTTATGGAAGAATAAAAGATGCTTAAAGGAAGTGAATTAAAAGGATAAGTAGAATATCTTTGAGGAGTTGCAAAGATATATTCGATTAGGAAGGATCAAGTATATGAGATAGAATTGAGGTCTAAAATTAACAATACAATTGCATTAGAAATTGGGTCATATTATTGTTACTCTCTAACCATTGTAGCAGTGAACTAAATCTCTTAACAGAGTTGTCTTAACAACTATTTGTAAATCCTCTAACAAGGTAGAATTTTTAGATTGAAGTGTTTAAAGACCTCTATCAAGGAATAGGGTGACTAAATCCTCTAATAGGGTCACACCTAATAGTGTTTTTTGTAACCTTTTATAGGGTTGGCTCCTAACAGGGCTCACTTCAGAAGAGTGAAAATCAGTAACTAGTTGCAATTGGTGGATTTTCCCAAATTGGGTTTCCACATTAAATCCTGACCATCACTTGTGTTCATACTATTTATTTTATGTGTATGAAACTAAGTTAATTAAGGTTAATCATAGATAATATCTTAAGTTCTACATGTTCAGTATTTGTTGAGGGACAATTGTTATTTCAGTGGTTACCAAGTTACAACATATTGTTAGTGTTAATTGAGTGTCTATGTGTTAACTAAATAACAATAGTTTCACCAAAGTTTATGTTTTGTATTGACATCTAAGGGATTTGGGATTTATTTTTGTGATAATTGGTTCAACCCTCCCCTCTCAGTTACACCTCTTATAATTTCCAACACTTTATATATGGAAAAAGTAGTTGAAAAATAAATTGATATGACTAGACAACTAAAAATTAAAAATTAAAAAGTTGCATTTCAATGAATGTAATAGTATCTTGCCTATGGAAAGAACTAATAATGCATAAGAAATAAAGTTTTAGAAGTATATATATTAATATTAAAAAGAAGATTTGTATATAGATTTTAATAGAAGATTCGGGTAGTATTCTAGGACCTATCATAAAATAGTCAAAATTCATCTATTAATTGAAGACTCAAGATGGTCATCCTAAATATAAATTGAATGGTTAAAGAGGAATATGAAAAAATCCATCTCATATATCATTCTACATGCATCATATGTGTACACTCTGTCTACTTACATATTCTACATACCTATTTTTCCTTCATATTTTGCAGATCGTTCTTCACAAAAATAGTATTTAATAAACTAAACCTTCTTGACTAATCAACTCATATCATTAACAAAAAAAAATTATGGAATTGTATAAAGCATCTTCTAAAGCACAATAAAAAACAAAATTACTTTACGTTTTCACTATTTTACTAAATGCCTCTACAGAAGGCTTTAGAGTTTACCACATTTGCCAAAGTCATCAACTACTATGATTTTGTCTTGCTCAATACCTAGTGGTCCATGTAAGAAATCTTTGTCAACCCAAACCCATTTTTGACACTCCAAACCTTGTCATTTAGCCCAGGGATGAAGTGTTCATGAGAAACTTTCATGTCAGACTCAAAGAGTTTGTGAATTTCATCTACTCACAACAATCCTTCTAGCTCAATCAGAACCACTAAGTCTATGTCATCTATAAGTATAACGCCCCTACTAAGGAACCTGAGAGAACAACTCAACTAACCAAGTAATGATCTCATTAGTTTTGTTTACTTTATGAAATGAATTCTTTAAACATGGATCTAACACTATATCATCTTATGCATTTTAATTATAAATTACATGAAATAAAAACCAAAGATACAATATCATTTAGCATAAACGTTTATCAACATGAATGCAAAATTAACCACTTAATCTGAGGTCTTGTCAAAATCCCTAACATTGCTACTTAAGAAACATAGATAAAGCATATCTAAACTTTTAGATACATCAATAACTTAGAACTCATAAATATTATTGAACTACATCTCATGGAATTCAAAATATTAATTACTTTATCCCTATTTATATTTTATTACACCAAACTGAAATATTTCCTAGCTTCTTTCTTTCACCAAATTAACATAATCATAAATGAATTAATATAAATAATATATGTGACACTAACTTTGTCATTTCATTTTCCCATAATATTTCCATTAATTAACTTCATAAATAAATAACTCTAACTACCATCTTTCAATTTCCATATAACACGATCACTCCTACAACAATTATTAAAATAGTTTATTCCATTTTACAAGCTCATTTTTTACCATTGTATAAACATTATCACAATCATGTAAAGTAACCAAATCTAATTGACAACCTATTCAATCCTAACTCATTTTCTTTACATAAATTTGATTCTTAACTAGTTACATTTACATCATCATCTTTTCTAAACTACAATTATAATGTACAATATTGCATTCACATCATTCTCTTTTCAGGAGTATACAATTACCTCAAAATGTGCAAAGGTATATGTATCTTATGATACAGAAATGTATGCAATGAATATCTCTAATGAAACATAAATGAAGGTATATGTACAAAGATTCATCCATGCAATCATGAACAAGACAATACCTTGATACAGAAAGATCACTACCACTCGACCATGTGGAACCCAAAGACCCACTCCCACCATGATAAGAAGATAGATACTAAGACCCATATGAAAATAACTAAACCAAAACACAAAAATGAGGAAGTAGCTACATCTCCAAACAAAGGTAAGAAAACTTAAGAAACCATAAACAAGGAAAAGGTTGTCAAAGGTGTGAAAGCATGAATGTTGATGTTAATTTTGTTAGGGAGTGTCATAGAAATGTTGGAGACATGATTTAGAGCTTATGTTTTGTATTCATGAAATTTTTTGTCATTGATGTCAACATGCACCTTATTCTTGGAATAACTTTAGAGTTACAAAAAAAGAATTGTTTGGTGCAGTCAATAGTCAATGGGTTGAGTTATACATAGTTAGGAATAACTTTAGTAATTTTTGAGGATATTATAGGTAAGTGCATGTAAGGAAGATGAAGATGTGACAGAGTTATATAATGTTTTATGAAGTTTCTTTTAGAGAGAGTTTCTTGAAAGTGATCACCGGTACAATTATTATATCTTTTGACAAAGATGTCATCTAGTTAAGCAGACTTAGAGGAAGGTCAGAGACATGTTGAAGATGTTATTTTAAGATGGTAAAATTAGATATGCAGTTTGAGTTGACATATTGAAGACTATTTGGAGTATTATTTCATGTGAGATGACTATTGTAAAAATCATTGTAAAAGAAGTATAACTGAAATGTAACATGTAAATGTAATATCCTATGAATGTCCTCTATTATTATTGTGAATTGAGAAAGCCTCAAGGATGACTCAAAAAAAAATTTAGGACTTGGTATAAGGGAAAGTTTTTTTTCCTTGTGTATGAGTATCCAATGTGGATGGTTATTGTGTATGTAAATAAAGTTTGGTCATAGTAGAGATTAGTATTAAGGATGTACTGTGATCTTCAAAGTAACTATATTGGAAAAGGAGTTGTTGGTTAGTCAATTCAATCTTGGATATGCTTATTTGGAAGATTGTCTAGTGAAGACCACTTCTGATGCTATTTAGATAGTGGTTTCAATTTTCCTCCTTTCAGCAATTTTCTAAAAATGATTCATAAGTCCCTTAACAAGGACTCATGTGTAACCCTTAACAAGGACTCATGTGTAATAATTGTATTTTATTGACTCCTAACACGATCTATGCATAAGGAACTTTTATATTAGCACACAATTTTGTGGGTATCATGCCACCATAGTTTTCCCTCTAATCAATGGTTTCCCTATATAAAAAACCTAGTTTTATTGTCCATGATTATCTTTCTATGGTTGTTTCATTTTTTTTTACATGTTTAAGAAGTAATAATGATATTGAGAGTTGTTCTTAAGTACATAATTGATTCACCCCCTAGTTATCTTGGTGGACTTTACTTTCTAACATGTACAGCTTACAACTAAATGAGAAAATAATTTAAGTTGCACATAGGGTTAGTATCATTGCATAGCCTTCATCTTGGGCTATCTTGGGGGTCCCTCTAGACTGCAATCCCCATGTGAATAGTCATTCAAAATTGAATCTTTAATGAGTACAAGGTAGTTTAATCATGTCAGACACAACAAACATCTTCCCACACTACCATCCTTAACCCCCATTAGTGCTCAAAACATGGGCGAGGCATTAAAGTTATCCTATTAATGTGTATTAGCCATCCCAATACATCTATTTGGTTTGTTGGCTTGGTTTTTCACCTAAGAGAATTTTGTAAAATTTATTGTGAAAAATCTAAGATTTTACATAAAGAAATTAGGTTTGTGTTCTTAATGATCAATTGTGCCCTAAAAAAAACCTAGTTATTGTGCCTTCTTGTCTTGTTTTACCCTAGGTTTGAAATATTAGTCCACATCTATAAAAAAAAATTGGGGCAAGAGATTTCAAAAATCCCTTATGCCTTTCAAAATTCATATTATAAGGTTTTTTATGCAATCTTTTTTATTTCTTTCACAAAACTTTTGTTTTTCCCTAGTTCATAGCTCATTCTTAATCCAAGGTCATATTGTGGTTAACTTGTGTGTTGTTTTTCCTTAATCAAAACCCTTCTGGTGAGTTATTTTTGGAACTATTGATATATTCCTAGATGAACGGTCATCACATTCTTGAGGTTTCAAGATGCGAGGAATTTAACTAAAGTGAGAAAGCGATGACATGACACCTGTCCAGTGGGACCTGAGGAAGTGTAGAAGTTACTCATTTCATGATAGTTGTTGATCTCCTTTTACATCGATGGACATTGTATCCTCACAAATCCAAGATTCTCTTTGTTAAAAAAGTGTGAAGATGTGACAAACTAACAAGTGTCCTTGTGGGCCCTTCTTGTGTTCAAACAAGTATGAAAATGAGCATCTTCCCAGCTGTCGATTTAGGTGGAGATCAATGATCGTCATAATCTCACAAAACAAAAGTACTCAAGTTTTAACCAAAGTGAGGTTGTGACATGTTGACATGTGGAATTTGAGGGACCAGACTTAGTTTTCAAGTTGTCAAAGGTTTCTATCAACAAATGGTACTAGGTGGCGTATTTTGATTTTTTGTATGTGATGATTATAACAAAAGGCATCGATCTCAAAGCCATTAGATCTCTACTTGATTGATGGCTATCACATTCTCACAATATAAATTTGTTTGAAGTTTAACCAAAGCGAGAATGCAAGAAGCCACCACCTATTCATGTGCCCAACACTATGCATATAGTCGGGAGTAGAGATCTCAACCATCTGTCTGATTCAAATCAACTACGTCGGATTCTCATAAGATGAAGATGTATTTTTTTATCTAAAAAGAGAATTTGAGGAGGTGACATGTGTTTCAGTGGGCCCCAATTTTAAAAGGAATATAGTGACAGCTCAGATCTTTCATGATTGTAGGATGCAAAAGGATTGATGATGGTTGTATTCTCAGAAAGTCAAGGTGCTCAATTTTTAGCCAAAGTGAGAATATGAGGTCTTAACATGTGCCTAAGTTGCCAAAAAGTGATGCAGTCATTAATTTTAAAGCAAGCCCATCCGATCGTGCCCAAATCAATGGCCAATTTTTTGGCATAACATACATAATTTGACTGTTGGAGCATTAATGGTGTAACAAAGTGAATTCATATGAAGGAAATCTACATAAAATCTGCAATTAAAGTCATAACTAGTTACAAAGAGAAAGATATTTTGAATTAGAGAACCAGAGCTCAGAGTTTGATTTTCTCACACAATGAATTATTGTGAGTAGAGTGTTTAGCTGAAGAAAGAAATTTTTGGGTAAGCACTTTAAACTTTTGATTGTCTGAAAAATTTCCATCTCAATTTTATTAGATTGATAAAATTCCTCCACAAAGGGATTTTTCTAGAAAGGTAGAGTACCAACATAAGAATGTGCATGATGACTTTCTAGAACAATTTCCTTTCTCCACTAATGAAGCAGCTAAGGGAAAAGAGTTGGTTCCCAAAAACCCTAGATTGCTGGTTAGTGAGGATTTTTATGATAAATAAAATTGGTTGAGAGATTTTGAAACATCTACTAGTGGTTTGGATCTGTTCAGAAAATGGTTCTCTGAGAGGAAACATGATACCCCGTTAAGTAATGCATGGGAATTTGATATTGGAAAGTTGATTATTCATGTTGTTTTCTTCGATGAAAATGCTAGTAGGGAGGTATGATCTAGTGTTAATGGTTGTGAAGAATCATGCAAGGGAAAACCTTTTTAGGGTCACACCTAAAATAATTAGGAAGGTCTTCCTGTTAAACCCTAACCATGCGCTACATGAGAAAATTGACCTAGATGATTTGCAAGCAAGACATGATGCTTAGAGGATATAAATTTGAGGAAGACAACTACAAGAAAATCTTGTAAAGATTGGGCATCTACCATTAGTGATATCTCATACCCTTGAGTCATTGTTAAGGAAATATTTTAATCCTAGGGCATAGTTACTCTACTTTTCCCTCAACAAAATTTTTGGTGTGGATGAGCAAGATCACATCCAAGGATCCCTAGTTTTTATTATTGCTCAAACATTGCATTATGGTATGAGCTCTATCTTTGATTTTGCATCATATCTCATAGAAGAAATCCATAGTGGATTAATTAGAATTAGTAAGGCCAAGGTTGAGAAGCCTTTTTGTTGGCATTCATTATTGATGTATATGTGCTTGTATAAGGGATTTTTTGCTTTCTCAAAGGAGATAAATATATTGTTAGAAAAGGATGGTGAGAAATTACCAATTCAACTATGGAGTGATGACATGACCTAGGAGGTTAAAAATACCATTTTTGTTCACTTTGACAAGTATTTAGCTTCAAATTCAAGGATTATGTTAACTATGGACAACCCTAGAACACCCCAACCCTTATTAGAGCTGATCAGGCCTAAGGATCATGCCAAGGGTCTGAAAGTGAGCCATAACTAGGGAATATTATCCCTTACTTTGTATCCAATATTTGCAGAGTATATGGTTTCTAGGGGAAACCTCATGTTCTTCCTTATCAACTCTAAAGGTTGGAATTGTAGAATTTCTATGCTAGATAGGAAGACTAGAAGAAAAGGAGTTGACAAGCAGGTCCAGAGGCACAATTTTCCCAAACTTCATAGTCATCCACAATTTTGTACTCACCAAGGGACGATGGAGACATTTAGGTGATTTTTTGGATAAATACAAAATGGCTTAGTCTCATCCATGTTTTATTAACGCTGAAGGTTTTTATGATATGTTTAAGGATAGAACAAAAGCTAAACCTCATGAGCATTTCATTTACTTCCTTGAGCATATAATAAGAATGAGTTTTCTTTACAAGAATAGGAAGTAAAGAAGAAGAAAAGGAAAGTATATAGTAGGGTTCTAGAGTTTATTAATGTATTAGATAAGAAATATGATCTCCTTGCTAATATTAAATATTTGGGAGATAAAAAAATTTGTTGGGTTCATGAAAACCCTTAATGATAAAAAGGGAATGTTGATACAATCCTACCCAGACCAAGCTATAGAGATAGAGAAATGGTTGGCAAACAGGGCAATAATAAGCTTAGGACAATATAATTTACAAAGAAAATTAGGATATGTTGTGGCTAAGAATGCAAATATACAGCTAGTTCCTTTGTATAAGAGGCCACCCTCAGAAAGCCCTCCCTCAACACTAACTACTAAAAGGAAAAAATTAGAGCAAGGTTCTTCATCTAGGTTTGAGGAGTACTCCCCTTCATAGACTCCCATCATATTGAAAATGAGGATTCTTTAAGGGAACAACTAAGAAAAATGGGAGGTCGGGGTGATATTGTGATAACTACATTAGAGGTGGAGGAGGGAGCACTTGAAGAGCCTCCCATGCCACTTCTAACCCACGCTATAGAATATTTCAAGCAGGAGGAAATTGATCCTATTCTAGAGCAAGCAACAAGGAAGTTTTTGGATGAGGAAAATTTTGTAAAGTCTAGGGCCTTTATCCAATTTTTGTGGAGAAGTAACACTAGAACTTTTGAGGTAAAGTGCAAGAAAATAAAAAATAGATAAATCTACTAGACATGACTCTAACATTGAGGAGGAAGTCAAGGTTAGTCTGATGTAATAATTTAATCAGATAACCTCTATAGGGGGAAGACAATTACTTAAATATTTAGGAGTTATGATACTACTAGAATGGGACATTGCTAATGCAATGATTTTTAATGCAGTGAGTAAGGAGAAGGAAACTAAATTCATAACTAAAGAAGACATAAAACAAGCCCATAAAGGGGTAAAGTATAGTGATGACTAAAAAGCCTTGATCATGTGATCCATTCAAAAGAGAGATATGTCAAGGGCCCAAGAAATTTCATATTCTTAACACACTAGGAGGTTAATGGTCCTTAGAGTGGAAGAAATGGATAGTGAGTGGATAACTCAAATTAACAAGGAAGTGATTGATTTTGGGGTAGTAGTAGCTACCAAAGAAAAGAGAAAATTCCTAAAGCTGAATGAGAAATTTGAGAAGATGTTGGAAGCTTATGAAGAATGAGTAAAAAAAAATTATCAACTAGAAAACACAATTGCAAATATGGAGAAGCAATTAGGAAAAAGGAAAAGGGGTAGGTAGTTCAATCAACTCATTGCTCTATGTTGCTCTCTCATCAAAAATTTTGATGATCAAGTTGAGAAAACTTTGTATCAAGCACATGATCTACTGAATTTTGACCCCCAAAGAGATATCTTGCAAAGAAAACTATTTTTTTTTTTGCTAAGTATCTCAGTAAAGATTTTGACCTCTTCCCCCATGCATTAAAATGTCTTGGTTGTATAAATGACAAAGAAGAATGGGGAAATGAATTAAAGGAGTTGTTAATAATAAGAATGAATGAAGTGGTAAATAAAGAAAAATATATTTGGTTTTCTAGGACCATAGAAGAAATTGTGCAAGCCCAATTATTTTTTGATTCTTTCAAATAGGATTTTGTTCAAATAAAGAAATTGGGCAAAGATATTTTGAAGAGAAAAAGAGAAATATTGAGCTACAATTGGCTAGATGACATAGTTTTCAACAAGTGGATGGTAGATTATTCCCCCACTACATAGTTGTTATAGGTGGCTTCCCAAGAAGTGTTTGTAGATAAAGAAATAACCACATAGGAAAGATGATTAGTTGATCAAGGAGTTCAAACCAATGATAAGGAAAAAGATCAACCAATTGTTAAATTTGATCAAGTTGTTCAGATTGATCTTATGGAGGATGATCAACAAGCTGTAGTAGACACCCAAGTTTTGGAGCTAGGCTCAGTAGAGGAGGAACAATCTTAGAAATAATAGTCCTGGGGGGGGAGTGAATCATTTATTCAATGAAAACATTTATTAACCTTAATTAATCTTAACCATACAACCAAAGTAAATAGTAACCATAACAAGATGCACATACACAATTACACAAGATTTCTTAATTAGGGAAATCCTTGATCAAAGGGAAAACCACGATGGGAATGATGCCCAAAAAGGTATACTGATATATATATATATATATATATTCCTTTTTAAAGAATGGACCCTATTAGGAGTCTATAAACATATTTAGTACATAAGAGTCTAGAAGATCCCAACCTTGTTAGGAGTTGTGCCAACCATGTTAGGAGTTGTAGAAGGTAGAAGGACTCACTGTCCAAACAACTTCTCGGGCAAGACCACTGAACTTCACTATCCAACTGATCTCTCAACTATTCCTTGTAGAATAATTGTTTGTACTGCACATTATTCTCTTTTCTATGTCTTGTCAACCAGACTAATTACTATTAGACCTTGTAGACTAGGTCACAAAGCTTAGATCCAAATATCAAACCTTGAATCTCAAAATAAAACCTCGGCAATGAAGTTTTCTTCACCTTCGCTCTTTTATTCTTATCTTCGCAATTACTCAATGTTCATATCTTTTCTTCTCTTTTTTTTTTCTTCTTGCTTACTTCCTACATACTTACATAACAAAGGAAAATATCCTTCCATTATACTAAGTCCATAAAACAACTTCCTCAAGTCAACTATTACAGCTTCTCAATTAATTATTTTAGGACCTCATTAAGAACACATTTTACTTAGTGATAACATCAATCTGTCACCTTGTAACTTGAATAACTTTCTAAATGTGTAATATTATGATGAGAAAGCTTAGCCACATCATATCTAGAATGTCTTGTACACACCTGTAACCTTGCTTCTAAAAATAACAACTCTACTAAGAGAGATAACAAGTTTACCAGAACATGCTTCTGTAAACTCTATCTTTGAACAATCTTCACAAAAACTTGCATAACTTCTTCCAAACTTAATATTTTTTGTACCTAAGATTATCTTCATATACTAGACACTTAGTAGTATCTCCCATTAACCTCACTAGTGAAAACACTTAGTGATATCTTTGTACAAACTTAATCTTTACTGATGTTCTTCTGTCAAATACCATAGAAAATCGCTATGTTGGCATCAATGACAAACATAGTCATGAATGTAACATATCATCATGATAATGATATAATCATGTTTCTACAATACTCCACCATAGGAATATCATCAACATTCATGATTCCAACAATCTCCCCCTTTGGCATTGATGGCAACATAGATGAAAAACATCTAGTTCCAAAATACCAATTGTTAAAGACTATTCTCCTTTCTTTTCAAATCCTCTTCATCAATCATATTGGCCTTTATGTTTCCTCAGCCTTATTACTAACATCGATTGTTCACATGCTTCTCCCCCATTGATATACCTCAACATGTTCTTTAACTTATCCCATGTATCAAAATGTTTTTCATGTTGTAATATCTCCCCCATTGACATCAATGACAAAGTTTTCAAGAACCATCTATCATTGCATCCTATCAATCTCTACAATAATTTTCTCTAGCCTACTCAAGTTTTCAAAGACACTGTTCAAAACAACATCTATCAAGATTCCTAGATGACTTTGTCAATCACAAATACTCCCCCATATAGGAAGCATCAACATTCAATCTAGACAAGCAGTAGTACTATGTACTACTAGACTGACGCACTCTTGCATCATCTACTCTGATGTTGGTAGGGGCATAACCCCTATCATACCTCACAAATACTCAAAACTATCTTTGGAAAGAGGCTTATTGAAAATATCTACAATCTTCTCTTTGGTGCTTACATACTCCAATTTGATTTCCTTTTCTGCAACTTTCTCTCTCAACGTGTGATATTTGATAGAAATGTGCTTAATCTTAGAATACAACATTGGATTCTTAGACATATTGTCTGTGCTTGTGTTAAAAAAAAATATGGAAATAGGTTCACTAAATTCTATCCTTATATCCTTTAGCATTTGCTTCATCCAAACAACTTGATTACAATTGTTTGTTGTTGCAACATATTTTTCCCCTGCTATACTTTGTGAGATACAATCCCACTTCTTGCTTAACCAAAAAAAAAAATCTTCCTCCAAGAAAGAATGATCCACCACTGGTGCTCTTTCTATCATCTATATTGCCTACCCAATCAGCATCAATATAAGCATATAAAGTGAAATCATTAGATTTGTCATACCATAATCCAAACTCTAATGTTCCCTTCAGATATATAAATATCCTCTTAACTACTACATAATGTGCTTCTCTGGGGTTAGCTTGAAATCTTGTAATAATTCCAACTGCATTTTCTATATCTAGCCTTGTTTGAGTCAGATATTGCAATCCTCCAATCATAGATCTATACTTCTTTTTCTCAATAGTAGGTGTCTCATGCTTTGTAGATAACTTGTGTCCAGTTATCATAGGTGTTCCAACCAACTTACATGTTTCAAAACAAAACCTTTTCAATAGATCTTTCAAATACTTAGTCTGAGAAATAAAGATTCCTTCTTTATCCTGCACAATCTACAATCCTAGAAAGTATTTCATTTCCCCTATCATGCTCATTTCAAATTCCTTCTCATTTCTTCTGCAAACTTGTCACTTTCACTACCATCTCCTCCAAATATGATATCATAAAAAATATTACCAAAATCAACAATCCATCACCTATTTCTTTCAATTATAGATTATTTTCTGGTGTACCTTTTCTAAAACCATTTTTTGTCAAATTCTTGTCCAACCTTGCATACTAGGTTCTGGGTACTTTTTTTAAGTCATACAATGCTTTCTTCAATTTGCATACCATGTCCTTTTCATTTGTTAAAGAAAAACCTTTAGGTTTTTGTATGTATACCTCTTCTTTAATTTCTCCATTCAAAAATGCTAACTTGACATCCATTTGATATACTTTGAATTTCTTATGTGTTGCACAGGCTAAGAATAACCTTACTACTTGAATTCTTGTCACAGGAGCATAGGTTTCTTCATAGTCTATTCCTTCTTTCTATGAGTAACATTTACATACTAATCTTGCTTTGTTCCTTACAACTTCACCTTGTTCATTCATCTTGTTCCTGAATACACATTTTGTTCCTATCACATTCTTGTCTCCTAGTATAGGGACCAATTCTCATGTCTCATTCTTCACTATCTGATCCAATTCTTCCTTCATAGCTTGCTTCCAATAGCCATCTTTACATGCCTCATCTACATTCTTTGGTTCTACTTGAGATATCAAAGATAGTTCTTCATTAATTCTACTTCTTATCATTACACCTTTATCTTTTTTGTCGGTGATCTGCTCTAGTGGATGATTTTTTTCATATTCTTACTAGAAGTAGGAGTTGTTATCTCAACTCTTAGCTCTGTTCTAGGTTCCAAACTTTTTTCCTTCCTTAGATCTCCTTCATTCTACAAATCATTGTTAGTCTCAAAGAATACTTCATCATTTTCATGGTTAGCCTTTGGATCAACAATAGTTACCAAAGCTATCTCTCATACTACTTCCTCTTCATTGACCAATTCAAGCTCATTATCTTTATCACAATCATTCAAGATTCTTTCCATACTTTCTTTAAATTCTTCATCTTCATCAGAAGGTGAACTCTTTCTATTTTTCCTTACTCTCTTAGGCATGTAGATGAAAAATGATCAAACTCATTACATGTCCAACAAGAAAAAACTTCCATACCTTTTGGCTCTCTTTTCATGAGGAGATCACTACCTTCCTTGATCGTCATGTCTTCTTTGGACCTCGATCTATCTTTGCTTGTGCCTCTATCCAAAAAGTTAATGCTCAATCCTAATCTCTCACCTAGAAGCTCCATCTTTTGTGTGTCAAATTTTCCTCCATCAAACTTAGGACTATCTTTTCTAAAATAACTCACCACATATCTCCCAAAGTTGTTAAGCTTTTTCTTCAAGGACATGATGCTCTGATAACAATTTTTAGAAATAATAGTCCACCAAGATAACTAAGAGGAGGGGGAGGGGGAAGGGGAGGTTGAATCAGTTATCCAACTAAAATTTTTATCAACCTTAATTAATCTTAACAATTCAACCAAAGTAAATAGTAACCATAACAAGATGCACATACACAATTACACAAGATTTATTAACTAGGGAAACCCTTGATCAAAGGAAAAACCCTAGTGGGAATGATGCACACAAAGATATACTGATATATATTCCTTGTTAGAGGATGGACCTTATTAGGAGTCTATAAACACATTCAATACATAAGAGTCCCTATTAGGGGACTTTGAATCCTTGTTAGAAGATTCCAACACTATTAGAAGTCATGCCAACCTTATTAGGAGTTGTAGAAGGTAGAAGGACCTACTATCCAAATAATTTTTGGGGCAAGACCACTAAACTTCACTATCTAATTGATCTCTCAACTATTTCTTGTAGAATAATTGTGTGTACTATGCTTTATCATCTATCCTTTGTCTTTTCAACTAGACCAATTATTGCCAGACCTTGTAGACTAGGTCACAAATTTCGGATCTAAATATCAAACCTCGGATCTCAAAAATAAACCTCAATAATGAAGTTTTCTTCAACTTTTCTTTGCTCTTCTTATCTTTGCAATTACTTAGTGTTCATATATTTTCTTCTCTTTTCCTCCCTTCTTGCTTACTTCCTACATACTTACATAACAAAGGAAAATATCCTTCCTTTATACCGAGTCATTAAAAAAACTCCCTTGAGTTGGATATTATACCTTCTCAATTAATTATTATAGGATCTCATTAAGAACACATTTTACTTAGTGATAACATTAATTTTTCACCTTCTAACTTGAATAACTTTCCATACATGTAATATTATGATGAGCAAGCTTAGCCACATCATATCTAGAATGTCTTCTACATAGTTTTAACCTTGCTTCTCAAAATAACAACTCTGCTAAGAGATATAACAAGTTTACCAGGACATGCTTTTGTAAACTCTATCTCTAAATAGTCTTCACCAAAACCTTTGTAACTTCTTCCAGACTTAATAGTTTTTGCACCTGGGGTTATCTTCATATACTAGACACTTAGAAGTAGCTCCCATTAACCTTACTAGTAAAAATACTCAATGACCTATCCATACCAACTTAATCTTTACTGTTATTCTTCTGTCAAATACCACAAAAAATTGCTATGCTAATATCAATGACAAACACAATTATGAATGTAACATATCATCGTGATAATGATCTAATAATGTTTCTATAATACTTCCCCATAGGAATATCATCAGCATTCATGCTTCCAACAAACAAGTGGTCCCATAACTTGAGGAAGAATAAAAAGAGGAAAATCAATCATTAGGTACAATGGATGCACAAGAAACTGCCAAAACTGAGTTGGCCCCACCACAAAGTGGCCTATAAAGAGATTTCATGTGACCAAAAAAAAGGCTACAATTTTGTTTCCTCTTGTGTAGTTTTGATGGTGATACTTTTGTCCATTTTGTGACTTTCTATTTTAAGCACAGTTGGTCTTCTCCCTTGAAGCTTGAAGCTTGTTGCAACTCACACTATACAAGTGTGAGTTCCCAAGGCTAGAGGAGGGTTTGATTTTTTTTTTATTACATTACATTTGTAAATTTTGTGTTAGTCCATGCATGTTGTAGATTTGTTCCAAACTTTGAATATGAAAAGGTAATAGTGCTTGGTCTAATGTGTGTTATTTCCTAATAGAGATAATTACTAGACTGTACACAATTTCAAAGAAACTAATACAAATATAGAAAGTTGGTTTTCATCCCAGATCTTCTCTCTTTTTTTGTCTTTTTCTTGTTCTCTGAGATTTGATGGAAAAGTTTATCAAGTTTCAGTTATAATTCATTTTGAATTATATTTTAAATTTCTTTTACTAATAATCTAATGTACTATGTAAATGCTTAATGTAAGTTGAAAGAACACTATGGTTTTGAGTAAAGATATGATAAGTATGAGATCTAGAAATGAACATTAATAAATCTTTGCACAAAGTGTCAAGATAATATCCAAAAATAGGTGTGTGATCTCTATGAGTTATAGCCCAATGAATAAGACACTAGTCACCCTTGTAAAATGATCTAATTGGAATGCTTTGCATAATGTAGAAAATATATATAAATCAACCTTTTTATCTTTTATTGTTCAAGTCTAAAATGTCAGCCTACACTTGATTCATGGGATTTAGGGTTTGGTAAAATAGTTAGTTATCATTTATTTTCTACCATTAAATTATAAGAAAGAGGCTAATTCATCTATTATTTATGGAGTTCATCTTGAGAACATTGATTTTTAAGTAAGAGTGAGTTCCTAAGGTAAACTATTAGGATTAAATCACAGACAGAAATAACAATTACATGAAAATATAAGCAATATTAGAAAATGATAGATCACATAGAAAAGAACACAAGACACTAAGATTTAACGCGGTTCACCCAAACCTTGGGCTATGTCTACCAAACAGAAAGTCCAATATTTTAGAATCTAGTGATTACAACCTTATTGCAATCTGTAATCCCTTATAGCTTAATACCATCGCAAGAACCAATTTTTGCATCACCTTATCAAACAATCCCTAACCCTAAGCCCTTTTATACAAGTATTAAACTACTTTAGGGTTATAATTAATAATTACATGTATACATAGTACTTTCCTAATCAGTCACCACAAGCTAACAATCTCCCACTTGGGGACCGATCAAGCTCCACACTAAATAAAAATCTCCCACTTGGAGACTAATCCTATAGTGAAGCCACTACTCCATGAGGCTCCCACTAGATCAAACAACCCTACACTCTATTGTTCTTTTATTTATGTTTAGCTTAGAAGACTAACTGAAGCTGAAGAGGAGTTCAGCTTCTCCCTTGTTACTACCTTTGTAAACATATCTGCTAGATTTTCATCTATATGAATCTTGTCCAGATTTAATTGTCCATCCTCCAAAATTGACCAAATGAAATGGTACCATAATTGTATGTGTTTGGTCTTGGAATGTAGAGCTGAATTATTTGCAAGATGAATGACACTCTGACTATCTATAAACAAATAATTATCCTTCTGAGCATGTCCCAATTCTTCTAAGAAGAATTGAAGCCATATCATCTCCTTGGTTGCCTCTGTAGTAGCAACATACTCTACCTCTATAGTGGATAAAGCATTAACCTTTTGTAACTAAGAAACCTAGCTCATGGCTGCCCCACCAATAGTAAAGACATAACTTGTAGTACTCCATCTGGTATCAATATCCCCTACCAAATCTAAGTCAACTTAGCCCTATAAATTAGTATTAAATCCCCCAAAGTGTAAATACTTATTGGATGTTCCTCTCAAATATTTAAGAATCTATTTGACTACATTCCAATGCTGAATTCCTAGATGACTCATATACCTGCTAACGACTCCCACTGTATGTGCAATATCTAGCCTAGTACATACCATAGCATACATCAAGCTTCCTAGAGCTAAAGCATAGGGCACCTTGGACATCTTATCCTCCTCTCCTTGTGTCTTGGAACACATCTCCTTAGTCAACTTCAAATGACCAGATAAAGGTGTGCTGACAGCTTTAGCATTCTCCATAGAGAAACATTGTAACACCTTCTCAACATAATCAGCCTAAGATAGCATCAATTTTCTATTCTTCCTATCTCTGCAAATCTTCATACTAAAGATTTTTTTTGCTGCCCTCAAATTCTTCATAGCAAATACATGTGCTAATTGGCATTTCAGCCCCTTAATCTGATCCATGTTAGACCTAGCTACAATCATATCATCAACATATAGACATAAAATAATGTAGCTATCATCATCCAACCTCTTAAATTAAGCACAGTGATCTGAATGACACCTATTATATCCATGCTCATGCATAAAATAGTAAAATTTTAGATACCATTACCAAGGTGCTTGCTTCAAGCCATATAAACTTTTCTTCAATTTGCACACTAAGTTCTCCTTACTTTTGATCTCAAATCCCTGTGGTTGAGCCATATATATCTCTTCATCCAAATCACCATTAAGAAAGGCTATTTTAACATCAAGCTACTCTAAATGAAAATCTTCAGTAGCCACAATACTTAAAAGAGTATGGATAGAAGTCATCTTAACAATAGGAGAAAATATCTCATCAAAATTGATTCTTTTTTTTCTTGCAAATCCTTTTACAACTAACCTAGCTTTAAATCATTTCTTACCTCCTTCTTCTTCTTTCAACCTGTAAATCCACTTATTCTATAAAGCCTTTTTACTTGTAGGCAATTTTCATAAATCCCAAGTCTTTTTTTTTAGCAAAGAGTCCATTTCTTCTTTCATTACAGACTCCCACTGAATCTTAGTATCCACCTGCATAGCTTCATCACAACATTCAGGTTCACCAGCGTCTGTTAATAAAATAGAATACAAAGAGGGAGAAAATATTTTTGGAGGTCTAATTTTCTTTGGTTACCATCTAACATTCACTGGTGTATGTGGTATTTTTTGTTGCTATTGTTACACATTATGAGGAATGGTTGGCACATCATCTTTTGGAGTATCATCTAGCACTACATAATCATCTTCTTTCTTCTCATGTTGTTGCAACAAATCTTTATACAACATTTTCTCATTAAATATGACATCCCTACTTCTTACAATTTTATTATTTTAAAAATTCCAAAGCGTATAACCAAATTCATTAATGTCATATCCAAAAAATACACATTTCTTTGACTTAGCTTCCAGCTTGGTTCTATGTTCAAAATCTATATGAGAAAAAGCTTCACAATCGAATGTCTTGAGAAATGAATAACTAACCTTCTTAACAGTCCATGTTTCCTCTGGAATACCATAGCCCAAAAGAGTAGAGGGACCTCTATTAATCAAATATATAGTAGTATTGATAGCCTCTACCCATATATGTAACGGCAACCCAACATGTAACCTCATGCTCCTTGCATGCTCCATTATAGTCCTGTTCATGCATTTAGCCACTACATTTTCTTGTGTAGTCCTTGGAACAATTTTTTGTCTACAAATACCATTACTAGAGCAATAATCTTCAAATTCATTACTGCAATACTCACTGCCATTATCAAATTTGAGACATTTTAATTTCTTACCAGTCTTATTTTCAACCAAGCATTTCCATTTCTTAAAAGTTTGAAATATATTAGATTTCTATCTAAGGTAATAAACCCATACTTTTATGGTTGCATCATCAATAAATGTAACATAATAATGAGAGCCACCAAGGGAAGATACCTGAGCTGGTCCCCATACATTAGTATGCACAAGCTCGAATTGTAGCTTTTTTTTTTCCTTCCCAATCGTCATAAAGCTCACTCTCTTTTGTTTTTCATACACGTAACTTTCACAAAAATTTATATTAACACATTTCAAACCTAGCAAAAAATTCATCGAATGAAGTACTTTCATACCTTTCTCACTCATTTGCCCAAGTCTATTGTGCCACAACGTTGTATCAAAATTTACAGTAGCTATTTGTTCTCCCTACTTAACCATAGTGAGTATTCCTAAACATTCATTTTTTTCTAAAACAATTAAAGTAGAAGGAAAAATATGACCTATATAAAGATATAAGGTTCCTACTTTCACACCTTTTTCTACTACAAGGGAACCTTTTGAAACCTTCCAATTTTTATCATTAAAAGTAACTACACAACCCTCATCACCAAGTTTCCCTGCTGAAATTGAATTCCTACTCAGCCTTGGAACGTGTCTTACCTCATGTAGTAGCCAATAATTCCCATTTTGCAACTTCATCTTAACTTTTCCCTTTCCAAAAATTTGACAGGGTTCATTATCCCCCAAATAGACAAGTCCAAAATCCCCTTGGACATAATCAATGAAATAACCTCTAGGAGGTGCAACATGAAATTAAGCACTCAAATTTAAAACCCAAAAATCATCAACACTTTCTAAAGATAGAAGCAAAGCATCCTCTTTGAATTTTTTATTTACCACATTTGCCAACTTGTCTCCATCTGGTTTATTTCCTTCATTTTTTTTTTATTCCAACAATCTTTCTTTTTATGCCTTGGTTTCCCATAGTGCTAGTAGTCATTCGGTCCTCTCGATTGAGACCTCCTCCCCTTTGACTTTCCTCTTGATTTCCCATGATTTCTAAAATTACTTCCTCTCTCAGTCATTCTGCCTCGACTTTGTGCATTCAAAGAACTTCTTGATGTAGATACCCCTGAGGTTTTCCTACAAGTTTCCTCACTCAAAATAACACTGATCACATCATCATATTTAGGGTACTAGATCCAGGAATAGAATTACTCACAGCTATTACCAAGCCATTCCAACTTTTAGGCAAAGAACACAAAATTAAGAGAGCCTTAATTTTTTAATCAAAATTGATATGCATAGAAGATAACTAACTAGTAACAATATTAAACTCATTTAAATGATCTGCAATAGATCCACCTTCTAGCATCTTCATATTAAATAAATTCTTCATGAGAAATACCTTGTTTGAAGCAGAGGGCTTTTCATCCAGTGTCGCTAGGGTTTTCATCTATTAGAAATGATTTAGAATAACTAAAAGGGGGGGTGAATCAGTTATTCAAGGTCAAAATGTCCAAATAAAACTTTTCACCAAGTAAAGTTAGCCTATAAAATTGTTCTTTCATCCAAGCTTAAGCTTTCTTACTTAGAAATTTACTATAAATCAACATGCAAGCATCATACATAAAAATATATATATAACATAGTGATTTACATGAAAACCCAATTTGGGAAAAACCACTAGTAACATGCTACTCAATTCTCACTCTTCTGAAGAGATGCCCTTTGAAAGGCCTACACTATTAAAGGCTACAACACACTATTAAATGTGACTTGGTTAAAGGATTTAACCACCCTATTAGAAGTGGGCCTGGTCAGAGGACTTTGAACATTCACTTAGAATGCCACCCTATTAAAGGATTTACAAATGGTTATTAAACCAACCTAATTCCATAGTATTTTTACCCTAACTAATACAATTTCTAGAGAGTAATAATATGGGTTTTTGACCTAATTAAAATTCACAACTTATCTTGCAGATTTAGGTCTCTATTCAGCTCTTCACATTTCTTGGGTTTCAGTCTCTACAACTCTTGAGAGCTAGCCCTGCTTTCAAGCTTTGTCTCCTTGAGTCTTCATGCTCGATGTACTAGTGCAATCTTTTCTATGACCACTAATTGAAGCAGAGTCTTTGTGCTCTATTCTTCCTTCTCCTTGATGTCTTCTCCTTGACACCCTTCAACCACTTTGCAATTTTGGCACTCAAGTAGCTCTTGCTTCTAGATCTTCTAGATCTATGACTCCTTAAATAGAAGTCTAGAATTTCTTTTCCCACTTGATTCTTCCCTCCTTTATTTTTAGTTCAAATGGATTAGGTAGGATTTATTGAATCTAACCCATAAATTTTCTCAGCTTGAACTAGCTTGCTCATCACTCACTAATGAACTTAGTTAAGCTTTGCAGTTAACCTTGTTGCAACTTATTCATCCAATGTTTCTAAGTTTGAAAAACCTCTATATCTTCAATTATGTTATCCATACATCATTTAACCATTATCTAAATTGATCCTTTCTCTTCATTACAAAACCATAACTCAACCTTTCCCTTAGGTGCTCTTGTTACATCTTGTTGATTAAATCCTCTTAATCAATCAACTAAGTGATATTACTTTGATCTTATAAGAAAATTGCATTCCTACAAATAGCAAGTTTGGCATCAATGACAAAACAATGATTGAAAATATTCTTTTAACAATAATCTTCCTTTACAACAATCTCCCTCTTTGTTAGCAATCCTTTTCAATCAAATTTCCAACAATCTCCCTCTTTGGCATTGATTGCAAAAACAAACTGATCAACCAAGCTAACAAAATGCTAACTAGGTTAAAAGAGTAAATCAAATTCCAAAAAGAAAACTATATTCAAAACTATTCATTATATTAGCAGCATAATTTAACTTATGAATCCCTCTGAATTCTTTTGCTGATAAATTGTCTTCTCTGATTGATTCTTGATTTCTCCCTTAGAGCTACTATTTCCTTTTGGATATTTGAACATTCTACATTCTTTTTCTTTACTGACTCCCTTTTACATACATTCTTTCTCCCTTTGTATGCATTGATCATGTTCTGGTAATAGCTACTTTAGCTACTTCTCCCTCTCTCTGATTGAATGTTGTTGATCAATTTCTTCATTCTTCTCCCTCGGCTATTGATCAAATGTTGTTGATCAATTTCTTAGTTTCTCTCTCTTTGACAACAATTCCAAAGACACACTAGTTTAGCATCTTAACATGCAAGTGTAGCACTACTTCCAATTTCTCCTTCTGTCACCTTAGTTATGACTGATTTGGAACTTCAGCACTTTGATTACTTTAGGCATGATCCTAAAGTAAATATCATCTACATCAATTTGTAATATGCCAACAATTAACTCATTTGATGCAGGGTAGCCTTGCTTTATCTTAAGTAGCCTTGGATAGGGGTATCACCCCTAACTTATCTCTAAGATACTCAAAAGCATCTTTAGGTAGTGCTTTTATAAAGATGTCAACAATCTATTCCTTTGAAATGACATATTCCATCCTTACTTTCTTATCTTCCACCAATTCTATTACATTGTGATACTTGATTGCAATATGCTTTTTTTTGGCATGTATCACAAGATTCTTTGATATGTTGATGGCACTTGTATTATCACAATAGAGTATCATAAGTTTAGTTTCTTCTTCCTTCATACCTTGCAATAGATGTTTGATCCATACAATATTGGTTTAATTAATAGTAGAAACAATATATTCAGCTTCTGCTATGGACTGTGATGTACAATTTTGTTTTTTTGCTGGTCCAAGTGATCAATCTTTTCCCTAAGAAAAGTGCTCCTCTACTGGTGCTTTTTTTGTCATCAATATTACCTCCCCAATCTACATCAGTGTAGGCTCTCAACTCAAACTTTTCACTTCTCTTGTAATATAAATCAAAGTCATCAGTTCCTTTTAGGTACCTCAGTATTCTCTTTACTGCCATCAGATGATTTTCTCTTGGGTTAGCAAAAAATCTTGCCACTATTCCACCAACTAATGTAATTTCTTGTCTTCTATGTACAACATACTATAGCTTTCCAATTAGTGATCTATACAATGTCTTATTTACTTTAGCTGACTCATCATTCTTGGATAGCTTATGTCCTATTACCATTGGTGTACTAACTGGTTTTGAGTTTTCTAATCCAAATGTCTTGAGTGTCTCCTTGATATATTTTGATTGGGTCACAAATATACCATGCTTTAGTTATTGTACTTGTAATCCAACAAAGAATTTGATTTCCCCAAACATTGACATCTCAAACTCATGTTTCATTTGATCAACAAAATCTTTACATAGGGCATATTTCCCTTCAAATATTATATCATCAAGAAAGATTTTAGATATCAAAATGTCTTTACCTTTTTTTTCTTTGATATACAGGTTGTTGTTTTCATCTAATCTTTCAAATCCTACCTTCACAAGATATTTGTGCAGTCTCTCATACCATGCTCTAGGTGCTTGCTTTAGAACATAGAGTGCTTTATGTAATTTGCAAACCATTTCCTTGTTTTTGTCATCAACAAATCCCTCTGGCTGTTCTATGTAGACTTTCTCTTCTAGTATACCATTCAGAAAAGAAGATGTCACATCCATTTAGTAGACTTTGAAACCTTTGTAAGCAACATATGCAAGTAGTGTTCTGACTCCTTCCATTCTTGCAATAGGGGCAAATGTTTCCCCATAATCTAGTCCTTCTTCTTGTGCATAGCCTTTATAGACTAGGTTGGCCTTGTTTCTTATTATCTCACCATTCTCATCAAGTTTGTTCTTGAAGACCCATTTTGTACCAATTACATTTTTATCAGTTGGTCTTGAAACTAAGGTTAAAGTGTTGTTCTTCTCAATCTAATCTATCTCCTCTTCCATAGCTTTATGCCAATTATTATCTTGTAATGCATCTTTCACTATTTTGGGTTCAATCTTACTCAGTAGACATGATTCATTCCTTAGTCTATTCCTTGTCATTGGTGTTGCATCCTTGTCACCAATGATTTTTTCTAGAAGGTGGTGTCTTCTCACATACTTGGCTAGTCTTGGTTTTGTCCTTCTTTTCATGTTTGATCCTTTAGCTTCAGAGTCAATTTGCACTTCTCCTTCTAGTATTTCATCATCTCTTTCATGTGTGCTAATTTTAGAATCAAAATGTGCATTCTCTTCATTTTGCTTTTTGGTTTCTAAATTTAGCTTGGCATTCACTGGCTGTGACTCAACTGATACTAAATTTTTTTGCTAATTCCTAACTTGATTAGCAACATCATCTTCAGTTGGTATTCCTTAATAGAAGTATACAAAGGATCTATAATCTTTTGGTTGCTTAGATTCATCAACATAGACTTCTGCATGCTCATCAAAATTTACATTTTCACTCTCCACAATCTTGTTAGTGTTAGTATTCAAACACTTATATGCTTTGCTTCTAGTGGAGTATCCAAGGAATATGCCTTCATCACTTTTTGTATCAAACTTTCCATTTCTAGTATCCTTAAGAATATAGCACTTACAACTAAATACTTTGAAATATTTTACATTAGGTGAGTGACCATACCAAAGTTCAAAAGGTGTTGCATTTGTATCTTTCTTGACTCGAACTCAATTTAAGGTGTAAACAGCAATACTTATAGCTTCTCTCCAATACTTTAGAGCAATATTTTTCTCCATCACCAATGTTCTTGCATAGTCTATTATTGATTTATTCCTTATTTTTGCAATCCCATTCTGAGGTGGAGTTCTTGGTGCTGATTTTTTCCTTTTGATACCTTTATTATTGCAAAATATCTCAAACTCTTTTGATGTAAACTCTCCTTTTTCTGATCTTAGGCACTTCAAACTTTTACCTATTTCCTTCTCAACCCTGGCCAAGTACCACTTAATCATCTTAAATGCATTAGATTTTTGCTTTTAGAACATGGCAGTCATCATCCTAGAATAGTCATTCATAAATAGCATTATGTATCTATCTCCTAGGTAGCTTTGTACTTCTATTGGACCACATAAGTCTATATGGACTAACTCTAGTACTTCCTTAGAAGTGTAGGTTTTTCTTTTGAAGCTTTATTTGGTCATCTTTCATAGTTTAAATTGTTTGCACATTGTGTTTTCAGGCTTCTTGAGCTTAGGCAAACCTTTGAATTTCTTCTTTTTGCTAATGCTAATTAGATTGTCAAAGTTAACATGACACAGCCTTTTATGACATAACCACACATCATCAAGTATAATAATAAGACAATTTGCATCTTCTATTTCTAGGTAAAATAGATTACTCTTAGTTTGTTCACCTTTTCCTATTAGATTCCCATCGATATCATAGATTTTGGTAGTTTTGTTTCCAAATTCTACTCTACAACCTACATTGCCTAACTATGATACACTCAGCAAATTGTAGTTCAATCCTTCAACATAGTATGCATTATCACATGTAATTTTCTTTGTAAGCTTGATAGAACCTTTTCCTTTGATTTGACATGGAGCATCATTTCCAAATCTAACACTATTTCAATAAATGTAACATAATAATGAGAGCCACCAAGAGAAGATACCTGAGCTAGTCCCCATACATTGGTATGCACAAGCTCTAATTTCTCCTTTTTGTTTTCCTTCCCAGTCTTCACAAAACTCACTCTCTTTTGTTTTTCATAAACATAAATTTCACAAAAATCCATATTAACACATTTCAAACCTAGTAAAACATTCCTTGAATGAAGTATTTTCATACCTTTCTCACTCATGTGCCCAAGTCTATTGTGCCACAACATTGTATCAAAATTTCAGCAACTATTTGTTCTCCCTACTTGACCTATACAAAGATATAAGGTTCCTACTTTCACACCTTTTGCTACTACAAGGGAACCTTTTGAAACCTTCCAATTTTTATCATTAAAAGTAACTACACAACCCTCATCACCAAGTTTCCCTACTGAAATTAAATTCCTACTTAGCCTTGGAACATGTCTTACCTCATGTAGTAGCCAATGATTCTCATTCTACAACTTAATGTTAATTTTTCCATTTCCAACAATTTGACAAGGTTCATTATCCCCCAAATAAACAAGTCCAAAATCCCCTTGGAAATAATCAATGAAATAACCTCTATGAGGTGTAGCATGAAATGAAGCACTAGAATCTAAAACCCAGGAATCATCTAGACTTTCTAAAGATAGACGCAAAGCATCGTCTTCAAATTTGTTACTTACCATATTTTCTTCCTTGTCTCCATCTAGTTTATCTCCTTCATTTTTCTTTTGATTCGAAAAATCTTTCTTTTTATGCCCTAGTTTCCTACAGTGTCAGTAGTCATTCAGTCCTCTCGATTGAGACCTTCTCCCCTTTGACTTTCCTCTTAATTTCTCACAATTTCCAAAATTACTTCCTCTCTCAGTCATTCTACCTTGACTTTGTGTGTTCAAAGCACTTCTTGATGTAGATCCCCCTGAGGTTTTCCTATGAGTTTCCTCACTTAAAATAACACCAATCACATCATTTTATTTTAGGGTACTATATCCAAGAACATAATTACTCACAGCTATTACCAAGCCATTCCAACTTTCAAGCAAAGAACACAGAATTAAGAGAGCCCTAATTTCTTCATCAAAATCGATACCCACAAAAGATAACTGGCAAGTAACAATATTAAAATTATTTAAATGATCCACAAAAGATCCACCTTCTACCATTTCCATATTAAATAAATGCTTCATAAGAAATACACCTTGTTTGAAGTAGAGGACTTTTCATACAGTGTCACTAGGGGTTTCATCTATTAGAAATGCTTTATAATAATTAAGAGGGGGGGTGAATCAATTATTCAAGGTCCAAATGTCCAAATAAAACTTTTCACCAAGTAAAGTGAGCCTATAAAACTCTTCTTTCATCCAAGTTTAAGCTTTCCTACTTAACAAATTATTGTAAATCAACATGCAAGCATCATACATGAAAAACAACACATAACATAGTGATTTATGTAGAAACCCAATTTGGGAAAACCCACCAGTAACATGCTACTCAATTCTCACTCTTCTAAAGTGATGCCCTATGAAAGGCCTACCCTATTAAAAGCTACAACACACTATTAAATGTGATCTGGTTAAAAGATTTAACCACCTTGTTAGAAGTGAGCCTAGTTAGAGGACTTTGAACATTCACTTGGATTGCCACCCTATTAAAGGATTTACAAATGGTTGTTAAACTAGCCTAAGTCCATAATATTTTTACCCTAACTTATACAATTTCTAGAGAGTAACAATAAGGGGTTTTGACTTGATTAGAATTCACAACTTATCTTTCAAATTTTAGATCTCTATTCAGTTCTTCACATTTCCTAGGTTTTAGTCTCTGCAACTCTTGATAGCTTGCCCTTCTTTCAAGCTTTGTCTCCTTGAGTCTTCATGCTCAATGTACCAGTGCAATCTCATCTATGACCACTAATCAAAGTAGAGTCTCTATGCTCTATTCTTCCTTCTCCTTGATGTCTTTTCCTTGACACCCTTCAACCACTTCTCAATTTTGGCACTCCAGCAACTCTTGCTTCTTGGTCTGTGACTCCTTAAATAGAAGTTTGAAATTTCTTTTCCCACTTGATTCTTCCCTCCTTTATTTTTAGTTTAAATGGATTAGGTAGGATTCATTGATTCTAACCCATATGTTGTTCCTTCTAGAAACATCATGAAGAATCCTCTTGAATTTACTCAAAAAATATTTATCTAGATTTTTGTGCCACCAACTCATTATCCTTATCCTCCATCTAGTTCACAAAATTCAAGTTAACAACTTTTTTGACTCAGATTTGGTGAATCTTTGACATTTCCAATAATGCAGTAGCTTGACACTATTGAAATTTTGGTGCTTGATACATACTGTGTTACTTGGCATTAACTACATTTTACTGATGCTTGACACCTACTATGGATTCACTCGGCATCCACTAAGTTTTTTCTGATGCTCGGCACCTATTACTTTGCTTGGCACCTGAACACACTTGGCTCCTTCTATATCACTCGACACATACTAGATTTTTTATTTTCTTGGCACTAACTAAAAATTTGCTCATCTTGAACTAGCTTGCTCGACACTCAGTAATGAACTTAGTTAAGCTTTCCAATTAACCTTGTTGTAACTTATTCCTCCAATGTTTCTAAGTGTGACCAACCTCTATATCTTCAAGTATGTTATCAATACATCATTTAACCATTATCTTAACTGATCATTGCACTTTATTACAAAATCATAACTCAACCTTTCCCTTAGGTGCTCTTGTTACATCTTGTTGATTCAATCCTCTTCATCAATCAATTAAGTGATAGTACCTGGATCTTTTACGAAATTTTTATTCCTACAAATAGCAAGTTCTGCATCAAGGACAAAATAGTGATTGAAAACATTCTTTTAATAAAAATCTTCCTTCTCTAAAACAATCTCCCTCTTTGTTAGTAATCATTTTCAATCAGATTTCCAACATCATCAACTCTTATGTTGTCTTCACTTTTGTAATATTAAATGCCATTGATGGTGCCAGACATAGTCAAATGCTTCCAAGTGCCTTTCTATCTAAAAGATCCCATTCGTCATTTGACATAGATCCCCAATTCTTGGTTTTTCCTTCCAATGGCTTCCATAAATCCTTCTAATATAGATAGTCTTCCATTTGCATCTTCCATAACTGAAAGTTCTTCCCATTAAACCTATCAACCCTCAGCTTACCCTTGTCTGCCATTGCTCCCACTCAATTGTGAGACTCACACTCAACCATGAAACTTTCCTATAGAAGATAACTTAAAAAACAACACCACTATGATACCACTTGTTAGGATTAAACCATGAGCAAAAATAATAATTACATGCAAATATAACCAATATCAGAAAATAATAGATCACACAGAAAAGAACACAACACACCAAGATTTAACGTGGTTCACCCAAACCTTGGGCTACATCCACCAAACAACAAGTCCAATAATTTATGATCCATTGATTACAACCTGATTACAATATGTAATCCCTTACAGCACAATACTACTACAAGAACCAATTTTTGCATCACCTTATCAAAAAATCCCTAAACCTAAGCCCTTTTATACAAGTATTAAACCACTTTAGGGTTATAATTAATAATTACATGTATGTACAATACTTTCCTAATCAGTCACCACAAGCTAACATAAACCCTCCTAAATCTTGTAGAGTTCAAAGTGGAGAAGAATTTAAGTTCTTGTTAGTTGGTCCTTTTATTTTTCCATTTAGATTACCCGCTATAGTTTCTAGCTAATTCCTAGGTTTTCTGACATTATAAAAGGTAATTGAAATTTTGTTAAATTAGGAGCCAACATGGTTATCACTTGATCAACAACTCCTCAATGGGTTATCTTGCAACCCACTTAGGAACCTAACCCCCATTGATTTAATTTCCCACAACAGACCTATGTTCTTTATTCCTTAAGTTTGAAACTATATAACTGATACAAAAAGGAATCATATATAAAACAAACACATCCTGTTAAATTAATTACAACATTTAGAATCAAAAAATTATAGTTTAGGAACATTCATATTGCTTTTCCTTATGAACAACATAAATGCTCATTATGAGTCAAATAAACATCATGAAATCTAAAGCACCTTCAATCCACATAAGTTAGACATGTAACTACCCTAGAAATTGACCAATATTGATAAAACATGATAATCTATATTCCTTGCACCTCTAGCATACACCTAAATACTAATTATGAAAAAACTAACCAAAATATAGGTTTAATGCACATGGTATTAAACCTTTTGCACTTGGACATCATTGTTGCATACTTAGGATAGTTTATATATAGTTGGACTAATATATTGCACACTTAGTTAGTGTAACTACTTAATTAGCCCAAAACTTGCATGATTTGACAAGGATTAAAAATGATAAAAGATTAGGTATTTGATTGAAAAAACATAATGAAATCTAAGAGAAACCTATTTGAGATGTCTAAGTTTTATTTTCATAACATAAACCAATCGATATTCTTGACTCAAATTCAAAAGAGAATAAAAATTTCAAAAAATAGGTTGTTTTTGATTTGGAAAATAGGTTTTACAGGGATCCTGAAACCCAAATTTTTATAGCAATAAACAACTTAAAAGCATAAAAGACAGAAAAAACAAAAATAGCCTCAAAAGGCCAGAAATAAAAAGGCCTGAAACCAGGGAAGCAAAGGCCAGGAACTGAGCCAGGCAGGCAGACTAGTGCCCCTTCTTCTCCATTGCCTGTAGGATTTTTGCAGCATCTCTTTCCTTCTGGATGGCTTCCTCCTCCTGGGTCACGGGGGGGAAATGCTTCTAGTCCCCCTAGCTTTCCTAGATTCCAACCTCTTTTTGAGGGTCCTCCCGGTTGGTTTCATTATCTATACTCTGCTCCATGTTCCCCACAAGACCCACATTGATCAGATAGTCCCCCAGATTGACAATATTTTCATTCAAGTTATGGAGGGTGTCCACAATCTATTTAGTCACAACCTGGTGAACAGAATCTAGCCTTTGGACCTTCTACTCGAGCCGAGTGATTCTATCCTCCTGATTGTCACTGGGGTCTTTGCTTCTATCTTTTTCCTGGCTGCCCACCTGGTCTTTACTGCCTCTGGCCTCATGATCCTTGGCTTCCCCCCTGTTGTTGGTCTGGTTGGACCTGTCCTTCAGAGTCTCAATTTCCTAAAAAAGCCACTTTATTGAGCGGAAATTATCAATCAGGCTATTCTTTACATTGTTGAGGAAGTTGAAACCCGTTTCACGGGCATTGTCAAAGAGAACCAGAAGAGTCAGGTCAAGGAGCTTGTCATAGTGGGTGTTACAGTCGAGATCCCCCAGCACATGGATTTTAGCAGGTTCTCTAACAATGCCCAAACTAACACTATCCATATTGAAATTTTGCCAGGCTCTTCTCTTATTTTTCTTGATGGCCTCCCCTCCTTTTTCAACCATAATTTCTATCATCTCTTCTAGGGGCGAAATGGGGATCTCCAGGGGGGAGGTGGGTGCAGTGGGGCTGGGGGGCAAATCAGCATTATCGCTGAGATGATCATGGGTAGGGGTTTGGTCCAATTTTATTTTCTTGGGGTTATCCTGGGTTACCAAGGGGGTCACCTCCATCTTGTCATTTTCCTTTTCCTTGTCTTCTTCCAACTCACTTTCCTTCTCTGTCACCAAATCTTCTTCCTCTGACTCTGTATCTGACTCCTCACTAGACTCCTTAGAATGAGGGGTAGGGGGGTTAGGGGGAGGGCATCTGGGGCTCTTCTTGCTAGGGAAGTGGGGAGAGGGTTTGGCTTTTGGGGTTTCAGACTTGACAAATTTCACAACGCGCACTTCCCCTGATTCAGTGCCAGCAGTGTCCCCCGAGGAGCCACTCGAAGCCCCAATGGGCTTGACTCTTGTTTGGGTTTTTAGAAACTCAAAATGAGGAGTAGGAAACCTTCATGAAGGGTAGGGTTCTTAACAAGACATTTTTTGTAACTCTCTATATTCTTAGTCATAGAAGTAAAAATATAGAAAGGAAAGGAGATTTTCACTTTATGTCTAAAATGATTAAGCAGAACAAAATGATGGGTTCTAACTCTATCAAACCTGGGCTCCAAAGTGACATACTCTATGATGATCCTCAGAACGAGCCCCCAGAACTTCTTAATGGACTCTATGTCGTAGAAGGTGTCAATCTTAACCAGTTTTCTTTTCTCCTTGTCATTCTTGATGAAAGCGTTGATAGCATTGGCAGACATCTTCTTATCCCTGAAGAAGCTTATGCCTTCTTGGGAGAAGCTTGTCACCTCTGCAATGAGACCATCAGTGATTTGGTGTGAGACACCATCAATTATGACCTTTTCGTTGTGCCAAGTTTCAACCATTATCTTGGTAACCCCTACATCAAAGCCATGGAGCCTCTCCATGAAGTTGGTTATGCCTCCCTTCTGGAGTTTTTTTTCCAAACCTTCCCTTTTTCTTTCCAACTCTCCATTTCTCCCCATGGTTCTCTTCTAATCCTTTCTCCCACCATAGTGATATTATGCCACTCTAACCCTAAACCTAAATAGAATTGCAGAGCTCAAAGATGGACAAATCGCTAAGGATGAAAGCTTTAATGTGCGTGTTTTTGGGTTTAGCTCTGGCTTTCTTCCGCTTGTGTAATCCATATATGTTATTATGACATGGTGGGGGTTTCGCATAACTCCTATTGATTCCCTTTTTAAAACATGATTTAGCATGTGTCATCATCATAAAAAGATTTTGATTTGGTACCTTAAATTTTCTCCTTTCGGATGAGCTCGATAGCCGCCATCAGAAAATGATTATTGTTTCCCCACGTCATCACCAAATTGAATGTGACCGCTATGTTGGTGAACCAATCAGCAACCACGTTAGCTTCATGGTAGACATGGCTGACGTGGTAATTTTTAAATTTTCTCAAGTCCATTTTTAGATCCTCAATTATGTTTTCAATGGTCCATGATGGTTTGGTTACTCCTAAAATACAATTTATTATATTTAGGGAGTCACCTTCAAGCCACAGTTGTTCGATCCCTGAGTCCAGAGCCAGCTTAACAGTGAGTCAGGCCACACTGGCTTCAGCCAGATGGTTGGTTTGGTGACCAATAGGGGAGGAGATTGCCACAATGCCCCCTCCCAAGCTATTTCTTATGATTCCACCACATCCTACAGGACCCGAGTTCCCCTTAGCTGCTCCATCGAAATTGGCTTTATGCCAATTTTCATGGGGGAAGGACCAAGAAGCCATCTATCTTCTTTTGATCTTGTCTTCTTTCCTGGTCTTAATTTTCCCTCCGTCCTTTATGTTTCCATCTCTAGTTGTGGCATAGTTCTCTTTCATGAGGCTGTCAATTTTCTCTGCTATAATACCCTTAGGAGTTTCTCTGTCTCTGAATATCCTGTTGTTGCGGTCCTTCCATATTCCCCAGCAAAAGTGTGGGATAATCCAAGAACTCAAAATTTGTGATTCCAGGCCTTTTTGGATACTTCTCCACTGAATGAAGAAATTATGGATGCTGGCAGGTAGGCACCAGTAGGAGTTCATATTGGAAGTCAGAAGACTCCACACTCTAAAGGAAGGGCAGTGAATGAAAATGTGGTTAACCGTTTCTAGGTCAATTTTACAGAGGCAGCATTTGTTGTGAATAATTTGGCCTCTTTTGGCTAAATTATCCAGGGTAAGGATCTTATCTTGCAAGAGGAGCCAAAAGAAAATGTTGATTTTGGGCATTAATCTAGGGATCCAGGCCTTGGCCTAAATAGGTTTCTCCCCTGTTCCCACAAGGGAAAGATAGCCTGAGGCTACAGTATAATGGCCTCTAGAAGAGTCTCCCTAGACTAAGGCATCACCTATTTGGTTGATGTTAATAGTGTTCATAGAGGCCATCAAAGGCTTGAGATCCTACGAAAGTTCTGCCAGATTGTGCCAATCATTCCCATTTCTGTAGTTCCTAACCAACATACCATATCTGCCTATTGCCTGATCAGTCCACCTGCCAAATGAAGGATGGTTATTGAGGTTCTTGAAAAAGCCAGCTATCCTACCAAAAAAAGATTTTGTCTCCCATTCCAACTTTCCATTTGGCCCTGGATTTGGCAAGGGGAAGGGCCTTCAAAATACCTTTCCAAATGTAAGAACCCAATGGCAACTCGGCCCCCTGGAAAATGGAGGAGAGAGACATGCCTCCCAGGTACTTCTCAGCCAAGATGTCCCTCCAAACCCCTATGCCTTGGAAGATGTGCCAAGGGAGTTTAGCTAAGAGGGATTGATTAAGGTGAGAAATTTTCCTGATTCCAAGACCTCCCTAGCTTTTGGGCAAGCATACCTGGTCCTAGGCTACCAGGTGGTATCTCTTGTGATCATCAGTTCTAGTCTAGAGAAAGTCCCTCTGAATTCTCTCCATTCTGTCTACAAACTTAATCAGGATCCCAAAGAGACTGAGGGCATAGGTGGGGAGGTTCTGGAGAATCGAGTTAACTAGGGTGCATTTTCCAGCCAGACTGAGGGTGGCCCCCTTCCATCCAGCAAGTTTCTTGTTGAATTTGTTGATAATGCTTGTCCAAAAGGAGTCCAGGGGTTTGGAGCCAAGAGGAAGCCCAAGATAAGTCGTTGGTAGGGATCCAATGCCACAACCCAGAATTTGAGCAATTTTCCTCTGCCTCTCTAGAGGAGTGTTGAGGAAGAAGACAGAGCAATTTTCCTCTACCTCAAAAAATAGGTTGTTAAGAACCTAGGAAATACAACATAGATTTGATCCAATTTGCACACACTTCCATATTTTTATGAAATGAAAGTCATAGATTCCAAATGTCATTTCAACATTAAAATGCATTTCAAAAAAAAAAAAAAAAAAACATAAGAGATACAATCCCTACCTTGGATCCTATGAAGAAGAACTTGGAAGAGAAGATAAACAATGTAAAGAAATGCCTACCCAAACTTGAAACATGCATCAATAAAACACCACTACTTTTAGAAAATAATTAAAATCTTCACAAAAATAGGTACTCCTCAATCAAGAGAAAAAAATATCACACAAAGGTTTCCACAATCCAATAATCTCCTCTCAATGTTACCAACTCCAAACATAAGAATAATCACAATTTTATTTCCCAAATTGTAGTAGGTTCTCTCCCAAAGTTTCTAGACAAAATAACATAAGGAAAAAATTGAAAATCAATCACAAAAATGCCTTTGAAGAAGTTCTATAGGAATGAAACTAATTCCCACTTTCTAAATATAAATTAAAATTAAGGTTTATTAAAAGAACAAAAAGTATGATCATAAACATATTTATCTTTTCTTAATAAACATCTATATTAATTCCTCCAATATATGGATTAATCATTTTTCCTTATAGTATATACCACATAATGCATCCCACAAAAAAGGGAATCAACAATCAACAATATCACAATTTTGTAACCACATTTATTATTAGTGAGAAATACAATAATACTTTGCATAGGTCTCTCTCTCTCTCTCTCTCTCTCTCTCTCTCTCTCTCTCTCTCTCTCTCTCTCTCTCTCTCTACATACACGCATACATACATACATACATACATAAATACATACATGCATACATACATACATACATACATATATATACATATGTATATGTATATGTATGTATGTATGTGTGTGTGTGTGTGTATATATATATATCTATCTATCTATCTATCTATCTATGTATATATATCTATGTATGTATGTATGTATATGTATATATATGTATACACGTATAAATTTATAGATGTATTGTTAGTTTGTGTTGACTGATGAGGAAAGTATTGTACATACTTCATAAATTCTTTGAGGTTCAGAAAAAAAATTGTGCCATGACTGACGTTGTGGCCGACATATGGCCGACATGTTGTAACCCTAAAGTAGCATAAAATTACTTGTATAAAAGCGCCTAGGGTTAGGTATTTTCATTAAGTTGTGAGGAAAAATTGGTTCTTGTGGCGATATTGAGCTATAAGGGATTAGAAATTGTAATCAGGTTGTAATCATTGGATCATAATAATATTGGACTTTTTGTTTGGTGGATGTAGCCCAGGGATTGGGTGAACCACGTTAAAGCTTGGTGTCTTGTGTTCTTTTCTATGTGATCTATTATTTTTTGGTATTGGTTATATTTGCATTTAATTGTTATTTTTTTTTTTGGTTTAATACTAACATGTGTGTATGTGTGTGTGTGTGTGTGTGTGTGTGGAGGTTTATAATCTTGACTCTTTGATACCCAATTCTTGGAGATACAAAAGGATGTTTACCAATAAATGGGTCAATATATATATTCTATCACTACCCTCTGAATTGATTAGGTACAACTCCCTATGATTTGGAATGATATGCAACAAATATGTTTATGAGATCTAAAGTTTTTACATTATAAGCTCTTAACCCAAGAGCAGTAAAGGATAACCAAATTGTTTGTAGGCACAAAAAATTTAGGTAAAATAGATTTGGACAACCTATCACACCCAATGGAATGACTATAATAGACTATCTTGAGATTTCTAACTCTTAGTTCTATTCCAAATGTAGAGTTAACCATCTAAATGAAAAACAAGAAGAGAAGAAGAGATGTACATGAGGGAAAATGGAATTTCTTTGACTACTAGGCTTGAATGAAATGGAATTCAACAAGTTAATAATAGATTCACACACATTTATCCTTCAAATTTCCAATGAAACTATTTAGCAAAATATGAAACAAACAAAGAGAAGAATAAAAATTATGTATGAAGAAAGTAAATGGAATCACCTCTATTTCAAATATCAAAATGAAATGGAATCCACCTTATCATCACAAGAACACATATAATTTTCCTTCTACTCTTAATGCAGAACTAATGTATCCATGGGCCACAAAACATGACAAGCAAATAGGGTAAGTGGAATTACAAACCAATTCACCATCAAGTTTTTTGACCTTTCCATTATCAAATGGGGTTATATTTATAGTTCTCTATCCTTTCTTATTTTTGGTAGAGCAACAGTCATATAATAGAAAATAAAATGATAGTAAAATATTATATTATCCAATCCGCATCATGAAATGAGCATGTGGTATCTCTTCTACTAATGATTTTGAATCCATGGCATTCCTAAAAATGCCCAATGTCTATTTTTCTTCATGTAATTATGAAAAATCCTGTAGAAAATCATTAACTCTTCATATTCTACTATTTCATGCCAACCTGCATATTTCATATTCCAACGGTCACTAGAACTTGGAATTACCATCATTGATCTCAAATCGACGGTCAAGATTAAATTATTATAAACCTTCTTTTTCTTTTACTTTATAATATCCTCTGTGGGTCCACCTAGTACATGTTTCTCTCTATTGTGTTGTCACTATGATTATTTTCCTTGGAACTTTACATAGTGAGATAGCGACAAACGTAGATCTTTCTTTGATCTAAAGGTGGTAATAAAATGATGTTATCTTTGTTTCACAAAGCGGGTCCCTCTTTCCAAGTAGGCACACCATGGAAAATAGGTGGCACAATTTCATTGTTTGAAGAATATGACACTAACCTATCCGTTGGGTTTGGAACTTAGCATGTCTTTATTTCATTAACCGCAGTGACTTGGAGATAACTATTCATTAACTGTAATCGCGATTTTGCAACATTAAACTTAATTGCCTTTCTTAACTTGTGATTTCCATATTTTCTCTCGATCACAACTTTGACCATGAGTTACCTTAAATTGACCACAATGGTGTGATTATTTATTTTCACTTAGTTTTAACCTTAACCTAGAGTTTGTGTTAATCATCAGCAATCATGCAATAACCATAGATTTTCATTATTAGATGGTTAAGATTTAAAAATTCCTTAACTACCCCTTTTGCTATGTGACATGGGCTCATCTACTCCACATGTCGTATTTTCATTATGTCACTTGAATTATTCTTTGTGCAATTTTCAAAATAAGCAAAGTGACATCTGTAGATCATTGCAAAATTTGACGATCATGAAAAAGATCTTATTTCCAAGGTGAGTTGACTATTCAACTTGGTGACATGAATTTTTAGATTGTTTTAATTTGTCAATTTAATTTCAAATCAAGTCTTCACCACCTTTGACCATGTTCTTTTCCATTTCTACATTTTTTAGCATGCACTCTATATTGAATTTAACTGATCTTGCTTCCAACTCGTCCTCATGATCTGCATATCAATTTTTTAGCCTCAATCTTCAATGTTCTCTACTACATTTTCTCTTTATATGCTCGTGATCTCTTTTAAATAATCCTTCCTTTAGATATAGGCCTTTGACCTTGAAGTTATAAATTCTTAGATATTTAGAAATGCTTTCACTAAGAACTACTTCTCAACCTAAATCTTTGTCTTCGATGTGATTAGGAACAAGGAAAAATGAATCAATAGAATATGTAGACCTTCTTTTCATTGGGAAAATGCATACCAAACTATCCAAACCTTAATCACCTATCTTTGTATTGGTCTATTTCTCATATGATTCCCACATTAGATTGACTCAAAAGAATGATGAGAAGAAAGATCATCCTATAGGTAGTCTAGACTCAGACTCAAGACTTTGACACTTGACTTGACTCAAAGCCTTGGAGAAAATATATAGTCTGAAACTTGGGCAACAACTAGCTCTGTCTAAGGATTAAGCACAATAATTCTTGAAAGAACTCTAGCAATCTCTGGTTCTGCACAAAGATCACAACTTGGAAACAAAAGAATAGGGTACACTAGGAAAACAACAACAAAATACCTAGGAAACCAAACAACTAAACTAAAGCTAAAAGCATGAAAGGAAAACCTGCCTATCTAGCTACTATGTAGGGGTTACCTGCTTTTAATTTTGCATTTCATACAACTTAAAATCCTACCCATTATAAGAACTTGGTAGGGTTTCTCTTGTAGAATAGGCAAACTTGAAAGAGTTATTCTAATTTTCTTGTATGATCTAAAAAAGCCCTTTCAATAAAGATTGAAATTTTGAATGCATACCTTTTGGCTCATGTCTCTTATCCCATAGCAACACCAAATCACCTTCCATAAATTTTCTATTCCTTGCCCTTTTGTCAAATAATTTCTTTACCTTTCCTTGGTCTTTAGTAAATTTGTCAACCATCTCTTCCCTTTCTTCTTGTAGCTTGGTGAGATACATGATTCTCTTCTCTAATCCATCTTTGAAAACATCTTCTTCAATGACATTCCTTAATTTACATGTAGTAAGTTCTAGAGGCAATGGAAAATTAGCTTCCACTGGATAGACTAATTCAAAAGGTGAAATACCTATGACTCTTTTAGGTATGGTTCTATCAACCTATAAAGCATCATGAATCTTCTTAAGCCAACCTTTCTAATTGTCTGAGACCAATTTCTTCAAAATATTAATTAGGTTCTTATTACTAGACTCGGCCTGCCCATTTCCTTGAGGAAAATAATAAGAGGAATGTCCAACTTGAATACCATTATCATAGAAAAACTCAATAATTTCTTAGGAAGAAAAATAAGATGCATTATTCATTATTAATTTCATAGGAACTCCAAACTTGATCAATATATGCTCTTTGAGAAAATCACATACTACTTCTAATGAAGTCTTTTTCATTGGCTTGGCTTCAACCCATTTACTAGAATAATATGTGGTAGCTAGTATATATGCATTTCCTTGACTAGAAGGAGGATTGACTGGTCCTATAAAATCTAAACTCCATTAATGGAATGGAGCTTTAATTACCACTTGCCTAAGACGTAGGGTAGCAAGCTAAGGTTTACCAGTAAAAATCTTACATTTATCACAATTAGAAACCCACTTATAGGCATCTTTAAACATACCAAGCCAATAATAACATTACATCATAAAGTAACCTTCAATGAGGCACTCTGCAACTTTTTTGTTGGTTTCCTGCTCTTTTGGTATTTTGAATTCGGATGAGTGGGAATGGCCCCTAGGGGCTAGGCTAGGTCCTAGAATCCTACCTAGACCTATAACTTGTTCTGACCTTGTCTAGGGTTTCCTATAGGTGTGTAGATGTTGATCATCCTACTTGTGGGGTGTCAGTGGAGTCAACGGTGGCCTATGTGGTGTATTAGGAGGATAAAACAAGTCCTATAGATGCTTAAGGATGGAAGGATGTGGTCCTTGGAGAGAAGATGACTCATGTCCCACTAGAAGTTCCCAAGGTGATTAGTGGAGACAAAGGAGTGGAAATTGTTGTCTCAGATAGCCTAGTTGATAATGTGTTTGCCAACATAAAAATTTGCCTGATTGGCAAGTTTGTAGCCTTTCAACCATCGATTAAGATGGTGAGGAAGTGGGTAAGCTAGAGATGGAATTTAAAGGGGAGTCTTATTATTTTGGTGATTTTTGGGAGTCTTTTCTACTTTAAATTCATGGCTACTAAAGATATGACAATGGTGTTGGTGGGGTCTTGGTCCTATGAGAAGCATAGTCTAATGGTGGCCAAATGGCACCCTATGCTAGACCCAGTGAAAGAGTTGAATAGGATGGCTCTAGTTTGGGTTAGGCTCCTAGGACTCCCCATAGAGTTTTGGGATGAGAGGATCCTAAAATCTATTGGGAACTCCTTTGGAGATTTTGTTGTGGTAGACATGGTTACTCTACAAAAGTCTAGGGTAGTGTTTGCAAGATTCAATGTGAATGTTGTAGTGGGTACTTCTTTGCCTAAGTCCATTATTCTGAGCTCAAAGTAGGGTAAGAAAGTGCAACCTATTATCTTTGAAAATGTAGGGCTTTTCTACTAGAAATGCTCATCATTTGGACACTTGGTTATTGATTGCAATATGAATAATAAGTTGGCTAAGTGGATGTTAGCAAGAAAGAAGGAAGTTGTGCTTGTTTCCTTAGAAATGGGAGAGGAGGTAGTTGTATCTCTAGATAAAGGTGGAGGAGAGTTGGAAGGGAAGGTGAAGATACTTTATCCACCTAGGAAGGAGCTAGAAGAGGTGGTTACCCACCAAGGAGAGGTGGAGATTAATATGACAAAAAAGAAGATGAGTACTCACCAAGGAGAGGGGGAGACGAATATGACAAAGGATTCTGAGAAAACTTGTGAACTAGATGGGCCTCCTAGAGGGTTAGAGGAAGATGCAATTAAGGATTTCAATAGAGAGGAGACATTCCCCTTTCTACAAGGCATTAAGGATCTCCTAAGCACACCTTTGAGAAGCATGGTGATTGAGGAGGTCTTTGGGGGTAAGGTGGATAAAAGTAGAGTTTCAGAGAGAGGAAAAGGGAAAGACTCGAAAGATGTGGAGGTAGCTAGAGTACTTTTTTGGAGTGAATATGTTTCCCCAATTACTAAGAGGGTGAAACCATTTTCCAGGTTGGAGGACATGGAAGGGAAATTGAAAAACCCAGAGAAGGAAAACAAGATTATCAAATAAATCTGAGGTGGAGATAGAGTTAAAGATGGATGTGGAGAAATCTGGGAAATAGAGTAGAAGAACAAAGCAAATGGCAAGGGAGGTGGCTAGTGGTAGGAAACATACCTTGGAGTCCTTGAAAAAAGGTAGAAAATGATCATTCTATCTTGGAATATGAGGGGGTTGAATAGCCCTTAGAAATAGCTTTCCGTCAAGCAGTAGCTGTCTAACCTGAAAATTGATATCCTTTTGATCCAAGAAGTTAAAATGACTAAGTCTAACTTGGAATGTATTGCTAGTTATATTTTTCCAAGTGCTAATTTTTGTTATAGTGAAGCAAAGGAAGCGTAAGGAGGTGTGGCCACTTTTTGGAACCCAAGTGCTAGTAAAGGAAGTTTAATACATTGTTCTAAAAACTATCTTACTATTGAACATAGGAAAGATGACAAGATCTATAATATTGTTAATGTGTATGCCCCAAACTCAAGAAAAGGAATAATTTGTCTATGGGAGGAGTTTTTTTTTTCTTTCTCTCTCGTAACAAAAATACTTATTGTATGGGAGATTTTAACTCCCCTCTATACCCCTCAGAGAATATTGGAGGAACGGTAGATTTTAATCACGGTATGAAGGATTTGGCTGAATTCATTACTTAAAATGACTTAATGGATATGGAGATGCATGAAGTTCACTTGGTCAACCAATAGGAAGGGAATTGACCTTATCCAAGTCAAACTAGATAGACCTTTGGTCCCGACTGGCTGGGAGGGTTTGACTTCCTCCTCTCTTACGAGATTACCTAGGATGGTCTTAGATCATGATCCCATCTTTTTTAATTGGAAAGAACTATCCCAGGGGGGGCCAAGACCCTTTAGATATGAAATAATGTGGAAATCTCATCCTAATTTTAGTACTTGTGTGGTGGAATGGTGGGGGGTTAGTGTCGAAGGAACTGCTATGTACATAATTTCTACTAAACTAGAGAATGTTACAAGGAATGTGCAACCTTGGAAGAAAAGATCTTTTGGGGATATCTTTAACACTAAGGTAGAGGTGTAAAATAAGTTAGAGGAACTCTAGAAAGCTATGGGGGAAGGCTTAGCCTCAGAAGATATGATTCTAGAAGAGAATAACTATAGAAAGGTTTAGAAAGATACAATGATCAAAGAGGAGACCTTCTGGAAGCAAAGATCAAGGGTGTTATGGCTCAAGTTGGTGGATAGGAATATGGCTTTCTTCATAGGTCAACATCCATCCATAAAAGGAGAAACATGATTGACACTTTCAAAGATGATAATAATGTAAAGCTCACCAAAACTGAAGAAATAGGTAACTAGGCTATTGCTTACTTCAAGAACTCTTATAAAGAGGAGCACAGAAATATCAAGAAGGAGGAAAGATGATGGCTGATTAATTCCATGCCCATAGTGATCTCAAAGGAGGATAATGAGGCACTAACATAGTTGGTTGATAAGGAGTAAGTTCATAGAGCTATCTTCTCTATGAAACCCTACAAATCCCCAAGCCCTGATGGTTTCCCCCTAACTTTCTTCCAATACTTTTGGGAAGTCATCAAATTGGATCTACTCCAGGTTTCTCATGAATTTTTTAGAACTAGGAAGCTTCTTAAGCAACTCAATAAAATGTGTATTTCCCTAATCCCTAAGGTCAAAGACCTAGGGTCCCTCTCTAATTTTAGGTTGATTAGCCTTTATAACACTACTCATAAGATTTTTTCTAAAATTATGGTGAGTAGGTTAAAACTGAGCTACTATATAAATTCATAGGGAAAACCCATAATGAGTTTTTTCTAGGGTGTCAAATCCTTAATGCGGCCATAACCACTCATGAGGTGCTTCACTCTATGGAGAAAAGTGGTAATCTAGGTATGGCCTTGAAACTTGATATCTCTAAAGCTTATGATAGGATCAACTGTACCTTCTTGTATGAAGTTATGGTTAAAATTGGTTTTAGTCAAAAGGTTATAAGGATGGTTAAGTCAATGATAGAAACTATTACTTACTCGGTGTTGGTGAATGGTTCACCTTGGCAGAACTTTGGAGGGGAGCGGGGACTAAAAAAGGGTGACCCTATCTCTCCCTACTTGTTTATCATGGTGGAAAAAGTGTTGGAAGGGCATTCCTGAAAAAGATAGAAGGGGGGGATATCAAAGGTATTAAGCCTACCTCCATGCTCTCACTGGACGTGATTCAACACTTTCTTGATGACTCCTTCCTAAGTGGGGATTCCTCTATGGGTGAAGCTAGAACATGAAAATTTGTCCTAGAGGTTTATGCAGTCAATGCAGGATAGAAAATTAATTTGGATAAATGTAAGGTGGTCTTCTTCAACATTACTAATATTCAACATAGAATCTTAAATATATTGGGGTGTAAAACTATTGTGCTCCCTAATACATATTTGGGCCTTCCTTTAACAATGAAAGATCTAAGTAACAATTTTTGGAATACCATCCTGGAGAAAATGGAAAATAAGTTGATTGGGTGGAAAGGTAAAACCCTAAGTAGTGCGGGTAAGCTTCAACTTCTAATTTCATCCCTTCAAGGCTTACCTTTTTGTTTCCTATCATTGTTCAAAATTACTTAGTGTATGGTAGACAAATTGGAGAAAATCCAACAGAACTTCCTTTGGTCGAGAGGAAGTTAGAAGAATAGGTTAATCTTGGTGAGTTGGGACATGGTTTGTAAACCTAAGAGTAGAGGAGGCTTAGGAGTTAGAAGGATATCAAATTTGAATAATGTGCTTCTCACTAAGGTGGGGTGGAACTTGATGAAGGAGGAGGTCAATTGGTGTAAAATTTTGAAAACCAAGTATCTGGGAAATTTGAAATTCTCTCACTGCACCAGGAAAAATGATCTTCCTATGAGATCTAAGATTTGGGGTTATATAGTGAGAAACAAAAATCTCTTGAAAGAAGGTGTGAGGTGGTTGGTGGGTAATGGTAATTAGATTAATTTCTAGGAGAATTCATGGCTTACTAGAAAACCTCTAACAAAAAAAAAGAATGGGCCCCTTCAGGATTACCTTGAGGAGCAAGTGGGGAATAAGGTTATTGATTTTATTGGCCTTGGGAGGAAGTGGAAAAAGGTTGAATTGCAATAGAATTATTTAGAGGGTGGGGAGTTGATTGAAGAGCTAAATGGACTACTTGAAGGGTACAAAATCCCAGGAGTAGACCAAAATAACATGTTCGTTTGGAAGGCTACCTTGATGGGGGGGTTCTCTATTAGATCTACTTACAAATTAATGTTTGATAAAGCCTTAGAGCCTAATTACTAGGGGAATATATGGTTTAACCATTTAATTCAAAAGATTAATAATTTCTAGTGGACCACCATTCATGGGAAAATACTCACTATTGATAATCTTATGAAAAGGGGATTTCAATTATCCAATAGATGGTGCAAGAAAGTAGAGGAGAATATTACCCATATGTTCCTTGATTGTAATTATGCTTCTAATGTTTTGGGGGAAGCTATTACAAAAATTGGATGTGACTTGGGTGTTTAACAAGGGAATAGAGCAATTTGTTGAGTGTTGGCAAGGTCCTTTTACCCAACCCCTCCTTGTTTGTATGGGAAAGGTAATTCCACCCAATGTTTGCTAGGGTATTTGGAAGGAGAGAAATAATAGGTCATTTAGGAATGAAGAGATAAGTGAGGAGGTTGTTGTGGACAATATTTTCAAACTTCTAGTTGAGAATATGAAGTGCAGTAGGTGAAGGAAGCTGACATTCCCCCCTAATTAGTTGGATATCAAGATTGACAAGTGTTGGAATTTGGAGGAGGGGATAATGGAGACTTATAATTCCAATTTGTTTGCTAGGAAAAGGATATGATGGAAACCTTGAGAGAGAGAACTAGGTTAAGCTCAACTTTGACGATGCTGCCAGAAATGAGGGATCAACAAGTGGAGGTATTGTTAGAGATAGTGAGGGTAGGATGCTCTTGGCTTTTACTAGATAGCTAGGGATAGTGTCCAAAAATATTGCAAAAGAAATGACTCTTTTTTTGGGTTTCAAATTGGTGATTAGTGTTGGATGGGATAATGTGGAGATTCAAGGTGACTCAAAAATCATTACAGAGATTGTAAAAGGCATCATGAAGGAAGGGTGGGCTATCAAACATATTGTAGAAGACATCAGACACTTATTAATTATTTTAAATAGATTTGAAATGCATCATATTTTTTAGGAGGGAAATGGGGTGGCTAATGGTATGGCAGATTTAGGCTTAAATGTGAAGGGACTACGATGTTGGAGGGAATTTAATGCCTTGCCAAATTTGGAAAGAGATTTAGTGAATAAAGAAATCAAGCATGATGAAATCTAGTTGATGAGTAGGCAGATAGGATAGAGTCATTATGAATAGGTGGCAAGGGGTGGTAGAAAACGTACTTGTGATAATAAATTTGCATGGCCCAAAAAAGAAAGAATTTTGAAGTTTGAGATTAACGAATTTTTAATGATTTTTTGTGCATGTCCTCATATGCTGTGATGAGAAAAAGTTCAAATTTTAAATGGTTTGGGGGTATTGGGAATGATGAAAAATATTGGAGAAGAGATAGAGGCAGTCAACATGTTACATTTATGTCAAGTTGGGATGTAGCTATTATTAACAATAAAGGCCTTTATATTTCCTAAGGGCCATTATTTTTGTGCCTACGTGTGACTACATTTTTAGTAATTGCCTCTAGGTTTGGGAGAAGGAGAGAGTTTTATGGAAAATTGTAGAGATGGGAGAAGATCTTTTGTGAATTGAGCCAAAGATGATAGAGGATAATGCTAGGAAGTCATTGGCATGGTACATGCTAAAGGAGAAAGTATTCATCTCGTTTATGGAGGTGTTGAATGGGTACAATGAGAATTTTTCCCTGTAGTTTGTCAATTCTTGGGAGGTCTAAAGAGTCACAATTAATGGCATCGCATTTCATATCTCAGAGGAAGCCATCTCTATGGTGATAGGACTTTCTATGAAGGGAAGGAAGTGGCAAAAAGTGACAAGGGTGTCTGAAGAAGTGAGTTTGAATTGCTTCTTCTTGGAAGGGGAGGAACCTATTCAACACAGAGGAGGGTTTATGCAAGAGAAGCTCCTCGAGCCATGGAATGAAGTTTGTCTGATGTTGATGAAGTACCTAACTCTAGAAGGGAGGTATGGTGTCTATTATTACTATCATTTCCATTTCGTAAACCATTTTCACCACCAAGACTTTATTTCCATTCCATTCTTTTTGAGACATGATTTAGTGGATATGGTTATTGATGTTAAGAAAAAATGAGGAAGGGAGTGAATTATACCATTCTGCATAAAGGGTTGATGTTTCAGCTTTATCAATTTCACCTTGCTTTGGTCCCTACTAGGATTTTTGAGATTGATATTCCCACTCACCCAAACCCCTAGCCCCAATAGTTCCCCCATTAGGATCACAAGCCTTAGTGCCCCTACCCCACAGCCTTCACCCAGTGGGTCCCCTATTGAGTTGAAGCCCAACCCCTTAGGTAAAAAAGGGAATTTGGATAAAGGGAAAGAGAAGGAACTAAAGGAATCAGAGGACAAGGGGAGAGGTGGTAGGAGGAGGTCAATGAGGATTATGAAATCCAATGCTAAAAGGAAGCTAAGATTTGGGGCCTCATAGGAGGAGGAGTAAGATTTAGAGGACATGGGCCATCCTAAACAAAGGATTAAAGAGAAGGCTTTGAATTTTGGTGAGGGGAACATGGAGGAGGAGGAAGTGGAGGTTTCTGATTCCTCAAGGTCTAGCTTAGGAGGTGGGATTAAAGGGAGGAAAGAGATAACACATGTTTTAGCCACCATTGGTTTGGGATGTGTGGACTTAACTTGTGACCAATTCCCTAAAACTATTGATAGAGTGCCCTCCCCTATTAAAATATCCTCTCCTGTAAGGGTTTCATACAAATATAATGTTATACCTAACCCCTCGATTATGAAGGATGTCACTAAGGTGTAGGTGGATGGCTACCATTGTGACAAGTAGGAGGTCACTAAGGAGGTTTGAAAGATGGATGGCAATAAATTGTGGGAAAAAATCCATGCTATTGGAGGAAAGAATGTGTCTCTTAACTAAATTTACTATCAAGTTGATGCATGTTGCTGCTACTACACTATATCTGCTAAAAGACCAGTAGGATCACTTTATTAACGAGGACTCCAGGATGTTGTTTAACTTCCTTTTGAATGATTGGGTTAAAATCCTCCTAGGGAGGAAGGATGCTAAGAAGCCTTAGGGCTCTTTCCTCCTAGCTTTTTATATTGTCTTTCTAGTGGTTGTTGAACTTTGTTGGGTTTAAGGCGGTAGTGCCTTTGTTTGTTTGCTTTCTTAGTTTTATAAGTTCTAGTGTAGGCAGTAGTTGTGTTATTCCTATTGATACTCTTTTAGTTTTGTTTCGAAAAATTTTTTTTGTGTTAAAAGTGGTAGGGGTAATTTTTTTTGGTGGTAATCTATTGGTGGTTCACCAATTTTATTGTTTAATGGGCTAGCCCCCTTGTTTTGGCTACTTTTTAATTCAAAAATATTGCCTCAAAATTTCGAATGCAGTAATAGTGTGAGAAAAATGTCCTCCACATGCTTCATCATGAAATGATCTTAACAACTTTACCTACTACTCCTTATCCACACATCTTAAAAATTTTCCACAAATTTCTCTCTTGTACAAGACATCATCATAAATCACAAACTTCAAGGCCTTTATTTTTAGATCTCTTCTTTTCTTAGTAGTCAATCCATCTAGGCATTCACCATATGTCAGAAAATAAGCAATGTTTGAGAAACAAGGATCTTGAAGACTTACCATAATAACTTTTGGATTATCTTCTTCTTTGAATTTTTGATCCTCTACCAAGGATTTACAAAGTGCATTTTCTCTCACAAGTTTGGTTGGCTTAATTTCTATGTAATATTCTTGGACCTTTCATATCCACACTCCTCTATTATTGCAACCAACATCTTGTTGTGTCAAAATAATTTTTATTGCAAGATCTATCACATATATTACTAAGTGAGAATGTAAAATCTAAAATCTAAAATTCTTAAGGGCTCTCACTACTGCATATGCATGTTTTTTCATCTGTGAGTATCTCAATTCTCGATTTTTCAGTGGTATACTCATGAAAGCAATTGGAGCTTGTATTCTCTCTTTGTTTTCTTGCATCAATATAGCTAACATAGTATGCTTTGAGGCATAACTGTAAATGATGAATTCTTTTTTGTAGTCAAGAGTGGACAAGCATAGGGGCTTTGGCAATGGCATCCTAAATATCTTCAAAAGCATTTCTACCAACATCACTCCATCTAAAAGTTTTATTTCCTTTCATCATATCAACTATAAATTTAACTATTTTAGAGAAGTCAAGAACAAATCTCCTCAAGGAATTTACCTAGCCAAAGAAGGACTTCACACTAGTTTTACTTAATTGAAGACTTAATTGTTGAATAGCTTTAACTCTATTTGGACCAATCTTCACTCCTTCTTGGGATACAATATGACCAAGCATCTTTCCTTCTCTCACACAAAATATTGACTTCTTTGGATTTAGTGAGATACCATGATCTTTACATCTTTGCAACACCTTTTCTAGATCTCTAATATGATCTTTTGTCTTCTTGGAAAAGACTATCAAATCATCAAGGTATATGACAATAATTTTATCTTTCAAATCTTGGAAGGCCAAATTCATGCCACATTGAAAAGTTGTACCTGCATTAATTAGACCAAAGGGCATTCTATTGTATGTAAAAGTACCCCATGGCATAGTAAATGCAGTTTTGAACTGATCTACTTTATCTACTTGAATCTGGTTATATCCTAAAAATCCATCTAACATGGACATCATTTTTCATCCTACAATAGTTTGTAAAAGATGATCCATATTAGGTATAGAAAAATTATCTTTGAGTGAGGCTTGATTTAGATTTCTAAAATCTACACAAATCCTTACCTCTTAATTCTTCTTCCTCACTAGTACAATATTAGCAACCCAAGTGGAATGATAAATAGGGTATATAATCCTAGCTTGCACCATCTTGTCAATCTCCTTGAAGGTTTCTCCTTCAACTATAGGATTATAGTTTCTTTGTTTCTACCTAAATGGTGTTGCTCCTGGTTTAAGAAGGATTTCATGTTTGAACTTTGAACCCATGAAATTATTTAGGTCTTCATAACTCTAGGAAAATACATCTTGAAATTCAATAAGTAATTTCCTGATCTCTACCCTCTCCTTTGGTGTGCACCACTTTTCTATGTTTATCATCTTTGGCCTTACTTATGTCCCTGTACTGATTCCATCATATTCACCACAGGTTTTTCCTTTCTGGTCTCTTTCCCTCCTTATTTATACATCATGTCTATCAAAAAGTTTTTCTAAAGAGATTATATGGGGTGGAATCTTATTACCTTTCAATTGAATCATATCAAGCTCTATTTTCTCCTTGTCACCTGTCACTGACTCATCACCATTTGCATCGGTGCTTCCCTCAAAATAAAAGAATTCAAAAGAATCTTCCCCTTTAATTCATTGTAATATGTGTTTATCATCTTCAAACACCTATCATGAATCTTCATTATCAAGGACATTAGGGCTGAATAGAACTTCTACTTGATAGGTTTGATCTTTAAAGTTAGGATGTGGTAAGAGAAATGATGCAGAAATTGCCAAAGAATCAGCTCTCGAATTGAATTCTATAAGTACTAATGTAATTGAGAATGCACCCAAACTTCCAATTTCATCCCATACCTTATTACTGTAGCTTCTCAATCTTGAGTTCTTTACTGTATATTGATTTTTGACTTATCTTACCACCAACTCTACATCTCCTTGAGCTTTAAGTATCTTAACTCCTTTTTGTTTTGTTGTCATTATTCCAAGGAGAAGAGCTTCATATTATATAGTATTTTTAGTATTTTTAAAATCTAACTTATAGGCCAGGAAAATCATTTCCGCACTAGGTGATATTAACACTACCCCTGCACTTGAACCAACATTAGCACAACTGTCATCAAATTCCAGAGTCCATAACTAATCACCTTCAATTTTCTCTAATTCATTAGATATATTAGGGGTATTAGAGAAAATCATGTAATTACCAAACTACATTTCAGGATACAAGATATGAGATCTAGTGTCATCTGATTTCAAAATAGTAAATTTTTCCTTCTCTTCTAGTTCTAGCTTCACCTTTTTATCTCCAACTTGGATAGTGGCACAAGACCAGTCTAGTTTTATTTCTCCACCCATGTCTTTGCAAAAACTTCTACTTAGGAGCATGCCATAACTTGTAGGTATGTATGCTACTAGAATAGTAAGTTTCAACCTTTTGGAAGGATATACAGAAAGGGAAACTTGAGCATCTTTTATATGTGCAAGCAAAGGCACTTATTTTGCATCCATTGAATAACATCTACCAAAGGTTTTGGTTAGTGGAAGTCCTAAATCTTTTTCTACTAAAGTAGGCATTACATTATCATAAGCTCCTAAATCTATGATGCAATTACTCAATCTATTTCCATTGATGAACAAGGAAATGTAGAAAGGATCTAGTTTTTCATTTTGGCATGTGTCTAAGACAAGAGGTTCTTCTTCTTTAAACAACTTAGGGAGTGTCAAATCTTCATCAGTCAAAGAAAATCCACTAGTACTAGCTTTACTAAGATAGTCAACATTAGCATTATTACTAACTTGTTCTTTATATTTATTGCAATGTTCAACTAACCTTTTCAACTAATTAGGATTAGACTTCAGGTAATCCAATGGATATATCTAAATTCTTGTCTCTTCACAATATTGTATGATGTCAAAGTAATCAAATGACTTACCTTTGTGTTGTTCTTGTGAAGTTGAAGTTACCATTCCTTTATCTTTATGAGTTTTGTTTGATGGTGCGTTATTTTTATAGGGACTAAATTGTTAATTTGATTTCTATTCTTTTGACCTCTGGTCATTACTATCAATTGAGGTCCTTCTAGAATTGCAAATAAGTCACCTCTTATTTTTGAATCTAATTCATACTCCAAGAAAAAGTTTTCAAAGTTGCCACAAGGAGCATGATCATCCTCATTTTTAGGATATTCAATTGTTTTTTCTTTATTATCTACCATCTGCCTATATATGATCATATCAACACATGTATCTCCATCATGGTCTACCCTTAAGTGAAAAGCACACATATTTTGTCTCTTAGGAGCACCACCAATTGCTAATCTCTATTGAATAGGAGGTATTTGCAATGGTTTGACTCCATTTGGATATCTATAACCTTCTTGATGAGGTTGATGAAATGAATGAGCATGCCTATTGATTTGTTTCTTCAATGAAATGAACTCATTAGACAATTTTTGAAGCATAGCCTCTATATTGTTAGAGGTACTAGTTGTATTACTCATGGTTCTAGATTGAAATTCTCTCTTCTATTTACTAGAGGCTATCATGTCATCCTCCATCTCTACAACTAGTGTTTGGATAGCTTGCAAGTTTGTTACATTTGTTCTTCTAATTTGATATCCCAGGTTAGGAGGCATAGAGATAATGTAGAAAGTCTTCTTATTATCATTTGTATGTGTACTCACAGCAGGCATCCTTTTGATGATTTTGTTGAATCTTGCATTAAAATCTCTTGTAGAAACTAATGGTTCTTTCTTTTTCTATGACAATTGCAAAAACAATACTTGTGCATCCTCTATACTTTTGTAACATTCCTCAAACATTTGTTTCATAGTATCCCAATTCTTTATATATCCTATAGGAAGGTCTTGAAAGCAATCAATAGCATTGTCCACCAGTGTATCTACAATCATTTTGATAGCCACATCCTCATGTTGAGGATTTACTACACCACAAGCCTTATGGAAAGCCTATTAGATTTTATAATCTTGAATCTTTGATACCCAATTCTTGGAGATTTAAAAGGATGTTTACCAAAAAATTAGTTAGTGTATATATTCTATCACTACCCTCTGAATTGATTAGGTAAAGCTCCCTATGATTTGCAATTATATGCAATGAATATGTTTTTATGAGATTAGAAGTTTTGACATTATAAGCTCTTAACTCGAGAGCAATAAAGGATAACCAAACTTTTTGTAGGAAATTTAGGAAAAATAGATTTTGACAACCTATCACACCTAATGGAATGACTATAATAGACTATCTTGAGATTTTTGACTCTTCTATTCTAAATGCAGAGTTAACAATCTAAATGAAAAAGAGGAAGAGAAGAAGAGATGCACATGAGGGAAAATGGAATTGCATTGACTACTAGGCTTGAATGAAATGGAATTCAGCATGTTACTAATAGATTTAGACACATCTATATCTCAAATTCCTAATGAAACTATCTAGCATAATATGAAGTGAACAAAGAGAACAAGAAAAATTGTAGATGAAGAAAGTAAATGGAATCACCTTTACTTCAATTATCAAAATAAAATGGAATCCACCTTATCATCACAGGATCACATATAATTGTCCTTCTACTCTTAATGCAGAACCAATCTATCCATGGGCCACAAAACATGAAAAAAAAAATTGGGTAAATGGAATTACAGACCAATTTACCATCAAGTTTTCCAACCTTTGCATTATCAAACGAGGTTACATTTATAGTTCTCTATTCTTTCTTATTTATAGTAGAGCAATAGTCATATAATAGAAAAGAAAATGAGAATAAAATATAAAATTATCCAACCTGCATCATGAAATGAGCTCATGGTATTCCTTCTACTAATAATTTTGAATCCATGATATTCTTGAAAATGCCCAATGACTATTTGTCTTCATTTAATTCCATAAAATCCTATAGAAAATCATTAATTCTTCATATTCTTCTATTTCTCACCAACCTGCATATTTTATATTCCAATGGTCACTGGAACCTTAAATTCCCATCATTGATCTCAAATTGATGGTCAAGATTAAATTATTATAAATCCTATTTGTATTTTCCTTAATAATATCCTCTATGGGTCCATTGAGTACATGTGTCTCTCCATCATGATGTCTCGATGATTATTTTCCTTGCAACTTTACATAGCGAGATAGCGACAAACATAGACCTTTCTCTGATCTAACGGTGGGAATAAAAAAATGTTAAGTTCTCTTTATTTCACAGTGTGGGTCCCTCTTTCCAACTAGTCACACTATGGTGAATAGGTGGAACAATTTCATTGCTTGAAGAATCTAACACTAACCTATCTACTGGGTCCCACCTTAGCAAGCCTTTATTTCATTAACTACGGTGACTTGGAAATAATTTTTCATTAACTATAATTGTAATTTTGCAACATTAAACTTAACTACCTTTATTAACCTGTGATCATGTGATTTCCATGTTTTCTCTCTATCACAACTTTGACCATTAGTTATCTTAACTTGACCATGATGGTGTGATTTTTTCTTTTTGCTCAATCATGACCTTAACTTGGAGTTTGTGTTAATCATCAAAGATCATGTGATAACCATAGTCTTTTAGGATTAGAAGGTTAAGATTTAGAAATTCCTTAACTACCCCTTTTGTTATGTGACATGGGCCCATTTTCTCTATGTGTTGTATTGTCATTATGTCACTTAAATTATTCTTTGTGCAACTTTGGAAAGCAACAAAGTGACATCCATAGATCTTTGTAAAATCTGACATTCGTGAAAAAGGTCTTATTTTTAACGTGACTTGACTATTCAACTTGGTGACATGGATATTTAGATTGTTCTAATTTGTCAATTCAATTTCAACTCAGGTCTTCACCACATTTGATCATGTTCTTTACCATTTTTGCATTTTTGAGTGTGCATCTGTATTGAATTTAACTAATCTTACTTTTCACTCATCCTCATGATCTGTATACCTATCTTTTAGCCTCAGTCTTCAACATTCTCTACTATATTTTCTCTATATATTCTCATGATCTCTTTTAAATATATCCTTCATTTAGATATAGGCCTTTAACTATGAAGTTATAAATTCTTAGAGATTTAGAAATGCTTTCATGAAGAACTACTTCTCAACCTAAATCTTTGTCTTTGACATGATTAGGAACAAGGAAAAATGAATTAGCAGAATATCTAGACCTTCTTCTCATTGGGAAAACACATAACAAACCCTCCAAAACTTAATCACCTAGCTTTGGACTGATATATTGTTCATATGATTCCCGCATTAGATTGACTCAAAGGAATGATGAGAAGAAAGATCATCCTATAGGTAATCTAGTGTCAGACTCAAGTCTTTGACACTTGACTTGACTCAAAACCTTGGAGCAAAGATATAGATTAAAACTTGGGCAACATATATGTATATATGTATATATGTATATGTATATATATGTATCTATATATATGTATATATATGTATATATGTGTTTTATATATGTGTGTGTGTGTGTGTGTGTGTGTGTGTGTGTGTGTATGTATATGTGTGTATATATATATGTATATATGTGTGTATATATATTTGTATGTATATATGTGTGTATATATATTTGTATGTATATATGTGTGTGTGTGTGTGTGTGTATTTATTATTAGCCTTAAAATAAAAAGGACTAAAATATCAATAATACTCAAATGAGAAAATAAGGCAAGGCCGCATACATCCTAACCATATATCAATCAAATAGAACTATTTCAACGTACAAGCATCATCAAAACCATGAAAGCATAAAATCACATGCTCAAGAAATTTGTTCTAAGATACATATGGGCTAGGAGCTATCACCTTGATAGTCTAACTATATCTCAATATTATGAGCATTCTTCCAATATATTCATGGAAAGGGCTAGGTTCAAATTTGGCATTGATACTATCTCCCCTCTATGTACTATCATTACAAATTTTAAAAGAACTGTTAGATCTATTGAGCCAAGTAAAGTTGATGTCTGGTACTTATAAACTTGCATCAAAAAGATGAAACATATACATATACATAATTTTTAGAAGACAATAAAAACTATAAAGGGGATTTAGATGTTTTGTGGACCTCACAAGTGAGGAAAAATACTTCATCCCTTATCATACAAACACATCAAGGAGAAGATCAATCATAACATATATATAAAATGTATTATATCATAAGCATCATAAGTAATGTTAACATAGTCAAGGGTTATAATGAAATCATATATGTATGCATATGACAAAACTAGCATTAGAGATAAATAATAATCAGTGTGTGATCAATTGTTTAATTATAATCATGAAAAAAAGGATATGAATAATCACATCAATGTCCATGTCCCCATCTAAAAAAATATCTAATTAGTATCATAAATAAATACTATGATATCAAAGAAACATGAGTTTTCCATCATAGTAACCAAGATCCTAAGAGTTCCTAACCATGTATACTTAAAAAGGAAACATGTTGGAGGGTATTACAACACTCACCTTTCCCTTAAAGACTAGGCAGAGCAGAAAAATATCCTTCAATTTTTCCTTTCGAATATTGAGTAAAAATGAAAGAAAATTGAAGAGGAAGATATGTCAGTGTTAACTCAATATCGAGAGGTTGATTTTGGAAACTATTTTTCTAAGACCATCATAATTGCTTATATCATCAGTAGGGTGGGTGAATCATAGATTACATGAAGCAGATATGACCTAAGCTATATTCAAAGAAAAAAAATCCTATCCATCCTGTTGAGCCTAACAAGGGTATCCATGTTTACAATGGAATGCTTATTCACACATTAACTTCTATTTATATGATACTCATCCCCAAATTAGGCTAACTTATGAGAATTTTTCATTTATTATGACATCATTCCCTTTTATGGGATTGTGTTGATATGAATCAACTTGTATATTCATGCATGCCAAATCTTAGAGAATCATCCACCCACTACATATATGAGATAATTGACACCATACCTTAGCAATACCACCACCATTTTGACATATGTGTTGTTTTCTTATCCTTATATTGATCTTAGATTTCCACTCTTTAATTTTTTATCCTTAAATTAGGTATTTCACATGTTTATTCTATATAGTCTTTCTCTCATTTTAAGAAAGGACACTATTATGACTACTATAAATACACTTAAGATATCAAATTAAGGATTTATTACCAGGAATAACCTTATTTATGGTTAAAATAACATTACTTCATTGTCTCGTTTTTAAATTAAAATTGACATCATTACACACTTTACATTTTCAATTCTAATTTTGTAGATCTACTCTTCCAAAAAGGTCCCAATCGGCTACCACATCATCCATATAGTTAGTTTCTTTATTGGATTCTTTGTATACACACTTAACAATGACTTCTTCAAAGAAATTCAATAGCTCCATGATTCTCCCAAGTAGTGCATTGCATTTCTAGTACAAGGTCTTCATTGAATGGACAATATAGTATAATGTGGGTTTGTTTTGAGGGGTTTAAAATGGGCAAAGAATGCCTAAAAAGAGAGGAAGGGGTTTTGTGGGGTGGAGGTGGGCATTTATATACGGAAATGGGTTTGGATAGTATTAAGTGGGTATTGAAGGAGCTGACAAAAAAGGAGTTTGGGGCAGAAAAAAATTTAAATTGGGGGATTCTTTAGTATACCATGAATGCATATGCTATGATTTAGGTTCACTAATTGAGGCCCATGTGGTTTTCAACTAGGATTTGATTTGAATCTCATTGTACATCCATCGCTATTGCAAAATCCTCTTCTATTTCTAGATTAGTGATTTCTAATTCATTGCATATTAACAATCCTTAATTTAAAGTCCTAAAATGTATAGTGTGATAAAGGGTGCTCCCCTTAATACCACAAACACATAACTAAAACAAAGAAATAACAATAATTTGTGAGAACAAAATATGGGCTTCTTATTATTGTCACAAATGTGGAATTACAGAATTTTGAAATACAATATGAAAACCCATAGGGGTGCCTTCCTTATAGTAATTTGCAACACAAAGCTATGAACTATCACCCAGAATTATTTTAAATAATGTATGGTCATTCCTTATATAGGCATTTTTACACTACTTGAGAGGTTTCTAGACATCAAACACTAACCCTTGAGACTGACTAACCCTAAAATAACATATAGAGTCAACTTGAAACACCTTTGACACTTATTTTGGAAATTTGGTAGCCCAACTTTGGAAGGCCATAACTTTCAAACTATTGCTCTAATTGACTATTCTAATCCCTTTTTGGAATCCTCAACTTCTAATCTATAGGGCATGACTTGTGTAAGCTATAGTCAAACCCATATTGGAGCCCATCCAGGACCTCTAAGGCCTTCAATGCTTAGTTTAAATTTTTTATACCAAAATTTCACACCAAAAATTTGCAATAACTTCATGAATTCTCATGCCATGGCACTAAGCCTCAACTAGCTGAATGATATATCCAAGATGAACATCCACCTCTGAAATTAGGATATTCTTAGCTTGTATGATTGACTTACTGAGTAGAAAGCCTCTAGAAACAACTATGCACTTAGACAACCCTTATTCCAAAGAACAAAAAGAAAATATTTTTGGGTGATGCAATATTTCTCTTACACCCAAGATGCTCCTGCATCAGACACCAGGGGTAATTTGAGAAGTGACCTCATCACGTCTTAGGGAATTCAGAGGAAAAAAATAATGTTAACCTCCTCCCTTGCTAGTCATGGGGAATCTTCTATTAGTCTCCCTTTCCATTTGACTAGGTACTCTTCATAAGTTTTGTTCCTTATACTTTTGCCAACGTGACTGTCCAAAATCTCCTCAATCTCCTTTGTAGTTGAACATGTTGTTGGAATACTATGTTATTCTTCTACAATGTCATCTATATCACCTCCTTCATGATTTTTTTTAGATCTAAAATGTTGAATACTAGTGAAAAAATCAATTCAACAAGAAACTCTACCTCATAGGTTTTTCCAAAATCATGCATTTTCACTATGTTGCATGGTCCAAACGTCTTCATTTTTAGCTTATTATATGTACCCACTGTAAAATTCCCATTTCTCAAATGAACCATGACTTCATATCTAATATGAAATTCCTTATACCTCATTTTCACATCTTCCTTAGCCTTGTACTATGTATTCATCATAATAATGTGCTTCCTCCCCTCCTCATGGATGTTCTTCAAATGTTTATCAAAATCTTTTGGTTCAACACTACTTATTTCTCCTTTATCCAACTGCCTCAATTCAAAAAAAAAAAATGGGACTACTCCCATGTACAATCTAAAATGGTGATTTACCAGTGCTCTTATTGATAGAATTATTGTATGCAAATTTGTCATGTAGTAAAATATGTTTCTAGCCCTTTGGTTTATCTCCAACCAAGCATGTCAGCAAATTCCCAAAACTTTGACTCACAAATTTTATTTTTCCACCAGTATGTGGATGATGGGATGAATAGAACTTCAAAATTATCTTCAATTTCTTCCATAATGTATGCCAAAAATATCAATTAAACTTGGTATCTTGATCAAAAACTATACTCTTTGGTAGACCATGTAGTCTCACCAATTCTCTAAAAAACAACTTTGCCACATGAACAACATCACTTGTCTTCTTGTAGGGAATAAAATGTGTCATTTTTAAAAAATCTATCAAACACCACAAATATGGAATGATGCCCTCATTGTGTTGTTGGTAAACCTAAAGCAAAATCCATGTTGACATCCTCCTATATCTTCTTTGTTATAGTTAATGGTTGATACAACCCTATATTTTGTTTCACTCCTTTTGTCATCTGACATACTCTGCACAAAATTCTTCACATCTTACTACAATTATGGCCAATAATAATTCCTAGCAACCAAAGCACTGGTCTTATCTTTTACTAAGAGAATTTGCAACTCTACTAGACTTCCCACTCCTGTGTTTCAAAAAAAATGTATAATTCTACAAGAACTCAACCCACTTCAAATGCCTTTGGTTCAATTTTCCTTGACTGTTCAAATATTGCAAAGCTTGATGATCAATATACAAAAAAAACTCCTTAGGAAAAAGATAGTCTCTTCACTTCTTCAATGCTTGAACTATAGCATAAGATTCATGATCATAAACAAAATATTTTCTTTTGGCATCATTCTACTTCTCACTGAAATAAGCAATAGGTCTACCTTCTTGACTCAAAACAACTCTTATTGCAGTACCACTAGCATAAAAGTCTACACCTTATTAAAATCTAGAAGTTCTAAGACATGTTGCTCTATAACTTTCTATGTCAACAAATTAAAAATCCTATATGCTCCTACAATACACTTCAATTCTTTCCTATCCCTCTCATTATTTTAGTCAAGGGTCCAGAAATACTACTAAAACCTTGAATAAAATTTCTATAAAAACTAGTTAGTTCATGAAAAGATCTTACCTTTGTTTCACTCCCTTGATTAGGTCATTTGAGGATAGCCTTCACCTTCTCAGGGTCCAATTTTAGACCTTCTATTGATACCACAAATCCCAAGTACACCAACTCCTTCACAAAACTACACTTCAAATTTATTAGCAACTTTTCCTACCTTAACTTATCAAACACCTTATGAATGTGTGTCAAATGCTCTTCCAATGTCTTACTAAAGATCAATATATCATCTAGGTGTATCGTGCTTGGTGCAATCGTTAGCCAAAAAGGCATGAATAATCACTCATAGAATCCTTCTCTTGTCTTGAAGGAAATCTTCCACTCATCTTCTCTAATGTGAATTTGATGGTATCCATTCTTCAGTTCTATCTTTTTGAAATACACAGATCTATTGTGGTTTCACAATGCACACCCCATTTTGTTTAGAAGTGGGAATGCCCTACTTTATTTTTTAGCTTTCCAGATCCCTAGTCCTAGGTCTAAGTCTTTTCTAGGGTTTTTCCTAATGTCTTTGGCTAATCTAGGTCCCTACCTAAAAACCTAGATTCCAGAAACTATGGATTTTAAGGGAGAAAGTCAATTTTTTAAAGGTTGGAGGTGCACCTAGTGTACCTCACTAGGTGTACTAGTGTGCTAGTAGTAAAAGGAAAGCACTTCCCTCTTGGAAGTGGATAGTTTCATAGTTGAGCACCTCCAAGAGGTGCACTAGATCTCAAGCCTATAAAGCCTAAGACCCCCCACCGTTCTCCTCACATTTTTTTTTCACTATGAGCTCTAGTCTCCTACACCAGTGTAGCTTCTGAGGTGCGTTGTTGCACCTGATCCCTTCTCTACTCCACCTACACACACAAAACATTAAAACAAAACCAAAAAAGAAGGTGCACAATTGTGCACTTTTTTTTGCATTAATCTTAAAATTAAAAAACACTAAACTAAAAACACTTTCCAAAGATAAAGGTGTGCGGTTGTGCACCTATCTAAGGTGTGCAACTACACACCTTTACTAAGATTTAGATATCCACAAAATAAAAGTGTGTGCACTTAGTGCACCCCATATGAGGTGTGCTAAGTGTGCACCCTTTAATTTTCATACTCTTATCCTTTGTTTTGTAAGGGTGTGCACCTTGCACCCCCATGAGGTGTGCAAAATGCACCCCCTTATTCTTTGAAGCTTTGGTAAAGAAAAAAAAGCACACCTCTGAGGTGCACCAAGTGTGCTCTTTTTTTCCTTTCACTATTATAAATATAGTTTTTAAATGTCTTTTAACAATTAGGGTTTCTAGGTTACATTTTCATTATTATTAGGGTTTATGTTATTTGTTTTTTCTTCACATCTGGACTAATAGACATTGATTTTTTGTAGATTCAATGACTTCTTCATCATCTTCCCTTGCTGCAAAGATCGTCCCAAAACCAATAGTTTTCAATTTTTAGGGTGTTCTACTGATGATATATGCTCTTCTAAGATTAGGGCTAGTCTATGCAGCATCACACCCAGTATCAATACAATCTTTAGAATTGATCATGGCACTAGCAAAAAACTGTCTCCAAAGAAAGGGTCGTGAAGAGTATAACTAGAGAGATTGTGCTAGATCTCAAACCTAAGAGCATAGAAAAGGTATTTGATCTTCTAAGAGAAAATCAGTATATCAAATTAACATATCATCAGGTGGAAAGGTGGTATAGAGAACATGTAGCAGAAGTATAAAAAATAATTCAATCCTTGTATCTTTTTGAGAAGACTACTCTTGGATGCAAAGTAGGCAAAGTGGACTTGAGAAGGGGTTATATGAAAGATGATATTGAATATTCTATAATACTTTTGAGTAGAGTCATGGGGTTACCAGCATTAGGACACTTGAACATATGGATGGTACACTTCATTGAGACCATTAAAACAATGAAGATGCCAATTGATTGGGCTTCAATTCTTAGTGAGAATTTGAATGAGAAATTGGTGGCAATCAAGAATAACCACAAGTTCTAGATGACATCTTATTTGGTGTACTTATTAGCTGTGAGAGCCACAGACTATCTAGGGTTGTTCAAAAAGGGAAGTATGCAAGATGTTAATGCATGGTCCTATATAGTCTATAGCCATTTGGTAAAGAAAAATATTTTAGAGCATAGAAAAGAATACTAAATAGTGAATGATGCCTTCATTTTTGCAATTATTTGGTTCATTGAAGGGGATTATGCAAAAAGGATGTCAGATGGGGCAGCAGAAAAGATTTTAGAAATTAGTGCCTATTACATCCAATATAGGACATTCACTTATTTAAGGGTAGTGGGTATGACTATCAATCCCAAAAATATCCCTAGGTATCCATGTGATAGGCTTGTATTGTTGGAGATTACATGACAACTCTTGTCTGCATATGACAGAGTAAGAAAGAAATACAAGAAAACTTGGGTGTGGCCCATTACTATAGGACTATTTAGTGTGGTCTAAAGATAGGATATTTCATCTTTTGAGTTTGAGTGGGATCAATATCTCTTGGATGAATATAACTCTCCTCGCCCTTATTTTGATAACATTGGAAGAGTGTAGTACTTGGTCAGGAAATAGTTCCAAAGTGAAGATGTTATAGAGGACCATTGGATGAATGCACTAGATGACTACAAAATCCCTATAAGGGATTATTTTATGACGACTCTCTATTTAGTAGGGAAGGCTTTGAAGATGAAGGTCCCTTGAAAGGTAGTATAGCAAGATACCAAACAGGTTTTAGATCCATTGTCTAATAGAGATAAGATTTTTGATCAACCTATTATGCATGTGGAGATTGATAAGGAGGAGAACTCGGATATTAATCATAGGGCTAGACACATCAAAAAATTGACCAAGGATTGGATCAAAATACCATTCAAGCTAGATCCAATTCCTCAAGCAGTAGTTTTCCAAGCTACATCCTGCCCAACAAAAGGAAAGGTGACAGTGCCCACTTTCATAGCTCAGTCCCCAGTGAGGCCAAAAAAAATGCACCAACATGACAAGGAAGTTGGATATTATAGGGCTTAGAAGGGTAAGGGTAAGAGGAAAAGAACTTCTCCTCAATAAGCTAAGCTAGAAGAAGAAACAACTCAAGCACTACCGCAACAATGGGCAAAGAATGTACAAGGGTCAGAGAATGTAGAAGTTACATAGACCTAGGATAATCCTCAAGTGACACCAACAGATCAAGGGCAAGGAGGAGCTGAAATAGTGGTACAAGAAGTATCTCCACCTGAACAAGAGGTTCAAGCCTTCCCATCGGCTCCTAAGAGAAGAAAGATCAAAGCTCTACTCAAGAGGAGACAAAAGGTGATTAGAAAAGTTACCCCTTTTCCATCAGTTCTGGAAGTCATTCTAGAAGGGGAAGAAGAGGACAGTGAAGGAAAAGAAGATGACCTCCCTTTGAGTCAAAGGACTTATCTTGCTAGAGCAACAGAGTTATAATGGAGAAGAAGCTCCACCATTACACCACATCCATTCCCACATTGCCTATTCAATCTACAACCTCTAAGGATGAGTTACAACAATGGATTGATGAGCATAAGGATGAAAGGGCTGATGTCTTTCGTATGTCAATTTATGTCAGTTGGCATTGATTTGGTGGGAGATAAGATAAGGGATACTCCAACAAATCAACCTCCACAAGAGGATTGGATTCAATCTCCACCTCAATTACTATTACTTTTAAGAACTCCACCATCAACAAGTCAAGATTTATCTTGTGTAGGTAAAGGTTCAACTACTCCTCTCCCTCTGGCTAATGAAGAATAGGTCCAAGATAAATAGGAAGAAGAGCCACAACAAGTACCCACTGATGAAGTGTTAGAGGAAGAGAAAATATATGAGGAACCTCAACAGACTTCCCAAGACATAAAGGTGAGGACTGTGGACTTGACATATACAAAGATGCCCATTGTGGATCTCTCACAAAAGGAGAAGACTCCGGAGAGGAGCAATAATGAAAAAATCCTAGTAGAAAAAACTCCTTCTTCTAAAGGTAAATCTCCAATGGAAAATACTCTAAGATGGCTTAGGAAAGAGGTGATGATTAGAAATAAAAGGAAGCAATATTCTACTAAGGAAGAGGGAATGAGGGAATTAATTGAAGCTATCAAGAAGCCTAAGTCACCTATAGAAGATGCACAAATACTGGCCTTTGTAATGAGTGATCAAAATAGAGACTTGTTTGCTCATGTTGCTATCCCTCCTCTACATGTAGATATTGAGGACTTAACCCCAAAGGATTATCAAATTAGGGAGGTTGTGTTAGAAAAATCCATGGTGGACACTACCAAATTAATGGTGACAATAGGAATCAAAGAAGTGTTTAGGCACTTAGAGTAGGATGAGACAAAATTGATAACACTTTTGAAACATAATGAAATCCTAAAGGGATATCTAAATGAATTATTTGGTCAATTAGATCCTAAAAATATCGAGGAGGCTTTAAATGCAGCACTTGAGAAGAGGGATATGAAGACTATACAACTTGATCCATTTTTGAAGGCTTGTTGGCAATGGCAAGAAAGTTTTGAAGAGAAAGGCGTGCAAATTATACAAGGAAATCTTAAATTACTACACCATATGTAGAATAATTTGGATAAGTTGGTTTCTATCTTGAACTAGGATTCTGGGTTAATGGACAAAGTACATACCTAGGGCAAAGACCTAGAAGCATTACAGTCAATAAAGGGTCAAAGGTATCAGATGTTAATGGATATATATATAGTGGATGAGTTAGATAAAATGGATGATTGGATAGAGAAGATTGTGAATTGTGATAAATTAATGGAAACAATACATGTGGGTATTCATAAGATCAAGGATCAAACCCAAAATCAAATTTTGGAGGCAGAGAAACATTATATGGTGTGTACTTAGATATTTTTAAAGATTATTCGAGGGATAAATTGATGGCTATAGAAGAAATTGTTGAATAGTTTCAGAAGAATTTTGAAGAAGCTTACATTAATGATAATATTAGACAAGCATTTAGATTTAAAGAAGCATTACTTGATTTGGATGTGAAACAGGGAGATTTTGCAGAGGCTCACATTAAGGTAGGCAATTATAGGCAAAAAGTGAAAGACAAGTATGAAGCTTTAGATTTTTTGGATGTAGCTCAATTCACTGAGATTATTGAGAAATTCAAGAGCAAATACCTAGACATAGCTCTAGTATAAAGGGGAGCAAAACCCAAAAGCAAGAATTTCAGTTTTGACACTTAGTAAAATTTTGCATTTTTTGGACTTGCTTCTGACGTGCACTAGGTGTGTAGGTGCGCTAGGTGCATAGATGCACTATTGCTAAGGAGCGCTACTTCTAAGGTGCACCAGAATTTTTTGAAGAAGTCAAAGGTGCATCGACAATTAACTACTAGTTTTAAATTTAGAGCTTTCCATGCACCAAAAATGCATTATGATGGTAGTTTAACTCCTACAAACATCCAGTAAATGTGGGGCTTCTATTTTTGGCACTTCTAGAAACTCCTACATCATCTAATGGCTTTCTTCTTCTTTTTTCTCATGCTTTATTTTTTTAAAAAACATGTAAAGGCTCATGCATCCATTTAATGATATAACTATGGATGGAGTCCTACTAAGCACCAATTAGAGAGTTAGTTTGTACATGAATAGATTTGTTTTATTAGTTTGGAAGCATATGTTTGCATAAAGATATCTCTCACTCTCATCACAGATTGAGGAGAAGATCTCTTATAAATTCAAGAATGTAATATGTATTCTAGGCCATTATTTTGATGCAATAACATATGTTGTTGGTGCTCGCATTTGGAGTGTAGTGATTCTTGCCTAAGTGTATTGTATTTTGTGATTTTATGTTCATGGAATGTAATTGAGCCAATAGTTTATTGTGTTATTTTGATTGAGCAATCTTTTAATTTTGGTGTTTGCTACAGTTTTACAAATTTTGTTGATGTACTTAGTTTGAGAAGAGATCACCTTATTATTCCTGCATAGCTTTTTGTCTCACATGAGTGCACTTTTTGTGGCCTTGCGACTTGATGAAAAGTGAAACATCTTATGGTTACTAAATTCCCATTGACGACTACATCAATGGAATTAAGGAATTTTTGCTCCTATTTTTATTGGTTACCTACTGATCTTTTAAAAGGCTTAATTCACAGGCGTGTTGTTTATGTAGCTTATGTCCATTAGGGATTTACTTTTCAAGTTATTTTCTTAAACTTCTTGTTATCCTATCTTTGTTTAAAAAAAATTCAAACACTTGTATAATTTATGAATTCATATAGTTGCATTGTTAAACTACATTCATTAAAAAATACAAAAATACAAAAATAGATTTCTTTTTGTGTTATTTTTTCTTTTGAGATCTAGAAAGTAGATTCAAAATCTTATCCAAAATTGGTCAGAACAAACAAAGGCCTTCCTATGAATAAATAAATTTATCTTCAATTGAGTGGATTCCAGTAGGTCACAAGATTGCTTAGAACCTTGGAGTTGATCCCAGATTATCTTTTCAAGAGAGGAGTTTGAAAGGATTCTTGTCATTAAGCATTGTGAAAAATGATAGCTCAACAAGATCCACTCAAATAATCTATAATATCATCCATATGTGACAATGGAAATTAGTACATGATTGTGATCTTGTTGATAGCTTGACAATCTATACAAATCCTCCATTCTTCATCCTTTTTTGGTGTCAATATTACTAGTATAGTACACAAACTAAGACTCTCTCGAATCAACCCCTTTTGCAACAACCAATGCACTTGTTTTTTCAACTCTTCATTTTTTTATGGTATAATTTTGTGTGTTTCCTTGTTTCAAAAATTGGCTCCCAGGATCAAGTCTGATGACATGAAGAAATAGATGTCTTTTTTACCCTTTTTGCGAACATTTGTTTATAACATGTTGAACTTTGTCATCCTTTAAGTATAGTATTTTGTACCTTTTGATGTATCGAATATGAACATAAGGCATAGAAATGATAAACTGAATTATGTCTAAAAAAGGGTTCATTTTGTTGGTAAAAATCTTTCTTCATGAATGTTTGGCATGGGTAAATCTTCCTGCAAATGAAGAGATTGCAAAAACTGTAAGTTGAATATTAATGCTTTTTTTTATAAATCAATATATATAAATAAATGCTTATAGGAATTCTTGTGTGCATTGAATGATAATCACAAGCATCCAAGCCAAGTCAAAATTGGTCAAAACAACTCAAGTGAAGGACTAGCTGCTCTATGGAATTGCAAGTATTAAAAGAGGAGTGTCATGGCATAGTTGCAGACGAAAACTTCACAACAAAACTAGAAGGGACTTGTTCATGGTCCAAGAGAATAAGATGGACCTGATGAATTGGCTGAGTGAGAAAGTAAGCATCCAAACAATCAGTTAAACATGCAAGGAATTGTTATATGATAACTAGATTCCTAGTAGCTATTCAAGTCAGATAGTAGAGTAGATCTAGCATCCGTTATGCTCTATATTTACGAGAATTTAAGAAGATAACAAATTTTTTTATGTTGCATGCTTCCATGAATCTTGAGCTATAACAAAGTATCCTTCATGAAGAAGTCATGATTGTAGGAATCTGTTATTCCCTTCCTTTTAAATAAGACCTTGTCTATATCTATAAGGTCAAGTAGTAAGTAGATTGATAGAGTTATCAGACATCATATTTTCCAAGAAAATGTAATACTACCTATTTCAATGAATACATGAGTTTACTGAGTTTCTACACTTCTGTCTGAGTTAATCTTTTCTTCATTCTTCCATGGGGGCCCACATGGAAGGTGAAGTTTACTTTAGCAATTAGGAGTTAGACTCTATTTCTAAGTCAAGTTTAGAACTGTTGTTTCTGCAACCACTAGAAATAGACCCAGTCACTGTTCCTACAGTAGTAAGTGCATAGATGTATGGTTAAGTAATTAGAGTTTCCTTCCAAGCATTTGATAGTTGTCTTTCCTTTTGATAAACTAGATTTCTTGAATGGTTGTTTTATTCAAGGTAGTAGTGACTTTTAGTAAAGGCTAGAGCATATACTTTGCAGACACCATCTCAAGTTCACGCTCCCAGATTGATATTTAATGAAGATCAGCATAGTACTTTGGTAGTAAAGGATGTCCAGTCCTTCAACTAAAAAGGTGTTATATTGGCTCGACATTTTTGGCACCATTGCCAGGGATGGTGTCAGTCTAGTGTTCACTATCAAGTCACCTAGTTAGTTTCATTCTTTAGTATTTTTGCATGCATAGGAGAAGAGACCACCTTGGAAGATTTCTTCCCAACTTCAATTAGGAAGATCCCTTTCATCCTGATCCTAAGGAAGAAGAAAGAGAAGAAGAAGAAGAATTATTTGAGAATATTTTTACAAAAGCACCTGATCAAGTACAATCATGAACCACATCTGAAGAATCCTTCCATTTGAATGATCTTTTTGCTGAGCCAAAATATCAAGATAATCCATTAGCTCTAGTCATTTATCAACCACCACTAGGAAATCTACAAATGGCAGCTGCTCAACCTACCTTTCCCTTTCCAATCCCCACTCAGTAGGGTAATCAAAATCTGAAAAATATACCCTCATTTTCCCTGCCAAGTTCTATGGCCTTATTACTAAAGACCCAAAACCCTTTCTCTTTAAGTTATGATTACACCGCAGACATTCATAAACTAAAATTGTTTCCATAAACTCTCAAAGAAGCTACCTTAAGATGGTTTATGAGTCTAGGTGCCAATGTTGTGACAAATTGGCCGACTATGAGTAACTTGTTCCTTACTAAATATAAGGAATATTGTAGGGGCCATGACTTAAAAGGAGATGATATTTTCAAAATTTCACAAAAGGAGGATGAAACTTTGGAGGACTATGTTGCATGATTCATGTTCAACTTGCAGCATAACACACATCATCAGCTAAACAAGGAGTCCCAAAAGCATCTCTTTTTAAAAGGAGTGCATGAAAGGAGTATGGAATTTTTAAACTTAATGGTTGGAGGTGAAATTACACATAAGACATGGGTTGAAATCTAGAACATTTTCTTAAACTATTCCAGAGCAAAAATTAAAAAAAGATGAGGCTTAAGGGACTTACTCCAAAAATCTCCTAGTGCCAGAGTATCCAAGATAGAACTATCAAACCTCTTATTAGATTTCAAGTAACACATTATTAATGATGTCACTACATAACTAGACACCATGCAGGCATAGAAGAAGAAGGAGGATGCTGACATTATGTTAGCCAAATATTGCCCTCACTGTAGAGAAAAGAAATGTAACTACCGATGCAAGCCTATTGCTAGTCTAGAATCATAGCATGTCCCCACTGAATTTAAGGCAATTGATGAAGATGGAGAAATCCTCTATGTTTCTCAAAGAAGGCCTTGGGCTCTGAGATCAGGTATTCCTCAAGACCCACTTCATAATTATGGTGGTAATAGTCAATGGCAACAACAACAACATGGTAGTTATAATAATTGGCAACAACCTAACCAAGGTTGGTAGCAACCTCAACAAGGTTGGCAGTAGCCTAACCAAGGTTGGCAAAAACCTTAGAGAAGTTGGCAGCAACCTAGCTAAGGTTGGCAACAATCTAACTAGGGTTGGCAACAACCTCAGCAAGTTTGGCAGCAACCTCAGCAAGGTTGGCAGCAACCCTAGAACTAGTAGCAGTAGCAGCAGCATCAAAAAGCCTTAATACAGCCTCCTCAATAGCAAGCCTTAATGCCTCCTATAGCTAATACAACCTCTCCAAAATAGCCACAGTTACCTGTATAGCCTATGTCTAATCCCAATAATGCAAAGCCTTCAAACTAGCAACAAAACTATTCCATTACATTAAATGATATTCATATATGATCTAGGATGACACTTGCATAACCTCAACAGCCCATTATAAGAGAAGTGGATGATACCTCCACTGAGTTAGTTTGAAAGCCTACAACGATTGTCTCTCCTACAGGTAAAGAAATGACCATTTCCTAGTAGGTTGATAGAGCAAGCTCTACCAAATAAAAATCAAGCCACACTAGATTTTCTTGAACAACTCAAGCAAATGACAGTAAAAATCCCCTCGCTCGATGCAATAAAAGAAGTACCCATATATACAAAAGCTATCAAATAAGCCTATATTAAAAATCTAGGTAGGAAAAAGAAGGACCCAAAGACTATCCATGTCCTTGGCCATCTTTCTAGCCTTATGCTTGATAATGTTATGATACCCAAGTATGCAAACCTTGGAAGTCTAGTAGTAACACTTGCCATTCAATGAATACAAGTACAAAATGTCCTAATAGACTTAGGAGCATCCATTAATGTAATGACCAAGGAAGTCACATCCAAATTAAATATTATTGGTCTTAGAAAAACACCAACAATCTTGGAATTAGCAGATAGTTCAACCATCATTCATGATGGTCTGTTAGAAGATGTCATTGTTACACTACATTCATGGGATTACCCAGTTGACTTTGTGGTACTCTCTCCAAAAAAAAGTACTGGGGGTATCATATCATTCTAGGATGACCATGATTAGCCATAACAGATGGTTATATTGCATGCCGATCAAGGAAAATTACCATTTTAGATGGTATGAACACTAAAAACTTAACCTTGTATTCTCCTTCTTAGCCTTTGCTATAGAATGATCAAGTTGTATAGCCAAATCTAGATGATTCTGATATGGGCATAGATTCTATTAAACAATTGATGATGATCTCAAGGGTATCATTTGTAAGCATTAAAGAGGAGGAGGATGTCATTTATTCTATCATATTGAATGAGTATGGAATGCAACCTGAGATATCTTCCAAAGAGGATTGTGTTTTAGAAAATATTTTGCCTTTACCATATGAACTTCATTATTTTGAGTCTACATAGCTTCTACATTCACTCCTACCACATGAAATAGACTCACGACCAATTGCTCAAATTTCAATGGCTGAAAAAATAGTCAAAACAATAAGTTCTCCAAGGAGAGAACTAAATTTAAGCAAATCTTTATCTCAGCCACGACATCACAATATCCTATAGCTATTACAAAAGCACCAAGATGCTTTTTCTTGGGAATATAGAGATATGAAAGGTTTGGACCCCACACTCTATACTCATAGGATCTATATAAGTCATGATTATAAACCTATAAGACAACCTTAGTGTAGGATAAACCTAGCATTACGAGATATTGTTAAAAATGAACTCCAAAAGCTACTCAATGTTGGCTTTATATATCCTATTTCAAATAGTCAATGGGTTTCACATTTGGTTATTGTTCTAAAGAAGGGGGGGGGGGGCGGGGGGACGGAATGGCAAAAATTCATAGATTATAGAGAACTCAACATAGCTACCAAGAAGGATCATTTTCCATTGCCATTTGTAGATTAGGTTCTTGACAATCTTACAGGAAAGAAGTACTTTTCCTTCTTAGATGGATTCAGTAGCTACAATCAATTCTAGATAGCACCAAAGGATCAGGACAAGACCACATGTACATGTCCATGGGGAACATTTTCTCATTCCATCCTACCATTTGGTTTGTGCAATGCATCTGCAACTTTCCAAAGAGCTATTATTAGTATTTTTTCTGATATATTTGTAGACTGCTTAGAGGTGTATATGGACGATTTCACCACATATGGGAAGACCTTTGAAGAAGCCAAAAAAAAAATTGGAAAAGGTTTTGCAAAGATGTAAATACTATAACCTATCCTTAAATAGTGAAAAGTGTTTCATAATGATGCAGGAAGGTGTGGTGTTGAGACACTTTATTTCCCCCAAAGAAATTGAAGTGGATCCAACAAAGATAGAGGTTATATGCACATTGTCTATACCAACTAAATTGAAAGAAGTCAAGAGTTTTCTAGGACATGTAGGGTATTATCGGTGCTTTATTATAGATTTCAATCAAATTGTAGCCCCTTTGTATAATTTTCTTTGGAAAGATGCAATGTTCATATCAAATTCTGATGGTACAAAGTCCTTTTTGTAGGTTAAGGAAGTCATCTCAATAGCACTAGCTCTCTAAGGACCAAATTGGGAGTTACCTTTTCACATACATACTAATGCCTTAGACTATGCCATTAGAGCAGTGCTTGGCTCAATGGTTACTACTAATGCAAGAATTTGACATTACCATTGTCAACAAACTAGGTAAGTCAAATGTTGTTGCCTATTTCTTATCTCATCTTCAAACACCTAATGATCCTGCAGCCATAGAAGATAGCTTCCCCGATGAGCATCTCTTTCCTTTGTTAGCATAAAACCCTTGGAATGCTAACATTGCCAATTACTTAACAACTGGTAAAACACCTCCACATTTCTTTGTAAAGGAAATATGGTTGTTGGTAGAAAAGAGTTTCAACTTTTCATGGATCTCTAGGTTCATGTTTTATATTGAACCGGATCAGGTGACACGAACATGTCTTAGAAAGAATGAAACTTATGATGTTCTTCATGCTTTTCATGATGAGCCCTATGGTAGCCACTTTGCTACCAATAGAACTGCATTGAAGATTTTAAATATAGGCTATTACTGTCCCAAACTTCATAAGGATGCAGCTCAATATACCAAAAGATGCGACAAATGCCAGAGAATGGGTCAACCAATGAAAATAGATGAAATGCCCCTATAGCCATAGACAGTGGTAGCACCATTTGATAAATGGGGGATTGATTTTGTTGGCCTTATTGAGCTAACTTTAGAAGGGAAGAGTTACATCCTAGTTTGCACTAATTATGTCACTAAATGGGTAGAAGTGAAACCAATGAAGCATCCTCATGATAATAATGTTACAAATTTTTTGTATGAATGCATCTTTACAAGGTTTGGTGTTCCAAGAGAAATACAATTAGATCAAGGCCCTCAGTTTACATCTAATTTTATAGCTACACTCATGGAGGAATACAAAATTTGGCATGGAAAATCTACCCATATCATCCACAGGCCAATGGACAAGTTGAAGTGACAAATAGAGAGTTGGAAAAAATACTCACTAAAATAGTGTCCTTGCATAGAAAAGATTGGGTGGCTCAACTTCTTGAAGCCTTATGGGTCTATAGAATAGAATGGAAATATACTACTAGGTTTACACCTTTTTGAGCTCCTATATGGGAAGACAACTATCATGCCCATTGAGTTTGAACATAAGACTCTACGGATAGATTTGGAACTTAGTATTACTCTTCCTGCAACACAATAGGATCACATTTTGTATCTCAATGAGTTTGACGAATGGCAGAAGTTAGCCCTTCACAACATAGAACTAATTTAGAGTCAAAGGAAGCAATGGCATGAAAGATTCATTAAAGATAGAGAGTTCTCTATTGGTGATTGGGTGCTCCTATATGACTCCCGATATCAGCACTACCAAGGAAAATTTTAGACCAAATGGCTTCGTCCATATGAAATTGTCACAATTTTTAACAATGGAGTAGTTCAACTATCAACAATTGATCTAGTCAAATTCAAACTCTTGGTTAATGGACATCACTTAAAGATATATCACAAACCAACAACTCAAGAGGAATTTCTCCAACAATTCAACACAACAGAAACATCCTTTTGTGCAGCCACTCTATCTAAATCTTCCACTCAGATGCATGTAGCCTCTTGAATTTATTTCAAGGCCTATCAAGTCAATTACACTTGACCCCTCTGTATTTATTTTATTTATTATTTGTTTAGAAAAGTGTGTTATTTCAATTTTTAGAATTTGTAATCTCTAAGGTCTGGTGGGACCCAGTCTCTAATAAGTTGGGTGAGGGAAAATCAAAATCATAAATTGATCTTAATTTGGCATGTATGATGTACAAGGGAAAGGTCACCTCAATGATGAGCTGGCGGCCCTTTGTACTTCCATGGTGTGTGAAAATTAATTAAAAAACAACCAGCCATTAGATTATAATTTCACAAAGTACATAACCCCTCATTAATATGGCGTATGTTTTGAACATGATCTTTATCCTCATTATTTTTTGGTGATTAAAATTTCATCATGAAGTACTGAAGAATATGATGTTTGGAGTGCTCAGAAGTGCTTAAATTTATTTATTTTCTCATACGCCGTTATTACACTAAAAACCCCTGTAGCTATTTTCGCTCAAATTTTCAATTACCCATAGTGAATTCATCATCTACAACATTCTTCAAAGGATAATATGGGTGGAGAACCTTAGCGGCATGAACTAGTAGATCATAGAGTCCTATTGGCAAACCTAGCAACATGTAGTTTGTTTCAATAGTGGGGTCAGTTAGCTTACTACCTTAGCCTCAAGAAATTGCATTGCAATTTCATAATACACTACGAGATGGATATGCAATAGTCAAGGGTGTCTGGATAGAATTTACAAAATAGGTGGTGGTAGATTTTACTGGTCTACCTACAAACAAGGAACAATGGATAGAAGATATGGATGCACGAGCTGCAAAGGCACAATTCATAGTGCATGGAAACCCTTAGTTGGAGGAAAACAAGAATCAAGGTACATTATGGTTATCTCTTCCCCTTCAATTCATTCAACCTACTAAGTTTATCATAAGGTATTCTACCTGTAAAGGGTGATATACCTATTTACATGCTATTCATTTGAATATTTTTAGTGGTTTGCGGCATGGTGACTATCTTGTAAATCTCCCTAGTTTCCTTTACAATATTGTCAAAGGGCAAGCTGCCTATGTGCAACAAGGTAAAAGATAGTTGGTGTCCCACCATTGTTTAATAATAACCATAGTTGAAAGGGAACTAACTAGGTAGCATCTAGAGACATGGGATGATTTTGTAAAACTCAAAATAGTGGGACCCCAAAGGAGTGGGCCGAAGGGCCAGGGAATGGGGACAAGAGAGAAAACTATCGTAGGAGTTAGAAAGGTAGTATATAAAACAATTTAAGAAGCTTCAACTTCTATATCCACACCCAAGACTACAAAAAAGATAACTCCACCTTCAAAGGCTTCAACCTCTAAAAGGAGAAAGCCACACACAGATACCATAGGGCAAGGTTCGAAGGAAGCACCTCCAATGCCACAAGAAACTGTACCTAACCTTAATAAAGGAAAATATTTTGATAATAAGGGTAAACAAAGAATCTCTACCCCATAACGAGTTACCAAACTATCTAGAGTAAGCCTAAATACTGAATCTACCATTCCACCTATTGATTTAGAAACTCTAATGCATACGCCTACATAATCAGCACATGTAATCCATACACCTAAACATAGAAATTTTCCTAAGAAAGCTTCTCCAAAGAAAAATAGCCCTAATATCAGCTTTATTAATGTTGATAGTGACTCAAACTCTTCAGAGAAAATGATGTCTAGCTTTGAACAATAGGCACAAGAAATTGAAAACTTACCACCAGAAGAATACTCATCATTTACACAAGAAAGTCCAAGAAATTGTTGAGACATTTCAAATCAATATAGCTATGGTGCCCTATACTACAGCTATTGTGCCTTCAAAAAATATGCCTTCAGAAAATGTCCCTTCAGAAAAATTTGATAGTCCTATTGTTCATCACCCCCCTAAAAATGACAACCCTGTTTCTCATCACCATTCTAAAAACAACAGCCCTATTTTTCATTTCCACACACCACTAGACATTTCTACTCCATTAACAGTCAATATTAGTTTGTACTAAAAATTTCAATGGGAAAAGGAAAACTAGGACCTAGAGAGGAAACAATTACTTAGAACTATAAAGGAACAGGCATAGAAAATTGAAGAAAAAGATAGTGAAATCACGATCCTTCAACAACATGTCACAAAGGTAGCAAAGCTTATTCCAAAGCTTATGAACTACAGGTCACCATCTCCAGTTTATACACTATTCTTAAAGGAGAAAATGATTAATTTTCAATTGTCTCGAATTGCTTGGGGGTTAAATCCTTCATTGCACACCCACCATGATTTTTATACAGTATTGAAATCAATCCCAATGGCTCTACAGAATCTTCTCTATGAGCTATATGTCCATAACCTTGTTATTCCAAATGATAAGGATTGGAATTCACTATTATATGTAGGGGATGTATAGTTCAGAGTGATCATGTCATGGATGCAAAATGAGATCAGTTGAAAGAATCAAGCCACTCATTATAGGGAAAAAGAAATGTTGGAACCACTATACATTTGGCCTGAGGTACAAAATACTCACAGGGTGTTCTTTGATTGGCTCTATTAATAATAATAAAAGTGGTGCTGCCAAAATTTACCCTATCCAAGAGCAGGCATTTCTAGATTGGAAATAGCATTGTTCTACAATTTCTCCTAATGCCATAAGAGCTTCTACTCAAAGATGGGTCTGATTTTTAGAAGATCTAAAAACAACAGAATTGTACTCTCCTCAAAATTTGAAGTTGGCTATTAGCAAGAAGCCCATGTATATGATGCTAGGCCGAAATCAAAATAATTATTGGGTTCCTCTTCATTTCCAACCACTGATACTCCTACATCATATGCTCGGAAAGCATGATTCTTTTGTTGGTTATAATATAGCCATTGAAGATCAAAGATGGGAAAGGTTTAAAAAAATCATGGATACATTAACTATCGGGCTAATGAATTAGGTGAAAAGATTGGTAATGATCTTAGGCTATAGATGAGGATTAGAAATTTATAAATGCTGAAGTGACCAGCATCAGGTTGGTTGGAGGAAAAATGATGACATGAAGAAATAGATATCTTTTTTACCCTTTTTGTGAACATTTGTTTATAACATTCTAAACTTTGTCATCCTTTAAGTATAGTATTTTGTACCTTTTTATGTATAAGATATGAACATATGGAATAGAAATGATAATCAAAATTATGTCTAAAAAAGGGTTCATTTTGTTGGTAAAAATTTTTCTTCATGAATGTTTGACATTGGTAGATTTTCGTGTAGTCAAAGAGATTGCAAAAACTATTAGTTGAATATTAATGCTTTTTCTTTATAAATCAATAAATATAAATAAATTCTTGTAGGAAGTCTTGTGTGCATTGAATGATGATTGCAAGTATCCAAGCCAAATCAAAATCGATCAAAACAACTCCAGAAAAGGACTAGTGTTGTAGAATTATAAGTATTAAAAGAGGAGTGTCATGGCACCATTGCAGTTGGAAACTTAGTAGCAAAACTAGAAGGGACCTGTTTAATGAAATAATAAGGAACCTATTCGGTGGCATAGAAAAGGGACCTGATCCAACAGAATAAGAGGGGCCTGATGAAGTAGCTGAGTAGGAAAGCAAGCATCTAGGTGATCAGTTAACCATGCAAGGAATTCTTACACGATACCTAGATTCTTGGAAGCTATTCAAGTTAGATAGCAGAGTAGATCTAGCATCCACTATGCTCTGTATTTACAAGAATTTAAGAAGATAACTAATGTTTTTATGTTGCATTCTTGCATGAATCTTGAGTTGTATTGAACTATCCTTCATGAAGAAGTTGTGATTGTAGGAATGTGTTATTCCCTTCCTTTTAAATAAGACCTTGCCTATATCTATAAGGTCAAGTAGTAAGTAGATTGATAGAGTTATTAGACATCCTATTTTCCAAGAAAATATAATACTACCTATTTGAATGAATACATGAGTTTACTAAGTTTCTACACTTCTGTCTAAGTTAATCTTTTCTTCATTCTTATGTGGGGGCCCATGCGAAAGGTAAAGTTTACTTTAGCAATTAGGATTTAGACTTAGTTTCTAAGTTAATTTTAGAACTACTGATCCTACAGCCACTGAAAACAAAACCAATCACTATTCCTACAGTAGTAGGTGCATAGATTTATGGTTAAGTAATTAGAGTTTCCTTCCAAGAATTTGATAATTGTCTTTCCTTTGATAACTAGATTTCCTTAATGGTTATTTTATTCAAGGTAGTAGTGACTTTTAGTAAAGGCTAGAGCATATACTTTGTAGACACCATCTCAAGTTCACACTCCTAGATTGATATTTAATGAAGATCAGCATAGTACTTTGGTAGTAAAGGATGTCCAATCCTTCAATTAGAAATGTGTTATATTGGCTCAACATTTTTGGCATCGTTGTCAGGAATGGTGTCATTCTAGTGTTCACTATCAAGTCACCTAGTTAGTTTCATTCTTTAGTATTTTTGTATGCATAGGAGAAGAGACCACCTTGGAAGATTTCTTCCCAACTTCAATTAGGAAGATCCTTTTCATCTTGATCCTAAGGAAGAAGAAAGAGAAGAAGAAGAAGAATTTTTTGAGAATGTGTTTGCAGAAGCACCTAATCAAGTACAATCACCAACCACATTTGAAGAATTCTTCCATTTGAATGATCTTTTGGCTGAGCCAGAATATCAAGATAATCCATTAGCTCTAGTCATTTATCAACCAGCACTAGGAAATCCACAAATGATAGCTACTCAGCCTACCTTTCCCTTTCCAATCCTCACTCAACAGGGTAATCAAAATCTAAAAAATATACCATCAACTGCCCTGCCAAAGTTCTATGGCCTGATTACTGAAGACCCAAAAACCTTTCTCTTCAAGTTTGACATTCTTTTCCAAATTTATGATTATACCACAAACACTCATAAACTAAAATTGTTTCCATCAACTCTCAAAGAAGTTGCCTCAAGATAGTTTATGAGTCTAGGTGCCAATGTTGTGACACATTGGCCAACTATGAGTAACTTGTTCCTTACTAAATATAAGGAATATTGCAGGGGCTATGACTTAAAAGGAGACAACATTTTCAAAATTTCATAGAAGCAGTATGAAACCTTGGAGGACTATGTTGCACGATTCATGTTCAACTTGTAATGTAACATGCAACATCAACTGAATGAGGAGTCCCAAAAGCATCTCTTTTTAAAAGGAGTGCATGAAAAGAGTATGGAAGATTTATACTTAATAGATGGAGGTGAAATTACACAGAAGACATGGGCTGAAATCTAGAAAATTTTCTTGAACTATTCTAGAGCAACAATAAAAAAAGATGAGGCTTGAGGAACTTACTCAAGAAATCTCCTAGTGCCAGAGTATCCAAGACAAAACTATCAAACCTCTTATTAGATTTCAAGCAAGACATCATTAATGATGTCACTACACAACTTGACACCATGCAAGCATGAAGAAAGAAGAAGGATTTTGACATTATGTTAGCAAAATATTTTGCTCACTATAGAGAAAAGAAATGTGACTGCCGATGCAAGCCTATTGCTAGCCTGGAGTCACAGCATGTGCCTACTAAATTTAAGGCAAATGATGAAGATTGAGAAGTCCTCTATGTTGCTCAACGAAGGCCTTGGGCTCCAAGATCAGGTATTCCTCAAGACCAACTTCATAATTATGGTGGTAATAGTCAATGGCAATAGTAGCAATGTGGTGGTTATAATAATTGGCAACAACCTAACCAATGTTGGCAGCAACCTCAATAAGGTTGGCAACAGCCTAACCAAGGTTGGCAGAAACCTTAGCAAGGTTGGTAGCAACCTAACTAGGATTGGCAACAACCTCAACAAGGTTGGCTGCAACCTCAGTAGGGTTGGCAGCAACTCCAAAACTGGCAGCAGCAGCAACAACATCAATAAGCCTTAATACAACCTCCTCAACAACAAGCCTTAATGCCTCTAGCAGCCAATACAACCTCTCCAAAATAGCCACAGTTACTTGCAAAGCCTATGCCTAATCCCAATAATGTAAAGCCTTCAAACCAGCAACAAATCTATTCTATTACCTTAAATGATATTCATCTATGATCTGGGATGACACTTGCATCACCTCAACAACCCATTATAACAAAAGTGGATGATACCTCCACTAAGTCAATTTAAGAGCCTACAACCATTGTCTCTCCTATAGCAAAGAAACCACCATTTCCTAGTAGGTTGATAGAGCAAGCTCTCCCAAATAAAAATCAAGTCGCACTAGATTTGCTTGAACAACTCAAGAAAATGACAGTAAAAATCCCTTTGCTCGATGCAAGAAAAGAAGTACTCATACATACGAAAGCTATCAAAGAAGCCTATATTAAAAATCTAAGTAGGAAAAAGAAAGACCCAAAGACTATCCATTTCCTTGTCTAGCTTTCTAACTTTATGCTTGATAACCTTAAGATACCCAAGTATGCACATCATGAAAGTCTAGTAGTAACACTTACCATTCAGGGAATACAAGTGTAGAATGTCCTAATAGACTTAGGAGCATCCATTAATGTAATGACCAGGGAAGTCACATCCAAATTAAATATCATTGATCTCAGACAAACACCAACAATCTTGCAATTAGTAGATAGTTCAACCAGCATTCCTAATAGTATGTTAGAAGATTTCACTATTATACTACATTCATGGGGTTATCCAGTTGACTTTGTGGTACTCTCTCCAAAAACAAGTATTGGGGGGTATCTTATCATTCTAGGATGACTGTGGTTAGATATAGTAGATGCTTATATTGCATGCCAATTAGGGAAAATGACCATTTTAGATGGTAAGAACACTCAAAACTTAACCTTGTATTCTCCTACTTAGCCTTTGTTGTAGGATGATCAAGTTGTCTAGCCAAATTTAGGTGATTCTGATATAGACATAGATTCTATTAAAAAATTGATGATTATCTCAAGGGACTCATTTGTAAGAGTAAAAGAGGAGGATGATTCCATTTCTTCTATCATATTGAATGAGTAGGGAATGCAACTTAAGATATCTTCCAAAGAGGATTGTGTTTTAGAAAATATTTTGCCTTTACCATCTGAACTTCATTATTCTGAGTCTGCATAGCTTCTATATTCACTCCTACCACATGAAATAGACTCACCACCAATTGCTTAAATTCCAATGGCTAAAAAAGTAGTCAAAACAAAAATTGCTCTAGGGAGAGAACTAAACTTAAGCAAATCCTTATCTCAAGCACAACATCAGGATATCCTACAACTATTACAAAAACACCAAGATGCTTTTGCTTGGGAATATATAGATATGAAAGGTTCGGACCTCACACTCTATACTCATATGATCTATATAAGTCCTAATTGTAAACTTGTAAGACAACTTCAGTGTAGGATAAACCTAACATTACGAGATATTGTTAAAAATGAACTCCAAAAGCTACTCAATGTTGGCTTTATATATCCTATTTCAGACCGTCAATGGGTTTCACCATTAGTTATTGTTCCAAAGAAGGGGGGGAAATGGTGAGTCTGCATAGATTATAGAGAACTCAATTTAGCTACCAAGAAGGATCATTTTCCACTGTCATTTGTAGACCAGGTTCTTGACAATCTTGCAAGAAAGAAGTAATTTTCCTTCTTGGATGGGTTCAACAACTACAATCAAATCTAGATAGCACCAAAGGATCAAGACAAGACCACATTCACATGTCCATGAGGAATGTTTGATCATTTTGTCCTACCATTTGGTTTGTGCAATGCACCTGCAACTTTCCCAAGAGCTATTATTAGTATTTTTTCTGATATATCTGTAGACTACTTAGAGATGTATATGGATGACTTCACCACATATGGGCAGACCTTTGAAGAAGCCAAAGAAAATTTGTAAAAGGTTTTGCAAAGATGTAAAGACTACAACATGTCCTTAAACAATGAAAAGTGTTTCATAATGATGCAAGAAGGTGTGGTGTTGGGACACTTTATTTCCCCCAAAGGAATTGAAGTGGATCTAGCTAAGATAGAGGTTATACACACATTGTTTGTACTGGCTAAATTAAAAGAAGTCAGGAGTTTTCTAGGACATGAAGGGTACTATCAGTGCTTTATTAAATATTTCAGCTAAATTGCATTTTCTTTGTATAATTTGCTTCAGAAAGATGCAGTGTTCGTATGGAATTCTAATTGTACAAAGGCCTTCCTGCAACTTAAGGAAGTCCTCTCAATAGCACCAATTCTCCAAGGACCAAATTTGGAGCTACATTTTCACATACATACTAATGCCTCAGTCAATGCCATTGGAGTAGTGCTTGGCCAAAAGATGGATTCATTGGAAAATGCAATTTACTATATCATAAAAAAATCTTTAAGGAGCCGAGTATAATTATACTGTAATTGAGAAAGAATTGCTCACTATAATTTATGCTCTAAAAAAATTTAGACATCATATTATAGGCTACCAAATATTTGTACATATAGATCACTTTTTCTATCAAATATCTAATGAATAAACTAGCAATCTCTGGACGTTTGGCTCGATGGTTACTACTAATGCAAGAATATGACATTACCATTATCGACAAACCAGGTAAGACAAATGTTGTAGCTGATTTATGATTTCTTGTCACTTCAATTTAGTTATCATCTGATCTCATTTGGTCATTTTTTCCTTGCCTCTCCTATTTTGCTCCAACTTAATCTCCTTCCAGCAGATCTTTGCATGTCCCTTCAATTTCACCTTCACAAACTTGACCCTATCAAGATCCCCAGTATCTTCACACTACAAGTAATCCTCTAATTCATTGATCCAATTGATCAACTCCTTTGGATTAAGATTTCCAAAAAATGTGGGAACCTCAAACTTAGATCTTTTTTGAATCTTGGAGATGGCCTTAAAAAGTATTTCTTCTTCTAGGTTTAGAACCAACTCTTCTTCAACATTTTTTTCTTCTTCGTCTTCATCCTTGCTTTCATCTCTTATGATAAGATTGTTGATCTCTTTAGTTTTGTTGTCTATTAGTGTCAAACACTTACTCATATAGAAGGTAGAGTTGGTTGCTCATCACTACAACCAAGTCACTCTATATAGGCCAAGTTATTTTTTTGTTAGACTTGTAGATAATCTTGTATATGTCGAGCACTATAGGAGCTGAGCAAGTCTATGATTGCCAAGTATCCCTATGGAAGTCAAGTTATCTAGTATACAATGAATGCTAAGTAAAATAGAGTAAGTATGTGCCAAGTCATATAGAAGGAGCCGAGCTAGTGGAGTTTGAATGTCAATAGAAAGAATAGTTATGAACAAGCATCAGGAACTATATGTGTCAAGTAACATTGTTTGAACAAGATTATTTAGGATGCCACAAAATATGAGGTAAACCATTTTGGATGACATGCAAATGACATTTAATGGTCTTATATTTTTTATAGATTTTTTTACACATTTTGGAATGAATCATTGATCCCTATGAAGGAAAGTTAGCCAATCAGATTAAGAGGAAAAAAGGGAAGCATCAAGATCATTGATTATGTTCTAGAAAACTCGACATGTGTCTATTTAAGGGAAGATCCAAACCTTATTATGTATGATGTGAAGTGCGGTGAATGTATATGAGAAGGGATTATGTTTTGGGTGTTGCAAGAAAATCTTTTTTTAGAAACTGAGTGTAGTGACCAAGAGGAGTGGTGAAGAGAGGAGAAGAGATATATCAGATAGGATATCATATCAAATAATAGAAATAGAAGATTCATAATCACCATTATAAGTTCAAACCAAAGGATTGGGTATTGATACATTCTAGCAAGTGAATCAGGATAAATCTCTTAATAGAGTGGTCTTAATAGGCCTAGTCAAATCTCCTAACAAAGTGCTTACTTCATTGTAAGCTTTAAATCATTTAATCAAGGTATCTCTGACAGTATTGTAAGATCCTAATAGAGAAGACCCTTCATAGGGTAGATCATTAAAAATGATCACATCTGTAGCACTAACAGGAAAACTTTGTTACTATATTAGTGAATATTTGTGGGTGTCATCCCCACCCTAGTTTTACCTTCACCTTGGAAGGTTTCTGGGTAAACAAATATTTTTTATTATGCGTTTACATTTATTCTTATGGATGTGATGCATAGTTAGATTTATTTCAACATTTCAAGTTCAAGGTTATATTGGTTCATGATTTAGATATGAGATGGATTAGTGGTAAATGTAGTTAGTTTTCTATTTTCTTTGAAAGATAAAAGTTTTTGTGATCTTGATCCCCCCCACCCATCCTAGTATCTCACTTTCCCAATAAACTTCCAATAATTGTTATCAGAGCTTTGTTCTCTTAGAAGAAGTTTAACCAATTGAGAGTTGAGATCTTGGAGATGGAGGCTTATAAATTGGGGAAGATTATTTAAAACTAGATGCTTAACATCTAGATCATATTGTAGTAGCTTGAAGTAGCAAGAGAGGAATTGAAGAAGCCCTTAAAGAAAAGGAAAGATATGGATATTCAGAAAAATGATACACTCTATCAAGAAGTGGAAACTAAAGGAATGTTTGACAATGGTAATTCTAGTCAAAGTGATGTAGCTCTAGTAGACCTATTAAAAGAGAACAACATTCTGATTAAATAAGTTAGAGGATTAAAGAGAGAACATGAAATCCAATCAATAAGGTCATGTGAAGTGAATAAATAGAAAAAGAAATTTGAAGAAGACAAAAGACAAATGGCTACTAGACTTGATGAAAGAGCATCTGATGTGTAAAAGCTTACATACAATCATTTGGACATGATGAATCAGTTTATACATACAAATAAAGAACTAGATAGAAAGGACATAGAGATTGCAAAACTGAAATCACAAAGTGATCAACTGAGAAATGAGTTAAAATTTAAGAAGGAACTAATGTAGAGAATGAGAAAACCTAGTGAAGCCATAAGATACTTTGAAGAAATGATGAGATCACCAAGAACACCTAGTGATACCTTTGGATTGGGATATACCAAGTGTCCTTAATCTAGTGAAGAAGGATAATCATCCAAGAGTGGAGGACTAAGAAACTCAAAAGGAAAACCTACATGCTATCATTTTCGAAAACTGGGACACACAACAAACATTTATAGAAGTAAGTTTGGTAAGAAAAAATTTAAACCAAAATTCAATGGACATTGCTTTAACTACAAATAAAAAGGTCATCAAGCACATGAATGCAGCAAAAACATTAGCAATGCACCTATTGCACCTCGATTTGAAGGACATTGCTACAAGTGTCAAAAGTATGGTCATAGAGCACATGAATGTAGATCTAAGGAAAAATCCGACTAGAAATCCAAGAAGAAAGGGAATGCACCAAAGAAAGGTAATTATCATAATTGGGATTATAACACATGGTATATTTTTCATTATCGTGGAGAGTATAGCCACATTCTAGAAAATTGCATTAGGATATATTTCAAAGGAAACTACAAGAAATGGTGATGGGGAGGCTAGGATAGACTAGCTAGTCTATGCCACTAATCCTCAACTAGAATCTTGGTGTTCTTCTAACACCTAAAATAGTCTATAGGATTCCTTGTTCACTCATGGATCCCCTAACCTACCCTAACCTACCCACCAAGTTAACTAACCAAATCTTGCAACATTCTTCCTTTGTTCTTCTAGGAACTCAATTCCTCCAAAGGCTTGTATAGTTCTTCTAGGGTTCCACAATATTCCCTAGTCCAAACAAGGTTTTCATGAGATTTAAGGTGTTATTTGGAACACTTTCATCATATCTAAACTAATGCTGAAAATAAATTCATACCCAATTGCATAGTTTCTTCATAAATAGGGCTACTAGAAGAGCTCCAATTAGGCCTCCCTCCATATTTGTAGGGCTTATAACTACTTCCCCTAAAATATTCAACTCACCTTCTCTAAAGGAAATTTTCTACCCTAGACCCATTCTCAAGGATTTTTGGGGTCTTAGGTTTTCAAAAGGCCATACAACATTAATGGAAAAAACAAGGGTTTTTGAGGGTTTAAAGGGCTGCCTGATGTCCTCACTTTCTAAACACCTTCCACAACTTAAAAAAACTTCTCCTCCTCAACATATAACCTTCTCATAATCCTCTTTAATCCCTCAAAATTGAAATCCATGACATTTCTTCCTTTTCTCTTGAGAGTTCCTTTTCTGCTATTTGCTCCTAGCTGGGCATTGCCTAGCTCGCCTAGGGCTTTGTCAAATAGTTGTCTGCTCTTGTTTTATGGGCCCCTTCTTGCATGGTAATATACGTTAAGGTCTATAGTCCTAGAATCCATAATGCCATGGAAATCCCATATTGGAAACAAAATCTACAACCCTATCATTGCAAAGTACTCCAAAACTGGTAACACACAATTGCTTTGAAAGAAATTTACAAAACACTCACAAAACTTAAACACAAATCGAATCTACTATATCCAAAATGAATAAAAATAACTATATACTATATTCTATCAATTAAAATCCACAAAACTTCACTACTAATTCCAAGATTTTAACAAAAACTAATGACTATCATCGAAATTCTACTCACAATCTGTTGTATCTGTACTGCGGTAGCATAATGATCACAACCAACCCTTGGATTATGGTTCTTCAAACCTTAAATAGAATCCTCCTTAGTGTGTGTGTGTATGTTTATTTTAAGTACTTTATTTTGTCCATTTGACAAGTTAGACTTACAAAGGAAAAGTTGCTAGCAACTTTGGAGCAACTTTTTGTTGACCAAGTAATGTTTTTGCTCCTACATTCTAAGACCATTGCTATGTCTTCCCAAGGCATTCTTGGGATTGAAAACTTTACCAAATAACCTCATCTAAGACCTCCAAACTCTCACTTATGTAAAATATCCCATGGTGACAACTTTTGAACTACTTTATCTTGTTTAAGAAAATGTTGTCCTTTCAAGAAATAACCATATTATAAGTTCTTGTAATGCACACATGTGCTCATAGGGAAACAAAACTCCTATTCCAACCTTTTAAAAACATGGAAAATAAAATATTCTAGGATGAAACCAACCCTAGGTTATAATACCGTTCACATCAAACCAAAGAGGAATCTTTAAGAACTATCCTAAGCCTAGACACACAAGCATGAGCTAAAACTCTTATTGTACTTACATACTTGTTATGAGAAGTTCAACACACCAAAAATGTGATGGTTAGAACCTTGGAAGGGTGCTCCTACACTATACTCCCTTCCTCAACACAAAATAAGACACTTTGGGATCAAGAAGAGTTGAATCAATGCCAAACTTCTTGAAATGTCCTTCCTCAACCTAGGTGGCTTCAAATTCAAGTTGATCCTTCCATTTGATCAAATGCTCCATGTAAATTTGATGCCTTGTAGCTTTCTTTCTCTAGATTCCAATACTTTCTCTACTTTGGTTGGCTTCTTCTTGGGCATTGTATTGGTGTCAGTGTCTTATAGTACCCTTGGTGGACCTATACCTTGCTGACTGATATCTCCTTTAAATCTGATCAGGTCTGCAACATTAAACACTGGTGTGATGGCTAAGTCTAATGGAAAGTCCACTTTATAGGGATTCTCTCCATATTTAGCTATAATTTTTCTTAGGCCAACTCTTCTCATTTGGAGCTTAGTGGGAATACCTTGCTACATTCCTACTTTGTTAAGGTAGACCATGACATAGTCCCTAATATAAAATTGTACTTCTTTCCTCTTCTCATCCATTTTAGCCATGAGTCTTTGAGTAGACTCTAACATGGTTTTCCTCACTTTTTCTTGAACCTATTTGATAGTTTGAGTGAAATCTTCAGCTTGTCCACTTTTTAACTCCATAGGACCTGAGTCTCTTAACTCACTCACTCCTCTATGGTGTCTTCCATACACTATCTCAAAAGGACTTGTTTCTGTGGTCCTATTAACATTATCATTGTAAGCATATTCAGCCTAAGATATAACAAGATCCCAAGTCTACCCATACTCCTTTTTTAATCACCTTAGCAAGTCACCAAGCACCCTATTGATGATCTCAATTTGACCATTAGTTTGAGGATGGTATGTTGAACTGAAAGAGAGATTAGTTCCTAGCCTTTTCCATAAGGTTTTCTAAAAATGACCCATGAACTTGCTATCCCTATCAAACACAATACTCAAAGGGAGTCCATGAATCCTAACTATCTCCTTGAAGAAGAGATGGGCTACATAACTTGCATCATGAGTAGTTTAACATGGAATAAAATGACTCATTTTAGAGAACCTATCTACTACAACATAGATTCTATCCATACCTGATTTGGTTTTAGGGAGTACAACCATAAAGTCCATACTTATACATTCCCATGGCCTATTTGGAATTGGAAAGGGTTGATAGAGTCTTGCATTACTTGAACCTCCTTTAGCTCTTTGGCATATTCCACATTTCTCAACATATCTTTGTACATCCCTTGCTAGTTTAGGCCAAAAGTAGTATCTCTATACTAGCTCCAATGTTTTGTTTATGCCAAAATGTCCATTCAAGCTACCATTATGCTTCTCTTGAATCATATTTCCCTTATGGATCCCTTAGGTACACATAGCTGATTACCTTTAAAAAACAATCCATTTTGAAGGGTATAAGCTGCAAACTCACTATGAAAATGGTTCTCAAACTCTAGGAATACCTTGTAGGCTTGGGAGAAGTCTTCATCTTCTTCATACAAATATTTGAAACCTATTATTCCAATGCTTTGCAACTATACTTATTGGACCATCAAAAGCTTTCTACTCAAGGTGTCTACTACCTTGCTAAGTTGCCCCTTCTTGTGCTTGATTGTGAATGTAAAAGATTGTAGATACTCCATCCACTTCAAATCCCTATTACTAAGATTCTCTTGAGTATTTATGTAGCTTAAAGCTATTTATCAGTGAAGACAAAAAATTCTTTGGGTCGGAGGTAATGTCTCCACTTCTTGAGAGATTGTACAAATGCATACAACTCCAAGTCATAAGTTGAATACTTCTTCTTTTCCTCATTGATTTTCTCACTAAAGAATGCCATAGGCCTTCCTTCTTGACTCAATACACCCCCTACTACTAGATTACTTGCATCACATTCAATGGTGAGCAACTTATCAAAAGTAGGTAAGAGTAAGATGGGTTTTGTAGCTACCTCTTGTTTCAATGTTTGAAATGCCTTCTCTACTACCTTAGTCCATTTGAACTTTGTCTTCAATCCTCCTTTGATGGTATCTAATATTGGAGCACAAATCCCACTGAAGTTCCTCACAAAATTTCTATAGAATTGTGCCAAGCCATGAAAACTTCTAACTTTAGTCCCTATTCTACGAGTAGGCCAATCCAATATTGCTTCCACTTTTCTTGGTTCCATTTTCATATTACCCTTGGATACTATAAAGCCTAAATAAACTAGCTCTTATTGCTTAAACACACACTTTTCTAGATTAATGGCTAGTTTTTCTTCCTAGAGTCTCTTCATAAACAACCTCAAATGTTCAAGGTTCTCTTCGTTTGTTTTGCTATAGATGAGTATGTCATCTAGATACACTACTACAAATCTACCTATGAAGTCCTTCAAAATCTCATTCATTAATCTCATGAAGGTGCTTGGGGCGCTAGTAAGCCCAAATGGAATTACAAGCCATTCATACAATCCATCTGTGGTTTTAAAAGTAATCTTCCATTCATCACCCTCCTTGATTCTAATTTGGTGATAACCACTCTTTAAATCTAGCTTGGTAAAGTACATAGCACCTCCTAAATAATCCATCAAGTCTTCTATTCTTGGAATTGGGAATCTATACCTAATGGTGATCTAGTTAATATCCCTTGAACCTGTACAAAGCCTCCACTTTTCTCCTTTTTTTGCTGCTAAGACCACTGGAAATACACATGGACTAATACTCTTCTTAATCAGACCTTGATCCAATAATTCTTGCACATGTCTTGCCACTTCTTTATTCTAATCTAGAGTAAGCTTATAGGCTACTTTGTTAGGCAAAGAAGCACCAAGTACAAAATCAATTTTATGGTTGATTGCTCTTTTATTTGGTAGTACTATTGGTTTAGCATCCAAAATAATGTCCTTGAAATCATCAAGCATCTATTGCATTTCAAGAGGTATTGGTTGAAACTTCTTGTCATCCTCCTTTGGCTTCACCATAATAGCACATCCCATGGTCTTTGCATCATGTAAAGCTTGTAAGAAGTCCTTACCACTACTAAGTAACACACTAGGTGTCTTAGAAGTTTCCCCTTCATTCTCTATTAAGGACTAAATTTTGAAAGTTCTTCCATCCTTCTTGAAAGAAATGGCATTCTCTTCTCCATCATAGATCACCTTCCTATCAAATTTCCATGGTCTTCCCAATAGAAGATGACATGCATCCATGGGTAAGACATCACAAAGCACTCTATCTTTATAAGCTCCAATAGAAAACTCCACCCATGTCTACTCATTAACTAGTACACTTTGCTCTTGATTCAACCAAGCCACCTTGTAGGGATTTGCATTGAGAACCTTTGTAAGTTTCAACTTCTTTGCTGCCTCCTCTAAAATGATATTATCTATTTACCCTAAATCCACTATGACCTTGCAAACTTTGCCTTGGATCTTCCACCTAACTCTAAAAAGAGCCCTCCTCTATTTAGGTTCACTTTGATTGAGTTTCCTTATGAGTACTTTTCTAATCATCAAGTTTTCACCCATTTCTGATTCTAATTTGTTGACTTCATTAGTGCATGAGTTTCTACTATCTTGTTGGGAATAAGCTACCCTATTCTCATTACTTGAGGCTGATAGTTTATCAAGACACCTATAGACCAGGTATCCAAGCTGTCCACATTGATAACAGTTCATGGTGGCAAAGTAGGAGCTACTTCTTCCTACTCCTCTTCCTCTATTTCCTTGAGAACCTATTCCTCTACCAAAAGATCCCCTTGTGCTGATTTCAGAACTTTATTCCAAGATTCTGCTCTCCCCTTGCTTTCTTGATTCACCACCTCTACTAAACCCACCTCTTTGACCTCCTCTAGAGTCTCTACCTCTTCCTCTATTCTCAGAAGTATAGTCCTACATTCTTTTCCCTTTCTCTTCCACCTTTAATACCATTTGATAACATTGATGAACTATTTTAGGAGTGACAAGGCTCATGTCTTATTGAATAAACCATTTTAGTCCATTCAAATATCTTGCCAACTTGATACTTTCATCTTCCACCACTTTAGACCTTAAGCATAGCTTTTGGAATTCTTCAATATACGAATGCACATCCATATCTTTTTGTCTCAAATATTGTCTCCTCCTATGAAATTTTATTTCATAGTCTTCAGGAATGTAGGCTTGTTTGATTTTAGCCACCATTCCTTTCTTGGTAACAATAAGACCTTTTCCTTCTTTTTCCCTCTTTGTTTGAACAAATTTCCACTAGGTTATAGTAGTACCTCTCAACCTTCATTTTTCCACTTTGACATTCTAAGCATCACAGGCACCATCACATTCAAAATGGTTCTCCATTCCTTCAATCCATTCCATGACTACATCAGGATCCATCTTGCCACTGAATAGAGGAATGCCTTCCAAGGCTTTGTTGTTTATTCCCCTGATTACCTTCAAGAAAGGCTCTTCTGGTAAAATAGGCTCTGGTGTTGGAGTTTCTTGTTCCAACTCAATATCTTTCTCTTTAGATTCCTACTCTTCTCTCTTCTCTATCTTGTCCTTGACTTTATTTGTGGTGTCTTGGACCTTGCTCAACAACTATTCAAGTTGTGCCAATATTTCTCTCAAAGACTTGTTGTCTTCTTCTTGATCTTCTACCTTTCTTTCTTGTTCTTTGACCTTCTTGGCTAATTCAACATTGGTTACCATTTTTTTGGAATTATTGGATTCACTAGGTGACTGCATTCACCTTGCTTTGCACTTGCTTTGTCCCACATCTTTGCAGGCTATGATACCAATTTGATGGGGAGGCTAGGATAGACTATCTAGTCTATGCCACTAATCCTCAACTAGGATATTGGTGTTCTCTTGACACCTACAATGGTCTATAGGATTCCTTGTTCATTCATGGATCCCCTAACCTACCCACCAAGTTAACTAACCAAATCTTGCAACATTCTTCCTTTGTTCTACTAGGAACTCAATGCATCCAAAGGCTTGTATAGGTCTTATAGGGTTCCACAACATTCCCTAGTCCAACCAAAGTTTTTATGAGATCTAACATGTTATTTGGAACACTTTCAACATATCTAAACTGATGTTGAAAATGGGTTCATACTTGATTGCATAGTTTCTTCATAAATAGGGTTACTAGAATAGCCCGAATCAGGCCTCCCTTTGGATTTGTAGGGCTTATAACTCCTTCCCCTCAAAGATTCAACTCACCTACTCTAAAGGAAATTTTCTATACTAGACCCATTCTCAATGATTTTTGGGGTCTCAAGCTTCCAAAAGGTCATACAACATTAATGGCAAAAATAAGCATTTTTGAGGGTTTCAAGGGTTGCATGTTGTCCTCACTTTCTAAACACCTTCCACAACTTAAGAAAAATTCTCCTCCTCAACATAGTAACTTCTCATACTCCTCTTCAATCCCTCAAAATGGAAAGCCATGACATTTCTTCCTTTTATGTTGTTTGCTCTTAGCTAGGCATTGCCTAGCTCACCTAGGGCTTTGTCAAACAATTGTTTGCTCTTCTTTTCTAGACCCCTACTAGCATGGTAGTATACATTAGGTTTTTTATTCCTAGAATCCATAATTCCATGCAAATACCACAATGGAAACAAGATCTATAGCCCTATCATTGCAAAGTACTCCAAAATTGGCAGCACACAGTTGCTTTGAAAGAAATTTACAAAACACTCACAAAACTTAAACACAAATCTAATCTATTGTATGCACAATGGAGAACAAGAACTATATATTATATCCTATCAATTAAAATCCACAAAACTTCACTACTTATTTCAAGAGTTTAACAAAAACTAATGATTGTCATTGAAATTATGTTCATAGTTCGTTGTATCGGTACAAAAATAGCATAATGATCACAACCAACCCTTGGCTCAGGGTTCTATAAACCTTAAATAGACTCCTCCTCAATGTGTGTGTGTTTGTGTGTGTGTGTGTGTGTGTGTGTGTGTGTGTGTGTGTGTGTGTGTGTGTGTGTGTGTGTGTGTGTGTGTGTGTGTGTGTGTGTGTGTGTGTGTTTGTGTGTGTTTGTGTTTTAAGGGCTCTATTTTATCCATTTTACAAGTTAGACTTACAAAGGAAAAGTTTCTCAGCAACTTTAAAAAGTTGCTAGCAACTTTGGAGCATATTTTTGTTGCCCGAATAGTGTTTTTTCTCCTACATTCTAAGACCATTGCTAGGTCTTCCCAAGGAATTCTTTGGATTTAAAACTTCACCAAATTACCTCATCTAAGACCTCCAAACTCTCACTAATGTAAAATATCCCATGGTGACAACTTTTGAACTACTTATCTTGTTCAAGCAAATGTTGTCCTTTCAAGAAATAACCACATTATAAGTTCTTATAATGCACATGTGCTCATAGGACAACAAAACTCATATTCCAACCTTTTAACAACATGGAAATTCAAGGACCTTAGGATGACACCAACCCTAGTTTATGATACCATTCACATCAAACCAAAGAGAAATCTTTAAGAACTGTCCTAAGCCTAGACACAAAAGCATGAGCTAAAACTCTTATTGTACTTACATACTTGTTATGAGAAGTTCAACACACCAAAAATGTGATGGTAGGAGCCTTGGAAGGGTGCTCTTGCACCAAATGGTTAAATGGAAACCTAGTTTATTTTAGTTGTCACAAGACTAGACATGTGAGCAAGAACTACAGGACCTGAGCACTAACACCATGCTTTGAACACATCAAAGGAAAAGACAAAGTTGATCAAATGAATCAAACTTGGAAGAAGGTAGAAGTTGTAAGTAGTGGAACAAGTGAAGTCAAGATCACCCAATCCAATAAAGAAGGTGATCACTATACCTCAAACTAATCGAGAAAGGTATGTAAGGAACTATATATTTGAATTTCATATCATACATCAATTCCTAACATAAAAATTTCCAAAGTTCATATTTGCATAAGATAAGATGCATTAGGACATATTTTTGGAAAGAATCGAGAAAATTAATCAAATACACTATTGGTGTCGAACATCAGTAATATTTTCTATATTTTTTGAGCATTGTAATATACACTGAGTTCCTACAATGACTAAGTTGATGTGATGGTCGAGTTAGAGGAAGACATTACTGACCAAGTTTTGTAGTTGAGACTAAGGGTGAAGTAATGACCTAGTAGAAGAGATAGTTGGATTCAACCTAAAGAAGTAGACAACATTTATGAATATCCTAATTCAAATGAATGAAGGTATATAGTGAAATTTGAATACATTTTGCACACCTTACATTCATATTTTGAGAGATTGTGCTATTTGAGTGAGTTGTGAAGTGATTCCAAAGGCGATTTTGAGAAAATTTGTTGGTAAAGTGTGATCAAGTGTTGAATTACTCAAAAAGTGAATTTCAAACCCTGAACAAAGAAATGGCATCTGGGTCAACATCAGTAGTGAAGAATCAAGGTGAAGAGGTTAGTAATATTCAATTGGTGAAGAGTGACACTTGTCATCCACTTAAATACTAAGTTTTTCCAAATATTGCTATGAAAGGAGATTCTATGGGTGTTATCATTGATACCACCTAGGGTTATAATGATATATCATGTATGAAGTTGTTGTATGTGCAAGATTAATGAAGTTAGAAACTATGATATTTGTATGGCATATTAGAAATTGTGTGATGAAGGATTTTTGAAAGATGAACACAAGATTATGGAGAAGAAAGGGTTAACACTCACCCTGGATTTTATGAGATATTTCAAAATAGAATGGATAAAAGTCATTTTGAGCTAGATTCCTGATATATAGTTATGGCAAGAAAATGGGCTGGTAAAAATTATAGAGGAGATCATACATGTAGTCATAGGATATCCCATATTTGAGAAGAAGACTATGAGGTGCCAAAGAAAATATGATATTGAGGCAAGCAGTGAGGTCGAGTGGAATGGTCATAATAACTAACATCATAGATCCATTGACAGATTATTATGTATGTGTGATAGCACACAAGTTTTATTAATCGAGCTTATTTTATATTGTGTCATGTATGGAAGTAGACCAAGCCTAGAAGATGGTAATGAAAGATCATGAGTATGATCTTGCCAAGCTCTAATGGTTACAACTAGCAAAGAATCTTCTATCAAGCAGTAGAGAAAAGAATTCTATGTGTAAGTTCAAATCTTTGATAATGTGTATCTTCTTTTATGTCCAAAATTCCTTTTCTATTATGGATAATGTTGTTTGGGAGCAAGGGAAACCTGTTACCAAACAAATAAGTGAATATATTGCAAATTTGGGAGATAGTTTTTAAAATTTCTTGCATGGATATTTTGATGAGTTCAAGTAGAAGATGAGGAGAAGAAAAATGATTCCTACATCCTTAGTAGAGAAGTATTACAATGATGTGTGTTTTCTAGTGGACACTAATAACACATATGTTCAAGTGGTTAAGTTGAGGGAAACCTTTCTTAAATCATTCTCTTATGAAATTGATATTGATGATGTGAGTGCAACAATCACTATATTTCTTGTCAAGGAGATTGATGCAAAGGTCAAACCCTTTGGAAAATATGAGGAAGAAAAGACAAGGATAACAATAGATGTTAAGATTTCTTAATCAAATTGAAAGAGGAAGAAGATGATAAAAGACCTAGAAGAGAAACTAGGCACATGAGATGAAGGTGAAGGACCCCTAATGATAACACAAGGTCTTGGAGAGGAAAGAGAGAGTGATGATGATGATGCAGAGGAAGAGGAAAAGAGTAAAGAGAATAAGGGTAAAGCCGTAGCACTTTCTTCACCATTGGCTAAGAAGGCCAAGAAAGTCACAATCATTGAGCCCAAGGTGAAGAAATCTATGAAGAAAGTTAAATCCAAACCTCTCTCTCCCCCTACACCAATCAAACTAAGGACCAAAGCTTCTATAGCAATAAGTGTCAAGCCACCTTTGAGGAAAGGAGTTGAAAAGATTACAAACCCAAGTAAAGGTTCAAGAGGTACAAGTGGTAAAAAGAGAAAATTATTAGCAACTAAGGGTCAACCTCAATAGAGGAGGAAAAAGTTCATTGAAAAAAAAGATGATGATGAGGAAGATGCCAAAAAGACATATAATCAGATGAACCAAGTCACTATCAAGTAGTAGTGCACACTAAGCCCAAATCAATTGATGAGGTATGTGACAACATTAGGAATTTTGTAGGCTTATCTAGTTTTAAGTTTATAAAGTTTGGAACATTAAGTGCAGCAGATAAGACCAAGGTAGAGGAAGCCATGCTAGATATGATGGCTAAGTTTAAAACTAGACCTATAGAGATCAGTAATACTATTCCTATTGAGTTGTTTAATAGGATTGATGCCAAATGGAAACATACAATTAAGACTAAGAGGAAGATTAGTGATGAAGCACTTGCAAACACAATACCTAAGTTAACAAATAAGCATATTACAATTTTTTTGGAGAAGTATAGGCGTAGATTTGTTCTACATTGTAGAGCATTTTTATTTTGCAGCACAAGATTGAGGATATTATAAAATGGAGTGGATTAATATGGAAGGGTATTTTTGGACTAACTGCCGAAAAGGGAACAAACAAGGATGATAAAGGCGAGGGTTCTTGAGAAGATGAATTGGTCACTGAATAGGATGTGTATAATGACTTGGAAACACTTGAAGCTATCAGACACAAGGTCAAAGAGAATGAGAAAGACACTGTAACAATAGAAAACGTTCATACATATGAAGATGACACAAGTGTGCAAAGTTCTCAAGAGTGGGGTAATGTATCCCTTATTCATTTAACCACACCTAACACTCCAGTCTTGTGGGAAATAAAGGACTATCCCAAGATAGGTGATACCAGTTCAAGTTGTTGACTCTACTGCATAGATCCAACAACCATCTCAAGTACAACCATTGAACATAGGTCCTGAGGAGCTAGAGAAAGGAAAAGAATCTGCTAATGTACAAGACAAAAAGAAAGAGCAAGACAAAGATTCAAAGGTAGATCAGTCTATTACAGGTCAATAAGGACCACAAGTCTCTAGACCTCTATCAGAGGGAAATAAGGAGACTGTACCTAAAGAGAAGGAGAAGGAAGAAAATAAATTTGATGCATCATAGGCACAGCCAAGTGTGGGAGCTCAAACTCAACCCCCAGCTACTTCAGATTCCACATCTACACAACAAGTGCAAGTGTGATGCCCCCATTTTGACATATAATTCAAATAAGTATTATATAAAGTAATACTAATAATTAAAATAATGATATTATATTATTATAATATTATATTAAAATAATATTTATAAGTAATACTATTATATTCATATAATATTTTAATCATATTATATTTATTACAAGCATATAATATTTAATAATCAAATTGTATTTATAAGTAATATTATATACTATATTATAATCATATTTATTATAATATTAAAATAATAATATTTTATAAGTAATATTATTATTAATATAATTATATTATTAATATAATTATATATTATTATTATTAAAGATTGTAACTCTTGTTATTAAAATATATATTGAATAATAACACTGGTAGGAGGTAGAGGAGAATAAATAGAAAATTTTATGTAGTCAAGGTTTTTAAACCTAATGTCCTAAAAGGGGACATTACAAGTAGTATCAGAGTTATGATCTTGCCCTCCTATCAGGTGAAAACAAAATAAGTTTGAAAACATCTACAAAATAACAAAACTAAGACAATGCAAGAAACATGAATTAAGAGATAGAAGAAAAAGAAATTATTTGGAATACATAGCCAATAGTAAGTGCACTCAAACGCCAATCAGGGTTGCTTATTTCATATGGAGTAAGCTCTATTGTGAAAAAATTCGGTAATTGAAATTTGTTATGATTGTTTAAGGAGTATAGTGGAATCCATAGCCTATGTCTCTATAACCGCATAAATTGTGGTATATGTATCAAAGAAGAAAGGGAAATGAACTTATAATAATAATTATTATTATTATTATAAACATAATAACATAAGTCATGCCAGTACGTCCTTCACGAAAATGATAATGAAAGACAATATCTGGTGGGTACTATTGGTGATATCTTTGTGCCAATTGTTAGAGTAAATAATTATTTATTCTATTTGCTTAAACTTACTTAGGTTAATGCATTTATTTAATATTTAGTATTTAATGCATGTAGTGATGAGTTGTTGACAACACGGGAGTTTGTTCCCTTCTAGCATGTTCCACCCTTTTGTGGAAGTGTGCTTGGTTGTCAACCTTATCTTCTACCTCTTTCTAGCTTGTTCTACAAGCTTCCATAAGGCCTTTATATTTGAGCTCTCTCAGTGTCTTTTTTCAACTCATAATTTCATTCTCATTGTAAAATCAATTTCATTATTTTTGCGTTATTTCTCTCTCATGTCCATTTAGGGTTTTTCTCTAGCTCCACGCTCTTCCTTCCTTGGCTTCCCTTTGACAGGTTATTTGCATGCAAGTGATCTTGGTGAGCTATGGAGTTGGATTTCATCAACTCCTATATGGTATTAGAGCCTCCCTACTACTACTTTGTTGAAGGTTTTTTGAAACCACGATTCAAAGACAAAAACCCTAGTTTTTTTGTGCTTTTTTCTTCAAATTAGGGGTAGAGTGATGTTTTGGAGCACATTGGGCCCAAACAGATGCTTCCATTGGATTCAAAAGGTTCTTTTCAATTAGGATTCATATAAAAATTTCCAAATTTGAAGATAGGGCTCCGGGAGGCAAAAAAAATTGTAAGAGGATTTCGTACAGCTGTACGGATGTGGCATTGAAAATATATATATATATATATATATATATATATATATATATATATATATATATATATATATATATATAGATAACTACGGGTGCTACCAGCACACCATCAAGCAGCCACTCACACTTTTTTGACCACTAGATGAGCCGACGTAGGGCAGCTTGGCCCAATCGCCGCTAGCAGGCCACCCCGCCTCAACCTCTCTGCAGCTCCTTCCAACAAAGCTTCCTTTCCTCTGCCCCTATTCTCTGCTACTGCAATGCTCCTCTGTCACTCAGCAGGTAGCACCTCACCCATGTCTAGTCACTAACAACACAGAGCCTGCGTGGCATTTTTTGAATCGTCAATGGATTTTGCAATCATCCAGTGCCTAACATGTGTCAGGGCAGCCACGTGGTGCTTTGCCACATGGTGCTTTGTGACATGGTGCTTGTGCTTTGCCACATGGACCCTGCCACATCATATGCTCCACAACATGGCATCCACATGGCTCTGCCATGTGGCTTCTTTTTTGCCTTGACGGTTGTTGAGCTGTCAATTTAAAGCCAATCTTTTTTTGACATCATCACTGCATCAACAAACTTTCTTGCACCTCTCCTTCAAGGTCATTTTGGACCTACCTTCAATTTTTTGGCCATAACTTAAGCATACGGAGGTATTTTTCTGATCTGAAAGAAGCACCAGAAAGCTAGTTCCAAGATGGAGACATTAGTGTAGGTATTTTCAAGTTTTGATGCAATTTTATTGCCCTTTTTTTAGTTGAAGTCCTATTTTTGACTTTGGTAAGCTTTTTTTTTGTGTCCCATGTCAATTTTTTGAAAACGTTATATTTTTGAAAGATGGTTTTGTCACCTTTTTAGAAATGTAGTATTTTTCATTAGATTCTAGCCCATGCTCTTTCTATCATGTTTTTGGCATTTTTTCTCTATGGTGGATATCTTGGGTGTTTCAAGTCCAAGGATCATTTTCTTGGCATGGTTTCTTTTGTTTTGGGTTGTCCTATCTTTTGTGTTAGCTTTTTTCCTTTTCTAATCATTATAGACATCATTTGTAAGCTCTTTTGTATATGCCCTGAGATAAAGTGCCACTTTTGTATTTCAGGTTCATGAACGTTGTTTTTTAGACAGTTGTACTTACACTATTTTTATAAAGCACCATGGGGGGATAGTTGTTTGCTATTTTAGGCTTTCTTCCTTTTGTTTTCCCATGCAGTGTCAATGTGACTATGTCTTTATAGGTGTTTTTACCTCTTTGTCTCTCGTTGCTCTTGGTCCTGTCTACAGAGGATTTTGGTCCACCTTCTTAGTTTCCTGTCATCTCACCCCATCTGCATTAAGGGGGGGTTATGCTATTGTTTTAATGCATCCTTGGTTTTATGGTTTGATAGTGTGAGCTATGTATTCAGTGGTTGATCCTATATATGAGGTGATTGCAGTGACTGGCTACCTATGCATTTTAGTGAGATGGGTCATCTACCATATAGACACACTCGATTCGTGCCTTCTTCTTCCATGGAGGTTCTTTAGATCAGCAATTTCCTTCAGATGACAGACTTTGTGGCTTCTTCATGCTTCAGTGATGCTCTTCATGATCACTCTTTGTTCCTATTTTAGGGGACATTCCCCTAGTTGGAGGCTTCTTCAGTTCTTCGCTATGTTCTTACCTCTTTTTGGGGGAGGGTTTTTCCCACGTGGTTTTCTCTCTTTCCCCGTTTACAGAAGTTGCATTTCTTTGCATTGTACATGGGTATCTAACATGGCCTCATTGTTAGGACTCATTCTACATTTCATCTTAGTTTTGTGAGCTTAAGGCATTCCCCTAAGTTGCACTTAAGGGGGGGGTGTTAGAGTAAATAATTAATTATTTATTTATTATTTATTCTATTTGCTTAAGCTTACTTAGGTTAATGCATTTATTTAATATTTAATATTTAATGCATGTAGTGATGAGTTGTTGACAACACGGGAGTTTGTTCCCTTCTAGCATGTTCCACCTTTTTTGTGGAAGTGTGTTTGGTTGTCAACCTTATCTTCTACCTCTTTCCAACTTGTTCTACAAGCTTCCATGAGGCCTTTATATTCGGGCTCTCTCATTGTATTTTCTCAACTTATAATTCCATTCTCATTGTAAATACAATTTCATTGTTTTTGCATTATTTCTCTCTCATGTTTGTTTAGGGTTTTTCCAAGCTCTACCTCTTCCTTCTTAGTTTCCCTTTGACAGGTTATTTGCATGCAGGTGATCTTGGTGAGTTGTGGAGTTGGATTTCATCAACTCATACACTGATAACCATCACTAATCATTGAATATGAAACTATGAGAGATATTCAATTGTAGATATTGTTGGCATTATCTGCATATATGTTTTAGAAATCCATCACAAAGAAAATGTGATGAGTTTTAATTCTACAACCCTAAAAATGATGAAAATGGTCATGTCAATTTTATTGGTTCAAATACATTGGGTATAAATTAAAGGGAACCTTGAAAGGCTTACAAAGTGTTGTGATATACAATCAAAAGATTTATTTTATTAGAAACACAAATTATTAGATGTGTTCATTGACACAAGATGACTTGGAAATGACATTGCACCCTTTTGAAGCCTACAACAGATGCCTCATTTCTTGTGCTTCAAGAATTATACAAATTTTGTTTTTTGTGTTTTAAATGTGTAGAGACAAACTCCAATGCACTAAAAACTACCTTACCAAGAATTAGAGTATACAACATTGTAGTTGTCTTCTAACATGGGATTCACTTCCATCAAATCAAATCCGACCAGGCATTCAATTGTAGAGTATTGTATGTTGTTGTGGAATGCCTCATAATGTTAATATATCAATCTTATATTCTATTCATAACTTGAACAAGGAAGTGATCTCGAACTAGATTAAAACCACTCCATTGATTGCCAGGAAGGATCTACTACTCAGGTGACCACAGCCGAATCAAAGTTGTGGCATCCCTTGCTAGTTTTGTAACATCGATGGGCATGATTGGATTTATCTTCATTATCTTCACTCTGATATGGATTGCTTCATTATTAAAGCTATGGTTGTCACCAAAGTCTCTTTCCAAGGCCAAATTTCAATTCTTGTTTAATGGAATTTGAGACTTTGAAACCCTACCCACGCCATTAGCTCCAAAATCAAACACATTTTCATTTTTGGATTCAATCCAAATAGCTTACTCTTGATCAAAAATATGTGTGCCTTGGTTCTTGGTATACCAATAATAGATGATGAGGATTGAAAGAGAAGCATTTCAGTGCATTGGGAGTAAATCCAAGCCTCGAGAAGGAAAGGAAACTAAAGGCGAGAGTAGAAAGTAGGGCATTTGTTGTACAACGAGGGTGGGAGTTCCACTATCATAAAGATGATGAAGATGATGATAAAAAAAATTAAGCAAGACCAGAGAATGGTCATGTAATTCAACCGTCCATGAGTCAATTGCATTCAGTTGACTCATATTTTATGAATGGGTTCCATGCCTGAAGCATACGAAAGAAGAATAAGAAATAAACCAAATAAAAAGAGTGAAGGGAGATATATTATTATTCAAAAAAAATGAAATTTTGTAGAATTTTGCAAAGAAATAGAGTGATAACAATCTATGGAATACTATCATTATAATGATGATATGTGAACCCCAATCTATGGTGCTAAGTATAAATGCTAGCTAAAATAAATTTGGAAGATTGTAATAGATGAAAAAGTTTAGATGGAAGTATGATAAAAACTACTTTAATGTAAGATATATAAATCAAATATATTGATCATAAATAAATTCGTTGGAGTCATGTTTTAGGAAGGAGAAGACACATTGAAAACAGTAAATGTGGAACAAGTGGAGCATGCCAAACAGCATCAAATTATATAGGAATAATCTCCATCGGCTTCCACATGAAGGAAATAAGGTAGTGTAGTCATACATTAGTAGGTTAGTAATATATTATGTTTAACTAGGAATATATTTATATCCACTTTAAGTTAAAGGAATAAATTGAAACAATAAAGGGAATCAATATTAATTTCTAAGTTTAGATTGAACTAAACAACAAAGTTAATTAATTTGAATGAAAGCAATAAAAGCAATTAATTTTTAACTTCTTAAACTCAGGAAATATGTTGGGATAAATAATTGAATAAAACTTAAATTTAATAAGATCATAATTCTCCAAAGATGAGATAAGGCTTGCGGTGGAATGGGTTGGGTGACACCACTCAGAGGTACTAGGTAGAGCCTATGGGTATCGAGTAAGGCCTACGGTGGATTGAATATCCCAAGATACATCATAGAAGGGCACCATCTTGGGAATGATGATTGGATAGAGGTAACAATAATAAGGGAGAATGGTGAGGCTTGTTGATTAGGTAACAAAGCAGCCTATTATAGTTTCTCCTCCCGTACTCAAGAAATGATTGTTAGAGAGAGATAACAATAATAAGGGAGAACAGTGAGGCCCATGACTGGGTAACAGGGCACCCTATTATGGTTTCTCCTCCTACACAAGGAATGATAGATTAAATATTTGACATTGTATTAAATAATGAATTATATTTTTGAAAGATTTCTTATTATGTTCATCTAACAAAATCACTTTTTATTCTTTAGAATTAAGAGTATAAATACCCTATCAAGATTTTAATATAAGGAAATCCCAAAAGGGAAAAATTTATACGTAAATGTGTACTAATGATTTTGTGGTTGTAGATTCACAATCAAGGAATTGCATAACACATGTTTTCATCTATCTGCATCGTGTTTTCATCTGTCTACATCATGTTTACTTTGTGTCTTCATCTATCAGCATCATGTTTACTTTGTGTGTTCATCTATCTGCATCATGTATACTTTGTGTCTTCATGCATTCAAGTGTCTACCTCGTATTCACTCTATGTCTTTTTCGTGTTTTTATTCATTGAAATGTATATTTTATAAATCTTTTAGGCTTTATATGCAAATATGTTTGTATCTATGAAGGAGTTTTGTATGAATGATTTTTCTTGAGGACAAGCAAATTTTGAGAGGGGAAGACTGTGATGTCCCCGTTTTGACATATAATTCAAATAAGTATTATATATAAAGTAATACTAATAATTAAAATAATGCTATTATATTATAATAATATTATACTAAAATAATATTTATAATTAATACTATTATAATCATATAATATTTCATAATCATATTAGATTTATAAATACTATATTATATTATAATCATATAATATTTTAATCATATTATATTTATTACAATCATATAATCTTTTATAATCAAATTGTATTTATAAGTAATATTATATACTATATTATAATCATATAATTATATATTATATTATAATCATATTTATTATAATATTAAAATAATAATATTTTATAAGTAATCTTATATTATTATTAATATAATTATATTTTAATATAATTATATATTATTATTATGAAATGTTTTAACTCTTGTTATTAAAATATATATTGAATAATAACGTTGGTAGGAGGCAAAAGAGAATAAATACAAATTTTTATGTAGTCAAGGTTTTTAAACCTAATGTCCTAAAAGGGGACATTACAACAAGGTCCTCAAATACAAATCTTGTCAAGTACTATTGTCGTTGCCTCTGGTACCGATGTACAAGATCTATTTAGTGGTGAAACACCTTCACACACTTAAGCCTTAGTTGTGCCAAGCAGTAGCACACCCAAGAAGAGTAAATGGAAGAAGAAAAATATGAGTTCTCTAGGTAGATTTGTTACCTTGGATGAAGTAATTGAACTAGCTGGCTAGGATTTGAAGAATCTTTCATTTGAGCAAACTATTATCACTAGTAGAATTTTGACAAATAAATGATTACGTGACTAAAACTTTGAGTCAGAAGACTAAATTGTTTAGTCATGTGACTAAAAATAATCAAATTCTTGTGATATTTTTCAATTTATAAGTATGAGAAACTAAATATGTAGTGTCTTCCCCATTTGGCTTTTGTAAGTCATCCTAAGGGATGCAACCTTGTTGATCTCTCCTTGAGAAGGGATTGTGATTGGGACCATGAGTGGTCGACACCCTTGAGGTGTTTGGATTTCTTTTAGTATCAGTTTCTTTGATTATGCTTATAGCTGATTTATGAGATTATGATGTGTTAGATTGTTCACTGAGGTTTGTGCCAATGGTTTACCAGGATGGATGTGGGATCATGATGTTGTTCCATGATTACCTAGAGATGTGTGCAGAGATTGCACTATGTTCTATTATCTTGCTACGCTGGACTAGGTCCCTGTAGCAATGGTTAGTCATGTGTTTGACATTTTCACTTATGTGTTTTAAGTGCCTTATTAATGTTATTTAAATGACCATTATTAAATTCTTAAATAATTATAAATGGATTGTTCATGTTGGATTTAGTGGTTATGTGGTGCAAATATTTACCTTGTTATATTTTGATCCATAAGATATTGGTTACTCATGTTATGTTTTACTTTTGAGATGACCTATAGATCAAATGTTATACTTTGATTTTGGTATCATAGATGTTATACTACTACATTATTCAATTTATCATATTTGCATGATGATTCCATTTTGAGATGACAATATGTTTTATGATGATATCTGGTTATCCTGTATTTGGACAAATCTATGATTATGAACTATGTGATGGATTTAATGCTATGGTTATTTACTTTATTCTTGCTTCATTATGCTATATGCGAATGTGAGTGATGTAAATAGATTATTTTAGTATAATAGAATAAATTATTAAATTGGGTGATTTAATGCATTTATTGTTTTGTCTATGTTATTATACACAATTAATCTCCATTATGCCTTTTAGTGTACAGGAATTATATCCTTGGTAGTGGCACATGTAGTTAGGGGTTTACCTATTCATATTTTAAAATGGAATCCCTATATGGTCAATGTATCTTATTTTAATGTTTAAATTAAACCTTCTGGTGATTTCATTAAATATATACTTATTTGAATTATGTGATTAGATCCATGAGCATATCTGTGCATTTAGAGGTTTGCATGTATCAAAAAATTGTTAAGGTTTTCTTTGAATTTGGTTTCATGGTTTTTAGACTTTATTTAATTAATTTTTAATTTTTGGCATCTTTTCCATAGATGAATTCCAATTACTTGAAATATATTGTTTTCATTTGGATCGATTTGGGGTCTTACTAGGTTGGATGGTTATTCACCCTAATCGATTATTCACTCAAAAAGTGAATAAGTATCCAAAGAGTAATTTAATTCCAGATGTCTCACTTCTAAATTAGAAAGTTTGAGAGTAAAACCTAAAATCCTCTTCATGAGGAATTATTGATTTGTATGTTCTAGGAACTATGGGCATAGGATCATCATGAGATTGGTCTTATTGGATCTAGCTTAGGCAGACTTGGATCATCATGATTTTTGGTTACTTCTATGGGATTTTTATTTATGGTTCAGATTCCCATTTTTCCCCTTTGGCTGTGAGGTAGGGCTCTCCCATTTTATTGTTTTAGCTCCATTTTTACTTCTATTTTTTGTAGTCATTTGTTAGGAGGCTAAGAATTAGTGTTTGTTAGAAATAGGGATTACTAAGAGGGAGGGGTGAATCAGTAATATACAAACTTTAGTCGCCAACTAGATATCATTTCTTACTTTAAACTATACATAATAAAGTAATAAGGTAATGATGAATAGTAATAGTAACCATGCACAAAGATGACTCATAACATCATATTTTGTTAACTAGGGAAACCCTAGCCAAGGGAAAACATTAGTGGAGATGATACCCACTAGATAATATACCGATATATAAGTTCCTTGTTAGAGGATGAACCCTATTAGGACACAATGAGAAAATTCAATATAAAGCATCCCTATTAGGGTACTTTGAATCCCTATTAGGAGATTCCAACCCTATTAGGAGTTGTAATACAATAAATGCAAGATGAGCCCACTGCCCAAACATGTACTTCCAATTACAAGAAGAGCTCACTGCCCAAAAAATTAATCAACATTTTGGAATAGGTATTGTAACTTCTTTCTTGATTAATCCTTGATCTTTAGCTCAATCTCGGATCACAAAATAACTTTCACAAAACTTCTCATAGATTGCATTTACAAAAGTTCACATACAATTGCTTAACATCACAATAGAACATCTAATCACTACTTCTCACTACAAGATGTCCTTTGTATAAATACCATGCCTTCACAAAAATTGTTGCTATGTTAGCTAAGACCATAATACATTTTTTAACTTAGAGTAAACATCTAGGATGCCAACCCTAATTGGACAACTAATCATTTTCTAAACAAAATAATCCTTTTCTCTAATTCCACTATCTTGTTATGCTAAAACATGAAAATGTCTTTTTCATACAGTCCATACTAACTTCTGAGGTTATACACGTCATCGCCAACATGTATACATTCTACATCTAACTTTTCTAGTCATAACATGACGTCAACAACAAGTTATAAACAAAACAATATGCTATTGTATACCAAATTCATACTTAGACAATTTTTTGACTACCAAAAGCTGAGTATCTTTATTTTTGAGGTTTCTTGTAAGCATGTACATCATGAGTTTCCATAAATAACAACAATTAAATATCTCTATTAGCATATTGTCAAAAATATCTCCCTTTGGCATTGATGGAAATAAAATATGGAAAATTGGCCAAGTAACAAAAAGTTAAAATAGACAACACTACATCTATTACAATTTGTACATCTTTACATATGCTCCCCTTACAATATAATTTACAATAATTTTTACCTATTGTATCTTTCCCCTTAAATTTACTTCTCCCCTTAACAATTTTCATGTGTACTTCTCTCCCTTTGACATCAATGACAAAGGTCAAAAATGTCAAAATCTATCAAAAATTATTTATCTGTTGTCACAAATGTTGTCCTTCTTAGGCTAGTAGAATCTTCATGCAATCATAAAAAGTTGCTTTCAGACTATCCATACCTTTTTTCTATGTCTCCTTGGTGGATTTAAGAGAGGTGGGAATTTCACATAAAGCATATGATGCAATCTCAACTACATTAAAATATAAATACAAAAGTTAGAATAAGTGTCCTTGATCTTGACACATTCCTTGAACTGTTTTTCAATAAAAGATATATTCAGAGCAATAAACTCTTTGAGATCTGATATTCTCTTCAAAATCTATTACTTCCAAAGTTCTAGTTTCATCATATCATTATGAAAACTTGCCACTTGTCCTTCAAAATCATCAACTTTATAAGATGGATGTTGTATCTAGCTAGATAGAGCCCCTAGGTCACTTTTATTTTCTCTTATCTAACTGTCAATGTCCTTAGTTATTTTATAAGATAAGGTACACTTAATGTACAATATCTTACCATCCTTTTGACACTTCTGAAGTTTTTCATTCTTGATATTTTGATAGATGGTGCTAACTAGTTAGCATCATGTGAAATCTATTCTTTTGCTTCTACAACATTTAACAAATTAGGAAATTCTTCATCAAATGACTTCAGCACTACCTGTGTCCTCTATTCTAGATCTGCTTCCATGTGCTACATTGCCAGAGTACTATTTAGTCTATGAGTAACCTCCATCAAGTTTTTCTGCAGGCTCTTCACTATGCTATTCTTATGAATAAGCTTGGATAAGGATGAGATCAAATCTATTTGATCATCATCATTAATTGCTAAGATGGCAAGTGTCATCCTCCCTTTGCTTCTAGGATGCCTCTTTTACTCTTCTCTGTTGTTCTTCTTTCTTTTATTTTTTCTTTCTTTCACTTTCTCTCTTCTCTTCCTCTTTTAGTCTCTTCTTCTTGTCTACCTCTATTTTCTTTCTTATTTCATCTTCTACTATTATTTTCTTTTCCACCTCATCCTCAACTAATTTTTTCTTGGCCTCTTCTACTTTTTTTTTTCCTTCTTCAAGTAACCTCTTCTCTTCTTTAATTTTCCTTAGTTTGGCTTCAATATCCTCAGTATTAGGTTCATTAAATTTGGAACCTTCAAATGGATTACTATCATCAATGTTAATAGTAATATTGGTTTGATCTATTTGCATAGTGTCCCCGTTCACTGCTCTAGTAGAATATTGGCAAATAAATGACCACATGACCAAAATATTTAGTCACAAGGCTAAAAATTTTAGTCACATGACTAAAATTGATCAAACTCTAGTAATATTTTGCAATTTATGAGTATAAATGACTAATTAAATGACCAATTTGATCATCTCATAAAACCTCAAGGTTAGACAAAGACAAATAACAAAATAAAATGATTAAATAATTGGTCACTCATAATTAGTCACCGAAATAAATGACTAAATGAATGATCAATGATTTTTTCATCATATCAATACATTCTTTAACATTTTTTTTTTATAAATTTATTACTTATTGATGGATTTTTTGTCCTATCAATACATCATTATCAATTAACTTGCTTGAATGTCCTCTTAATTGATATTGAACAAGAAACAAACTCAAAATCACCTAAATCTACACTCAAACTCCTCAAAATAATTGTATGAGCCCTTGAAGAATTAAATAAAAACCCTTCATATACTCAAACAAAAACTCCAAGTCCATCTATGCATATCAAAAATGTTTATTATCACTTATGTATTTTATAATCTCAACATATAATTCTTATCGAACTCATGGACCCATGTAACATGTTTAATGAGTTATACTAGTTCACATATGTATATATTTAACCCATTTGATCTCACCATGAGAATGAATGAACGAATGAATGTCAACTTAATTAAATTTATTTTAGTCATTGGATCTAGGCATCGATGCTCATAGAGCCTTTGAAGCACTAAGAATTTCTAGGAGGTCAATACGCATTGTAGAACTACTCTAGCTCAAAATAATTCAAATGTTTAAAATGTTTAAAAATTTAATATATTATTATAAAATCCTAGATTATTATTATTAATTATTTTAAATAAAAAATTAAAACTATTTTGATTTTATTAAACTTTAAAATGAAAAAATATTATAAATTAACATTTTTAATTATTAATTGATTATAAATAAAATTAAATTACTATAAAAATAAAGTTTTTAAAAAAATTATTTTTTCAATTAATAAAACAAATTAACTAACATAAAATAAAAATAAAAAGTATAAATCTTTTAATAATAAGAGAAACACATAATGATTTTAGTGCTTAAGAAGTTGCTATATATTAGAGGGCAACGATAAATTGTTGACCAACATATTAGCGCAAACTATCACCAAAATAATTTAATAAGAAATTGCAATATGGATTTCTATAGAAAGATATTGATTATTGAATCTTCATTTATCTTATCATTGCAAATTGACCAAACCATGACTTCCATAATATTATATTTGGTGAGAAAAAGAGCTTTAGAAGAAAGAGACAGTGTTGATTTAGATATAGGGTTCACTATACAAAGGTAACATGTCTACAATTAGGAGATATCCCTTCATCGATTTGGGAATCTTAATTTTATGGTTTTTGACATACTTTTATAACTAGAACCTTTTGATGAAAATTTGATATGTTTCCATGTCTATCTATTCCATTTATGAAAAATACAAGTTATTGTTAATAATATACAAATGTACTTTATTAAAAATAAAATTATGATATTAAAATAATTATACATTAATAATGTTGTATTATAATAAAAATTTACGTATTATTAGTTCCTGCCATGGGCAGGAATACTTATGCATTCATGTCATGCTAATTTCACATTAACACTAACCAATCAAATCAAAAAATTTAAAAGATAATATGAAACTTGAAATGTTTATATCTTTTTCTAATTTTTTCATTATTTTATAAATCACTTTTTTCATTCATTCTATTGGTCCATACTATTTTTGGTGGGGGAGAAAATTAATTTTCTTCAACAAAAAATACAAATATTTTCTAACAACTTCATCTTGCATTAATGAATGCATTAATTACAACTTTATCTTTGTGACAAGTTGATAAGATTTTTTTTTTCCAGTCATTTTATCCTCCACCTCACACAACATGTCTAATCAATATTAATTCTCAATAGCAATATAATTTCAATATGTTATATCTTTGTATTTGAATTTATTATTTTTTTTAAACTTTGATTTTTTAATAAAAGTAGTTAAATTATTACTATTTTTTTTTTTTAATCAAAAAGTGACATAGCACTTATATAATATATTTATTAATAAACTAGTTCAAGGGCTCATCAGAGAAAGAACTAGCAAGAAAACTCTGAATCATTGCCAAAATACAAAAGTGTTAAAAGTTGATATGTCATATCAGGCATACCTACAACAAAATACAATTTCTTTGCACTAAGCAAGAGTACCCAAAATATGATATATATCAATACTAAAAAATGATCAAGGTCCAATCATGCCAATAAACCTCCAATCTAATTGGAGCATTTGTGAATCATGCACAAAGAATGTGCAAGCTAATCTATTACGCTTCATTCATCTGCTTTTTGTCCCAAATATGGCACTCTGCTAAGCATGGAAATTTTGAAAAAATAACCTCTAAATGGCAATATTCAAATATGGAGCCTTCACAACCAAGATTAGCTAGACAATCAGCTAATTTATTGCCCTCCCTCAGAGTGTGAGAGAAACAAGTAGCTTGAAAAGAATCAATTAAATCCTAGCATTGTTGAAGGATATAGGCTAGTTTCCAGGTATGTGAAGATCATGATAAACAAGAATTTATAATTACCTAAGAATCACCTTCAATATGGATGGTGGAAACATTACATCTCTTTGCCAAAATTAGACTTGCAAATAGAGCTTGGGCTTCTGCAAGGTTGCTAGAAACAATTGGTAAAACATCTGCTTTGATTGCAACTACTTCACCTTGCCAATTTCTAATACAAGCACCCAATCTTGACTTACCAGGGTTCCCACGAGAGCAACCATCAAAATTTAACTTTAGAAAATTTCTAGAGGGGGGAGACCATTTTACATGAAGTCGATCAGATAGATGATTAGAATTCCAGTTAGCAAAGAAACCTAAAGGTAACTTAATTTGTTTCCAAAATTTTAGAAGAAGATAATCCCAAGCAGAAACTGAAATATTATTCATACAATTGAACATATTTGCATTTACTCTTTCTGAAATTGCATTCTCAATCCCATCTAGAACATATTCTAGGTTTGATTTTTCATTGCGAAAAATGATCTTGTTACGTTCCCACTAGATGGCCCACACCACAGTAGTTGGGATGCACTTCCAAATACTAGCAAATAGAGATCTTGAGAATAGAACTAGCCAAGATTGAAATAGGTCCCAAAGACTATTTGGTAGAGGTAAAGACATTTGAAGCTTGTTCAACACAAAAACCCAACACTAATAAGCAAAGGGACACTAGAGAAGAAGATGATCTGTAGATTCTAGCTCCTTGTTGCATAATTTACAAATAAAAGATTCAGCAATACCTAGCCTGGACAATCGTTCACTGGTGAGTATTCTTTTTCTAAGGGCTAGCCAAGAAAACATCCAGCCTTAGGCAACACAGTGGAATTACAACAAAAAGAAAAAGCTCTACACTTCCTGCTTGAATTAAATGCTTGTCAAAGACCATAATAACCTTCCTTGATTGAGTAATCACCACCTTTGGTCGGGGCCCATATAACTATATCTTCCCTATTAGAAAGAAAAACAATTCTTTCAGCAAGAGAGTCCCTCAAGGAAAGGAGACTTGGTTGACTAAGAAGATGTGTTGGAGGTTCTTTCTAGAGAACCCTTCTTGAATGAATTTCAATAGCCAAGACATAGTCCCAAAAAGAGGATCCCCACTCAACTTTTAGGACGTGGCATGCTTCATCCAACTTTTCTTGTTTGCATAGAGGGGGAAATCCATTCCATGAGTCTTCCCAAAACTTTACTTTCTCTCCACTGTGAATTTCCCAAGTAACATAATTACAAACAATATCCTTTGAAGACATCATAAAATTCCAAATGGCTAAACCTAAAGGAGGATCAAACACAGTAAAAATTCTGGAAGGACTTGAGGAATCTAAGTATTTTTCTTGCATGATTGAACACCATTTTGCATGAGATTTTGTATACATTTTCCATACAAGCTTGCCCCCAAAAGCCTTATTTCTAGTAGCAATATCATGCAACCCCACACCCCCAGACGCCTTATCATGAGACATTTCAAGCAGAGAGACAAGAGGAAGCTTCTTATTATCTAACAAATTTTCTTTCCATATAAAGTCTCTGATAATCTTTTGAATTTGAAAGATTATAGAAGAGGGAGCATTGAGAATTGACAAATAATAGTTTGGGATAGCTGTTAGGACAGCTTTAACTAACAAAATACGACCTGACAAAGATAACCATCTAGCTTTCCAAGTAGAGATCCTAGCCCTAATTCTATCAATGATAGGAAGCCAAAAAGTTGTCTTGTTTGCTCCCATAAAAAAAGGAATTCCAAGATAAATGGATGGGAGGTGAACCACCGGGAAACCCAAAGTTGAAGAAATCCTCTGAGCCACTACATCATTAGTGTTGAAAATGAAAATTTTGGAATTGTTGGTATTGATTCTTTGACCAGAAACTTCTAAATATAGATCCAAGGCATATTTAATATGGCTAGCTTCCTTTACATTGACGTACCAAAAAGAAGAGTATCATCAGCAAATAGGGAGTGGGTAACAGTAATAGATGTACGAGGAATCAAAATTCCTTGTCATAAGCCCAATTGTGAAGATCTATTGATGAATATACTGAAAGAATCAGCCATAAGAATAAATAAAACTGGAGATAGTGGATCACCCTGACAAATCCCTTGAGAAGAGGGGAAAAAACCAATTGACTCTCCATTAATAATGACTGAAAACCAAGCACCAGAAATACAATTTTTGATCCATCTGCACCACTTATCTGAAAAACCAAATTTGGAAATAACTTTAAAGAGGAATGATGATCTTACCCTATCATAAGCCTTCATCATGTCAAGCTTGACCACAAAACTAGACAACTGATGAGAATTGATAGAATGAAGAGTCTCATGTGCAACAACAGCACCTTCCCATGTTTCTCTTCCTGGCACAAAACCACATTGATCTAAAGAAATGATATGAGGAATAAATTGCTGCAACCTCATGTATATAGCTTTAGTAATCAATTTATAAAACATGTTGCATAAAGAGATAGGCCTAAAGTCAGCAAAAGAAGTTGGCTGCTTAACTTTTGGAATAATAGCAATATTAGTTGAATTGAAGCTCTTGATCATCTTGGCATTCCTTCTTGACTCTTCAACCACTGCTAATAAATCAAAACCAATAAAATCCCAGCATTTTTGATAAAAAAGAGCTGTAAATCCATCAGGGCCTGGGGCTTTGTCAGGTGGGAATGAAGATACCACTTTTTTAATTTCTTCCAGTGTGAAAGGGGCAAGCAACATCCTATTATGATCTATTGTAATAAGAGGGGGAATACAACTAATAAAATCATTAATCAAATTGTCATCAATAGGATCCAAATGAGGGGGAGCCAAGAGATTTGAAAAAAACCGAACACCTTCCTCCTTAATACCATTGTCATCTTCTATAAGATGACCAAATACTGAGTGCTTAATTGAAAAAATAGTGTTAACTGCCCTTTTAACTCTAGCAGTTTCATGAAAAAATTTCGTGTTCTTATCACCATCTCTTAACCATATTTCATGAGACTTTTGTCTCCAATAAATCTCCTCCCTATTGCAAAACCCCTCCCATTCTTCTTTCAAGGACTTTTGCTCATGATATAAATTCGGACTAAGACCTTTTTGAATGATGACTGAATTTACCTTCTCAAGTTTTTCTGAGACATCTTGTTTTTGCTTGAACACATTTTTAAAAACCTTTGCATTCCACTCCTTGATCATCCCTTTCATGTAACGAAGCTTTTTAGAGAACTGAAGCATCTTAGGATCCCTAAAAGTTGGAGCATTAATCCACCAATGTTTTAAAAGCATAATAAAGTTAGGATGCCCGAACCACATGTGTTCAAACTTAAAAGAGCTAACCTGATTAAGACATTGTGATATATTGTTCTTTGATATTAATAATTGGACTGGAAAATGATCTAATACAGCAAAAGGTAAGATTTCAGATTTAAAACTATAACTCAATAGCTTCCATGATTGTGAAAACAAGAACCTATCCAGTCTCTCAGCAATTTCTAAAAAACCAATACGTTGATTAGTCCATGTGTATAATCCATTGTTAGGAAAAATGTCACTTAAGTTATTATCTTCTACAAATGAAGAAAAATCTTGGATAGTTCTAATGGGTGGACAAATTCCCCCTTTCTTTTCAGATATTGATAGTAATGCATTGAAATCCCCACCCAATATAAAATTCATTTCTCTTTCTTGTTGAATAAGATTCGTCAGTACAGCCCAAAGGTTCCTCTTATCATTTGTAGATGTGGGACCATATATGTTGAAGATAAGAAATTTCAAATCAAAGTGTTCAACTTTCAGCAACTACCAATTGGAATCTTTCCCAATAAGAATACCATGAATACTTTTAGCATTCCATAAAATTGCTAAACCCCCAAAGGCCCCATGCCCCTCTGCATGAACTGAAAGCCAATTAGTCCATTTAGCCAATGTCTTATCAAAAACTTGCTCTGATAATTTAGTTTCTTGAAGAAGATTAATATCTCCTTTTGTAGAATCAAGCAACTGCTTGATCCTACCTCTTTTGTCAGAGGCATTGATACCTCTAACATTCCACGTAATGATTTTCATTGCTGACAAGGAGTACCTCTCGTTCTCCTTTTCAATCTTTTGACTGATGAAAACTTATCATCAAGAGTGGATTGAATACCAGAATCCACTTCCTGTAGCGTCTTTGCAGATTTTGACTTTCTACCTCTCTTTTTTGAAGTCTTCCTCACTGTAGTGACAGTAGGGGATTGATCTAATGACAAATGAATTGAGAAGTCAAAATACCCTCTATCTATGTTATTGCCATTTTTTTGAGAGCTTTTTGATTCTTGATCAGTCGGATTCATCACAACTGCATCATTAAATTCATTCAAAATGTGGTCTTCTTCAGATAGATTAGTCGTCCTCATTTGAGAATCTACACACTCATTGATCTGGAAATAATCTAAAGGAAGCTCCAATTTATTTATATCATTCAAGTGATGGTCTACTTCAAGATTAGAAGATGCTAACAATTTAGGTTGGATGAGAGCATTCATTTGACAATTGTCAAATGATTTTGGATATAAGGAATCAAATGTTCCTTCTTGTACTTCATTGGGATCTAGGAGATTATCCATATTCACCAGTTGAGTCCCATTTGGACAATTAGATTGATTAATAGACATTTTATCATCCGGGTGAAGAATTTCCATTATAGAAACTCCTTCCTCAATTGCAATTTCATGAATCAAATCAGCTGCAAAAGTTGTTGAGAGAGCTGTGGCTATTTTAAAAAGTTGATGTTGGGGGATCTTCTTACCTTTTAGATCACCGATAATGCATGAAAAGTTAATAGGCTTGTTATGATAGGTTAGATCATGCACTATCATGTCCAGCAGTAGATCAAGAATTTCATCAAGTTCTGAATCGTCTGAACCCATCAATAGTAATGTAGACTTAGAGCTTGTGCTCATATTTGTATCATTCCTCCAATAATGCCAAAAGAAGTACAGTAATTCCAAGACTTGAATTAAAAAATTAAAGTCATAAATGGGAACAAAAACTTTTTGTAAAGGAACCATAGCCTGACTAAGAAGAACCTGATTGGAAGCCACTACCACTGGATTCTGTGAATATGCTTGGAAGAGTTTTGCATTGGCCCATGCACATTTTAAGGGATCTGTAGAGTGATCACAACATATGTCTACAGTTGGAATTTGATCTTGCAAACAGTCTGATGTAAAGTGACCCAAAGTAGTCGAAAATGCATCAACAATCTCTAGACTTTGAACCACAATGAGATGATTCAAGGCACCCCACTTGGATTTGGTCATGACACCTGATGGTTTGGGCTTAGACAAGTTAAGTAACAAACAAACTCGAACATCTCTTTGAAGATTTTCATAGGGGATCAAATCATGCTTGATATAAATTCCAATCTGATTAGCTATAATTTCAACAATGTTGGGATCCCTATACTCCAATGGTAAAGCAGGTAGGAAAATCCAAAATGACATGAATTGGGGTAGTGCATCATTAGGTTTGAAATTTGGTGTCCATGAAATGGTGAATAAACCTTGCCCTTTACAAAACCAACTCTTATATTTATGCACAAAATCCCTAGATGCCTTTGAGTCAAATAAAACTATAAAATAATTGCACTTTGAATCAATGAAAAAAACTTCCTTGACTCCCTGCCAAATAGATCTAGCCCATTCCAAAATAATGGATAGTGGAAATAGGTTAGGGCCAAACATACCTATTAATGCAGTGTCTTTAAGGAGATCAATATGCGCCTCAAGGTAATGATCTGGAAAATTACGATGGATATGAAGACTTCATGGGGGAAGCATTGATATGATCTAATCGAGATTCCTTCTTTCTCCATTCAAATCTGCGATCCTTGCCCAAACTACTATTTGGATAATATTGATCGTGCTCATGGCTATGTCGGTTTCCCTTAAAGGAAGAAAAATTACCTATAACCTTAGATCTGTGCCATGGAAACCTAGAAGAATCCAACCCTTGTTGCTTTGTTGGATTGTGTACTTGCCTTTTTCTTCCAATGGGGATATTATTTGGAAAAGTTAGAAACTTAGGTCTTGTAATAGCTCTGTTATTAGGAGACGAAATGAATGATGGCATCCATTCTACATGAATTGATTTGGACGAATGACGATCAGTTGGCTCAAAAGGCAATGATTTGGATGAAGAACCTGAAGCTTGGGAATCTTTGCAAATGTCAAAGATCTCTGTCCTCTTAAATTGATTAAAATCTACATTTGATAGAGGTTGCTGGTGGAACCTATCCCCTCGATGATTCATCCAAGCCCGTGAAAATCTACCTCCTCTTTTGCCTTTGCTAAACCCATGCCCTCCTCTGCTAAAAAATCTTGCTCCCCGCATCTTGCTCATCAGCTATCTGCATAAATCGTGTAACCCTAAAATTAAACTGAACAAAGTCCTCCTCTGCGACTATTCATTATACATGCTTTGACGAATATCTGTATCTCTACACTTGCTCTAGACTCCTTGTTGTAGCACATGCATTGAGATCTCAGCCACTCCTACCATGGGCCAGACTCTCCCCACAGGAAACTCAAATAACCGCGAAAAAATAAATCACAGATCGAGGAAAAGAGAAGCAGCAGGAACCAAAAACAAACTGAAATAAACTAGACAATTCTCACGGCAGCTGATCTGCATCCAACTTTCTCCAATACAAGGTTAAAACCTCTGAAACCCTAGATTGCTACAATTACACCTTCCAAGCTCGAAACATGCCTCAACATCGGCACAATCAGCAGTGGTATAGCAGGGACAATCGCAGATGAGTCTCAGATCTGCATGCCATCAGGCACCAAGCCATGGTGAAACCCTAGCGTGCAGCAAAATTTACTTGATTAAATTTTGAATTCTATTATTGATTAAATTATTACTATTATTTTACTTTTGTAAAAATAAATTAAAAAATATTTTTTTACATTATATTTTATAATAGTGTTTGTAATATGTATAATTGATAAGTGTTACAATTTGTAAATTATATCATTTATTATTATTAATATTTTATATTTAAACAATTTTTCATTTAGTTTAAATATATTTAAAACTTAAATATATATTTTAATATTAAATTAATAATTATATTTTACAATTTAAAAAAAATACTAAAGGAAATAACCACAAAAAAGAAATAATTCAATTTTAAAAGATATGTAAATTATTATTAAATTTTTATAAACTTTGTATTAAAATTAAATAGTTATATTCTATTTCTTATTTATTACATCATATTTATTCATCGACAGCAAATTTATATATGTATTACATCTATTTATTATTTACAAATGTACATATTAAATTATATAGATATTATTTCATAATTAAAAATTACTTAATTCTATGAAAAATTTGGAAATACAAAACATTAAATAGTAAACCTTATCTAACTGTGTAAAATTAAACAATTAGTTTTATTTATAAAATATTTTTATATTTCAATACATTTCATTTTTTCTTATACAAATGTGAGTTTTAATATAAAAATTAAATTCTTAGTTTCATTAATTAAAATAACCATGATTTTATTTTGACTATTTGTTTTATTAAGAAAAATAATTCTCTCTCTCTCTCTCTCTCTCTCTCTCTCTCTCTCTCTCTCTCTCTCTCTCTCTCTCTCTCTCTCTAAACTTATGTTGGTATTGCTCTATCTTACTATTTTATCTCTCTTCCTCTTCCTCCTATATATTATCTATCAATTTTTTCCTCTACATATATGTTTATGTTGTTATTGTTCTATACTACTATTTATCTCTATCAAATGATTAAAAATAGTGTGACTTCCATTTGATAATTAAGATGACAGTAATACATAGTTGGGGACGTTGGCCTCTTATTATTGGGCTTAAATGCCCAAACATATAATAATATAACATGAGAACTTAACAACAAAATATGAGCCATCCTTTTAGATCACAACTGCATTTCTAGGACGAGAATTTAACAACAAAATATGAGTCATTCTATCAGATCACAAGTGCATTTTTAGGAAAAAAATTAATGCATTCACAATGTTAATTTAGAACTATTTAACCTTATTCTCACTCATCTACACCTCTACAACCATTATGCGTTAGACAGGAACTATGACACATTGTGTCTCTTGTTCTTTAATTGATTTGATATTATACCACTTTTATACTTGTATTCATATTTTATATAATATAATATTAATGTGATTGCAAAATTATATCATGCATATATAATAGTATCTTTATTAAATAAATAATAATAAATATAATTAATAAACAATTATATTATATATTTAGAATTATTTATATATTTTTAAAATATTAGAATATATAATTAAATTCTGGAATTCATGTAATTTTAAAAATTTGGATATATATTTTTTTAGTAAACAATTCTATTTAATTTTAAGCTTTTCAACTTAAGGTGATATTTATATATCTATCATGCACACAGCAAAGGGATTTCCTTGATAATCTATTTATGTACAAATAAGACACTAACAAACAAGGGAAAATAAAGAGAACAATAGTCCTTACATTTCATTAGTTACCCTATGTTTATGATGACAATATAAAAGAAAAATTCAAGGAGCCATAGAACAATCAATTTTAAATTTCAAAAGAAAAAGAAATATTAGAAATATATCATTAAGCATATTTAGAGTGAATATTCATAGCTCTATAATAGTCAATTTCTTTCAAAACACATTTATTATTTGTTCCTCTTCTTGTTTATGCAATCTTCTCCTTCACCACTCACTCACTTCATGCATGTTATTCACATATGGTCATTTTCACCTCTTTGGTAATTTAAATCTAGAAATCCTTTTTGATTTTTGGAAAAACTTTGTTCTTGTTCTTCACATCATATCCACTTGGTGTTAATCATAGCTTATTAGAGATTTCACACAACTTTTCACCACTTCTTTACCTTGTGTTCATCTTTCTTCAACACTCTAATTCTAACATAAAATTTAACTTCACCTAATATCACCTTTAAGCAAATGAATGTTCTTTTATGTGCTATATATTTTTGTCTTCCCACACTCATCCTAATTCCTTTTCAAAGACCACTGAAAAATTGTAACTCTACGTCTTCCCCTTTTTTCTACAACATATATACATTAATACTTTCGATTTTTTAAATTAAGATTTTTGTCCACTTTCAAATTTATTTAAAGCACCCTATTTGTAAAAGTTAAAATATTAATTTCCATCTTCATCCCTCTCTTGTTGAGATTTAGGCTTTAGAACAATGTACAATATTTACACCTCATCTATATTATGGTCCTCTTTATGAATTCGCCTTCACACGTATGTAGGGAAAAACATCTCTCCCCTTTTCTACATATTGCCTTAACATTCTTGTCTTGAATAAATTCCATTACAATGAAAATAATATTCTGAACTCATAAAAAATAACACCAAAGTAGTACACAAAACAATAATACTTAGATTACCTAAATATCGCCTTTGAGCTATTCCTTGGTTTTGGTTTTTTCTCGTTTTGAATTTATTAATTTCTCAAATCAAAGTATAAATTAATTAATTTATTAATTTATCCCTAGAAGTTGTTGAAGCACATCTCTTATTATTATTAAAAAAAAATGATGGAGATTCAGCATTTTCGCCTAGTCTCTTTGGTTAAGAATCAAAGACTGAGGGGTATCCATTCCACCAAATTCGTCTAAAGCACGATCCCAGCCTCATCCCTTTTAGATGTCGGGGGCATTGCACTCAACAAGACTTGATCTCTGTTGGGCTCTTTGTGAGCCTTTCAACTTCACCAATGGACCATGGGCCCTTTGACAATTATTAATTATTTTCTCCTTTAGATTTCCTCTTAATCTTGGGCTTATCATGTTTGTGTTATTATATTAAAAATAATCAGCAAAGTCATTAAGTAATTTTAATTCAATGGTGATTTGCTTCAGATTATGTTACATAAATATATCATAATATATCAACATTTCTCCCATTTTAGCTTACACACTTTTTCGACATTTTCACCCAAGGTTAGCTACTATTTGAGAGGAAAGACCAGAGACAATGTATATATTATCTCCTTCAAAACTAACTAGAGTGAGGTGAGTGGTTCGCTATCGCTCGAGATGACCCCATCCCCATCTATAGGGATCAGATCAGATCTAGACGGATCCATCTCCTATCAATCTTGAGATCATTGGTTCGTACTTATCAATAAATATATAAGATAATTTGAGTTTAGGTTGCCATCAAGTTCAATTTTATTTTATAATATCAGGTTTTCTCATGTTTTGGTCATCTAGTCATTTTGCTCGTCACTTCTATCTTTTGATTTTGTGTCCACAAACAATGATGAAAAATCAGACAATATTTTTGCAGGAAAACAATAAAAGCTTGCACATCTATTCTCCTCTTAACCATACATTTGGCTACAAAAATTATAATAATGTATAAAGAGGTAAGGATTTTCTTTGATGCACACTTGATTTTTTATCAAATTTGGGAAACTGTCAGCTGTGAAAACTTAAAGGCAATCCATTACTAAATTGTTTGAATTGATTTTGAATCTAAGGCGTTTTTAGGGAATTACATCATGTATATGCATGCTAATTATAGATATGTTGAAAATACATCAGAAGCATCTGATAACATATCGTATTGAGGATGTATGAGAAGTGTTTGATGAAATGTCTAATATGGGATGCATGAGATTTGTTTTACAAGACTGATTGATCAGAAATTTGTCTCAATGGAAATCTTGAGGTGACAAATTAAAGGATAGAGAAAAAATGCAAGTTTATTTCTTGGTTCGAATCTGTGATTTTAGCATTAATGCTTCAGATCACACTTTGTGATCTACCATAGGAAAAAGAAATATTTATTATTGACAAATATTAAATGGTTTTTGATTTTTCAATAAAAACAGAGTTTATCTTTTTTTAATGTTCTTACAATTTTAGCAATTGGTTGGATGATTTGCAAGAGAAAAATGACCTAAGAAATTGTCATCCTGTAAACCCAATTTAAGTGACTGTCCTCAACAATTAAATCTTGTTAACATAGCCATCATCGACCAAGAAGAAAAGAAATGCAAATTGAAAGGACCCTTTTTATGCAAGGTAACATTAATGCACTAAATGATATTGTACTATATATCCAGCCTATGATGAGAAGCTTGAAAGGTGGGGTATGCAATCAAGATGCTAGAGAAAAAACTGACCAATAATCTGCACTATTCATCTGAAGTTTAGCTCTCCAAAACTGAAATCTACGCAGGGTAGTATTCTAACACAACCAGATTAGATGATGCTATGTTCCAACCTAGAAGATCACGAGGCAAAAAAATACCAACAATAGTGAAGAAAAAGTTGGTTGCTCTATTTGCCTAATAAAAATGAAGTTTAGCTCAAAACCTCAAATTGTTTAGTATTAATAAATGTAGCCTCTTACTATAAAATTTCACCATGGCATGTAGCTAATCGTATTGGGGAGGGCATATCAAAGGGTGAAATGAATTCACAAGATGCTGGAGAAAATAGTATTCAATTTCTGTATCTAGAGCATGGCAATTAATAGATCAGATCATTTTGTTTCAGCAATGCCCCCAATCCTCAACTAGTGCAGCGCAAAGGTTGACAACCTCAGATACAATATATAGTGCAATTTGCATGACCTAGAGGGCATAGAAGATAAATGGTTTCAAATTTTCCAAGGGTATTGGAAGAAACAATGCCGAGTGAATATGCCCTGAGATTGCCCACTAACAGATTGGATATATTTTACCCAAATCCCATCTCCAAAAACTCAATCTCTGAAAGCTAACCATATTGTCTGGTGCAATGAATCCTAATCAGATAGAAGGGTAGATCAAAGATTCACTTAAATTCAATACATGTTGAGAAAATATCAATCACCATCCATAATTTATGCCCACTGATAGTCCACTAATAGACTGAAAAGTTTCATGCATATTCAACCCATAAACACATTTATGCAAGGCGATAATACATAAACTAGATCATAATTACAATGTATCCAACCTATGGAAAGGGTAGATCATATGAGCTCTTAGAATAGCCGAACCCAATGCTAGCTATTTTGTATATCTTGTGCAAATAATTCCAAAATTCATATCTATAACTGAATCTTGAAACTGGTTATATTTTCATTGATTTCCTCATATCCGATAACTTCCTCTTAAATTGTGAGTCCAATATCATAAGTATACATGAGAGAATCAATGCCATGCTTAACACCATTTCTAAAACTGAAATTGGTACCATGAATGGTAATAGATACCATAATTTATTATTTTTTTCCAAAATTGATAGCACCCAAATTCAAACTAACTCACTGTATTTACCAAATATAAGCCAAAGTCTTCAAATCGATTTGTCTGCAAGCCAATATTCCTCACTCCAACCAAAGAATTTTTTATCAAATATATATGCTACCAAAATAGCAGATTCAAACCCAAATAAATTTCTTATTGGTTAATTAGATATCATTAATTTTGACCATAAGAGGTCAATATCAGAAACTTTGAAACCCAAACACCTATGACTTATATTTGATTCTTTAAATCCATTATTGACTTAATGTGAATCATAAAATGAAAGGTTCGATCATTCTTTTGCATGGATAACATTTGAGTCCAATTAACTTTGAAATGCAACATAGAAAAGACATAATCCACAACGATACCATCTAAATCTCAGTGGCCTGATAACATGAACAAAAAATTACCCAACTCCTATTCCTGAGATCTGGATGTATGTGCTGATGCTGGAATAACTTCAGACAAATTTTCACTTGTCATTTCTGACGACTCTATACATTCCACAGTTAGAGATTTCAAAGCCTGCTGAAGTTGTTTTGTCTATGTTTGTTTTAGTGCCTGACACATTCTGTAACCTGCATTTACAATTTCTATGGTTTTAAGTTTTACTTCATCATTTCCCATTGTAACTTCTGTCCATACCTCTGATTTAGAGTTGTTTTTGGAAATATCAATGCCTCCATCTTCAACATTATGGTCTTTTGCATTTTCATTCATAGTTAGGATCCCCATATCCTTGACTGAATCTGATAGAGCTACACCATCACTCATGATGTCCTTCTAAATTGACTTTTCATCAGCCAACTCCATGTTTGAAATTGCTACACTAGAATGAGTATTAGTGGTTGTCTTGTTAGTGACTGACGTATCTTTAGTCCTAGAATTGTCTATTTGTGTGCAAAGATGAACTGGAATCTTTGGCAGTCATACAAAACTCTCATTATTTGGGGGTCTCATGATTAGTATCATTTAAAGATTAGTGGATGTGATTAAGTATATCTTGCTGAATGTTACTGTAGGTGACTCTTTCCACATCTATATTTTCAGTAGCCTTTATTATTTTGTTAAAATCATGGGAGGAGAAGGATCCTGCCAAGAAAATTGTACATTTTTTTGTCTGATATGCTCTCCTCACTTGTATTTGACTATTGGGGAAGATGAGGTTCTTCTTTGCGCTGAGTGTGGGATGACCCATTTATGTATCTCATATTTCTGGATTTCTTCCTTTGTAAGCGGAATTCACCAAATAACTATATATCTTCCCACACATCACAATTTTCTGTGATCTGAGAGCACGATCTTTGTATATTGCTTCTTGTATTGAGCATTGTTGTTTCACCTTGATATGTGTCTTCCTTTTTCATCTCTTGTTATTTTACAACAGTTTCTTCTTTTCCTAGTAACTGTGGTTCTCTTTTTGAGGAAATATGTCACATAATAAGTAGATCAGAAATTAAAGTTTCATCATCCAAACATTCTTCATTTTGTTAGACTATTAAATGAATTTTACTAGTTGATTTTAAATGATAGATTGTTTCCGATTCTGAAATTTGTATTGTTGTATGATCAGTTGATGTACCAGTCTCAGCATTCACAACTATATCATGTGATATAAGAATAGTTTCTTCTTTGACTAGAGACTGTGGTTCTATTTTAGTGGAAATATGGCCTTCAGAAAATGGATCATATGTTGAAGTTTAAATCATTCACACATTCTTCATTTTGTTTGACTATTAAATGAATACTAGTAGTTAATTCTGAATGATGGATTGTTTTTAACTCTGAAACCTAGTTTTTTTATTCTGAAACTTGGATTGTTTTATGATCTGTTAATGTATCAATCTCCAAACTCACAACTATCTCAAAGTGTGGCTCTCCTTCTGTGGAAATATGGCCTGCAATATCTGGGTTAACAATTGAAGCTTTATCACCCACTCATTCTTTATTTTTCTTGACCATAAAATGAATATTTGTAGTTGATTCTGAATGATGGATTATTTTTTATCCTGAAATATGGATTGTTATATGATCGGCTAATGTATCAGTCTCAGATGTCACAACTGTCTCTTGTGTTTTAAGAACAGTTTCTTCTTGGACTAGAAACTGTGGTTCTCTTTCTTTGGAAATATGGCCTGCAATTACTGGATTGCATATGGAAGTTTTATCATCCATACAATCTTCAATTTTTTGACTCTTTGATGAATATTACTAGTTGATTCTAAATGATGGGTTATTTCAGATTCTGAAACACGGATTGCTTTATGCTCAGTTAATATATCAGTGTCAGAATTCACATGTCTAAATCATTTAGAGAATCTTGGTTTGTGACCTCAATTTGATATGATATTGAAGCCTTTCTAGTTATTGGCATACGTGACAATTTTTTTCCCATTTCTTATGGCTGAGCTTCATCACCTATTGGAGTTTGTACACTATCATGCTCAGATGTGAGATTTGCTTGATCCTACTTCTTGATAGGACAATTGACTTGGCATATCTAGAGATTTTATGTGATTAACAGTTTGAATTTTCATGCACTTAAGAATTTTCTCTGATTGCTTCCCTCATTGAGATTGACAAATCCTAACATCTGTCTTCTCAATTTCTGCATGCCCATGGGCCATAGTAATGTTTTTGCTACAGGCCAATATAGTCTAATTTGTGGTGGCATCGAGATCTTGGAGCAGTTGTATGGTAGTGATTGTGATGTTACCAACTGATGCATCTTCACTGGTAGAACTTATCTTGCAAAGATGACTAGAATTCTCTGATGGTGCTTCAAAATATTTGTCATCCTGCAGTGTCATGATTTTTGACATTCTGAGATAAGTGGATATATCATATAATGAAATATATTCCTTAATGTCACTATAAGAAACTCTTCAGAATCTAGATTTTCAGCAAGCTTAATTATAAGTAGGAGACGATTTCCACAGCAAGTCAAATTGTGATATTGTTATCAGGATTTAATTGTTTGACTCAAAAATCACACAGTTAAATCCTGATAGCAATATCACAAGCTTAATTATTTTACTAGTGTCATGGGATGTCAAAGTTCCTGCCAGGAAAATCGCATGGTGCTCATCCAATATGCTCTGCTCAATTTCTACTTTGATCCTTTGCTGAAAATTTAATTCTCTTTGGTGTGAAAGTGGAACAATACAGTTTTGTTTGTGGGAATTGTGGACATCCTCCTTTGCAAGGAGAGTTCACTAAATTCTTTTAAGTTTTGCCAGAAATGAGAATTTTATGTTGTCTGAGAGATTTATATTTGTTGAATGCTCTTATTATTAGATATTTCTATTGCACTTTGGTTTGTCTTTGCCTCATCTATTTTATGTGATTTTGAAAAAAATTCTCTAACTGGAAACTATAACTCTGTTTCTCTGGCATCATGGCCTATATAAAATTGAGGTATCAGCCTAAGAATTGGTGCCTTTGCTACTTGATCCTCATTATGTACATCATCCAGTCTTGTGACACCAGAATTTTATGTTGTCTGGGAATGCAACATTTCTTAACTTTTCTTAGTATCAAACATTGCGTTTTTAGTTTGGTTTGTCCTTGTCTCTTCCATCATTTGTGATTTAACAAAAATTTCCCCTTTAGTTGGAAACATGGGAAGTACAAACTAGTTTGGGAACATACCTGATTAACAAGTCTAGAAACAACATTGCGAGTCCCAAATTTAAGAAATAAGAAATCACCATAGATAACAAGGTTTCTCTGATGCTCTGGTAGAAGGCATTGTCTACTTTAAGTTGAAATTCAATGAGGATGATTTAAATGGTGTTGCTTTCAGCTGTCATCCATGACACCTACATTGAAAATATCCTCATAATTTAGAGAAGTACAATCTTGGCAAATGATATTAAGAACTTCTTTTGTTTACAATGTAGAATAAGATTCAATTTTAAAAGGTAAAAGTAAGATTTTCCTAAAACTTCCAATGTTACTACAATGACAACATCAAATAAAAGAAGACTCCTTCTAAGAACTCTACTCATAGCTCTCTAAGATGATAGAGCCACACTAAGAGCATCTTATAAAATATATTCCAAAAGAGTATAAATAACATTATAAACATATGGAAACTGAAAAGATCAAGAAAGCGCTTAGAAGAGGAAAATAAGTGAAATGGAACCTCAAACCGGCAACCAGTCACAACATCCACCATAGAATGCATGGCAAGATCAACATGCTCAGTACGCAGATCAAAGACTTCCATTATCAAAATCTTGTACACAACAAACAAGGCAACTTGGTGATTGGTGCCCCTGTCTCATTAGAATGTGTCGCATCTAGAAAGGGTTTTAAATAAAAAGAGGGATTGATATTTTTACATTCTTGTTTCCAGCTGAATATTTGTCTGCATAATTCCTTGAAAGAGTGTATAAGTGAATAATCTAACTAATCATCTCGTGTCATATGATGACCTTCCCATCTAGCATTTCTCCTCATTACAACCAACACAACACTTACTTTTGTATTAACTATGCATGTTGAAGACCCTTCTATTCTTGTCATGAAACCATTATGTTGGGACTCTTCTTCTATTGACCACATTGCAATTGGAAAATTCAAACGTCCTATTAGTTGACTAGCTCTCAGATACTTCTAGTCAAATAGCATTCAATGATCTTTTAGATGTTTCATGCATTGGTCCTATAACAGCTTTTAGCAAATATGACAAAATGTTGTTGTTGTATTTTCTACGATGCAGTCATCTATCAAAATGAAGTTCTAATAGCTCACTGTGTGTATATCTGATAAGCTTTCAAAAAAATATCAAATTCCAGGTGTTTAGTGAATATGGGCATTCAATTGAAGCTCATCTGCTAAAATTTGAATCTAAAAATCATCCAAATGGGTACCTGCCTCTTGATTCCTCCTTTTCTTCTTCAAAAAATTAGTATGCTTCTTGCAATTAAAGAGTTATTTTCTGGCATTTTTCCTTTTGACAATTCTGAGAAAGCCTACCTCACGTTTAAAGGAGCAGTTTTTTCCATTCTCTCACCACTCAAGAGAATCAAAATTAATTAACATTCAAGTTGCAAAACTTATCTTATTGGTAGAACTAATATATGACTAATATAGTTTCGAGCACATGCATTTAGATTTTTGAGCTATTTCAATTTTTCCATAAGAACCAAGAGTTTGGTTCTAGGAATATCTCTTGTACATACATTTATAGTATTTATTAAAAAAAGGAGATTTGTTGCAACTTTGACAATCTTTTACATTATTAGTCCTTGCCTATATATAGGGAGGGAACTAATGTTTTTAGATGCCTAGTTTCAATTAATTTTTCTCAAAACAAATATTACAGTTCTAAGGTTTAGAGCTATCTTATTTTTAAAATATATTTCTAACTTTTTTCTTATTTTCTACTCCCCATTTAGCCAGGGGTTTAATTATTTTTCTAAATAAGAAAATTAAGAAATTAAAACAATAAAATAATAATTCTTTCCACGGACTCCTGCAAAAGCTTCTCGATTTTCATTCTCTCCTCTTATCTGGAAGCTCCTCCCCTCAGGATAAAAGGTATAGCACAACCCACATTTGTGTCTAATGTATTCATGGGACTAGGATCTGTATATGCCCTCATTCTTTATAAATGATTTTCCTATTCTGTATCAAGGACAATTTAATTACTTTTTCCCAATTCATCTGAAGAGTCTTCTAAAAGATCATACAAGTAATTGTGAGTTTTCAACAAATTAAATTTATCTCATCTCATGTCCATCCAACCATTTGGTGTTCTCCCCATAACCACATAGGCGCTACAAATTTCCATTGCTTTTAGAACTCAATCTATTATTTACAAGAGATTACCATTGACAAAGCTTCCCACAGTTCAGCTCTCTATGATCTACCTTCGTTAATGCCTACTGTAAACTTATTCTGCAACCTCTAATTGGTACAATAGTGGATTTGACAGGGTTTCCTACTTCCTATGAACTATAACAAATAATCTTCTACACTCTGCGTTAGAAGAGAAGACTTCAAGAGCCCCCATGAAATTCTAGAAGTAACACACTTTCTCATTACTTGAGGCACCTGGGAGCCTCCAATTGATGCAATCTATTCCATTGATCTTTTAAAGAGCTTTGAATTAACCAAAATAAATAATTTTGCTTGAGATGTTAATTCAGTATTTCACCTTTAACTCCAAATTGATTGGATCAGAGATATAAAAGTTGGTTTCATGGTGAGGATAAACAATATAGAAGGAACAAAGTGAGGTTTCAGAAAAGGATACAAATTCTTTTTCTTTATTTACCAAGTGCATATTTTGTATAAGGGATGTAACAACTAGTAATATATGGAGTTGTCAGCTTTGAAAGCCATTGCCATGTATCTCTAAGCTATTTCAACATTCTTCTCGATAGTTAATCGTATATGTAACTTTGTTTTTATTTTACCATAACTCTTATAAAGATGTGGTCTATCCACTTTTGCTAGTAAAATCTCTCCTCTGTCCCGCTTGGTTGTAGGCATAGGAATGGAGAATAGGAATGCATATTAGGAATAGGAATGGCTATTCCAATAATAACTATTTTTTGGAATGGGTATAAGCTCGTTTTAGAGACAAAATGGGAATATATGTTCGTATTCCCTATTCCAATTAACAAACCAAACTGAAAATAGAAAATGTATTCCAAATTTTCTATTCTTATTCCAGCAACCAAATAGGAAATTTCTATAATTAAATATCCACCGCGAACATATTTGCATAATTACGTTGAGATATAAAAGGTCCAATTTATCGCAGCCTTTTTGGCAATATCAGTCCTTACATGAAGCCATAATAATTGCTCTTCCTTTATAACAAAGTGTATGCCATTTTGAACTATCAACTATTAATTAAATTTAACATTTTCCATTGTCAATGTTTACATGACAAAAGATGGCATTGGGATACATTTATTATTATTATTAAAATATTTTTTGGATAACTTAAATTTTCAATTTTGAATAACTCAAGTTTAATAGTATATTGTGATAAAAAATTATAAGTTTGATGATCATTAACTTTCCATTTTTTTAGGGGGTTGGAAATGAGGAAAATTGATATTTGGACAGAATAATTAATGTTAAAATATGAGTTAGAAAAAATATAATTATTAATAAATAAAATTTTCTATTCAATTTTTTTTCTTATAAAAACTTTTAAAATATGGTAATTAAAAATAATAATAATAATAATAAAATTAATAAAATAAAATTTAACATTCATAAGGTGAAAGATAATAGTAATAGTTTTTTTTTTGCATTCTATAAGTTTAGAGATTTATTATAGTATTTTTCAAATGAAATTGCTCATTTTAATTGTTTAATCTAATTATATAATTCATTTTCTATATATTGTGAACATATATTGAGAAATTCATAATTTAACATAATATATTGATTTTTAATCTTATTAGCTGAAACATGCACTCAGGAAGGTGGCTTTTTGCATTTTTGTAGACAAATCACTGATAATTTCCTAATGTTAGTGGAAATTAGTCAACACCTTGCAACAAAATGACAATGCAACTTGCCTTATACACCTACCAAGTGTTGCATAAGATAGGGACATAAGCTCTTCTAGAGCTCTTGTTCTTTGAAGGGTACTAGCTCAATGGAAGAGTGCCTACTTTATAAGTAGGAGGATGGTGGTTCGATTCCATCGTACCTTAATATGATTAAACTAGAGATTAAATAAACTACCAAATAAATTATCGAATACACCCAAATATACTACCAATAAACTACCAAATAAAATATCAAATATGCCACCAAATATACCACCAAATAAACTACCAAATATAGTAACAAATAAACTATTGAATAAACTACTGAATCAACTACCAAGTACTACCAAATATACTACCATAAATACCACATAAACTGCCAAATAAACTACCAAGAAACAACAATAAATGACCAAATCATTGATCAAATCAACAACCAAATTAATGATTAAAATAGTTTAGTCATAAATTTAGTTGCCAAATTAATGACCGGAAATACACTACCAATGGTCACGTGATCAAAATTGGTCATATATCTACAATTATTAGTAATTTATTTAGTCATATACTATTGTTTTTGTACTAGTGTATATTGCAAGATAATTTGGCTAGAAAGAAAAGGCATGAAAAAATGAGGCAAGGGAAACAACGGAGGCAAGTGTTGCATGATATCAAGGATATTTTTGTTGGTGCATTTGACATTCATCATATTGATGAACAAGCTCCTATTATTTCTCAACTAGATCAAATAGTTGAAAAGGTAAATACAGAGGATATAAAGACCAATAAAAAGCTAATGGACTAGTCAAAAAAGAAGTTTAAGAAGAAGGTACTTGAGAAGGTCTCTATTATAATTGCATTAAGGAAACTTGAATTGTCGGCACTTGTACAGAATCTAGAACTTGTGAAGAAAATCCAAGATCTATACAATACTCTTTGTGATGTGCCAAGATTCACAAATAAATTTTAGGCTAATAATCAGAAGATTGAAGGAGACTTAAAATATTTAGGTAACACTATTTTTGAATCTACTAGATCTACTACAACACATTACAACATTTTTTTATTTGCACAAGGGAGGTTAGTCGAGCTACATACAACAGATAGCTGGATGAGGGATAAATGTATATCCATCCAATCTATGTTAATACCTCACTTGGAGGTAAAGCAATGTGAGTTAGCTTTAGCAAAAGATTTAGTCCAATCAGATCAGTCTTTCTACTACTGACAACCCCATTGACTTGGTTGCAAATATGGAGATCAAGATTCAAATTTTGGAATCAATTAGAACTGCATGGGATCATGACCTAGTCATGATCATCCAAATTCATAAGCCGTTTATTGACAAGTATGGTTTGATTCCATCCTCCCAACCCCACCAACAGTCATAAGTGACAAAAATAAGGGGGAAAGATGAAGATTTGAAAGACAAAATAGAAAAAATGATGTATAGGAAGTAACTCAAAGGATAGTTGAGCAACAAAAGAGGACAAGATTAAAGGTACAATAAAGCTACATCAAACAATTTTGAGTCATCTAATATATGTAACGTATATATGAGTATGATGTAAAGTTTTGTAGTCCTATATGGACTGAGTCATGGCCATAGGGGCAATACTATCATTTTTGCATTATATTGTAACAATGTATTCATGACAAAGTGTTTTTGCCACTATCTCAAAGGGGGAGATTGTTGATCTCTTTAGTTGTGTTGTCTATTAGTATCAAACACTTAGTCATATAGAAGGTAGAGTTGGTCAGTTATCACTATGACCAAGTCACTCTATATAGGCTGAGTTATGTTTTTATTAGACTTGTAGATAATCTTGTATATGTCAAGCTATATAGGAATTGAGAAATTCTATAGTCATCGAGTATCCCTATGAAAGTTGAGTTATCTAGTGTATAGTGAATGTTGAGTAAAGCATGGTAAGTATGTGCTAGACCATACAGAAGGAGTCAAGTGTCAATAGGTAGAATAGTTATGACTGAGCATCATGAACTATATGTGTCAAGTAACACTATTTGAACAAGAATGTTCGGAATGACACAAAATATGAGGCAAACTATGTTGACTAACATGTAAATGGAATTTAATGATCGTAGAGTTTGTTAAATGTGTTTTGGCATGGACCACTAATCCCTATGAAGGAAAGTTAGCCAATCAAATTAAGACGCAAAAAGAGAAGCATCTAGAGCATTGATTATGTTCTAGAAAACTTTGTAGATGTCTATTTAAGGGCAGATCCAAGCCCTATTATGTATGATGTGAAGTGTGGTGAATGTATATGCAAAAGGATTGTGTTTTGGGTGTTGCAAGTGAAGTTTTTTTTAGAAACAAAGTGTAGTGTCCTAGAGGAGTAGTGAAGAGAAGAGAAGAGATATATCCGATAGGAGATCAGATTAGAGAGTGGAAAGAGAAGGTTTATAATCAAGATTATAAGTGCAAACCAAATGATTAGGTACTGATACATTCTAGCAAGTGAATCAAGGTAAATCTCTTAACAGAGTGGTCCTAATAGGCCTAGTCAAATCTACTAACTGAGCGCTTACTCCATTGTAAGTTTTAAATCATTTAATCAAGGTAGACCTAGCAGTCTTATATGCTCCTAACAGAGCATACCCCTCACAAGGTAGATCATTAGAAGTGATCACATTTGATGCCCTAATAGGTGAAAATTTTTTGCAATAGTGAATATTTGTGGGTGTCATCTGTACCCTAGTTTTACCTTCACCTTGGAGGGTTTCTAGGTAACCAAATCTTTTTTGTTATGTATTTACATTTATTCTTATGAATGTGATGCATAGTTAGATTTATTTCAGCATTTTGTGTTCAAGGTTATATTGGTTCATGATTTAGATATGAGATGGATTAGTGATGAATGCAATTAGTTTGTTATTTTCTTTGAAAGATTAAAAAATTAGTGATCCTAATTCAGCCCCCCTCTCAGTATCTCACTTTCCCAATAAACTTCCAACAAATATTTATTCCTCTGCGCATTTTTTCTTCCAATGCTTGCATCTTTCTATGGAGGGCTCTAAAACCCTTAGTTGTAAAACCTATGACTCTCCCACCATGCTCTCTTTGTAGAGGCATGTTTGCGCTTCCACTGAAACCCTATTGAAACTCCCTCACAATCTGCGATCTATCTACATGCTCAACCCAAACTATGGTCCTCATGCAACTACCTCGCAGTGAGTGATCTGTTTACACACTCAAGAACTCATTCTCTAATAGCACTTGATGAAGGTTGCTCCCCTTAATACCACAAACACATAACATTAAAAAAAAAAAACAACAACAATTTGCAAGAACAAAATATGGGCTTCTTATTATCGTTGCAAATGCATAATAATAGAATTTTGAAATACAATATGCAAACCCACATGGGTGCCTTCCTTACAATAATTGGCAACATAGAGTTGTGAACTATCACTCAGAGTTGTCCTAGACAATATACAAGCTTTCCTTTTATAGGCATTTTTTCACCACTCAAAAAGTTTCTAGCCATCGAACCCTAACCCTTGAGAGTGACTAACCCTAAAATAACATATAGAGTCGATCCAAAACATCTTTGACACTTAGTTTGGAAATTTTGGTTGGTTCAACTTCAAAAGGCCATGAATTTTGAACCATTGCTTTGATTGGCTATTATAACCCCTTTTCAAAATCTTCACCTTTTGATCTACAAGGTTTTAATTGCGAAATCTCCAATTGACCTCATTTTAGAGCCCATCTGGGGCCTTCAAGGTCTTCAACACTGAGCCTAAAGTTTTTATATCAAAATTGCACACCAATAACTTCATGAATACTCATGATATGGCATTGAGCCTCAACTAGCAGGCTAATATATCCAAAATGAACATCCAGTTCTGAAATTAGGACATTCTGAGCTCATATGACTGAATTACTAAGTAGCAAGCCTCCATAAACAATAACTCTACCTAAGAGAACCCTTATTCAAGAAACAAAAAGGAAATATTTTTGGGTGATGCAAGATTTCTCTTACACCACAGATGTTCCTACATCATTGTGTTATTGATGACTTCTTCTATTAGAGTAATTGTTTTGGATTTCATTGTCTAACCCCCAAACTAAACTATACAACTCACTCCTACAAGCCCCAGATGTTCTTGGGATGCTTTGTCAAGATTCAACTTAAATAGCCAATTTGTGGGGATTTATATGAGCATTGTAACCTAATAAACCAATTATCTTCTATGTCCATGCTAATGAAAATAGGAACTTTAGAATTGGGATATGAGTTATTTATCTTGTAGTAAAAACTTCTACAATGAAAGACTCAATCTGTCTTAATAGTGCACCATAGTCCATCTTCTTTTCTTGAAAGAGTCTTTGATTCCTCTCTTTCCATACTTCTTACAACATTGAAGAGTTACAAACCCATAGGTTATTGAATAAACCCCTCTTATTTATACACAATCAAATTTTAAACAAATACATTGTCATTTGGAAGGGCACATACCCATCCTAGCTTGGCATAAAGTCATCTCCAATAACTTGAGAGAAACATTTGAGAAATAGATGGTCAATTCATTCATTTTCACTTTCACACAATGTGTATCTTGAATAGGCTTCAAAGCCTATCTTCCAAAACCACTCCACTATGGATACTCTCTCTTCAAAAGAAGTCCATACATCAAGTACACTCTTTCTTTAGGTAGACATTATTTACTCTAGCATAAATTAAATGGTGTTGTTCTTTGAAGTTACTTTTTCTTAGTTGTAGAGTTATAGCTCCATTCTAGAGTTGTACTATGTGGACTTATTTCCTATCCAAACTAGTTTTTCCTTTCTTTATCTAAATGTTTATATTTTGTCCTTTAGAATTCAATGTACTTGGAAATATCTCTCTCGGGCAACGGGAATTTGTAAAAAAAAATCCACTTTCATCCAACTAATGGATGGTTATCATCCACCTCCACACAATCTCTCACCTTAGCCCCCCAAAACCTTTAGATTTATTATTTTACTCTTCTACTAGTCATTATTATATTAATAGTTGGGTACCCTACCCAAGAGTCTTTGCAAAATAGTGCAGTTCTTCCATCAAGTATATCCCGAGAGAGGTTTTTGTTAATGTATAATATACAAAATAGTATGAAATTCCTATTAGAGAAAATTATTATTATTTACACTTTTACTTAAGTTTACTTAGGTTAATGCATTTATTTATTAGTTGTAGTCTAGGAGTTTTTGACAACACAAGAGTCTGTTCCTATCTAAGTCATACTTATCTCCTCACCTTGATCGAGGACATTCCACCTTTTGTGGACGTAGGCTTAGTTTTCATTCTTATCTCCTAGCATCTTCTAGCTTGTTCTAGAAGTCTTCTTGAGGCCTTTATATTCGGGCCCTCTCATTTTAATTTCTAAACTCATAACTCATTTTCAAGGCATATTGTATAGCAATACATTTTTCTTTGTTTACAATATCTTCTCTCTCTATCCGTTTAGTTTTTCCAAGCTCCACCTCTTCCTTCTTTGGTTTCCCTTCGACAGGCTATTTGCATGCAAGTGATTTTGGCAAGTTGTAAAGTTGGCTTTCATCAACTTCTACATGGTATCAAAGCCACCCTACAGCTTCTTGGCTAAAGGATTTTTGAAGCCACGATTTGGAGACACAAACCCTAGTTTGTTTATGATTTTTTTCTTCAATCCAAGGGAAGAGCATTATTCGGAGCACTTTGGGCCTAAATGAATGCTACCATTGAGTTTAGAAGGCCTGTTATTGTCAGAATCCATATAAAATTTTCCCATTTTGGAGAAAGTCGCTCTGAGAGGCAAAACTTTTTTTTATGGCAAGGTTGTAAGGCCTTCTGCGAGCAAGTACGGATGATTTTTTAAAAAATTAAATTAAATGGCCACTGGCCATTTTCCAACCAGCAAACCTGTTTATCTGGTGGGCAGTTGTTTTTTAGGCCACATAGTTATTTTCTCAATGGCACAATTATTTTTCGGCCTGGCAATGTATTCCCGGTGGCAGCGCAACATTTTTCCCAGCGGTAGTGCAACATTTCTCCCGATGGTGGCATTGTCACCACCAACCTCTGCTCAACCTTAGCTCCACCAGTGGGGCCCTTCTTCGCTAGTTTTCTCCACCCACGCTCCACCCACTTGCACCGTGTGGATTTTTCAACGACAGTTGGCACATAGAGTGGGTGCCATGTGGCACAAGTGCTACATTGGCATATGCCACGTGGCCCCTACCATGTCACTTGCCAACTCAACATCTTGTCGCATGGATGTCACATGGCACTACCATGTGGCCCCTTTTTTTGTTGTAACAATGCCCAGGCCATCAATTTTAATGAAGTGACTTGCTGATGTCAACATGACATCAACACCCCTGCCAACACTCTAAGTCCTTTTTTGACCTACTTGTAGTTTTTCGATGATAACTTGAGCACACTGAGGTATTATTCTGATCCAAAAGAAGCACTAGAAAGCTGGTTTTGAGATGGAGACATTGGTGTAGGTATTTTTAGGTTTTGATGCAATTTTGTGGCTCATTTTTGCAATCAAAGTCTGAAGTTCTATTTTTCACTCGGACAAGCTTATCTTTTGCATCCCATCTCCATTTTTTGAAAATGTTATATTTTTGGAAAGCTGGTTTTGTCATCTTTTTAGAAATGTTATCATTTCCTTCATATTCTACCCCATTCTCTTTCTATCATGTTTTTAGCATTTTTTCTCTATGGTGGATATGTTGGATGTTTCAAGTCTGAGGATCATTTTCATGGCATGGGATCTTTTGTTTTGGGTTGTACTATCTTTTCTATCAGCTTTTTTCTGTTTCTAATCATTGTAGCTATGATTTGTAAGCATCTTTATGCAAATGCACTAAGATAAAGTGCCACTCTTATATTTCGGGTTCAGGAACATTATTTTGAGACAGTTGTACTTGCATTATTTTATAAAGAACCATGGGGGGATAGTTGTTGCCATTTTTTTTCCTTCTTCCTTTGTCAAGTGAGTGTCCCTTCCATGACATTAGCCCCATGCAGAGTCAGTGACCATGTCTTTATAGGTGTTTGTACCTCTTCCTCTCTCTCGTTGTTCTTGGTTCTTTCTGTAGAGGATTTTTTGGCTCACTTTCTCAGTTTCCTATCATCTCACCTCGTCTGCATTAAGGGGGGGTTATTCTATTGTTCTAATGCTTCCTTGGTTTGATTTTTTGATAGTGTGAGCTATGTATTCAGTACTTGATCCTATATACTAGGTGATTGTAGTGGCTAGCTACCTATGCATTTTGGTGAAATGGATCATCTACCATATAGACATGCTCGGTTCATGCCTTCTATTTTTGTGGAGATTTTTCAAATCAACAATTTCTTTCTAACAAATTTTGAGGCTTTGTCATGCTTCAATAATTATCTTCATGATCTTCTCTTTGTTCCTATTTTCTAGGACATTCCTCTAGTTGGAGGCTTCTTTGGTCCTTCACTAGGTTTTCTTACCTCTTTTTGAGGGAGGGTTTTTCCCATGTGGTTTTCTCTCTTTCCCTATTTTCAGAGGTTGCATTTCTTTGCATTGTACATGGGTACCTAACATGGCCTAGTTGTCAGGACCCATTTTGCATTTCATCTTAGCTATTGTGAGCTTAAGTGCATTCCCCTAAGTTGCACAAGGGGGGTGTTAGAGTAAATAATAATTATTTACTCTTTTACTTAAGTTTACTTAGGTTAATGCATTTATTTATTAGTTGTAGTCTAGGAGTTGTTGACAACATGGGAGTTTGTTCCTATCTATGCCATACTTATCTCCTCACCTTGATCGAGGATATTCCACCTTTTGTGGATGCATGCTTAGTTGTCATTCTTATCTCCTAGCATCTTCTAGCTTGTTCTAGAAGTCTCCTTGAGGCCTTTATATTTGGGCTATCTCATTATAATTTCTCAACTCATAACTCATTTTCAAGGCATATTTTATAGCAATACATTTTTCTTTGTTTGCAATATCTTCTCTCTCAATCCGTTTAGTTTTTCCAAGCTCCACCTCTTCTTTCTTTGGTTTCCCTTCGACAGGTTATTTGCATGCAAGTGATCTTGGCAAGCTGTGAAGTTGGCTTTCATCAACTTCTACAATTCCATACCTTGGAACCTTTAGGTCGATCTAGAGTTTAAAATATTCCACAAGGCTAATTTCTCCCTAGATATTTTCTTTTAAGAATTCTAGCCCTCCTTAAATATGATTTCTTGAACATTCTTCATACTAGTTTATTCTCTAGGTCCCGATTCTATTATAATTGTTTTCTCAACCTGATTCCACCCATTTCTTTGAGTCTACATAATTTTCTCACATAATCCTTTCCATTTTTTTCGCTTTGAGCCAATCCTTGCTAGTAGAATTTTCTCATCATCTATATCAATTTCATTTTTATCACTTTTTTGAGTGTCAAGAAAGAGAGTAGGTATATGTGGATTGTTGTCACAAAAATTTCCACCCTTGCCTGAAATTTTTACCTAAAGGCAACCTTGTGAAACATGGAAACAACCTCCAAGTCATGGGACTTGAACTGTGAGGATGAGTCTCCAAAGAAGGTCGGCTTCCTTTGCTATCAAGGTGTGCCTAAACTACACTTGGAGAGGAAAAGGGAGAAGGAATGTATGAAAGCAAGATACTTAATCTATTCTAAGGAGGTGATGCACCAAAATAGAGTGTTCAATCTTAGCTCTACCCAAGAATGTACAGTTCATTAAAATAATCTCAAAGTATACAAATTCTATCCTTGTTTAACTCAAACACCACATGCAGATCAGAAAATCAAAGAATGTTACAAGGAAGAGGCTTCACACTATAACATTCAAAAGCCAAGTAGATACAGTTATGTAGATGAAGAGTAAGAGACAATGCATTAACAAGAGGCAAGCAAATATTGCACAATATATTAATGGCAAGAAGAGATACAACAGAAAATTACACCAATTCAGAGGCAAGGGAAATCATAGTAGTAGAGAAAAATGCAATACTAGAGAATCAGAGAAAAGATCGACCCTTCAAAAGATTACAAAATGTGTTTTTATAGCTCAAGCATAACTCAAATAGCTTCTACACTAAGGCAAAGCACAATTACTACCATTTAAGATTGCAGAGAACAATCATGTAAATCTGGAAAATTAGATCTGTGGTACACATCTAGATACATGAATTCAATAACATGAACCTTAAGAAGACATAAACGGTGGCCATCAACATAGAATGAAGAAAAAGGGGGATCTAGATGGCCAAATGGTAGTTCCTCCAATTACCGTGCATGGGGGGAACTGCGGAGTGGTTGCCATTGATCACAAAGATCGGATTTTCCTTTAACCTCCTCTTCTTTCAGCTCTTCGAAAATAACAAAGATCAACAAGTCAATGCCACAACTGTTAGAAACTACCATGTGGTCCAATGGTCTTGCAATTTCCTACCACCCTATACCTTTTCAAACTTATTTGACCATCAACTGCCCATGGCTCCGCCACCTTTTTCATCTTTAACCATTTAATGTCTGTGAAACCATGATTGGAAAATAACTTAACCATTGCTACCGCCTATGGTTAGTGTTGCATTTAACTATTTGCAGTCTGACTTTGGTGAAATGGGGACCACTTGGACACATGTTGAAATGTAACTTCCCCACATTGCTTAAAACCCTCACATCTCTGAAAAGCAAGGAAGCGACAAGTAGATCATTCAAGATCTGATGGCTCAGGAATATGTGGTTACTTTATGACCCATGTTAGTAACTCGACCAATGAAATGCCTTCCGTATGCCAACTCATCTGACATCCTTTCTTCCTACGACCCACAACAAAAATAGGTCCCACATGTCCACTCATTGGCACATCACTTCCCCGCATTGTTTAAACACCTTGCATCTCTAAAAAGCGAGAATGTGACAACCGTAGATCTTCTTGCATCTGACGAAAAAATCATGAACCGACCCACCTCTTACATAGTCAGCATCTTGACCAATCAAAACTCACTAACCTGCCACACTTTTTTTGACATATTCCACGTTGGTCTCCACGCTATTTTGGCAGGCTCTACCTTTTCAGCCCACCAGGGAGATGACATCATAAAATCCATGTGTCAACTTGTTGCTTCCCCGCATTCACTAAAGATCAGACATGTTTAGAATGTGGGAAAGTGACCACCTTAGATCTACCAAGATCTGACAGTGTGGATGAAACAAAAGCTTGTGGACCCTATTAGAAATTCAACCGACGAGGAACTAGTCATACGCCAACTTAGCCAAACACATCAACTCGATCAATTTTGGTGGCCCACTGAAGAAGTTGGACCCACAACACACATGGCATGATGTTGCTTCCCCAAATTTGTTAAACACTGAGCAATTCCAAAATGCGATAAAGTGAGGATCGCCGATTTGTGCAAGATCTAATGGTAGAGAAAGTTGCGGGGCTCGAGAAATATTAAATGCACAGTCACTTGGGAAATAAGATATAACCTAAGATTTTTTTTTTTAAAGTATTTTTGTGTGCCCTATTTTGAATATTCAAATATATGAACATTATAGTGTTTGAATTCAAATCATTCAGCTCTAGCAAGAAGGAAAAATAGCTAACAAGGATGTAAAACAAATTTATTTCAACATCACTAGTCTATCCATCCAAGAAAACCATCTACACTTCCATGAGGAGAGTCTTTTGTCCATTATTTCTTTAAAAGTATCTCATGGTTTTGTTGATCTAAGTCCTTTGTCTAGTGGTAGGCCTAGATAGATTCATCACAATTTTCCTTTCTAAATCCTTTTGTATTTATGATATCCCTGGGTTCCACTATGAATAAAAATTCTTATTATTTCTTCAAGCTAATGATTTTTCATGATGCTAAGGCATATTGCCTTAACATTTTATTTCACCTATAGAGCCTTCATTTTCTTTCGTGTCCTAAATAACATCATTTTATCCAAAAACTATCAGTGAGTGATGGATTGCATTATGTTAACAACCTTTACACTTTCACATAGTCCTAGCTCATGTGGCCTTTTAAATATTCTTCCTAATGGTTCTCGGGTGTAGGAGCACATAGGAATATAGAGATAAAGATTACATAGCTCATTAATTTTTATTTTGAAATGTCAAGTAATGTTGGTCAATATATTTGAGTCAACATGTAAGGCTAAGTGAAGCCTTGGAATCAATTTGTAATAGATTGTCAAAGTTGTCTAATATGGTCAAATTATGTAAATTAACCCATGGAAGGGTAAAATGTCATAAAATGTAATATATAATCTATTTTGACATGTTAGTAGGGGTTTTATAAAGTTAAAAGGTCATTTATGAGAAAATGGAAAAGTTTTCAAATATGTAATAAAATATTGTCACAAAAATTTGACAATATGTAAAGTTGATGTAAAGAGGAAGGTCAAGAGTCATAGGAGGTATCCAATAGTTATAGGAAATGAAAATACATCAAAATATAATGTAATGGTAATGATTTAATAGATTGGGGTAGTTGGAAATATTTTGGAGGAGAATAGAAATGAATGGAGTTTTGTTTTTGCAAGTTTTATGTTAATTTTCTATGTAATTTTCTAGAAACTAGACTGATGTTTTTATTATTATAAATTCATATGAAATGATAAAAACTTGAAACTTATATTTTTGGAAAGGTATTTGAGTTAGCTTTCTTTTGATTTTAGTTTGGTCAAATTTCATTACATTTTACAGAAGTTATGGTCATTTTGGTGATTGTAGGTTTGAATCTGTCCTTGTTTGTTGATTCATCAAAAGTTTGCAAAAAATGTGTAATATTGCTATGATAAGTTATGAAGTTCTGATTATGCAATTTGCGAATTCTTGTATCCTTGCATCAAATTGGTATCAAAGCCCAAAAGGTCTGGGAAAAGGAAATTGTGTGGGGTTGGTGTTTGCATTTTGCAGGTTGAAGAGAGAACCTAGATGCCAAGAAACTAGGTAGTGGAAAAGAGAGGAAAACCTAGGTTAGGCAAGAAAAGATGGGGCAAGAAGATATAATCTTTCTTGGAGTTTTAGGGTTTTTTATGAAGTATATGCAGGGTAAGGATTCACAATAGGAGAAGAAAGAAGATGAAAATAAAAGGAAAGAAGAAGAAGAAAAGAAGAGGAAAAATAAAGAGAGAAGGAAGAGAAAAGAAGAAGAGATGAAGGAGATAAAGGAATAATTAATGAAATTGAGGGTAGAGTTAAATAATATGGAAGAGAAAACTCAAACCTTGGGAGAGAAGATTGAAGCTAAGAGGAAGAGATAAATCAAGAACCTATTGTCCAAACTATGAAAGAAGATGAACAAACTTCTTTACTCGTTGTGGAACTTACACAAAAAAATACTAGTGTTGATAATATGGTTGTGGTTGAAGACCAAAAGGATGGTACCATTGCTGATGAATCTCATGATGATATTTCTATTGAGAAAGAAGAAATCAAGGTTGTGGATGAACAAAGAGTAGACAGTGATCAAATGTATGTTGAAAGTGAAGACAAATGTGAAGAGTTCCCAAGAAGACTTGAGAGAAAAGATGCAATATTTATGATTGAATTTGATACTAATCCCATTGATTTTATCCATGAATATTTCATTATGTTAATTTCAATGTAGGCGATAGAGAAATCAGATTGTGAAGGGCATAAATGTTTTCCTTACAAGTTCATATTCTTAAGCAAGAGGATTGAGAGACCAAAAGTGAAGATGAAGATAAGCTTTCTTTTGACCCCTTTCCAAGGGACTTGGAAAGATTTGAAAGTCAGGAGTATGGTGTAGGAGCACATAGAAAAATGGAGATATAGATTACATAGCTTATTAATTTTTATTTTGAAATTTCAAGTAATGTTTGTCAAGATATTTGAGTCAACATGTAAGGCTAAGTTAAGCCTTGGAATCAATTTGTAATAGATTGTCAAAGTTGTTTAGTATGGTCAAATTATGTAAATAAACTAAAATGTCATAAAATGTAATATATAGTCTATTTTAATATGTTAGTAGGGGTTTTATAAAGTTAAAAGGTCATTTACGAGAAAATGCAAAATTTTCAAATATGTAATAAAATATCGTCACAAAAATTTGACAATATGTAAAGTTAATGTGAAGAGGAAGGTCAAGAGTCATAGGAGGTATCCAATAGTTATAGGAAATGAAAATACATTAAAATATCATGTAATGGTAATGATTTAATAGATTGGGATGGTTGGAAATATTGTGGAGGAGAATAGAAATGAATGGAGTTTTGGTTTTGCAAGTTTTATGTTAATTTTCTATGTAATTTTTTAGAAGCCTGACTGTTGTTTTTATTATTATAAATTCATATGAGATGATAAAGACCTAAAACTTATATTTTTGGAAAGGTATTTGAGTTAGCTTTCTTTTGGTTTTAGTTTGGTCAAATTTCATTACGTTTTGCAGAAGGTATGGTCGTTTTGGTGACTGCAGGTCTGAATCTGTCCTAGGTTGTTGATTCATCAAAAGTTTGCAAAAAATGTGTAATATTGCTATGATAAGTTATGAAGTTATGATTATGCGATTTGTGAATTCTTGTATCCTTGCATCATTCTCTCATCAAATTCATGAAGTTAATCAAGTTTGACAAGTACATGTAAAAATATTGCACAATCATATGAACAATCGAATATCATGAGTAATTCTTTACCACGAGAGATATCTTAAGTTAAAAGGGATAAAAATTTATTAAAACAAAAACAAATCAAAAGGAAGAGCTCAACAAAGAGCTCTAGAGAACCCTATCATGATCAAAAAATTCACCAAACTCATGAGATAAATGTCAGGGTAATTGTCCCTTATCAACAATATTCTAGTCCTACACGTGAGAGGAAGCCAATTTAGCCAGACAATCAACAACCCAAAGAGTGTAAAATAAACTAACATACTCAAGAGATCTACAAAAGTGGATAAAGGATTGTCATGTGAAATTTGAAAATTATTGAATTTAATCTTCTTTATACTTTATTTGATTTTATAATTGATTTGGAATAAAAGGCTTGGAAAAATATAGTTGCCAAAGTTGCCAAAATTTAATTTAATAATATGATGAATTGTCATAGGCCAACACAAACTTGTATCACTAGACTCTAATGATTATTAGGAAAAAGTGAGAACATTATTTATAAGATTTATATTTTTATATTTTAAGATCAATTCAATCTCAAGTAACTCTAAGTTACATAATTTATTAATTTTATGTAAAGAAACAAATATGTAGACATGATCCCTAATACAAGGAATAAAAAAATATAACATTGACCATAAATTACATTTAATCATTTCATTAAAATCACTTAAAGGCTAACTAAATATTAACCTGAATAGACAAATTTCACCATTACAATTATTCACCCACTTCTAAATATATCAACTAAAAATTAATAGCGTTTCACTTTGAAAGAGAACCACGAACATAGTTCAGGTACGGACTACACAGATTTGTTTTTAACAAAAACCCCACTCTCAACGCCTTGGAAACGTTTAGCAATGGAGATGATGGATAGAATATCGTCCAATGGGGAGAAACTCCAAACTCTCTGCACAGGGGGAATCATGTAAACACGATAGCTTAGATAGCGCCAAAGATGTAAGAGCAATTGTTATGACAATAACTGACATAAAAAAACAAAAGAATTCAGCAGGACAAAATGGCAAGAATGGGTGTTGTCAGCTTTACCACTACCAACAGGAATGGTGGCTATTGCAAGAAATTAAGGGAAAAGACAAAGCCCAAGCAACAAGAATGGGTTAGAATGAGATAGGTGTTAGATTGATGAGATATTTCTAATAATAATTAGTCATACAGAGTTTTCTATCCTAATTGCGGCAGATGAAAAGGTCAGTTGCTAATAAAATAGTCGAAAGCACCATAGCTGAGATGGAATAAACCAAGCCGGACAGCATTTAAAAATTCAGATAAAATCAAACTTCCCAACATGCTTGGATTGTGGGTGATAAAACAATAGAGGAAATTATTTTATTTTATTTGCAGACAAATTGGCAAGGGTTTGAACTATAATTGAGTCCTGTTTTTGCACAAGCAACAATCAAAGATTAACAGGATGTTCACTTACACATTCTTTGCATTCTTTCATCCTGATGATGACAAAACTTTCATACAATTGAATCAGAAACACCCATAAAAACAACATTGAACTGATAAAACTTCAATAGAGCCAGGTGAAAGGGGTCCAAGGAAAAGGGGTTGGCTATAAGTCAAAGTGGAATGATAATTATTGATGCATTTTGAACCAGAGGTTGTAATATAGATTCCATAGGGATAATTATGCAAGTTTGAAATTGCCGATTTATCAAAAACTTAAGGTACATCATGCATGTGGGGTGGTACTTATAGGCCACAAATATCAGTATCAAAAGGTGGATTGATGGAAGGCCCCTACCAAATGTGTCCCTGATAATTTGGGATAGTAGTATGTGGTGCCAGCTGAAAGCTCCAAGATAGGAGATGTGACCGCAATATGACCTATCATTATTAAGGAGAATGATTTGTCAAACCATTCAACAGCAAGGATCATGGATCTCGCAGATCAAGCCATACAATCATGTGAACTTTTGGTCAGAAGCATCATAATAGTTGACCTTTAGTGTACACTTATACATACCTCGTTTTCTATAAGAAAACCAATTGAGTTTATGTTTGTCATTTTGTATGATCTATAATTTGGACCTATTAGAACATCTAAATGGCAACTCATCCAAAAGGTATGTCATCATGTAATCAAATGCTTGAGTAGTTGATAATAGAACAATACCCACAAGCGATTCAAGGATGTTTGTATTCTTAGACATGTTATGTCTTCATACTGAGAGCAAGATATGTCATTTAAACAACTTAAACATCAGCACAATATCTGAAGATTTTAGGGAGAAAACTGAAACCCACAAATTTGTTGCATAAATGGGTACTGATTTACTGATAAAAGATAAAAGTAAAGAGGGTTAATCAATAAGAAAGTTAGAACGAATTTCAAATTACCCCATTAATGGTCCAGGGAAAACCTTTTATGTGCCATTTGAATTCATTCACATACAACACCTAAAGGTCACCTTTTATTCTACATTGATGAATTAGAAATCAGGAACACCAAATAAGATTGCACTTTTCTTTTATTTGATTAGTATCCAAACAATGAATTTTTAAAAAAATTAAGTGTCCAGTTCAAATTCATACTACTCTATCAGTTGCCTGATTTGATTTAGCAACCTCTGCCTATCGTTTTGGAAACAATAGTTTACTTTGTTATTAGAAGCACTAGAGCAGTGTGGCAAAACCTAAGCCAAATTATAGCATAGAAAGAAGCATGAAGTACTTGCCGGACATAACTGAATCTTTGAAAATCAGGGGATCTCCAATAAATTAAGTGCTCAGTGCTTGCCTGAAATACACCACTTTATTGCAGAATTGAAATGCTTCAAAGTGCATTATATAACATAGAGAACCCACATTACCATACATAACAGCCATTAGAGTTCTACAAGAGTATAAGCACAACAGCTAATAGCATACAAAAAACATCAACTACACCCAACAAGCATAGTGCCTCCTTCAGTCACTTGGAGCTCCAAAACTCCTGCAATGTCATCTTTTCAGTCTATGTTGAATCAAACTTAGAAATTGCAGACATTCTCAAGTCATATTTCTTGTGTGGCCAGTTCATACAAAATGAATTGAATGTCACCATCATACAAAAGACTGAGGGAAGACTGAGCTTGTTGGTGAACCAGTAGAAGCCCCCTAAAACAAAATACACAATCAGATAAACTGTGTCAACTTTATAGCATGCTATCAGTTTGTGCTGGTAACCTCCTGAAAAAGTTTACAGGAACTGAAGGAAGCCGGTACCGAAATTTGGGATGGCGCATGAAATACAATCCTGCAAGCACTGCAACAACTTGGAAGGGTGTAACATAGAGAAGTACAGCGGCCATTAAGCAAAAACACACAAAAATAGTACTGGCACGGGGATCCCTCCAACTTAAGAGGGATTGCAGTCTCTCTCCTTGTGTGGCCATATCTCCAACAACAGTTTGTATCCTTCCAGCAACACTTCTCAAGCGATCATATCGCATCCTCACAACATCAGCACTTCTTGAACTAGGGAATGTATCAAACTCCTCATCGAGTTCATCAGGTTGCATTGATTCAGCATGAGAGAGGCGAGTATCCATATGTGGTGGAAGACGAGATCGAAATCGATAATTCCATATCCCAATCAAGAACATGTAGAGGAAGATGGTGGGCAATATCAACTCAGGGTACCAAACCAATATAAGGAACAAAATATGCACCAGCCCTGTTGTGATAGGGTTCTTCCAATTACAAACATCATTGAACCATTTGCTGATTGCTATGAATGGAGAAAGTATAGAAATGATACGGAAGAAATTAGCTTTACTGCGACGGATGCTCCACATGTGAGAGTTCGAATCTACCATATATTCCACCACCTCCCTTCTTAGAGGCGGCTCAGCTCGGCTGAGCCTAAGTGCTACTATGTTGATGGCTTGGTGCCTAAGATTGTCAAGCTGAATCACAGAGAGAGGATGTGTATAATGCATCTTAGGCAACAAGGGCCTTGAATACATGTACATCATATTCACACGCGATGAACACGAGAAACGGACTGCCAACTGAAGTTCCCCCATCTTTTTAACTCCTGAAGGTTGCAACACCAGCAGAGGATATGAATGGGTATAAACCCTATCTGTCTCCAAAGTTGAGAGACGAATTCTTACCTTCCCAATTTGAGCATCCCTAGTTCCCGTTGCTTTCTCCCCATTTCCTCCTTCGAGGTGATTATTATCAAAAACACCCACAGTGATGACGGTGCAAGGGTCATTAACTTCCCAAGTGTACTGTTCATTCCATTTTGGATTCAAGTTATCAAGAATTGTTCTTGTTCTAACCCACTTTGATCCATATTTTGCAACACAGTAGGTATCAGTAGTCCCTCTTCCGTCTTTAGCCTTCATAGGAAGCAAGTTTTGTGCACTCAGCACACCAACTTCCAATACACCAATTGCGGGCTTCCACAATTGCTTAGCAGTGGGCCTCAAATCACTGGTGTAATGTGTGGATTCATCTAGGACATGATACCCACCATCAAGGCACACTCTAAGATGAATCCTACTTGAAAACTTACTTTCCTTCTTTTCACCATCAACTACTGCATGCTTTTCAAGGTTATACCACTTGGTGTGCACAGGTTTATGATCAAGCCGCTTTGTTATTGATGACAAAGGAATTATAGTCTTCCCCATAACCTCATCTTTGTTTGGACCTTGTCGATCCTCCACTGTAAGTACTAAATGTTCATCAAAGGGCTCTGCTGCCACAAAAAGCAAATCTTCATTCCACAAGGGGTTTGCTGTCCTCTGCTGAGAAACCTTTGTTTTCAATAATTGGTTTCCCAAATGTGCTTTGACATAAACCTCGGGATACTTCCCCTTGTCACTTGCCTGCAAATCTTGGGCCTCAATTATATTAACTCTAACGTACCAAAGTTTGGGAGATAGGTAAACCTTAGAACGAATCTGTCCAACGCCATCACTTTCGACTGCAGCTGCATCAGAATGCCATGCTTCTGGAAAGGCTTCATCTGCTTGTGTACCCATCCACACCGCAAGCATAAGCTCCCCTTTCACTTTTGACTCGGCCTTTTTGTCTTCCAACCGATACCATTGGGGTGCCAAGGGACTATCAGGAGGCACCCTCATGGGAATCTCACTCAGATCAAAGATCAAACGACCAATGAAGTCATCTTTCACAAGATCTTTATCCTTCACAACTACTTCCAGGAGAGACGACTGGAGCCTTTCCTTGGAAAATGCAAAGATTTGGTTCCATTCTGGATTCTTTTCCTTCTCAAAGTGTTTGGTCTTTCCCTTGTAGTTTCCAATTTTAACCTCAACATATGGATCACAGCTTCCAGTAATGTCCATGGTTGGCAGGTCTCGAGCTTTTACCACCCGAACATACAAGTACTGCATCCTTTCAACCAGATCATAGGTGCTGTTTAGCTTGTCTCGACGCATCCCAATGTTTCCAAGATGAGGCCTGGTCTCCTTCAAAGTGTAATCTTCTGGCTGAGTTGAATGAAATGCATTAGCTGAAGGAGGGTTATGAGGTGCATTATACATATGCACTACTTTTGCCTCAGACTTCTCCACCTCGGCTTGTTTAACTTTAGATTCTTGCTTTGCTGACTTAGGCAGGTGGTGAAAAACCCTCTTTTCCATCTCCACTGCAGTTGATTTCTCTTCCTTTATCTTTTCCGCTCCATTGAGATTGTCCCCTTTCTCTTCCACGGTGTAAATCTTCAAGCTAATATCTCCTCTGATGTTTGAGAAGAGTCCTCTCTTTTCCAATGGAAAATGCTGCACAGCTGCCTCTTTCTCACTCACAACGCTACTTCCATATACCCTCACTTTTCCCAAGAATTGCTTGCCCTGAGAAGATTTTTTTTCATGGTAGACAAATACGTCTACCATCTGGTTGGGAAGGCTAGAAGAGTCTGGGATGGTAAACAATAACTTCTCATTCCATACAGGGGTCAGATCCTTTTCTTTAGTAGTCGTTCGAAACTTCTGACCAGCATAGTCAACCTCTGCATAAGCATTTGCTGAGCCCTGCCCATCCTTTGGCATCAAATTGTGGGCACTAATAATTTCCACTGCTAGCTTCAGCTTACTCATTGTGCTCTCTCGAACTATCAAAAACACAAGCTTTGTCCTCCTTTCTGCCTCTCTGCAGTCACTGCGAGGCAACAAGAATTGCCAAAACCCTCCTTAGTTGACCTGGACATGGCATATTGATGAGTCTGATTTAGTGAACTGCAGTGCTAAATCTGAAATCAGGGTTTAAATGCTATGAATTGAGATCTTTATTCTAACCTTAACTGCTATATTTGTCTCGAAAATTTGAAATATCAAATTTTTGCAGAAACTCAAGCCTCCTTGTACCCAAACAAGCTAAAACTGATGCCACTTACTAATCTTAAAGCCTGAACAATCCTCTGAATTCCAAAGCCTGTAAATTATCGACGGAAAGGGGATTTAGCCAGTAGATAAAGATATGTCAATGCGGCTTCAAAACATATATAGTCTGAGTCTTTACTTTTAAAGACGGGATTTAAAGCTCCATTAAAAATCAGGAACAAATATTTCCAGATATCTAAGATCACTTTCAATACTATTTTACCAAGAAAGGAAAGATATTTACTTTTATTCCAAATAGGAATGCCACAGAATGCGCGGTCCTGAAGCCTTTGCTGCTCCTCCCAACTCAAAAACCTGTAAATTAGGGGCAAATTTCTTAACTTCGTAAGTTTATCAGAATTCAGAATATATCTCTGAAATATTCATCGCATTCCTTAGATTGTATCTATGAAATATTCCGCTCGTTCCTTGCTTATGACTGAAACCAAACTTCAAAGCTTTCGAACAAAGATCAGAAAACCGGTATCAGTATATCTAGACACTTCAACAGAGAACAATTTAAATTTCTTATTTTCTGTCAAACAAAGCAAACGGGAGCATTTTATTCCTCCAAGTTACATAACCCGCTATAAATTAAACTTTCTACGCAAAAAAAAAAAAAATTCAAAATAAACTACAAACTTGTTCAGATTCCAGAGCTTCTTACAATTAACTTGGTCTCGCAATGGTATTCGATCAATGCACAAAACAACCCATCTGCAGAAAATTGTAGGCTTTTCTGGGGGGAAATCCGAAACCACTAAATCAATTTCTACAGTCTAAGAGATCTCTCACATGGCACCAAATGAGTAAACATTCATCAATATGACTCGGATTTTTTTCTGGTCTATCACCAACCCCACCACAAACATATTATATAGAGAACCAAATATCCAAGCAAATGCACCTCAACAAAATTTAAAAACTACACACATCTTCCACATTGAACAGGTTTCTATAACCATTTTTCAAAACCAAAACAAACTCCATGAAAATGGAAAACCGTACTTCAACCCACAATCAAACACCATTTAAACTACGTAATCTCTATTTCTAAAACACATCATACTTTAAAACATGTGCAACATTCCACACTGTAAGACAGAAACTCACCTCCAGATAATTTCAAGCCGAATCGACTCCCAAATCCTGCTTCTGAAAACTCGAATCTTGGAAATGAGTAAGCCTTTGAAAGCTCAGCTAACACCACCCAAAACATGCAAATTCCATAAATTAGTAGAAAAAATGTGGCAAATCATGTTCGAGGAAATAAGCCCCATGATGAAAATGCAAATCCACGGATATGGCGTGTTCAAATAAAAACAGACCCGCAGGTCACAGTCCAGAGCCCCACCAGCAATGCATTTAATGGAAGTACGAAATAAAACAGAGATCAAATAGTTATTTGACCCGAGTTAATATTTGATTTCATTTCCCAAACAATCTTAACCCATAGTTAAGTACGCTAACCCGTCTCCATCACCATGTCCGCGACAAGAGAATCTACAAAGCTCTGACTAAGCGTGGGCCCCACGTGGAAGGAGATCGGAAATCGGGGTTTTCGATTATTTTTGAATTTTGTAAAGTTTTCCGAGGCCCGCCGGCGGCTAAACCGGTCTTCATCAATGTAGACTCGGAATTTGCACGTGGTTATGTGAGCGTTAAGTATACGTTTGAATTTTTACTCTTGGACTTTTTCAGAGACTCAACCGACCGTATTTGGGGAACTTCAAATAATATTGAAATAAATTCTCCCTGCCATTTTACTAAATGTTATTCACGTCTTTGTATGTCTCTCTCTTTCCTATTTTTTTCTGAATTGAATAAAGCTGAAAAGGAATCTATCGAAAATAGCAGTTTAAAAGTATGGAAATGTAATACGAACGAAGTTCGAAAAGTAGTGGTAAAATTAAGGTTCAGAAAAATCAAATAGTTTGGACCTATTCAAAGATACTAATAATATAATCGGCAATAATACCATTCAAATTAAAGATCCATTAAATATGGTAAAACAAATTTTTTTAAAGATTAGATTAACAATATTAAAAAATATAAGGTACACAATGATGACTAGTTAAGTACAACACATCTGACCAACAATAAGGACTTTGAAAATATAATTAGATGAAATATAGAAACAATTACAATTTAAATTTGAACAATCTTTGAAATTGACTTGCAAAAGGCATATATTTGTCATGCAATTGTAAAAACTAATATTTGGTTCCTTTCAATTTCTCATGATGATAGACGTCATTCTTCAACTACACACATGAAGAAACAACTTGTAGCATGATATTAGAGTAAAATCTCAATGTTTTCATTTTTTGATGCAAAATGTGATTAGAAAACATGGTTGAACATCTAGTTTTCGAAATGTTAAGCAAAATAGTCTATATCCTAGTATCAACAATAAGATCATTATGCATTCTATAACCCAATGATAATTTTTAGTGTCCCAGTGTATAATTATATATTGCTGAAAATTATGTATAGTCATAAATTTTTTTAGACTACAAATAACCCCAAAATTTGTTTTAGACACTCGTTATTCATTTGCTTACACTTTGTAGCATATATCCCAAACCACTAGTTGTTAAAATATATAGATAAGGCCAAAAAAGGGTGGCCTTGTATGATAGAATGTTGGAGAAAAAAGGTTCAATCAATGAGTTATTGATCACCAAATGAGCATTGACATCTTAATGAGTGAATCGACATTTTACCTAACTTCAATAATCAATTCATAAAATAATAAGGAGCGGAACTAACACGACATGAACACTCATATTTTATACATGGAAAACCCAATCTAGGAAAAACTATGGTGAGCCTTTCCTACAAGGAATAATTCACTAATGTAAAGATCTAAATACAAAATATGGTAGGAGCTTATTGCTATAGACTTGTAACTAGAGACTTGCTTTCAATGCAACAATGAATACAAATAGGAGTTCACTACTTTGTACTTGTGCAAACTATGGCTCACTCCCAAAGTAGCAAGATACGTATGCACCCCAAGCTCATTGTCTTAAGAACATACAACTTTTCATAAGAATGAGAAAAGATTCTCTTGGCAATGTAATTGATATGTACAACACAATTGAAAACTAACAATACATTGACACTACATTTTCTCCACTATCACTATTGCTCTAAAAAATCTTTGTTGATTGTACATCTTCACTAGTTTGCATACTATTTACTTACTTTACACCCTACACTTTTCCAAAGCACAAATTGTGCTAATAAAAGATAGTTCATTAGAGAGTACAACAAAGTTAGTCATGCCAAAGGATATTGCATTTTAGATTACAAGTCATACATGGCAATAGAAAAATGAAAGAAGGTCCTTTTTCATAAGCACTCGAAGCAAAAAAAATAGAGTGGAGCCAAATGGATAATAGATAAACATTAAACACATAGGTCAAACAAAGTATGAAACCATCCATATAAGAGATAATCATAAAATGCAATGATCTAGACTAAATTAGTAAATATAATCCTCCCTAGGAGAGAGATGGGCATTAACACACTACAAATATTACAATGTTGGATTTGTAATCATCAGAGTAACTAAATCCAACTTCAAACATATAGAAACATGTTGGCCAATTTGTATTGCTAATCAATTCTAGATCTTTGCATGCCATGAAGAGATACATATGCTACATCAAAGATGCATGTCAATCTAGAGTCTATGTTAATATAGATCCAGACAACAACTAACAATTGGACATAATTGCAATGCTAGATAACACAATTTTAGAAACACTAAGAACAACCTCTACAACACCAGAGAACACCACAACCAAGACCAAAATTTGAATACATTTGCATAAGGTTCAACACATCTTCAAGCTTGAATTCTAGAGTAACAATTCTCTAGAAAGCACAAAATGAAGCATTACAATTGGAATTGTATTTTATCTATTTACTAAAAATTTATTAAATTATTTATTTACTAAATCACAAATATCCAACCACACAAGCTTCCAGATATGAGAGAAAAACACTAAAACATTGTAAAACATTATCAAGCCACATGATAAAAGAATAGAAACTATCTTCCTCCTATTCTGATTGTCTTCCAATGCACTATAGGATGTTATGAATATATATATTGTATTAGATACATGTCTCTCTTTCAATGTTCTAAAGGTTTAGTGCATAAACTTCTCTATGAATAGAAAAATAGTAGACTTCTAGACCACAATATATGAGCAACCACAAACACCTCTGAAACATAATGCTTGACATTAATTACAACAAACTACTAAATATATATTTCTAACACATGCTTGCACGATTTTGACTAGAACTTGAATATTGCAATATTTTAAAGATAAAAATCCATTTGATTCTATCATATGCCTTACCAAAGCCTAATTTAGTAGTAATTTTTTTTTCCAAACTAGTGTTAGGTTATCCAAAATCATTTAGGCTTTACGATATCATTATTCAATGGTTTATTCCTTATAGCTAAATCTTTAGCAATATTTCTATACATAGTTCAAAGAGGGTAATTCAATGTCATCTAGAAATAAAATTTTCATTTTTTCCTTTAGGTAAAGCCTATAATCAACTATTTTCCAAATCTACAACATAAACCATGAAGTTTTTTTGGCTAAATCCAACCATCAACCCATCAAACCTTGGGAAAAATACAATGTGGTCCAACTCTTTAATGGCCAAATTTTTATCAATAAGTATTTTATAATATTGAATCACATTTCTTGGTATGAAATTACAGAAATTATATACATTTACATATCAAAACATGCCACCATTTCCTATAATATTCTCCTTCTTTTGGTTTAAGAATGAGATTTTGTAATGCCCCACTAGGGAACCCAAAAGAAATTAACTTAAAGTTTCACTAAGTTTTCCAAACATTTTTAAAAAAGATAATAAACAACAACAGATAATATAGTGGAAGCAATTAACTCACATACATACAACCATCATAAACAAATTACATCTCTTAAGGGTCCCATGACATTGAATCACATTTAAGTTTAATTAATACTAAATCCAATATATAACAAATCCACATCAAAAAATAACTACAAGTATGAATCCATTTAAGTAATATACAATTATATTGAATGCCACTTGGCAAAAATCAGAATGCATAATCATTCATTGTACAAGTCACAGGGTATGAAAAGCTCAAAGAATATACATCATCAATAAAATACATCATTTCATAAGATCTCTAATAAATCAAGTATAATACAACAAAATATAACCATGATCAAAAATAAAAGATAAGAAAGGATCGACTGCACAAGTACATCCAGCAATGATATCTAATGGTCAAATCTCAATGGTATAAGAAAAATGCACTACCACCCAACCTCGTGGAACCTAAATGGTCCACTCCCACCATGTTGAGGGTACCAAGACACAAGTATCATCTAATCCCAGAGGAAATAATGACACATAAGAAATCTACTATGTAAGTGGACAAGTGACATCGCATGAGCCAACTCTAAGGTTACCCCAACAGCCTCTTTGGACTCCGCCCCCATAGTCTCTCTATGTGGCACTAGTATCCTCTTGTACAAACAAGGCATGCTAACGAAGCAAGGTCATAGTTCCAAGCATCCTCTCTACTCCCATCCTAGCCTGTACTAGAACTCAAGGCATGGGCGAGGAAAAGTACCGACTCTTATTAGTTCATTTTAAACCCATTTAATGAAATGTTATCACTTATTAAAATAACTTACAATGGGTTACCCAGGTAGCCACTTAGGGCTCTGGCCTCCATTGCAAGCCACTTCCCAACATACACATAGATTACCTACCCTAGGCTCATAAAAGTGTAGCTCAAAGAATCACAATTTTCACCTCAACCCTTTACAAGTGACTAGAAAACACATATAGATAAAACACAGTATTCACCTTAGTCCTTTACAAGCAACTGGAAAGCACCAAAAGACCAATCACAATGATCACCTTAGTCCTATACAAGCAACTGGAAAGAATCAAAAGATAATTGATCGAAAATCAAAAATTACAACAAGAAAAAGTCACACCATTCACCTCAGTTCTACACAAGAAACTGGAAAGCACTAACAAACATTGATCAGGACTCAACATAGAAAACACGCAATACATCACCATGGTTAGGTATAAAAGATCGTATACAAAATATCATCATGACATCACCAAAACAATAAATCTCGGCCTCTGGTAGACATCCAAAATTGGTTAGCACTCTAAGTCAAAACCCGAAACCTAACATGAAATACAACATACATCTCAACATAATTTAAACAATTATCTTCATAGTTCATTAGGTTTTCAAAACACAAAGATTCAATAAACCAACAGGGTTACAATTTTCCATTTTCCCTAGTGTTGATTTGTTAATATTTCTGAGTTCACAAGAATAATAGATTCAAAAAATCTTATTAGAAGTCAATTAAGTATGAGATTGGACTGTCAACCAAAATCTGAGTTAACCAATTAGTCATTTTCCCAATCACAACTTTCGAATTTACTTTCCAAATATATTTTATTAATTAGCAATCTTTCATTTAAATATTATTAAAATTTAACAATAATCAATAAATTTATTGATGATCATAATTATTTAATTATTAATAATTTATACTAAATCATTAATAAAATAATTACATCTCTAATAACAAAATATTATTATTATTACTAAAATATTTATAGCATATACTATTTATTAACAAAATTATTTAATAATTATTAAAATTTAACATATTTAATAAAAACTATTTTAAGAATCACATTTATTAAAATTTGTAATAAAAATATTTTTTAAAAACTTTTAAACATGTGTTTTAAGGCTCATCGATCATACGACGTGTTGTCGCGGCAGTGTTGTTGCTACAACAGCAGCAGTGTACTACCTTATGACAGTACCTGCTATTATGAAAGCAGTTCCAACTGTTGTGCAGTCTCTAAAGGTGTCGGTGGTGGAGAAGGGAGGAGAAGGGGGGGTGAGGGGGTGCTGGCCCCGACCCACCCAAAGTATATATATTTTAAATTTTTTATTTGTTTAGCAACCCAAAACAAACAGTCAAACTTATAAACAAATCAGATTTTCTCTTTTCCAAAACCCTCATTAAATTAAAATCAAATCCATCACAAAACACCAAATTTACCAAACAAGGGTCCTCTAATCTTAAATTGTTCATAGACATTTTTGAAATGAAAAACAATATATTCACAAGTGTTTCAAATTAAATCACAGACAATTCGATAACGGAAATCATTTTTTTTTCAAACAAGGGTTTCGATCCAAATGAATTTTGAAATAGATCCATCAATCACAAAGAAGACAGAATGATGTCACAGAAGAAACTATTGTGCAACAGAAAAACTCACAAGATCCTACCTAGATCTGATGCTAAACAACTGAATGCGCAGAACTCATAAGAACTTTGTAACTTTTCTTTCAAAACCCTCTTTTCAGAAATTGGCTCCTCCAAACCTGTGTGGGGAAAAGTGAGCTCTACTTTCCTAATAAAGAGCATTCCCCAAATTAGGGCTTTGATTTTGCAATCATGCAAAAAATATTTTTCCTTTATTATTTTATTATATTTTAATTTTCATGTGCAACCTTTTTGTAATTTAATTAAAATAACTTTATTAAATCATTTCCTTTCTCTCTTTTATTAAATCATGAGACACTTTTGGTAATATATTTATTAATTCAAATAATAATATTATTTAGAGTTTATTATTAAAATGAAACTCCTAAATAATTTATTATTAAATTAGATAAATACAAATATGCCAAAATTAGAACTTTAAATCTTTTATTTAATTAATTTCTCAATTAATTAAATATTGAATTTTATTTATAAATTTTTTATTAAATTAAATCATTAAATTATCTTTTAATTTGATTTAATTATAACTAAAAATCATAATAGACCCACATGACTAAATATGACAACTCAACTGAAGACAAATAACATAATCAAACTCTAGGGTCAAAATCACGAATTCATGTCATTTGACGAATTTAGATGGGTAAACAACTCAAATAATTGTCCTACTTTCTAGGACAATTGGCTTAGGTTAGCATTTGGACTCAAGCATTATCTCCCCTCTTTTACCATTAAGATACTATGGTAGGGAATGCTCATCTTGACAATTCAAGGAAGTCGATACCCAATACCTACAATCTGTATAAAATTCGAGCATGTACATACATAAATAATCTAAACTAAATAGGAAATGGCAGGGAGTGGTGGTGCAAGGCCCCTCCCCTTCTTGATGCTTTTAGGTGTTCTTGGGGTTGGTTTAGGTGTTTTTAGGTGTGTTGAATAAATTACAATGGGTTGGATGTAAGGTTGGTCAACCATATATTTGTAAGAGCCTATAGTGCTCAATAGGTGGAAAAGTTGCTATTATGGCTTAGAATAATGAAACATTGTTCTTTTGATATAGGATGGGTTTGAGGGGTGATTGATGACCTTATGTAGCTTATCTAGGGTCAAGGTGCTCACACTCAACCATCGAGTTGTCAAACAAGGCCAAATTGCTCATTATGCAAAAAGTTGCTCGCAATTTTGAAAATTTGCTCAAGCAACTTTGACAACTTTTGCAAGAATGGAGCAACTTTTGGTTAGATCAGTTATAACCACCCATGCTTGGGATATAAGCATGGATTCTATGCTTGGAGAAGGTTAATGGATTTTTGGATTGTATTTGTTATTTTTTGTATTTATGTACAGACTTCTGTGGTTGTATTGTGTTAGAACTGTACTGTTTTTGTGGTTGTATGACTTGTATGGATTGGTGGAGTAGATCAGTATCCATGGGAATGTAGAGGATTTCAATATCTTTTATTGCCAATACTTATTTTTCTTTCAAGTTACTAGTGTGTAGTGTTAGGAGTTTTTGAAGGTCACTATTTATGTAGGGCAGTCACAGTGCTATTTGGCAAAGAAATGGCTCTAACCCAAGAACCCATTGGTGGAAATGGTCAAAACCATGGGGGAAGTAGGGTTAGAGTCTTTATATATAATTTTTGTTCTTTTTTTTTTTTTCAATCAATTCCTTGGTTCCAATGGCAAGCCTTATGGCTGACTGTTGAACCCATGTGAGCTAGGATAGGGTAAAGATTGCTTTGGCACATGTGCCCATATCCTTGTGAAAAAGGACTATTGAGGTATATGGGAACCATAGAAAATTCCCTAATAGAATTCAGAGGTGGAAGGAATTGAAACAAGGTTTGGAGGCCTTTTGGCAATTATTTGTGCTCACTGGTCTAGAGGCCTAATTAATAGGCTAAAAACTAGGGCATGGTAGAAACTAGGATTATGGGTGCAACCAGAAGCTAAGGTTTTGGATTTTGGAAGTAATCTCATGTAACTTGAAGATTCTCAAGTACTTGAGTGAGTTCATTTGAAGGTTTTGGAAGTTGTAGCTTAAAACAAATAATCTAGGTCTAATAGGGGCTAGGCAACTAGGTCTCCTAGTGGATTGGAGATCAATTGGATTGGAAAAGGGGCAAGAAGTATGGGAAGGGGTTCAAAGTGACTCTAGATGATTAAAGAGATTAGTAGGTTTCCAAGGGAATGTGTAGAGATATCCTAGGCAGAAGATTGGGCATTCTAGGAGGGAAGTCTAAAGAAGAAGACTAGGTATTTGGGAGCTAGTTGGACTAGTTCATCCTTATAAGCTTGGAATCTTATAGAGATCAACTATACCTTGGAGGAGAATTTTATCCCAAGGATCTTGGAGATCCTAACTAAATAAGATCCTAAACCATTGGATGGTTAGGCAAGCAAAGGGGCATTTGGAGTGAACAAAACCTAGGATTCCCATGTCGTCTTCATCAAGTGGTGCATCGTGTAGATCTCAACTACTAGGTGACTACTACTCCCTCCCTCAACCACATTAGAAATGTCACACTTAAAGTAAAATGTACAAGTACACCATACACATGCAAGTATGGGGTAAGTATCTATAGAAATGCATATAAATCAATCATCTAACTAACATCATGAAATAACTGAAATCACTATATGAACATACATGTATCATTATTGAAATAATCATAAATACATGAAATAACTAAATAACTCAACACATATATCAACTGAATAAAATACATCTAATCAAATCTAGTAACCAAGTGCTGATGATCATAAAACATAATCATAAAACTAGCCTAAAGGAATCTAACAATACAAGCTAAAAAGTCAACTAGGTGTAGGCATTACAGTTTCAAATGTTATTAAAGTTTTTATTATCTCTTCCCCTTTTTCAAATCTATGTTCACGAAGAGTAAACTTCTTTGTTAACCACTAGGGTTGTCATTGCACCAAAATATCAACCTATCAATGTCTAATACAACCACTAGACTTGTAGAAGACACGAGATTCTATTAAACCATGTTGTCAATCAACAAGGGACACTGAATCACTACCAAAAAAACCCATCCCAACATTACTCGTTGCAACCTAAATAATTCAAACCTTTGACCAAGATTTGATATCACTTGTTAACCACTAAGGTTTCCATTGCACCAATAGATTGACCTACCAATGCCTGATAGAACCACTAAAATTATAAAAGACATAGGAGGTTGTTGAACCATGTCCAAATTCAATGAGGGATGTCACTACCAACAATCTAAATCATAGAGGTTGTTTAATGGTAGCACTTAGGCCCCACAAAACTTCTTATAAGTATGTTACTTATCTAATTAGAAAATATTAACATATACAACATACAAAAGAGAGTCCAACTAAAAAAGACCTTTCTACTGTTTTCCTAGAACTTTCTAAAAGAGTAGTGATTTGAATCTATATCCTTAAGACAAATGGGGAGAGAATTACCCTTGAAAGGAAAATCTAATTTCTATAAACCATTTGAATAAAAAAGTGGAGAAGGTGAAACTACCTTCATAAGAATTAAAGATGTTAAAACCAAGGTTAAGCAAATTTTTAGCTAACTTAATTGGAGGAGACACACTAGTTCAAAGGGGAGGAATTTTTATTAAAGATTTAAGAGTGCATCCAAGTCAATAAAATTCACAATTGAAGCTTCTCAATATGCCATAAAAAGGGCAAGGAGAGCATTGGTCCACCAATTTTGATGATGTTCAACATTTTATGATAATTAAGTACTTGATAATGATTCTAGTATTAAGGAAGCATAATCTGGATCGTTTAAAGTAGTTAACCTCAAGGGAAATGATCTCTAATTGTTATATAACATAACCTAATGATGTTATTTTATCAAAAAAAAAAAATTAAGTCTAATATTTATTTGATAGGGTATCCAACTTAAAATTTGGTTTATTATTATGTCGTATCCTACCATTGAACTATGAAATTCCCTACCTATTATAAACTAAAATTAGCACTTGCACCATAAGAGGTGTAAGGAAAAATCCAATAGGTGAATATAAGAAGATATACAAATCAATTTATATAACATAATGACAATTAGTTTGTATACTAGATTCAAAAAATTGATTATACTTACAAAGTTTAGTATTTTTTGTATTGAATTTTAGCATTAAAGAATTAAATAAAGATACAAATTGTAGTAATTGGTGAGCTATTAAAATATCTCATTAATTGGTTATAAATGCATGAATAAAATTTAATATAAACTTATTCATATTTTGAAAATTAGTTTTTGTCTAATCTTGAAGTTCGAAGCTTGAAGATAATTGTATAAGAATTTTAGGTGAAAGCTTAAAGTTTAAATAAAATATACGTGTATTGTCATTTAATAATTTGAAATTCTTAATAATAATAACATTTTTACTAATATTTAGATGATAATCTATTCTCCTTAATGTTTGCATTGGTAATTCAACTCAATCCTGATTACCCAACTTGTAGTAATGTGAAAAGGGGGAGTGTAGTAGTGGTGATAGCAAGTGGAATTTATTATGGATATAAATTTCCACTTTGTGAGCATTAATATGCACATACCAAATTATTTAATGTTAGTTTCCAATGATAAAAACTTGGCAACAATGCTTCTCACTCGACACCTATGTCCATTCATTGTTAATGCATTTATAATTTATTGTAAGCATAAAGAACAATTGTAAATCTTGCCTACTTGGACAATAAAAAGCCTTCTAAATATTTTCATTGTATTAATACTAAGTTGTAGACACTGCATAATTCCACTCACACTTTCCAAAAATCTTCTCCCTATCCGGGTTGAATTTGTGAAGGGCTACTAAATGGTGGTGTCATCAACCACAGTAGATATGAAAGGTAATTATATTATGATATTACAATAAAATATGGAAGCTACACCCAACAAAAAATGGTAGTTGATAGTAGGTATGTGCAGGATCATGGTGGTCCAAACTATACCCTTAAGTGGTAGTGTAAAATCAAGAAATTAGGTTTATGTCAACTTGACATGAAAGTTTGAACTAGGTCTATAAGAAATTGAATATAGTTTCCAAGCTACTAGGCCTTATATAAAAATAATTTAATCTGATCTATCAAAAATTCATACTTTAATAAAGTGTTACAAAAATTTCAAGACAAAAAAATAAGAAGTAGGTGTATGTCTGACCACCTTAATCATAATCAAATAATAATATATTTTTATAAGATTCTAGATATCAGAAGTAGACTCATTCTTGGATGTGACACATATTTTTGGGTATTTTTATTCCAAGGAAATAATTAATTATGAAATTTTAGCTACAATGTTACCAAGAAAAAAAGGCTTGTATTTGACCACCTTAACTAATTCAAAACATTGCCAATTTTTTAAATTTTTTATTATATTAGGCAAAAAATCAAATGTGACGCATTTTTTCAAAATTCAAAAGTGTTTTATAGTTTTAAAAATATAGCTATTTTTCAATTAGTATGTAAATCAACATCTTATAGGTAACATAGTTTAAAAATATGAAATAAATACTTATTGAACTAATATCTTGAAGGCAATTATATCACTGCAAAGTTGAGAATGTCCTTTAGAAACCCTTTTTTGTTTCAATGAATTTTGTCAGATTACAAGTCATTAGATACCTCATTGAAGTTTGGAACACCCCTAGTTGTTGTAAATTTGGATTTTTTGAGTTGACCAAGAAGGCTTGGTGATTACCAAGCCTAATTGGATACCTGATTTATCAAGTGTCTAATATATCATGATATATTAGGTATCTTCTATATTTAAAGATACTCGATAATATGTTAGAAATGTTTAGAATAACTAAGAGGGGGTGAATCAATTACTTAAGGTCATTAAGTACCACTTGAACAATTAAACATAAACATTCATTGTTATGTATATCTTGTTGTTTCTTGGTCTTTACTGCAAACATACTATCTTAAACATAATATGCTTTGCTTAATGAAAAACATCATCAAATTTAAAACATATAAAACATTCAACACAGATTTGACACTTGGATTTTACATGGAAACTCAATTTGGGAAAAACCACCAGCAACATGTCACCACTTTTTCACTCTTTTGAAGTGAGCCATGTTAGGAGCCAACCCTATTAAAGGTTTACAATATACATTGTTAAATGTGACATGGTTAGAGGATTTAATCATGCTATTAGGAATGACCTTGATAGAGGACTTTGATCATTCCATTTAGAATGTCACCTTGTTAAACGATTTATACAGATTTTTAAGTCTTTCAAATGACAATTAGGTCAACCTCTATTAAAAGGATTTTAATACAAATTGTTTACAATGATTAGAAAGAAAATAATAGGTTTTGATTTGTATAGTTACAACTCACTATTGAAGGTTCAGATCTTTGTTTAGTTCATGTGTTGATTCACTAATAAGCCTCCCATTGTCATTTCTAGTCTTGATTCACTTGACAACTCTTCAAGGAATCAAAACTTCTCCTTTCACCAACACTTAAGCCATCTTCTCAGATTCACTCATCAAGGTTAGTAGCATCTGTGTAAGCAATCCTCTCTAGCTTCACATTCATACACACTCTTTTGTTTGCCCTTGTGCACCTCTAATCCACCTTTCTCTTACATACGCACCGCCACTTTTATTTTGTTTGGCTCTGTACCTCTTTAAATGGGTGATTCTTGCTTTACTATTTTCCATGATCACTGTAGATCTTAGGGTTTACAATCAGGTTTGATACAATTCATTGTATGTGTCCATCTTCTTGATTATCCTTTAGAAACTTCTTTAGAATCTATATATTAGGTCTTTACCTAATCTTCACCTTGAATTTAATGATCTAACTCACCAATCTTATCTTCAACATAGTTTACATCTCCCAAGGAATCACCTTAGTCAATTTTGAATCATTATTTCCTTGAATTCATTCTCAACACTATTAATCGACAATCTCTAATTCTGACACTCGATCATCATTGAATTACTTGGTCACTATAAAACTTCTGGCTCAGCATCAACTATCTTGTTCAATCAATACTAACACTTGGTCCATACTAGATTTACTCGATACTAACTATGGCTCGGTTAACACTAGCATCACTTGGCATTCCTTAGCCTTTTACTCTATTGCTTGGCTTAGTTTATCTTTCTTGAATTATACAATAACTTTGCTTTATCAAAGTCTATCTAATCAAATGTCCATTGTAGCTTCCTTTTCATAACTCAACCATTCTTCTAGGTGCTATTGTAACGAGAAATTTCTCAAATCCTCTTCATCAATAAAATAGATATGAAATTTATATTTGGTAGAAATATATCTTATCAATAGAGTTGACATCAATGAAAAAACAATAATTGTTCCAATTGTAAGTTTCCAACATAGTCTTCTGCCTAAATATTTAAAAGTATCACATGGAAAATGGAGGGTGTGGATTAAAAGTTGATGAGGGGTCTTAATTATCTCCTCCATGATTTATGTGACTTCCAAGTCATGTTTTTTATTGTTATAAATGAGGTCTCAATCAAATAATAGTATGTAGTCTTTTTAAACACAAATTGTTATTTTTAATATATATAGTTTATAAGATATATTATTATAACATATTATATTAGATTATTATATTATATTATAGCACATTATTTTATAATATATTATATTATATTTTAACATACATTATTATATGATATGATATAGTTGTTGGTCTCAGTTTGGTTTTGACATTTGAGTGTCAACACACTTAACCAATTTCTACATTGAAGCCAAGTACACTATGTATGCTGAACCAGAATTCCAATAGGTACCGAGTGACTTCAGGTGTCAAGCATTACACAGGTGCTGCGTGATATATAGGTGTCGAGTCATAGTTGATGTCGAGCAAGTCAGAACGCTTCATGTGCTGAGTGAGCCAAAACTAAGTATGTGTCAAGCAAGACAAAATGTAATAGGTGTTGAGGAAACCAGGATCAAACATTTGCCGAGCACTAGTAGTCTAGTATGTGTTGAGTAACACAGAATCAACATATGAGTTTGTGCCTTCACAAACTCAGATGTAAACCATTTTTTGAGCTGACATAGAAGGATTTCAAAGGATAATAAGGATAAGAATGAATCTTTTATATTTCCTATGCAATTAGCATGCAACCAAGAGAAAGCATGGAACCAATGATAAAAGTGCAAGGAATGAGAGGGAATTAAAGATTCAATATGGATTGTAGATCCATACCTAACCCTAAGTCTATGAATCCTTTATAAGAAGGCTTAGACCCCATGATTTCATGTTTCTGAATAGAAGTTAAGGAAGTTGCTAAGCAGATAGCAAAATTGTAGAACAGGGCAAACAACAAGGACATCACAAACTTACTGAATTGAGCATCAATTACTTATCCAGTTGATCAAAATAGAAAAAGGGCTCTGAAAAAATATCAAATCAAGCAAGGATCACATCAGAATTGAGCAGATCAATTGCCTAAAATCAGCAAGTAAGGATTGTAAGCAATCAGGACAAAAGATTTCTAATACTTTCTAGTAATTGTACTAGATAGTGGAAAACATTATGTTGATAGGTTAGCTTAACAACTATATTGTAGATCCTTTGAAGAGGTGACTAAATCCTTTAACAGGTTGACACTTCATGTAAAGTGTTTTAAATCCTTTAACTAGGTCACTATTGACACAGTGTAAAGCCTTTAATAGGGCATGCCTTTCACGGGGTAGATTATCAAAAGTGGTCAAATGATTATTGCTACAATGATTTTATGGGTATCATCCCCACCCCAGTTTTACCTTCTTATTCCTAGAGGGTTTCTAGGTTACCAAAATTCTAGTGTTATGTGTGTTGATGCATGTGTTTACTTTATGTTTAGTTAATATGTTTACATGCATGCAGTCTACTTGTAGTTATTTTTTTTAAAGGTTTTGAAAATATTAAGGTATGATACTTCTGATTCACCCCCAAACTTGGGAAGATTGTAGACAATCAAGTGATTGATGTGCACCTCACTCTACACACATTGGAGGAAGCCAGAGAGGAATTGAGAAAGTCCTTGAAAAGAAGGAAGGATCTAGCCATAGCTAAAAATGATACACACTACAAGGAGATTGACACCACATAAGTGTTTTCCAATGGAGATTCCAAGGAATTTGATGCAACAATAGCAGAACTGATGGAGAAGAACAGAGCTCAAGCACAAGAAATTAGAATACTCAAGCTTGAACAAGAATCACAAGCCATAATGCTTTGTGAAGTAACTAAATAAAAGAAGAAAGCCATTGAAGACAAGGCTATGATAGAAGATGACAAAAGAAATCTTACTAATAGACTAGAGGAGAAGACAATTGAGTTTGAAAGAATCTCAAAGATCTAGCTTGACACCATAAGCTAGATGATGAATGCACATCATGAGCTGAATATGAAAGACATTGAGATCTCCACCTTGAGAATGCAAAATGAACAATTACAGAATGAATTGAGGAGAGAGAAGGAGGTAGTAGAAAGTTTCAACAAACCCAATGAGGCTATCAAGTACTTTGAACAATTACTAAAATCACCAAGGGCTAGTAATGATACTTCAAAACTTGGTTGCACCAGCACTGAACAAGGAGAATCATCCAAGATTGTAGAAGAAAGGAGTAACAAAGGTAAGAACACTAAACCTACTTGTCATTTTTGTGGTAAAAAGGGACATACTTCTAATGTATGTAGGAGCAAGGATGGCCATCAATATGATAAGGCTAAAAATGCAAGCTTTTGTCACAAGTGCAAAAAAAAGGACATCAAGCACATGAATGTAGGACTAGGACTATAAGAACACCAAGATTTGATGGTCATTGTTACAACTGCAAAAAGTATGGACATAGAGCTTTTGAGTGCAGATTAAAGCCTATGTGGACACCTAATCAACCTACAAGGAGAAACAATCATGCACACCACTACAACTGGGATTACAATACCAGACAGAGCTATCATTACTATCAAGAGTATGGTCACATTCCTAAAAATTGCATAAGGACACATTTTAGAGGGAACTATAGCAGGTGGCTAAGCCAAACCACATGTTTTAGTTACTTGAAGACTAGTCATATCAGCAGGTATTACCCAACAAGGTCCAAGGCACCCAAGTCTAAGTCAACAAAGGAAAAGAGAAAGAAGATGTTGAACAAATTAGAGAAGAAATGAATAAGACATGGAAGAGAAAGGATGGAGCTAGCACATCAAATGAAGGGATCACTTCACCCAAGAGGTCAAGTGATCACACCTCATCCAACTAAGCATGAATAGGTGTATGGCACTGATATACATAGTTATATCATGCACAAGTCCCAAGAGAAAGAAGTACTGCAAAGAAGAAATCAACATGAGCAAAGATGTCAAGTCAAAATTTGAAGATGCTGAATAAAGCTCCAGTGCATGTCGAGTTTCTAGTAGCAACTGAGTTAATGGTTGATGCCGAGTTGAGAAATGTCAATGAAAGCTGAGTGAAGTGGAAATCTAGTGGAAGCCAAGTGAATGAAATCCAATGGAAGCTGAGTCATGTTGAAACCTTCAAGTGCCGAGTTTACAACTGTATGCACTAAGCATTTAATGGTAAGTTTTTAAAGGTATAAGGATGAATTTTGATCATTTTTATGCCATTCAAACACAAAGAAAAGATGAAAAGAGTGTAGAAGTGATCAAACAACAACCTTGAAGCCATTTGCATCAATTTCAACAATTATTTAGCATAAATTTCATCGATCTAAGGTATTTATCAAGTGCTGAGCTAAGCAGTGTTAAAGTTTTAATATATTGAAACCCTAGTTCAGTATAATGGTTTCTAGTTCTAAGAATTCCAAGGGAAAGGAAAGTCAAGAGGTCTAGCTAGTTAGTAATGAAGTAAAAGAATTCGAGTTTAGACCCATTCCTGAGGTAGCCTACAAGAATGACCCTGTTCACGCATTGTCCATAATTCCACCCAAGGTTGTTATGGTGCAAGATGTAAGGAAGTGTTACAATTGCAAGATAGGGGCTATAGGTGACCTTGAGATATTTCAAGCCTATCACAAGCCATGTGATAACAAAATACTCATTGAAATTTTTTAGATAGTTGAGAAGAAGGGTTTAACCCATGCCCTAGTTTACCCTACAGGTTTTAAAACAGAGTGGATAAGAATTATTTTAAGCATGATACACAATGGTTGTCTATGGCTAGAAACAAGACTAGTTAAGATTACCAAGAAGATAGTGCATAGGGTTACAGGTTTCCCAACCCTAGATCGGCCTAAGACCCTGAGAAGTGATTCAAAATAGGTCATTGAAAGGAATACAGGGGTTAAGTGGAATAAGAGGGGTATGACAATTGATACTGTAATAGATCCTCTTCTAGATTTTGCAGTGAGAGTGATATCTCACAAATTTTACCAATCTAGCAGATTAAACAGTGTACCATGTATTGTTGTTGATGTAGCCTATAAGCTTGTAAAGAAAGATCATATATATGATCTAGCAGAATTGATGCTTCAATAGATAAATGAGAACCTAGGAGCAATAAGAAGGTCAAAAGGTGCTCAATGCAAGTTTGGTTCAATCCTTGTGTGCATATTATTTTATGTCTTAGAAGAGTTTCCATCAGTTGGAAAGGTGAATTGGAATCCAAACAAAACTACAATTACTCAAATTAATGAGTACATTGATCAAATGGGTGACAACTTTGAAGCCCAAATGACAAGCTATTTTGAGGATTTTAAGAAATCCGTAAAACAAAGAGTGAGAATACCAGTTTCCCTAGTGGAAAAACATATCAATGACATATTCTTCCTAGTAGACATTGACTACACTCACATTCAAGTAGTAGTTCCAAGGGTGAGATGGCTAAGGCCATTAGGATATGAACTTGATGTGGATGAAGCCTCAGCAGCAATCACAACATTACTTGCAAAAGAGATTGATAAAAAGGCTCCTCATTTTGGAACATATGATGTTGTACATTCCAAGGTAGATATGGAACTAAAAACAACCTCCACCCTAAAGAAGAAGGATAAACTAGTGAAGAAAATAAAGAAAAAATTTGGTGCAGATATTGAAGGGGCAGTCGATGCTAAAGAGGAGGAAGAAGAAGAAGGTGAGAATGAAGAAGAAGAACAAGGGCAAGGCCTAATGGAGTTAACCCAAGGCTTAGGAGAAGATAAGGAGGAATGTGTCGAGGAAGAAGAAGCCAAGGAAGCACCTACACAAGTCGAGTCAAAAAAGAGAAAGGCTAAAACTCAGCCTCCAACCTAGCCAAAAGAGAAAAAGAAGGCTACAGAAACATCTCAAGCCAAACCAACACCAATAACAAGAGCTACTACAAGGGCCTCTACTCAAAAGGCCAAGGAGTAAGTAAAAGAGAGGGAAAAGGCCACTAAACAGATTGGTGAAGTGCAAAAGAAAAGAAGAAAGTATGTAGCATAGCTAGATTCTGATGATGAGGACAGAACAGAGTTAGAGGATATTAGCCAATTCAGAGTGGTAAGCCATCCTCCTAAATCTGCCATAGATAAAATTTGTGAAAATATTAAGAATGCAGATTTTACTGATTTGAAAAGTGTTGATTTTAATAAGTTAGGTAAATAGGATTAAAACAAAATAAAGGAATATGTATATGCCATGATGACAGAGTTTAAGAACACACCTCTAGAGTTAGACAATACCATGCCTAAGGAGTTATATGAGATAGTTGAAAATAAATGGTATTATTGTCTCAAAATGGAGAAGGAGATTAGAGAATCTACCTTAGCACAAGTGATGTCTAGTCTGACAAGAGGTCAAATTACTAAGGCTACTAAGAAACATGGTGGAAAATTTGCACCAAAATATAGAGCCTTTAGTATTCTGCAAAATAAAATTGAAGATGTAGTGAATAATTCCACACAATTGTGGAAGTCAATATACAAATTGACTGATGAAAAGAATGCAGAAGTAGATAAGGCTAAAGCTAGTGAGAAAGAAAAGAAAGCCAAAACAGTGGAGGAGGAAAAGAAAACAAAAGTGAAGAAAGGAGAGGAAGAGAAGCAAGAAGAAGAGAAGAAAGAGGAAGAGGATAAAGAAACTAGAAAAGGACAAGAAGAAAAAAGAGAAGAAGAAAAGGAAGATGAGGAGGATAAAGAAAAAGGAGAGGAGGAAACACAAAAGGGAGAAGACATGGCAACAGTTGAGCAGTAGTAGCAAGAGGAACAGAGTGTGCAAGACACACAAATGCCACCCCCTAGCCCTCCTCATGTAACCATCACACCTGCAAACACTATAACAATCAATTATGTTCCTGACAATTCTGCTTAGAACATCAATCCCCTAACTATAGAGGATCTCTCCAAGATCCTTCACCAATCCACTCTATAGGCACAATTATGCACAAATCCTATATTGGTGAGTGTAGATGAGCTACAAAAGGTAGTAGCAAAACCAAAAAGAGACAAGTGAAACCACAAGAACCACCTTTCATCTATACAACTCCTAGTACTCAAATTTTAATGCTTTCACCACCATCTCCAACAATTACAATAGCAACAAGTGACACCATTTAGAAGTTGAGTGCAAAAGAAGGGAAGTCTGATGTGGAGAAGGAGGATACATCAAAGGAAGAGGAGCAAGCCACTATTCAGACATTAGTAGAGCTACCAAAAATAGGCACTCTTACCAAAACTCTTCAAAAGCCAAGCATTGAAGCCATACCTTTACAAATATCAACACTAGGCTCGAGCTCAACCAAGGTGACCAGGCTACTTCACTATGGAGACCCTGAGCTAGATGAAGAGATAGTAATACCTTCCTATGACTCTAAGACTATCACAATTGAGTAGATTACATAAATGCAGGATACATTAAATAGAAGGAGAAGACAAGAAATACTTAGAAAAGAGTATAAACATAAGCAAGCATTACTTGAGATTAAGGACATCTTTATGGATGCCTTCAACTTGCAGTCACCAGATGAGTCAAAGCCTATAATGGAACAATTATCAGATATAGTTGACCAGGTGACAAGTGAAGACCATGATACAAATGTCAAACTTATGGAATAGTCTTAAAGGAAGTTTCAAGGAAAGGTAAATGAGAAAATATCAAGTGGCATAGCACTCCAACAAATTGAACTGGCCAAGCAGATTGAAAAGGTCAAAACTGTACTTGAGAATATCTTCTCATTATACAAAAAGCTGTGTGATTTTTTCAATTTCACACAAGAGACAGGCCAAAGGATAATGAGCTTGGATAGAAATTTGAAGATTTCTAGCATGCAATTACCAAGAGATCCAACTCAAAGTGAGAAGCATTTTGCCCAATCACTTCACACTCAAAGAGAGTTAGTTGCACTCACAAGTGAAGAGGCCAATATAAAGGTCAAATTGATGTAGATACAGTCCTCCATTACCCCACATCTGGAGGTCCTCCACAAAGAGCAAGTCTATGCTGAAACTATTTTAAAGAAAGATCCTAATCTTTCTACATTAGATGGACTTGTACTTCTTACTGCAGAGACTTCCATCCAACATAAGTCACTTGACATTGCCTTGGAAAACTGGGATACAACACTAAAAATGATAATGGAGGTAAATAATACATTTTTGGCTAAATATGGTATTACTCCTTAGAACCCTTTGACATAAGTGTCAAAAAGGGAGAGAAATAATAATAAGGGAGATAAGATATGTATATGTATATGTATATGTATATGTACATACATATACATATACATATACATATACATACATACATACATACATACATACATACATACATACATACATACATATATATATATATATATATATATATATATATATACATATATATATATATATATATACATATATATATATATATATATATATATATATATATATATATATATATATATATATATATATATAATGTTTTGGGGGAGAAATAATAAGGAAGATATAACTAAGGGGGGAGAATACTAAGCATTTTGATTACATTCTTTCATTCATTTGGCTAAATATGGTATTACTCCTTAGAACCCTTTGACATAAGTGTCAAAAAGAAGGAGAAATAATAATAAGGGAGATAAGATATGTGTGTGTGTGTGTGTGTGTGTGTGTACATATACATGTACATGTATATGTGTATATGTGTATATGTATATATGTATATATATAATGTTTTGGGGGAGAAATAATAAGGAAGATATAACTAAGGGGGGAGAATACTAAGCATTTTGATTACATTCTTTTATTCATTCTTTTGAAGAATAAAAGGGGAAAGATTGTAGATAGCCAAAAGACAGAACAACTCAGCACACAGGTATAGATTACAGAATAGGGCAAAGACAAAGAGTATCAGGCACATTTAACACAAAATTTTGGTTGCAAGAATAGACAATGCACAATCAGCTCAGGGGGAGTTATAAGGTATTTTGAACAAATTTTGAAATTTTGTACATATGCAAAGCAGAATGATTAATGTACTCATAAGGTTAGATCAATAATGCCTAATTAAGTGTTTTTGACACTCATGTCAAAGGGGGATATTATTGGTCCTAGTTTTGTTTTGATGTTTTAGTGTCAACACACTTAACCACTTTCTACATTGAAGCTGAGTACACTATGTATGTTGAGCCACAGTATGCATCGAGCCATAATTCCAATAGGTGCTAAGTGACTTCAGGTGCCGAGCATTATACAGGTGCTAAGTGTTATATAGGTGCTGAGTCACAGTTGATGTTGAGCAAGTCAGAATGCTTCATGTGCCAAGTGAGCCAAAACTATGTATGTGCTGAGCAAGATAGAATGTAATAAGTGTCGAGCAAACCAGGATCAAACATGTGCTGAGCACCAGTAGTCCAGTATGTGTCAAGTAACATAGAATCAACATATGAGTTTGTGCCTTCACAAACTTAGATGTAAATCATTTTTGAGCTGACATAGAAGGATTTCAAAGGATAATAAGGATAAGAATGAATCTTTTATATTTCCTATGCAATCATCATGCAGCCAATAAGAAAAATGGAGAAGGCATGCAACCAATGAGAAAAGTGCAAGGAATGAGTGAGAATTAAAGATTCAATATGGATCATCGATCCATACCTAACTCTAAGTCTACGAAGCCTTTATAAGAAGGCTTAGACCCCAAAATTTCATGTTACTAAATATAAGTTAAGTTGCTAAGCAGATAGTAAAATTGTAGAATAGGGAAAATAATAGGGGCATCAAAGACTGACTGAATTGAGTAGCAATTACTTATCTAGTTGATCAGAATAGAATAAGGGCTATAAACAGATATCAGATCAAGCAAGGACCACATCAGAATTGAGTAGATTAAGTGCCTGAAATCAACAATTAAGGATTGTAAGCAATCAGGACAAAATATTTCTAATATTTTCTAGCAATTGTATTAGATAATGGAAAACCCTATATTGATAGGTTAGCTTAACAACTATTTTGTAGATCCTTTGAAGAGGTGACTAAATCCTTTAACAAGGTGACACTTCATGTAAATTGTTTTAAAGCCTTTAACTGGGTCACTATTGACACAGTGTAAAGCCTTTAATAGGGTAGGCCTTTCACAGGGTAGACCATCAGAAGTGGTCAAATAATTATTGTTGTAGTGATTTTGTGGGTATCATCCCCACCCTAGTTTTACCTTCTTATTCCTAGAGGGTTTCTGGGTTACCAAAATTCTGGTGTTGTGTGTGTTGATGCATGTGTTTACTTTATGTTTATTTAATATGTTTACATGCATGTATTCTACTTTTAGTTATTTTTTTTAAAGGTTTTGAAAAGATTAAGGTGTGGTACTTCTAATTCACCCTCCTCTTAGAAGTACTCTTCCCATTTGAATATTCCAACAATAGTATATAAGATATTCATTCTAATGGGTTGAAATGGGTTATAGAGTACCCTGTGCCCCCTTACAACCCTTTCAACAATAACATATGTCCCTAGGGGTCCTAGGGACCCGAGGGACATATTATATTCATTCTAATGGGTCAAAAGGGGTCATAAGTTATCCAGTGACCCCTTTTGACCCATTTGAACAAATGAAATAGGTCTCTCGGGTTCCTAGGATCCCTACGGACATATGTTGTCATGAAATGTGTCAAAAGAGGTCATAGATTATGCTATGACCCTTTTTGACCATATAGACAAATGAAATAGGCTTGTAGGGGTCCTAGAACCCTTAGGGACATATGTTGTCATGAAATGTATCAAAAGTGGTCACAAGTTATCTTATGATGCCTTTCGACTCATATGAACAATTATAATGCATCCCTAGGGGTCCTAGGACCCCTAAGAACATATGTTCTCATGAAATGTGTCAAAAAGGGTTGTAGGATATCTTATGACCCCTTACCACCCATATGAATAAATAGAATAGTTTCCTAGGGGTCTAGGGAGATATGTTGTCATGTTATCCTTTGACATGTTTTGACCCATTTGAATAATTATAATATGTCCCTAGGGATATACATTTTCATGAAATGTGTTGAAAGAGGTCATAGTTTATCTTATAATAATTGTTCATATGGATCAAAAGGGGTCCTAGGATAACCTATGACCCCTTTTGACCCATATGAACAATTATCCTATGACCCCTTTCAATCCATATGAACAATTATAATTAGTCCCCAGGACCCCTAGGGATATATGTGTTAGAGTAATAAGATATTGCCTTATTAATTAAATAATTTTGATTTAATTATTAAGTCACTTATTATCTCTAGTTTACTTAAGCTAAACTTTAGGCATGTAATAATTATTTCTTTTATTGATTATTATCATGCAACCTAAGTTTTACCCTGTTAGGGTTTTGTTCTCCTTTTATAAGGATTGATCTCTTTGTAATTTCATTTATTCACTTTTTATTATAGAAATTTTTCTTTTTGCTCATCAAGAATGTCTCATCTATGGATCTGACAATTCCAACCTCCATAGATTTTTGCTTCTCTCTTTCTTTGTGATAGGCATTTACATGTAGGTGATTCTAGGGAGTTGTGGGGTTGATCTTTCATCAACTTCAACATGGTATCAGAGCCAAATCTTTCGTAGCTTGTTCAATATTTGGAGAAAAAGGAGAACAAGGGTTTGGAAGAATAGATATGACATTTTTTTGGCATTTCTCTTTAATTTTTGGAGGTGCGATGATAGTGATTTAGAAAAAATAATTGCAGAGGTGATTTTCAAATAGCAATATCTCCCTCATACAAAATCCTTTTTCTGAGCAATTTTTTTATTTTGGGATACCAATCACCGATTCATGCTTCTTTTCTACCTCTAAGACTTAGGGCATCTTGATAGATCACCACATGGATTTATAGGACCTTTTCCAAGCAAAGATCCCCCAATTCTAAACCCTACTCCACTATCTTGATAAGTTTTCGCTTCTTGTTGTATGCCAGGCTACCATCCTGAATGAAGAGTATTTGAGATCTTCTACAAAACTAGGTCTTTTTGATCATTCTTCTCAACCACTTGAAGGATCATGGGAGGAGTCTCAACACCTTTCAATGTACTCCTTTGGCACCTTAAAAAATATTTCTATGGTTAAGTTTCTACCCAATTTCACCCTTTTTCTTCAAAATAGGGCTACAAGAAAGAGCCCCAATTAGCCCTATTACACCTACAAAATAGGGATTTTATCCTTTTTCTTAAAATAAGCATTCCAAATGAACTTTTTGGGCCTCTATTCATATTGTGAGAGCTTTAAGAATTTCTAGGTTTTAGACCCTAGAATGGTTGTACAACACCCTTGCTGATTTAAAGGGTTTACAAGCTTAACTTGTTGTTTGGTCTTTTAGGGTACCTAAATGGATTGGCCACACCTTATACTTTAAATCAAGAGGTCTACTATCACTCCCATAAAATATCCATATTTAACTTTCAAAATTTCTCCATCACCCTGCAAGAAAACAAGCTCTATTATCTATTTCTTCTCGAGTGGGGCATGCTCTAGTTCACTTAGGACAAGAGCTTAAAATTGCTTGCCAACATTTTGAAGGGTCTTTATTTTTCCAAAATATAGTACATTGAGTGTACTCACTATCCCCAAGAGGCTGTAGAGTTCCAATGGTGGGATAGTGAGTTACACCATTATTCCTACAAGTCGCTAAAAATAGGATAACAAACTGTCTACAATGGAAAGATTTTTAAAACTATCAACCAAAAGACTTTCAAAGAAAAATTCCTAAAGAAATTTTTTTCTAATTAACTCTATCTATGATTCTATTAGGTAAAAAAACCAAGAACAATGCCAGAAAACCTTAAAAACTTAGAAACACTATCTTTTTGCCTTCAAAATGTCATGCTGCAACACTTGTCCGTACAAATGACAATCACTCTTTGCATTTTAGGATTTTGGAAAGTCTTTATACCTCCTCCTAGGTCTTTTCCCTTCTTGCTTAGGGTTTGCATCAACCTCTTTTAAGTGTTTTAAATATTTCTTGCAAAATCAACATTTTTGCAAAAATTGCAAAATTGCCACATAACAACTTTTTCAATTTTGCTTGCTTGTTATTTTAAACACTCCTTAATTTCCATTTAGGCTATCCCTTAGCAATTCCATGTTAATGAACCTTCCATAAGCTAGTGACTCATCCCCTAGGCTACTCATTACCCTATGGTAAGGCATATCTTGACTTTTAGGCCATTTATGACTCTTCCTAGGATATTTTGACTTCCTACACCCTAGCTATCACACTTAGGTCCAATGACCCTTATTATTACTTACAAAGGCTCTCTTGGATAAAAAAACAAGACAATTAAAATGGTGAGGACCCTATTTTTCAAGGTGCCCCTATACCATACTCCCCACCAAAGAAGCTAAGTCCCCTATGGAGACAAAAGTTGGTGATCTATGCCTTTAAGCTTGAATTGATTCTTAGGAATCCCTATAGCCTCTGAGTCTGGTTTACCATACCATTTGACAAGGTTCTATTTGTGTGTTCAATGTCTGGTCCTTATATGAATTCAAGAATCCAAAATCCTCTATGCTTGAAGCTTTGGCTTAGGAGGTAAAGCTATTGTTTGAGCATCCTTATGAGCTTCCTCCACTTTCTGATCCACCTCAGTAAGAGGGCCTTTATTCTTGGTTAAGTCTACCACATTGAAGATGGGAGAGATAGCTAAATCATGTAGTAATCCAATCTTGTAGCCATTCTGCCCATACTTGGCCAGTATTGGACATGGGCCAATTCTTCTCATTTGCAGCTTTGTAGATGTTCCCTTGTCCATTCTTGCTTTGTTAAGGTGAACCATGACTAAGTCCCCTACACCAAAATGGACTTCTCCTTTCTTGAGGTTAACTTTATCCTTGATTTTCTTGGTGTTATCAATAAGGGACTATTTTACTTGCTCATGCACTTCTTTCATTGATTGATTAATATCTTCAACATAACCACTGTTAGGTACTTGACCATCTAGGTTTCTCAATTTACATACACCCCTAGGATGTACCCCATACATAATCTAAAAGGGAATCTTTCCCATAGTTCTATTAATGCTATCATTATAAGCAAACTCTGCTTGGTGAAGGAGCAAATCCCATGTCGAGCCATACTCCTTGGTTAAGTGTCTTAACAAGTTTTCAAGTGTCTTGTTGACCACTTCTATCTAACCATTAGTTTGAGAATGATAGGCTGAACTAAAAGAGAGATTGGTACCTAACCTTTTTCATAAGGATCTCCAAAAATGTCCCATGAATTTTCTATCCCTATCAGATACAATGCTAGTTGGCAAACCATGAATCCTCACAACTTCTTTGAAAAATAACTAGGCAATATGACTTGCATCATGAGTGACCTTGCATGGAATAAAATGACTTATTTTTTTGAATCTATCCACTACTACATAGATGCTATCAAAACCACTCTTTTTTCTAGGTAAACCAACCACAAAATCCATACTTACATGTTCCCATGGTTTTCTTGGTATTGGAAGAGGCTGATAAAGTCTTGCATTTGTAGAAGTCCCCTTTTCTCTTAGACATATGATGCATTGCTCAACATAAAATCTGACATCTTTCTACATTTTAGGCCAATATTAGTATCTTTGAACCAAATCCAAGGTCTTATTCAAGCCAAAATGGCCACTCAACTTCCATTGTGTTTTTCCTGTATAAGGTTCTCCCTCATGAAACATTTTGGCACACATAGCTTCCCACCTTTGAAGAGTAATCCATTCTACAATGTAAAGTCTACAAACTCACCATGAAAGTGATTTAGGTGCTCTTGACACACCTTATATGCTGCTACAAAATCTTCATCAATTTGGTAGAGTTCTTTAAAATTATCCAACCCTATGCTCCTTACCTGGATTTCTTGAACTATAAGTAGCCTCCTACTCAAAGTATCAACTAATTTATTGAGCTACCCCTTCTTGTGATTTATTGTGAAGGTATAATATTGTAGATACTCCACCCACTTGACATGTCTATGGCTTAGCTTGTTTTGAGAGTTAAGAAAACTCAAAGTTTGGTTATCAGTGAACACTACAAACTCCTTGGGCAAGAGATAATTACTCCACTTCCTAATGGATTGAACAAGTGCATAGAGTTCCAAATCATAGAAAGAGTACTTTTTTTTTGCTACATTTAGCTTTTCACTAAAGAAAGCCACTGGTCTATTGCTTTGGCTCAAGACTCCCCCCATTGCTATATTACTTGCATCACATTCTACAACAAAAGGTTCATTGAAAGTAGGTAACTTAAGAATAGGCTTAGTAGCTACCTCCTTCTTTAATGTTTCAAATCCCTTATTTGCTGCTGGTGTCAACACAAACTTAGTCTTTATTCCACCTTTGATAGTGTTCATCATGGGAACACATATCCCACTGAAGTTCCTGATGAACTTTCTATAATACTGAGCTAGGCCATGGAAACTCCTCACTTCACTAGCATTCTTAGGAGTTGGCCAACTCAATATTGCTGAAACTTTGTTTTCATCCATTTTTAGATCTCCTTGTGAAAGAACAAAGCCTAAATAGACTAGTTCTTGTTTCACGAAACCACACTTGTCTAGATTGATGGTTAAGTGTTCTTCTTTCAATTTAAACAATACAATCCTAATATGCTCTAAATGTTCCTCTTTTCTCATGCTGAAACTAAGTATATCATCTAAATAGGCTACCACAAACTTACCTATGAATTCTTTCAACACCTCATTCATGAGCCTCATGAATGTACTTGGGGCATTGGAAAGGACAAATGGCATAACTAGCCATTCATAGAGTCCTTCAGTGGTTTTTAAAGTTATCTTCCATTCATCTCCCTCTTTTATCCTAATTTGATGATAATAACCCTTAAGGTCTATTTTGGTGTAGTACTTAGCCCCTCCTAAGCAATTCTTTAAGTCTTCACTCCTAGGTATGGGAAACCTATATTATATTGTGATTTTGTTTATGGCTCTAGAATCTGTACATAATCTCCACGTTCCTCCTTTCTTTGGTGCCAAAAAAATAGGCACAACACATGGGATGATGCTTTTCCTTATCAATCCTTGATCCATCAACTCTTGTACTTGGTTTGCAACTTCTCTATTTTGTTCAACAGTTAGCTTGTAAAGTGCTTTGTTTGGAAGAGATGCTCCTAGAACCAAGTCTATTTGATGGCTGATTGCTCTTTTAGGTGGTAGTATTGCTGGTGCACCATCTAATATAATATCCCTAAAGTCATCTAAAATCTGATGCACTTCATGAGGTATTGCCTCTTTAGCTTCTCTTTCTTCCTTGGGTTTCACCACAATGGCATAACCCACTCCCTATTCTTTATCAAGAGTCTTAATGAACTCTTTCCCCTTCAATAACAACACATTAGGTCCACTTCCTTTGTTTTTACCTTCTAGTAATGACTGAATTTTATAACTTACCACATCCATCTTGAAGGTGTATGAGTTGAGCTCCCCACTGTGTATGGTCTTCCTATCAAAATGCCATGGTCTACCTAGTAACAGGTGACAAACATCCATGGGAAAAACATCACATAGAATCTTGTCTTTATATCCTCCTATGGTGAACTCAATCCATGCTTGCTCATTCACCAAAACATGTTGCTCCTTGTTTAGCCAGGTGACCTTGTAGGGAGTGTTATGAGGTATTTTTGGAATCTTGAGTTTAACTATGACTTCCTTTGAAATGATGTTATCAGTAGACCCTAAGTCTATGATAACTTTTCATACCTTTACCATAATCTTGCATCTCACTCTAAAGAGTTCTCTTCTTTTCTTTGGCTTTCCTTTAATTGGTTCTTTAATCAGGATCCTCTTTATCATCAAGTTCTCCCCACTTTCAGAATCCAACTAGATATCAAGCAAATTCACACTTGCAACATGTTCATGGATGTAGGCTATCTTCTTTTCTCCTTGTGATGTTGATCACTTTTCAAGACACCTATAGGTTGGATGCCCAAGTTACTGACAATGGTAACTTTTCGTTGTAGCAAAGTAGGATGGTCCCCTTCCTCATGGTTATCTACCTCAGCCTCTACCTCATCTTGAACCACCTCTTTGACTAGTTTCTCCATTTTGTTTAGTCAGCTTGGACTCACCTTGGGATCTTCCTTCATTGCTCCTACCTCCATAGCTTCCTCTTTGTCCTCTACCATCTCTACCTCTTTCTCTATTCTTAGAGGTATAATCTTGCTTTCTCTTCCCTTTCTCTTCCACCTTTAAAGCCATTTGATTACATGTGATGGACTATTTTAGGAGTGAAAAGGCTCATGTCTTCTTGGATAGACCACTTGAGTCCATTCAAATACCTTTCCACTATGATGTTTTCATCTTCTACCACCTTGGACCTTAAGCATAGCTTTTGGAACTCTTCAGTGTAAGAGTGCACATCCATGTCTTTTTGCCTCAGATTTTGTCTTCTCCTATGCAGCTATATTTCATAATCTTCAGGAATGTAAGCTTGTCTAATTTTAGCCACCATTCCTTTCCAAGTGACAATAAGACTTTTTCCTTCTTTTTCCCTCTTTGTTCGAACAAACTTCTATGAGGTTTGAGTAGTGCCTCTTAACCTTGAATTTGACACCTTGAATTCTTGAGCATTAGAGATACCATCAAACTCAAAATAGTTCTCCATTCCTGTAGTCCATTTCATGATGAGGTCTGGATCCATCTTTCCACTGAATAGAGGAATGCCTTCCAAGGCTTTGCTATTTATTTCCTTTATTGCCTTCAAGAAAGGCTCTTCTGGTAGAATAGGGTCTGGTGTTGGAGTTTCCTCTTCCAACTCAATTTATTTCTCTTTGGATTATTTCTCTTCTTTCTATTCTATCTTGTCCTTGACTTTATCTATCATGTCTTGGACCTCGCTCAACAACTATTCAAGTTGTGCCAATCTTTCTCTCAAAGACCTGTTGTCTTCCTCTTTCTCTTCTATTTTCCTTTCTTGTTCTTCTACTTTCTTGGACAATTCAGTATTGGTCACCATTTTTCTAGAACCACTAGATTCACTAGGTGACAAAATTCACCTTACTTTGCACTTGCTTTTTCCCACACCTTTTGTAGGCTCTGATACCACTTGATAGGGAGAAGTAGGGATCAACCAATCACTTATTCATGCTTCTTGTCTTCCTCTGAGACTTAGGGCATCTTGGTAGATCAACACATGTATTTATAGGAACTTTTCCAAGAAAATATCCCCCAATCCTAAACCCTACTCCACTATCTTGATAAGTTTTCACTTCTTGTTGTCTGTCAGGCTACCATCCTGAATGAAGAGTATTCAAGATCTTCCAAAAAACTAGGTCTTTTTAACCATTATTATAAACCACTTGTAGGATCATGGAAGGAGTCTCAAAACCTTGCAATTTACTCCTTTTTCATCTCAAAATATCTTTCTATGGTTAAGTTTCTACCTTATTTCACCCTTTTTCTTCAAATTAGGGCTACAAGGAAGAGCCCCAATTAGCCCTATTTCACCTAAAAAATAGCGATTTTCTCCTTTGTCTTAAAATAAACAGTCCAAATAACCTTCATGGACCTTTATTTATATTGTGAGAGCTTTAAGAATTTCTAGGTTTTAGACCCTAGAATGGTCGTACAACACCCTTATTGATTTAGAGGGTTTTAGAGGGTTTACAAGCTTAAATTGTTGTTTGGTCTTTTAGGGTGCCTTAATGGATTGGAAACACCTTCTCCTTCCATACAAGGGGTCTCCTATCACTCCCATATAATATCGATGTTAAAATTTCAAAATTTCCCCATCACCCTGCAAGAAAACAAGCTCTATTATCTATTTCTTCCCTAAGCGGGCATGCGCTAGCTTGCCTAGGGCAAGAGCTTAAAATTGCTTGCTAGAATTTTGAGGGGGCCACAATATATTCCATTGATTTTAATCACTATGCCCAAGAGGTTTTACAATTCCAACAGTGGGATAGTGAGTTATGCCATTATTCCTACAAGCTACTGAATACAGGACAACAAATTGTCTAAAATGGAAATATTTTTAAAACTATCAACCAAAAGACTTTCAAAGAAAAATTCCTAAAGAAATATAAGTTCTAATTAACCCCATCTATTATTCCATTAGTTATAGCAACCACGAACAATGTCAGAAAACCTTAAAAACTCATAAACTCAGTCTTTTTGCCTTCAAAATGTCATGCTACAACACTTGTCTGTACAAATGACAATCAATCCTTGCATTTTAGTGTTTTGGAAAGTCTTTATACCTCCTAATAGGTCTTTTTCCTTCTTCCTTAGGGTTTTAATTGGTCTCTTTCAAGTGTTTTAAAAGGAAATCAACATTTCTTGCAAAATCAACATTTTTGCAAAAATTGCAATATTGCCACATAGCAACTTTTTCAATTTTGCTTGCTTGTTATTTTAAACACTCCTAACTTTCCATTTAGGATATTCCTTAGCAATTCCATGCTAGGGACCCTTCCCTAAGCTAGTGACTCATACCCTAGGCTAATTATTACCATATGGTAAGGTATATCTTGATTTTTAGGCCATTTATGACTCTTCCTAGGACATTTTGACTTTCTACACCCTAGTTATCACACTTAGGTTAAATGGACCTTATTATTACTTACAAAGGCTATCTTCGAGAACCACAAAAAAAAATTGAAATGGTGAAGACCCTATGTTTCAAGGTGCCCCTGCGCCAAAAATGAAGACTAAAACTGAGTGTATCTACCTAATTCTTTCTAAGCTTTGTGGAAACTTTTAGATTTTTTCTTCTCCCTTCTATTCCACTAAAGATGCTTTGGGTAATAGATTTACCATGCCATCCTTTAAGGTTTTTTGTGATCAGTTGATTCAAGAGAAAGCTAAGCTCTCTTAGTTGGATTCTCTCATAGGCTCACAGAGTCATGTATTGGTAGCTTGACCATCTTTAGGGATGAAGGAGAAGACTCAAAAATCTCATTCTACAAAGTCTCAGATTGATTCTAGCACTGAAAGTTCATCAGGACTAGCTCCTCCTAAAGGGGGTAAACCAAAGTTAGAAAGACTAAAGTGTGCTTATTGTAATAAGCCTAATCATGATGAGTCACATTGCAATTAGAAGAAGTTAGATGGCTATGCCAAATAGGTTTTAGATTTGACTGCTCTCCTTCATAAGAGCAACATTGATATTCCTTCTACTTCTCATAGACCTTCTTCATCATCATCACTTTAGTTAGATGGTAAAGATATTGGAAAGGGTCATGCACTATTTGCAACTACTATCCCTCATTCTTCTGGTTGGGTACTAGATTCAGGTGCTTCACACCATATGGCATCTTCTCAGGATTTGTTCTCTTCTTTTGAGGCTTCTCTTATTGCACACATTTTGATGGGGAATAACACTATTATGACTATATGCGGGAAAGGTTCTATTGACATTGATGATGGTACATTTCATGATGTAATTATTTTTCCATTTTTTCCTCTAACCTTCTCTCTATTTATCAAATTACACATAGTGGGACAGGGAAGACAATTGATTTTGCAAGATTCAATGCACATCAAAAATAGCGAGGTAGACAATATTATTGCTACAGGGACTATTGATCATGCTTCCCACCTATATTCATTCACACATTTTTGTTCACCATATCCATTATCAGAGACACACTCTTTTTTTTCATGAGAGTATATTGAGGTGAAGTTAGGTCACTTGAACTTATGTGTTATTCTTGAGATCAATTCTGTGAGTTCTACACCTCAACCTCCTATTTAGATTCCATCTCTTATGCAGGATTAGTCTTTAGTATTGTCTACTATTGCAACTCCAGTCATCAAGCCACCTACTGTAGTTGTCGAGGATATATCAAAGGACACACTTCTCCTCTTAGATGACAGATTTAGCATAGCTATTAGTCTACCTCCGTTGGAGATTCTATTTCCAAACTCTCATGCTTTCTCCTTTGAGCGTCAGCTAGGACTTCTAGTTGCACCTTACATACATGGGTTTTATCATCCTTGTCCACTACCTTTGTTTCCTTCGGATTGGAGCCACATTGGTATGTTCATCAACATAGGAGTTTTTCCATTCTGGGGGGGCTATGGAGTCTTAAGCTTCTATCATGGAGGCTTTTATTGTACTTATGGTCTTGATAGATTCTCTTGAGATGTTTCATTTGTGCATTCTTTTCTATCTCTTTTTGGAGTAGAGTTTTTCCCACTAGGTTTTCTCTATTTCTCTATTTTATATAGATTTTATTGTGATTGGTTACTTCATCAGGCTTTTTTGCTGGGACCCAAAAAAATTCTTTCCTCATTACATTGTAGTTTCCTTGCTCTTTCTACATTGTTGCTCATCTTAAGGGGGGTGTTAGAGAAAAAGGTTAATTTAATTTAATTTATTAAATTATCTTTTCTCCCTTATTAAGATTTCACCTTTATGCACCTTTTGCATTCTCATTTAATAATTAATTAGTAATTATTAAATAATATTTATCTTTTAGGTTACCCTTTTCCAATTTTAATCTCCTTCTATATGGATAGATCATTTGTAATTATCTTACATCTTCCTCATTTTTGAGAATACAATTTGCATATTTTCAAAGAAAACGCTCACCTCTTCTTGTCTTTTTCTTCTCTATGATAGGTTTTTACATGCAGGTATTCGAGGGCTTTTTGAATATGTGCTTTTTTTAAGAGGGTTTCATTTTTTAGAGTTTTTCTTGTATTGAATCTGGGGGTCACCATGTTTTGGCGCACTTTGAGCCCAAATGGACATCACTGTTGAGTTTAGAGCACCCAAAAACCCTTATTTTCATATAAAATTTGTCCAATTTGGACATAGTATGAATTTGAGGCTAAAAAATATTACTCTTAGCTTGGGCATGCTTTTTGAGGTGGCGATTCTCTAATTTTTGACACGTTTTTAGAGGCGAAGAGTATCTAATTTTTGACACAAATTGAGATTTTCAAAAATTGGGATTTTTGGTATGTTTCTAGAGGCAGCTTTTTGGCACAAATTTTGATTTTTTTGCACAAATTTTGAGATTTTTGGGCATTCAAATCGAGATATTTTTTGTACAAATTGGCACACTTCTTGAGACAAATTTTGGTACTATTTGAGTACGCTTTTTGAGATATTTTGGCAAGGATCCCGAGGCAGTAAATTTTTATTTTTTCTTTTCCAGTGCTTTTTTGACCTACATGTGATATTTTGGCCATAACATGTGCAATTCAAGACTCCGTTTTTCAATCCAAAAGAAGCGTCGAAAAGCTAATTTTGAGCCTGTCATGATGATGTAGTTTATTTGGATTTTTGATATTGTTTGGTGGCTTGTTTTGGCTGTCAAAGTCATAAGTTCTATTTTCCACTTTGAGAGACATATTTTGAAACATTCTATTTTCCAGATTATGCTCTAGGCACATCCCATTCAATTTTTTGCTTTTTTGCATTTTGATGGATATCTTGGTTGTTTTAGGTTTGGGGATCAATTTTGTTGTTTCAAATGATTTTTCACAGGTTATACTATCTATTGTATCAACCTTATGTCTCTTTTGATCTTTGTTGACATCCTTTTGTAGTATTTTTGCAAACGCACTGAGATAAAGTGCAACTCTATTATATTTTGGGATCTTGTAGATCTTTGTGCTTTGTTGTACTCACACTATATTATAAAGTGCTATGGGGGGTTTTTTGTTGGCCATATTCACCATCTTCCTTTGTCAAGTAAGTATTTATTCTATGACATTAGCCTCATGACGTGTCAATTATTGAGATAATGGGTGTTGTACACATTGCATAATATTGTTATATTGTATTATTTTATTTTATTATGTAATATTGCACCTAGATGGACGTGCAACATGGAAAGATTTCCATGGGATATACTTGATGAGTTTTATTGTAACATTGTGATAATATTTCATGTAATTATTTAATATTGGGAAAAAGAATTAAAATTCCAATATTAAATGTGGGGTTAATGGATTAGGTAGCATATGGTTTATGTAATACCACTTGTTGGTTTTTGTGGGACTTGCTACTATATAAGAAGCCATAAGGGTGGTTTTTGTGTGAGAAGACAAAAGGAAAAAAAAAAGAGTCAAGTGGGACAAGGCTTGACAGGTTAGCCAAAGGAGCATTTGTGAAAGTTAGAAGCATGACATGGAAAATGTGGATTCATGCTTGTTCACATGGATTTCTTGGTTGTGACTATGGCTTTGAAGGCTTCCATGTTTGTATTACAATGACATTTTTATTAAATAATACATGGTGATGGATGCTTTTGGAGGCTAGGTTTTTCCCTTAATTGAGGGTTTCCCAAGGTATATCTTGTGTCAGAAATTTTGTGGGTATGTTCTCTATTCTCTTGCATGTGGATTTTAATTACATATTTATTTAAAATATATTATGAGTTATGTGGAAATAGTTATATTCTTTTTTGTAAGTTAACATAAAAGTGGTATCAGAGCTATGGTATTATTATTGTAACTCTAGATTGAATCCATGGGAATGCATGAGAGGATAAAAGAAAGGGCAAGATATATGAGTTGTTTATTGTAGATCTGAGGGTTTTGAGTTTGCTATTATGATGGGATATTGGTAGATTTTGGGCATGTAAAATTTTTGGACAAATTTTTTTTTTTTTAGATGTTTCATTTAAATGAGGGTTTTAAGGGGAGGTTGTAGAAATGACCTCCTAGGTAAAAACAGAGCTCACCATTGGATCTAGGTCGATGTTTGCATAAATTTTGATAAATAATATGCTCTAGTTTAGCCATGTTTAGAGGAAATGAAAGATTTTTTTGGTTTTAGCTTGTGATGGCTATCAAATTTAATCCTGTCAGAATTTTCATCACAAAAAAAAATTATAGTAAAAATGGTAAAAAGACCATCTTAGTAAAACAACTATAGCTTTCTCTCAGGATATTAGATTTTAGACTTCTTATAGGCATTAGAAAGCTAATTTAGAGCAATACAATTTGGTATAGGTTTGGTTCTATGATTTTTATATTTTGTTAGGTTTTAAGAGCCCAAAAGTTAGATGTTTTTTAGTTTGAGCATAGGTTAGGGCATAACTTGGGCATACAGAGTTGGATTTTGGACTTCGAGTAATCAAGAATTTTTTTTTGGAGAGCTCTATACATTAGTTCAGATTTGGTGTAGGTTTGACATGATTTATTTGGTGATATATTGATCTAAATAGTTTATGATATATATTTACTATGGTAGCATTGTGAGTTTATGACATTGTATGTTTGGAGATTTAAGATTTGATGTCATTGTATACTCAGCTCATATTTTAGATTAGTCTCATGATTATATGATTATCAGTGTTTGTTTTGGATATGTATGATGACTTGTTGGCTCTACAAGTTGTGCAGTGTTGTAAGCGGTCTATACTTACAGGTTACATTTATAGCTTGGTTATGGGCTATCTTTACCCATTGATATTTCATTATTGGTGCATATTTAGGTTGGTGGCTTGTATTTGGGTTGTCTATGCTCTAAGTCACATGATTTTTTGATTGTTCTTCATGTAGAATGGATTAGATGTTGTTACCAGGTACAATCATGGCAAAGGATTGTGGTTGACTATTTTATGTTGACAGGTTAGACACATTTAGAGTCAGATGCTCGATTCATGGATGTGATCATGGTGCCATAGATTTTGGCATGACATGATTAGATATACAAGTACATCCTTGATGTTCATTGGTTTGGATTCCTAATTTGGTTATGGTGGTATATCTTCTTGGTTGAGGATCATGGTTATTTGGTTTCTTTTGAGGAGGTCATGATATGCACTTTGAGTTCTTTAATGGTTTGATGTCTTGGTTGATTCTCATGGTTAGAGGATGATTTTTCATCATTATGTCATGGATAGATTGGATGTATGGTTTAGTGGGAGCTTGTGACAGTCTAGGATTAGTTCCTGGTTTGGTTTGTAGCTTCTTGGTTTGGAGATCTTGGTTTCACTTGGTATTGACACTTTGGTTGTGTGTTTAGACCTGGAGGATCTCCATGTAGGAGATGGATTTTATGATGCCATGGATGACTTGATACCATGGTTGAGTGGGAGTTGTTTTCATTGATATATTTATTGAGTGTTTGTAGATGTTGAAGGCTTGTCTTAGATCCTATTGCTACAGAAGCATCTTTGAAATTTGCATCGTGCACTTGTTATCTTCATGGTGTGTGAAGATGGTTGGATCTTTAGGACTCATGGGGTTCTTGGTTATCTTCATGGTGTGTGGAGATGGTTCTTCATGGTATGTGGAGATGGTTTTCTTCATGGTGTGTGGAGATAGTTGCATCTTGAGGACTAATGAGGTTCTTAGTAAATGTGTTGTTTATGCTTTCATTTGACATGTTATCCTTGGTGTGAGGATTGTTTTCATTATTATGTCATTATATACTCTTGATACATGTTTAGAGTTGTGACATGTTATAGTATGTTCATATCAAGCATGTTATCTCTTTGGTTGAGATGGTTAGATCATGTTGTCATGTTTATGTTCCTGAGGCCAAGGTTGGAAGTTTGACATTGATCTTGGTTTAGTTTCTTGGTATTTAGTACATTGATCATAAGTTGGATACTTCATGATATTGCTATGTTGCATTTGGAGTTGGCATGGATTTCTTGGTTACAAGTGCTCATGGATACTTAGAGATGGTGGTGATGCTGATTTCTCTTCGATTAAAGAAGTATTTGTTGGGATAGTTGTTCCCTTTCAACAGGAAATCTAAGAGGCATTCATCTGATATGGACTTAAGAAGAGATTTTTCTTAGATGAGTCTTGGTTGGAGACTTGGATATCTTGATGAGCATTCTCATTCCCACTCTTGGTCTACATGGTGGTTTGCTACTTGAGAGGTATATCCCGTTATTTCTTTCAAGTGCATTATGTTTATGCTTGTCTTTCATGGATATGGATCTTGTACTATTGTACATGAATTAATTCTAGAGGATTCATTTGAGAGATGGTTTAGCATTGGTTATCTCCATTTACATATGTTCTTATGCTAGTTGATTTTGGGAGATGGTTTTATCTTGGGCATATTCCTTCGATTAGGAATAGTTTATGAGTTTGATCTTCTTGTAAGAGGCTTACATCCATGATTAGTTATATGGTATGGTTTTTTAATTTTTGAGGCCTCTTGGTTGGGGTTTTATGGAGGAGATCATACTCGCATAGTTTACATCTAGAGGTATGTGTAGAAGGACATGATATAGGTTATGATTTGAATGGTGTCTCTTTGGTCTTGGTTATCTTCCTGGATGTTTAGTCTCACTTACATTGGATTCGAGATTGGTTGGAGATTGTGATCACTAGTTTCTATTCATGTATGTCATGTGAGAGATGACATGGTTATTTCTTTAGCTCTTTCCTTTTTTGGTTGTGGAGAACTTGGGAGAGCATTGGAGACTTGTTATGAGAGTTGTTCTTGTAGGTAATTGGTTTATGTGTTGTGGACGTCCTTGAGACTACATTGATTCACTTCTTTGAGATGTTGTGAGTGGATTGGTTATAGATTTGAAATTATCTTTTGCAGTGGGAGCTTCTTGGTATATATGTGGCAAGTATTACTCTTGAGGTTTTATTTATTGTAGGTTATAGATTAGATATGTTGATGATGTGATATTCACTTGGTATATCTTTAACAGTATGATAGTTGGATGGGTTTGGTACTTTCTATGGGTGTTATTTTAGCTATGGATATTTTGATAATCACAGATACATATGATTACCTTTCGATCAGGTTTTTGTGCTTGGCATTTCAATTGGTACAGGATTTTACGATCTTCTAATACAACAGGTTGGATGGCTTTATGTATATTCAGTGGCAGTGACGTGATAGGAGGTGAGATCATTCATGTTTGAGATGCTAGATACTTTGATTTTTTTTTGGGTACCAGGATGGAGCACACTATGTACTTTGATCCACGATGGTGGATGTGCTAGGAGGGATTGTTGCCTTGTTCATTTATATGGTTACATATTGACCCTATGCAATACATACAACAAGTGGAAGATTGTTGAGATAATGGGTGTTGCACACATTGCATAAATTGTTATATTATATTATTCTATTTTATTTTATTATGTAATGTTGCACCTAGATGGATGTGAAACATGGAAAGATTCCCATGGGATATAATTGACGAGTTGTATTGTAACATTGTGATAATATTTCATGTAATTATTTAATATTGAGAAAAATAATTAAAATTCTAATATTAAATGTGGGGTCAGTGGGTTAGGTAGCACATGGTTTATGTAATACCACTTGGTGGTTTTGTGGGACTTATTGTTGGAAGATTGTGAAGATTTTTGGAAGATTGATTGGAAACTTGAATGCTAATGATATTCCTATGGGGGAGTACTACTATGATATATATTACATTCATGACTGAGTTTGTCATTGATGTCAACATAGCAAGTTTGATATCAACATAACAAGATTTTTGTGGTACTTGATAGAAGAACAACATAACGATCAAGTTGGTATGGACGATTAGTTGAGCATTATAAACACTTGAGGTTATAGGAGATGCTTCTGAGTATTTGGTATATGTAGTTAATGTCAGAAGCAGAAAGGAAAAGCCTAGAAGAAGTTATGTAAGTTTTGGTGATGTCTATTCTAAGATAGAGTTTACAGAGGCATGTTCTTAAAAACTTGTTATATCTCTTAGTAGATTTGATATCTTGAGGATCGAGGTTGAGGACATGAAGAAGACATGTTGAGGATGGCATGGCTAAGCTCATTTATCATAATATTGTGTGTACAAAAAGTTATTCAAGTTGTAAGGAAAAAGATTAAGATTATCGATAAGCGTAACATGTTTGTAATGTGGTCCTATAATAATTAATTGAGAAGGTCTAACAGCCGACTCAAGTAATTATTTTATGGACTCAATATAAAGGAAGGACATTTTCATTTATCATGGTATTGAAGGAATGTAATTTGAATTGATGATAAGCAATAGAGAGTGCAGAACGCGAAGTTGAGCAGAGCAGTGCGAAAGTGAAGAAAACTTCATTACCGAGGTTTTGATGAGTGATTTGAAGTTTGGTATTTGGATCTGAGGTTCATGACCTAGTATACAAGGTTTGATAGTGACTAGTCTGGTTGATAGGATAGAGAAAAGAACAAAGGAAAGAAGAAGATAACAATAAATTACTTGTTTGAGTAGTGAGCTCTTCTTGTAGTTGAAATTGCATATTTGGGCAATGGGATCTTCTTGCATACTTTATTCCACAACTCCTAACAGGGTTGGAATCTCCTAACAAGGACTCATTGTGTTAAATGTTGTAATAGACTCCTAACAAGGTCCACCTCTAACAAGGAATATTTATATTAGTACATCATCTTGTGGGCATCATTCCTATTGGGGTTTTCCCTCTAATCAAGGGTTTCCCTAGTCAACATATCTAGTGTAATTGTCTATGTGCATCTTATTATGGTTTTTGTGTACTTTGCTTGAATCATTAAGTTTATTTAATGAAGATAAATGTTTTAATTGTTGGATAAATGATTCACCCCCACCTCTCAGTTATCTTAGTGGACTATTGTTTCTAACGATTGGTATCAAAGCTTTAGGTCCTTGAAGAAAAAGTTTAACAACTTTGGGAGATCCATGACGAACATATTCAAAGAAGATAGTCCTACACCTGTCAGAAGAAATTTTGACACCCAAGTAATGGAAATTCTTGGTGAGTTATCATATTTGTATAAAGATTAGAGTATCAAATTTATAGATATAGAATCCTTCTATTGTATACAAGAGAATAGTAGCACAAATGAAGTTAGATCCAGTTCAGAAGAAGATATAAAGATAAAGGAAGGCATTGATCTACTTGCAAAGAGAAAACTAGAAGGTATGAAGATTTTTGTTTGTTGGACATGTAAAGAATTTGGTCATTTTTCTAGCAAGTGTCCTAAAAGAGAGAAAAAGTATGTGGGAAATCATAAGCCTAGCAAAGATAGAGAATGTTTATATGCAAATGAAGAAAATGATTTTGATGAATAAACATTAAGTGCTAGTGATGATGAAATTGGATTTGTGGTAATTAAAGAAGAAATTCAAGAGAAGGTAGCTTTGGTATCACAGGTTGAGAAGAAATCTAATTGGATGATTAACAACAGTTGTTCACATCGTATGACTAGTGATATGGACAAGTTTGTTGACTTCAAAAGTCAAGATAGAGGAATTATCAGAGTTGGAAACAATGCAACATGCAAAGTAAAAGGTATTGGACCTATAACTCTTGATGGTAAAACTAATACTGAGGATGTATACTTTGTTGATGGTTTAAAGCACAATCTTTTGAGTGTTGGACAACTAGCAGACAAAGATTATCAATTGTAGTTCACAGAAAAGACATGCATGATCAAAGATAAGGATGGAAAGGTAATTGGATGAAGAACTAATTCTAGAGGTAATGTATTTTAGTTGGATCCTACTAAAATTACATGTTTGGTTGCAAAGGTAGATGACAGTTGGTTAGTGCATAAGAGATTTTGTCATATAAACTTTGATAGTATTGTGAGGACTAGCAGAGTGTTTGTTGTTAGAGATTTACCAAAGATTGTAAAGCCTACTAACACAATTTGTAAGGAATGTGTTTTGGCAAAGCATAAAAGAACTTCTTTTCCTAGCAAGAAGTTTACCACTACAGCAAAGTTGGAGATTGTACACATAGATCTCAAAAGTCCTACAAAGAGTAAAGGATTCTATGGTGAAAGGTATTTTATGATTCTAGTTGATGATTTTTCTAGAATGATTGGGTTGCATTTCTTAAAGAGAAATTTGAGGCATTTGACAAGTTTAAGATATTCAAGAATAGAGTTGAGAATGAATCTGGTATAAAGATTAAATGTTTAGGATTAGATAGAGGAGGAGAATTTACTTCAAATGAGTTTAACATATTTTGTAAAGAAAATGGAATTAAAAGATAGCTATCAGCTTTGAGAACCCTTGAATAGAATGGTATTGTAGAGAGAAGGAATACGTTAGTTATGGAAGTTGCAAGAGCTATGCTAGCAAAAAATGATGTATCCAAGACATTTTGGAGAGAAGCTGTAAATACAACAGTCTACACTATGAATAGAGTGCAAGTTAGGAAGGAAACAACAAGACAACTTATGAATTATGGTTTGGTCACTCACCTACAATTAAGTATTTTAGAATATTTAGAAGTAATTGTTACATAAAGTGAGATGATGAAATTGGTAAGTTTGATGCTAGAAGTGATGAAGGTATATTTCTTGGATATTCTTTGAAAAGAAAGGCTTATAGATGTTATAATCAGAGAACTAAGACTATTATGGAAAGTGAAAATGTGACAATTGATGAGATATTCAGAATACAAGAGAGAATAGTTGATTACAATTTAGATGATGATGTTGTTACTAAGCCAATGAATGATGGGGTTTTTCTTGAGATTAACAATGATTTGTAGAATGAAGGAGAGCCAAGGTAGGAACAAAGCTTAGAACCTTTAGTAAAGCCAAGAGTTGAGATAGCAACTCCTACTTCAAGAAAGAATATGATAAAGAATCATCCATCCAAGAATATCATCAAAAGCAAAGACAAAGGTGTGATGACAAGAAGCAGAGTAAATGAAGAATTATCCTTGATATCTAAGTTGAGCCTAAGAATGCATATGAAGCATGTAAAGATGACTAGTGGAACCAAGTTATGAAAGAGGAATTAGAACAGATAGAAAATAACGAGACATAGGAATTGGTCCCCATACCAGTAGACAACAATGTGATAGGAACCAAATGGGTATTTAGGAACAAGATGAGTGAGCAAAGAGAGGTTGTAAGAAACAAAGAAACATTGGTATGTAAAGGTTAATCACAAAAAGAAGGAATAGATTATGAGGAGACTTATGCTCGAGTGGCTAGAATAGAAGCATTATGATTATTCTTAGCCTATGCAACACAAAAGAAATTCAAAGTATATCAGATGGATGTCAAGTCAACATTTCTAAATGGAAAACTTGAAGAAGAGGTACATTGAGCAACCTAAAGGATGCCCTTTGACATATGACAAGGACATAGTATGTAGATTAAGGAAAGCATTGTATGGATTAAAGCAAGCACCCAAAACTTGGTATGCAAGATTGGACAAGCATTTGACAAAGCTTGGATATAGTAAAGGTATGGCAGATAGTAATCTGTATTAGAAAGAAATTGATGATGGTTTGGTGATTTTGGTAATATTTGTTGATGACATTATATTTGGAGGAAATGATGTAGAAAGTGAGAAGTTTGCAGAAGAAATAAAGAAAGACTTTGAAATGAGTATGATAGGAGAGATGAAATATTTCCTTGGATTGTAGATTGTACAAAATAAAGAAGGAATCTTTATTTGTCAGAATATGTACTTGAAGGATTTACTAAAAATGTTTGGTTTGGAAACATGTAAACTCATTGGAACACCTATGGTAATTGGACACAAGTTATCTACAAAGGATGAAACACCTACTGTTGAGCAAAATAAGTACAAATCTATAATCAAAGGTTTGCAATATCTAACTCACATAAGTCTAGATATAGAAAATGCAGTTGGAATTGTTCCAAGATTCCAGGCTAGTCTCAGAGAAGCACACTATGTAGTAGTAAAAAGGATATTTAGATATCTAAAGGGAAAATCTAAGTTTGGATTATGGTATGAAAGATCTAATGATTTTACTCTAAGTTCTTATAGTGATGCAGATTGGGAAAACAATATGGATGATAGAAAGAGCACCAATGGAGGAGCTTTCTTTCTTGGAGGAAGATTGGTTTCTTGGTTAAGCAAGAAGCAGGATTGTACATCTCAAACTATAGCAGAAGAAAAGTATGTTGCAATGGAAAACTAATTGTAATCAAGTCATTTGGATGAAGCAGTTACTAAAGAATATAAGGATAGAAATCAGTGAACCTGTTGTTATACATTGTGACAACACAAACATGATAAACATGTCTAAGAATCCAGTATTACATTCAAGGACTAAGCACATTTCTATCAAGTATCGTATGTTGAGAGAAAAAGTTGTAGAAAAGGAAATTAGATTGGAGTATGTGAGCACTAAAGAGAAGATTGTAGATATATTAACTAAGAGACTTTTGAGTATTTGTGAGGTATGCTTGGGGTTATGCCCCTTCCTAGATCAGAGTAGAAGATGCAAAAGTGCATCAGTCCAGGGTAACAGAGCACCATTCTTGTCTGGACTGAATGTTGATGCTTACTACATGGGGGAGTATATGTGATGGATAGAGTCATATGGGACTCTTGTTGATGTTATTTTGAACATTTTCTTTGGACACTTAAGCTAGTAAGTTGTTACAAAATTTGATGCAAAATAGTTGGTTACCTTTGACATTGATGTCAATGGTGGAGAAGTTTGGCATAAGCAAAGTATGCAGAATAATAGTTTAGTATACAACACACTGAGGTATATAAATGGGGGAGTATGATTGATGAAGAGGATTTGAAGACTGACAGTCTTTTGTTGGTATTCATGGAACTAGATGTTTTTCATCTATGTTGCCATCAATGCCAAAGGGGGAGATTGTTGGAAGATTGGAAAGATTGATTGGAAGCATGAATGCTAATGATATTCCTATGGAGGCGTACTACTATGATGATATATTACATTCATGAATGAGTTTATCATTGATGTTAACATGACAAGTTTTCTATGGTATCTGACAGAAGAAAAATAGAAATATCAAGTTGGTGCAGATGACTAGTTAAGCATTATAACCACTCGGGGTCATGGGAGATACTTCTGAGTATTTGGTATATGTAGTTAATGTTAGAAGTAGAAAGGACAAGCCTAGAAGAAGTTATGTATGTTTTGGTGATGTCTATTCTAAGATAGAGTTTACAGAGGCATGTTCTAGTAAACTTGTTATATCTCTTAATAGAGTTGATATATTGAGGATCAAGGTTGAGGACATGAAGAAGACATGGCTAAACTCAAGAAAAGTTATTCAAGTTGCAAGGCAGAAAACAAAGGTTATCGCTAAGTGTAACATATTCATAATGTGGTCCCATAATAATTAATTGAGATGGTCTAATAGCCAACTCACAGAATTATTTTATGGACTCAATATAAAGGAAGGACATTTTTATTTATCACGATATTGAAGGAATGTAATGTGAATTGATGATAAGTAGCAGAGAGTGCGAAATGCAAAGTTCAGTAGAGTAGTGCAAAAGTGAAGGAAACTTCATTGCTAAGGTTTTGCTAAGTGATCCAAGGTTTGGTATTTGGATTTGAAGTTTGTAACCTAGTCTACAAGGTCTAATAGTGATTGGTCTAGTTGACATGATGGAGGAAAGAACAAAGGAAAGAAGAAGATAATAATAAATTACTTGTTTGAGCAGTGAGCTCTTCTTGTGTTGAAATTGCATGTTTCAGTAGTGGGCTCTTCTTGCATACATTATATGACAACTCCTAATAGGGTTGGAATCTCCTAACAGGGATTCAAAGTCTCCTAATAGGGACTTATTATACTAAATGTTGTAATAGACTCCTAACAAGGTCCATCCTCTAACAAGAAATATTTATATTAGTACACCATCTTGTGGACGTCATTCCCATTGGAGTTTTCTCTTTGATCAAGGGTTTCCCTAGTCAACATATTTGGTATAATTGTCTATGTGCATCTTATTATGGTTGATGTTTTATTTAGTTGAATGGTTAAGCTTATTTAAGGAAGATAAATATTTTAATTGTTGGACAAATGATTCAATCCCCCTCTCAGTTATCTTAGTGGACTATTGTTTCTAACAGTTGATACTATATAAGCAACCGCAAGGGTAGTTGTTGTGTGACAAGACAAAAGGGAAAAAAGGAAAGAGTTCACCAGGACAAGGCTTGAAAAGTTAGCCAAAGGAGCATTTTTGAAAGTTGGAAGCATGGCATGGGATGTGTAGATTCATGTTTGCTCACATGGATTGCTTGGCTATGGCTGTGGCTTTGAAGGATTCCATGGTTGTATTGCAATGGTGTTTTTGGAGTAGAGTTTTTCTCATGTGGTTTTGTCCATTTCTCCTCTTTTCAAATATTTGGTTGTACTTGGGTACCTCATCAGGCCTTGTTATCGGGACCCAAATTTTCTCTCAGCAATAGTTTCTAGGTTTTTAGCTACTACCTAAGTTTTTCTTAAGGGGGGGGTGTTAGAGTAATAAGGTATTGCCTTATTAATTAAATAATTTTGATTTAATTATTAAGTCACTTATTATCTCTAGTTTACTTAAGCTAAACTTTAGGCATAAAATAATTGATTCTTTTATTAATTATTATCATGCAACCTAGGTTTTACCCTGTTAGGGTTTTAATCTCTTTTTATAAGGATTGATCTCTTTGTAATTTCATTTATTCATTTTTTATTATAGCAATTTCTCTTTTTCCTCATCAAGAATGTCTTATCTATGGATCTGGCAATTCTAGCCTCCATATCTTTTTGCTTCTCTCTTTCTCTATGATAGGTGTTTGCATTTAGGTGATTCTTGGGAGTTGTGGGATTGATCTTTTATAAACTTCAACAACATGTTGTCATGAAATATGTTGAAAGAGGTCAAAGGTTGTCCTATGATACCTTTTGACCCATTTGAACAATTATAATATGTACCTAAAGGTCCCTCGAGATATATGTTGTCATGAAATGTGGCAAAAGGGGTCATAAGTTATCCTATGACCACTTTCGACCAATAGGAACATATAAAATAGACCCCTAGGGACATATGTTGTCATGAAATGTGTCAAAAGGGGTCATAAGATTGTCCCATATGAACAACTATAATAAGTCCTTAGGGGTCCTAGGACTCCTAGGGAAATATGGTGTCATGAAATGCATCAGAAGGGTTCATAGATTATCTTATGACCTCGTTCGTCCTATATGAAAAAATGAAGTAGGTCCCTAAGACCCCTAGGGACATATTTTGTCATGGAATGTGTTGAAAGGCGTCATAAGTTATGCTATGACCCCTTTCAACCCATTTGAACAATTATTATATGTTCATAGGGGTCTTAGGACACCTATAGACATATGTTGTCATGAAATGTGTCGAAAGGGGTCATAGGTTATCATAGGACCCCTTTCGACTCATTTGAACAATTATAATAGGTTTTTATGAGTTCTAGGACCCCTAGGGATATATGTTATCAAGAAATGTGTCAAAAAGACTCATAGGTTATCCTATGATCCCTTTCAACCCATATTAACAATTATAATAGGTTCATAGGTGTCCTAGGATTCCTAGGAACATATGTTTTCATGACATGTGTTGAAAGAGATCATAGATTATCCTATCATCCCTTTCAACTCATATGAACAATTATAATATGTCCCTAGGGGGCTTAGGATCCCTAAATACATAAGTTGTCATGAACTATGTCAAAAGGGGTCATAGGATTTCAACCCATATTAACAAATGTTACCATGAAATGTGTCAAAAGGGGTCATAGGTTATTTTATGACCCCTTTTTACCCATTTAAACAATTATAATAGGTTCCTAGGGGTCTTAGGACTCCTATGGGTCCTAGGACTCTTAGGGACATATGTTATCATGAAATGTGTCAAAAGGGGCCTTAGGTTATCCTATGACCACTTTTGACCTATATGAACAATTATAATAGGTCCCTAAGGATCTTAGTATCCAAAGGACTTATGTTGTCATGAAATGTGTCAAAAAGGGTCATAGGTTATCTTATGACCCCTTTCAACCCATATGAAAAAATAAATAGGTCACTAGGGGTCTTAGGATCCCTAGGGACATATGTTGTCATGAAATGTATCAAAAGGGGTCATAGGTTAACCTATGAACCCTTTTGATCCATATGGAAAATTATCCTATGAATGAGAAAATTGAAGATATTGAGACACAGATTGAGAAAATTTATGGAGAGTTAACCTATGACCCCTTTTGATCCATATGGAGTATTATCATATGAATGAGAAAATTGAAGATATTGAGACAAAGATTGAGAAAATTTATGGAGAAATAAGAATCATTGAGATGATTAAAGAAAGGATTAGAAAGAAATTTTCACTTTTCAGAGAAAGTCTATCTCTAAAAATTGGAACACTAGATTAGCAGATAGAAGAATGTCTTATAGCTAAGACATCATTCGAAAAGTTTGTGTATTCAAACCTAAATGCAATAGAGATTGCATCTTATGGGTTATGAGTCTCCTCAACATATCAAAGGGAGTGAAAGGAACATGGTCTTAACCAGCAATGGTACAATATTTAACAAAATCATATGAATTTGATATTAAAAAAAAATATGAATCTCAATTTAGCTTAAGTTTTCGGAAAATTATATGAGAGTGAAAGATCCAAATATCATCCAACCTAAATTGTGGTGAAGGGGTAGAGAATTTAATGATTCCATTCAAATGACCTAAAAATTAAAATATATTGAATAAGTTATTAAAAAATAATAAAAAGTGCACACATTCACACGCTGTATAGGAAACCATATGGATGTGAATCTCTCTTTGAATTGTTATTTTCATGCTTTGTTTCAATGGCTCACCAAATGTGATCAACCATGATTTCAATACAAAAGCTTCCAAGATTGGTTTTGTTGATTCAAATAGTTAGACACTATTTCTTGTTGTTCTGCAATGCAAAGAAGGAAGGAAATAACATGTACAATGTTGAAATGAAAGAAAATAATCCATTTACACAGTCTATAATCAGAAATACTCAAGGAATATGTACGATACACTCAACAAACAAGGTGAAATTCACCAAAACTTGCTCAAACTTAATTGAAAACTTCTTGAAATTTCTTGGAACCTCTTTACATCAGTATTTTCATGCTTTATATCTTGGAAAAGTTCAATTCCCAACTATCTTCATGCTCTCCTTGTCCAAGTTGATAAATTTTGTGTAATGGAGCTATGATAATTGTTCATATGGGTCGAAAGGGGTCAGAGGTTGTCCCATGACCCCTTTCAACCCATTAGAATGAATATCCTATATACCATGCCATATAATATAATATAATATAGTATAATATAATAGTATATTATATTATTATATAATATATTATAATAATATATCTTATTAACTATATATATATATTAAATAGAATAACTTATATTTAAAAAGACTACATATTGTTGTTTGATTGAAACCTTTTTTGTAAAAATAAAAAAGACATGACTTGGAAGTCACATGCATCATGGAGGAGATAATTAGGACCCTCAACTTTTAATCCACACACTCCATTTTCCATGTGATTCTTTTACATAGTTAGGCGGGAGACTATTGGATATCTGATATATCAAGTATTCAATATTTTGCAGGTGATAGTTTAAAAAAATATGAGTGTAGTCCCCTTACCCAAGACATGCCAAAATCCAAATGCTTTTTTATAGGATTTAAGAGTTTTGTAGGGAAAAGAAAAAAATTGGGGCCTAGACTTCCAAAAATGGGTCCAATTAGTTGAATAGGTGTGTTGGAATTGCTGACAATATGGTGAGTAGTAGTGGGCAAAATTTGAAATGAAAGAGGAAGGTGACGAATGAATGAATTGACGAATATAGGGAAAATTATCACAAAAGGAGACAAGGTATGTTAAATGTGAATAAGGTCAAGCCATAACAGTAGTTTGTGTTAGATTGTGGTGACTGATCAAGAAAGTACTGTACATACTTCATAAATTCTTTGGGGTTCTTTTTGGGCCCTATTTTATCGATATTTTGGGCCGACATGTAATTATTAATTATAACCCTAAAAGCAGTTAAAATACTTGTATAAAAGGGCTTAGGATTAGGGATTGTTTCATAGGTGTGATGCAAAATTGGTTCTTGTGACAATATTGAGCTGTAAGGGATTACAGATTGTAATTAGGTTGTAATCACTAGATCATAAAAATATTGAACTTGTTGTTTTGTGGATGTAGCCCAAGGATTGGGTGAACCACATTAAATCTTGGTACCTTGTGTTATTTTCTGTGTGATCTATTATTTTATGTTATTGGTTATATTTGAATGTAATTGTTACTTCTGTCCATGGTTTAATCCTAATAGTTTATAGTGAAGATCATGTTGAATTTGATAATATGAATGAAGTTAATGTTGTGAATGCCAATGTATTAATCAAAGAGGAAAATTTAGAGCTTGAAATGGAAAATATAACAATTGAGTATAGTGGTGATAATGTTGCAAATAAACCTTATACATCTCCTAATTATAATCGAAATGAGGTTCCTTGTAATGAAGAGTGACAAACATATGACCCTAAACTAGGTAGAACACCAAAGTGGTTAATAGAGATTGATGAAACCATTTTGAGCACTTTGAAGGGAAGAGATCACACAGAATGGTTCATTTGTGTTATTCAAAATTATATGAACAATTTTTTGGAAATAAGACATTGGTGGAACAATGCCAAATTTTTGTGCAATTGTTAAGGATACAAAAGTTAAGACATATGCTATCCAAATTGAAAATTCATGTAAACAAGAAAATTGAGAGAAATGTCATTATTGTGAAGAATATTTTAAGTTCTCTCAATAGAATAGGAATAAATGGTAGGGAAAAGGACAAGACAAATACTTGTAGGGTTATTAAAACTTTGAAGTTTGTAAGTCATCATTTGAGAAAAACAAGATTTATTAGATAAACTTGTGTTGAATTAAACATAAGTCGTATGACTTTGAGTAGAGAACTTGGAGGAAGAGAGAGACTTGATGGTCCTCTTCAAACTGATACATGGGCTTATTGTGGGAGACTTCCACATTCTAGAATTAAACTAACTAATAATGTGAAGGAACAAATTGCACAATTTTGGAACTCTAGCTCAAGGGTGTCACCAAATGCAAAGGATGTTTTGAAGTTGAGAATCAGCAATAAAGATCGTACCCCCCATCCAAAAAATTATTTAGAGTTAAGTCAAACAAAGTTTTTAAAATAATTTTGTGAGACTAATCCAACATTGCATATATCACAAAGGGATTTTTTTTATCAATGAAGTCATTTTATTGTGTGCCGCTTAAGATTCAAAATACATGTTGCAAATATCATGTGGAGTTTTCTATGAACAATTATGCTCCATCCATTCTACTTTGCATAATAATGAAATGTTGATAATTTGTAGTGCTAGTGGACTTCAAAAATCATCAAGATTGTTACTACATCAATTCTTATGTCCTAGATAGATGATTGTTGTTTCTTTTATAGAAATGATTTCTTAAATGAGAAGTGCTCACAATGTGGTGGTTCATCAAAAAAATTGACATGTTTCAATGAGGACTACGAAGAAGATATTGGAAAGATGATAATTTCAAAAAAGGTTTATGAAAAAATGAAATGCACACTAAAGAGTGGATGTGTAGCTCTAGATGTGAGTTGGTTGCAAAAAAAATGTGTGTGATTGATTTTTTTTTTGATTTAAAGGAAAATTTGTTTTACAAGTATGCAAGGTAAAGGCATAGGTCTCAGTGGTTGGATCAAAAATTTAGAATGTGTAAGGACACTTTTCTTATTGGCACTATTATATTAGTTGTTGACTTTACATGGAACTACACATTACAACCCCAAAATGAGACATAATCTTAATATTACAACTTCATTAATATTGCTTTTTTTTTCCACATAACATATAGGCATGCCCCTAATAGTGCGGAAGTTAAGAAAAAGATAATTAGAGAGTACCACTTTTATATGAGCAATGATAGATCTCACTCTCATGAGTTTGTCCAACATTATATTGAGTTCTTGTGAGAACATGATAGACATCTCGTTTGGCCAAATATTTGCACAGATCAATTCAAGAATGCTCACATGTTTTATTGGTTGTGTAGAATGCATGTAGAGATGGGTGTACCTCATATTTTGAGATTTTTTTAATCTAAGAATGAAAAAGGGGAGCATGATGATGTGGGGGCATGTTTGAAGAGAGCTCCAGTCAAGGAGAAAACAAAGATTTCAGTGGGCAAATGCACCAAGTTTAGGTGCCAAAAAAATGACACCATTTTTTTTTCAAAATTTCTAATAGTGCACACATGATATGGAATGGGCTTAGGCTTGTGAAGCCTAGGCCATAATGTGTGTATGCTATTATGTGTACGTACTATGTGATTCTCCATAGTGTGTGTTCTATAATGCATACACGCTATTGGAAATCACATAAAAAAAACCCTCCTCTCTCTCTCCCTCCCTCCCTCTCTCTATATATCTCTCTCTCTTTCTCTCCCCCTCCCTACCCCATCCTCTCTCTCTTTCTTTGCATCCAATCCTGTACTCTTTCCCTCATCCCCTACTCTCTCTCTCTTTGCATCCAATCTTGTACTCTCCCTCATCTCCTACTCTCTCTCTCTCTCTCTCTCTCCCTCTCTCCTTCCCTCCCTCCTTCCCTCTCCATCCCCCTCTCTCCATACCCAATCCCCCTCTCCCTCCCTCTCCCTCTCTCTCTCCATCCCCCTTTCTCTGTACCCAATCCCTCCCCCCCCCTCTCTCTCTCTCTCTCTCTCCCTCCCTCCCTCCCTCCCTCCCTCTCTCTCTCTCTCTCTCTCTCTCTCTCTCTCTCTCTCTCTCTCTCTCTCTCTCTCTCTCCCTCCCTCCCTCCCTCCCTCCCTCCCCCCTCCCACCTCTCTATCTCACTCTCCCATCCCTATCTCACCATTTCCCATTCCCCACTTTGTGTCCCTTTCTCTCTTTTCATGCATCCTATCCCATGTACTCTTTGAACCCCCATCATCTACTCCTTATCAATCTTTCCCTTTGTCTCTCCTATCCACTACTTGCTCTCTCCCTCTCCCTCTCCCCCTCTTCCATCCCCTACTCTATGTCCCCCTCTCTCTTTCTATGCATCGTATCCCATGTACTCTTTGAACCACCCCTCTCTCTCTCTCCACCTCTCCCATCCCTTACTCTATGTCCCCCTCTCTCTTTCCATGCATCATATCCCATGTACTCTTTGAATCCTCATGCTCCCTCTCTCTCTAGATCTATTTTTATTTCTCTCACTTTCCTTCCTTTCTCCCTCCCTCTCTCCCTACCCCATCCTCCCTCTCTTTATCTGCATCCCATCCCATACTCTTTCCCCTCATCCCCTACTCTCTCTCTCTCTCTCTCTCTCTCTCTCTCTCTCGCTCCCTCCGTCCCTCCGTCCCTCCCTCCATCCCTCCTCATCTCTCCACTTCTCTATGCCTCTCTACCTACCCCATCCCCTACTCTCTCTCACTCTCCATCTCTCTCTCTCCCTCTCTCCCTCTCTCCCTCCCTCCCTCCCTTCCCTACTCTCTTGAGCTCTATATTTATTTATCTCCCCTCCCTTTCCCCCTCTACATTACTTACTCTTTCTTACTCTCTCACTCTACCTTAATCCCCCCCCCTCTCTCTCTCTACATCATATCCCATGATCTTTCCCCATTCCCTTCTCTCTCCATCCTCTCTATCACTCTACATCCCATCCCCTACTCTCTCCCCATCCCCTACTCTCTCAATCTCTACCCTATCTACCTCTCTCCTTCCCTCTCTCCCTACCCATCCTCTCTATTGAAATACAAGGTTTATAAAGTGTGTGCACACTATAGTGCATACATGCTATTTAAGCCTTGAATTTAAAAATGCTTTAAATAGTGTGCATACACTATAGCGTGCATGCGCTATATAAAACATTGTATACCACCAAGCCTAAGGCTTGGATTTTTCTTGGGGATCTAACCCAAAGGTTTGGAGGCTCTAAATTGGTCTGAGACATGTTTTGCAGCAAGCATACAAAAAATTCTTGTGGTTGGGCATCGATAAAATCAAGTTACATGATATTGTAAATCTCCATGTTAGCTATATAACCATATAATATATTTGAAAATCATACTATTTCAATCCTTCCAACTATAATTTCTTTGAATGTATCTTTATTTTATCTCAAAAATCAACATGTACTAATTGGCACATAGACTTTAGCTCATTCATCAAATTTTGCAACAAGTTTTTTTTTTAGAAACTAGACTCCATTCCACAGACTTTGAAAAAAATAAGTTTTAATTTTAGATTATTTTAAAATAATTTCTAGGGGGAGCACATAGATACTTCACATTTTTGGGATGTGTCCACTTACAAAATTCATAAAAAATAAAATACACATTATAAAATTACCCAAAAAATTGGGGATAAAATACATAGTATTAGGTAACTTTTGACCAAAGTGATTAAAAAATTTCAAAAAAAAAATTAAAATTTTTGGGGACCACACTTTGCATTGTTATGTTTTTTTTTGAAAAAAATATTACCACTTTCTGTGGCCCCCTTTTTGAGGGCCTAAAAATAAACCATTTTGAAAAAAAATTAGTAGTTTAGAAACTAGATACAAAGGAATACTACTTTTGTTTTTATCATATCTTAAAATTTGAGCATAACTATCTTCAAATTCTTGTTGAAGTTTATAAATTGTTGATTTTAGAAAAACGTGGCCACTTATACCACCCTTTTGACACCACAACTTTGTGCACTTAGCCAATAGCAAAAATTCTCGATGCCTGTACCATAGTTGATTGATGTACATCTTCATTATCATAGGAGGATTCTTGATTTAGTGTTGTGTAGGTTTTTTGGTTGGTCAAGGAGGTCTTTGTCATATAATGTATGCAAGAAGAGCCCACTACCCAAACATGCAATTTCAATTATAAGAAGAGCTCACTGCTCAAACAAGTAATTTACTATTATCTTCCTCTTTCCTTTTTGTTTTGTTAACGAAACCAATCATTATCAGACCTTGTAGACCAAGTCACAAACCTTAGATCCTAATTTGAAACCTTGGATCACTTAGCAAAACCTTGGTAATGAAGTTTCCTTCATTTCCGCACTGCTTTGCTCAACTTCACATTCCACACTCTCTGCTACTTATAATCAATCATCAAAACATATCATACTATACCATGATAAAGGAAAATTTCCTTCCTTTATACTAAGTCCTCAAAAAAATTCCCTAAATCAACTATTAGACCTTTTCAATTAATTATTATAGGACCAGATTAAGAACACATTACACTTAGGGATAACATTAATCTTCCACATTGCAACTTGAATAACTTTCCATACACTTAATATTATGATGAGTGAGCTTAGTTATGTCATCACCAATATGTCTTCTTCATGTCCTCAACCTTGATTCTTAGAATAACAACTTTGATAAGAGATATAAAAAGTTTACCAGAATATGCCTTTGTAAACTCTATCTCAAAATAGATATCACAAAAACTCTCATAACTTCTTCTATACTTATCCTTTCTTCTTTTGATGTTAACTACATATACCAGATACTCAAAATTATCTCCCATAACCTCAAATGGTTATAGTGCTCAACTATTCATCCATACCAACTTTATCTTTCTGTTGTTCTTTTGTCAAATACCACAGAAAACTGCTATGTTGAAATCAATGACAAACTTAGTCATTAATGTAACATATCATCATAGTAACATATCTATAGTACTCCTAGATAGGAATATCATCAACATTCATGCTTGAAACCAATCTTTTAAAAATCTCCCCCTTTGACATTTATGGCAATATAGATGAAAAACATCCAGTTCCAAGAATACCAACAAAAGACTGTTAATCTTCTTTTTCAAATCCTCTTCATCAATCATTCTCCCCCATCGATATACCTCAATGTGATTTCTATGAAAATATCATTCTATGTTGTTTCTCATTCAATACTTCTCCCTCAACATAATTTTTTTCATGCAATATTCTCCCCCATTGACATCAATATCAAAGGTTTCCAACAACCAACATCTTTGTATCAAACTCTGCAACAACTAATTCTTTCTAGCTCGAGTGTCAAAAGACACTATTCAAAACAACATCCAATAAGAGTCCTAGATGACTCTGTCCATCATAGATACTCCCCCATACAGAAAGCATCAACATTCAGTCCAGACAAACAATGGTGCTCTGTTACCCTAGACTGATGTACTCTTGCATCTTCTACTTTGATATAGGAAGGGGCATAACCCCAAGCATACCTTCCAAACACTCAAAAGTCTCTTTGGGAAGATGTTTAGTGAATATATTTGCAATCTACTCTTTCGTGCTTACATACTCCAATCTAATTTTCTTTTCTACAACTTTTTCTCTCAACATGTGATACTTAATAGAAATGTGCTTAGTCCTCAAATGAAACACTAGATTCTTAGACATATTTACCGTGCTTGTGTTGTCACAATGTAAAACAATAGGTTCATTGATTTCTATCCTTATATCTTTTAGTATCTACTTCATCCAAATGACTTGTTTGCAATTATTTGCTACTGCAATGTACTCTGCTTCTACTATACTTTGGGATGTACAATCTTGCTTCTTACTTAACCACCAAACCAATCTTCCTCCAAGAAAGAAGGCTCCACCACTGGTGCTTTTTCTATCATTCATACTGCCTGCCTAATCAACATCACTATAAGCACTTAGAGTAAAATCATTAGATCTCTCATACCACGATCCAAACTCTAATGTTCCTTTCAGGTATCTAAATATCCTTTTGACTGCTACATAATGTGCTTCTCTAGGATCAGCCTAGAATCTTGTGACAATTCCAACTCCATTTGCTATATTTGGACTTGTATGACTTAGATATTATAATCCTGTGATCATAGATATGTACTTTTTATGTTCAACAATAGGTGTCTCCTCCTTTATAGATAACTTGTGTCTAGTTATCATAGGTGTTCCAATGGACATGCTTCCAATCCAAACCTTTTTAGTAAATCCTTCAAGTACTTAGTTTGAGAAATAAAGATTTCTTCTTTATTGTGTACAATTTGCAACCCTAGGAAATATTTCATCTCTCCTATCAACTCATCTCAAATTCTTTCTTCATCTTTTCAGAAAACTTTTTGTTTTCCTCATTATTTCCTCCAAATATGATATTATCAAAAAAATATTACCACAATCATTAAACTATCATCAGTTTATTTCCAATACAGATTACTATATGCCATACCTTTTCTATATCCAAGCTTTGTAAAATGTTTTTCTAACCTTGCATACTAGGTTTTGGGTGCTTGCTTCAATCCATATAATGCTTTCCTTAGTCTGCATACTATGTCCTTTTCATCTGTCAAAGGGCATCCTTCAGGCTACTCAATGTATACCTCTTCTTCAATTTCTCCATTTAGAAATTGCTGACTTGACATCCATCTGATATACTTTGAATTTCTTTTGTGCCACATAGGCTAAGAATAATCTTACTACTTCTATTCTAGCCACTAGAGCATAGGTCTCATCATAATCTATTCCTTCTTGTTGTGAGTAACCTTTACATACCAATCTTTCCTTGTTCCTTACAACTTCTTTCTTATTCATCTTATTTTTGAATACCCATTTAGTTCCTATCACATTCTTGTCTATTGGTCTAAGGACAAATTTCCATGTCTCATTCTTTACTATCTAATCCAATTCCTGTTTCATAGCTTGTTTCCAGTAATCATCTTTACATGCTTCATCTACATTCTTAGGCTCAACTTGAGATATCAAGCATAGTTCTTCATTGACACTACTTTTTGTCACCACTCCTTTATCTTTTCTTTCGATGATTTTCTTGGATGGGCGATTCTTTATCATATTCTTTCCTGAAGTAGGAGTTTCTATCTCAACTCTTGGCTCTACTAAAGGTTTTGAGCTTTGTTCCTACCTTGGCTCTCCTTCATTTGCAAATCATTGTTAGTCTCAAGAAATACTTCATCATTCCTTGGTTTAATAACAACACCATCATCTGAATTGTAATCAACTATTCTTTCTTGTATTCTAAATTTCTCATCAATTCTCACATTTGCACTTTCCATAATAGTCTTAGTTCTCTGATTATAACATCTATAAGCCTTAATTTTCAATGAATAACCAAAAAACATTATCACTTCTAGCATCAAACTTACCAATATCATCATCTCTTTTGATATAAAACTTACTCCCAAAAATTTTGAAATACTTAACTGTAGGTGAGTGGCCAAATCATAGTTCATAATGGGTCTTGTTTGCATCTTTTCTAACTTGCACTCTATTCATAGTGTAGACTGCTATATTCACAGCTTCTCTCCAAAATGTCTTGGATAAATTATTCTCTTCTAACATAGCTCTTGTAGCTTCTATAACTGATTTTTTCCTTCTCTCTACAACACCATTTTGTTCAGGGGTTCTCGGAGCTAATAACTATCTTTTGACTCCATTTTCTTCACAAAAGATGTCAAACTCATTTGAAGTAAATTCTTCTCCTCTATTTGATCTTAAACATTTAATCTTCATACCAGATTCATTTTCAACTCTGTTCTTGAATATCTTAAACTTATCAAATGCCTCAGATTTTTGTTTAAGAAATGCAACCCACATCATTTTAGAAAAATCATCAACTAGAATCATAAAATACCTTTCACCATAGAATCCTTTAGTCTTTATAGGACCACTAAGATCTATGTGTACAATCTACAACTTAGCTATAGTGGTAAACTTTGTACTGGGAAAAGAAGTTCTATTATGTTTAGCCAAAACACACTCCTTGCAAATTATGTTAGTAGGATTTACAATCTTTGACAAATCTCTAACTACAAACATTCTTCTAGTCTTCACAATACTGTCAAAGTTTATATGAAAAAATATCTTATCCCACATCCAACTATTATTTGCCTTTGCAACCAAACATGTCATTTTGGTAGGATTCAACTAAAAGACATTATCTCTAGATTTGGTTCCTATTCCAATTACCTTTCCATCTTTGTCTTTAATCATGCATGTCTTTTCTATGAACTACAACTGATAATCTTTTTCTACTAATTGTCCAACACTTAAAAGATTGTGCTTTAAACCATCAACAAAGTATACATCTTTAGTGTTAGTCTTACCATCAAGAGTTATAGATCCAATGCCTTTAACTTGGCATGCTAAATTATTTCCAGCTCTAACAACTCCTCCATCCTGACTATTGAAGTCAACAAAATTTTTCATGTCACTAGTAATATGATGTGAGCAACTACTATCAATTATCCTATCATATTTCTTCTCAACCTATGATACCAAGGTTACCTTCTTTGGACTTTCTTCTTTAATTGCCACAAATCCAATTTCATCATCACTAGTACTTAACGCTTGTTCATTAGAATCATTATCTTCATTTGCATACAAACACTCTCTATTTTTTCTAGGTTTATGATTTCCCTTGTACTTTTCTCCCTTTTAGGACACTTAGATGCATAATGACCATATTCATCACAAGTCCAACATTTAAAAATTTTCTTACCTCCTTTTTCTCTTCTTACCAAAAGGGCTAATCTTTCTTCAATATTTCTGTCCTCCTCAGATCTACTACTACTATAAAAATCTCCTCTAGAACTTGTACTCCTTGATAAGTTAGGTCAAATATTCAAGGCACTAAAAGTTGTCTATATTCTGGTTAATTCTCTAGACTATCTAAGTTCATTCTCAACTTCTTCAAGTCTTCCAAGCAATGTCTCCTTTGTGAAATCTTTGGTAGATTATATCAACAACCGTATCATCTAAATTTTTGACTTAAATGGTGGTGTTAGAGTCTTCAATATCTTCCATATAACCTCATCATCTTCTTTGGTTCCTCCTCGAGCTTTGATACCTGTAGTAATTTTTGATATCCAACCTATATATATTCTTACAGCTTTATTTTCCATCATTTTAGCATCTTGAAATGCACAAATCCAACTTTTTAGCCTCAACTTCTTAGAATGTGCATCACCTTCAAAACTATTTTCCAAAGCTTTCCAAATCAAATGTGAAGTAGCAAGTGAATTTACCTGATTGTACTCAATTTTAGGAAGTGCAATCAATAATGCTTCTCTAGCTCCCATGTTAGACATGAAAATATCTCTCTTTGCCTTGGTAGAAGGTTCAAAGTCCTTTTCAACAATGATTTTATTCTCTGATTTTGTTAAGATCCAATATTTTAGACCCATGCACAATAGATGTGTCTTCATATTTTCTTTCTAGCTGTCATAATTTGTTCCAAAAAACTTTGGACTATCTTTCTTGAACATATTCACCATGGATCTCCCAAAGTTGTTAAACTTTATCTTCAAGGACCTGGTGCTCTAATACCAATTATTAGAAACAATAGTCCACCAAGATAACTGAGGGGGGGGGGGGGGTGCGTAGGTGGGTGGGTGGGGGGGGGGGGGGGGGGGGGGGGGGGGGTGAATTAGTTATCCAACAATTAAAACATTTATCTTCTTTAAACAAACTTAATTATTCAACCAAAGTAAATAAGAACCATAATAAATTGCACATAGACAATTACACTAGATATGTTGACTAGGGAAACCTTGATCAGAGGGAAAACCTTGGTGGGAATGATGCCCACAAGAAGATGTACTAATATAAATACTCCTTGTTAGAGGATGGTCCCTATTAGGAGTCTATTACAACATTTAGTACAATGAGTCCCTATTAGGAGACTTTGAATTCCTATTAGGAGATTCCAACCCTATTAGGAGTTGTAGTACAATGTATGCAAGAAGAGTCCACTGCCCAAACATGCAATTTCAATTACAAGAAGAGCTCACTACTCAAACAAGTAATTCACTATTATATTCCTCTTTCTTTTATCCTATCAACCAAACCAATCACTATAAGACCTTGTAGACCAGGTCACAAACCTCAGATCCTAACATCAAACTTTGGATCACTCAACAAAACCTTGGTAATGAAGTTTTCTTCACTTCCACACTACTCTACTCAACTTTGTATTATGCACTCTCTTCTACTTATAATCAATCATCAAAACATATCATACCATACCATGATAAAGGAAAATGTTCTTCCTTTATACCAAGTCCTCAAAAAAATTCCTCGTGTCGACTATTAGACCTTCTCAATTAATTACTATAGGACCACATTAAGAACATGTTACACTTAGTGATAACATTAATCTTTCACCTTGCAACTTGAATAACTTTCTGTATACTCAATATTATGATGAGTGAGCTTAGCAAAGTCATCACCAACATGTCTTCTTCATGTTGTCAACCTTGATTCTTAGAATAACAACTGTGCTAAGAGATATAACAAGTTTACCAAAACATGCCTCTATAAACTCTATCTCTAAACATACATCACAAAAGCTCTCAAAAGTATCTTAGAAGTATCTCCCATAACCTCAGATGGTTAGATTGCTCAACTATCTATCCATACCAAATTGATCTTTCCACTATTCTTCTGTCAGATACCAAAGAAAACTACTATGTTGACATCAATCAAAAACTCAGTCATGAATGTAACATATCATCATAGTAACATATCTACAATACTCCCCCATAGGAATATTATCAAAATTCATACTTCCAACCAATCTTCAAATAGGCTTCTTAGGTGATAGATTAGATTGTGCTACAATTGGAGATTCTTCAAAGATGCATTCATTCCATAGCTCTGATTTTAGTGCACGGACCAATTGGACATGAAAGCTAGCTTTCTTTTGTCCTTTTTTTTTTAGTTTGATTGGGATCATTGTGAGTTGAGTGAGTGGGTGGATACATGGGCTCCATGTTATCTTACTCCATTGTCTCTCATACCCTTTATAAGAAATGATGACATGGAAATTTAACTTGAGCATAACCATCTATCAGATCTTCTTTAGGCAAGTAAGATCTTTGCATTAGTTGCACCACAGAGGAATGGTGATAAATCAAATTATTGGTTAGCACGTTGTGTAAGAGGTATACAAAAACTTAGACAACTGATTACAAATGATGATGGATTCACATATCCTACTAGTTTATTTTTTGTCACTGGAACATGGTTATTGGACATACATGTTTAGAAGGAATGGAATTCCTACATTTGAAGACTATGAGAAGATCAAAACCATTCTCATATATTCACACCTTATTATAGCATCAAATGTAAAGTTGGTGAAGCATTAAAGAAGATAAGAAATTAAAGAACTTTTTACTATTGCTAATGTTGATCATGAAGCCCTATTGGAGACCCTCAAGAAGAGAGATCGCTCTTTAGAAACACTTCACTAGGTAATACTAACTCACAACAAGGTTTCATATGTTCATTATATGCTTTGAATTAAGTCTCATATGTTAATTATATGCCTATACTTGTACTTATTATTAAATGCCTATAGTATTGATATTTAGTACGATATTAACTTGTAGGTGTCTTCAATAGTAGAAGTGCATGAAACTAGAAACATTTTAAGGAGTGAAATGAAGACAATTCTATGATAGTTTAGTCTCTAGGATTTTTGGTAGTTGTGTATATAATATGGTTGTATCAATGATATACACAAGGACTTTAGTATGCACAATGATACACATTTTTTACTATTTATTCCATATACATTACTTTGTATGGCAAAGATATATTCACATTTGTATCATTTAGTTGTAATTATGATGAAACACTTGAAATATTACATATTTGAACTCATTGATTTGTTATATCTTTTTACAGGGTTCACTAATTTGTGTTTTCATATGATTGATTAATAGTAAATTCGTATGGACATCCATGTAACCATTTAGCCTATTAGTTTGTATTGATCAAAGGTCTATCAAAGTTGTCAAAGTAGACGAAGTCATTAAATAGCATAAAAATCACATTTTTAGTTCATCAATTTAAAATTGGTCATTTTACAATGTTCAAAGTAAAATTTACATAATAGTGTCACAAATTATAATTTTTGTAAAAATTTTTCAATTGACCCTAAAGGATGGTTGTAGCATCATTTTCTTGGTGTCATTATCTTTGGATGGGTGTGAACCTTAGTAACACCACTATTTCATCTTTGGAGATCCTAGAGCATTCACGACAACCCTGAACTAGAGCATCTCTATGGTATCCTAAGCACATTTGGGCAGCAATATTCTAAGGGTCACAACTCAAAACTCATGAGGTCTATAAAATAATTATGGGATGCTATAGGATCATGATATTGAATTCTACAATAACCTCTCTCAAATATGGGAGATTTAATTTCATTTAAAATTGGCACAATGATTTGGGTCGATGCCAAAGCTCGCAATGTTCTTTAATGAATCGATGCACCATTGCACACCTTTTGAATTGTTTATCATGGAATCATTTCATTAGTGTCAATATCTCTAGATGAGTGTTTGAATCCTAATAACACCAATTTTTCATCCAAAGAGAGCCTAAAATGTTCATGACCACCGTGAACTAGAGTGTCTCTAAGGTACCCTAAGCACATATGGGTAGTGATCTTTCAAGGGTTGTAACTCAGAGATCATAAGGCCTATCAATGAATAATAAGATGCTATAGGATCTTGATATTCATGTTTACAATAACCTCTCTCAGTTACGAAAGATTGAATTTTGTTTGAAACTATCACAACAATCTCGGTTGATGCCAAAGGTTGTAGTGTTCCTTAATGAATTGGTGCACCATTGCACAAATTTCAAAATATTCATCGTGATATTTTTTTGTCAATGTTATTAGTGCTAGATGGGTGGGAGAATCCCAGTGACACCACTATTTCAGCCATAGAGAGCCTAGAATGTTCACGACCACCCCTAAACTAGAGCATCTCCAAGGTGACCTAAGCATGTTTGGGAATCGATCTTCTGAGGGTCATAAATTGGAGCTCATGAGGCTTATCAAAAAACTATTAGATTTTGTAGGACCTTAATATTGATGTCTAAAATAACCTCTCTCAGTTATGGGAGATTCTATTTTGTTTGAAATTGACACATTGATCTTGGTTGATGTCAAATCTTTTAGTGTTCCTTAGTGAATTAGTGGATATCTATGAAACTTTTGAATTATTCATCATGGCATACTTTTTTCAGTGTTGTTAGCTCTAGATGGATGGGTGAACCCTAGTGACCCACTATTTCATCCACAGAGATACTGGAACTTTTGTGACCACCCTAAACCAAAACTTCTCCAAGGTGTCCTAAGCATGTTTAGGCAATGATCTTTCAAGGGTCATAAGTTAGATCTTGTGAGGCTTGCCAACAAGTTATGAGATGCTACATGATCATGAAATCAATGTTGATAATAAAATATCTCAATTCTGGGATATTCAACTTTGTTTGAAATTGACACTACTCTCAATGCTAAATCTCGTAGTGTTCATTAGTGAATTGGTGCACTGCTGTGTAAATTTTGAAATGTTTTTCATGAAATTTTTTATCAATGAAGTTAGTTCTAGATGGGTGGGTGAACCCAAATGATACTAGTGTTTTTTCCACAGAGAGATTAGAACATTCATGACCACCCTGAACCAAAGCATCTCCAAGGTGCCCTAAGAATGTTTGGGCAGAAATATTTCAAGGGTCGTAACTTAGAGCTTGTGAGGCCTATCAATAATTTTCTAGATGATAAGTGACCATGATATTGATGTCTACCATAACCACTCTCAGTTCTAGGAGATTAATTTTTTTTTGAAAATGACACAATAATCTTGGTCAATGCCAAATCTTGTAGTGTTCCTCAGTGAATTGGTACACCAATATGCAACTTTTGAACCATTCATCATGGCATTATTTCATTAGCACCGTTTGCTCCAAATGGGCAGGTGAACCCTAGTGACACCACTATTTTATCCATGGAGAGCCTAGAATGTTCATGACCACCCCAAACCATAGTGTCTCCAAGGTGTCCTAAACATGTTTGGGAATAAATCATTTGAGGGTCATAACTTGGAGCTTGTGAGGCCTAATGACCAATTGTCATATATTATAGGACTATGATATCAATTTCTACAATAACTTCTCTTAGTTCTAGGAGACTTAATTTCATTTAAAATTGACATGGTGATCTTAGTTAATGCCAAATGCCACATTGTTCTTTAATAAATTGGTGCACCACTGCACAACTTTCAAACCATTCATCATGGCAATATCATTTAGTCAACATAGTTAGCTCTGGATGGGAAGGTGAACCCTAGTGACACCATTGTTTCATCCACAAAGAGCCTAGAATGTTCATGACCACTCTGAACTAGAGTGTCTCCACTGTGCCCTAAGCACATTTGGGTAGGGATCTTCCAAGAGTCGTAACTCAGATCTCATGAGGCCCATTAATGAACTATCAAATGCTACATGATCATGATACTGATATCTATAATAACCTTGCTTGGTTTTGGGAGGATTCATTTTGTTTGAAATTAGCACAACAATCTCACTTGATGCCAAATCTTGCAATGTTCCTTAGTGAATTCATCCACCAATGCGCAACTTTGAAGATATTCATTATGGAATCAATTCATCAGCATTGTTAGCTCTTTATGGGTGGGTAAATCCTAGTGACACCCTAGATTGACCACCAAATCACTAAAATATTTATGAGCACCACACATCGAAGTGTCCACAAGGTGCACTAAGAAAATTTGAGCAACAATCTTTGAGGATCATACCTCAGATCCATTGTTGTTCTATTTATTCATTGTGTTTGTGATCAGTTGGATGTTAAAAAATTTCAAGGGCTTTTCTTAGCTTCTAGCTATTTTTTGTTAAGGAAATATTTTAGTCTTTGGGTTGCTTAAATATTTGGAAGAGTTCAATTCCTTTATGTTATTTTGATATCAATTTCATAAACCATGAACAAGAATAAAATGAATAGGATTTCATAAACCATGTACAAGATTCCAATGAACAAGATTCAAATTAATAAGATTCTAATGAACAAGAATAAAATTTATAAGATTTCATAAACTATGTACAAGATTCCAATGAATGAGATCCAAATCAACAATATTGTAATGAACATGATTAAAATAAACAAGATTCCATACACTATATAAATACACTTGTGCAACAATTTGTTAGTTTGTGGTGATTGATCAGGAAAGTACTATACATACTTCATAATTCTTTGGGGTAGTTTTAGGCTGACATATTGTAATTAACTATAACCCTAAAGCGACAAAAATACTTGTATAAAAAGGCTATGGGTTAGGGATTTTTCCATAAGGTGTGATGTGAAAATTGCTTCTTGCATTGGTATTGAGCTGTAAGGGATTACAGATTGTAATTAGGTTGTAATCACTGGATCATAATAATATTGGACTTGGTTTGGTGGACATAGCCCAGGGATTGGATCAATCACATTAAATCTTGGTGTTTTGTGATCTCTTATGTATGATCTATTATTTTTTGATATTCTTTATACTTGCATGTAATTGTCATTTCTGTCTATTGTTAATCCTAAGAAGTGGTGTTAGAGTGATGTTTTTTCAGTTATCCTTTGTAGCAAAGTCTCACAATTGAGTGGGAGTCTCATGGTTGAGTGTGAGTGATGGCAGACAAGGGTAATCAAAAGGCTAACAAATTTAATGGGCAGAACTTTCAATCATGGAAAATGCAAATGGAGGACTATCTTTACTAGAAGGATTTATGGAATCTATTGGAAGGAAAAACCAAGAACTAGGGAACTATGAAAAATGAGGACTAGGATCTTTTAGACAGAAAGGCACTTGGAAGCATTCGATTATTCCTGACACCATTGATGACATTTAACATTATGAAAATGAAGATGATGGAAGAGTTGATGGAAACCCTAGCAAAATTGTATGAAAAGCCCTTCGCTTCAAATAAGGAATTTCTCATGAAGCATTTATTTAATATGAAGATGGCAAAAGGTGGATCTATTGTAGATTATTTAAATGAGATTAATACTATTACTAGTCAGTTATTTTCTATGGATATTAATTTTGATGAAGAAATTAGGGCTCTCTTGATTTTGTGTTCTTTGCCTGAAAGTTGGAATGGCTTGGTAATGGCTATGGATAATTCTATTTCTGGATCTAATGCCCTAAAATATGATGATGTGGTCAATGTTATTTTGAGTGAGGAAACTCATAGAAAAACCTCAGGTGGATCTACATTAGGAAGTGTTTTGAATTCACAAAGTATAGGCATGATGATCGAGAGAGGAAATAATTTGAGAAATCATGGAAAATCAAGAGGGAATTTAAAGGGAAAGAGGTCTCAATCCATAGGATTGAGAGATTGCTGGTACTATGGAAAACTAGGGCTTAAGAAGAAAGATTGCTGAACTCGAAAGAAAAATAAAGGAGATAAACTAGAAGGGAACAAGGAGGAAAATGTGGTAAGTAAAAAATCTAAAGAGGATGCTTCGCTTCTATCTTTAGAAAGTATTGATGATTCATGGGTTTTAGGTTCTGGTGCTTCATTTCATGCTACACGTCATAGAGGTTATTTCATTGATTATGTCCAAGGGGATTTTGGGCTTGTTTATTTGGGGGATAATGAACCCTATCAGATTGTTGGAAAGGGTAAAATTATGATTAAGTTGTATAATGGGAATCATTGGCTACTACATTAGGTAAGACATGTTTAGAGGTTGAGTAGGAATTTAACTTCAACAGGGCAACTCGGTGATGAGGATTGTGTAGTTACTTTTAATGATAAAAATTAGAAGGTTTTAAAAGGTTCCCTTTTAGTAGAAAAATGTGTGAAAGTAGGAACCTTATGTTTTTGTATAGATCATACTATTCCTTCTACTTTGATTGTTTCAGAGAAAAATGAATGTTCAGGAATAGTTGTTGCAGTTGAGCAAGAAGAAGAAATAGCTGCTATAGATTTTGATACAACTTTGTGGAAAAAAAATTCTTGGGAAAATGAATGAGAAAGGCATGAAACCATTTCATTAAAAGAAAGTTTTACCAATTATAAAATGTGTTAATATGGATTTATGTGAAAGTTGTGTGTATAGAAAACAAAACAGAGTGATTTTTGTGAAGAGTGGAAAGGAAAATAAAAGTTAGAGATTAGAGCTTGTGCATATAGATGTATGGGGACCAGATCAAGTATCTTCCCTTGGTGGCTCTCATTATTATGTTACATTTATTGATGATGCAACTACAAAAGTATGGGTTTACTTCCTTAGATAGAAATCTAATATATTTCAAACTTTTAAGAAATGGAAATGCTTGGTTGAAAATGAGACTGGTAAGAAATTAAAATGTCTTGAATCTAATAATGGTAGTGAGTATTGTAGTCATGAATTTGAAGATTATTGTTCTAGTAATGCTATTTGTAGATAGAAAACTATTCCAAGGGCTCCACAGGGAAATGAAGTGGTTGAATGCATAAATAGGAAAATAATGGAGTGTGCAAGGAGCATGAGGTTACATGTTGGGTTGCTCTTAAAGATGTGGGTAGAGACTACCAATACTACTATATATTTGATTAATAGAGGTCCCTCTACTACTTTTGGTTGTGGTATTCTAGAGGAAGCATGGACTAGTAAGAAGGCAAGTTATTCTTTTCTTAGAACCTTCGGTTGTGAAGCATTTGCTCATATAGATTCTAAAAATAGAACCAAGTTGGAAGCTAAGTCAAAGAAATGTGTATTTGTTCGATATGACATTGAGGAATTTGGTTATAGGCTTTGGGATTTTGAAAATTGTAAAATTGTAAGAGGCAGGGATGTCATAGTCAATGATAAAGTGTTGTACAAAGATTTGTTACATCAACATGAGAAGAAAGAAGATGATTATGTAGTGTTGGATGATAATCCAAAAGATGATGTTCCAACAATTCTTCATGATGTGAAACAACCACAACAATAAATACCACACACACTAGTGAATGTTAGGTGGTCAACAAGGCTAAGTAGACCTCTAGAAAGATTTTCTCCTTCTTTGTAGTCTATTTTACTAACAGATGTTGGTGAACCTAAATGTTATGATGAAGCTGTGTAGGTGCATACTAAGATTTAGTGGAAGTCTTCTATAGAAGATGAAATGGACTCTTTGCTAAAAAGTAAGACATGAGATTTATGGAAGTTTCTTGTAGGTAAAAGGGTTTTATAAAATAAATGGGTTTATAGGTTGAAAAAAGAGGATGAAGGTAAGAAAAGATTTAAAGCCAGGTTAGTTGTAAAAGGATTTTCATAGAAAAAGGGCATTGATTTTGATGAGATATTCTCTCCTATTGTTAAAATGACTTCTATCTGTACTATTTTAGGTATTGTGGCTACTGAAGATTTTCATTTGGAGTAGCTTGATGTTAAAATAGCCTTTCTTTATGGATATTTGGATTAAGAGATATATGGCCCACCCGTAGGGATTTGAGGTCAAAGGTAAGGAGACCTTAGTATGTAGATTGAAGAAAAGTTTATATGGCTTGAAGCAAGCACCTCGGCAATGGTATCTAAAATTTGACAATTTTATGCATGATCATGGATATAGTAGGTGTCGTTTAGATCATTATGTTTTAATTTAAGAGGTTGGATGATGAAAGCTACATTTTTTTATGTTTATATGTTGACAATATGCTTGTAGCTAGGTCTAGTATGGATCACATCAAGGGGCTGAAATACCAGTTAGCACACGCATTTGCTATGAAGGATTTGGGAGAAAAAAAAAATCCTTGGTATGAAGATTTGAAGAGATAGGAAGAATAAAAAATTGACATTATCTCAGGCTGATTATATTGGGAAGGTGTTGCAACATTTCTCTATGGAGAATGCTAAAGTTGTCAACACACCTTTACCTAATCATTTGAAGTTGACTAAGGAGATGTGTCCAAAGATAGAAGAAGAGGAGGATAAGATGTCCAAGGTACCTTATACTTTAGCTATAGGAAGCTTGATGTATGCTATGGTATATACCAGGCTAGATATTGCACATGCAGTGGGAGTTGTTAGCATATATATGAGTCATCCAGGAATTGCGCATTAGAATGTAGCCAAATGGATTCTTAGATATTTGAGAGGAACATCTAGTAAGTGTTTACACTTTGGGGGCTCTACTACTAATTTAAAAGGCTATGTTGACTCAAATTTGGTAGGGGATATTGATACCAGACAGAGTACTACATGTTATGTATTTACTATTGGTGGGGTAGTAGTGAGTTGGGTTTCTAGGTTATAGAGGTGAACACTTTATCCACTGTAGAGGCAGAGTATGTTGTTGCTATAGAGGCAGCCAAGGAGATGATATGGCTTAAGTTCTTCTTGAAAGAATTGGGACACTCTTAGAAGGATAATTATTTTTTTATTGATAATTAAAGTGCCATTCATCTTACAAATAATTTAGCTCTACGTTCAAAGACAAAACAAATTCAATTTTCATACCATTTCATTTAGTCAGTTTTGGATGATGGATAGTTAAAACTAGATAAGATACATATAGATGACAATCCAATAGACATGTTTACAAAGGTAGTGATAAGGGAGAAGCTAAAATCGTCTTCAGTTTTAGTTGGTCTTCTAGAATGAGCAGAATAAAAGAACAACTCAGTCCAAGGTGGTTTGATCTAGTGGGAGCCCCATGTGGCAGTGATATTGCTATAGGATCAGTCTCCAAGTGGTAGATTGTTAGTTTTTGGTGACTAATCATGGATGTACTATACATACTTTATTGGTAATTTTGGGCTAACAATATGTAATTAACTATAACCCTAAAGTGACAAAAATACTTGTATAAAAGGGCTTAGGGTTAGGTATTTTTTCCATAAGGTGTGATCCAAAAATTGCTTCTTGTGGCAATATTGAGCTATAAGGGATTATAGATTGTAATTAGGTTGTAATTACTAGATTGTAATAATAATGGACATGCTATTTGGTGGACATAGCCTAGGGATTGGGTGAACCACATTAAATCTTGGTGTCTTGTGTTCTCTTCTGTGTGATCTATTATTTTTTGATATTGTTTATATTTTCATGTAATTGTTATTTCTATCTTTGGTTGATTCTAACATAGTTCACAATAATATAATATATCAAAATATATAATCATATACAAATTTGATGCAAATGTATGTCAAAATGTACATCCATATACAAAATATGGTACATGTCATCAAAATATGTCTATGAAATCAAAGTTTGTGCATAAACTGTAGCATATTCCATATAAAAATATGCCTTAATGCATCCCTTAAAAACTACTATATCCTACACTACTAGAGGATCATCAAAATGGAGCCTCTTTGATGAACTCTCTGAACTCGCTAGATCCTATATCAACAAAAAAGATAAAATTCAAGTTAGACTAGTTAATTATGCATATTGATCAGTAATGAAGGAAACTCTCTCCATGCCTTCCTCCACTACTCAAGAGTCCTCATATATGTCCTCGACACAATAGGAACCTCTCCTCCTCTAACCTTAACATCTTTGTATGGTTGTCAGATTGATCTACAACTTAACCTATAACATTATTAATAATAATATCATAAATAAATAGCATAATGTTGAATTCAAATTATGATTTACTTTAGATGATCTCTAATTTTCAAATGTCAGATGAGTGAGCAAAGATATAAAGCCTTGCAGATCATCCTCCAGCACATTAGGTATTTCCTATGATAGTTATAAATATAGTTGTTATAATGATGACAATATTTTCTTTATAATCTAAGAATATTAAGATAAGTAATGAATAAAAAATAAATATACATACTATAGGGCTCTCCCTATGAATGGAAATGCTTGAGGGTCTGCGATGGCAACTCTATGTCGATGCATCATCAGAGGCCACCCCTATAAAATAAACAATGTAATAATATTTCATTAGTACAAACAATTTACAAGTACATATATATCTATATATGCATTTAATTTAGCTTTGAAACATATAATTACCTTCCCCTTGTTAATGGTTGGTGGTGCAACCCCCTCACACTGTCCCCCACTACTAGGTGAAACCTGTAAGAGAAAAAGAAGATGAGAAATCATGTAAAATATAATATTAAATAGAAAATTAATGAGTAATCAAATAATACACACTGAAGAGGTCTCAAGGCCAAATGAAATGGCTCAAAGTGTGACAATATCCAAATCTCTTAGCTCCTCCTTTTTCATCAGATGGACATAAATGAATCACATAATGTACATAAGTATGAAGTTGTTAATTTTTTTTCATATAAGTATTGATTTTAAGTTAACAATGTTGTGACAAATAAAATGTATATACTTACCATAACAGGAGTCCATGTCTTTCCTTTCCCCTCCTCGTCTCCTATAGGAGTTGTGTGTCTTTGTAACCATATCTGATGTGTCATCATCCCCAAGCTCAAACTAAAACTTAGAACCAATAATGGGACCCAAACAAATATTCTTGCACATAACATAAGTATGTGACATACAGACATGTGAAGAACTTCTAGATGTACAAGTGTCAAAATCATCAATACAAGTAGGCAATAATGACCTAGTTTGGGTGACTAGTAGACTACTCAAATGCTGAAAGGATCTAATAAATGTTGCACTAGCCTCAAGGATTGTAGGGTGTTAAACTAGAGGAGGGGTGGGGACATCAATGGCCTCATTAGTGAACCATTTGATTGACAATTTTGGTTTTCTTGGGTCAACTACTTTACTAGTTTTGGGGTTGGCACATAGCTTAGTTAATTCTTTTTTACTAATATTAAGGGTTGTAACCCAATCATAATCCAAGCTGTCATCAAACTAGTGATGCATCTCATCATACCAAAAAAGAGTTGCATCATGTTTCTCGGTATGGGTCTCAATATTAGCCACAATGGTATTAAGGGTGGCTAGCATGGTAGATAAATTAGGGATAGTGTTATATGTTTGCTGCAAAACCCTCAATTGATTCAAATTTTCTTGAATTAAGTCTTGAATTTGGGGAGGGTTTTAAGGGGATAGTGGTGGTTGTGGGTTATTTTGAGGATCATTGTTTGGTAGTGGATTTTTTAGAGGTTGGTTAGGGTTTCTCATGTATATTCATAATGCAAATAAATATAAAATTATAATGAATAAACAATTTATAAATCAAATTTAAAAAAATTCTTTTTCATTACAAAAAATCTAAATTTTAAGAAAAATTGAATGAAACCAATTGAACAACAATAAAAATTGAACCTACTTGTTGTTGGATTGAAAGTGGAGTGGAAAAATGGGAAGCTTGTTTTATATACCTATTTTTTCTCCCTATACCTGATATTACAGGCCGTTGATGTGGATAGAATGTGAGAAGAAGCATTCATATTTATTTTTTAACCTATGCACAAGTTTATATAATTTATTGAGTACTCAATATGCTTAAGTTTTTTTTTTCTCATTGTTATTAGGATTGGGGGGAAAACATTAGAGAGAATTTCAAATCACTTTTGGACTAATTTTTTTTTCACATCACCAATTTTTGGCCCACCATGATGCCACACATGCCCCAGTAATAGAATGATAAATATCTCAACACAAACTAAAAGGTGTTCTCTCATCGTTTCCCCTTGTGTTAAAAAATCATAAGGCATTCATATATTGAAAGGTGGTCACTATATCACCAATATTTGAAAACCCTTTTATATTGTTTATTCATATTTTAATTATCATATTCTCAAGTTAAGAAGCTTAACTATTTTCTTTGGCACTCTTAAATGTATATTGATAACATGTTCAAACTTTGGCCTATAAAAGATTCAAGAATTAGTGGAATGACCTTAACATTTAAAGTAAGAATATGCATCATATGCTAATTTCCACTTTGAATGAGATGTTGAAATAAATATTATTTTAGTGAATTTTTTGCATCATACATTTCTATTTTTTGTGACCGGTTGGACAAATCAATTTTCACTCTCACTCATTACATCAAAGGAGTGAGTAATTCAATTCAATGTATTTTAAACAATATCTTTATTAATATGATGTTTGTTTAACATAATTTTAGGATTCTATCCTATAAATTATTGTTTGAAACATATACTCTACATTTTATAAATGCCAATTGCCTCTATAGGGGAATATCTTAAACATGGAAATTGATAGTGTTGATTGATGGAGTTATAGATGGTGGGGGGGTTGGGGTGTGGTGAATCTGAATCTTTAACACTTTAGACTTTTCACCAATTCATTTACATCTATCAATAAACATGTAATGATAGCTTTGGACATGGGAGTTAAAAAATTATGGTTGGAGGGGGATTCAAATAACATCATAAGGTGTATTAAAGGGGTCACCCAATGATCATGGTCCATAGCTAATATCATTGAAGAGATCCGCTCCTTTCATGGCAATTTTGAAAGTGTCCACATGACCTATGAATACATGGAGGCAAATTTAGTGGTAGACTAGTTGGCCAATGAAGCAGTTAGGCAAGATAAGGTGATGATTTGGAATTTAGGCAGGAATATTCTAGAAGAAGTGAAAAGCCTAATTGAGTTGGAAAAAATCTAGGGAGGTATGGTGGATATCTAATTGTAATAATGGTTATTAATGAGAGTTTGGGTTTAAGTATTTGTAATTATGGCATTTATGGAAAATGAAGTTAGATGAGGTTATTAGTGTCAAATCGACACATTTCTTGGGTTGATTTTTTCTCTTTACCATTTTTGGGGTAAAGAAAGACATATCGGCGATTATCAAAGAGGTGACCATCAGGGTTTTTAGAGGTTGGAGAAGGTATATCAGAGGATAGAGTTTATGAGAATAGTTAGTGTTGAAAATACAGAAATGGTGGGGGAAAGAAGTAGGAAGGAACCTGTTGGTGAAGCAGATAAATGGAAACAAAGGACTAAAGTTTGGGAAAAGTGAGAGAAGGGTGGTATAGCCAACTATATTGATAACCTTCATAGTTTTGACCTACGATCACTAATAGTATGGTTAATTCATGGAAGGATAGGAGGGTTAAAGTGGATGGGGTTTCGTTTTAGGTCACTGAGGAAGTCATTGCTTTTGTAACTAAAATGTCGGCAGAGGTGTTGAAGTTTTATAGAGATAAGAAGGTGTTAGCAAATGCTGAGAAGGATTTTGCAAAGAATACTAAGGAGAGAAATGAACTGGTAAAGTGTGAAACTTACTATGAAATGGATTCAATCAAGAAGCTATGGAGGTATTTTTTATGGGCTATTATAGAGTATATTTCTTTGGATACTAGATTTGATAGAGTAAGAACACACCATTTTGTTTTACTCAATCACTTTCACTATGATGTCAAGATTTCATTCCCTTTTTATTTATATACTTCAATGTACAAGGGTATATTTGGGCACAAGAAGAAACCCTCTATGAATTTGACCCTACATGAGGGGTTATTGCTTCTAATTTATGAACATTTCAAGGCTCAGACCATAAGAAAAACCCCCTTTCAGGGCATGGACGCATTTGTGTATATAGGAAGTTCTAGCTTCTCATCTGATATGAAGGATGTCCAAAGTATTAGTTCAGAGGGTGAAGAAAACATTTTTCCTAGAAAGAAGGCAAAGAATTTAGAGAAGAAATTGCCCTTGTCAAGTAAAACCCTAAGCAAGAAGAGCCCTAGAGGATACAATCTAAAACTTTAGGCTAGGGAGATGAAGAGTACAATGAGGAAGGGGAGGATATAAAAACTAATGAAAAGGATGATAAGGAAGTGGAAACTAAGAAAGAGGAGCCAATGGCTAAAAAATAGAGGAGGTCTAAAGAGAAGGATGCAAAGGGTATTTTGGATTCTGGACTAGAGATCTCCACCATTCCTATTTCCCCTATTCATCCTCAGAAATAGGACAAGGACAAGAAAGATGGTGAGGGAGGAGAGGTGGTAATTAAGGATAGGCACATGGCCTAGAGAAATTTTAATGTAAGACCAAAATGGGTATTGTCAGAGAGGCTATGAACCCCCAAATTCTAGAAGAAAAATAGGGTTAGCTCCAATTGGAGGATCTCATTGATCTAGTAATGGTGGCTATTATAGATAATGCAAGGGAAACTGGCATGAATTTTATTAATAATGCTAGAAATATTATGATTGAAAATTTCAAGTAAATCAAATGGATTTACCATGAATTGGAGGAGTTCAGAGAAAAAATAGGCTAGTTGGAAAACAAAAGGAAGATGCCAGATTATGGAAATTTAAATGAACGGGGGGATCAACTCAGTTTGGTTGAGAAGAGAATCCATAATTTGGAAAACTACAATCATAATCTGGCAAGTCATATGATATCCATTTTGACTTCTATCAATGATAATATCTCATCCCTTATTGGAATGCTAAAAGCCAGAGGTCTTCTAGATGAAAATGAGGAAAAGGATAGAGAAAGAGCCAACATAGAAGAGGATGTGAAGACTAAAATTACCTTCAGTAGCATAGATTGAGATGGTTAGAAGAAGTAGGAGCAGATGGCTAAGGAGATTAACAAAGCCTATGAAGTAGCAGAAATGATGTAGAAGCTCGAGAGAAAGACAGAGGACTAACTTTGGTTTTTCTTTTCCTATCTTTTGGATTGTTAGGCTATTGTAGGTTTTTGGTTAGTTGGCTTTTTGTCTATCTATTGTACAAGCCCTTTGGTTGGCTTTTGTTCTTTGACTGGGCTTTAACTATTTATTATCATCCTTTTGTTGTGTTTTAACTTTCGAGTTTTAGGATCCCTATAAAACCTATTTATCTTATCAAAAACATGTAAATCTCATCTATCACATGCATGAAAATAAAATACATAACACAATATTTATTACCCAGAAACCCTCCAAGGTGAAGGTAACACTAGGGTGGGGATGACACCCATAAATCTTTACTACTACAGTAATAAAGTTAACTAGTTAAGGTTACAATGTTTGACCATTAGATATGATCTACCATGTGAGGAATTTATCTTGTTAAAGGCTTAAGAGACTACTAGGTCTCACCTTGTTAGAGGATTTAACACGTACAAAGAAGTAAGGACTTTGTTAGAAGATATACAAAGATCTGTTAAGACCACTTTTTAAAGAGTTTAACCCTTATTCAATTTGATTAGAACTAGCTTAGCACCTGACTCTCAATTTTCTCTGCATGTTGATTTCTAGTCTTCTACTTGCTAAGTGATCCTCTCCTCTAATATGATATTACTTTTCATTCCCTTTCACTTCATTGCTATGAATAGGTCACTTTCTTGATTAACTGATGACATAAACCTTCAGTAACTTATGATCTGAACTCAATATTTCATTGCATAATGCTTCATGTTCACATGCATACACATCACACTCCCTATATATGATCTAGGTTAAGATCTTTACTATTTAAAGAGTTTTGTAAAGGGTTTTCTAGATGTTTGCATGCTTTGCCTCTTCATCTGAATCGTTCATTGCACAACATAGAGATTTGTGATCCATGTCATTAATAACCTCTACACATATTAAAGGTTCCTTCCAAGTTGGCTTGAAAAATGTTTTACCTCAAATTCTATTCCATTTCTGACTTTTATGTAAATTTTGCATTTCTCAGTCTGTACTATTTTTTGATGCTCAAAATTTTTGTTGCTTAGTCTATATTTTCTCTTCTAATGCTCGACATGTATTGCACATTTCACACACTATGTAACTTGAAATTTGTATGATTGAAACTTGCTCAATTTTTGTTGAGCTCAGGTTGTATAGAAAATACTCGGTGACTAAAAAATTACTTGACTCCTATAGAGATCGGTACATACTTATTTATGTACATCACTTGACCTATATAGAATAGATCAATCATAGTGATGACCATATGACTCTACCTTGTAAATGACTAAGTGGTTGACACCAATAGACAACAATGGTTAGAGATACCAACAATCTCCCCCTTTGACATTAGTGGAAAAAATACTTTAAATGAGCTCTTCCCCTAAGTCTTATGACTTATGCCAATGAATAATGAATAAACAATTAAAAAGTGGTTAACAAATTCATTTACCCTTATTCAAATCTATTTTTCCCTTATTTCTTTTAACAAAGCTATTATCCCTTCAATACCTATTTACCCCCCCTTTTTAACACCATATGTCACTATTTTTGGGGTTGAATGGGTAGAAGTAATCCATATTGCTCAATGAATTCATGATGAACTCTGGAAATCATGGATAGTGCATGATCCTATGTGGTTTTTGATGCTTCTAAATTTTGATTCTGTAATTGAAGTCTTACAGCTAAATTAATTAAACTATCAACTACTAAAAGATTATGATATTCTATGATAAAATCCTAGGCTATTTTAAACTCTCTCTACATGACCTCCAAATGAGGTATCATCATAGCTTGAATAGGGATCCATTTTGATCTCATATTTCTATCAACTTCCTGAAGCTTGACCAATGTGCCTTGAGCATTCAATAGATTATTAAAATGATCAATGCTTGATCTTGCTAACTCAAAAATAATATTGTTGGATCTCTTCATCTTAGCTTGAATTTGATTGATTTGTGCCTGAATGTGATTAGTGAATCTTGGAACATCTGAAAAAATTGTGTACAAATGTTATACCTTCTGTATAAGTTCAATCATAACCTATACTCTCTCTTGTAATAATACTTTCTTCTTAGAAATGGTTATGGACATTTTGTCCACAACCTTATATTCAAATCTTCTCACTGATTAATCTATTAGTTTTTCATTTGACTCCATACTACCAACATTCACTTGATCAATTATATTTACAAGTTGGTTGATGATTGGTGCATCTTCATCAAAATTTTGAATTTCAAAAGCATCAACAAAAATATGCTTTACATCATGTAGTACCTTCTTCTTCTTGTGCTCTCTTCTTAGCACTTCTTATTTCTTCTTCTTTGCCAAAAATTCTTGCAACAAAATTGTTTTCTCCAAGGTGAGATTTTCTAGATCCAATTGTGGCATCTCAATGATCTCATCTAGACTAACCTTAATATCTGGTGAAACATATTTTATTTCTCATTTCCTACTCAGTGAAGGAGTGCTACTACTCGATACGTCTTTAAGAGTTGGTGAAGGGGTTTCACCACTTGGTCATGCTTGTATATTTGTGCTTGAGAAAACAGTTGTCACACTTGGTTAAGCTTTATTTGACTCTTTTCTTTCCTCAATATGAGGTACTGAAACAATCTTATTATCTTTCTCTTCACCATCTACCTCTGTACCTGTGAGCTTTGATTTCTCAGCCTCTAGAATATTAGGGGTGTCAGAATGTACTGGGGACATGTTGCCTTGTGGAATTAGCACACCTGAGCTTTCTCACTATTATAATAATCTTTAATGTTTACAGTGTCTGTCTCTACTGTCTTTGAAGATAATTCAAAAATTCTTTTCCAAAGCAGGTCAGTTTGTTGTGAAACAACTTCCTCTTTATTTTGTAAGATCAAAAACATTTTGAACTTAGGAACAAATCTTCTCCTATATTATTCTAAAAATGTATCCTATTGATCTCATGGTAGATCAAGCATAACTTTGACTAATGTGTCAGTTCTTATCCCTTTCTCTACTTACTCTACTTGCTACCATCTTCTTTCTAATCTATCATAATTATCTTTAGGCATTTTCTTCTCTATTTCACTAGGATCTAGTTTATGGTTTTCAATCATGTCCATCATAGCCTCCTCAACTTTATTTTTATCATCATTATCTAGTGTATCATACTTTACAAATATGAAACTAGATAATCCTATAGATCTTCTCAAATTTTTACATACATCTTCAATTGACCTTGTTTTCCTAATAGACATTCCTCTGACCAATCCTCTTCTTTTGGTTTTAGGGGCACTAGGCTATATAGTCTTTGCTACTTTCTTCTTGCAGACTATTTGGCACTAGCAGTTGCCTTGGTCCTGGACTTGTTTGGTGATGCAGGAGAGAGGGGTGTCATTGCTGAATTTTTCTTTATTCCTTAAAACTTCTTTCTCTGAGACATGAAAAAAATAGGGATTTTCCCTTATCACCTTCTTCTTCTTCCTCTTCCTCATCACCACTATTTTTTCCTCATCTTCACCAATACCTTGTGTTAATTGTAATAGTTCTTTTCCCTTACTTAGGGTTCCTAGTTTAGCTTCTAGGTCTTCATTCATTTTCTTCCTTTTCTTCTCCTTGGAAGCTATCTTGATATTCATAGTTATTCTTGCTTTATCTTCCTCATATTTACCAAAAGGTTTAGCCTCAACATCTATCTCTTCTTTCAGTAATGCCTCAATGTTTGCACTTACCACATCATTGTCTACTTCATAATCAAAACTCTGTAGCTAAGCCTTCCTTGACTTAATTGCCTATAAAAAAGTGTTTCTATATCCACAAGAAAACATATGTCATTGTAATATCTTGTGACCAATTATTCAGGTATCCACATCCTTCTTTTCATCCTTTTCTTAAATTCATCAAAATAAGTATCCATTACATTCTCAAAATTGTCTCCCAATTGTGTAATATACTCATTATTCTACCTTGTCACTAATTTTTCTTGCTCCTATACAACATTACCAATACTAAGAAAATACACATAATGATTTATCCAAACTTACACATTGAATTCTTTTCTTTTCTTGTGGATGACATATCCTCTACAAGTTATAGTCTTTGTAGCTCGACAAGATCATACTCATGATCTTTCATCACTATTTTCCACTCTTGATCGACAACCATATAGGGCACACTATTCAATCTACTTAATTTATAGAGTTTGTGAGCTATGAATCTCACTGGAAATTTAATTAATGGATCAGATATGTTTTTAATGGATAGACCATGTCCATTCCACTTAGTTCCTGTATTTGCTTCAATTTCTTCATGACTCAAACATTGTATGGTTTTTTTTCTTATCTAGGGTTAGATAGCATTTAACCATATGCATCATTTTCTTTGTGATCTTCATATGTCCATTCTATGGCTACTACTTCATGTCATGAATTTTACTCAAAAAAACTTTGATCCATTCAATTTTAAAATTCCTTGATAATTCTAGGACACAAGTTAGCCCTCTTGACTTTCAACAACTTTAAATTTGTCTTTCAGAATACCTTTATTGCAAAAATTCTCATATGATTCTTTGATCTCATAGTCTCCTAATTCTCTAATTTTACACATGTAATAGTTTCTAACATCATGGATCATAATGAATTTAGGTGTTATCAAGGATAGCATACCCTTTAAGTCTCCTTTCATAGCAATATCTGGAATAGCATGAAACTTTGGTGGAGGACAATCATCACTCTTCACCAATTGGATTTTACTAACCTCTTAACTCATTCCAATGGTTGATGATGCTACCATGTTCATTATTAGGGCTTTAAGTTCTTTCTTCTCTAGATTAATCAACACAATTCTAATCTTTACTCATTCTAGCTTTTTGTTCAAATCACTCTTGAAATCATTTCTCATTTCTCTAATTGCCAAATCATTTTGTGCTCTGGAAATATATATGCAAGGTATGAAATAATGTCTTCAAAAATTTTTATATACCTTCTTTTGATCAATTTAGGGTCTCAATTAATGTTGTGTACTTAGGTAAGTGTAAGTCAGTTGTCTCAGTCAATATTGATGCCTTTTAACTAGGTCTTTACTTTACAACTTGGTCTCTTGAATACCATTTGGTCTCTACCATTCCTCTTCTAAAGTGCGTGGTCTATGTTGTGATTTGCAGTCAAATTGATAATTTTACTAATACTTGATGAACTTTAATACATTTGTTCTTATGCATCTTTATTATGCAAATATGAACTTTTAGTACATTTTCATGTAAGGAACTGATGTATGATATATCAATTAGGTATACAATTCCATACATACCTCTCTTTCTTAGTTTGAGATGACATGATCACCTTCTCCATTGGATTGGGTGACCTTAGCTCCATTTGCTCCACTATTTCCATCTTTTGCTTTCTTTTTCAATTTCTAGTTCATTTCATACCTCACTTTCTCAATGTCCACTTTGCCATTTCCTTTTCCTTTTGTTTGATTTTCTTGAGTCCTACGATTCTTGCTTAGATGTTTAAACTTGTGACATTTGGAACACACATTATTAGGTGCATAATTCTTCCTCTAATTTGTCTAGTAAGGTTTTTCTAGTGATATGTATTCAGATGCTATTTTCCCATACTTTTGATAGTTTTAGCAATATCCTTCAAATTTAGGTGTAGTAGATGCATTCCTCATTCTTGACCTACACTCATGTATTTGATGTCCTTGTTTCTTGTAGTAAAAATAGCAACCAATAAACTTAGATTTAGAATTTTGTATACCATGTTTGCTATGACATATATTTGTAGTATGACCAAGTTTCCCATACTGATAGCATGTTGCTTTGTCCTTTGAATTTTCATTTCTTAGCTCTCCATTCCTCACTACAACATTTGGGGTCAAATTGTGATGAAAATTTGTGATAGTAGTGTAATTTGTGGGTGATTTTAATTTTTTTTTGCAATTATCCTCGACGTCATTGCAATACTAACGTTGGCATCATAATTGCAATGCTTGTGTGATTATAAATAAAAAAAGAAAACATGACATAAATCATTCCCCATTTAATTGATTTCTATATTGGAGATTTGTGAAGACACCAGTGGAGATAAGATGGATCGATGTCATGTTTTCCATTCCCATGCCCTTGAAGGTCTTATCATACCATTGAGATCTACACCATACCTTGACTCTACTATTACCTTTCCTTGCCCGTGCCCTTGCCTGCTGCATTAATGTATTTTATCATTGTAGCATTTTTTCATACATATGTGGGTGTTGTAGAGAAAAGGAACTTAGTTTACCAGTAGTGAGTTTTAATGAATGAAGGTTTTTCCACCCACATTTTGCTACAAGAATGCTATTTTAGGATTGCAAATTAGGTCCCCTTTCTGGATCTTGTATGTGGTAACTTTTACTTTTATCAAAGAATAGTTGGGCAATGATGCTCTTGACAATTTAGGGATATAAATATGTTAAGCACGTAGGCATCTAAGGCATAAGAATTTGGTCAACAAGCTCACAATTTGTGACCTAGATGCTATATCCAAAGGTAGCTTGGCTACATCCCTCCAATGAAGGTTATAAAGGAAGGGTAAGTCCAATTTTATCACAATGAAGAGTTGGTTGGAAAAAAGCCTTTATTTATCCCTAAAGAAAGAAACATGCTGATCTGACACTAAATGATTAGTATCTTGTGATGTACATTGATAATCTATGGGATATCATTTGTAATGGTAGCTTCAAGATGTCTAGTCTCTTCACCTTGTTGGTCATCTCAAAGAATGAAGTCTCATGTGCATTTGACATTCCTCTTTGGAACCTAGGGTAAGCATTAAGTGAATATTTAAGATGACTCTTAGCCCACAATCCATCTTGATGACACATAATAGTTGTTGATTTATTTAGGGTATTCATCTAATTTTGCAAGGGACATTGCATTTATGTTTGATTCTCAACAAAGTGTAGAAGGTGGGATAATTGTTCCAGACATATTTTAAGAACCATTAAATGTGAACATTTAAGCTTAGATTCCTTCCCGTAAACCCATTTCATCATTTGATATGCTATTAACCTTGTGAATCAATGTTGGGTAGAAACCCAAAAAATGTATGATAACCTAATTTTTTAATAAACACTCTACCCAATTTTTGCTTCTATGCATATTGTAATCATTGAATAATGGGAGATCTAATTCTATTCTTAATTTTATTTATTTCTTGTATTCTTGCAAAGATAGTTTTCTCATTTTCCTAGATAGATCTATTATTCATATCTTAGCATTAGCTACAAAATTTTGCATGTTCTTAGTGAATAGGAACTAAGAGAATGGATTTTTAAGACTTTTCTCTTCTTACACCATATAATTATTTTGAATGGAATTCACAAATTTTGGTTAAGCCTATAAGTAGAGCCTTGTATGCCTTATGGTCAAATGACTAAAAAGAAAGTTTCTAGCACATGATTTGGGTTGAAATTCTTCAACTAATAGGTATGTCCATAAATTACATGAACAAAATGCAAGTTTATAACAATATGTTGAAATCTTATTGAACTCAAATGAAATAGAGCTATCCATAGCTCCAAAGGCATTTAAAAACTTTAGTAACATACCCATTGCATGTAAAATATGATGTGAAGAATCGAAGATAACATAGGTACCTAAGTGCATATATCCAAAATGGTTTAAGTGAGTAGTAGTTGTCCCTCTTATTCTATAGAATATTAGAAGTCACAATATTTTTGATTGTAATACTAAACTCTTTTAGATCGATCAAAAATTGCTTGATGGGCACTAATGACCACTGGATAAAAAGCCTACTTGCAAATAATCTACATCTTCATTACCTATTACCAAACTTGAATTCAACCAACATGTACATTTTCCTATTCAAAGGTTATGACCTGATTTATTTGGACAAATCTTCATGCTATTAGAAGTGATCTATGAGTATTAAATAATCTAGTTTTATAGAGAACCAGACAAAACAAGCTTTGATTAATAGAGGGGCATAGGAGAACAATGAATGTAGACCAAACTAATATGAATTTAATGGCTGCCCAATAATTTAATATGAACTTTATTAATAGAGGATTCCATCAAAATTAATTATCCAAGAAGGTGGAAAGCTAAATGTGAAACCTCATAGAAATTCAAATATTCACAACTCAATAGAAGAGACTAAAGTTGGGAAATATAAATAGAATATGTCACAATCACTAATATTACTTGAGAATATAAAAAGAATAAGTAGTAATGAAGCTTAAAATGAATAATAATATCAATTCATTATGAAACTATCTAATGAAAAGAGAATATCATAGAAAATGTGAGAATTTGTCATTGCTCAAGAAGACATCTCTCAAAAGCTCTAGCAAATGTAGATGTAGAAAAAGCTTTAAAGAAGAATCCTCCCAATTTCAAAATCATTTGTAATAAATAGAATAAAATATAATGAATTCTCATTTAAAAAGCTCAAAGTAATTTTGATATATTCAAATTGCTATAAAAACTCTTTTGTAGTGGACAAATCTTATTAATAGTGTAAAATATCAACGTAAAAACAAGAATCTATTGCATGAGAGAGATTGTTAAAGAGATAGGTCAAATTTAAATAAAAAACCCTCTATCATTCAATTTCATATTCTTAGTAAGGTGGTTCTATAATATTGTTGTAAATGCGATAGAAGCTAGAGAAATAATATTGTAGAAAAAAAGGAAATCAAAATGAAATTATCTTAACTATATTGTGTCAATATATAATTGTCATTTATTTAGATTTTAAAGTTATAAAATATCATAAAATATAATTGTAACAAACATAAAAATATCAAAATCTAATGACACCCACTATTCCTAATCCACTTTGTCACACGTGGGCCCACGTAGGATGTTTCCCTTTCCTATCTTCATCAACAAGTAACATGTTAGCAAACATAATGACACATATCCCTCTTCAACCCTTTGTATTCCCTCAATGAGTAACCTTTTACCGACTACCCTCCCCACTTTTAAGACAAACAAAATTTGAAGATGATGCCCACCTTACCTAAAACCGCCTACCTCAAATACCTCATAGAATTCATAGGGAATTTTACTAGTATTGTTGTGAAACACCTACAAAAGCTTCCTACCAACAATAATAAATTCACCTACAACTACGACAATCATACTTTCAACTACCTGGTTGAAGATGGCTTCGATATATTTTCCTATTCATTGATAGTTCTTTGCCTTTTTATTTTTATGGGATAGATGAGTTTGTTTGAATGGAAATTTTCTTTTAGATCTCCACGATTTGGCCTTGCATTGAAATTGCTTTTGTGTTTGTTTGGTAGGCTTTAAAGATGATTTGTTGATGTTACTTTCTCATAATTAATCTGATCCCATTTTATTTTTATTGCATTGGGCTTACCTTAGGGAAATCTATGGAGAAAATGTCTACAAGTGGTTCATAGGTATGTCAATCCATTAGTAATGATATAGAGTAAGCACATATAATGATTCTTTAGATATACCCATTTTTGAAATTACAGGGGTGGACGTGATAATCTCTCAATGTATGTGTTGGATTTTTTTAGAATAATTGAGAGGGTGGGTGGGGGGGAGGGGGGGGGGTTGAATTAGTTATCCAAGGTCAAAATGTACAATTAAAACTTTTCACAGCTTAGTGAACCCATATCCATAAAACATTTTCATCATGCATGCATCCATTAGATCATAGAATCACATAAACTTGTAGATTACTGTCAAATCAACTTTGAAGAAATGTAAAAATGAAACATAATAGATTCAATAACATATTTGACACAATGATTTAGGATGTAAACCCAATTTGGGAAAAACCACCAGTAACATGCTACTCATTCTCACTCTTTTGAAGTGATGCCCTATGAAAGGCCAACCCTGATAATGGTTACAATGCACACTATTAAATGTGACCTGGTAAAGGATTTCAATCACCCTATTAGGAGTGAGCCTGGTTAGAGGACTTTAGATCATTCACTTGGAATGTCACCTAGTTAGAGGATTTACAAATGACTATTAGGTCAACCTTACTCCAAAGGATTTACCCTAGAATGGTACAATGATTAGAAAGTAACAGTAAGCCTTGATCTAATAACAACTTATAGCACACTTGCAGATTATAGATCTCTATTTCAGTCCTCCATTCTACTTGGTTTTCACAAACTTTAGCTTTGATAGCTTGTTCACCCTTCAAGCATCCATACCCTCAAGCCTTCTTGCTTTTCTTTCTAGTGCAATCTCTTCTCTTAGGTCACTGAATGAAGCAATACCCTAGACTCATTGTCTTCTTTAGGTTCTCACACATGACAACCTTTTCTTTTGACTAGCCATGTCTATAAATAAAGAATTAAGATATTTTGTTTTTCATCTTTCATCATCCATTTTAGGGTTAGGTTAGATTAGGTAGGATTCAATGAATCTACCAATCATTTCATTTTATTCTCTTCTAGGAACTTCTCCTTCAACCCTCTTTGAATTCATCTCAAAATTGTTCACCATGAATTTTGTGCCACCAACTCATCAAGATTATCTTCCACATTGTTCACACAATCCAAGATATCAAATTTTTTGGCTCAAATTCATCAAATTCTCAATCTTTCTCATAATGACGACACTTGACATTAACTGGCTTCTGATGCTCGGCAAATACTATGTTGCTTGACATCCTCTATCAAAATACTCAGCACAAACTAAAGTTTACTAGTGCTTGACATCAACTAAAATTTTCTCAGCTTACACTGTATCACTCAACTTACACTGAAATTGACTTTTCTCAGCTCCAACTAAATATTTGCTCAGCTTAAACTAATTTTTCTCAGCACCTACTATGCATAATGGGAAGCTTGGTAGAATTTTTTTTTAGCTTGTTCTTTTTAACTTAATTAGTGTAACCATCCTTTGCAACCTTAAGTAGATTATCAATACACAATAACATCACTATCTTAACTAATCCTTGTACTCATTTTCCATATCATAACTCAACCTTTCCTCTAGGTGCTATTGTTACCTCATTTGATCAAATACTCTTCATTAATCAAATATATGATAGTACTCAAATCATATAAGAAATTATCTTACCAAAAAGTAACATGTTTGACATCGGTGACAAAACAATGTTGAAACACATTTATCATACTTGTATCAATCTGTTGTCAATAGTATGCAAATGCACATGGTAGCAATTTATGATATTAAGAGGGCACATAAGACTATACTCTTGGACCATCCACACCATTTGATTTGTGTTAGAGTGCCTTGTGTTAGGACACATGCATGTCACAAGACCTAATCTACCCACTAAATATTTTATATTTTTAGATACCATTGTAGTGATTATTAATTTGATGCTTCAAATGCCCTTTTAGATCCTTCTTTAGGGAATTTATAAGATCAATGTAGTCCTATCTATTTATCTGGGAGGAAACACCAATTTTTCCCCCATCCTTGTGATGCTTCTCCAATTTTCTATGCCATAAGGTTCATTATAGTTCATAGCACCATTCTCCCTTGTGCAAGATAAGTTAGTCTCCAAAGTCTAGCATAGTAGTTATATTCCGTCTTTTGTTGTGAGTGGGGGCTATCTGAGTCCATGTCAAATCAATTGTTATTGGTTATGTTCTACACTTTTCAATTGCATGCTTTGACTATCTTGTTAGTTTTGGAAAAGGGGAATGATGATCTTCTCCATTGAATTGTGACTTTCTTGTCAATATTGTTCAAGCAACTTTTCAAAGTTGCAAAGTTGCACAATGCAACTTTTACATCTTTTTAACAACTTTTCCCAACTTTAGCCAAATGACCTCTATTGCTTCCCAAACTCAACCAAGAACCTCAACTAAAGTAAAAACAACATCCCAATCCATCCTAGACTCTACTAACCTTATGATGACATCATCATTCTTAGAGGGCTTTACAATTTTTTTCTTTCAAAACCATATGGGGAGATACAAACATTAAGTACAACATGTCCAATATTTTTGCAGATATACACATTAATTACACCAATTTTTTTCTTTCAAAACCATATGTGTAGATATAAACACTAAGTACAACATGTCCAATTGTTTTGTAGATATACATGTTAAGTACACCAATTTTTTTTTTTCAAAACCATATGTGCAAATATAAACATTAAGAACACCATGTCCAATTTTTTTTCAAATTTTTCTCTCTAATGTCAATGTGTATGTTGAAATGGTTATCAATGATAGATCTAGCAAGTACACCCAACTCAATAAGGGTACAAGAATAAGTTATTCTTGTGAAGAAGGATCATGCCAGATAATACAAGGGAATTTGATCAAAATAGGGAAACAATCGCTAGATTGTTGTCTAACTTTCAAAGAGAAGGTGATGATGAATCAAGAAGAATCAAAATAAAAAAAGCTAAGAGACATTGTAGGGAGAATGGTCACATTGAAGGGGGCTTTGATTATCATCCATTTGTAATTTGTTTGTTATATTGTTTTCACAATTAATATACATATGAACCATGGAATGGGGGTTTGATTATCATCATTTTAATATAGGTTGATTTCCCTAGAGTAGTACATGACATGGAACACCACATCTCAAAGGAACATGGAGGTGTGAGTATTGAAGGAGAAGATCATGATCCCATGGAAGATGATGATCATGTGCTAGAAAACACATTTGAAGATGATTGTATGAATGCATTGATCCATGACATATTTGATACTAGTGCTAATGACGATGATGATTATGATGAGGATGACATTGGGGCCATCCATGATATACCTCTACTTGAGAAGGAAAACATGACCCTTTACAAAGGATCCCAATCAACTCTTCTTTCTCTTGTATTGTTGTTGGTGAATTTGAAGGTTATGAATGGTTTATCCAACATAATAATGTCACGTATGCTAAGATTTTTCATATACATCATTATGGTCTATAAAAGGTGAAATATGTACCATCAATATTATTTATACTAATGACTTATATTTTTTGTTGTAGATTGATAGGTGACTTTTTGTTACTATTGGTGTAAATAACTATTTACTTTTTACACTTACTTAAGTTAATGCATTATATTAATATTTATTTATTTAGTCACCTAGGAGTATGTGCACTCTTGTGAGTTGTCATGATGACATCACAGGGGTCCACACCTCTTTTAAGCACATGTTGTCTACAACACAGGAATCTTCTACACACATATGAGACTTTTTCATTCTTATCCATTCATCTAGAATGTTGGATAAGGTGCTTAGTTGTCTTATCTCCTGGTTGTTTCTAAAGTCATTCTAGGTGCTTCCTAAGAGGCCTTTATACATAGGAACTCCTAGTGTGTATGTACATGCTTCTGAATAGTAAGCTGAAATATTGAATGAATATCATCATTCTAATTATACTCTCTCCATTGTGGTCTACTGTGTACATTTGTTGAGTTCTTTAGTTCTTGGATGAATTATAGCCTAAGCCAAATTCTTACACAGTATCAGAGCTGAGGGAGATTCTCTACACATAGCCGTTCGAGACCGTTCATGCTTCAACACCTCAACACAAATTTGAAGGATCCATAGAAATTGGGAGCATCTAGAGCTAGATCTAACCCCACAGTTGTGTCCGAAGTGTCGATTCAGTGAAGATCAATTATAAATTTGCCTATGTTGGGTGAAAGTTGATTGTGAGGCAATTTTTTTTTGCAAATTGGAACCCTGTGGCCGAGATTTGCAGTTCGGGTATGATCATTTTATTGATATGATTAATTCTTGTTCAAATTTGCATTTATTTGTTCTTTGCAATTTATTTCCAGATTTAGTAATTTCAAAATTTTAATTGCCCTAGTAGAGAACTTTTTTTTGCCGAACTGGGCAGTGACACCCCAGCTTGACGCTCTATATTTTTGCAGATATATTGTATTATTAATTCACATGGTTCATTTATTATTCTGTATGCTAAATATCCTCATGGGCCATACCGCAAATATTCATCATAAATTCTACATCCGCAGAATGGGCCTATACTAAATCTTCGAAGAGAGAAATTCAACATTGGCCAAACAACTCTGGTGGTGCTAATCCTCCAAATACCGACGCATGCCTTCAATTTGAGTTTGGGCATAGTAACTGTTTTATAAACATTTACATTCCCCATTGTGAGGAATGTGGAACTAAAATGTGAGTCCCCGCTTGCTTTCTATTCCCGGTGATAGCAGTAAAAAATGTCAAATGCAAATAACAGTTCTCGGCTCCCACAGCACCTCGAATATTCTAGCATCCTCCTTGCCTGCACCCAGTGATATGTGGCAAACTTTCTATCAGCCATGCAAACTACTATGCAGGACAGCGGATAGGTTGTAACAAACTTGCACCATGCGATGCTTAACGTACAACGCACATGCCAGCTACGAGGAGGACACGTGGTGTCACATTATTGTGACACGTGGCAACATTTTATTCGTTGCTATATAGTCAATGCCATGCATACACTGCATCATCAGACACATCATCCTATATGACCTACCAAGTTAGCAACCTAGTTAGTGCTCTGTACTACATAGTCAGTAGACCATACTTTTCCACATCACCTGTCCATATGGTTCGTACAATTCCATGCTATTGACATCATCTACTGACATCATCTCAGGCCTGCACATTGTTGATGTCATAAATACATGAGTCTAAATTTGACTTCTATTTGGATGTCATTTCAAGGAAAATTATAACTGCTGTGATGGCCGTATGACCATCAAATTTAACCTCATCATTTGTTGATGCAACCCCTCTCTAAATTGATTTTTGTTTTTTCTATCCAACTTTGAGAGGCCATAACTTGGACATTTAGACTCCAAATTAGGTGCAATTTTTTTAAAAATTGGGTAGAATTTCCTAATCTTTTCACTAGCGTAGCTCTTTTCTAGTTTTGGTGCATGGATTGTTCAAAAATTGCATTTTTTGGTGACTATACCTAGACAATCCTACATTTTGCAACTTCAAATGCTCCATACGGGCACATCTGGAGTTGAAAATAGGTTCTATTTTTTTTGAAAGTGCATTATTTTTTGTCTACTTTCCAGATGTAGTATCAAATTGTAGAGTTGTGAGGACAAAAGTGTCACTTTCAGCAAGAGGGCCTTTCTTTGCTTTGTAATGCTTTAGAATTGTAGCACATTGTAAAGTTCCAGATTTGTAATCCATTAAGAGGTTGTAGCAAGAAAAATTAGAAGTCCATGAAGGCCAAAATTGGCAAGTGGCCCATTGTAATCACACTACTGATAAAGTGCCCAAAGCATCTTTTTTCTTTGGGGGGGGGGGGTGGGTTTCTTGATTTAGTGAAAAGGGGGGGTGTTCTTGGTGTTGTGTTCTCTCTTTTCTACACTTTTCTTTCATTTTCTACATTATGGGAACCTTTAAGTTTCCTAAATTAACTCCTCATAACTATGCTTCGTGGTCAATCAAAATGTCGTATCACTTAATGCATAATGGAGTTTCACAATATGTAGATGGTACTCTACCTAAACCAGTAGGTGTTAAAGAATTAGAAAGTGATATTTTAGCATGGGTAGCCATGGATAGGAAAGCCCTAGGTGATATATGTTTGGGGGTTGATGATAAGATCATGTATCAAATCAAGAAGTGTACTACATCCAAGGAAGCTTGGGATACCCTCGAAAACCTTTATGGTAAAGTGTCTGAAGAGGATGTTTTCAAAATTGAAGATGAGCTTGTCTCTTTAGATCCTAAGTCATATGACTCAATCCAGGATTTCATCATCAAGGTGAATGAATTAAGGACAAAGCTTACTGATTGTGGGAGTTCAATCAAAGATGACATACTGATCTATCTCATCCATAATAAGCTTCCATCGAAGTATTCGACATTTGTATCTTCTTTTAACACCTCAAAGACTACCTTAGGGTCTGCCTATAAGAAAGTCACTTTTGATGAATATGCTAATCTATTGGATGATGAAGAAAAGAATTTGAAATCAATGGAGATTCTCAAATCACCTTAGTCTAAAGCATTGGTGGCAAATGAGGGTTCTCAACATTTAGCTGGACAGTCTTCAAATAAAGGAAAGGGTAAGAAGAAATGGAAGAATAAATTAGAGGATGCAGAAAAAAAACACCACAATTCAATCAACAAGGCAAGTCCTCAAATTCCAACAAGAAGGGGGACAAAAATAAGGAGAAGAAGAAGTGCACTTATTGTAGGAAATTGGGTCATGAAGAGCATGAGTGTTATCTCAAGAAGATTGATGAATTGACCAACATCATGAAGAAACATAATGTTCCATTGCCTAATGCTTATAAGGATAAAGGGTCTTCTTCATATTCAAAGGGAAAAGGGTAAGCACTCATGGAAAATTCAAACTCTTCAAAGGAATGGATATTTGACTCAGGTGCCTCATATCACATGGGTTCTTCAAGAGATGATTTTTCTTCAATGAATCAGTCCAAGGTACCACACATCTTCATGGGAAATGATAGAAAAATGGAAGTTGAAGGGAAAGGAAACATGGAGATCAAAAATGGAGAGTTTCAAGAAGTTCTCTATGTTCCAAACCTAAGTTCAAATCTCCTATCAATCTACCAAATCACTCACCTTGGAGATGGACATAGAATTGAGTTCCTTCCAGAATCAGTAAAGGTGCACAATCTTCAAGACAATTCCTTGGTTGCAGTGGGGAAAGTGAATCATAATAAGAGGTTGTACTCTTTCTCCCATTTTGTTACCAAGTCTCCTTCAAAGGCCTTGTTATTAAAATCCAATTCAAACATGCAATTATGTCATGAGTGATATGGTCATCTTGACTATTGCTATCTTCACCAACTTTGCACAAACCGAATGGTGAAAGGTCTACCTCAAATCAAATTTTCTAAGGGTGAATGTTCAATAGATTTAGTGAATATGCATCTAGAGGGGAAGTTACATAGAGGGAAGTCTTATAGAGAAATAGGTGTTCTACAGATGGTTCACATGGCATCAACAGGTCCTTTTGCATTTAGCCAGGGTTGCTATATACTCACTTTTGTTGATGACTTTTCAAGGTTCACTTAGGTCTACTTTCTACATAGTAAGAATGAAGTGTTGGAAAAATTTCTAGACTTCAAGACTCATGTAGAATGAAAATCTAGAAAGACCATCAAAGTACTCCACATGGACAATGGAAGCATGTATGTGAATAGAAGACTTATGGATGTTTGCAGACATGAGGGCATTGATCTTTAGACTCCACTAGCATTTAGTCTGCATAAGACAGATGTTGCAACATTAAGTATTTGCATTCTTAAGTCTATGGAAAGTTGCATGATTGATGCCAAGTCTCTCAATCCATCATTACAAGTCAAAGCAATCTCTAGTGCCACTCACATTCTTAATTGTTATCCCCATCTAGCCTTAGATGGAAAAACTCCTTTTGGGGCATGGTGTGGCAGAAAACCTATTGTGACACACTTTACAATCTTTGGTTGTCCTGCATGGGAAAAGATATCTTCCAAGGGATGCAAGGTACATCCACCTTAGCCTTGTACCTTCATTGGTTATGAAGATGGTGTGAAGGCATACAAACTTCTAGATCCTAAGACACATTAGATTTTTGTGGAGAAGGATGTATATTTTGAGGAATGTTCTACCAGTTTTTCCTCTACTCTTCTCTACACATCATATAGTGTGTAAATTGATAGTGACACCAGAAATAGTGCTTCAATATATTTAGACATGTGGGGTTCTATCGACAGTTGTAGTGAGAGGTCACATCATCAGTTCAGTCCACATGCATACATAGCCCCAATGATAGGTACAACATAATAGGGTACATTCAGTCTTCTAGATATAGGTTCAGTGATAGATTTGGGGGATAGCATTGACGATCTGCCTCTTCTTCTTGATGCAAAAGTACCTTCTTTAGTTGTCACGAAGGCTTCATACTCTCTTGTTCATTCTCTACATGATTGATCCTTATAGGTTAAAGTGATTGTGGATACTTATGATCAGTAGTTGTAGCAGGGTTCTTCATCAACTGAGGAGACAAACAGTTCTTTGAGACAGGTTCTTTAGTCAGTTGAGCAGGTAAGAATTCACCCAAGAACTAAAGAACTCAACACAAGCACATAGTAGACCACAATGGAGAGAGTATGATCAGAATGATGATGATCAGAATGACTCTAGAAACAACCAGGAGATAAGATAACTAAGCACCTTATCCAACATTCGAGATGAATGGATAAGAATGAAAAAGTGTCATATGTGTGTAGAAGATTCTTGTGTTGTAGACAACATGTTCTTAAAAGAGGTGCGGACCCCTATGATGTCATCATGACAACTCACAAGAGTGCACATACTCCTAGGTGACTAAATAAATAAATATTAATATAATGTATTAACCTAAGTAAACTTAAGTAAGTGCAATAAGTAAATAATTATTTACACCAACAGTTACCACTATAAAATGTTCTCCCTCGCTCATACTAAGAATTATGTGCCACTATGAAAAATATTGGAATGGAGTATCAAGCAATAGATGCTTTTCCTAAATATCATGTTATTTATCATAAAAAACACAAAAATGCAATAGAATGTGCCATATTCCATATGAGAAGATATCAAGATGATCAAGTGACAAAAAAGGTGCCTCACAAGGTTCTTTGCATATCCCCATTATTCCACATTTTAAACAATTTTGTAGGTGCAGTAGCTTGATACAATTTATGGATTAGCATGCACACAATAGAAGTTGAGATGACATTATTTGAATGCTTGTGGATGGTTCAACATTTACGGAGATAGAGGGAAAGCAACCACATTTTAAAGAAGAACCTCAAAATCTCAGGCTCTCTCTAGCAACTAATGGTGTAAATCCATTTGGAGAGATGAGATTTGTTTACTCAATGTGACTTATTTTTGTTATCAACAATAACCTTCCTCCATGGATGTCAATAAAGAGGGAACAAATTATGTTGGCAATGATTGTTGCAGGTATTTTATTATTTTATTGTTATCTACATGTAAATATAAGTCTTGGAGTGAAATGACCACAATAATTATTTAATGTTGTTCATTCAACTAGGTAAGCACCAAGTGAAAGATATGAATGTATATATTGTGCCTCTTATCAATGAGTTACTGATATTATGGAATGGTTTCACTGATAATGCCCTAGGGGTGACACATTTATGTGGTATGTTATGCTGAAATCTAGTTGTACATGATAATACTAATTCCAAAAATTAATGTATTTAATCTAATTGTATCGTTATTTTGTAGGTCTTCAAACAAAGGAAAAATTAGCATGTCCAGTGTGTGGTCCAAAGATGAAATATCATCATTCCAAAAGTTTAAGAAAGAAGGTGTTTGATGAGTATAAGCTATTCCTCCACACAAATCATAAGTATCGAAGTATCGAAAAACATCTTTTTCAATAGGAAAGGAGAGACTACATCAAAACCATCAAGAATGACACCTCACCTATGGTAGTTGGAATTTAAGAGAATTTGAGGTAGTATCGCTCCAACTAATGGTTTATGTTTGGAAATTATATATTTTGATTACACTTTGTTGGCTAATTATGTTATTGATGACTATGATGATTGTTAAGGCATCACTGACCACCTTTCAAAGGGACTAAAATATTATCTTAGAGAATTTAGTAAGCTACCCTACTACAAGTAGCTACAAATTGTGAATTTGTTTAATACTATGCATATTGGAAAGAATGTAATAGAGACACTATGGAAAATATTGGATGGAAGACATGACAAAGAAAAATTTGTCAAATTTTGTAGTGACATTGATGATTCTGATCATGCAATGAAACATATGATTGAATTAAATAGCAATAGAGACCAAATTAATGCAAGTGCCCTTCCTTGGTTATTAATAGAGCAACAAAGTAATGGAGTGAGCCCATAATAGTGGGTGCCACTTTTCTGGCACAAACAAAATTGCAAGAGGGAGATTTTTTTGCAATTGAACTGTTTGCGTAAACTCTATGTGTTCATGCAAACACTATTTAAGTGTTCCCGTGAATATATAATCAAAAAATGTTAATGCGAACATATTAAAACTATGATTTTCACTTTTAATTTATCATTTTCCATTTTCACTTTCACTTTTATGTTGACAAAAAAATGCTCTAGAGATTGGAGTGAATGTGTTGTGGACCTGCAAGCGAGTTACGTCTTTTTTGTCGAGTTTTTTTTATTGTTGCACTATTTTAGGTATGTTTATATGTGATTATTTGAATATTTTTAATGTTTTTAAGTTTTCAATAAATATTTTAGTGTTAATTTAATTTTTTTATTGCTTATTAATGTTAATTATTATATTAATTTTTTAATATATTATTGGTTAAATCTTATATTAGTGTTATTAGAAAAATATTAGAAAATATTAGAAAAAATATTAGAAAAATATTAGAAAAATATTAGAAAAATATTAGTATAACATTAGAAAACACAAAATAATAATAAAAGTCATTACAAAACATTATGAAAATGTTGGTAAAATGTATAACAAAAATATTAGTATAACATTAGAAAAAAATGATTTTCTTTGAGCGCTAAAGGTCATTATTATTATTTATTGGTTAATTACATGTTAGGGGTATTAGAAAAATATTAGAAAAAAATAATTAGAAAAACATTAGTCTAGTATATTAGAAAAATAATAGTATATAACATTAGGAATTTTTTAAAGAAAAATATTAGTATAACATTAGAAAACACAAAATAATATAAAAAGTTATTAGAAAACATTAGGAAAACATTGGTAAAATGTATAACAAAAATATTTTTATAACAAAAAAAATTGATTATCTTTAAGTGCTAAAGGTCATATTTATTTTTTATTGGTTAATCACATTCTAGTGTTATTAGAAAAATATTAGAAAAAACATTAGAAAATATTAGAAAAATATTAAAAATATTAAAAAAACATTAAAAACATTAGATAGACATTAGAGAGAGAGATCCTCTTGTATCTAGAGAGTAAGGAGGGACAAAAAGCTCAAGATTAGGGGGTGCATCTAACTCTAACTCTAATTGTAACCCTAACCCTAATGCTAACCCTAACCCTAACTCTAACTCTAAAAATAACTCTAACCCTAACTCTAACCCTAACTCTAATCCTAATTCTAACCGCAGCCCTAATTCTAACCCTAACCCTAACTCTAACCCTAACTCTAACCCTAGATTTAACTCCAACTCTAACTCTAACTCTAACTCCAACTCTAACTCCAACTCTTACTCCAACTCTAACTCTAACTCTAACTCTAACTCTAACTCTAACTCTAACTCTAACTCTAACTCTAACTCTAACTCTAACTCTAACTCTAACTCTAACTCTAACTCTAACTGGAACGCTAACTCTAACTTAAACTCAAATTCTAACCCTAATCGTAACACTAATACTAAACCTATCTCCAACCCTAACCCTAACCCTAATTTTCAACCTAACTCTATCTCTAACTCTAAATATAACTATAACTCTAACTCTATCTCTATTCTAACCCTTACCCTAACCCTAATTCTAACCCTAACTCTAAATCAAACTCTAACTCTAACTTTAACACTAACCCTAACTCTAATCCTAACTTTAGCTCTAATTCCACCCCTAACCTTAACCCTAATTCTAATCTTAATAGGTAACTATTGACACAAAAGTCTGCACCACTACTTGACATGTTATCCTTGGGCACCTTGTGCAACATGGAAACAATCTCAAAAGTGCGGGACTTTGCAATCAGAGATTGAATCTCTAGTGAAGACCGATTTCCTCACAATCTAGGTGCACCTAACTAAAACTAGGGACGAAAAGGGAAGAAGGAAACATAAATTTAAAAGATGAAAGTAAAGACACTGATGCACCAAATAGATTGTTGATCTACTTCTTTCCAATAATTGCACTAAAATCCAATAAACTTCACAAAACATACCACTATCTGTATTCTTTTAATCTTAACACCGTACAAAAGCCAAGAAATAACATAATTATACAAGGAATACAATAGATTCACTTAACAAATTAGATCATTGAAATTGACATATTCATAAGGTGCTGCAATTGCCAAAATACATCCAAGAAAATGAGGCATCAAAGATTGCACAAATTTAACTAGTTGAGAATGGATGAAACAACAATAGTTTATATTGAATAAGAGGCAAGAGAATTTAAAGAGAAGAAATATGCAAATGATCAGAGAAAAGAGATCCCAAGAATAACAAAAAATTTTGCCTTTATGGGGTGTAGGCATAACCCAGATACAACCTTGAGCTCAAACTTCAACAAAACCAGAGTTAAGGTTATAGGGTACATAATAAATAAAGATTAAGAGAGAAATCTGATTTCCATTACTACTTGATCCATGGAAGTGACAGGAAGGGCAAAAGAAAGCATTCAATGGCTGAAAGGACCATCATTCCTTGTGAAAATCCTTGAATAGCATTAAATAAGTAGTCCTTGCAATGTGGCAAGGCCGTAACAAAAGAATTCACACTACTATCAAAAAATGCAGGATAGGATAAGACATAATGTTAACCCAGCACAATAATGCAGAGTTGACTCGAACAAAAAAGATCAAATATGCCCCAAAAAATGATAACCGTTGATGTACATCTCTTTGTTTTAATTATACAACTCATATGCTACAAGAAAATCCCCAATGCATGATTAAAACATGGCCATCAATCAAGATCAACTTATACAAAAGGGGTGGCTGGGATGAAGCAAAGAATCTCCCAAAAATACATCTAAATTTGATGACCAAAGGCTCAAGCAATGATGCAAAAATGTGAGCACCGTTGGACCAAAGGTAACCCAAAAAGAAAAGAACTGTACATGGAAAAAATGTGTTGGTTGACACATTTCCCAATGCTCAGTAGAGGAGGAAACATGTAATTTTGTGGAATCAAAAGGGTAAGCAATATGAAATTGTGAAAATGGTTAACACAATATGTTAACACTTGTAGATAAGCATGTTAACCTACAACTCGATAATTGAGGAAACTGAGCTCACTCTGTCAAAGACAAAACTAAGCTAGCTCATTCAATGAAGGAACTGAGCCAACTTAGTTCAAAAAGAGACCAAGTTAACATGAAATGTTAACCCCAACCAAATTGCATGTTAACCCATAGCAAAGGATCTAGTTCATTGAAGATCTCTTAGATCAGTTATCAATGATGGGGTGAATGGGGGGCAGAAATGGCCAACATTCTTGGTGACTCAATGGGATGCTTTCCTACTAAGCATCAATTAGTGACCTTAAGTATCCATTGGGCATGAAGTTACTAGCAATAAATAATGTGTTATCCCACCTGCAACTTCACAAAATCTATAAGTAGTAAAAATAAAAGCTTTGGGGAGCTACAAAAGCTCGGGTAACTCTAGAAAAGAGAAAAAGTGCTCGTGCAATTCTTAGAAAGTAAGAAAACTACTCTAATATGTACATAGAACCTTTAACCTCCTCTAGAAGCAAGGTTTAAAGTGAATTCAACTGACTAGGATTGGAAGAAGTTCACCATTAGTTCTGGATAGTTGAAAAGAATTGGCCTCTTTATAGTTAGTGATAATATATGGGTCACTCCACATGGCATCAAATTTTGAGTGCCTACTAGGCTTAGATCTATCATCATCCCACTTGAGGAAAAAGTCTCCTTCCTTGAAGATTCTATCCATAGCCTACTTGTCAAAGCTTCTTTTGACCTATTACAGATGTGCCTCAAGTGTATGCATAGCTTGCTATCATTTTTCTTCTAGTTCCATTACTTCAGCCAACCTGACTACCATAGCATCATTCTCAACTAGCTCCAATTGACAAGCTAGTTCAAGAGAGGGGAACTCAAGTGAAATAGAAAGACTTGCTTCCCTTCCATATACTAGCATGAAGGGTGAGTTTCCAATTTCTCTTGGGTGTAATTCTATCAGCCCAAAGGGCAGTTCTCAACTTTGTATGCCAACACCTCTAATTATCCTAAATTGTCCTCTTTATTATTCCGATTAGGTTCTTATTGAAGGGTTCAACCAAGCCATTTCCTTTGGGATAATAACTTTAGGAAGTGCTGAAATATATCCCATGTGCAATAGCCCAAGAGAATATATGAGTTTCAACAAAAGACTTGGTGTTATTTGATATGATAGTCAAAGGAACACCAAATCTGGTCACTATCCCATCAAGGAACTCTACCACCCACTAAAACTTATGTTGCATCTATCAAAGCCGCTACCTATGTTCATCTCATGAAGTAATCTATAACTGCCAATATCCATTTGTGACCAAAACTAGAGGGTGGGTTTATTAGACCAATGAAATCCAAACCCCATTGAGAAAAAGGATGATCTACCTAAATAGGATGAAGAGGAAGGGAAACTAATTTTTTTTTCCTAAGAAGAATGCACATTTGTCACACTTTCTCACCCACTTATGAAAATCACTAAACAAGGATGGCCAATAATAACCAACCCTCATTATCTTCATTGTTGTAACCCTAGCTGAGAAATGACTGCCAATAGGGCCATCATGGAACTCTTTTAACAATTGGTTGATCTAATCTATTCTGATACACCTCAACAAGACTCCATTAGAATCCTTCTTGAATAGTATTCCATCAACCAGGACATAAGAAATAGATTGCAACCTGAATTATCTTCTCTTATCTCTATTTAGGCCTTCTGGATATCTTCCTTCTACCAAGAAGGTAGTCATGTCGTACAACCTTGAATCATTCTAATTTTCATTTTCTATTGGTTGCTCATCTTGTATTAAGAGGGTAGCCTCCTTGGGTGTCTCAAAATATGAGACCATTTTCACACACAATCCTCTGCCTCTCACAAGCTTGGTGATCTTAATTTTAATGTCATATTCCATGACCTTGGTGATCCATCTAGCTCTCTTTTCATTGATTTCCTTGTTCAAAAGGAATTCCTTTATGCTTGCATGTGGAACCAAGAGATGGACCTTGTTATGTGATAGTAGATGTCTGAACTTTTTGAAATCCCTTACAACAACAAGAACTTGGTTCTCTACATAGCTATATCTACTGTCATAGTCTTTAAGCCCTTCACTAAAGAAAGCAATGGGCTGCTCCAAATTCTCTTGATTTAACTGTGTTAGAACAACTAATATACTTGATTCTCCTCCAAGAGAGTAGAGGATGAAATCCCTATCAAAGTTGGGATTGAAAAGAGTGGGGGTTGATGTAATTGATTTCTTGATCTCCTCAAAGCTAGCCTTTCCTTCCTTGGTTCATGTAAACATCATATTCTTCTTCAACATAGTTGTAAGAGGTTTCACCATAGAAGCAAGATCAGGGATGAACCTTCTCACGAAGTTGATCCTACCAAGAAAACTCTACAATCCTTTCTTGTGGATGGGAAGTGGGAGAGAGAGAATTACTTCTACTCTTTTCAGATCTATTGTTAGTCCATCTCTTGATACAATGTGTCCAGAAGCTTTCCTTGATCAATAACAAACACACATTTTTATTTATTTAGAGACACACCATACTCTCTAAATTTGATGAACACTTGCCTCAAATGATCAAAATAATCCTTTGCATTCTTCAAATAGATAGTTATATCATCAAGATATACCAACATAAAATTTTCTAGCACACCCTTAAAAGTCATCTCCATTGCTTTTTGAAATGTAGCACCTGCATTGGTTATAGCCTAAAAAACCATCTAAGAAAGAAAACCTCTCCAAGATACTATCCTTGAAAATAATTTGTTTTTGAATAAAAGCCACACATGCTTGTGTAAACTCTATGTCAAAATAGACATCACCAAAACTTACATAACTTCTTCTAGACTTATCATTCCTTCTTCTAACATTAACTGCATATAGTGGATACTTAGATGTAGCTCTCATAACCTTGAACAATGAGAATACTCAACTATCCATCTGTACCAACTTGATCTTTTCATTGTTCTTCTATCAGATACCACATAAAACTGCTATGTTGATATCAATGAAAAAATTAGTCATGAATGTAATATATCATCATAGTAACATATCTACAATACTCACCCATAAGAATATCATTAACATTCATGCTTCCAAAAATCTCTCAACAATCTCCCCCTTTAGAATTGATGGCAAAATAGATGAAAAACATCTAGTTCCAAGAATACCAACAAAATACTATTCATTTTACTTTTCAAATTCTCTTCATCAATCATTCTCCCCCATTGATATACCTCAATGTGCTTTTTGTCAATCTATCATTCTATGTTGTACTTCTTCCAAATGTGTTGTACTTGTTCTTGCTTTTCTTTCTTTCTCCCCATGATGTTTCTTCTCATGATGTTTTTCATGCCAAACTTCTCTCCCATTAACATCAATGTCAAATGTTTCAGCAATCATCAAACTCAACAATAACTGATTCTTACTAGCTCAAGTGTCCAAATACACTATTCAAAACAAAATTCAACAAGAGTCCTATATGAATCTATCCATCATAGATACTCCTCCATATAGGAAGCATCAACATTCAATCCAAACAACAATGGTGCCTTGTTACACTGGACTGATACACTCTTGCATCTTCTACTCTAATGTAGGAAGGGGCATAACCGCTAGCATACCTCACAAATACTCAAAAGTCTCTTTGGGAAGAGGCCTAGTGAGTATATTTGCAATCTACTCTTTAGTGCTCACATAATCATGTCTAATTTCCTTTTCTGAAACTTTCTCTCTAAATATGTGATACTTAATAGAAATGTGCTTGCTCTTCGAATGCAAAACTAGATTTTTTGACATAATTACCATGCTTGTGTTGTCACAATGTATGACAAAAGGTTCACTGATTTCTATCCTTATATCCTTTAGCATCTGCTTCATCCAAATAGCTTTATTGCAATTGTTTGCTACTACAACATATTATGCTTCCACAATGCTTTGTGACATACAATCCTGCTTCTTGCTTAGCCAAGAAACTAGTCTTCCTCCAAGAAAAAAAGCTCCACCACTGGTGCTCTTTCTATCATCCATACTATTTTCCCAATCAACATTAGTATAAGAACTTAGAGTAAAATCATTAGATCTGTCATACCACAATTTGAACTTTGATGTTCCTTTCAGATATCTAAATATCCTTTTGACTACTACATAATGTGCTTCTCTAGGATCAGCTTGGAATCTTGCAACAATTCCAACTGCATTTCTATGTTTGGCCTTGTGTGAATCAAATATTGCAATCCTCCAATCATAGATCTATACTTTTTTTGCTCAACAATAGGTGTCTCATCTTTTGTAGATAACTTGTGTCTAGTTACCATAGGTTTTCCAATGAGTTTGCATGTTTCCAAACCAAACCTTTTCACTAAATCCTTCAAATAATTAGTTTGATAAATAAAGATTCCTTCTTTATTATGTATAATCTATAATTCTAGAATATTTCATTTCTCCTATCATACCTATCTCAAATTCTTTCTTCATTTCATATGCAAACTTCTTACTTTCCTCATCATTTCCTCCAAATATGATATCATCAACAAATATTACCAAAATCATCAAACTATCATTAGTTTCTTTCTAATAAAAATTATTATTTTCCATACCTTTTCTATATCCAAGTTTTGGCAAATGCTTGTCCAACCTTGCATACCAAGTTTTGGGTGCTTGCCTCAAGTCATACAATGCTCTCTTCAGTTTGCATACTATGTCCTTATCATCTGTTAAAGGACAACCTTTAGGTTTCTCAATCTACACTTCTTCTTCAAGTTCTCCATTTAGAAATGCTGACTTGACATCCATCTCATACATTTTGAATTTCTTTTGTGCTACATACGCTAAGAATAATATTATTGCTTCTATTCTAGCTACTGGAGCATATGTCTCATCTTAGTTTATTCCTACTTGTTATGAGTAACCTTTACATACCAATCTTGTCGGATTCCTTACAACTTCATCTTGCTCATTCATCTTGTTCCTGAATACCCATTTAGTTCATATCACATTCTTGTCTACTAGTCTAGGGACCAATTCCCATGCCTCATTCTTTTCTATATGATCCAATTCCTCTTTCATAGCTTGTTTCCAATAATCATCTTTACATGCTTCATCTACACTTTTAGGTTTAACTTGAGATATCAAACATAGTTCTTCACTGACTCTACTTCTTGTCATCACACCTTTATCTTTACTTCTGATGATATGCTCAGATGGGTGATTCTTTATCATATTCTTTCCCAAAGTAGGAGTTGCTATCTCAACTCTTGGCTCTACTAAAGGTTTTGACCTTTGTTCCTACCTCAACTCTCCTTCATTCTATAAATCATTGCTAGTCTCAAGAAATACTTCACGATTCCTTGGATTAGTAACAAAATCATCATCTAAAATATACTCAACTTTTCCCTCTTCTATCCTAAATTTATCATCAATTCTCACATTTGCACCTTCCATAATAGTCTTAATTCTTAGATTATAGCATCTATAATATTTTCTTTTCAATGAATAACCAAGAAGCATACTTTCATCACTTCTAGCATCAAATTTACCAATATCATCATCTCTTGATATAAAACTTACTCCAAAAAATTCTGAAATACTTGACTCTAGGTGAGCGACCAAACCACAGTTCATAAGGAATCTTGTCTATGTCTTTCCTGAATTGCACTCTGTTCATAGTGTAGACTTTTTTATTCACAACTTCTCTCCAAAACATCTTGGATACATCATTCTGAGCTAACATAGCTCTTGTTGCTTCTGTAACTGGCTCGTTCCTTCTGTTTGCAATGTCATTATGTTCAGGTGTTCTTAGAGATGATAGCTATCTTTTAATTCCATTTTCTTCACAAAACATGTTAAAATCATTTGAAGTAAACTCTCCTCCTCTATCTAATCTTAAACATTTAATTTTTATACCAGATTCATTCTCAACTCTATTCTTGAATATCTTAAACTTATCAAATGCCTCAGATTTCTCTTTAAGAAATGCAACCCACATCATTCTAGAAAAGTCATCAACTAGAATCATAAAGTACCTTTCACCATAGAATCTTTTAGTCTTCATAGGATCGCTAAGATCTTTGTGTATAATCTCCAATTTTTTTGTAGTAGTAAACTTCTTGCTGGGAAACAAAGTTCTATTATGCTTTGCCAAGACACACTCCTTGCAAAGTGTGTTAGTAGGCTTTAAAATCTTATGCAAATCTCTAACTGCAAACATACTACTAGTCTTCACAATTGTGTCAAAGTTTATATGACAAAATCTCTTATGCAATAACCAACTATAATCTACGTTTGTAACCAAACATGTCATTTCAGTAGGATTCAATTGAAATACATTACCTCTAGATCTACCTTTCCATCTTTGTCTTTGATCATGCATGCCTTCTCTATGAATTGCAACTAATAAACTTTGTCCACTAGCTGTCCAACACTCAAAAGATTGTGCTTCAAACCATCAACAAAATATACATCCTTACTTTTAGTTTTACCATGAAGAGTTATAGATCCAATACCTTAACTTGGCATGCTGCATTGTTTCCAAATTTGACAATGCCTCCATCTTGACTTTTGAAGTCCACAAACTTGTTCATATCACTAGTCATATGATGTGAACAACCACTATCAATTATCCAATCAAATTTCTTCTCAACCTGTGACACCAATGTTACTTTTTCTAGACTTTCTTCTTTAATTACCACAAATCCTATTTCATCATCACTAGCACTTACTACTTGATCATCAAAATCATTTTCTTCATTTGCATACAAACACTCTTTGTCTTTTCTAGGTTTGTAATTTCCTTTATACTTTTTCTCTCTTCTGGGACACTTAGATGCATAATGACCATATTCATCACAAGTCCAACATTTAAAGATTTTCTTACCTCCTTTTTCTCTTCTTACTAGAAGGACTACTCCTTCAATCTTCCTTTCCTCCTCAGATCTTCTACTACTATCAAAATCTCCTCTAGCACTTATGCTTCTTGATAAACTAGGTCGAATATTCAAGGCACTAAAAGCTGTGTCTATTCTGGTCAATTCTCTAGACTGTCTAAGCTCATTCTCAACTACTCCAAGTCTTCCAAGCAATGTCTCCTTTGTGAAATATATTTTACAAGATATCAACAACTATATTATTTGAACTGCTAGCTTAAATGGTGGTGTTAAGCTCTTCAATATTCTCCATATAACCTCATCATCTTCTTTGGTTCCCCCTTGAGATCTAATACCTGCAATAATTTTTGATATTCTGCCCACAAATATTCTTACATATTCATCTTTCATCATTTTAGCATCTTGAAATGTATAAATCCAACTTTGTAGCCTCAATTTCTTAGAATGTTCATCACCTTCAAAAGTATTTTCCAAAGCTTTCCAAATCAAATGTGATGTACAAAGTGACTTTACCTGATTGTATTCAATTTTAGGTAGTGTTGTCAATAATGCTTCTCTAGCTCTCATGTCACACATAAAAAGATCTCTTTCTACTTTGGTACAAGTTTCCAAATCCTTTTTAGCAATAATTGTCTTCATTGTTTTTGTCAATATCCAATAACCCAGATCCATACACAACAGATGTCTCTTCATCTTTTCCTTCAAGCTATCATAATTTGTTTCATCAAACTTTAGACAATATTTCTTGAACATGCTCACCATGGATCTCCCAAAGTTGTTAAACTTTATCTTCAAGAACTTAGCTCTCATACCAATTTTTAGAAACGATAGTCCACCAAGATAACAAAGGGGGGGGGGGGGGGGGGGGTGGGGTGGGGTTGAATAGTTATCCAAAAATTAAAACATTTATCTTTTTTAAACAAACTTAACCATTCAACCAAAGTAAACAATAACCATACAAAGATACACAGACAATTACACTAGATTTTTTGACTGGGGAAACCCTTAATTAGAGGGAAAACCTTTGTGGGAATGATGCCCACAAGATGATGTACTAATATAAATATTCCTTGTTAGAGGATGGACCTTGTTAGGAGTCTATTACAACATTTAGTACATATGAGTCCCTATTAGGAGACTTTGAATCCCTATTAAGAGATTCTAACCTTGTTAGGAGTTGTAGTACAATGTATGCAAGATGAGCCCACTGCCCAAACATGCAATTTCAACTACAAGAAGAGCTCACTTCTCAAACATGCAATTTACTATTATGTTCCTCATTCCTTTGTTTTGTCAACTAAACCACTCACTAGTAGACCTTGTAGACTAGGTCAAGAACCTTAGATCCAAATATCAAACCTTGGATCACTTAGCAAAACCTTGATAATGAAGTTTCCTTCTCTTTTGGTCAGATGTGCTCAACTTCACATTCTGCTCTCTCTGCTGCTTACAATTACTTTGCATCAATACAATTCCATACAATACCATACTTTATGATAAAGGGAAATATTTTTCCTTTATACGGAGTCCATAAAACAATTCCCTAAGTCGGTTGTTAGACCTTCATAATTAATTTTTATAGGACCACATTAAGAACACGTTACACTTAGCAATAACATTAATCTTTTCCCTTGCAACTTGAATAAATTTTTGTACATGCAATATTATGATGAGAAAACTTAGTCACATTGTCACCAACATGTCTTCTTCGTATCCTCAACCTTAATTCCTAGGATAACAACTCTGCTAAGAGATAAAACAAGTTTACCAGAACATGCTTCTATAAACTCTATCTTAGAGAAGACATCACCAAAACTTACATAAATTCTTCTAGACTTATCATTCCTTCTTTCAACATTAATTGCATATGCCAGTACTCAGATGTATCTCTCATAACTTTAGATAGTGAGAATACTCAACTAGCCATCCATACCAACTTGATCTTTCTTTTGTTCTTCTGTCAGGTACCATAGGAAAGTGCTATGTTGACATTAATGAAAAACTTAGTCATGAATGTAACATATCATCATAGTAACATATCTACAATACTCCCCCATAGGAATATCATTAGCATTCATGCTTCCAACAGTCTCTCAATAGTGAGCACCAATTGCTACAAGTCTATCAACATGTTTATTTTTATTCCTGGGAACACTCTGAATATTGAATGCTTGGAAGCCCTCAAGTTGATCCCAAAATCTATGTTTGTATGACTTGGGAAGATTTCTCCTTGTAACATTCTAATTTCTAATTTGATTCACAACTAACTCTTTGTCCCCAAATAATTTCAAGAGCTTAATACCTCTTCTTTGTGCAAGTTGGAGACCTTGGATCAAGGCTTCATACTTAGCCACATTATTAGTGCATCTAAATTGGAGTCTATATGAAAAGTATTTTTTCTCCAAACTAGGGGAAAAAAGCATTACACTAGCATCTAAACTATTTTTATTCCTTGAGCCATCAAAAAACATATTCCACAATCCATTAATATCCTCTTGTATTTTCATGAGACTAGGAATAGGAGCACCCTCTTCAAATATACAATAAATTCCTAGGCATGTCTCTTCAACTTCTTGTACTAGATCAGTTTGGAAAGCATTATCCCATTCATCTAAAAGATAATCAACAACCTTTGTTAAGAGAGTAGCATGTTCCTGAGTTATGCATTCCTCATCCTCTTTAGGGATTGTGCAATTCATATTTATGGGGCTAGGAGTATAAGTCTCTATGTGATTAAGGGCTAACAATTCTACCTTTATGGAAGCCTTTATTCTATATCTAGTCCTAAAGAACATGTACAACCAAGTAGAAGCAATATAACTACCTATTTTTGTAGTAAAGTCCAATGATAGGCAAATAGAAAAATGTGGAGGGAGCTCAACAATTGATATGTCATGTATGATAGTACAATCAGGACATGCATGTAATGTCATATTTCTATTTTTAAACACCCCTACTATTGGAATAGATATACCATCCAATATAATAAATCCCTTAGACATTAGTTCATATTTAATACCAAGAAGATTAGCTACACACCTTGGCATCACCAAGATGCTAGCTCTAGAGTCTATCATACAATTGTAAACCAATTTATCTCCTATAATCAAAGAGAGATAAAGGGGGAAGGTCTACTCTTCTTACTTGTCTCTTCTTCCCTTGTAGGTTGGACAAAGGTTGTTGCACCATCCATGGTAGATGGTCCACTCTACACTTTGATAGTCTTGAGTTCTTCTTGCAACAATTCCAATTGAGATAACATTGCAAGAACATCCCACATAGGAACTCTACTATTGATCCTCTTCATTTGATCTACAATTTTGAGAGGAGTGTGTTTTGACTTGGCTGGAACCTTGGTGATCACAGGGTCTGGTATATGAATGGGAGTAGGATGTGGCTCTTTAGTTTTCTAGCTATTCTGATTTTGCAATGGACCAACAACATTGTCTTGTACATTTGTACTTATGGTATGTGGGACAACCTTTGTAGCCTGATTCGATGAAGAGGATGGAGCCTCCTCTATAAATCTCCTTTTTCTTATAGTGTTGTGGGCTATTCCATCATTACCATCATGATTTACATGGTAGTAATCTTTAGGCTGATAATTCATGAAAGTGCAATCCCCTTGTTGTTGGGATTGAAAACCAATAGTGGGCTGATTAACATCATATTGATGCCCTCTTGTTTTATCTTGTGTAAGAAAATATTAAGAATATTCCACTCTATGGCATATACATGTTGAAAATGGATTGATATAAGTATGAGAATGTGTTTCAATTATTGTTTTGTCACTGATGTCAAACCTACTACTTGTTGGTAAGACAACTACCTAGTTGATTTAAGTACTATCATTTGTTTGATTAATGTGAAGGTTTTGATAAAATAAGATAAAAAAAGAACCTAGAGGAAAGGTTGAGTTATGGTAAGAGAAAGGAGTACAAATATCAATTACGACATTGATGTTATAGTGCATTGATTATCTACTTAAGGATGCAAAGGTTGGATACACTAACTATGTCTAGAAGAACAAGTAAGAAGAATTAATTCTACCAAGCTTGACTGAGTGGATAGTAGGTGATGAGAAAGGCTAGTGCAAGGTGAGTATAAAATTAGTTGGATCCGAGAAAAGTGAAAGTTTAGTGCATGCCAAGTTATACAATGTAAGCCAAGTAAAGTTTAGTTGATGTCGAGCACTAGTAAACTTAAGTATTTATTAAGTGATCTAGTTGAAGATGAGTGGAAGAATAGTTTGGAAGATAAGTGAAAAAATATTGATGTTGAGTGCGTATTCATGTTAAATTGTAGATTTGACAAATTTGAACCGACTATTTTTTTTCTTAAATTTTGCGAAACGTGTGGAAGATAACTAGAACTAGTGGCATAGAATTCATGGTAAACCATTTTGAGGAAAATTCTAAGATGATTGAAGAAGAAGTTTCTAGAAGGGAGTCAAATGAAAAAGATGGGTAGATTCATTGAATCCTACCTAATCCTACCTAACCCTAAAATGGATAATAGAGGTTGAACGATAAAAGATCTTAATTTTCTATTTATAGAGATGGTTTGCTAGAAGCAAGGTTGGTCATGTTCGAGAACCTAAGTTAGACAAGAGGTCTAAGGTATTTCTTCTTTTAGTGACTAAATAGAAGAGACTATTATTAGCAAGAAAAGAAAGAAGGCTTAAGAGTATGAATGCTTGAAGGGTGAACAAGCTATCAGAGATAAAGTGTGTGAAAGCCAAGCAAAATGGAGGATTCAAACAAATATCTGTAATCTACAAGTGAGTTGTAATTTTTTATCAGACCAAGCCTTACTATTACTTTGTAATAATTGTACTAGTCTAGGGTAAATCCTTTGGGTTAAGGTTGACCTAACAGTCATTTATAAATCCTTTAATTGGGTGATATTCCAAGTGAATAATCTCAAGTCCTCTAACAAGGATCACTCCTAATAGGGTGATTGAAATCCTCTAACTAGGTCACATTTAACAATGTGTATTGTAACTTTTAATAGGGTTAGCCTTTCATGGGGTATCACTTTAGAAGAGTGAGAATGAGTAACATGTTACTGGTGGTTTTTCCCAAATTGGGTTTCCACATAAAATCCTTATGTCAAATGTGTTATTGAATCTGTTATGTTTCATGTTTATATTTTTACAAAGTCATTTTTGACCTAGGATAGTAATCTACAAGTTTAAGTGATTATATGATCTAATGGATGCATCCATGAATATGTTTTATGGGTATGGGTTCACTAAGTCATGAAAAGTTTTATTTGTAAATCTAGACCTTGCATAACTAATTCAGCCCCCTCTTAGTTATTCAAAAGAATTCCAACAATACATTTCTCATATGAAAAGTTACAAACTAAACAATAATCTTGTTCTTGAGCAAACTTATTTTGACCAACTACTGTCCTTATTGGATTTGTACTTGTATTCATAGGCGTTGCATTAATCATGAGTCTATTTTGGTTATATGAGGCTTGACCATAGTTTGGCTACTTATCGAGTGAATAATTCTGATAGTTGGGCTAAAATGGCTTGCTACCTTGATCTTTTTGTCTCTCCATAGTCACAATCTTGTTGTTAATTTTTTGCACCATTATGGTATGATATTGTAATGTCCTCTTCATATCCAAATTGTGGTCATGAAGCCTTTTTTCTACATTTGAAATCTGATCATTAAAATTTTTATCCATATTTTGCATCATAACTTCATCATGGCCTTAATTTCTTCTATCCCATTCAAAGATGTGGAAGCTGAAGGAACAGCAAAAAGAGGCTGACATGTAGTCATAGTTGGGATGGGAGCTATTCAAGGTTGGTGTGTGGGCATATTAGGAAAGAGTGGCATTGGAGGTCTTGGATCTAGCTCTGTAATTTGGATCAGAGTATTTTTTGTCGCTATGAAAAATTCATATGCAGTTGGCAGACTATTTCCTCCCAAGGTCTGTAATGTGGTAGCAATTTTGCTATTGAAAGGTCTAAGATAATTCAAGAAAGAATTTCTAGGGAGAGGATTCACTGTAGTGGGAATGCTATCCCATTTTTTCTGAAATATATTGTTAAAATCAGTCATACACTCATGGGGTGCTATTTTAATTGTAGTTAGTTGCTGCACAAGTGATAGATGGCCACTCTTATCTTCTAAATGCTTACACAATCTTTATCCTAGCTCATCCCAATTTTGGATAGAGTTGTGTGCCCATCCTCTATATAGTTGTAAGGCTTTTCCCTTTAGTGATGATGCTATTAGTCTAATAGAAACATCATCCTTTGTAATACCATATATATTGCAAATATCTGAAACTTCTTGAACATGTTCTATTGGAGAAATTGAAGTTTCACCAGTAAAATCTAGTAGACTTTTAAGAGAAGAAACTAGGATATCATATCTCTAAGGTAAAACAAGAGGGATACCACCATTAAAGGGTGAAAACGCCTAATTTCTAGGGAGGGCCATATAAAATAGTGATCTATTTAAATGAAAAGATGGTGCCCTAGGTTGTGATCTATCAACTAGAGGAGTAGAAAGGGATCTAGAAGGTGTATGCGCTACTTTTGAAACCGGTGATAGGGAAAGTTTGCTTCTCTTTCTTCTAGGATTTAAAAATAAAAGCTTGGTAAATCAACAGTTACCTCTAGAAGATTCCCTTGTGTGTGTAGACACCTAAATCTAATTACATCACTTAAGTAATCCTATTTAGTCATCTCCTAAGGCATCATTAATTAAGTATTTAATATTTAATTAATCTATTGTCATCCCCTAGTTAATTAATTAATTTAATTAACTAAATTCCAATTGATAAAATCAAATTATAACCCTAAATCAATTTATCAATTAAATCCCTATTCCTCTATTAAATAAAATAAATCCTCAAATCTATTCAATTTAATCTCACATCCCCCATTTTATTAAATAGATCATTTAATAAATTATCCAAACCCCTAATCCAACCCATCCACCCATACTAACCTCACTTGGCCACCTAACTAACCCATCTCATCAAATCTAAGATACTTGCCCCCTAATCCCCCTCTAATCCAAGCATAATCCTCACTCTAAACATGTGCACAACCTTAATCCTAGATTAAGAATTCCTAATCCAAGCCAAAGTCAAGACTTCCACCCACCTCCCATTTTAATATTTGAAGAAAGACTTCACCATCCATTTTAATATCCAAAGTCAAGACTTCCATCCACCTCCCATTTTAATATTCAAACAAAGACTTTAACCTCAAATTTAATATTCAAACAAAGACTTAACATCCTCTTTTAATATATTCAAATAAAGACTTAATCTACCTCATTAAATACCAAACCACTTGCCTCTTAATCTCATTCTAAGCTAAACCTAATCCCTTCCTTAAGCATGTGCACAACTTTAACCAAGGTTAAGAAAGTCTTAAACCAAACCAAAGTCAAAGTTCTATCCTTAAGTTCTTGCAATATTATCCAAGAGCCTTAAAGGCTCTTACATGACTTGAAGGTTCTTTAAAGACTTTTTACACCTATTTTCCACACTCATCCTCCCTTTTCTTCCCTCATAACTCCCTTTAGCCACCTATCTTGACCCTCTTCCCTATTCAATCTCCTTGTGACACTTGTCACAAGGCTAGAGCTTTTGTAGAAGCACAATCCATGTGCTCTCTTCTCCTTGTATCCTAGCCCTCCTTAACCAATTCCCCTTCCTTACATCCTAACCCTCCATCTCACTACCCCTTGGCCTATAAATGAAACCCTCTCCCTTCACAAATATCATCCACTTCTATGCTAATGTTATGATGCTATTTTGAGAGCCTAAGGACTAACAAAATACCATCATAATGGAAAAATCCATCCAAAAATCCATTTTGAATCACATCCTCCATTGAAGATTGAACGATGTCATTGAGCACACATCCCATCTTTTGGACACATCTACACATCAAAGGGAAGATTGCTTGGTTTAAGAGGTTTGTACGTTCTTAGGCTACTTTGGTACTTTAATTCTCTTTTATCTAATCATATATGAGAGTTAAATCTATTATTTTGAATGTTTTGTTTATCCATTGTATTCCTTTAAGCACTAGTTTTACAATTCTACAATGTGAACCTTGGGCATGAATTACAACAATTATGGTGTAAAAACCAAGATGTAGAGATAAAGTCGCCAAATGCTTGAATGTGAGACTCTTAAAAGCTGAAATTATAAGAGTAGCACTATCTTCTCAGCATAGAAGTTGAAGTCCTTATTTTGACACTAGCAAACCAACAGACTTTGTAGTAAGCTTGAATGTACTCCCATAGGGCATGCAAAAAATTGTTGACACAAAAGTCTGCACCACTTCTTGTGTTAGGCTAAACCATAGATAGAAATAAAAAACTACATGCAAATATAACCAATAACAGAAATAATAGATCACACAGAAATGAACACAAGGCACCAAGATTTAACGTGGTTCACCTAATCCCTAGGCTACGTCCACCAAACAACAAGTTCGATCTTATTACAATCCAGTGATTACAACCTGATTACAATCCATAATCCCTTACAGCTCAATACCGTCGCAAGAACCAATTTTGCATCACAACATAATGAAAAATACCCAACCCTAAACCCTTTTATACAAGTATTAAACCACTTTAGGGTTATAACATGTTGGCCATAATTAGCCATAACTTTAGTGGTGAATCTACGAATGGAAAATAGTACCAAAACGATTGGCGAATAGTACCAAATTTTTTTTTTTTTTTAGGGTGATGCCTCAAACCCCACTAATTATGAAGTATGTAGAGTACTTTCCTTATCAGTCACCACAATCTAACAATCTCCTACTTGGGGACTGATCAGGCTCCACACTAAACAACAATCTCCCACTTGGAGACTGATCATGTAGCAATACCACTACCACATGGGGCTCCCACTAGATCAAACCACCTTGGACTCTGCTGTTCTTTTATTCATGTTCAGTCTAAAAGACCAACCGAAGCTGAGGAAGAGTTCACCTTCTCCCTTGTTACAACCTTTGTCAACATATCTACTGGATTGTCATTGGTATGTATCTTCTCCAACTTTAACTATCCAGCCTCCAAAACTGACTGAATGAAATGGTACTGCAACTGTATGTGTTTGGTCTTAGAATGCAAAGCTAAATTCTTAGCAAGATGAATGGCACTCTGACTATCTGTGAACAAATAATTATCCTTCTGAGCATGTCCCAATTCTTCCAAGAAGAACTGAAGCCATATCATCTCCTTGGCTGCCTCTATAGTAGCAACATACTCTGCCTCTGTAGTGGATAGAGCATTAATCTTTTGTAACCTAGAAACCCAGCTCACAGTTGCCCCACCAACAATAAAGACATAACCTATAGTACTCCGCCTGGTATCAATATCCCCTGCCAAATCTGAGTCAACAAGCCCTATAAATCAGTAATAGAGCCCCCAAAGTGTAAATGCTTATTGGATGTTCCTCTCAAATATCGAAGAATCCACTTGACAGTATTCCAATGCTCAAATCCTGGATGACTCATATACCTGCTAATGATTCCCACTGCATGTGCAATATCTGGCCTACTGCATACCATAGCATACATCAAGCTTCCTACAGCTAAAGCATAGGGTACCTTGGACATCTTATCCTCCTCTTCCTGTGTCTTGGGACACATCTCCTTAGTCAATTTCAAATGACCAGGTAAAGGTGTGCTGATAGCTTTAGCATTCTCCATAGAGAAATGTTGCAACACCTTCTCAACATAATCAGCTTGAGATAGCGTCAATGTTTTGTTCTTCCTATCTCTGCAAATCTTCATACCAAGGATTTTTTTTGCTGCCCCCAAATCCTTTATAGCAAATGCATGTGCTAACTGGCATTTCAACCCCTTAATATGATCCATGTTAGACCCAGCTACAAGCATATCATCAACATATAGACATAAAATAATGTAGCTATCATCATCCAACCTCTTAAAATAAACACAATAATCTAAATGACACATGTTATAGCCATGCTCATGCATAAACTTGTCAAATTTTAGATACCATTGCCGAGGTGCTTGCTTCAAGCCATATAAACTTTTCTTCAATTTGCACACTAAGTTCTCCTTACCGTTGACCTCAAATCCCCATGGTTGGGCCATATATATTTCTTCATCCAAATCACCATGAAGAAAGGCTATTTTAACATCCAACTGCTCTGAATGCAAATCTTTAGTAACCACACGACTTAAAACAGTATGGATAGAAGTCATTTTAACAACAGGAGAAAATATATCATCAAAATCAATTCCCTTTTTCTGTGCAAATCCTTTTACAACTAACCTAGCCTTAAATCTTTTCTTACCTCCTTCGTCTTCTTTCAACCTATAAACCCACTTATTCTGTAAAGCCTTTTTACCTGCAGGCAACTTGCATAGATCCCATGTCTTATTCTGTAGCAAAGAGTCCATTTCATCTTTCATTGTAGACTCTCACTAAATCTTAGTATCCACCTACATAGCTTCATCATAACTTTTAGGTTCACTAGCATAAGTAAGTAAAATAGAATACAAAGAGGGAGAAAATCTTTGTGGAGGTCTAATTTTCCTCGTTGACTGTCTAACATTCATTGGTGTGTGTGGTATTTGTTGTTGTAGTTGTTGCACATCATGAGGAATGGCTAGAACATCAACTTTTGGAGTATCATCCGACACTACATAATCATCTTCTTTCTTTTGATGTTGCTGCAATAGATCTTTGTACAACACTTTCTCATTGAATATGACATCCTGTATTATAAATTCTTTAAGATTTTCAAAATTCCAAAGCCTATAACCAAATTCATTAATGTCATATCCAAAAAAGACACATTTCTTTGATTTAGCTTCTAGCTTGGTTCTATTTTTAGAGTCTATATGAGCAAAAGCTTCACAACCGAAGGTCTTGAGAAAAGAATAACTCACCTTCTTACCAGTCCATGTTTCCTCTAGAATACCATAGCCTAGAGGAGTAGAGGGACCTCTATTAATCAAATATACTATAGTATTGACAGCCTCCATCCACATGTGTAAGGGAAATCTAGCATGCAACCTCATGCTCCTTGCGCGCTCCATTATAGTCCTGTTCATGCGTTCAGCCACTCCATTTTCCTGTGGAGTCCTTGGATTAGTTTTCTATCTACAAATACCATTAGTGGAGCAATAATCTTCAAATTCATGACTACAATACTCACCACCATTATCAGATGTGAGACATTTTAATTTCTTATCAGTCTCATTTTCAACCAAGCATTTCCATTTCTTAAAAGTTTGAAATACATCAAATTTTTTTCTAAGGAAATAAACCCATACTTTTCTAGTTGTGTCATCAATAAATGTAACATAATAATGAGAGCCACCAAGGGAAGATAACTGAGCTATTCCCCATACATCTGTATGCACAAGCTCTAATTTCTCCTTTTTGTTTTCCTTCCCAGTCTTTACAAAACTCACTCTCTTTTGTTTTCCATACACACAACTTTCACAAAAATCCATATTAACACATTTTAGACCTAGTAAAATTTTCTTTGAATGAAGTACTTTCATACCTTTCTCACTCATGTGCCCAAGTCTGTTGTGTCATTTCACTGTATCAGAATCTACAACAACTATTTGTTCTCCCTACTTAGCTACAACAATTGTTCTTGAACATTCATTTTTCTCTGAAACAATCAAAGTAGTAGGAACAATATGACCTGTACAAAGATATAAGGTGCCTACTTTCACACCTTTTGCTACAAGGGAACCTTTTGAAACCTTCCAATTTTTATCATTAAAAGTAACTACACAACCCTCATCACCGAGTTGCCTGGCTGAAATTAAATTTCTACTCAGCCTTGGAACATGTCTTACCTCATGTAGTAGACAATGATTCCCATTCTGCAACTTAATCTTAATTTTTCCCTTTCCAACAATCTGATAGGGTTCATTATCCCCCAAAAAAACAAGCCCAAAATCCCCTTGGACATAATCAATGAAATAACCTCTATGAGGTGTAGCATGAAATGAAGCACCAGAATCTAAAACCCATGAATCATCAACACTCTCTAAAGATAGAAGCAAAGCATCCTCTTCAAATTTGTTACTTACCACATTTGCCTTCTTGTATCCATCTGATTTATCTCCTTCATTTTTCTTTCGATTACAACAATCTTTCTTTTTGTGCCCTGGTTTCCCACAGTACCAGCAATCATTTGGTCCTCTTGATTGAGACCTCCTCCCCTTTGAGTTTCCTCTTGATTTCCCATGATTTCCAGAGTTACTTCCTCTTTCAGTCGTTCTACCTCTGCTTCGTGCATTCAAAGCACTTCTTTATGTAGATCCACCTGAGGATTTCCTACGAGTTTCCTCACTCAAAACAACACTAATCACATCATCATATTTTAGGGTACTAGATCCAGGAACAGAATTACTCACTGCCATTACCAAGCCATTCCAACTTTTAGGCAAAGAACACAAAATCAAGAGAGCCCTAATTTCTTCATCAAAATTGATACCCACAGAAGATAACTGACTAGTAATAGTATTAAACTCATTTAAATAATCTACAATAGATCCACCTTCAACCATTTTTGTATTAAATAAATGCTTGATGAGAAATACCTTGTTTGAAGTGGAGGGCTTTTCATACAGTGTCGCTAGGGTTTTCATCAAATCTTTTGTTGTGTTTGCTTTTGTAATATTAAATGCCACTGATGGTGCCAAGCATAATCAAATGCTTTCGAGTGCCTTTCTATCCAAAAGATCCCATTCAGCCTCTTACATAGTTCCTTGATTCTTGGCTTTGCCTTCCAATGGCTTCCATAAATCCTTCTGTTATAGATAGTCTTCCATTTGCATCTTCCATAACTAGAAGTTTTTCCCATTAAACCTATCAACCCTCAGCTTACCCTCATCTGCCATCACTCCCACTCAACTATGAGACTCCCACTTAACTGTGAGACTTTTCTGCAGAGGATAACTGAAAGACAACCTCACTCTAATACCACTTGTTAGGCTAAACCATAGACAGAAATAAAAAACTACATGCAAATATAACCAATAATAGAAAATAATAGATCACATAGAAATGAACACAAGGCACCAAGATTTAATGTCGTTCATCCAATCACTGGGCTACGTCCACCAAATAGCAAGTTCGATCTTATTAAAATCTAATGATTACAAACTGATTACAATCCGTAATCCCTTACAACTCAATACCTCCACAAGAACCAATTTCGCAACACAACATAATGAAAAATACCCAACCCTAAACCCTTTTATACAAGTATTAAACCGCTTTAGGGTTATAACATATCGGCCATAACTAGCCATAACTTTAGTGGCGAATCTATGAATGGTGAATAGTACCAAAATGATTGGCGAATAATACTAATTTTTTTTTTTCAGGGCGATGTCCTGAACCCCACTAATTATGAAGTATGTAAAATACTTTCTTGATTAGTCACCACAATCTAACAACCCGATGTGTTATTCCTGGGTGACCCTTTGTCACATGGAAAAAATATCAAAAGCATGGGACTTTGCAATCAGAGATTGAATCTCTAGAGAAGGATGAATTCCTCAAAATCTGGGTGCACCTAACTAAAACTAGGGAGGAAAAGGGAAGAAGGAAACATAAATTGAAAAGATGAAAGTAAAAGCGGTGATGCACCAAATAGATTGTTGATCTACTTCTTTCCAATAACTCCACTAAATCCAATATACTTTACAAAACATACCACTATATGTGTTCTTTAAATCTAACACCATAGAAAAGCCAAGAAATAACATAACCATACAAGAAATATGACATATTCACTTAATAGATTAGTTAACTAAAATGGACATATTCATAAGGTGTTACAATTTCTAAAATACATCCAAGAAAATGAGGCATCAAAGATTACACAAATTTAACTGATTGAGAATGGATGAAACAATAGTATTTTTTATTAAATAAGAGGTAAGAGCATTTATAGAGAAGAAATCAGCAATAGATCAGAGAAAAGAGATCCCAAGAACAACAACAAAACTTGCCTTTATGGGCTATAGGCATAACCCAAATACAACCTTGAGTTCAAACTCCAACAACAATAGAGTTGAGGTTACAAGGTACAAAACAAATGAAGAATCAAAGAGAAATATGGTTTCCATTACTACTTGATCCATGGAATTGACAATTAGGGCCAAGGAAAGGATTCAGCGGCTGAAAGGACCATCATTCCTTGCAAAAATCCTTGAATAGGCATGGAGGGGCACCAACATCTACAATAAAAAAATCAAGGAGTCATTCCATATTAAATGATTAGTCCTTGCAATGTGCCAAGGCCGTAACAAAATAATTCACGTGGTTTTTAAAATATGTGGGATAGGATAACACATAATGTTAACCTGTTATGAAAATAATGATTTGACCTACCCAAAAATGATCAAATCTGCCTCAAAAAATGGCAATCATTAATGTAGATATCTTTGTTTGAATTAGATGGCTTAGATGCTACAAGAAAATCCCCAACACATGATTAAAATATGGCCATCAAACAAGATCAAGTTATATGAAAGGGATGACTAGGATGAAGCAAAGAATCTCCCAAAGATGCATTTAAATCCGATGACCATTGCATCTTCACAAAAGGGCCAAGAAATGATGCAAAAATGTGAGCTCCATTCGATCAAAGGAAATCTAGCAAGAAACGATCCACCACATGGAAAAAATATGTTGGTTGACACATTTCCCAATGCTCAGTAGAGGAGGCAACATCCAATTTTGTGGAAACAAAAGGATAAGCCTTCTAAAATAGTGAAAATGTTTAACACAAAATTTTAATGCCTATAAATAAGTGCATTGACTCGCAACTCAAAAATTGAGGAAATCGAGTTCACTCAGTCAAAGAAGAAACTGAGCTAGCTTAGTCAATGAAGGAATCGAGCTAACTCAGTTCACAAAGAGACTAAGTTAACATAAAATGTTAACCCTAACCAAATCACATGTTAACCCACAAAAAAGGATCTAGCCCATTGAAGATCTCTCAAATTAGTTATCGATGATGGGCTAAATGGGGGGAAGAAATGGCCAACAATAACCCTATGCCAAACCCTAACTCAAACCCTACCTATAACTATAATTATAACCCTATTCCTAACCCTAACCCTAATTCTAACCCTAACTCTAACTATAACTCTAGCTCTAACTCTAACTCTAATTGTAACCCTAACCCTAATGCTAACCCAAAATTTAACTTTAGTCCCATTGTTAACCCTAACTCTAATTCTAAATATAACCCTAACTCTAATTTTAACCCTAACTCTAGCTCTAATTCTAACTCTAACTCAACCTCAAACTGTAACTCAAACCCTAATTCTAACCCTAACCCTATCTCTAATTCTAACCTTAACTCTAAATCTATCCCTAACCCTAACTTTAACACTAGCCCTAACTCTAACCTTAACTCTAGCTCTAACTCCATCCCTACCCCTAACCCTATATATAACCCTTTAACTCTAACCTTAATTCTAATCTTAATAGGTAACTGTAAGCCAAACCCTAACTCTAACTCTAATCCTTACTCTAACTCTAACTCTAGCTCTAACTCAAACCCTAACTATAACTCTAACTATAACCCTATTCCTAACGGTAACCTCAATTCTAACCCTAACTCTAACTATACCTCAAGCTCTAACTCAAACTCAAATTGTAACCCTAACCCTAATCCTAATGCTAACCCAAACTTTAACTAATGCTAACCCAAACTTTAGCTTTAATTTAAACCCTAACCCTAACCCTAAACCTAACTCTAACCCTAATTCTAACCCTAATCCTAACCCTAATTCCAACCCTAACTCTAACCCTAACTCTATCTCCAATTCTAACCCTAACCCTTACCCTAGCTCTAACTCTAACCCTAATCTTGTCTCAGATCATATTCATAATTTCTCTCGAGCCTCATAGTCTCTTTCCTCACAGAACTCTCTCTTTCCCATGTATGATATAGATGTGTAGATTAGATGATGTATAATTTTTATTTGTTAAATATAATTTTTTGTGCTAGATTAATTTAAATTTAACTATTTCTCTAGCTGGATCATAGTAGCTTTTTGCACATGTATGTACACATGTATTTACAATATATATTAGCTCAATCATTATACATATGACTTCACATGATCAGCCTGGTCATCAACCTAAGGGTGATGAGGCTCCTACTATGACTCCTACTAGTGTGGCTCATGGTGCAGCTCATGGTGCAACTTGAGGTGCGACTCATGGTTGGGATTGTTAGTATAAATAATTATTATTTACACTCTACTTAAGTTTACTTAGGAGATCTGTATATTTTATTATTTTAGTCTTTGCACTTTCTCTGCATTATTTTTTAGATCTGCATATTTTGTTGAATTTTTTTTGGCCATCAGGCCTGTAGAGGAGAGATTTTTTGTAAGACAAGATTAGAGCTTGCTGGTCCAAATTAGATATTGGCATCATATTTAGAAGGTCAAAAAGCCCCCAAATTGACTTTTGTTTCATCAAAATTAGACATCTGAGGTGAAATCTAGAGTCAATTGATTTTTGGAGGTGCGACAACAGCGATTTAGGGAAAATAATTACATAGATGATTTTCAAACAATGATATATCCCTCATACAGACTCCTTTTTTCGAGTTTTTTTTTTTTTTTTTGGGGTAGAATTTCATGATCTACACATTGGTGTAGGATTTTTGAGATCTTTATTCCTGAATTTTTCTATAAATCACAAATCCCAATTTTTGCAACTTTAAAAGCTTAGTACAGGCTCATCTAGACACATTTTTAGGTTCTATTTTTTTTGAAAGTGCATATTTTTTTGTCTACTTTCTAGATTTGTAATTAAATTATAGGTTTGTCTCAAAAAAAATACCACTTTCAAAAATAGGCCCTTTCTTTGCATTGTATTGCTTCAAAATTGTTGTATTTATGAGCTACATTGTAAAGTTCTAGATGTGAACTATAAGAGGAGGTTGTAAACAGAAAAATCAGAAGTCCACGAAGTCCATTTTGACAAAGTGGCCTATTATAAATGCACTAATTATAAAGTGCCAAATCATGCGTTAGGGGGGGTTGATTGATTATTTTTTGCATTTTGGGGGGTGCAAACATTTATTGGTGTCATGGAGTTTTGTTTCACATGTCAATTTGGTATTAGACCAAGGTTGAAAAAGAGGAACTATAAAAAATGGAGTGCCTTAATAATTGATCATCTAAGAAGAGAGCATAAGGAAGTATTTCCTTATCTATGTTCCAAAGAACTGCACTCTTCCTTTGATCTACCACCTATTAAAATAATTTTAGATGTCATTTTTTTTAGTCTCAATTTTGATGGTTTAGCTATCATTGGAAAGGAAATTGAACCTTATGAAATTTGGATGCATCTTTGGAAAGTTTATGGAGATCCAAAAGTACCTCCATTTCTAGAAGATATTCTATCTTCAGTCACTCTAGTTATGGTACCTTCAACTCCAGATAAAATCATACATTCTGATGCTCTTGCTAATTCTACTAATCTAGTTACAGCCATAGATTCTCCTGATTTAGTGCAGTAGGATATACCATGTCTTCCTACTTCATCTTCATGGGATGACTTCCTTCTAGACATTGTAGAGTTATTTATGGAGTCTCACATTGAATATGTGGGAGACATCATTGATGACATCAATCTTCTCTTTGTTGAGGAGACTTCTTTTTCACTCATTGCGAGGGCATACTCTGACCCTCAACCACTTGATCTTTATGATATGATTATGGAAATTTATTTACAATAGATGGAGAAGGACTCTTTCACTTCATAGGAGACATATCAGCCTTTGGAGATTGTATTCCAGTTTCCTCAGACATCATATTTTCTAAGGATTCTTCCTACTACTTGGGGAGTATTCTCTACTACATCTATGGCACCATTTCTTACCACACAGAGGACCTTCATTCAACTTTCATGGTGCAACTTCTTCAAGCATCAAGGAGCTTCTTTCATGGGTATGCATATATCATTGAAGGGAGGCACCATTTCTTCTCTTCCCCTATCTTCCTATTAGGATGCTTCATTATCTTTGGAGATCAATTCAGTTTCATCCATGGACATATTACCTTGTTTGCCACCTTCTTTCGGGCATCCACTAGATTGGTTCATGGCATCTACATTCATCAAGGACTTGTCCACATATGAGAAGACTTTAGAGGCAACATCGAAACCATACTACATATGGATCCCTCTTCCATCTTCCTATCCATAGTAGAAAGCATACTTGCACCTATACTGGTGTATTTTCTTCCTAAAGGGAGAAATGTTGTTTGTCAATATTGGATTTTCTTTTGTCTTCAAGTGCTCATCATCAGGAGATCCTTCACTAAGGCGGGGGGGGGGGATTTCATGGAGGGATTCTCTATTGTATATGCATGATGTATGTCATAATTAGGGGTTCTTGTTTACTCCATCCATTCATACATCTTTCTTTGTTGTATTTATCTCTCTTTTTGGGGGAGGGTTTTTCCCATGAGGTTTTCCCTCTTTCTCATTGTATTACTTTGTATGTACATCATTGCATTTATATTTGGGTACCTAACATGGTCTAGTAGCCAGGACCCATTATGCATTTCATCATAGCTTTTGTGAGCTTAAGTGCATTCCCTTTAGTTGCACTTAAGGGGGGTGTTAGTGTAAATAATTATAATTTACACTTTACTTAAGTTTACTTAGGATAAATGCATTAGTTTGTTATTTGCTATGTTGACAACACTAGAGTTTGCATAATTAACTGAGTTGTCATGTAGAGAACATAGTTATTCACAATCTTAATTAAGAACATGGTGTCTACAACATAATTTTATGTGACACACCCATGTTTTCTTATCCTCTCATCATTGCACTAACTTCTGTGCTTAATGGAGGATAATCCACTCTTAGTGGACATGTGCTTAGTTGTGAGATGTATCAGTGTGCTGACTCCTAGTCAGTCTAGAGGCCTTTATATTTAGGCACTCCTAGTGTGTATGTAATACATCTAAGAACATCAATTGAATTTCATATTGTTATTTTGATCATACTCTATTGTTCTATTTTGTGCTAGTTCTTGAGCTTCTTGATTATGGGTGATTTTTCCCTAAGGAAAATTCTTATAGGGATCGTGGCATGGCTCATGGTGGGGCTCATATTGTGATTTATGTTGTGGCTTGTAGTGTAGGTCTTACTATGGCTCCTGGTGTAGGTCCTGATGAGGCTCCTGATGCAGGTCCTACTACGGCTCCTTTTGTGGCACCTCCACACATTGATATTGATGCACTATTTTTATTTGCAGAGTAGGAGGTTACTAGATTAGAGAAGTCTATACTCTCCTCAAATTATGGTGTATATAGAGACATATGTGTGACCATATGTAGAAGCTTATAGGATCTAACTACTAGATTTAGAGCACATCATTCTTTTGCCCCGAATGTATTAGCTGCCATATCTATGGAGCTTAGAGCTGAGATTTTGGGAGATGCATATTTTGAGGACATTAAGAGGGTGGCCCCAAAAGATGTCATTAAATGACATTTGTTTCCATCATATGAGGGTACCCAGGGTAGGGTGAAGGGCTATTGAGTGACACATTACATAGATCCTATTTTCACTAGTATGATCTATCCTCATTTCTTAGTCGTGCACGGTCATTATCCTAATTACAATAAGATTCCTCTTTATTTTGCACAATAATTATATACTACATTTTGCATGGGGCTCAATATCAACTACTTAGATATTATGGATTATTATAGATAGGGGCATGGTCAAATCACAGATCATGACTAGTATCAAAGTGTAGAGTGTCTACCACCTCCAAATATTAGATAGTTTGTTGGGAAAAGACTTCCTACAGTGATTCCTGCAATAGCTCCTATTTCCAATAGAGTAGTGATTTCTTTCCAGAGGGGAGCAATTGATAGTATTGGACACATCACATCTATAGTTGCCAGTATCACATTTGACTCTCTTGGTCAGTATATTCACACTTGACAAAGTCATCCATGTCGAGCATCTTTAGAGGCATTGAATAGCACTTTAGGCACCTCCCCTTTGAGAGATATAGAGTTGGTTGAATACCATTACCAGGTGATGTTTGTGCTCTTTTTGGAAAACACACACATATGGATCTATCTTTATATTTTTTGGAGGACTTATTGTAGAGTATTAGGTATATTTTTGATACACTGGGGATACCACTTCACTCGTTGATGGAAACCATTAGATTGCATCAGGGCCCAACAATTCCCTATACACAAACCACACCATTGACATTCACCATACAACATACCTCACAATATTCTACACTAGGCTCATGAGAATCTACAGATGGCTTGGGCATACAAGTTGAAGATGATAGGATCATAGTTGAGGGCCTTGATGATTTTGGTGAGCAATTATGAGGGCTATCTCTAATTGATACTAGTCACAATGTGGGATTATCATCACTCATGGACATGTTATTTTAGGGCATTGATTCTACACCATTACCTAGCCAATTACACACACCACTTCACTCATCATTACTAGTAGTTGGAGTTGTAGACTTTAGGGTTGGCTTGGCTACTTTAGGAGATTGTGGCACTGTGGGTTCTTTAGTAGGTGTTGGAGCTTTAGGAGATGTTTCAAGTGCATTAGGATAGGATATTGACACTAGTCCTATAGGTGCATCAATGGATGATATGATGGAGTGTGATAATCATCCTCCAGCTCTTGAGACCCAGGTACATATATAATATTTTTAAATTTAAATATACGATTTAAAAATAGATCAGATAGATATTAAAAATTTATAATATATAATATAAATTAAATTAATTTTGTAGGCACATGTTATTGATCACATTATTACAACTAGTGTTGGGTCATGGCATGTACGCTAGAGAGAGGATTCTACTTAGAGACCACTAGTGCTCAGGTACAAGTTTTAAATAGTTTGTAAAGTTGTTTGTGTTTCAAACTATATGCACTTGTATTCATGTACACATGTATATATATGTTTAGATAGCACTAATGTATATATACTTGCAGGGCTCAGTTGTTGTGCCTCGTCCATAGGATGTACAAGAGACTCGATCAAAGGGTCATTCTGTTCGTATGTGTCTTGATGGGTCCCTTTAGTAGTACTAGATATATGTATATTTTGATGCATTTATATATTTGAGACTTTGTGTACATGTTTACATGTACTTGAGAACCTGGATTACATGTATTTCACTATTTATATTTTATGTATACATATTTATTTGAGACTTATATGTATTTGTTGTTCACATAGTTTGTATACATGCATTTCAGTAGGTATATTAGACCTAGATGTTCATTCTTGAGACATAAATGTATATTTTTGTATTTTAGTAGATTACAAAGATTTATGTGAGCTTACATTTTAATCTTTATATAGCTCATGTATGTTAAATTTGTAAATTATGCATGTTTAAAAGAAATATATATAATAATTAACTAAATTTATGTAATTTGTATACAAACTAAATTATGAGAGAGAGGAGGGGAGGGAAAGAAAAAAAAGAAGGGGAAGGGGAAGAGAGAGGAATGGAAGGGGAAGAGAGACAAAGGGAAGAGAGAGAGAGAGAGAGAGAGAGAGAAGGGGAAGATACAAAAAGGGAAGGTGGAGAGAGAGAAACACATGTAATAATAATCTTTATAACATGTATGTTAATTTTGTAAATGCATGTTTAAAAGAAACATATATAATAATTAATTAAATTTATGTAATAATTTCTTATAAACTATTGCATGTAATAAATAAATTTGTATACTTAATGAACATATAAATCAATTTGTACATACAATAAACATATTTTTTTATCAATTTTAAATTTATTTTGAATTTCAAATTTAAGTTTTAAAATCTTGAAACCATGTTGCTCATGTATATCCAGAGTAATAATTAACAAAAATAAAATGTCTATATTTAAAGGTTCTAAAATTTGATTTAAATTAAATTAGACTGTCTCAAGGCCTGGTTCAACCATGATGTTCACTGTCTAGTCTCCACTTGTGACATCCGCAGTTAAATTTGACTAGATGTAGACAAAGCCCAGTGACAACAACCAGGTGGTTGTATTGTAAAACCTTGTTGTCAAGTTGATAATCAACAAAGTGTATTCCATGTTGAACTATTTTGATTTGCTTCAAATATGTTTGCTATATCACAATAGAACATGCACCACAAATTTAAATATTTCAAAATTTGGTTGATATATAGTTACCTAGATATATATAAATCCATCTATGTATGTGCACATGTATGTATATAAATTAAGCATCTATACCTATGGGGAACAACATTTCATCACTTTCTTTTAGGATCATATAATTTTATCCTCTTTGTAATACATCACAATAAATAAAATTTGAGCTTGTTGGAATTACAAGTGGAAAGAGTAAAAATTTGAGGAGGGGGGGAAGGGGTGAATCAATAGTTTAAACTTGGACCCATAAAACTTTCACCATTCATTCATCACATGCATTAACAAGTAAGCCAAAATAAAATGGAAAACATATGCATCTAAGACATATAACCATGTAAGCATTCACACACATAACACCAAATATGATTACCCAGAAACTCTCCAACTGAGAAGGTAAAACTGGGGTGGGGATGACACCCACAAATCTTCACTATTGCAGTAATGAAGTGTATAAAATGAAGGTTACAATGTTTTGACCATGAAACATGATCTACCCTGTGAAAGGTCTACCCTATTAAAAGCTTACAAAGATTGTTAGGTCTTACCCTGTTAAAGGATTTCAACACCTTGTTAGAAGTGTCCCTCATTAGAGGACTTCAACTTACAACTAAGTAAGAACCTTGTTAAAAGATTTCATGTAGCCCGTTAAGACTACTCTGTTAAGAGATTTAACTAAAACCACATGTTAAAATGTCTCAGCATACATCATGTGGTTGGTAGTTGCTTGCCTGATAACAAATCACCTCTACAAAATATCTTATTGAACCTTCATTATCAGATGTCTCAATGATGTATACTTTTCTCTTTCCTTTGCTCTTCTTTAGATGATTCTATAATTCACTCTCACTTCTAAGTCACCTTGAATGCTCTGCAAACTATCTTTTTCTCTCCTTGAACTCTCCATGCCATTCACTCCTCTATCCATTCAATATCAAAAATAGTTTAGGGCTTCATCCTCTTTAAGAAGACTTTGGTGGCTTAGGATTAGCTATGAATCTACGAGTGAGATTTATCCATTTTATCGCTTAATTCTTTTGATTTTCTGATTGGATGCATGTAATTGCATAGGGAATTCAAATAGAGATTCATCCTTATCTACAAAATATCAAAATCTATCTTTAAGTTGGCTCAAAATTAGTTTAAATAGTTGTTTTTGCCATTACAAAAAAATATATCAAAATTGTGTCACTCGGCATATGAAGTCTCTGATGCTCAACATGCACTATTCTATGTACTATGACTTAGCACTTGAATTACTTGACATCCACTATTTACTCAGATCCTAAATTACTCAGCATGGTCTATCTGCTTAGCACCTGAGTGGCTCGACACATGAGTGACTTGACACTCATTGCAACTCAACATGGTCTAATATTTATATGTTGTGCTCAACATGTATTACTAGTTTGGCATGAACTAAGTAAATGGCTTAAGTGTGTTGACACTCACTTGTTAAAACCAATCTAAGATCAACAATCTCCCCCTTTCAAATGAGTATCAAAAACACTTAAATATACAATATTATTCTTTATTTCTTGAGCATAACATATAAATGACTCGACATATATACAAAACTTCAAAATTTCAAAATTTTGCATTAACTTGCATACCTCAAAATGTGATAGCTCCCCCTAAGTTAATATGAATGTATTGTATCCAAAATTTGTGCTCCTGAGTAAATGTGTCCCTATTGATATAGTTTGACTTCAATGCACCATATTACTGATGCTCTTTCATCTGATATGCTCTCCCTTGGTTGATATCTGTCTTTATCTCCCCCTTTTTGACACTTATCTCAAATGGGTTATACACTTATAGTGTGTTTGTCCAAAAAAGATTTATGAACATTCATTATTATCCTTAGAGCTGCATCCCAGTTATCACATGCAACATCCAATGACTTAATTTGGATTGCAAGCTTGGCAACAAGATGTACTAGACCATCTAAAGTAGAAATATTGGGGTCTTTCTGCAATAGAGTTTGAGCATAGCCTAGCTCCTTGTTCATTATCTCCACACGTGGGGTGAAAGTAGCTTGAATACTTGTTAGTTTGGTTCTAATATTAGCCTCATATGTTGTTAAGACAACTAACTAACTTTGTAATTGAAGAAATGTTCTGAAGTGCTTCTCACTCTAAGCTAGATTTGATGGTAGTCTTTCACATGATGTAGATATTTGACTTTCCAAACTCAGAATGTGACTTCTGGTCTCTTGGGTTAAGAGTGTAGGATTGCATAGTTTTGTGTGTAGTGAGAATATATTCTCAAGTACCTTCTTCACATCCTCAACCTTTGTTGCCAATGCAACTTGTTGTAGTGCTATCTCACTGGATATTTTCTCATTTACCTTGCCTTGAAACTTCTTTTCAGACCATTCTAAGAGTTTTGCATTTGTATCAAGGTCTTCATTAGTGACATTTTCCACTATATCAATCAGTTTTTTCTATTAGTGGCTTGGTCTCTTTAGGAGTTGGTAGGCTAAATGCATCTAAAAAGATTTCCTTGATATCTTGCAGTGCTTGCTTCTACCTATGTTCTCTCCTAAGCATTTCTTAATGCTTTTTCCCTTCTAAGGCTTGTTGTAAAATTCCCATTTCCTCCAATTGACGTCATAGTATCATAGTCATACTTTGGAATAAAAATTTCTTCATCAAGGCTTATGTCTCCGTAATGAATTACCTTTTCTACCTTTAATGAGTTGGGGCTTGGCACTAAGATTTGAAATGGAATGACTTTTGTGCCTGGCTTTTGAAGAGCTTGTGTACAAGGAATGTCAGATGATGGTAAGACTACCAGTTCTTGGATGACCACTTGTTGCTTTACCTTTGGTATTTGCTCACTCTCTTCAGTCTTGCCCTGGTCTATCACTATGACTTGGCTAGCACCTTGTTCCTATGTTGTAGGTACAAATGAATCTATCTGTCTTGTTCCCTATTGTTGACTTGTAGTAGTGTCTTTCTCTTCTGCCTTCTTCTTAATTGTATCAATTTTAACACTTGTATCAACCTTGGTGGATGTGTCTACTTTTTTTTGAACCAAAGGTTGTGCATGAATAACTAAAGGGATGATTGAAGGTGGTTCTTGTGGATTCACATTTTTCCTTGTGACTTCAATCACTGCCTTCTAAAATTCCTCTGCACTAACCAAAATTGATTTTTCACAAAGTTTAGCTTGAAGTGTAGACTGATCTAGTATTTTCTAGTATTTTCTTCAAATCTTGTATAGTAAGTGGATTGATGTTCTAAGATGATGCATCAAAAATTTCCTTAACAATTATATTTTTCATTGGTTTTGGTTGTTTCATGGGGAGGACTAATGCTCGACACTTGTGTATCCTACACATTCTGTTCATCTTACTACTACTTAGCTGTTGCCTTATCATCTTGCTTTTCTATCTCTCCCCCAACTATATTAGCTTTGTCATCATTTTCCTTATCATCATCTTTGTCATCATTTTTTTCATCATCCTTATCATCATCTTTACCCTCTAAAGGGTCAGCTTCACCCTGCTTGACAGTGGTTAACCCATAATTTAGTTTCCATATTTGAGTTGATTTCTTGACCACATCTTCAGCTTTGTATTTAGGTTTGAGCCTAATTGCATATTTCTTGACTACCTTAGTAATTTTTCCCTTTGTCAACTCTAGCATTACTTGGGCTAACGTGGTTTCCCTAATTTGTCTTTCCAAATTCAGACAATGATGCCATTTTTGCTCAACAATATCATATAGGCCTTTAGGTATTGAGTTGGAAAATTCTAGTGAAGTGTTCTTAAACTTTGACATCATGGCATATAATGCCTTGTCCACTTGGTTTTTTTCTTCTTTTCCCAGTTTATCAAAGTCAATATGTTTAAAACTAGATAAATCACCATTGCTCTTGACATTTTCAGGTAAGTTCTCAAGATCAAAGAGAGGATTGTGACTTACCACCTTGAATCGACTATTATCATCTAATTTTGTATTCTCTTCCTCAAAATCTAGCTATTCCACATATTTCCTTCTCTATCTTTTCCATTCCTATCCTCCTTGCTCTATCTGCTTGATTTTTTCTTTGGTCTTTTTGGTATTTGCATGTATGGTGGCCCTTGTAGTAGGTATAGTAGGCTTTGGCTAACTAGGTTTTACAATTTTCTTTGTCTTTGCCACTAGTTGTGCCTTTGCCTTCCTCTTCTTTGACTTGGTAGTAGTAGGTGCTTCCTTGGCACTTGTAGTCTCCTCCTCTTCTTTGTCTTCTCTCAATCCTTGATTCAAAGCTAGAGGTTATTGAGCTTGTGCTTTTTCTTCATCTTCCTCCTCTACACTTTCTCCAAAATTTTCTTTTAGCTTCTTAACCGGTTTATCTTTCTTCTTGATTGTAGAGGTAGTTTTTAGTTCCATGGAAATCTTTGATTTCACCATCTCATATTTTCCAATAACTTTAGTAGTCTTATCTACTTCCTCTACCAATAGAGCTTTAATGGCTGTAGAGGCTTCATCAACATTGATCTCATACCCTAAGGGTCTCAACCACCTTAACCTTGGTGTAGCAGCTTGTACAAATGTGTAGTCAGCATCAACAAGAAAACATACATCATTATAATGTTTCTCCACTAAGGAAGCTGGTATCATCATGCTTTCCTTCATTAACTTCTTGGAGTCTTCAAAGTAACTAGTCATTATGGTTTCAAATTTTTCTCCTAGTATCTCAATGTACTCATTAATATGGACTACAATTGATCTATTTGTCTTCCATCCTATACTACCAAATGAGGGGAATGTATTCTATACATAAAAGAATATACAAACCAACATAGAACCAAACTTGCATTGTGCACTCTTGGTTTTCCTTATTGCTCCAAGGTTCTCCATAAGTTTTTGTAGTTGAAGTTTTGCTAGATCATATGTATGATCTTTCTTAACAATCTTATAACCAACATCCATAGCTATACAGGGTACACCATTCAATCTACTAGATTGATAGAATTTATTTGAAATTACCCTTACAACAAAGTTTAGCAATGGATCAGTGATGGTATCTATAGTCATACCTCTTTTATTCCAAATTGTTCCTATATTTTTCTCAATTACTTCTTTAGAATCACTCATGAGTGTCTTTGGCTGATCTAGGGTTAGGTAGCCAGTAACTCTATGAATTATTCTCTTGATTATTTTGATTCATCCTCCTTCTAGCCACAAGGAACCATCATGAATTCAGCTTATCACAATTCATATCCACTCAGTTTTGAATGCATTTGGAAAATCTAGGGCTTGTGTTAAACACTTTTTCTCAATAATTTTGAATTCCTCCTTCAAAACGCCATTTTCACACAATCTATTACACACACCTCTTATCTCCACGTCACCAATGCTTCCTATCTTTTCATTGTAGCATTTCTTCACATCTTGCACCATTATCACAATTGGTGGGATCATAGACAATGCACCAAATGTATCTTGTTTATAAGTGATGTCATGAATGGCTTTAAATATAGGTTGCTTAACTTCATTACTGACTAGCTGAACATTTAAAACTTCTTTGGACCTTTGATATTTTTTGAACTCAATGCCATTTTGACAATCTAGGGTTTATGAAAATTTAAACTGCGTAGCTTGGCTCTTGATAAATACATTGGAAATCTATCGAACTAGTGATGAATCTCTATACATGTCTTCTATAATCACTTCTAAATTTTTTTAGGCTGCTTTTAGCTCTTCTCACTCTTTCTTGATTTTGAAATAGTGAAAAAATAAGCTGAAATTGATCATATACCCTTTGAAAGCCTTGCATTTAATGCTAAGTTCTTACATAACTATAAGCTTGACATTAATAAATTTTAGGTTGATTCGACATCCATTGATGTTTCCATCACTCAACAAATACAACGAGCTTAACATCAACTAGTTAGACTAAGAGCTTGACATCTTCTTACATTCCACTTGGCACTTACAGGAAACTTTTCATACTCGGAAACAACATGAATTTTTAAAAATATTTCTCTTGAATTTCTAAAAACATCTTGTATCTTTATTTATGCTAATTTAGTCTTTTCAGTACTATATCCTTTGGAATTGTTGCATGATTTAACCTTTAAATACCAGTCCCACATACCTCTTGTTTGCCTAGTTTGATGAGTGTGATCACTTGACCCATTAAGTGAGGTGATCCCTTCTCCATTTGATGTGCTGCAAACTTCTCTCTTTTTCCATGTCTTGTTCATCTCATCTCTGATGTGTTCAACATCTGCCTTGCCTTTACCTTTATCAAATTCAAAACTTGGTGCCTTTGACCTAGTTGGATAGTATTTATTGATGTGACCAATCTTCAAATAGCTAAATCATGTGGTTTGACTCAACCACCATTTGTAGTTAACACTAAAGTGTGTCCTAATACAATTCTCAAGAACATGTCCATATTATTGACAATAATGACAACTATATCTTGTGTTATGATCCCAATTGTAGGAATTCCCATTGCTTCTTACCTTTGTTGGCTTGTTTAATGACCACATGGATTTGAATTTTCATTCAAAAGCTCTACGTCCATACTTCTGACAGTTGTAGTAATAACCTTCAAATCTTTGTTTATGCATGGTCCTAGTTTTGCATTCATGTGCTTGATGATCTTGCTTGTTGCACTTATAAAAATGAGTCATGTTCTCAGGCTTGACATTTTGATTTGTAATTTTACTCCTACACACATTAGCAGTATGTCCTTTCCTACTGCAATTATGACAAGTAGGTTTGGATTTCTTACCTTTGATGTTCCTTTGTTCTACAACTTTGGATTATTCTCCTTCTTTAGTGCTTGTGTAGCCCAATCCTGATGTACCATTATTAGGTCTAGGGGATCTCAATAATTGCTCAAAGTATTTGATGGCTTCATTAGGCTTGTTGAAACTTTCAAAAAAATATTTTTCTCTTTCCAAGTCACTCTGCAATTATTCATTCTGCAACTTCAATGTAGTTATCTCAATGTCCTTGACATTCAATTCATAATTGGCATTCATCATTTGACTTAGAGTATACAATTGCATGTTGGAAATCTTGGTTAGCTCTATTGACTTCTCTTCCAATCTATTGGCTAGAATTCTTTTGTCTTCTTCAATCATCGCCTTGTCTTCCATAGCTTTCTTCTTTTGTTCAGTCACCTCGCATAGTAGTATAGCTTGTGATTCTTTCTCTAGCTTGAGATTTCTAATTTCCTTAGCTTGGACTCTATTCTTTTCCATTAGATCTGCAACTACTGCATCAAATTCATTAGAGTCACCATTTGCAAATAGCTTGGTAGTGTCTATTTCTTTGTATAGTGTGTCATTTTCTTCAATATCAATCTCTTTCCTTCTCTTCAAGGATTTCTTTAGTCCTCTCTTGCCTCATTAAGTTGATGTAGTATGAGATGTATTTTAATCTCTTGGTTTTCAATAGTCTTTCCCAACTTGTAGACTTCCATTTCAAGATCTTTCCTCAAAGCTGCAAAGCTTCTCTTTTAGAGTACAAAGCTCTGATACCAATTGTTGAAATTATAAGTGGAAAGAGTAAACTTCTGAGGGGGGGGGAGGGGGCATGAATCAATAGTTTAAACTTGGACCCATAAAACTTTCACCATTCATCCATCACATGCATTAACAAGTAAGATGAAATAACATGTAAAGCATATGCATCTAAGACATATAACCATTCACACACATAACACCAGATACGATTATCCAAAAACCCTCCAAGTGAGAAGGAAAAATTGGGGTGGGGATGATACCCACAAATCTTCACTACTACAATAATAAAGTGTATCCAATGAACGTTATAATGTTTTTACCATGAAACATGATCTACCCTGTGAAAGGTCTACCCTATTAAAAGTTTACAAAGACTATTAGGTCTTACCCTGTTAAAGGATTTCAACACCCTATTAGAAGTAGCTTTTTTAGAGGACTTCAAATTACAACTAAGTAAGCACCTTATTAAAGGATTCAATATAGCCTGTTAGGATTACTTTTTAAAGAGATTTAACCGAAATCACTTGTTAAAATGTCTCAACATAGATTCTACGGTTGGCACTTGCTTACCTAATAATAGATCAGCTCTATACAATATCTTATTGATCCTTCATGATCAGATGTCTCAACATTGTATCATTTTCTCTATCCTCTATTCTTCTTTAACTGATTCTATAATTCACTCTCACTTCTAAGTCACCTTGAATGCTCTACAAACCATCTTGTTTGCTCCTTCAACTCTCCATACCATTCACTCCTCTATCCATTGATTATCATAAAGAGTTTAGGGCTTCATCCTCCTTAAGAAGAATTTGGTGGCTTAGGGTTAGGTATTAATCTATGGATAAGATTCATCCATTTTGTCACTTACTTCTTCCCATTTTTTGATTGGTTACATGTAATTGCATAGGAAATCCAAATAGAGATTCATCTTTATCTCCAAAACATCAAAATCTATCTTTAAGTCATCTCAAAAAGGGTTTACATAGTTTTTTGTGTCATTACAAACAAATATGTCAAAATTGTGTCACTCGACATATGAAGTCTTTGATGCTCGACATGCATTGTTCTATATACTATGACTTGACACCTAAATTACTTAGCATCCACTATTTACTCGGCTCCTAAATTACTCAGCATGGTCTATCTACTCAGCACTTGAGTGACTTGGCACTCATTGCAACTTGGCATGGTATAATGTTTATATGTTGTGCTCTGTATGTATTATTAGTTTGGCATGAACTAAGTAAATGGCTTAAGTATGTTGATACTCACTTGTCAAAACCAATCTGAGATCAACAACACCTTCATTATTTCTAGGCTCAAACTGCAAAGATATCTCCTACAGAACAAGTGTGTACATGTACATTATATAAGACAATTCATTGGTAATTAAATAGAAAGTCTAGATTAATTAGCAATTTGAGATTAATTTTTATGATACTTACCCACTTTTATCAATCTAGAGATATGATTATAATTAATAGAAATCAATGGAATATCATCAAAACTTTCATCTTCATCTTTATCAATTATATTCGTAACATTAAGTGGTACCAAAATCCATGCACATGTATATCCACATGTTTGATTGATGCATTGTTGATAGTCTTCATCAATGCAACTATCACAAAAACATGAGTATTCTCTTATCTTCAATGTCTAATTGCAATTATCTATACTCATGACTGAATGCAATGAACATTTATTTTACATCCTCTTGCAACCATGCATGTTTTTTCTATTCACACCTGAAAGTTCATTACAAAAATATGGAAAAATTAATTTTAAACTTCAACAAATCAAGATAAAACTTAAAACTTAAATTTTAAATCTTAATTGCATAAAATTTAAATAGATGTACACATCAATAACTATTATCTACCAAAAGACTCTATATGGTACATGTCGACTAATTCTTGATGATGTCCCAACCTCATTTGATGAAAAATGCATCTTACACCATTCAACAACATTATGTGCATTATTTATGCAAACTCTCTTATAATTCATTTGATAATTTTGCAAAGCACATTTGATACAAGCTCCAACACCATCATGTTCACCTTTTCCATGCCCACTCTCAAAGAAACTCCATGTGTTTTATATTTTCATTATGATGATATCTACATAATATGTAAAATGGTCTAGATGATTTAAATTGTGATCCATTAGACTAAACATGATGTTTATCAATATTTATGTCTGTTTCTTTCAAAAATGAAATAAACTTATTAAAGCAATGTTCTACATAATGAATGTCATATTCTTTATCATCGCTTATATAAAACTGATATTCCTTTTTAATAACTTGTGCTTCAAGTGTACTCTGAACACCATCCAAATCTAATTGTATATGTCTATAAAAAACATGTACCATAATAGTGACCTGCTCAAAATTATTATTTTTGATTGAAATTCTTTTTGATGAACAAAATAATAGTTTTTTGCAAAATCAAAGACTAATAGAATCATTCCAAGCTAGGAATTATCTCTCAAAGTTTTGAAATTGTTGTGCTTGCCACTTTGAAAAAAACGTGTGATGAATATAAGGTTGAATCAAATTCTTAAATTTTTCCATAAATGTTACAATAGGTAACTCCTCTTCAACATATTCCAACCTTTTTGTCCCTTTCTCCAACTTTTTTTTGTTCTTTACATAGTTTTAACTTTTGAAATTCACTTTTTTTGTTACATTGATATTTTTAAATCTCAAAGGAAAAAGAGCCAAGTCACCACATGTTTTACATATTCCTTTTATGAAATTTATTTGACCAATTGGTTCGTCTATTTGTCACATAAAATGGATGATATAAACTCACTTTGCGTACTAGGAGTAGCGGGAAAACCATATGTGTCTTCTACAAACTTTCATAATACTTGATAGTCGAGATCAAATTCAATATGATAACGGTAACAAAAAGTTTGAAACACTTTGTTTGACTTCACAAAGCATGGCTTCAATCTTTCAAATAATGTTTGTCCAATTTTTATATTAGGACGTTCACTACAAAATGACACATATAACTCGTGTTGTGTCCAACTAATATTTTGTATGATGTTAATATTGACTATATGTAATCCTATTTCTAATAACATCTCTACTATTTAATAGAGGAAAAGTGTTATTAATCCAAAATGATATGACTAAATTTTTTATTCCATCATCAATCCTATCAGAATGAGTTGCTCTACACATGATTGCCCAATTTCCTTCCATAGTACAATCATCCAAAATTAGTCTTCTTTCAACATATTCTCTCATTGTCTTCCTACTAAAATCCATTTAGACAAAATTAAAGATATTTGTCTATTTTGGGTCATATTCTTATTTACAATAGACATCAACACAAATTTTTTTGCCATGGACCTATCTTTAGTTGAAGACCACTTTCTTATACTTCTCAAACATTTTTTAACGTTTTCGATCACATCATTTTGCATGTTAGAAAATTTTATCTTCTTTGATGTTGTGTCTTCACCTAACAATTTCAATTCCTCTTGCAACTTCTTTTGTGTAAGAAAAAATGAAAGAAACTAAGCTTGTTCAAGTATTTCAATGTTATCAAATTTAGTCATTTTTTCTCTTATCATCTTATTCATTGACCTTTTCTTAGACATACTTAAAGGTCAAACAATAGCTGCAAGTGTTCTCAATTTATCCACATCCATTTTAAGTAAATGATCTAAATCTTTATGAGAAATTCTATTCTTTATAGTTTGAGAAATATTTATGAGTTCATCCATACTAGTAGGAGCACTTGATCCTAGCCCTTCTCTAACTTTCGTTACTTGAATTTCTATAGGGAGTGATCTTGAGCCTTCTCCAAAATTTATTGTTTGAGATTTTGTAGGGAGTGATTCTGACCCTTCTCCGAATTCTGTTACTTGAATTTCTAGAGGGAGTGATCTCAACATTCATTGTTTGAGATTTTGTAGGGAGTGATCTTGACCCTTCTCCCATATGCACTTATTCTACTTGTGTTGAGCCTCCTTCAATATTTTCTTCACCTTCACCTTGTTGATTGTTTGCAACACATTTATAAATGTATCAAATTAGAAAAAAAATATATATTGATACATAATTAAATTCAAGACCATGAAAATAAATTATATATATATATACCTTGTTTATTTCTATGATAACGTGCTCAAGTTTTGTGAAGATTTCTTTGTTCCACTTCATGAGATCTGTTCCTTATGTGTTTACTACATCTCACTTTCTTGTTTCCCATAAAAAAATTTTAAAAAATTTCCTTTGCCTTCAAAAAGTCAAAAAATCATCATTGCCTTCAAAAATTCACCTTCACTTTCAAATATTTATCTTCAATTTAAAAGTGACTTAATTATGTGTTTGGGAGAACATAAGAAAATAAAAATCTGGTCATATAATTTATTGACAAACATGTTCACATGAACACATGTTTGAGTGAATATTAATAATATGTTTGTGTGAACACCATGTTCACGCAAACATATGTTTAAAAAAATAATGTTATATTTTATTAAAAAAAAAGGTCTTTTGACCCTCAAAACTAGGATCGTATTATCTCTTATTGTAAATCTAAAAATGTCAAATTGTTCTACTTGGAGCAAGCTTTCCAATGAATATAATTTTAATATGTATTATATTCATTAAGAATTTCAAATATGAGTTTAACTCATTATAGGTTGATTAACGATTGAACATCAATTGAATTTGACACTTCAGGAAAATTTGTAAATTACATTTTTTTTTTTGAAAAATCTATAGGAAATAGGTTACTAAGTTAGCTTTCTATTGAAAAAATAAAATTTGATTTATGATTTATTGAGTTCAAGTTATGCTTATCAAAATAAACATATGTCTGAATTACGATTGATGTCACTTCAAAACTAACTATACAATATTCAACCAAATTGAATAAAACCAAATGGATCCTCTAGATATTGATGTTACAATTTCAACATCAAAATAATTACCTTAATATCATTTCTAGAAAAAAATTATGCTTGTCAAGTAGACTGTCACTCTTTAAAAAAATTGATTTTTCATATGTACCACTTTTTGAGGGAGAAGATAAATTTGACTTAAATAAAATAATGATAATAACAAAATATGGTTACAAAGTAGGAACAAAGTACTAGAAATCACTAGTTTATGTCATCTTCAAATTATTCATAGTTTTAGAGATATAGTCACTCAAAATTAAGGTTTCTTCAAAAATGTTGATATCAGTATCAAAATTGGTCAAAAAGTGGCACTCGCTATTGTGGGATCACCCAAATTTTCCATAAAAAGAGTCATACAAATTTTTTAATTTCCTACAATAATTTTTTCGAATATAAGTGATCTCATAACAAAGAAAAGTGAATTTGGGCTAGGGCTGAAAATACATTATTGTCATACCTTCATCAAGGTAAGTCATAGTCTTTTGCATTTACAATATATTTGTGAAATTGCATTCAATTTTCATTGTATTACATTAGAAAAGAAATAAATGATCATTTGACAATTGTTGTAGTATGTGCTACCCCTATCGCTTCTAGACAAGTTTGGCAATAATATCAAACAAGTGATATATTATCTTGGAAAATACATGAGGTAAGCAGTGATATTTGTTCAATATATCAAACAAGTAATACATTGTAAAGTCTCGTATTTATATGTTTTTGTATCTTGAATCCCTTGTAGGTAGTTGTCATCTAAATAAATCCATAAAGAAGATATAAAATATTGGAAGAAAAGAATTCATCAACTAATTGTGTCAATTGCAAAAGTGTTTACCTTCAACTTTTTTCAATACACAAGAACACTACCTCATACATCAAGTTCAAGAGATTGAATTGTGTGGACCTGTACAACTTAGGTCAATGTGGATGGTGTTAGAGAAAAGGGTTAATTTAATTTCATTTATTAAATTACCTTTTCTCCCTTCTTAAGATTTTGCTTTATGCATTTTTTAGCTTTCTCTATTTAATAATTAATTAGTAATTATTAAATAGCTTTCACCTTTAAGTTACCCTTTTTGGGTTTTGATCTCCTTTTATAGGGATTGATCTCTTTGTAATTGATAATCTCTTCTTCATCTAAATTTACAACTTTTATTTTTTTCAAATCAAACTCTTGCCTCTTCTTATTTTTTTCTTCTCCGTGACAAGTTTTCTACATGCAGATATTCTTAACCTTTGTAGATTTGATTTGCATATTTTCTCAAATCCTACATGGTATTAGAGCTAGATTTTTTGTAGCTTATTCGATATTTGGAGAAAAAGAAAGAGAAAAGGTTTGACGGATCAAATTTGGAGTTTTTCAGATATTTCTTGAGAAAATAGGGGGGTCACTAATTTTTAGAGTAGTTTTAGCCAAATAGACTTCACAAATGGATCCAAAAGGTGTCAAAACCCTCGTTTCTATAAAGAGTTTGTCCATTTTGGACAACATTGATCTGGGAGGCTATTTTTTTTGCTCAAAAGGTTGTATGGCCTCATGCACGCTCTCCAAGGAAATTTTTTCAAAAAAAAAAATTAAAAGTGAAAGTTGGCCCATAGGCCATTTTCTGGCCCATGGGGCCATTTTTTGATGATGACGCCATTTTTTGGGTAGGAAATATCTTACTGGCCAATGTCAAGGTTTGTTCCTACTGCTGTTGGTGTTTTTTTTGGCCACCGTGCACATTTCTAGCTACTGTGCGATTGTCTATCACCACCTCCATCGGCTCTAGCTCCAATTTGCCACCTAAGGCCACCCGCCTCTCTAGCTGCCACCTTAGCGGCCCCACTACCCCTCCTGCCAATGTCGCCACACTGGTACCTATCATGTGGCACAAGTGCCATGTCAGTACCTGCCATATTAGCCTGTTTCAGGGCCCACTACCATGTGGATGCCACATGGAAATATTTTTTATTTGCGATACCTAGCTGGCTATCAATTTTTTTATAGTGAAATGATGACATTAGCATGATGTCAGCATTGCATCAGTCCTCTTGTAAGCCCTTCAAGTCCTTATTTGACCCACTATTCTTTTTTTGGCCATAACTTGAGCATACAGATGTATTTTTTTGATTTGAAAAAAGTGTTGGAAAGATGGCTTTGAGACGGAGACATCGGTGTAGGAGGAATTTGGTTTTGATAAAGTTTGATTTCCTATTTTGATAGTCAAATATAGATATTCATTTTTTCACTCTAGAGGGCATATCTTGAGCGTCCCATCTCCATTTTTTGAAAATGTTATATTTTTGGAAAGCTGGTTCTGCCTACTTTTTAGAAATGGTATAATATTTTCTAGATTTTGCTCCATGCTCTTTCTATTGTGTTTTTTTTTTCTATTTTACTCTATGGTGGATATCTTGGATGTTTTAGGTCTGGGGATCATTTTCATGGCATGAGATCTCTTTTTTTAGGCTCTACTATCTATTGTATAAGATCTTTGCCCTTTTTGATCATGGTTGATATCATTTATAAGAATTTTTAATGTGAATGTACTGAGATAAAGTGCCACTCCTTGCTTTTTCTTTTTCATCATTGTGATTTATTGTACTCACACTAGATTATAAAGTGCCATGGGGGGATAATTGTTTTCCTTTTAGTGCCCTCTTCCTTTATCAAGTGAGTGTACCTTCCACAACATTAGCCCCATGATGTTTTTGATCTCAGATTGGTCTTAACAATTGAGTGTCAACACACTTAAGAAATTTATAAAGTTTATCCCAAGCTAGTAACACATGCCAAGTATAATGTGTTTAGATGCTGAGTTGCAATGAGTGTCGAGTCACTCATATACTGAGTAAATAGTAAGTGCTGAGAAAATAAACAGAGTTAAGAAAGTTTCAAGTGTCAACTGAGAAATAGATGCTGAGCATGTTTAAGTGTTGAGCCAGACAAAATTATAGTATGTGTCGAGCATTAGTATCAACAAGTGTCAAGTAACACAGAATTGGCCTAGTTGTTTGTGATGGCACAAACAACTATGTAAACCATTTTTGAGCTGACATATGGATATATCTCAAAGCTTTAAAGATAAGATCAAATTTATTTGGATTCCCTATATAATCAACATGTAACCAATAAGAAAAATGGAGGGAATTGAGTAAGAAAGTTGGATGAATCTCAATCATAGATTCATACCTAACCCTAAGCCACCAAAGTCTCTTTAAAGGGAGACAAAGCCCCATAATTTAGATGAGAGTGAATGAGAGAGAGCATTAAAGAATGCATGTGAGAAGATGATGGTAGTAGTGAAAGGGGTGAATTGATCAACATACTTTCAAGGTGACTTAGAAGGACAAAATTGTAGAATTAGTTAGCAAAGCAGAGGATCAAGGTTACAACAATTTCATATCAAATTAGAGAGGATCGAGATGAACTAAATTGGGATCTAAAATCAGTAATATTAGATTGTAAGTGTATTAAATCAAACATTATACTATACTTTCTAACAACTATATCAGTAGGATGAAATCCTTTGTATTAAGGTTGATCTAACAATCATTTAGAAATCCTTTAATAGGGTAGGATTTAACAATCCTTTGTAAGCCTTTAACAAGGTAGACCTTTCATAGGGAAAATCATGAGAATGGTCAAAACATGTAACCTTAACAGGTGAACTTTATTTCTGTAGTAGTGAAGAATTGTGGGTGTCATCCCCACCCCAATTTTACTTTTTCATTGGAGGGTTTTCGAGTAATCATATATGGTGTCAAGTGTATATGTGGATGCATTTAATTTACATGTTATTTCTATATGTTTATGCATGCACTATTTTAGAATTAAAAATTTTATTGGTTAGAGACTAGTACTTCTGATTCACCCCCCTCTTAGAAGTATACATTTCCCATTTATATTTCCAACAAATGGTATCAGAGCTAAGTTCTCAATAGGAGAAGCCTTACAACTTGGAGAAAAGATCTTGAGATGGAAGTATAGAAGTTGGGAAAGACTATTGAGAATCAAGAAATAGAGATGCATCTCTTATTGCAACAATTGGATGAAGCCAGAGATGCCTTGAGAAGTTTGCTAAAGAGAAGGAAAGAGATTGCCATAGCAGAAAAATGACATTTAATACAAAGAGATTGACACCACTAAGTTATTTGTAGATGGTAACTCCTATGAATTTCATGCAGCAATTATAGATCTCATGGACAAGAAAAGAGCACAAGATGAGGAGATCAGAAATCTCAAGTTTGAGCAAAAATCACAAGCAATATTGTTATGTGAGGTGACTGAACAAAAGAAGAAAGCTATAGAAGATAAAACCATGATAGAAGAGGACAAGAGAAACCTACCAAATAGTTTGGAAGAGAAGTCAACAAAGTTATCTAGGATCTCAAACATGTAGTTGGACACCCAGAGTCAAATGATGAATGCCCATCATGAGTTGAATGTCAAGGACATTGAGTTAACTACATTGAAGTTGTAGAATGAGCAATTACAGAATGACCTAAAAAGAGAGAAAGAGTTTGCTGAAAGTTTCAACAAGCCAAATGAAGCCATCAAGTACTTTGAGCAATTACTAAAATCCCTTAGATCCATTAAAGATACTTCAAGATTGGGCTACGCAAGCACTGATGAAGGAGAATCATCCAAAGCTATTGAGCAAAGAAACAATAAAGGTATGAACTCTAAACCTACTTGTCATCATTGTAGAAAGAAAGAACATACAACTAATATTTGCAAGAGCAAGAATGGTAGCCAGAATGACAAGCCAAAGAACATGATCCATTGTTACAAATGCAAAAAATAATGTCATCAGATACATGAATACAGAACAAGGACCATGCATGCACCAAGATTTGAAGGATGCTACTACAATTGTCAAAAGTTTGGATACAAAGCCTTTGAATTCAGATCCAAGTTCACATGGTCATCAAACAAGGGAAGAATCTATGAAAATTCCTATAATTGGGATAACAATACAAGGCACAGCTATCATTATTGTCAAGAATATGGACACATCCCTAATAATTGCATAAGAACACATTTCAGAGGTAGCTACAACATATAGCTGAGTTAAACTACATGCTTTAGTTGTTTGAAGACTGGTCATATCAGCAAGCACTACCCAACAATGACAAAGGCACCTAACTCAGAGTTCAATAAAAGAAAAGACAAGGTAGATATTGATGGAAAGGAAATGGAAGCCGAGTGAAGCAAAAATTGCATAGAAGCTGAGTTTATAACTATAGATGCACCATGCATTAAATGCAATGTTTGAAAGGGTATAAGAAAAATTTTCAACCATTTTCATCATTACAAACACAGAGAAAGAGCAAGTAGAGAAAAGAAGCAATTGGCAAGTAGAGATTGAAGCTTTTGTATGAATTCTAGCACAGATCAAGCATCATTTCGTCAATTTAAAAGGTATTCCTCATGTGCCAAGTTACATAGTTATGCATTTTTATATCTTTTCAAACCCTAGCTTGCAAAATAGCCTCTAGCTCTAGAAATCCTAAGGATAAGGAACCTTTTGAAGTTTAGTTGGTTAGTAATGAGGTCAAGCAACCATATTTTAGGCATATTCCTAAAGTTGCATATAAGAATGACCCAATAGGGGTATTGTCAATAATTACACCTAAGGTCATAATGGTTTAGGACATAAGAAAATGTTATAACTGCAAGGTTGGAGGGATAGGAGATATGTAAATTCAACAAGCATATGAAAACTATGTGAGAATGGAGTGTTAAAAGAGGAATTTCAAATCTTTGAGAGAAAGGGCTTAACTTTGTGCCTCAGATTTCCCCACTGTCTTTAAGACCAAATGGATACAAATTGCTTTGAGTAGAATCCATGATGGATGCTTATGGCTAGAAGGAGGACCCATCAAGTTGTCTAAAAGGATTGTGTATAGGGTTATAGGATTTTCGACCCTAGAATGGCCCAAAACCCTAAGGAGAAATTCAAAGGAAGTAATTGAGAAGAATACAAAGGAAAAGTGGAATAAGAGGGGAATGACCATTGATACAATCAAAGACCCACTTCTTGAATTTTTAGTGAGGGTCATATTACACAAATTCTATCAGTCAAGCTGACTAAATAGTGTTCCATGTATTGTAGTTGATGTAGGGTACAAAATTGTGAGGAAAAATCATACATATGATCTTGTAGAGCTACAATTGCAACAAATCATGCAGAACCTAGGAGTAATAAGGAGATCAAAAGGTTTCAATGCAAATTTGGTTCAATTTTCATATGTATATTTTTCTATGTTTAGAATGAGTTTCCATCTTTTGATAATGTAGGATGGAAGACTAATAGGTCAATGGCAGTACAAATTAATGAGTACATAGAATGTGAGACAATTTTGAGTCTATGATGTTTTGAGGATTTCAAGCAAACCATGAAACAAAATCCTAGTTTCCTTGGTGGAGAAGCATTACAATGAAATATGTTTCTTAGTAGATATTTATTACACATTTATCCAGGGTATAGTACCCAGAGTAAGATGGCTAAGGCCATTGGGGTATGAGATTAATAGAGATGAAGCATCAACAACCATCACTACACTACTTGCAGAGGACATCAATAAGACAACAAAAATCTTTGGAAACTATGATGTTGTGAAATCCAAGGTAAAAATGGAGTTGAAAACTACTTCAACTCTAAAGAAGAAAGATAAATTGGTGAAAAAGCTCAAAGCCAAATTTGGTGAAAGTGTTGAAGGAGATGATGATGAAAAAGAAGAACAAGAACAAGAACAAGAATAGGGACAAGAACCTCTTGCCCTAACACAAGGTATGGGTGAAGATGAGGAAGAAGGTGCTAAGAAGGAACAAGCTGAGGAAGCACCAATAGTACAAGAGCCCAAGAAAAGAAAGGATAAGAAACAACCTACAACTTAACCCAAGGGTAAAAAGATTGCTAAACCAAGCCTTGCCAAGCCTATTACTCCAACCAGAATAGCAACTACAAGAACCGTAGCTTAGAAGGCCAAGGACCAAACAAAAGAGAAGAAGAAGCCTACTGAGCAACTAGGTCCAGTACAAAAGAAAATAAGGAGGAAATATGTTGCACAACTAGAATCTAATGAAGAAAGGACTGAGTCAGATGACAACAACTAGTTCAGAGTGGTAATTCATGTACCCAAGTCCAATATTGAAAATATTTTTGATAGTATAAGGGATAATGTAGACTTAGCTAGTTTGAAAAACATTGAATTCAATAAATTAAGTAGAGAAGATCATAATAAGATTGATGAATCAGTATATGCCATGATGGAAAAATTCAAGAATACCCCACTTGAATTTGATACTACTATGCCTAATGATTTATATTCAATTGTTAAGAATAAATGGCATTATTGTCTAAACATGGAAAAGTAAATAAGGGAGTCCACATTGGCACAAGTTATGCCAAAATTATCAAAAGGTCAAATCAAAAAGGAAAAGAAAAAACATGGAAGCAAGTTTGCACCCAAGTACAGGGCCTCCAACATTCATTAAAACAAGATTGAAGATGTTGTCAAGAAGTCCACTCAAATCTTGAAGCTAATATATGGGATAACTACTATTAAAGAAGGAGAGGAGGATCCCTTTGAGGGAAGAAAAACTAAAGAAGAGAAAGAAAATGAAAAAGAAGGAGAAGTTGAAAAAGAAAAGGTAGATAACATAGTGGAGGAGGGAACACAAAAAGAAGATGATATGGCAACTGTTGAGGAGCAGAAAATAGATCAAATTGTGCCAATCACACAATTGCCACCACTAAGCCCTCCACATGACACCAACACACCTGCAAAGACAATCAAAGTAAAAGATGTTCCTAAAAACTCAGTTCAAAACATCAATCCACTGGCTACAGAGGATCTAAAGAAGATCCTTGACCAATCATTATTACAAGCAAAATTATGTGACAATCTAGTATTGGTCAGTGTAGATGAGTTACAAAAGGTAGTAGCTGACCTAACAAGGGACAAGGTGACTACACAAGAACCACCTTCTACCATCCCTACAACTACCAATGGACAACCTCAAGAGCAAGCATCAAAAGCTACACCAACTAAGGTTGAGACCACAGTTAAAGTTGTTATGACAAAACAACAGACTACAATTGTCGAGGATCCAACAAAGGAACAAAAAGGACAAATAGAGGAATCTGTTCCTACTACACAAACTCAAGGTGCACCACAAATAATTATAATTGATCAAGGAAGAATAAAGGAAGAGAAGGAGATTCCAAAGGAAAAGGAGCAGGAAGCAATTCAAACATTGGTTAATCTACCAACTACTGGAACTCCTACAAAAGCTCTTTAGAGGTTGAGTAGTGATGCAATACCACTCCAAATTTCAGCACTAGGCTTGAGTTCCAAAAAGGTTTCAAGGGTACTTCACTATGGAGACCCAACATTAGATGAGGAAATTGTCATATCAAAGTATGACTATGCAACCATGAACATTGAACATATTAATGAGATGCAGGAGGCATTGGAAAGAAAGAAGAACCAAGAAATACTCAAGAAAGAGTATAAGCAAAGGCAAGCACTTCATGAGATAAAAGACATCTTTCTAGATGCATTTAGCTTGCTAACACCTAATGAAACTAGGCCAATATTGGAACAATTGTCTAAAATTGTTGAATAGGTGACAAGTGAAGACTAGGACACTAATGAAAAACTTATGGAATGGTCTAAAAAGAAGTTTCAAGGAAAGGTAAATGAAAAGATATCCAGTGGAATAACACTATCACAAGTATAATTGGCTACAAAAATAGAAAAGGTGAAGAAGGTACTTGAGAATATATTCTCACTGTACATTAAATTGTGTGACCATACACTCTTCACACAAGAAACAAGCCAAAGGATTTTGAGTATGGAGAGAAACTTGAAAATATCTAGTATGCAGTTACCACAAAACCTAGCTCAAAGTGAGAAGCATTTTAATTGAATTTCAGACACATAAGGAACTAGCTATATTGACATCAAGAGAGGCTAATACAAGAGCCAAGTTAGTTCAAATTCAAGCCTCCCTAAACCCCCACATGGAGATTCTATAAAAAGAACTAGCCTATGCTGAGATAGTACTCAAGAAAGATCCTAATCTTTCAACATTAGATGGCTTAGTTCACCTTGGAATAGAGACAACAATCCAAATCAAGTCACTAGATGTTGCAATAGACAACTAGGATGTTGCTCTCAAAATTGTAATGAAGGTAAATAAGAACTTCCTGGATAAATACACACTTAGTGTATAAACCCTTTAACATTAGTGTCAAAAAGGGGGAGATATATATTAAAGAGGAAAATATATGTAAGGGGAGACATGTGAAAGGGGGAGTTACAAAATAAACAGAGGAAAGAAAGGGGGAGCACACAATAGGCAAGCAAAAATAGGATATATCAGAACACATCACAACACATAATATAAAGAGTATTAGAATAAAGACAAAGAGTATTAACAGAGGAAAATCTACTTAGAGAGATTTTGGATATAACAAAGACACATTAACTCAGGGGGAGTTATAAAATTTTGAGGTATATAGTTTTTTACAAAATTTTGAACACATTTTGAAGTTTTATATATATGATGAACATAATGTATATCATACTCAAGGAAGTTAAACTCATCATGTATAGTTAAGTATTTTTGCCACTCATGTCAAAGAGGGATATTGTTGATCTCATATTGGTTTTGAAAATTGAGTGTCAAGACACTTAAGAAATTTACTAAGTTCATGTGCCAAGTAAATATTAAGTGCCGAGAAAATAGACAGAGTCAAGAAAGTTTCAAGTTTTGAGTGAGCAATAGATGCCGAGAAAGTTCAAGTGCCGAGCTAGATAGAATTATGGTATGTGTTGAGCATCAGTATCAACAAGTGCCAAGTAACATAGAATTGACCTAGTTGTTTGTGATGGCACAAACAACTATGTAAACCATTTTTGAGCCGACATATGGATAGATCTTGAAGCTTTAAAGATAAGATTGAATCTATTTGGATTCCCTATGTAATCAGCATGCAACCAATCAAAAAAATGGAGGGAATTGATTGAGAAAGTTGGATGAATCTCAATCATAGATTCATACCTAACCCTAAGCCACCAAAGTCTTTTTAAAGGGAGATGAAGCCCCATAATTTAGTATGAGAGCAGATGAGAGAGAGCATTAGAGAATGCATGTGTGAAGGTGATGATAGTAGTGAAAGGGGTGAATTGATCAACATACTTTCAAGGTGACTTAGAAGAAGGATAGAATTGCATAATCAGTTAGCAGAATAGAGGATCAAGGTTACAGCAATTTTATATCAAATTAGAGAGGATTGAGACGAGCTAAATTGGGATCTAAAATCAGCAATATCATATTGTAAGTGTATCATATCAAGCATTCTATTGTACTTTCTAACAACTGTATTAGTAGGATGAAATCCTTTGTATTAAGGTTGATTTAATAGTCATTGAGAAATCTTTTAACAGGGTTACATTCCAATTGAGTGTTCTAAATTCCTTTAGCCAGGCACACTTTTAAGAGGGTGTTAAAATCCTTTAACAGGGTAGGATCTAACAATTCTTTGTAAGCCTTTAACAAGGCAGACCTTTCACATGGCAGATCATGAGAATGGTCAAAACATGTAACCTTACAAGTGAACTTTATTGCTACAGTAGTAAAGAATTGTGGGTGTCATTCCAACCCCAGTTTTACCTTCTCAATTGAGGGTTTTTGGGTAATCATATCTAGTGTCAAGTGTATATGTAGATGCATTTACTTTACATGTTATTTCTATATGTTTATGCATGCAATGTTTTAGAGTTAAAAGTTTTATTGGTTGAAGATTAGTAATTCTAATTCACCCCCCCTCTCAGAAGCGTACATTTCCCATTTGTATTTCCAATAGATGTGTCGGTGAAACATGCCTTTATAGGTGTCTGTATCTCTTCCTCACTCTCGATGTTCTTGGTTCTTTCTATTTTGTAGGAGATTTTAGGCCCACTTTCTCATTTTCCTATCACCTCACCCTTCTTTGTATTAAGAGGGGGGGGGGGTGTTCTTCTATTGTTTCTAATGCTTCCTTGGTTCATTGAAGTGAGCTATGTATTCAATATTTGATCCTATGTACTAGGCAATTGCAGTGCCTAGATACCTATGCATTTTGATGAGATGAATCATCTACCATATAGATGCTATTCTTTTCATTCCTACTTTGGTTGCAACCTTCCTTGGTTCTATTTCAGAGGAGGTTCTACAAATTAGTAGTTTCTTTTTGACAGTATTTGTGGCTTCTTTATGCTTTAGTGGTTTCCTTCATGATCACTCTTTGTTCCATTTTTCTGGAACATTCCTCTAGTTGGAGGCTTCTACAGTCCTTCACTAGGTTTTTAGCTATCTCCTTTTGGAGTAGAGTTTTTCCCATTGAATTTTCTCTATTTATCCATTTCATAGAGATTGTGTTGTGATTGGATACCTCATCAGGCCTTGTTGCCGAGACCCAAGTTTTCTTTTAGCATTGCATTGTTGCTCATCTTAAGGGGGGGTGTTAGAGAAAAAGGTTAATTTAATTTCATTTATTAAATTACCTTTTCTCTCTTCTTAAGATTTCACCTCATGTGTTTTTTTAGCTTTCTCTATTTAATAATTAATTAGTAATTGTTAAATAGCTTTCACCTTTAGGTTACCCTTTATAACTTATTAGGTTACTCTTTTTGGGTTTTGATCTCCTTTTATAAGGATTGATCTCTTTGTAATTGATAATCTCTTCTTCATCTAAATATACAATTTGCATTTTTTTTAGATCAAACCCTTGCCTCTTCTTGTCTTTTTCTTCTCCATGATAGGTTTTCTACATGCAAGTATTCTTGGGTTTCGTGGATCTGATTTGCATCATTTACTCAAATCCTATAGATGGTTGAGAGAAAATTTAGATTTTTGAAGGGTTTGGTTTGACAAAAAGCACATCTCAAGGGTTCTATGGTATACCAGATGATGGTGTACATTACTCAATATTTTCCTAATCTTGCAACAAAGACCCATATAGATTGCATTTGGGATCTTGACTCCATTAAAAAATTTGAAGGGGAGTACTTGGTGGGGAATGGTAGATTTAGGAAAGTGAAAGGTAATAAATTATGAGATGTTATTGTAGTTAATTAATTCTTAATCTTCAAAATAAATCTGTTGTAAGTCATTTATTTACTTTTTATAATTTCTAAAGAGTGGGATGCAATAGATTTGTTTATTGCAAATAATCAAAGATTGGATGACAGTATTGATTGAACGATGTCAATATTCTAGTCATAGATTAAAATGGTAATTCATGTCTTCATTGGTTATACAAGTTTATTTTAATGGAGATCCCAATTTTACACAAAAGGAAATGGATTTAGCATATGGTTTAAGAGAACTCTAGGTACATATAAGTTTGTTAATCAACTATATGTTTTTGAACTCATGATGCAATAATTTATACATTTTTGATAGTATTGTACGTAAAACACCACAAGGCTATGTTATGAAATGGTTATACCATTTTCATCAAAAATTATGATGATACAAAGAGAACTTGTCATTCTAGGATAAGTGCATTCTTCCAAGTGACCATTATTTCATCTAGAAATGACTTGCATCCTCAAGAATCTCAAAATTTATACTTTGACATTTTGGTTGATATACTTGACTATGACTTTAATTCCTTCAAATTAGTTCTCTTCATCATCAAATGGTATAGACTACGACTCAATCAAAATGATCCATATAGAACTGCTATTGAGCATGAGTATGTATTTCCAATGATTAATACAAGGTATTTTGAGCTAGTTGGGGATGAGCTATATGTTCTTCCAATCCAATGTAAACATGTATTTTACTCAGAGGTTTCACATAAATTGGGTTGGTCATTTGTTGTTATACATGATCCAAGAGGAAAGCCTATAAATTATAATGTGATGGAAGAAGAAGATACCAAGGAAGAGGAAGAAGTGGATCACGATTGAGAGTTAGTCGATGATGCTCCTGATGCTGCTACTAATCATGATGATGATGATGAGGAAGAGGAGGAGGAGAAAGATGGTGATGATGATGATTCTAATGATGATAATGATGATGGATGATGATGATGATGACAATGAAAACAACGATAGTGGTGGTGACGATGTCAATGGTGACAATGATCCTAATGATCAGATGGATGAAGAATAATATCAATGACGGGGGGGGGGGGGCTTGATTACCTAACATTGAAGGAATTTTGATTATCAATGAAAATAATTAAATGTACAATTATGTGATCAATGCCTATGCTATTCAATATTGATTTCTTGATAGATCAATGATTAATTTGATTAACTTGTCATGTACCTTTTAATGTTTATAATTCATATGTGATGCTAATATTTGATGTAATTTTGAGTATATGTATCATAAATTTTTTAGCTAACATAAGACAATTTATTCACATATGCAGAAACCCAAAGCCCTTTCACGAGCATCCCACACGGTCTCATGGATCATCATGTATAAGTTAGTACACCCCATAGAGATTAATGTCTTTTACCATTTATAAAATTTCTCTCTCAATTCCACCTATAGACACCCAAAATTTAGCAAGGACCTAAATTACACAATTCCTATCAATAAATGAAAATTAAGGAGGAAACTAGAAGAACACAATAGACTTTCAAATCAAAAATCACATCAGGTCATTAATAATCTATCAAATCAACAAGCCCTAAATCAACTTTAAAAGAGGAGAAAAACAATTCAAGTTCATAAAATGAAATTCATTAAAAAATGAGGAAGAAAAAGATAAAATTTTGAAAATAAATAGAATATTTATTAAATTAATAAAGTCATTTATCCTCACAAAAGTGAAAATCCCCCTTTTTCATTTAAAAGAATTAGAAAAATCTTCATTTATCCTCAAAACCAAGTATGTTGGACTCTTCCTCTTGGTCTCTTATGAGATATTTTCAATTTCACCTTCATCCACCAATCAAAGGTGAAAATCCTGATTCTTACCCCAACCCCTTCCGAAATCCTATAAATAAGAGGGAAATCCAAGAGCTAAAGGACCCAAGTTTTAGGCATCTACATTATAGGCATATTCAAAGTTGTCATATTGAGCATATTAGCATTGTTATTCTAGCAAGTTTATATTATTTTGATAGCATTTTAGCTTTGTTTTCATGTTATTTAGTATCATTTTAACACATGTTTAGCTCATTACATTCCATTTTGATAGTATTCTAAGAGTTGTTACTCACACATAATCTGCATTTTCATCTTAGATCTTGTAAGCACACTGGTACATCTACATTTTAAGCATGCTCTCATTCTAGAATTGTCACTAAGATGTTGGTCTGAGAGCATTCTTAGCACTTGTAGTTAGGGAAACATGGGAAGTTTGTAGAGTTTTCATTTTGATAATGATTTCTTGGGTTTAGTCTAGTTTTTTGTCATTTTATCTACACTCCACATTAAGATTTCATGAATACTTGAATATATTGTGTACAAAATAGCACCCCATGATGGGCACCATTTTGTATATGGTATGTTCATATATTCATGAAACTTTAATGCAGAGTGCAGATAAAATGACAACGAACTAGACTAAACCCAATAAATCATTGTCAAAATGCAAACTCTACAAAAGTTCCATGTTTTCCTAACTACAACTGCTAAGAATGCTCTCAGACCAACATCTCAATGATAGTTCTATAATGAGAGTATGCTTAAAATGTAGATCTATCAATATGTATAGAAGATCTAAGATGAAAATGCAAATTATATGTGAGTAACAACTCTTAGAATACTATCAAAGTGGATATGCAATGAGCTAAAGATGTGCTAAAATGATACTAAATAACATGAAAGCAAAGCTAAAATGCTATCAAAATGACATAAACTTGCTAGAATAACAATAATAATATGCTCAATATGACAACTCTAAATATGCCTATAATGCACATGCCTAAAACTTGGGTCCCTCTACTCTTGAATTCTCCTTCTATTTATAAGATTTTAGAAGGGGTTGGGGTAAGAATCTAGGTTTTCACCTTTGACTGGTGAATGAATGTGAAATATAAAATATCTCATAAGAGACAAGAGAAAGAGCCCAAAAGTTTTGATTTTGAGGATAAATGAGGATTTTGTTCAATTCTTTTAAAATAAAAGGAGGATTTTCATTTTTGTGAGGATAAATGGATCTATTCATAAAATAAAAGTTCAACTTATTTTCAAAAGTTTGTCTTTTTCCTTCTCCCTTTTGAATTTCATTTTATGATTTCTAATTATTTTTTTCCTCTTTTTGAAGTTGGTTTAGGTCTTATTAATTTGATAGATGATTTAATTGATTAATGACCTGATGTAATCCTCAATTTGAAAGTCTGTTATTTTCCTCTCAACTTGCATTGTTAGATTGAGATTTACGGTGTTTTAAGTCTTTGCAATTTTTGGGTGTCTACACCACCTATCTCTCTTATTTCATGGAGTGTAGATGCTAGCAAATAGGTATTTGTTAGATTTGTCTTCCTCGAATGAGGAAAATGTAGGAATGGAAGAAGAAAGTGAGGCATTTAGTATATCTAAATCAGAGAGATTGACTGAAGGTCAAAATATCAGAAAGAAATTCAATAAGTGCATGAAATTTTTCCTTCTCAAGGGGGTCATGTTCTTATGATGATGAGAGTGAAGGTGACTCTGATGTGCCCTTTAGGTACAAATATCTAAAGAAATAATGGGTCCTTAATGAACTTCCTTCAATAAACACTTATTTTTGTGTTGGAGAGAGGATATATCACATAGCACCATCCTCATTATATGGTTTGGGCCTATTTTCTATGGATGGCATAAAGGTCTCTTACAAAAAGGTTGTCGAATTGATGGAGTATGTCAAACCTTTTTATTATTACAATAGTTGGATGTAGATTGTTAGATATGAAAAAAATATGTGTAGGTATGCACTTGTAGGAAATTATATACAACAAAAAGTTAGTGAAAAAAGTAAAAAAGTGACTATAAACATTGATGGAAGGCAAAAAACATTAAGGAATATTGTAGGTTTTATAAATAGTACATGATCTACATACACTAAGAAATGACCCAATTGCATATTTGAGGCACATGAGGGAAATCACATATTTGTATGTGTGATAAAATCACTATGTGGAGGTGAAGTTTCTTATTGATTGCAATTTGAATTGCATAAAAAATAAAGGTACTATCATGGGCAAGGTGGTGCGTACTATATGTATGTACCCTAAAATGGTCGCCTACGCTATGGCCTCCCATTCTTCAATTTATCAATTTTTTGAATCAATTTATCAATTGCCTAAATTAATGCATTGGAATATTTTATTGAATGAATTCAAATCATTTTCCTTGATCAAATTGAAATTAATTCAATTGTGTCAATATTTCCTAAGGTTTGATCATCTTATTTAATTAAGAGAAAACTTCTCTTTTAATTAAATAAAATGGCTCCTACTTAATTAAAAGAAAATCTTCTCTTTTAATTAAATAAAACAATCCCCTTTTAATTAAAAGAAAATCCCTCTTTTAATTAAATAAATGAAATCCTCACTTAAATCTCTCATTATGATGAAAAAATGAAAATAAATTAAATAAAACATATTTTTCTCTACACTTAAATGCACATATTTCTAAGTGAGATTTCTTAATTTCCTCTTTCCACTTTCTTGTCAACAATTCTCTTTTCTCATTGGTGGAATTTTGTCTCACATGCATCAAGCCTTATTATCCTATATTGGTTGTGAGAAGCCTCCCACCTTCACAATTGACTATATAAGGAACCCTCTCCTTCTCATTTCATAAGAAGAATATATGTTAGTTGCTATAGAGGAAAATTTTAATGTTATGCTACAGGTTTGGAGAGCAATTTTGGAGGAGTTTGAGCATTAGGGTTTGGACATTGGAGCTTCATTTCAACTTCTCTCTTCTTGTCTTCTTCTCTCATGCATCCATGGCTTCCATCATCATGCTTCATCCTTGAATTTTATGTTACCTTAGAATCATATTTGCTTCATAGATTAATGTTGCATTGTTATTTCTTTTCATAGATTAGATTTCCTATTTTGCATTGCTTTGCATTTTTATCATTTAGATTAGCTTGCATCTTCATTTGCATTCATATTTGATGATCATGGAGATTAGAACTCTTTCTTTTTCTCTTTGAATATCTCATTTTATGGTGTACTTGCATAAGCACAAGCTAGGTCAAATTGAGGGCCTCCATTAAAAACCCTTACACTCCATGAATAGAGAGCTATGGATTTCCATTTGAGATCTCTTTCTTGAGAAATCTTGGATATAATGATTAATAAAGTGTATCAACATTTTGGGACACATCTTTTGGCACCCACCGTGGGGCAACACACCTTTACATGCTAGTTTTAGCTATTTTTGGAGCTAACCCCCTTGTGCAGATTTTGTTTGGAGATGAAAAACTCTAGATCTTAAAGATTTGATCATATATCCCAAATGGCTTGGTTTTTTTATCTGAAATTGTTTTTGTAGGTTGGTGACATATTAGAGAAGCTTCAGTTAAAACTTCAACATTTTCCAATGTAATTCATATTTTTTATTATTTTTTCTTTAGATTTCATGAAAAATCATTTTTGTTAGAAAATTAGCAAATTTTTCAACAAAGTCTACATTTTTGGAAAGGTCTTTGAAGTATAAATAGGGTTGTTTCTTTGTGTTTTGAGCTTAGAGATCATATAAGGGTTGAAATACTCGATTTAAAAAAAATGGCCTGTTTTGGCAAAATGGGTCCCTAGGGCATAAATGAAAGTATTTTTCTGCAATTCTGACATATTTGGAAATGTTTCTATTTTTAAGTAGGGGTCTATTTTCTATATTTAGGGTTTGGGTTTGAATTCATAACATATAGGTTCAATCTTGTTGACTGGGTCAAAAAGAAAAATGAAAAAAAAGTATTTAATGATTAGCTTGAATTTAATTTTCAAATTGTTCAATGCATGATGTGAGTTTTGATTTGGGTTATTTTTTTGTTATTATTACTCCTAACAGTGAAATTTTGAGATCTACCCCTAGGGTTTGCATAAGACATATCTATCTTGTATTGGTTTGCTTGTTGTTTGCTTGGAGTGTTTGCTTGGTTTGTTAGATTAGTGGAGTGATACACATGTGTTGCTTTGGATCTAAGGTATTCTTATACATCTTTACAACATTTGGACTTTATAATTAAAATTAAACCTCATGTGTTTGACTTAAGTCTTTTACATGCTTTCATAATTCATATTTCGATTGGTGCTCTAAAATTGGACCTAGATTTGCTTTCTTGCATACATGTTTCACATAGTAATTAGGCCCTGTGAACACTATATGTGGTGATCTTGAGAGAGTGGGTTTCATTCGACTACCTTACATGAAAAGCTCTTCTTGACGATAGATCTCATTGTAGGTAGGGAAGGATCTGATATTATTTCATTGTCTCACTTGGGTTGTCTTTGACATTTGTTGGTACTTTCTCTCTTGGGATTGGTGGTGATTGTTGTTGGCTTTCCAAATCTCAGTGAAGTGATTTCAAATTAGCATGTCAATGAATCTATTTCCTATTTTTGGGTGAGTTGAAGAGGCTAGAGGAGTATGCTATGTTCTCTTTTGGGCACATCAGAAACTTGGAACCCTTGAATCTATACTAAGTCCCTATGTGGTCCAATTTTGTGAGTTTTCCTTGATTAGAGAGAGTTAACCATAGTGGATACTCCCTTTGCTGGGTAAACCACATGGATGAAACCTCAACCAGTAGTAGCCACTTTCACCGAGGTAGAAACAACTGCTATATAAATGTCCTTGTAGAAGAAATCTCCATGGGTGTAGTCTTTTGTTGGGCTGTCATATTTTCTCAACATCTCTAATTGATTAAATTCTTAGAATGTGTCAAAACTTTGGTGCACTGGAATTGGATTTCACTCACTTGAGATTGCAAGAGTTGCAAAGTTTACCATTACTAAAAACCATAGTGCAACCCAATTTTTCTATTCTAGGACTATGAGCATGATTGAAAAATATTTTGAGAACATACCCAATTGTGGCTCTAGGGATTAGATTCATACTAAGACACTATTCTTGTTTATGTGCAAGATTGCTTTGTTCCATTCCCATTGCTTGTAGATGTTTTCTTGAACTCCATGATTGATGTCTTGAAAGCTTGATTTATGATAAAAATCTATTAATGCGTCTAGTTGGTCAATTAAAATGAACAAGAAAATTGAGTTCTCAAGTTGAAACATTTCTTTATATGTTATCCTATCATTTTGAGTCCTTCTTGGTTGATCCAGGTTAGATTAGGTCACTTACCCTACTATTGGAAGCTTGTTTGCACCTTGGATTGTTGTGTTTTGACCTCTTGAATTAGTAATCTTTTATTTTATGAGTGACCTTTCTTGGAGTTGATGAATTAGATATCGTCCTTGTTGAGAAGATAAACCTTTTGGATTCTTTGATAACACACTTGAAGAGTCTTAGTAATCTCTTGTCCATTCACTTCCATTTAAATTCAGCTTCAATTAATTATAATTTGGGTAAATCATCCTCCTAATCCATATGTGCTAGGGTATTCACTCAAAGTAGTGGGCACCTTTGTGGTAGTGTTGGTTTATGCCTATTGCTAAAATTCTATCTTATCATCTCTCTTTTGGACAAGTGTGTGCTTTTACTATCCCAGTTTGGTACTAATGTTTCTTAGGGTTGTCATATCAACTAGCACCTTTTCTTTCATGTCTATTACAAAAAGATATCAAGTCGATCAAGGAAAGAAACCTCAAGTAGTCTTTAACCAATTACCCTTGGTTCAAATTCACCAAATATATAAGGGAAAAGAACTCATATTTGATCAATAACCTAGGAATACCCCAGAAGTTTGGTTTGATCCCAATAGTGACCTTAGTGATGAGTTGAATACACCCTTAGAAACTTATCATTTATATATGGATATGATTTATACAATGAATCAATGAGAGAGTGAAGAAATGGATGAATGCCTTGATGACATATTTGAAAAACATTAGGATACCATTTTATTTGGTAGTTCCTCTCATGAAAATCAACTAGTCTCATCCCTAATCTCAAGTAGATATCTGGATGCACACCAAAGGGTTTAAAGAGATAAGAGGCAACCTTATAGAGAAAACTAATCATAATATGAAGACCAAGATGTTGAGCCTCTTAGTGCTCACACGAGTGCAACATATACCAACAACTTACTTAGACAATAAAAACCAAGTTCACCACTCAAATCATTTGAGATGTACACAAGTGATAGAGTTAAGAGACATAAGTGTGAAAAGAAATATTTCCTAGAGGAACAAGCTATGAAGGAAGAGAAATTTAAATTTATGGAAGAAGAAAGACAAGCTTTGTTAGAAATAGAAAGGAATTTTTTTTCAAGAGGATCAAAATAGGCTCATAGAACAACTTAATGATCAATTTAACAACATGCGTGTTGGTGGTGGAAACAACTCTCCTCCATCCACCCCTCCTAAGACTCCATGGAGTGGAAGATGTTCAAGAAAACCTTCACAATATCCTATCGCTAGAGGAAGAGGGGCTTCAAGACATGATCATTATAGGAAACTGACACCTCCTAGGATTTCAAGAAAACCTTTGTAACATGCTCACCATGGTTCACAGTATGGAGGAGGTAGTTCAAATTTTCACCATGACTCTCTAAGTTTCATGAGAGTGCTACAAGATCTTTCCAAGAGTGTGTGAAGAAGTATATATATAGAAAAAAAGATGACTTCCTAAATAATTTAATTTATAAGGGCACTAAAGTTCCCTACAACTATGATGTAGACAAACAATTAGGAGTAAAGATCCATCTTTGGAAGAACAGTTTGATCAAGTGAAGAGTATGGTGGACAAGTTCATGGCACCAAAGAGTTCCTTCTCACTTGATTCTATTTTTCCTAACTCTTTTGATAAGAGTGTTGATATGAAAGACTTTCCTACAAATGATAAGATCCCCCAATATGACAAGTATGATGGGAATGGGGATCCAAGTGATCATGTGTGTCAGTTTTATACCATGAGCTTTGAATTTCATCACGAAGACTTGTACCTTATGAGATTTTTTCCAAGGAGTCTTAAGTGTAACTCCTCCTATTAATAATTTCAAAGAGCTTGTTAAGATATTTTTTCAACACTTTGCATAAAAATTTTCAAGATCTATCACCCTGTTGGACTTGTTTAACACAAAAAAAAATCAAGGAGAATCCTTTGTCACTTTCTTGTAAAGATGGAGATGACAATGCTCTCACTACTCTAGGACTACCCTTGAAAAAGAGAAGATTGAAATTATTATTAGCAACATGATTCCCAAAATGTGGTATGAATTTAAGAAGATGGTTTTTGAGTCTTTTGACATGATGGTTGAAATGACATTTAGAATTGAGGATGTTTTGAAAGAACAAGGAATTGTGGCTAAACATCGAAACAATAACAACAATGGCCAAAGTAACAACAACAAAGATAAAGGAAAGAATTCATGTTGGAATAAAAATAAACAAGTGGTCAATGATGGAGTTGTGGACTCCTCCAAATCTAATGATCAAGGTGTTCTTCATTTAGTTAGTGCTAATCAACAAGAAAGTAAGCCAAGATACCAAGATAGGCCAAAGGGAGAATGGCAAAATTTTGTAACATTTGGTGAATTTTATGACAAGATATTGATAAAAAAATTTAATATTTGGTGAATTGTATGACAAGATATTGACAAAGATTATGCTCGCAACTTGATGTGTCCTTTTGATCCCACAAAATTTTACATACTTGAGGTAAAGCCATGGTGGTGGGATTAGAAAACCTATTGAAAGTTTCATAATGACATCAAACATAATGTTTAAAACTATGGGAAACTCAAGCATATCATTTAGGATCTTATTGAGAATGGTAAGCTTCAAGGATTGAACACTAATTCTGATCACACAACCTTCAAAGAACCTTTGCCCAAGTACAATAAGGGGGAAACCTCTAAACCTAAGAATGACAAAGCTCAAATCAATTACACCTATGCAAATGTAAAAGAATATTGTCAACATGCTTGATTTTGTGCCTTCTCAAGTATAGGTACATCAAGCTCTGTGTCAACATCATCATCATCATCATTATCTTGATCATCGTGATCATCTTGATCATCATGATCATTTTGATCATCATGATCTTCATCATCCTGGTCTTCTTCCAAAAAGAATGTCAACATGATGAGAAAGAAAGATCCTTATGGTTATAATCTAGACATGGACTCTCCTCCTATCTTTGATGAAAAACCCATCTTGGTGCTAAGGGGTCCTCACTCTAGAGTGTCATCTCAAAGTCTCAATGCTATCACATGAATTCAAGGTCCCCTTGTCATTAGAGGACCCAATTCAAGTCAACCAAGTAAGCTAAAGAAAGTGACATCTAAGAATGTTACCTCAAACCAATAGTCAATCCTAAGTCAAACTATAGTCTTGTCGATCAGTTGCAAAGAACCCCAACTCATATTTTGATCTTTGAGCTCTTAGAGTTGTCTCTAGGACATAAGAAAGTCCTTGAGGATGATTTGTGCACAACAAATATTCCCAACAATTTGGATGTTGATCAATTCCAAAACATGGTTAACCATATTACTAGACCTCATTACCTCACCTTTTTAGAGGAATATGGTAAATTTTTAAGCCACCCACATAATATTTATCTTCATATTGAAGCCATGATTGAAAAAAATTGTGTTAGGTACATGTTGATAGATGGGGGTGTTTGATTAATATTTGTTCTTTGAGTCTTTTAAAGATGTTGGGTTATTTTGAACATGTCATAGATGCTAGAAGAAAGATGACTATCAAAGTCTATGATTAGGTGGAAATAAATTCAAAGGGGTTGGTCATCCTTCCTATTAGGATTAGCCCTGTTGAGAAAGATATTTTATTTCAAATACTTGACATCGTTCCCCTTGTGAATAATATATTACTCGGTAGACTACGGATTCATGATATGTAAGAAATTTCATCCACCTATCATCAGTGTGTTAAGTTCCCCTACAATGGAACATATATTTGTATACCTAAGGATAATACTTTATCTATTAACTCAATTTTAGTGAGTACTCATGTTCCCCTCAATAGAGAAGAAAATGATTTTTATGCAGCTTTAGATGAATGTAGAGACAAGTTCAAATCAATAAACCTTGGCATGGGAGGGTATAAACTCAACTTCCTCACAACATTACCAATTTCACCTATCTTATGGAAAAAATTCACAAGAAATGAGGCATTCCTCTTTAGCTATGATATTATCTGACACATTTGTACATTCATCCATGCCTATTCAAGATGAGAAAGAGGATATAGCTATTAAAGACCAGATTTATAAGGAAGAGAAATATATGTGAAATGAGAACTTCTCTCCCTCTCCTAAGGCTTATAAAAGAGGGTATACTCTTGTCAAACGGATGAACTATCATGGACAAGGCCTCTAGGTCATAGATCGGATGTTAGAGATGAACCCCTTGATCATGTTCTTTTTGGATGCAAGTCTAAGGAGATGATTGGCCTAGGATTTTCAAATCATGATAAGAACACTACTCCTATTCTTGAGAAGTTGGATAGTGAAGATGAACTAGAATATGTACCTAATCTAGAAAATCAGCAAGATATGTGTGAAGATTGGTATCCTTCCACCAGTCTCCTTTGGGAAAATTTAGATAGTTTAGTCACTCATGAGATAGTTGCAATTGTGGAACAAAATGAATCAAGTTTAGATAGTTTAATAGAAAAAGAAGGTGTTACCCTTGATGATATTCAAGCTTTCACATCAAGGTGTCCCAAGCCTTCATGGTGTATTCAACCTAGTAGAAATTCAAAAATGAGTTCACATGAGTATGAATAGGATTCCTTTTTGGAGCATTCCATAGTTAGCATGGATTTTGATGTCATCCACTCTTATAGTTCTCAACCTGAGGTAGCTGATGAGTCACATGTAGGATTAGAGGATTTGAACTCACACATTTCCTTAGTGGATGATTCTTTTCTTGTTAGAATTAATCTTTATTTGGGTAGCTTAGGAAGTTATTTGACTGACTCTAACTTTTTTATCACCAAAGATGAAACCATTCACATTCATAACCTTGAACTAGTCATTGAATTACCCCTTGTTCATCCTAGACTTGTTTATTAGTCCCAACACTATCAAGAACCTGAACCTAAGCTCTTAACATTTCAAAATAACTATGAGATAGCTTGTTACTTGAATGTCATTGAACCTGTAGTCTCTTCCACCAGTGAATCAACTACTAACATGATAGAGCTAGACATCATGTACCTTAGTTTCAAAATAAAAAGAAAAGAAAAGAATAAGAATAAGAGTTCTAATGGAAAAAACCACTGTGTGGCAATGTCAGAACCAAAATTAGCAAAAAGAAAGGACGTATCCAAGGGTGAAATCCTCTTTGGGAAGCCTAAGGATGAGGTAGTTGATCATCTCCCTAGCTACTTTCAAGATAGATCTTCAATGCTTATTGAACAAAACAAATCCATAAACTAGAGAATCACAGAGTTACACATCTAGGGGATTCATAGCTAATAATCAACCAAGTCAATGATGAGTATTTAACAAAAAATGAGAAGCTAGTACCTTACAAGTAGATGGTTGATTTCTTGAGATGATTCTTCACATTTGTCACATTTCAAAAAATCCCTCAAGCAAAAAACAAAGCAAATGATGCCATGGCTATACTTGCTTCACTTCTTCAGTTAGAGCAACATGAATCTACATTTGAATTCTTGGTGGAAGAGCTACATCACCCTATCTATGATTCCCAAGAAAGTCATTTTATTTTAACCCTTTTTGGTCACGATTCATCCCATTATGGTTCTATTTATTCATACCTTCATGATGGTATTATACTTGAAACCTTTAACTGATATGAACATAGAAACCTTATCCAAAATGCCTCTCACCATTCCCTTATCTTTGGTGATTAGTATAGGAGGGGTTTATATGTAACACTTCTTAGATGCTTAGAAAAGGAAAAATCCAATAAATCATTAGTTGACATCTATGAGAGCATCTATGGGGGGCATTCCAATGGTCTTTCCATGGCCCGAAGGTTGCTTAGGGTAGGATACTATTGGCCCATGATGAAGATTGATGTAGTAGCTTTTTAAAAGTCAACTGAAAAGTGTCAATAACATGGTAATCTGATACATGCTCTAGGTAGGGAGCTCATGCCTTCTATTTCTCATTGGCCATTTTAGTATTGGGCCTTTGATCTTGTTGGGCAGATTCATCTAAACTCATTAGGTGGAGACAAGTTTACTATCATTGCTACTAATTACTTTATTAAATGGGTAGAAGTTGTCCCACTTTCTATTGCCTCAACAAAAATAGTCTCTCTATTCATTTTGAACCATATCATTTGTCAATATGGAGCACCTTCCAAGATTATTATCAATAATGGAGGCTAGTTCAAAAATAAGGACCTTAAATAACTTTGCAATAGATTCAAGATTAAACAAAATTGGTCCTCCATTTACTTTCTACAACGAAATGGTCAAGTAGAGACATCAAATAAGGTCATTCTAAAGATCCTACATAGGATGGTTCATAAGAGTGGTAGAGATTGACATTTACAAATAAATCCAGCTTTGTGGGCCTATAGAACGAGTATTTGTACTCCTACTGGGGCTACTCCTTTTGCCCTCACATATGGGATTGAAGCATTGTTACCTTTATAGGTTGAGATTCCTTCACTTAGAGTTTCTCTCAAAGGTTTAGTTATAGATGAAGACTACCATGCCATGAGACTTCAAGAGTTAGAACTTCTAGATGAGAAATGTAAAGCATCATTTGACCATATGAGGCTTTATCAAAAGTGCATGTCTAAAGTCTTCAACAAAAAGGTTCACCCTAGAGAATTCCAGTTGGGAGATCTTGTCCTACATGAAAATTCTAAGAATCAACAACATAGAGATCAAAAGGGTAAATTTGAACCTAATTGGCTTAGACCTTACATCATTACAACAACTTTTGGGTCTAGTGCTTATTTACTATCTATAGAAGAGGGAAAGCAACTCCCTGATCCTATCAATGACTTGCACCTGAAGAAGTTTCATACATGATGCCTAGGGGCATCCTTTGTATATATATTGATCCTGAAAAAATCCAAAAAAAATGATATATTTCAAAAATCTAAAAAAATAGTATATTGTCAAAAATTCTGAAAATCAAAAAATGTCCTGAAAAATGATCATCTTAGTGAAAACCTAGAAATAGGCACTTTGATGTATCTCCAAAAAAAAAATTCCAAAAACACAAAAAAAAAAAAAAAAAAACATTTAAAAAAAATATATATATTTGTAATAAAATCCAAGTGGTGAAAACCTGGAAATGAGCACTACTTGAGGCCTTTGCACCCCTATTTCTTAGTGCATGTCCTCGACACTTAGCCTTTCTCCATCATGTCTTGTACTTGTTGCTGTAGAAGTTGAGAAAACCAATTTCACAGTTCGCCAAGAACACCTGCATGCAAAATAACCTATTGCTAGAAGGAAACCAAAGAGGAAAAAGCGAAGCTTGAAAATCTTAGCGGAGTGAGAGAGAAAAAAATGTATTCCAAGATGTAAAAACAATAATTACAAGGGTTCAATCTTAAAGGTTAACAAAACCGTAAAAAGGGAAAAAAGCTAGGTTGCACATTATAATTAATATTAAATATTAATTATATGCACCCAAGAGAAAACTTAAGTAAACTAGAGTAATAGACAACTTAATTAATTAAATCAAAGTGATCTAATTAATAAGTATAAAAAAAATTACTCTGACACCCCCCCTTAAGTGAAGCTCAAGAGGTAAGCTAACCTAGCACAATATGAAAGCAAGAAAATGGGTCCCAACAACAAGGCCTGATTAGCTACCCAAAACAAGGAAATCTCTGTAAATTGGAGAAATTAAGAAAACCTAATGGGTAAAACCCTACTCTAAGAAGAGACAGAACAAACATGCTAAAAAAATATGAAGGAAGGAAGGCCTCAAGAAGACCCCCCAAGGACAACTTTCATAACCCCAAGCATAGAACACAATCGAAGATAGCATGGTGATGTAGAAGGTTTGGTGAAGATGTCAGCAACTTGTGCATCAGTGGGAATATACTTCAAAGAGAGAACACCATCCTGAATCTATTGATGGATGAAATACATATGAAGCTCAATGTGTTTAATGTGATGATGCTCCACCGGGTTGTGAAAAATGTGAATAGAACTCTAATTATCGTACCAAAAAATAGTGGGATGATCAAGAGGAGAAGCAAACTCAATCATCAACTGTCAAAGCCATAAAATCTCTTGACTAGCATGCACTACCACTCTATACTCAGCCTCTATAGATGAAAGTATGTGAGCATTTTGGTTCTTGCACAACTAGGTGATAGGACCACAACCAAGACAAAAGACAAAGCTAGAAGTAGACTTCTGATAATCAACATCACCAGCTCAATCTGAGTCAGTGAAGCCAACAATGTAGGGAATCCCAGATGTGTAATGTGTGCCCTGAATGTATCTCAAAATATGAAATATGCTTGGTAGCTTTCCAATGACTCTCATGAGGCTCATGTGAAAATTGAGAGACAAGACCAATTACAAAGGAGAGATCAAGAGGAGTATGTGTTAGGTACAACAAACTACTAACCATCGATACAATGTAGGATCCACTAAAGGCAAAGTGCAAGAGGTAGACAAGGTAACACCCAGCTAAATAAGTGGGGGGGTAGGCTTGCAATCAAGCATGTTAAAGCATCAAAGCATGTCAAGAGCATACTTTTTATGGTAAATAAAGATCCTAGTAGAGGATTGAACAATCTGTAGACTAAGATAGTAGTGTAATAGACCAAGATCAGTCATCTCAAACTATTCCATCAATGTGCATTGAACATCCTAAATCATAGAGGATGAGATTCCTATGAGGAGATGATCATCAATATATAGCACAAGGATCAAAACCTCATCCTCAAGATGCTAAATGTATATTGTAGGGTCTGAATGGTAGTGTGTGAAGCCTTCAAAAAGCAGAAAGGAGTCCATCTTCTCATACCAAGCTTGAAGGGCCTATTTAAGACCATACAATGAACATCAAAGTCTGCAAACCAAGGAGGAATCCTACACAAATCCCTAAAGATGCTCCATGTAAATCTCCTTAGTAAGATCACCATGCAAGAATACACTCTTCACATCCATCTAAAAAATGAGCCATCCCTAAGAAGCTACGAGGGATAAGACAAGGTGAGTAGAGTTCATCTTGGTGAAAGGGGAAAATGTCTCAATGTAATCAATACCCTCAACCTGCAAAAAACCCTTCGTAACAAGACATGCCTTGTACTTATCGATAGAGCCATCAACAACAAACTTAGTATGATATAAAAATTTGTATCACAATAAATTTCTTCCCCTAGGAAGAGAACAAATATCCCAAGTACGATTCATTATCAACAAATAATATTCCTCCTCCATGGCACTATCCCACCCAATATGTCCTATCACTACTATAAATGTTTGAGGATCACCACAAATAGCATGACTTAGAAGACTAGAGCCTACTATATGAGACCAGGTGCAACAGGAAGTGAAAGGGTCACCAGCTAGAGATCCTATAATCTATGGAGGATCCTATGGTGGAGGTAAATAGGGATCATCAAGACAATTATCCTCATCATTTGGAAAAGAGATTGGAAAGGATGAGGGAGTAGTGGTAAGTGAAGTAGACTCTAGAGGTAGGGTATCTACTGCAAGAAGGTGCTTATCAAACTGGACATCCTATCAAAATAGGACCTCTTTAGAATCAGGATCAAACAACCTATATGCCTTAACATCCTTGTAGTAGTCAACAAAAATGAGTTGTTAGCTCTTCCACTCCATTGATCTCCTCTGAGCATTGGGTACAAATGTCTATGCTTCACTACCAAAAACTTAGAATGAAGATACATCAGGCTTGAGATGAGACCAAGCCTCCTCAAGAGTCATATGTTGAACTGCATTGTGAGGCATTTGAGTTTGAAAATAGTTGGCATAATTGACTTCCTCTACCTAAAAAGATGAATCCATGGACCTAGATTGTATCATACAATTAGCCATCTCCTGAAGTGTTCTATTCTTTCTCTCTACCACGCCATTTTTCTGAGGGGCGTAGGGCACTAAAAACTAATGCTGAAGACCATGTTCAGAGCAAAAATCCTTGAAAGCTTGGTTCACATGCTCCCCCCATTATCTATGCATATCCACTAAATAGAAAGACTAGATTACTTCTCCACAAATGTCTTTAAGACTCGAAATGTATCAAAGACATTAGACTTGTACTTCAAAAAGTACACCCATGTGCATCTAGAGAAGTCATCAATGAAAGTAAGCACATATCTTGCACCAAAAAAAGGAGTGGGAAATGACATGAGGTCACTATGAATCAACTCCAATAGTGCCAAAGCACAAGTAGCTTGTCTATGAGGAAAATGATCCCTATGTTGTTTTCTAAGAGCACAACCCTGACAAACACCATCAATAGAAGAAATCTAAGGAAGCCCAAGAACAAGTGCTTGTGTGCTCATTTGCTGAAGATATATGTAATTGACATGGCCAAAATGCTCATGCCAGTAGCCACTATCAAATCAAAATCATGTAAGTCTTGAATAACCACATCATGTGGTGAGAACTCAACTATCTTACCAGAGTTAGAGTGAAAAATCTGATAAATTTATAATACTTTCATCAAGAAGTCAGGGACAAATAGAACATCCTGAAGAGAGCCCCCAACTAATGAAACAGAACCAAAACCCAAGACTAAAAGATGTGATGATTTCCCAACAACAATCTATGAAGTAGCACAAGGAGAAAATCAGGTGACCATCTATTTAGTGTGAGTCATATGGTGAGAGGCATTGGAATCAAGAATCCAGGTGGGCCCAGAAGTCATTACTCAAGCAGTAAGAGTGTGAACTTTCCCTGCAAGGGGGGATGTAGACTTAGGAGTAGAAATGTGATGCTCTTGCATGGCTTCCTCTAAAGCCTCCAAACATTTCCAACACTTGGAAATGGGATGTTCATCCTTTCCACAAATACTACAGGTCTAAACTAATTTCTTCTTAGTCTTGGAGGTAGACTTAGTAGACTTTGAAGAAGATTTACCCTTGGAAGGGTTAGCTAGAGGTTTGGAATAAATTTTCTATATATCTTTCTTTGGTTTAGATTTCAATTTTGGCTTCCCTTGTGAAGACTAAGCAACCAATGCTTGGCTAGAAGAGCTAGAAGCATCCATCTATTGGATCTTTACCTATTTCCATGTCAAACAATCATAGAGTGTCTCAAAAGAAGGCATGACATGTCGATTGCCAAAGCATCCATAGTGGAGTAGAAAGTGGAAGAAAAGATCATCACTATGCCAAACAAGTTGGAAAACTTGGTCCAAATAGCACGAGGAGTGGTCAAACCATCCATGTATGAGACTATCAAAGATATTTAGTGCAATAAATCCCATGTCTTCATCCATTTTGTTTCTATGTTGAGGAACTTTAAAGGGGTGCTGCAAGATAGGTTGATTTTCATCTAGACAGAAGTAGAAAGGTTGTTTCTAAATTAAATTAAAGAAATACAAATTCACCCCCCCACAACGTATAAATCTATCCCTTGTATACCAAAGAAACAACTAAGGAGAGCATAAGGAAAATTGGAAGAAAACCAAGATGCTAGATACAAAGATGTGGAAACTAAAGTCTTTACTTCAATGCCAAAAACTAGAGCTCAAATAGTCAAATAAAAAAAAAGAACTAGCATCATCATCTCCAGCTCGAAAATAGCTTTCCAACAATATTTCATTTTTTGAAAACAGACAACGTATGCAAAAGATATGGCCCAAAAAACCAACTACTCCTCCAAATAATGAGCTCTCTGGAAAAATACAAAGATGGGAAAAATTTGACAGTAGTATGACCATCAAATGACAATCTATTGGAAAAAAAATTCGATCACCAAAAAAAAATTTCAATCGTTAATTTTTTTTTGACTGCCATAATATTTGAATTTTAGCCGATAAGATGATGTCAGCCATTGGATTGCTAACATCACCTATCAACAGTTAGTAGGCGGTGACAAGGTGACATTGCAGAGACAGTGGCAATGGCTGAGTGGCACTATGGTGGCGTTGGAAGTGGCTATGTGGCACTTTAGTGGTGGTGGCGGTGAAGCGGTGGCACACCGGCGGGGGCAGAGAGCAGGCCAGGCATGATCAAAATGTAGGTGGTGTGGTCGCGGCACAATGGAAACACATTCTACGTATGCCAAAAAATGTTTTAAAAATGTTTTAAAATTTTTTTCTCATTTTTTTGTACCATATGACCTAAGGAAGAGGAAAAATTTGTCCCAGGGTTCACTCTGACAAAAACCCACAAGTTTTATATGGATTTTGACTGGACTGGGCCTTCTAAGCACAATAGTAGCATCTATTTTTGCTCAAATTGAACCAGAAAAAGGTGCATCCTCCAAATTGAAGAAAAAAAACTATGAAAAGATGGGTTTTTTGTCTTTGAATCATGGCTTCAAGATCTCTAGACTAGGTAGCAGCATGGAAGCTCTAATACCATGTAGAAGTTGAGAAAACCAACTTCACAGTTTGCCAAGAACACCTACATGGAAAATAACCTGTTGTTGGAAGGAAATCAGAGATGAAAAAATGAAGCTTGGAAATCTCAGCGGAGTGAGAGAGAAAAAAATGTTTTCCAAGATGTAAAAACAATAATTACAAGGGTTCAACCTTAAAGGTGAACGAAATCCTAAAAAGGAAAAATAGCTAAGTTGTGCATTATAATTAATATAAAATATTAATTATATGCACCTACGAGACAACTTAAGTAAACTAGAGTAATAGAAAACTTAATTAATTAAATCAAACTTATCTAATTAATAATTGTAAACAAACAATTACTCTAATAGTTACCTTGGTTTGGAATTGATCTTTGTCGTTGTCTAGGGGGAATAATTTTGTTAACTTTGGTCTCTTAGATGTGTTAGTCTTTAGGGCACCTCGTAAACAGTGTTTTTCAACACCACCCCAATTGTATTTTTTGATACAACCCCTGACATTGAGTGTTTTTCAAGACTTATTATTTTGGCCTTACCCAATTTTATCATGTGATCTTACCTACTTGCAAGATTTCAATCCTTATCCTTGAAACTCAGTATTAGTTAACAAAATTCAATTTTTTAACTCAAGCACTTAATGCTTGAGCTATGTCATGATCTTTTTTTTTTGTGTTGATTATTATTGATTTTCTTTGAGTATTCTTGTCTAATAAGTCTCTCCAATATGCATAGCTAGAGGACTTGGCACATGGGGCATGTTTTTTTTATTAGCTTTCTGTTTGTGGGTATGGTCTTGAAACTGTAGAGTGTCTCTTGTCCCCTTAAAACACTTAGGAAATTTGAGGCATCATCCTTGACTATTTTTGCACAACTGTTCTTATGGTCATCCCAACATCTATGGCTTGATGTGAGCATGGTTTTGCTACATTAAATTGGGTAAGCTAATATCAAAGTCATCTTGACCTTTATGTATTTGATTCTTATGTTAGACCCTTTCCACATTCCAATCTAATATAAATCGCATTCATATCTTCATAGTTGTTCTTGTGACTAGTGATGATTGTGTGATTTTCTGATGTCCGTTAATAATGGCCCAATGATGAAAATAAGTTCATTAACATTCTCTAATGATGAACACAAAATCCTATGTTATAGTTGCTCTATTTCAAGTATGCCTTTGCATTTTCATGTAGCTTGCATTTTTAGACTTCATGTTAATTTGAATTTTTAGGTTGCATTATGAGTTTGAGAGGGTTTTCCTTCATATTTCTTGTGGACTCTTAATCAACCGTGGTCATGTCTTGATCTTCATTTCCTTATCTTCTTTCATGATCTTAATCAAAATTTCTTGTCTTAAACAGTTGATTGATTTTGAGGCATTCTCTTTCTTGAGGAAAATTCTCTTTCTTCTTTCTATATCTTTCCACCTCTTCCAAACTTCTATCTTCCATTCACTTTCACCCCACTTCTTTTCTTCTAATTCAACTTTGGTGCATAATCTTTCATACTTGATGATCTAACTTGGTTTTTTGATCCTTATATTTTTCATTTTATATCAAGAACCTTATCTTTAGTTCAATTTGATCAAAAATTTTAATTTATTGTTTCTCCTCTATTTCATTTTGATTTCCATCATGAGGGGGGTAGTACCTATCAAAATTCAATCCTTGATTGAACTTTATCAATATTTTTTCCACCTAGGATAGCCTTGTCTTTGTCAAGATAAAATTGTTATCAAAAATTGTATTCTTTGTCCTGATGTGTTCCTAAGTTGACCACACATCTGTGTTGTTTTGTGATCCCAGATCAACCTCACACTTCAACTGCATTCTTTGACTTCATGTGTTCCCAAAATGATCACATATTAGTCAAAGAGGGGCAAATGTATGCACCCTAAAATGGTTTCCTAGACTATGGGCCCCCACTGTTCAATTTATCAATTTCCTAAATCAATTTATCAATTGCCTGAATCAATGCATTGCAATATTTTATTAAATAAATTCAGATCATTTTCCTTGATCAAATTGCAATTAATTCAATTATCTTGATATTTCCTAAGGTTTCATCATCTTATTCTAAATTTTATTTAATTGAAAGAAAACTTCTCTTTTAATTAAATAAAATAATACCCTTTTAATTAAAAGAAAATATCTCTTTTAATTAAATTTAAAAACCCCACTTAAATCTCTCCTTATGATGAAAAAAGGAAATAAAAAAGCTCCTATTTAATTAAAATAAAATATTCTCTTTTAATTAAATAAAATAACACCTTTTTAATTAAAAGAAAATACCTCTTTTAATTAAATAAAAAAACCCCACTTAAACCTCTCCTTACGATGAAAAAAGGAAATAAATTAAATAAAAATCATTTTTCTCTACACTTAAATGCACATAATTCTAAGTGGGATTCCTTAGTTTCCTCATTCCACTTTCTTGTCAACACTCCTCTTTTCTCAATGGTGGAATTTTGTCTCACATGGATCAAGCCTTATTATTCTGTATTGGTTATGAGAAGCCTCCCACCTTCACAATTGACTATATAAGGAACCCTTTCATTCTCATTTCATAAGAATAGATGTTAGTTGCTATAAGGAAGATTTTATTGTTATGCTATAGGTTTGAAGAGCGATTTTGGAGAAGGAGTTTGAGCATTAGGGTTTGGACATTGGAGATTCATTGCAACTTCTCTCTTCCCATCTTCTTTTCTCACGCATCTATGGCTTCCATCATCATGCTTCATCCTTGCATTTTCATATTACCTTAGAGTCATATTTGCTTCATAGATTAGATTTCCTTTTTTGTATTGTTATCATTTAGATTAGCTTGCATCTTCATTTACATGCATATTTGATGATCATGGAGAATAGCACTCTTTCTTTCCCTCTTTGAATTTCTTATTTTATTGTGTACTTGCATGGGCTCAAACTAGGTCAAATTGAGGGCCTCCATTAAAAACCCTTGCACTCCATGAATAGAGAGCTATGGATCCTCATTTGGGATCTCATTCTTGAGCAATTTTGGATGTAATGATTCATGTGCGTCAACATTTTAGCACACACTATACACATTTAAAATCAACTCCAATCAATGAATCTAACACACCATTAAAATATACATATATATTTTTTTTGCTAACTAGGAATAACAAAACATGTGTTTTAACATTTCTCGATGATTTTTTTTGAAATATAGGGCTACAATATGGATCAATAACCATACAATATGCACAACGATGATGGTTCTCATGGGACTTCTTCTTCTCGATAGGTAAAACTCATTCTTTTTATACAAATTAGATACAAGAAATATGTTAATGCATATTTTTTATTATGTTTTATTCTTCACTACTATTTTGGATTTATTTTAAATATAACACTAATAATATTGTTCTCACAAACAAGTGCTAATCAAGAAAAGAGAAATGAAAAATTAGTCCATGAGGAGTTGCACGATGAGCATGATCAATTCATTATTGATTTTGCATCAGTCGCTGATCCTATGGTTGCACTGCAAAAGGTGCTCTGTGCACTATCAAGAGTGTTAATGCAATTGGCATCAGTTTGACCATAGACTCCTCAAATACAATAGAGAGAGGATAATAGTATTAATGTATTTATTAATTATTCAATTTTGCAAAAGTAAATTCAATCTTCTTATTTATTGAGCAAACCGTTCTCCCTCTTTGTCTTTCTTTCCTCCTTGTAATAGGTTATTCACATGCAGGATATCTAGGAATCTCTAAATTTTTTTATCATAAAATTCTACTTGGTATTAGAGCCTTGCCTGTGGCTGGCTATTCTTGTTTGAAGAAAAAAATGAGGGCTTGACAAAAAAAAATTTGTGATTTTTCAATTTTTTGTGTGAAAATAGGGGGGTCTCTATTTTTTGGATCACTTTGAGCAAAAATAGAACTCACTATTGTGCTCTAGAATGTCAAAAAGCCCCTATTTTCATATAAGGCACATCCAATTCAAATACAATTGAAATCTGAGGTAAAAACATTTGTTCCCCTAGATTTGACACACTTCCCAAGGTATCAATTTATTTTTTATTAAAAAATAAATCAAGATTTTAAAAAGAAAGAGTTTTTCTAGTAAAGTGTTGGAAAACTTTATAAATAAAAAAATTGCCCTTGGAAAAGGTTTTAAAAACTAGAAATGCAAAAAATAAATCAAAAAGCACTTTAAACGTGCTGACATTAGTGGTACAGTCGCTCACATATGTGCAAGTGCTGTCATCGGTGTTTTCCATTCCAAAATTTGATGGTCATTCACTCATCATTGTTTGATTTTTTTTGTCCTAAAGTCCTATTGTTGGTTTTTTTGTGATATCTTGAACATACAAAGGTGTTTTTTTTATCCAAAAGAAGCATTGGAAAGCTAATTCAAAGATGAAGACAATGGTATAGGTATTTTTTGGATTTTTTTTTCCATTTTTGTACCTATTTTTATGATTGAATTTTTTTGTTGACTGTCATCTTCCAGGGGGTGTAACGTGTTCGTTATAGCTCCATTTTTAGATCCGAAAAACATGTCAAAAAGTTCTTCTTGAGTCTTATTCAGATTCTCTGATATTTTTCATTAGTATTTCTCAAAGGTACATGTCATTCTAAAATATTTTTTTTTGCTCTCTTCTTGTTTACACATTCCTTCTAGTAGCTGGGATTCAATTTTTTGTATTGTGGGGGGTGTTTTCTATTATTATTTCTATTATTTCCATTAGTAAACCAAAAAAATTTCAAAAACAATCCAACAGTTTCTAAAACAATGGTTGAGACCTCTTTTTGTCTAGAACTTTTGACCCCTCATAACTATCGCACATGGAAGACCTTGATGACACGACTTCTCTAGTCAAAAGGGTTGTGGTCTTGTTTAGATACATTGTAGCCAATTTTATAAAGGCCTTTTGAGGTCATGCAACATAGGAATAGGATGGATGAGGCAATAGGATTGATTTCTTTATAGGTCTCTGATAGTTTACAATTTCATCTTGATCGGTGCAATACCCTCTAGCTATGTGGACCAAACTTGAAGGCTTTTTGGTACAATGAATGAGTTCAGGAAACTTTGGATTGAGGAAGAGCTTAGCTCACTTATAATAGATTCTTTTCCCTCCATTGATGATTTCTTGATGAAATTCAAACAACTAAGATCTTTATTGCAGGGTTCTAGGAAAATGAAGACAAACATTAAGTGTATCTACCTGATTCTTTATAAGCTTCGTGCAAACTTTTAGATTTTTTATTCTACCTTCTATTCCACCAAATATGCTTTGTGTAATAGATTTACCACATCATCCTTTGAGGTTTTTTGTGATCAGTTGACTCGAGAGAAAGCTAAGCTCTCTTAGTTGGATTTTCTCTAAGGCTTACATAGTCATGCATTGGTAGCTTGACCATCTTCAAGGACAAAGGAGAAGACTCAAAAATTTCATTCTGTAGAGTCTTAGATTGATTCTAGCACTCACAGTTCATTAGGGCCACCTCCTCCTAAAGGGAGTAAATCAAATCCAAAAAGACCAAAGTGTACTTATTGTAATAAGCCTAATCATGACAAAGCACATTTTTATGAGAATAAGTTAGATGGCTATGTCAAACAGGTTTCAAATTTGACAACTCTCCTTCAGAAGAGCAACATTGATATTCCTTCTTCTTCTCATAGAGCTTCTTCATCATCATCACTTCAGTCAAATGGTAAAGATATGGGAAAGATTCATGCATTATGTGCAACTACTATCCCTCATTCTTATTGTTGGTTACTAGATTTAGGTACTTCACACCATATGGCATTTTCTTAGGATTTGTTCTCTTCTTTTGAGGCTTCTCCTATTCCACACATTTTGATGGGAAATAAAATTGTTATGATTGTATGTGGGAAAGGTTCTATGGACATTGATGATGGTACATTTTGATGGGGCATATTAATGTCTTAATTTTGATATATTTTTCATAGTTTGGACTTACTCTTTGTTCTTTGTCAAAAAAATTTCCAAAACATTTGTGTAAATATCTTGTGAACTTATGCTAGAGGCAGCTAGAACTTACTTAACCTATGGGTAGTGTGTATGACATACTTTGCTTAATATTATACATAAAATTTAGTATTTCATATAAATATCTTAAGCTATGTTCTAATATCTGAATAAGAGTAGGAATGTTATCTTGCATATATGTTCTAGATGTTTCTAACTTTTAGGAAAATGAAGACCGATGCAAAGGGTGGTCATCACTACATTAAAGGAAGAGGATGATGGAGATTGACCATGGCAAGGAAAGCATAGTTCAATTCCTATGGATAAGCCACACCTATAGAGGAGTTATTGTTCTAGAAAATGTAGGAGACGCAACTTGCTATATTTCCTACAAGTTTTTATTATGTTGCTTAGTAATAAATGTACTATGTCATGGCTGATCTTCCGCCTTCTTTTATGATGATGTTTGTTCAAGAATTTATTGTCATGTTTTTAATAAGTATCCAATCCTCTATATAATGGATTTGGACCATCTTAGTAAGCTAATGATAAAATAGACAATGCTGGTTTAAGATTCAGAAGTTACTCTTTTTCTGTTCTTCATGAATTATTCAGTTGATGTAATCAAAGAAGGATTTTAATGAAAGAGTGATTTTGGAATATTTGTTGTGTTCATATTTATTTGAAACCAACCAAGGGGGCCCACTTGGGAGGTGGAATAGATCTAGGTAGAGTAGATTTATTCTTTGCAATTTCTTATTTTTAGGATAGATTTGTTGTATTAGTCTTGTAGCATTGTTACTATGAAAGTTCCTGCAACACTTGTAAAAAATGGTCATGGTGGGTGTTTTGAGTTGTTAACTAGTTTAGGTTCATTTTCCAAAGCTTTCTACAATTATCTATTGTTAGCCCAAGTTTTTGTACTATTTTATTAGTATAGATTCTTTTCATGCATTTTCCTTTCCTACAGCATAGGTATTAAGACTCTTAAAGAAACTTATTGCATATACCATGCTGACCCATTTCAAGTCCTACATCCCCAGGTTGACAATTCAAGTGTATTTCATGATGGAATAGGTAGTCCTTAGAATAGATATTGTATCCTTGAGAAAGGAAATGGTGTAATTATATTCATCTATTATGAAACCATACATTTTTGGTACCGTTGCTGGGGATGGTGTCAAGCTAGGAACATCTTTTTGGGTCATAACTTTTTTTAGAAATTTGCAATCCTAAAAGTTTCTTCACAAGTGTGAAGAATTCAATTGCATGCATCGAAGAGGAAGACACAAAGGTGAATATGGAATATTTCTTCCATAGGATTATGTTAATTTGAATGAAGAAATTGAAGAAGAAGTTGAGTTTCCTTTTGAGGACACAAGCCTTGAGTTTCCTCTAGGATCTTCCTCTAGAGCAAAAACCTTAGACACAAGTAGTCTTTAGCCTTTTGCTGAAATTTTGGACAACTTTATTGATAGTTCTAGTCCAACTCCACTTGTTGTTAACAATTCTATAGCCAACGCTCATTTTCAATAGCAACCCCATAATTAAATACCTCTAGTAATGGCACAATCTACTTTTCCATTTCCTCTCTCGAGCCTCACAACCAATGCTAATCTCATAAATATACCCTCAACAGCTCTTCCAAAGTTTTATGGCCTTGTAATTGAGGATCTTGATACTTTATTGTTTGAGTTTGACATACTCTATCATAGCTTTGACTATAACATTGATGCCCATAAGTTCAAGTTGTTTCCACCAACATTGAAAGAATCAACCTTATGATGGTTCATGGGCTTAGGAGCCAATTCAGTAGGTACCTAGGATGAAATGCAAACTTTGTTTCTGGAGAAATAAAAAGAGTATTGTAAGGGGAATGATCCAAGAGGAGATGATATCTTTAGAATATCACAAAAGGAGGATGAAACATTGGAAGACTATGTTTCACATTTCTTGTATACACTGCAAAAGAACCCTCAGCATGTACTAGAGGATGATTCACAGAAACTAGTCTTCTTGAGAGGGGTAAATGATAATTATCTGGAAGCACTAGACCTAATGATTGGTGGTGATGTATATCAATCCACTTGGGATAACCTCAAGAAAATCTATCTTAACTACTCAAGGTCAACTATGAAGAAAGGAAAAGGATACTAGTCCATAGCCACTAAAGGGATCAGTTAGAGTATTTCAAAGCTCAAGATATCTAATCTACTCTTAGATTTTAAATAGGACAGCATAAATGATGTCACTACACATCTTGACACAATGACTACAATGAAGAAGCATGTACAAGTTGAATGACAATTGGCAAAGTACTATTCTTACTGCCACAAATAGAAGCAAAACAATGCATGTAAACTGGTAGCCAACCTAGAGAATCAATAATTACCAATAGAGTACATGAAGATAGATGAGGACAATGATCAAGTGTTCTTTGTTGCTCAACATCAACCATGGGCTTCAAGATAAGGTATGCCTCAAGATCCTTTACAATTTTCAAATACTTACAATAGTCAATGGCAACACCAACACTATCAGAATCCTTATCGGTACTCCCAACCTTCCTAGCAAAACTAGCAAAACAACCAGTAGCCTAGCTAGAAAAATAACTAGTGGAAAATCCAAAAAAATAACCAATGGCAGAATTAGCAGAATCAATGGCAACCCCAGCAAGGAAATTGGCAGCCTAATAACCAATGGAGGGGGCCTCTACAATTGCCTAACCAAAATCTTGGTAACCCACAACTACCACTTCTAGTCCAACAACCTACAATAATGCCACCTCTTGCAACAAATAATGCTAATCCTAAGTCAACTCAATCATTTTTTTAGCCTCGGCCAAATTTGAACAACATGCAACAACAACAACAAATGTACACTATTGATACTCAGCAATGCCCTACATATTTAGTAGAGGTATCTGATATCCATTTAAGATTGGGTACAAATTTGTCTACACAAGAATACCCTATTATCATGGAAGTTGCAGATACTTCTGCAACACCCCTTCTAGAAGTTACATTGCTAAATACCAACCCGTCAACTATTGTACCTAGTAGGACTACTGATCATACCACCGTAAATCCTCCCTTTCCACATAGCCTAAATAAAGAGAAATCTATATCCCAAGAGGAAGAGACATTTGACATTATTAAGTTGCTGAAAAATATGCACATCCAAATTCCTCTATTTCAAGCTATCAAGGATGTCCCTCTTTATGGAAAGGCTATTAAGGAAGGATGCCTTAAAAAGCCAAGGCAGAAGAAGAAATATCCTCAAATAGTTTATGTAGTTAGGCAATTAGTAGATATCATGTAAGGGAAGGTAGTGATACCAAAGTATTCAGATCCTAGTAGTCTAGTAGTTAACCTAATCATAAATGGATAGGCTATGAAAAATGCTTTAGTTGATCTAGGAGCAGGAATAAATGTGATGAGTAAAGATATGATGCATAGGTTACATATGGAAGGCTTAAGAACAACACCCATGGTGTTATAACTTGCAAATAGTTCAACTGTCACTCAAGATTGTCTCATAGAAGATGTGATGGTGACTTTAGATTCATGGGAATACCCTACTAATTTTCTTATCTTATCATCCAAAGTCAAACTTGCTAGCTATCCTATCACATTAGGTAGACCCTGGTTAGACACCACTAATGCTAAAATTAGTTGCAGATTAGGTAGTATGATAATTTCAAATAGTCAAACCATAAGGAAGCTAAAGCTATATCCACCTGCCCAACCCCAACCAAACCTGGGAGAACCTATTTGACTAGATTTAGGAGATGAAGAGGAAGAACTAAATTTTGTAGCTCAGCTTATGATGTTACATAGACAGTCTTTTCTAAAGTTGTAGGAGGAGGATTCAACAATTCAAATTATTCTTAATAATACTTGTGTGGTAGAAAAGGATGTATCTGACAGTTCTGTGTTGGAACTAACTACATATGAGGAATGTAATGACAATTGTTTTCTACCCAAGGAGCCAAACACTATCCATTAGCTTTTACCACGTGAACTAGATACAAGTCCATTCTCTAAAGCTATTATTGTTGATCTCATAGGTACTGATAAGTTGTTAAAAGGTCATAATCTCCATGTCAATAACAAACTACCTCCCAAATAGATGAAACAGTTAACAGAGCTTTCTCAAAAAATGGGACTATTGGGATATGAAAGGGTTAAGTCCTACATAATGTACTCATAGAATACATATTAATGAAGGGTGCTTGCCACTCCATCAACCCCGGAGGAGGATTAATCCAACACTTAGAGAAATAGTTAAAACTGAACTACAAAAGTTGCTTTATGTTCATTTTATATACTCTATATTTGATAGTAGATGGGTCTCACATCTAGTTATAGTACCTACATAGGGAGGGAAATAGAGGATTTGTGTAGATTATAGAGAATTGAATAAGGCAACCAAGAAGGATCACTTTCCTTTACCCTTTATTGATCAAGTTTTGGACACTCTGGCTATTAAGAAATATTTTTCTTTTCTTGATGGGTACAGTGGTTATAATTAGATAAGTATAGCTACAAAAGATTAGGATAAAAAACCACATTCACATGACCATGGGGTACTTTTGCATATTGTGTCTTGCCATTTGGCCTATGTAATGCTCCCATGACATATCAAAGAGTTGTAATCAGCATTTTTGCTAATATATCGCATGACTACATGGAAATATACATGGATGATTTCATAGCATCTAGAGTACTCTTTGAGGAAGCCTTGATTAATCTTGAAAAGGTTCTTGTCTGATGCAAAGAACATAATCTATCACTCAATAGTGAGAAATGTTTCATGCTCATGTAGGAAGGAGTGATGTTTGGTCATTTTATATCAGCTACAGGGATACAAGTGGACTTGACTAAGATAGAGGAGTTTCATATTACCATTGTTGATAAGCTAGGGAAGTCCAATGTAGTTGCTAATTATTTTTCCTAACTGTACATTTTTGATGAAGATCCAACTTTAATTGAAGATACCTTTCCAAATGAGCATTTTTTCCACATAGCAACTCATACAGTATGGTATGTAGACATAGAAAACTATCTTGCTGCAAATAGAATGCCCCCACACTTCTCTCACATAGATGGGAGGAAGCTAGTAGAGAAAAGTTTTTATTATTCATGGATAGATAGCAATCTCTTCTATGCTAGACCAGATTAGATCATGAGGAGATGTATCACAAAGGATGAGATATATGGCATACTACAAGAAAAGAGACTTCTCCACTTGAACTCACTGGATGAAATGAGAAAGAAAGCTTTGGAAAGAGGGAGATTGGGCTCTCCTTTACGATTCTTGTTTCAAAGAGAATCTAGGGAAGTTGCAGACTCGATGGCTAGGGCCTTATGAAATTTAGTATGTATTCAACAATGGAGGAGTCCATCTGACAACCATTGATCCTGTCCAGTTCAAATTGTTTGTAAATGGCCATAGGTTTTAGCTCTATTATAAACCATAGACCAAACATGAGTTCCTACAGTAGTTCCAACCAAACAATTTACTAGCTCCTGCAGACACAGTTCTTGCAGCAAAGGGTGCAAGCCTTCTTCCTACAGCTGTAGCATGAAAAAACTTCAATGAGAACTCATAATAAAACCTCATTTAATTTGAGGTCCATTCTTTCATTCATTTTTTGTTTTTCTTCATATCAACTCATCTCATTTATTTATTTATCATCTACTCACACTCAAGGTCACCCACAAATTCTATTTTTACTACTTTCAATAAAATATACCATCAGCACCTTTTCTATGGTCACCAAAATTTGCCACCTCATCAATTTGCATGTGGAAGTACACTGTAAAATCTTTAGGGACAACATTTTTACTCATTATTCATTTTTAGTGCATAGGTTTTGATATTTATATATAATACTACATTAAATATATCATATATACCTTAAACCAATTTTTCATTCCTATGCCAAAAATTTTAAGCATCAACACTTGTCAAAATTTACTCGAGGGTTGAGAAAGTTATTAATTTCCAAATGTCATCTCCATGTCACCTTAGTCATGTCCATATTATAGGTTGTACTTTGGTGATGGTCTAATTTTAATTTTAAAATCTTTTTGTATCTACCATACCTTTTCATTACAATTTTGGGAAAGATCTCCTGTGTTTGACATGACTGAAAAGGACTCTAATTTATAACGAGAACACTTATAGTTAAACCTTGATGTCCTTCATAATTGATTGTAGAGTCTTGTTAAGAGAATGTGGTATCTACATTTCTCAGAAAGGTCAATTTGACATTCTGAGAAGAGGGTATTTGCAAAAGTGTTAAAGGAGTAAAACTTATCAAGGTGGTGAGAATAGAGAAATTTGAGGCTAGGAATTTTGAAGATGGAAGGATAGTTGCTAATACATGAGCCAATTTTTCAGAGTATTCTACTTGTAGAAGTGGAAGCAGTCTGACAATTTAATGCCTATGGATGGTTTGGCTACTTCCTATAGTTAACTAAGCTCAATGAAGAAGTAGTAATAGAATTTATGAGGACATTTGATGAAGTGGAAGCCACCATACGGGGATTAATAGTAATTTATAGTGAGGAATAGATAGCAAAAGTCAATGGACTACTAGCTAATGGGGAGCATTATCTGAATGAGCATGATACTAGGTCATCACGGGCACAATTCTCTTGATTGGGTGACCCTCTACTGGAAATTTCAAAGAAAGGGTGTAAAAGACTCTCTCTCCCAACTCCATATCTAGAATTGGTAACCCATATCATCAGGTATTTAACCTACAAAGGAAGGTTTTCAAACTTGCATGTTCACCATTTTAAGTTGTTCAGTTGTGTAAGACATAAAATTCAAGTTAATATCCCCAATTTCCTTTATAATATGTTGTGTATTAGTGCTAAAGAAAATCAGAAAGGAAATGCAAATTAATATTCTCATCATGCCCTCGTCAAAATTTTAGTTGAAAGCTCTCCTATATCATGGGAAAAAATTGTTGAATTTAAAACCTTGCAACCTTAAGCCAACCCTGTTTCGCAAAATTTAAGGAATGAGGAAAAAATTGCAGAGCCTAGTCAAAATCTAGCTAAAATAGAAAACAAACCAACATTACCCTCTTCTGATAAACTTGTTGAGCCTATTTCAAAGGGTGATATACCTAGCTCTTCCAGAGATAAAGGCAAGCATAAGGTTGGTAAAGAGAGTCCTAATCTTGAAAAGGAAGCCCAAAACCCTTTTGTTAAAGTGACAAAAAGAAAAAGGTCTATTCCTACAGCAACCACTCTTGCAGTGTCTACCCCAGTAGCATCTAAACCAAAGCATACCCACAAAATAGTAGAAGTTAAATATGTTCCTATGCATTGAAGCCCTCATATGCAAGATCAAGTATCCCCAATTTCCACTAAAAACCTAAATGCTTCAATCTCAAAATCTTATACAGAATCAGTGGTTGAGAATATTCTAGATGACTCTCCTATATGGTTGGAACCCCAAAATGTAGAAACAAATGAAAATGAGCATGTTAATTAAATGCCATACGGAAATCAAGAAATGTGTGAGTCAAAACCTGATGTTGTCTCAAAAAAAGCCCCTGAAAATGATCAACCTACTTCAGCACCAATCCCTATATATTCTAATGTTTCTATCATGCCTTATAGATCCTCCTAGTATACCCATTACTTCCAACAAGTTGCTAAAGAACAAAAGAAGAAATCTATGGCTCAAGAATTCCCTTCATAGACAATTCAATATATATTATTTCATATGTGCAATCACTTTATTTTTCAAAAGGCCTTGTGGAGGAAATAAAGAGACCAAACACAAAAAGTAATTTTTGAAAAAGATGAGGAAATTCAGTCACTAAAAGAGAAACTTGAGAAATAGAAACAATGAATGAATTTGGCTGTAAAGTTAGCTAACTAGGTAATGGCCTGTAGGCCACCACCAAGGGTGTATTCCATTTTTCTAAAGGAGAAATTTCTTCTATTTCAACTAATGATGACAATAAGGGATGTTGATTATGAATTTAAAAATGCTCAAGATTTCTACAATGTGTATCAGACTTTGCCTTCATGGCAGAAGAATTTTTTGTGTGAACTTTATTTACATAATTTCATAATTCCACATGAGATAGAATGGAACCCTCTACTTTACATAGGGGATGTTCACCTTGAAGCTTTACTGCCCTGGATGCACAATGAGACAAACTATGATAGGCAGTTAAATGCCTATAGAGATCTTGAGAAATTTCAACCATTACCTCTATGGGTTGAATTACACAAGCTCGATGACCTTCTAAGAGATTGGTTCAAACTAACCTATGGGAAATTGAAGCTAGAGATTAGGGAGAAAGTGTTTGTAGATAGAGATTACCAGACACTTCCAAACTTTACATAGTAAATAACTATTGTAGGGCTTAGGAACCAATGGAACCAACTGCCAGAAAATTTCAAAAAGGTAGAATCACATAGCCCTGTCAATTATGAGGTAGTTGTTAATAGGGTGGCCAAGCATATACAACTGGGAAGATAAATCAGAAAGGAACTATGGATGCCATTGAATTTTTAGCCTTCTACCCTTCTTTGGCCTTTTTATGGTAATGATGATACCAGACTAGATCCATTAGTTGAGGAACACATGGGTGAACATTGGAAGTGCACCAAAGGATTCTTCTACACTTTTAGAAGTGCAAAAAAAGGAAAACTACAGTGGGAGACTTCAGAGCTATGGCAAGGAAGTATACTACTTGAGGACAAGCATTTGAATAGTGGGGGGCAGATATTGAGGCATATTAATGTCTTAATTTTGATATAGTTTCATAGTTTGAACTTACTTTTTGTTCTTTGTCAAAAACATTTCCAAAACATTTTTGTAAATATCTTGTGAAATTATGCTAGAGACAGCTAGAACTTACTAAAGCTATGGCTAGTATTTATGACATACTTTTCTTAATATTATACATAGAATGTAGTATTTCATATAAATATCTTAAACTATGTTCTAATATCTGAATAAGAGTAGGAATGTTATCTTGCATATATGTTTTGGATGTTTTTAACTTTTAGGAAAATGAAGAGTGAAGCAAAGGGTGGTCATTACTACATTCAAGGAAGAGGATGATGGAGATCAATCATGGCAAGGAAAGTGTAGTTTAGTTCCTATGGGTAAGTCACGCATGTAGAGGAGTTACTATTCCAAAAAATGTAAGAGACACAACTTGTTATATTTCCTGCAACTTGTTATTATGTTGCTTAGTAATAAATGTAATATGTCATGGTTGATCTTCCACCTTCTTTTCTAGCAATGTTTGTTCAAGACTTTTATGTCATGTTTTCAATAAGTATGCAACCCTCTATATAATGGATTTGGATCATCTTAGTAAGCTAATGAGAAAATAGGCAATGCTAGTTTAAGATTTAGAAGTTACTCTTTTTATGTTCTTCATGAATTATTTAGTTGATGTAATCAAAGAAGGATTTTAATGAAAGAGTGATTTTGGAATTTTTTTGTGTTCATAGTTATTCGAAACAAACCAAGGGGGCCCACTTAGGAGGTGGAATAGATTTAGGTAGAGTAGATTTATTCTTTGCAATTCCCTATTTTCAAGATAGATTTATTGTATTAGTCCTGCAACATTGTTGCTATGAAAGTTCCTACATCACTTGCAGAAAATGATCATGGTGGATGTTTTGAGTTGCTAACTAGTTTAGGTTAATTTTCCAAAGCTTTCTATAGTTATCTATTTTTAGCCCAAGTGAGTTTACTATTTTAGTAGTATAGATTATTTTCATGCATTTTACTTTGTTGTAGCATTGGTGTTAAGAGTCTTAAAGGAACTTAGTGCACATATCGTGCTAACCTATTTCAAGTCCTACATCCCTGGGTTTACAATTCAAGTGTATTTCATGATGGAATAGGTAGTCTTTAGAATAGATATAGTATCCCTGAGAGAGACAATGGTGTGATTATCTCCATTTATTATGAAACCGTACACATTCCATGATGTACTTTGTGTTCCATCTTTTTCCTCTAACCTTCTCTCTTTTTATCAAATTAGACATAGTGGGGCAGGGAAGATAGTTGAGTTTGCTTAGGATTCAGTAAACATCAAAGATAGTGAGACATGCAATATTTTTGCCTCATGGACTATTGATCATGCTTCCCATCTATATTCTTTCTCACATTTTGGTCCACCATCTCCATTATTGAAGACTCGCTCTCTTTTTGCACGAGAGTCTAATAAGGTGAAGTCAGGTTGCTTGAACTTATGTCTTGTTCCTGAGACCAGTGTTGTGACTTCTACACCTCCACCTTCTATTTAGATTCTATCTCTTACATAGGATTACTCTTTAGAAATTCCTACTATTGTAGCTCTAGTCATTGAGCCACCCACTGTAGTTGTTGAGCATATATCAGAGGACATACATCTCCTCTCAAATGACATATTCAGTACACCTATTAGTCCACCAACAGTAGAGATTACATTTCAAGATTCTCATGTTTTTTCCTTTGAGCATTAGCTAGGACTTCCAGCTACACCTTGCATACATTGGTTTTATCATCATTGTCTACTATCAATTTTTCCTTTAGATTGGAGCCACATTGGTATGTTCATTGACATAGGAGTTCTGTCATTCTAGGGAGGCTATGGAGTCTCAAGATTCTATCATGGAGGCTTTCATTATACTTATGGTCTTGAGAGATTCACTTGAGATATTTCATTTGTGCATCCTTTTCTATCTCTTTTTGGAGTAGGGTTTTTCCCACTAGGTTTTCTCTATTTCTCCATTTCACAAAGAATTGATTGTGATTGATCAAGCCTTGTTGCTAAGCCCCAAGTTTTCCTTCAGCATTGTAGTTTACTTGCATTATTTGTAGTTTTATTTTTGCTCATCTTAAGGGGGGTGTTAGAGAAAAAGGTTAATTTAATTTAATTTATTAAATTACCTTTTCTTCCTTCTTAAGATTTCTCCTTTATGCTTTTTTACATTCACATTTAATAATTAATTAGTAATTATTAAATGGCTTTTACCTCTTAGGGATTCCCTTTTTAGGTTTTGATCTCCTTCATAAGGATTGATTAGTTGTAATTTCATTTATTCTATTTTGCACAAGTAATTTCAATCTTCTTGTTTATTGAGCAAACCCTTCTCTCTCTGTCTTTCTTTCTTCCTTGTAACAGGTTATTTGCATGCAAGATATCTAGGGATCTATGAATTTGTTCATCATCAAATTCTTCATTATACTCATAATCAAATGTACTAACCCCCCCGTGTAGTCCCTTGCAATAACTACTAATCCCATTATTATTTTGCAAGGAATAATCTATTTTATGAAAAAACTAATGATGAATATTTGTGAATATTTGGGCTAACCATATGCACAATGTACCATATTTTGATTTCATTGCTAGATCAGGTTTCCTTTGATCATTTTCTTCAAGTAAATTAAAAGGTATCTTCAATTCATTTATGAATCTAATGGTTTTTTCTTTTCTTAAAAGGTGGAATTTACAAACTAAAGAGTTAAAGGATAAACTCATTGATGCCATGACAATACTCTTTGAACCCAACATCTTTCAAAGACTTAGGCTCCTTGAGAAAGTGTGCCAACCTTTGAAGTATATTAGGTACAACTACATGACCCAAATTCAAAACAACCCTTATTATGAGCGACCCCCCTATATTCCTATTATTGAGTGGGAGAATCTTAAAAAGGGTGCCACTGAGAAAAGTGCAAGACATGGTGGAGAAATAGTACCACCTGAGGAAAGAAGGTGTGTCACAATATTAAGAATGAGATTATGTACTAATACTCTTAATGTTGTAATATAATTTAAAAAGATCATTGTATGAAAGATATTGTTGCTACAGAATGTGTTCAATCATTATTTTTTCGCTGATGTCAAACCTGCTATTTTCCGGAATGGAAATTGCTTATAAGATCCAAGCACTATCACTTGGTTGATTAATGAAGAATCAATAAGATGTAACAAAAGAACCTAAGGAAAAGGTTGAGTTGTGGTTTTGTAAGGAAGTTCAAAGATTAGTTAAGATAATGATAAAGTGATGTATTGACAATATACTTGAAGATGAAGAGGTTGGCTACACTTAGAAATTGTAGAAGAAGTCATAATATGACTATCTACAAAGCTTGATTAAATTCATAAGAGGGAGCTAAGCAAGCTAGTTCAAGCCGAGTGAAGATCAAGTGCTGAGTGAAAATCAAGTGCCGAGTGAAAATCAAGTGCCGAGTGAAGATCAAGTGCCGAGTGAAAATCAAGTGTCGAGTGAAAATCAAGTGCCAAGTGAAGATCAAGTGCCAAGTAAAGACCAAGTGCCGAGTTATGTTCATGTGCCGAGAATCAAAAAGTCAATAAGTGTCAAGCTGTTGCATTATTTGAAAAGTCAAAGATTCACCTAATCTGAGCCGACATGGTTGTTATCTAGAATTTTGTGAAATAGATAGAAAATAAGAATGATGAGCTGGTGGCACAGAACTCTATGTAAAACATTTTTGGGCAAATACAATTGGATTCTAGATGAAGTTTCTAGATAAAAATGAGATATCGGACAGATACATTGTATCCTACCTAATCTATTGAAACCCTAAAGTTGGAGAGGGAGAATCAAGTAGGAAGATTATTCCAGATTTCTATTTAAGGGGTCATAAGGTCACGAAGCTAAGGGTTGGTCAAGTATGAAAGCATGAAGTGCTGAAGAAGGTGCTAAGGAGGAAGAGAGCATAGAAACTCTATTTCAATAGGTGACCACAAAGATGATTGTATTGGTATGATGAGCAAGAAGACTCAAGGAGACAAAGCTTGAGAGGAAGACAAGCTGTCAGAGCCGCAGTGATTAAAGACAAGAAAAGGATTGAACTGAAGTATGATATGAAATCTGCAAGATATGTTGTGAGTTGTATCAGATTAAAAGCCCTTATTGTTACTCTCTAACAATTGTAATAGTTAGTATAAATCCTATGGACTTAGGTTGGTTTAATAGCCATATTGTAAATCCTTTAATAGGGTGACATTCCAAGTGAATGTTCCAAAGTCCTTTGACCAAGCCCATTCCTAACAGTGTGGTGAAATCCTCTAACAAGGTCACATTTAACCATGTGTTGTAAGCCTTTAACAGGGCATCACTTCAGAAGAGTAAAAATTGAGTAGCATGTTACTAGTGGTTTTTCCCAAATTGGGTTTCCACGTAAATCATTGTGTCATGTGTTGATCTTGCATGTTTTATTCTAGCATGTTGATTTGCTATAACTTGCTAAGATGGTTGTTTTAAGCTTGGATGGATGACTAGTTTAATGGGGTCACTATAATTACTGAAAAAGTATTATTAGGGTATTTAGACATTGGATAACTGATTCACGCCCCCCCCCCCCCCCCCCCCCCCCCCCTCTCAGTTATTCTAAAAAATTTCCAACACTTAATAATTATATGATGTAACATATTTCAATCTTCACATAGGGTTCCTAATACATCAAAGAAAACCAAAGAAAGAAAATAGAAGTATGGGCAACACAAGCTTGACTCGGGTAGATATTCAAAACTTATTGCACGAATTGTAAGTATAAGTAAATGAAAAATTATATGAAAATATTAATAACTTTTAAACAATTTGGTCTTTGGTGAAATTTATTGCAAACAAAAATGATGATACCAAGCAAAAATGTAGGCCATGGAGTTTTAAAAAACAACTTCTAAAGAGGACAAGAAATTAGCTTACAGACAAGGCTATACGGTTGTGGTTGAATGACTCCGAGCAATGAGTGCACAAGGTTCTTCCACTAGATATACCAATGACTTAAATAAGTCAATTAATTTTTTTTTCAAATTAAATACTTTAGCAATTACTATATTTGATATTAAGTTCCAAAAGAATAAGTCGTTATATTTGTTTTAAGGAAACAATGATTATATATTTGTTTAAAACTTTAAAGTGAATATATTTATATGTATTAAAATGAATGATTAACATTTCTCAGTATTTGTCTTGTATTTATATCTATATATTATTGATAAATGCACTAATTATTTACATTGGATTGTAGCCTTCCAATCCTGGTACACTAGCCAAACACCATGGAGGCATCCATTTGAATGTTCATTGTACTACTAAAGGTATATATTTTCTATTCTATTTTTTATTTCTAAATTATTAATATAGGTAAACATTTTAAATTGAATTTGGTGTAGTAATACAAATTTAACTATAATATGTGTTGGGATTAAGAAAACATCTTGTATTGCAGTTGTAGGGGATGCAGAGGTTGTTCCTGATGAGTGTGTTGAGGTTCAAGCCATCGGGCAAGATGATGTGGTTGGACAAGGTAATGAGCCCTCCAATGTTCTTTAAAGTCTCAATTTTTTTTAAAAAAATTCTTTTATTTGTTATTACAGAGGATCCACCTTTGTAAAGGAACATGAGATCAAGTCCATGGGTGAGAAAAATTATTGATGCCGACATGAATATGCCTCTACAATAGTGTAAGGAAGGACAAAAAAATAAAAAGATAAAACATATATATATATTCTCATTTATGTAACTTATTTGATAATGACTGATGTTTATGTCTACATGTTTTAATTATGTTCTATTGAATGTTCTAATGAAATTTGTGTGTTAATGAATTTTATCATGTGATAATTTATGAATGTTACATTTTTTTAATAAAATGAATGAATTTTAGATGTAAGGGAGTGAGGCAATGCAGCCAAATGAGCTTCACCTTAACATGGTTGGCCCTAATTAGTAGAGAATATTAAACTATTCTTGAAACCAAGTGAAGCTCAACAACTAACTATGTGAATATCTTGATTTTTGGCAATGTAGAAGGAGGCCATAGTTCAATATGCAATCTCAATTCATATGCATATGAAATCAGGTGGAGTTGAAAAATGCAATAGGTTTGCATTTTTGTTAGAGGTCTTTAATTAGATATTTTAAGTTGTAGACCATCACGAACATTGTAACTTTGACTCTTATAGGAAAGGGTAATGTCCTCATCATGCAAGAAAATCAATATGTTCTATGTGATGGGTTGTTGAGGAAATTCTCTCGTCCATAGTAGCTACAGTTCTAATGTTCATGATGGTCTATCATTTTAAAAACTTAATAGACCTATTAAATAAATGTAAACGTGGTGCATTTTTTCAGCTTCACCTATTGTCCATGCATATAAAATGTAGTTGCACATGCATTCTCAATTCAGAGTGGAAAAATCTTATTTTGGATGCGACGAAAAAATGGCATACACTAGAAGATGGGAAAATGATGTCACTTTTGTAGGCCTAGAACTATTTTTTGATATATTTTCTCACACGTATCCACATGAATATGAATATTTTTTCACACATATCATTCAAGAACATTGTTTTCTTCATATTTTAGGTTGAAATAGGTATATTTTTTCCATTGATAATCTTGAAGTCCCTAATCAACTAAGATAGCCCACTTCACCAAAGGACATGTGTTACATCATTTATTTTCATAATTTAAAAAAAAAAAAAAAATTAGGATATTTTTTTTGATGATGGATTATAAGATTCCAAATCTAGAGTTGTGCCTATATCTAGCTAGGTTTCAACTTTCAAACAAACCTCTTTATTCCTCTTGTAAAATGAAATAACCTAGAGAAGATTTCCAAATTGCATTCACAATCCGATATAAGTATAGAGTTGAAGTAGTCATGCTTATTAAGATCAAAGACATAGCTTTCATGGCTTTCCTATTTGTCAGTCCAAAGCTTATCCCCATTATTTATAGGGCATTATAATGAAGCCCATTATTTTTGTAGCTCGTCCTCTAAATATCCTACTTACAAATAAGTTGCATTTTCAATGAACTACACTCTATTAAAAATACTTTTCCAAATGAATAATAAATATCAATTGTCATAAGAGATCAAAATTAAAAAGATTAAAAAGATAGTGGATTAATAACTCTAAGTTCAAAGAAAATCTCGCATAAACCAACCTTTGAAGAATGGTGCAAGTCAACAACCCACAAGAATGGTAGAGAATATAACAGAAGCTAAATAAGAGAAATCAAAATTTGGGCAAGAGTCAATTTATCAAGCTTACGATCAATAAAGTTTTGGTTCTTTGGATAAATTTTTTTTTTTCTCTAGCATAATTAATTGTTGTAGGCCAAATTTAAATGTAAGGAATAATTTAGGTACATCTTTTGTCTTTAGGATTTAATGAAGGTCTAGTATAATTAATTTTTGTACGCTAGATTTAAATGTAAGGAATAATTTGGGGGTATGTGCAGGATCATGGTGTGCCAAAAAGTGGTGACGTGAAAAAAATAGAGTTTGAACACGTCGAAAAGCGCTTCAAAATCTGCTCTGACTTTTTTTCACCTATCCAAGTACCAAACCTGGAAAGTAAGGCCCAAGCCTTATTGGATATCCGATTTGAGATCGGATATCCGATATGAGATCCGATATCCGATCTCATATTGAATATCTGATCTCATATTGAATATCGGATCTCATATCAGATATCTAATATGAGATCCGATATCCGATACTGGCAACATAAAAATTGGAGGGAAAAAGGCACAAAAATTAGAGGGAAAAATGAAATTGTAAGTGATATAACTAATTTGAGTTATGAAATATGTAAAGATATCATATATAATCTATAAATATATAATATAATAACATAACCATTATATATAAAATAATATATAATCTATATATTATATAATAATATTATATTATATAATATTATATATGTATAACGTAATGTAAAGATATAATATATAATCTATTATTATATAATAATAGATTATGTTATTACTATTATTATTATCTATAAATATAATATATATTATTATTATTTTTACTATATTTTTTATTAAATATAATAATGTAATATATTATTTATATGTTATTAATACATATTATTATTATTATCATATAAAAATTATAATCTATCATATATTATTATTATTATCATATGTAAATTATAATCTATAATATATTATTAATATAATGACTTATGTTATTAATATATAATAATATATTATGTTATTATTATTATAATCTATATATATATACATATATATAATTATTATTTTTACTATATTATTTCTATTGCAGTCTTTTAAATGGGTCGAAAGGGCTCATAGGATGACCTATGACCCCTTTCGACACATTCCATGATGACATATGTCCTTAAGGGATCCTAGGATCCCTAGGGACATATTAGAATAGTTTATATGGGTTGAAGGGGGTCACAGGATGACCTATCAACCCTTTCGACATATTACAAGATGACATATGTCCCTAAGGGTCCTAGGACCCCTAGGGACATATTACAATCATTCATATGGGTTGAAGGGGGTCATAGGGTGACCTATGACAACCTTTGACACATTCCACGATGACATATGTCCTTAGGGGTCCTAAGACCCCTAGCAACATATTAGAATCATTCATATGGGTCGAAGGGGATTGTAGGGTGACATATGAACCCCTTCAACACATTCCACGATGACATATGTCCCTAAGCATCCTAAGACCCCTAGGGACATATTAGAATCTTTCAGATGGTTTGAAGGGGATCATAGGGTGAACTATGACCTCCTTCAACACATTACATGATGACATATGTCCTTAGGGGTCCAAGGACACCTAAGAATATATTAGAATGCTTCATATGGGTCAAAAGGGGTCATAGGTTGACCTATGATCCCCTTTGACCCATTAAATGATGACATATCTCACTAGGAGTCCTAGGAACCCTAGGGACATATTAGAATCATTCTTATGGTTCAAAGGGGCACATAGGGAGACCAATGACCCCCTTCGAACCATTACATGATGACATATCTCCCTAGGGGTCCTAAGACCCCTAAGGATATATTAGAATCATTCTAATAGGTCAAAGGGAGTCATAGGTTGACTTATGACCCACTTCGACACATTACATGATGACATATGTCCATAGCAGTCCTAGGACCCCTAGGGACATATTAGAATGCTTCAAATGGGTCAAAGGGTTTCATAGGTTGACCTATGACCCCCTTTAACCCATTAAATTACAACATAAGTACCTAGGGGTCCTAGGACCCCTAGGAACATATTAGAATCGTTCTTATGGGTCACACGGAGTCATAGGTTGACCTATAACCCCCTGTAACCCATTACTTAACAACATATGTCCTTAGGGGTCCTAGGACCCCTAGGCACATATTAGAATGCTTCATATGAGTCAAAGGGGGTCATAGGTCAACCTATGACCCCCTTCGACCCATTAAATGATGACATATATCTCTAGGGGTCCTAAGACCCCTAGGGACATATTAGAATCATTCATATGGGTCAAAGGGGCTCCTAGGTTGACCAATGACCCCCTTCGATAGATTACATGATGATATATGTCTCCAGGGGTCCTAAGATCCCTAAGAACATATTAGAATCATTTATATGGGTCAAAGGGGGTCATAGGTTGACCTATGACCCCATTCGACCCATTACATGATGACATATGTCCCTAGGAGTCCTAGGATCCCTAGGGACATATTAGAATCATTCATATAGATCAAAGGGGGTAATAGGTTGACCAATGACCCCCTTTGACCCATTAAATGACAACATATGTCCCTACGAGTCTTAGAACACCTAGGGACATATTAGAATAGTTCTTATGGGTCAAACGGGGTCATAAGTTGACATATGACCCCCTTCAACCCATTAAATGATGACATATGTCCCTAGGAGTCCTAAGACACCTAAGGACATAGTAGAATCGTTCTTATGGGTGAAAGGGGGTCATAGGATGACCTATGACCCCCTTCGACCCATTACATGATGACATGTGTCCCTAGGGATCCTAAGACCCCTAGGGACATATTAGAATCCTTCTAATGGGTCTAAGGGGGTCATAGGGTGACCTATGACCCCCTTCGACGCATTACCTAACGACATATGTACATAGGGGTCCTCGACCCCCTAAAGACATACTAGAATGCTTCATATGGGTCAAAGGGGATTATAGGTTGACCTATGACACCCTTCGACCCATTAAATGATGACATATCTCCCTAGGGTTCCTAGGACTCTTAAAGACATATTAAAATCATTTTTAAGGAACAAAGAGGGATCATTGGTTGTTCTATGACCCCCTCTAACATATTACATGATGACATATGTCCCTAGGAGTCCTAGGACTCCTAGGAACATATTAGATTCATTTATATGGGTCAAAGGGGGTCATTGGTTGACCTATGACCCCCTTCGACCCATTAAATGATGACATATGTCCCTAGGGGTCCTATGACCCTTAGGGACATATGAGAATCATTCTTATGGGTCAAAGGAGGTCACATGTTCACCTCTGACCCCCTTTGACCCATTACATAATGACATATGTCCCTAGGGGTCCTAAGACCTCGTAGGGACATATTAGAATCGTTCATATAGGTCAAAAGGGGTCATATGTTGACCTATGACCCCCTTCGACCCATTACATGATGACATATGTCCCTAGGGGTCATATTAGAATTGTTCATATGGGTCAAAGGGGGTCATAGGTAGATGTATGACCTCCTTCAATCCATTAAATGATGACATATGTTCTTAGGGATCCTACAAACCCTAAGGACATATTAGAATCGTTCGTATGGGTCAAAGAGAGTTATAGGTTGACCTATGACCACCTTTGACACATTACATGATGACATATGTCCCTAGGGGTCCTAAGACCCCTAAGGACATATTAGAATGCTTCATATGGGTCAAACGGGGTCATAGGTTGACCTATCACCCCCTTTGACCCATTAAATGACAATATATGTCCCTAGGGGTCATAGGACCCTTAGGGACATATTAAAATTGTTCTTATGGGTCAAAGGGGGTCATAGGCCACTTCGAACCATTACATGAAAACATATGTCCCTAGGGGTCTTAGGACCCCTACAAACATATTAGAATATTTCATATGGGTCAAAGGGGGTCATAGGTTGACCTATGACCACCTTCGACCCATTAAATAATGACATATGTGCCTAGGGGTCCTAGGAACCCTAGGAACATATTAGAATCACATATGTCCCTAGGGGTCCTAAGAACCCTAGGGACATATTAGAATCATTCTTATGGATCAAAGGGGGTCATAGGTTGACCTATGACCCCCTTCAACCAATTACATGACAACCTATGTGCCTAGGGGTTCTAGGACCCCTGGGGAGATATTAGAATCGTTCTTATGCATCAAAGGGGCTCATAGGGTGACCTATAAACCACTTCAACCCATTAAATGATGACATATGTCCCGAGGGGTCCATGGACCCCTAGGGACATATTAGAATCATTCATATAGGTCAAAGGAGGTCATAGGTTGGCCTATGACCCCCTTTGACCCATTAAATGATGATATATATCCCTAGGGATCCTAGGACACCTAAGGACATATTAGAATCATTCTTATAGGTCAAAGGGGGTCATAGGTTGACCTATGACCCAATTTGACCAATTACATGATGACATATGTCTCTAGAGGTCCTACAACTTCTAGGGACATATTAGAATCGTTCTTATGGGTCAAAGGAGGTTATAGGGTGACCTATGACCCCCTTTGACCCATTAAATGATGACATATGTCTCTAGGGGTCCTATGACCCAAAGAGATATATTAGAGTCATTATTATGGGTCAAAGGGGGTCATAGGTTAACCTATGACCCCCTTTTAACCTATGACCCCCTTCAACCCATTAAATGATGGCATATGTCCTTAGAGGTCCTACGACTCCTATGGACATATTAGAATCATTCATATGGGTCAGAGGGGGTCATAAGTTTACCTATGACCCCCTTTTACCCATAAGAATGATTCTAATATGTCCCTAGCTATCCTATGACTCCTAAGGACATATGTCATGATGTAATGAGTCAAAAGGGGTCATAGGTTGACCTATGACCACCTTTGACCCATAAGAATGATTCTAATATGTCCCTAGGGGTCCTAGGATCGCTAGAGAGATATGTCATAATGTAATGGGTTGAAGGGTGTCATAGGTCACCCTATGACCCCCTTTGACCCATAAGAACGACTCTAATATGTCCCTACGGGTCAAAGGGGGTCATAGATCAACCTATGACCCTGTTTGACCCATATAAAAAATTCTAATATGTCCCTAGGGGTCCTAGGACCCCTAGGGACATATGTCATCATTTAATGAGTCGAAGGGGATCATAGGCCAACCTATGACCCTCTTCGACTCATATGAATGATTCTAATATGTCCCTAGGGGTCCTAAGATGCCTAGGGACATATTTTGTCATGTAATGTGTCGAAGAGTGTCATAGGTCAACCTATGACCCACTTTGACCCATAAAAACAATTCTCATATGTCCCTAAGGGTCTTAGGGACATATGTCATCATGTAATGGGTCAAAGACCCATATGAACAATTCTAATATGTCCCTAGGGGTCCTAGGAGCCTTAGGGACATATGTCCTCATTTAATGGGTTGTAGGGGGTCACAGGTCAACCTATGACCCCCTTTGACCCATATGAAAGATTCTAATATGTCCCTAGGTGTCTTAGGACCCCTAGGGACATATGTCATCATTTAATGGGTTGAAGGGGGTCATAGGTCAACCTATGACCCCCTTTGACCCATATCAAAAAATTTAATATGTCTCTAGGTGTCCTATGACCCCTAGGGACATATGTCATCATGTAATGGGTCGAAGGGGGTCATATGTCAACCTATGACCCCCTTCTACCCATAAGAATGATTCTAATATGTTCGTAGCGGTCCTAAGATCCTTAGAGACATATGTCATCATGTAATGTGTTGAAGGGTGTCATAGGTCACCCTATGACGCCCTTTGACCCATAAGAATGATTCTAATATGTCCATAGGGGTCCTAGGACCCCTAGGGACATATGTCATCATGTAAACGTTCAAAGGGGGTCATAGGTCAACTTATGACCCCCTTTGACCCATAACAATGATTCTAATATGTTCCTAGGGGTCCTAGGATCCCTTTGGACATATGTCATCATATAATGGGTCAAAGGGGGTCATATGTCAACCTATGGACCCCTTTGACCCATAAGAAGCATTCTTATATGTCCCTAGGGGTCCTAAGACCCCTAGGGACATATGTCATCATGTAATGGGTCAAAGGGGTTCATAGTTGAAATTATGCCCCCCTTAGACCCATAAGAACGATTCTAATATGTCCCTAAGTTTCTGAAGACTCCTAAGAACATATGTCATCATGTAATGGGTCGAAGCGGATCATAGGTCAACCTATGACCTCCTTTAACCCATAAGAATAATTCTTATATTTTCGTAGGGGTCTTAGGACCCCTAGGGACATATGTCATCATGTAATGCATCGAAGGGGGTCATAGGTCAACCTATGACACCCTTTGACCATTAAGAATAATCCTCATATGTTCCTAGGGGTCCTAGGACCCCTAGGGACATATGTCATCATTTCATGGGTTAAAGGGGATCATACACAAACTTATAACCCCCTTCGACCCATATGAACGATTCTAATATATTCCTAGAGGTCTTAGAACGCCTAGGGATATATATCATCATGTAATGTGTCGAAGGGGGTCATAACTCAACCTATGACCCACTTTGACCCATAAGAACAATTCTCATATGTCTCTAAGGGTCTTAGAGATATATGTCATCATGTAATAGGTCAAAGGGGGTCATAGGTCAACCTATGACCCCCTTTGACCCATATGAACAATTCTAATATGTCACTAGGGGTCCTAGGAGCCCTGTGGACATATGTCATCATTTAATAGGTCATAGGGGGTCATAGGTCAACCTATGACCCCCATTAACCAATATGAAAGATTATAATATTTTCCTAGGCGTCTTAGGACCCCTAGAGAAATATATCATCATTTAATGGGTGGAAGGGGGTTATAGGTCAACCTATGACCCCCTTTGACCCATATGAACAATTCTAATATGACCCTAGGTGTCCTATGACCCCTAGGGACATATGTCATCATGTAATGGGTCGAAGGGGCCCTTTGACCCATAAGAATGATTCTAATATGTTCCTAGGGGTCCTAGGATCCCTAGGGACATATGTCATCATGTAATGGGTCGAAGGGTGTCATAGGTCACCCTATGACACCCTTTGACCCATAAGAACGATTCTAATATGTCCATAGGGGTCCTAGGACCCCTAGGGACATATGTCATCATGTAAAGGGTGAAAGGAGGTCATAGGTCAACCTATGACCCCTTTTGACCCATAACAACGATTTTAATACGTCTCTAGGGGACCTAGGACCCCTTTGGACATATGTCATCATGTAATGCGTCGAAGGGGGTCATATGTCAACCTATGACCCCCTTTGACCAATAAGAAGCATTCTAATATGTCCCTAGGGGTCTTAGGACCCCTAAAGACATATGTCATCATGTAATGGGTCAAAGAGGTTCATAGGTCAATCTATGCCCCCCTTAGAATGATAAGAATGATTCTAATATGTTCCTAGGTTTCTGAGGACCCCCAGGGACATATGTCATCATGTAATGGGTTGAAGCGGGTCATAGGTCAACCTATGACCACCTTTGACCCATAAGAATGATTCTAATACTTTTGTAGGGGTCTTAAGACCACTAGGGACATATGTCATCATGTAATGCATTGAAGGGGGTCATAGGTCAACCTATGACACTCTTTGACCATTAAGAACGATCTTCATATGTCCCTAGGGGTCCACGAGACATATGTCGTCATATAATGGATCAAAGGGGGTCATAGATCAACCTATGACCCCCTTTGACCCATATGAACAATCTGAATATGTCCCTAGGGGTCCTAGGACCCTTAGGGACATATGTCATTATTTAATTGGTCGAAGGGGATCATTGGTCAACCTATGACCCTCTTCAATCCATATGAACAATTTTAATATGTCCCTAGGGTTCCTAGGACCCCTAGGAACATATGTCATCATGTAATGTATCGAACGGGGTCATAGGTCAAACTATGACCCCATTTGACCCATAAGAATTATTCTCATGTCCCTAAGGGTCCTAGGGACATATGTCATCATATAATGGGTCAAATAGGGTCAATGGTCAACCTATGACCCCCTTTGACCCATATGAACAATTTTAATATGTCCATAGGGGTCGTAGGACCCCTAAAGACATATGTTGGCATTTAATAGGTACCTATGACCCCCTTTGACCCATATGAACAATTCTAATATGTCTCCAAGGGTCAGGTCTTAGGACCCCTAGGGACATATGTCATCATTTAATGGGTCAAAGGGAGTCATAGGTCAACCTATGACCCCTTTTGACCCATATGAACAATTCTAATATGTCCCTTAGTGTCCTATGACCCCTAGGGACATATGGTGTCATGTAATGTGTCAAAGGGGGTCATAGGCTGACTTATGACCCCCTTGGACCCATAAGAAGGATTCTAATATGTCCCTAGGGGTCCTAGGGACATATGTCATCATGTAATGGGTCAAAGGTTGTCATAGGTCACCCTATGACCCCCTTTGACCCATAAGAACGATTCTAATATGTCCCTAGGGGTCCTAAGACCCATAGGGACATATGTCATTATGTAAAGAGTCAAAAGAGGTCATAGGTCAACCTATGACCCCCTTTGATCCATAAGAACGATTCTAATATGTTCCTAGGGATCCTAGGACCCCTTTGGACATATGTGATCATGTAATGAGTCAAAGAGGGTCATAGGTCAACCTATAACCCCCTTTGACTTATATGAACAATTCTAATATGTACCTAGGTGTCTTAGGACCTGTAGGGAGATGTTATCATTTAATGGGTCGAAGGGGATCATAGGTCAACCTATGACCCCCTTTGACCCATATGAAAAATTCTAATATGTCCCTATGTGTCCTATGATCCCTAGGGACATATGTCATCATGTAATGGGTGGAAGTGGTCAACCTATGACCATCTTTGACCCATAAGAATGATTATAATATTTTCTTAGGGGTCCTAGGACCCCTAGTGACATATGACATCATGTAATGCATCAAATACCCCTTTGACCCATAAGAACAATTATCATATGTCCCTAGGGACATATGTCATCATGTCATGGGTCAAGGCGGGTCATAGGTCAACCTAGGGACATATGTCATCATTTAATAGTTCGAAGGGGTTTATAGGTCCACCTATGACCCCCTTCGACTTTCAAGTTTTTGTTTAAACTATCAAGCCCTCCTTAAGATAATTAGTAATCTCATAAAAAGTAGAATCCTTTTTTTTTGTGTGTATAAAATCCCCATGATTGGACAAAATATGGAAAAATATATATATTGTTCCTTCACATTATGTTTATGAAACCATGTAAATGAAATAACATGTTCTTGATAAAAGAAGGACTTCTAAACAATCTTAGACTAAGACATCTGGGTCATAGGCATGAATCTAACTATAGGATTAATTAGAGGAAGTAATCTATAGTTTATAATGGAGGTGTTATAGTGTTAAGGGATTCTAATAGTGTCCATGTGTTAAAATGAATAGTGTATATGAAAAACAAATGGATTTGATTAAAGATGCCACAATATGAAAAGAAATCTCCTATATACTTTCCATTTTCTTCTTTCTTTCTTAATCACTCCAAAGTTTTTGCTATCTTTCTTGGGAGATTTATTTTGTACATGTTCACCTGAGGTCCATAGCTTAGTGACCTTACTGTTCTTTAATCATTTAGGTATTAGTGATAGTAGATATGCTCAATTTATGATAATTATTATTAACATGTTTCTGATGTTTTCAAAATTTTAACATTTCAGATTTCATAAAGTTGAAGTGTTGAAAGTTTTATCATAAAATAATAATAATAATAATATTAAAATTTGTCTCTTTATATTTTCACTGAAAGATAATGCAAAATACAACAAACTTTTGAAGGAGATTAAACATCATTTTTATGGCTTTATGAAAGAAATATTTGATGTCTTGAACAACTCTAAAGTCTATTTAAATTTCGTATATAATAATAATTTTTTTTGTCTATTGAAGTTTTTTGGAAGCTTTCTCTTGGATCATCTTGTTGCTTAATGTCAATTTAAATCAACATGTGACACAACACTAAAGTTGTTGCATTTGTTTATATTTTTGTTCAGATTTTATTGTTTTGTATACTATTATTTTAGTGCCCTTGAAATTATATTTTGTTTAAAAAATCTCATTTTCTTTATGTTTCATTTTGGAATGCAATTTCTCCTCTTTGATAATCTAGTTTTGATCAATTCAAAGAAAATATATATGTTTAAAAAGTCTTGCTTATCGTGTTAGGAGTTACTTCAATTGCATGTTTCAAGAGTCCTTCATTGGGCCCACTAATTACAACTAATTTGATGGCTTTGAAATCTATTTAGATAAATAACATTTTTTTCTATAAAGAAGATTTCTTATTCCCTTTAAACATCTAATCTTAATGTATGACTTTTCATTTTTCTTGTAAGTACATTTAAAAGAGTTGTTAACTAGTAGATGATAAAATGAAGCACATTAAAATAAAAATGGAGAAGGATGAACAAATAATGAGAAAAATAATGATTTTTATAGTTACATAATGAAGTGATAGTGTTAACAAAACTAAAAATGGTGATAAGTCACTATTGCAAGGCAACGTTATCACATGAAGTTCAATGCTAAATGAGAAAATGATTTCAAATTAGGGCATGTAAGTGATTCAAATGAATACCTATTACAATGAGAGAAGTCACATAACAATGGAAAAGATGTTTTGTTCAATACATAAAAAATAATGAATATGATAAAACACATAAACTATTTTCTCAGAATCTAACAATAATTTACCTATCATAACTGATGTCACTGCATGTTTCTGTTGAACTAATGGAATAAATGATTTCAAATTGCATAATATGTTTCTTGGTTTCTAACTTATCCTTGGTGAAATCTGGCTTGTAAAGCTACTACTAGTTCTTATATTGGGTGTTTTGAATCCTTCATTGTGATTGATGAACCATATCTGTTTTGCAGCTCACTTAAATTTTCCTTTATTGAATCCTACCCTCCAAGATTTGTAGAATTAAATTTGGGGCTCGTCAAAGCTTTCTTTTTTTTTAAATCTGTTCTTTTGTTTGTGGATCTAGTGATGATCCTTTTAAAGAAACTTCCAGGTGGAGGAGTAGCTATGGGTGAATTATGTTTTGCTGGGTCTATTAGAATATCCTTGGTACTAAGAATGTTTTTCTTAGTCAATGAGCTAAATCCTTTTTGATTTGTATTCATTGCAGTATGATAATCCATATTCTCCTCCTCAATTAGGCTTTCCTCCTCAATAGGAAAATGTCCAATATTCTCTTGAACTTTCTTTGCAAGCACATTAGAGTTTGTGTCCAGGGAATTTGTGACAATTCTATTAAATAATATTCCACTTGCAAGGCTCATTGAATCTAAATAATCAATCTTTGATGGATATCCCTTCCCCCAACATTTGATGGAGTTTTCTGAGTGATCGCTAGAATCTAAGGAAAGATAAGCCCATCACGTATTTGATGGTGTGTAATTTCTACACTTCAACATTTGATTACTGGAGTGAATGAGTGAAGAGCATTGTGAAAATTTGTAGCTTCCTTGTCCCTATTCACAAGGTTATCCATTTCTCTACACTCTATAGGATTTCCTTCTATTGTTTAAGTCTTCCCTGTTTTGAATCCCTGTGATGATTCTATTTCATGTAGAGACCCTAATCTTGTGCTTGGAAAAGGATTGTCATGACTAGCTGAATCAACATCATTTCTTGTTGAGGAAAACCTATGGTAAGACTCCATCATGCCTTGCATCCCTAGAATGTCTCCCAAATTTTTTGGAAGTCTATCATTTGCAACTTCACAAGGGCAATCTTCTCCCAAACTAGACTATAGTCCAAATTGATTGGAAGGCTTCTTATTAATTGCAACTGACTCACTTAAACCACACTAACCTAGTTCTATAACCATATTTCTTTTCATGGAAGGTGTCCTTTCAATTTCACATTTTTCCATGCCACCAAGATCCTTCTAGAAAGAGAACTCTGATGGTTAGAGCTTGAAGCCTCTATGACAACAATATTTTTGTTTTTAATAATTTGAATAGTTTTCACAATTGCGACTATCTATTTTGAAAGCTAGCTATCACTTGCACAACACAACTATTGCAATAGTGTTGTAACTATGACAAAAATATCTAATGGATAAATGTCTATTATACATCATAGCTATCACATTGATGTCATAATTGCAAGGGTTGAACATAAGCTTTTAAACTATCATAATTACAATGACATATTGTTGCAAATGTGATGTCATGAACATGAAATCTTGTGCCTTCTTTCTTCCAAGTTATGACAATGTTATCCATTTCCATTATGAAAGATCCCCTCACCATCACAATTTGAAATAGTAAAAGTCTGATGGTCATCCGATAGGAGCCAATTCGTAGTTATGTCGCTAGGGTGACGAGTAGATATTGTAATTGTAATGGCCCATCGTCGCAATTTGGTTCCAAATGTACTAATTCTAGGATGATTCTCCTTTCTCAGTGCATGAATTTCCTAACCCATTAGAACAACTAGATGACTTCATACATTCTTCAAAATACTTCATTGCTTCTTTAGGTTTGTTTAATCTCTCTATGGATTCTTTCTCTATTTTTATTTCATTCTTCAATATGTCCTTTTGTGATTTTAGATTTGCAATTCCAACATCCTTTTGATTCAATTCATGATTTTCAAGCATTAATTGATTCATTAGATCTAATTGAGTGTTTATGAGCTTCTATACATCTAATATCCTTTCTTCAAGTCTGTTAGCCATTACCTTTTTGACTTCTTCAAACATAGTCCTATCTTCTTCAGCATTCTTCTTTTGTCAAGTCACTTCACATAATATTACTAATTGGATTTCATCTTCTCTTTTCAATCATCTTATTTCTTCATTCAAGAGTTTATTCTTGTCAAGTAGATCTACAGATGCCTTGTCATTTGGATTGATTGATTCAAATAGTCCTTTAGTCTCAACTCTTCATAAGAGTATTGGTTTATCTAGATAACAATTTATTTTCTCCTTTTTAGGGAATCCTTCAGATCTTGTCTTTCCTTCTCAAGTTTCTATAGTATGAGTTGGATGTCAATTACCTAATTGTTAATAACCTTGTCCAATTTGAATGCCTCCATCTCTAAGATCTAATCTCCAAGCGGTTGAGATTTTCTCAGAGAACCAATGCTCTAATACCAGTTGTTGATTCATGGAGTTATAAATAGGATAAATAAGATACTAAGAGTGGGGGGAGTGAATTGAAATCTTTAACACTTTAAACTTTTCACCAATTCATTCACATCTATCAATAAACTTGTGCATGTAAAACTTGTAATGATAAGTTGTTGTAACATGTAAATCTGAGCTATTGCATGCATGAAAATAAAACACATAACATAATATTTTTTACCTAGAAAACCTTTAAGGTGAAGGTAAAATTGGGGTGGGGATGACACCCACAAATCTTCACTCTTGTAGTAATAAAGTTAACCAGTTAAGGTTACAATGATTGATCATAACATATGATCTACCTTGAGAGTAGTCTTCCCTATTAAAGGCTTAAGAGACTACTAGGTCTCACCTTGTTAGAGGATTTAACACTTACAACAAAGTAAAGAATCTATTAGGAGATTTACAAAGATCTGTTAAGACCACTCTATTAAGATATTTACCTTGATTCAAGTCGATTAAACTGACTCAACACCTGACTCTCAATTTTCTTTGCCAGCTAATTTTGATTTTTTTTCCTTGCTAATTGATGCTTTCCTCATATCTAATATTACTTCTCTTTCCCTTTCACTTCACTACTATGAATAGGTCACTTGCTCTGTTAAGTGGTAACAAAACCCTTCATTGTATAATGTTTCATGTTCACATGCATACAAATCACACTCCCTCTATATGATATAGGTTAAGATCATCACTATTTAAAGTGTTTCATAAGGGGTTTTCTAGACATTTCTATGTTTTTCCTCTTCATCTAAATCATTGATTGCACAAGGTAGAGATTTGTGATCCATGTCATCAACAACCTTTATACATATTAAATGTTCCTTCCAAGTTGGCTTGAAAAATGTTTTACCTCAAATTTTGTTCCATTTCTGACTTTTACGTAAACTTTGCATTGGTAGGTCTATATTGTTTTCTAATGCTCAAAATTGTTGTTGCTCAATCTATATATTCTCTTCTAATTCTTGATAGGTATTGCAATCGGCACGCACTATGTAACCCAATACTTGTATGCTTGAAACTTGTTCGGTCACTGTTGAGCTTGGCTCTTTTAGAAAATACCCAATTACCATAAACTTACTTGATTGCTATAGAGCTCGGTACATACATTTTTATGTATATGACTCAACCTATATAGATTTGGTCAATCTTAGTGGTGACCATCTAACTTTGCCTTGTAAGTTACTAAGTGGTTGACACTAATAGAAAATAATGGTTAGAGATACAAATAGATAGGATTTGGTTATATGTCTATGGATTTGAACAATAGTTGTAAGAGAGAAGTCTTGGTTTAATTCAATCTAATAAGATTTCTTCCTTGATGACATGTAATACAACTTCAACTACAACATCTGATAAAAATTAATCCCACTATTATGTGATGAGAGATGTCCATAGAGTATTCCAAAGGTCCTTTTTTTGCACAAAAAAAAATGTCATTGGATATTATTACAGACTCTTGCAATCATTATATTATGCAAAAGTTTCTAAAGCATATTCAATAAATATATTTTGTGCATATCCTACAATTATGGGACACCTATTTGTTACATTTTTTCAGGAGAGTTTCTAAGGCTGTTACAAAATATCTAAATTGTTTTATAGCCTTAAACAATAAAACTATTTGTCAGTTATTCTCAATAGTCTACATGGCCTATTTAGTGAATTTTCTATAAACTCCTACAATCACTACATTTTATGAGATGACATCTCATTGAGGCATTCTATCAAATTATCAATTTATCATTTGGCTAAGATTGAACCTAGCTTTTGATAGCTAATTGCTTTTTCTTTATGGTTTCTAAAGCCTTGAATGTCCATTTTGGCATAGGGTAAAAAATAGTAGTGGAGAACCTAGCTTTTTTAGAATCTGACAATTTTATAGTTATGCATTAATTACAAATCATTCAAAACTTGCAAACTAACTCTACTCAGTCTTAGAGTGAGTTGTTCTTAAAAAGAGCTTCTTGGGATAATTTGATCTACAAACATAAGCTTTCCAAAGGCTAATAAGATCCACACCAAATGGTAGTATGAAATAAAACATAAAAACCAATTTCACCCACCTTAAACATTCCACTATATAAGTCCATTCTCATCAAGAAGAAGAATGTGACTAACCTTCATAGAGAGTGTCTTAACCCAGTTGAACAAGAAGATATATATTTCTGAGGGATTTGTGGAACCAACTGGGTCATCTTATGTTGTAGAATGAAATCATTTATAAAAATCTTCTTGTTTATTAAGAACTAGATTAAGAAGACCATCTAAATTAATGTGCCCATTATAGAAACCTAATTAACAACATAAGATAATTTGCATGAACAATAATATTATATTTCAAGAAAATATTTTCACCATTTGAAAACAAGATTCAATTCAAAATGTATTTCACTCTACATGTACATACACATATAATGCAAGGGAACACAAAAAGTTGGAGGAAACAATAGAAACATGAGATAGGTGTTTAAATAAATTTTCAATCAAGAATTTAATGTGAAATTCAAAAAGTAGACTCTGTTTAATTGATTTTGTATGGTGTGATATAAACAAATCGTATAAGGTGTCAAATTTGTTGAAGCTTTCTACCATGGAGAGGTATGCAAATGTGTATTCAATCAAGTACTATATGTGATCATGGTAATGTGAAGGAGTAGATAAAGAAATTATGGGCAAAAGAGTTTGTCAACATAGTTTCATGTTATCTTGTTAACCATTTTCATAATAGCAAAATAAGGTGTTTGGTGGCTCAAGAGCATGAGACAGGTGTACTATCATGAATGACCTTGCAAACAAAGCCTATCCGCAAAAAAATATGAAAATAACCCTTGTGTTATAAGATGTTGTCCAATAATTTTAATCATAATTAGTGAGATATAGTATTAAATTAATATTTTAACAACATTTCATTTAATTAAAAAATTAGAAACTTACAAACTATCATAAACTTTTCATGTTTTATATTGTATTTTCTATAACATTTTACAATGGTTCGTGCAACTGAATCTATATAGTATTAATGTTCTTAAAAAATATTAGTTTGAAAAATAATTGTATAAATTGTATATTTTTCAAAAATAATTTTAAAAAAATGCAAGTACATCTTAAAACAAGGAGAGACACATATCATCTAGTTCCTGTTGTTACTAAATGTAATAGAAGTTTTTAGTTGGAGTAGTAGTCATTCTATGATAACCAAATTTATATTTAGGTCATTGATAACATGCAATACACTTGGTGAAGATGATAAGCCCACTAGTCATTTTTGCATTCAACATGTATTTTGAGGACAGTGTTGTTTAGTATACAACTAAATGAGTATATTATTGTTTTTGTTTACTTTTGTTTAATATTCAAATATTTATTATATATGCTAATTTGAAAAAAAATATAATGTAGAAAAATTAATTTAGATTATTTTTAATAGAAATAGAATACAAATTTCTATTAACTATTCATAATTTAAGAAATTTTAATGGTAACATATTTTAAAAATTTGTGATATAACTATTTTTTACTATAAGATAATTTTTGAGGCGACAATGAGATTCATTTTTATTATTATTGGTTAGATATACAAAAACCATATATCTTGTTTTGTAGATTTCATAAAAATTAGTTATATAAATTTCAATGAAATTAGTTATATAAATTTCAATGACATCTTCTTTAGATACATTTATTTCTAATAAGTAATTATTTAAGAATGTGTAAATCGTAAATTTTAAATTTGCAATTGACTCTATGTTTACATGTTTTCAATCATTTAATATTTTTCCTAAATAGTCCATGTATTATGGGTTTTTAGCATTTATAGAATATGGTAGATTTGACTTTGATAATTTTTAATGTAACAATTTTAAATCATTAAATAAAAAATTGTAGTAGTTGTTTATTGAAAAACTTTAATGATCTGTTAATTTTAGCAATAAATGCATTAATGTAGATTGGACATGATGAGTAACATTTTTTGGTTAGGTGTGTTAAGATTATTTTCATATTTTTAAAACAAATAATAATTAAATTTAAAATTATTTTTAACAATTTTCAAATAGAGCTCAATATGAACACTATTGTCATCAACAGTCACAATAAGGTGCTATACATAAGTAAATTTTAAAATTGATCACAACATATTTTTTAAAAGTAGAAGAGTTTAGTGTGTAGATGTAAAATTGACTTTGAAGTCTCGTTTATAGATTAAACAAAACAAATGTAAACCAAGTAAAAAACATGTACATGAAGAATATAACATTTGAATTTACTCTCTTCTAAGCTAATAATTCAATAGCTTATATTTTTTCATTCATTAATGTTTTAGATGACAGTCCATTATTAAGAAAAATATACACTTTATATTTTCAAGAAGCTCATAGTTTGGCTTAAGTAAAATTATTGCCAAACAAAGGTTCATTGCCTTTGATTGAGTTATTTGTCAGCTAGGAGTTTATCAATGCCAGTTTTGGTAAAAAGCCTCCCTTACCATTTACAATTCAAAAAAAGATAACAAGTTATTAGCAAACAAAGTCTTTCAATGTTTCTTAATTTCATCAGATTTTGTTTTTAAATCATGCATCTCTTTGTTTCGCAACAATTCAATTTTTTAATAAGAAAAATGATACAACTTTAAGAAATGTATATTTTTATCAAACAAAATGAAACCTGAACACTTCATCTAGGAAAGTATTTGATGGTCACAATAATATTTGTGGTAGCATACATCCATGAAGTTTAATTTTATGTCTGACTATAATAAGTGGAAGCTATGACTATATTTTGAAGTACAAATGTGTTTGTAGGTTTTTTTTTTATTAGAATGGAGAAATAGGTAGTGTTAAATATATATTATTTAGTGTGTGAGAAATTGTGAGATTTTTTTATTAAATTATCTTTGCTATTTTTATTTTTATTTTACTTTTCTTTGTTCTATTTTGTTTTGGGTTTTTGATATAGATCTTCTCAAGCTTGTGTAGCAAACAACGAGATGATTATGCCTCAAGTTCCAATTATCTAATTAGGCAAGCAGATATTTTCAATTTTGGAAGGCTAACCAGTTACCCAACTTATTTGGGAAAGACTTTAATCTTAGGAAACTTGCCTTTCACTATTATAAGTGCTTGGATCCTTTATTACTATTTCAATTTCTATAACCTATGCTTTTGGCACTCTATGATTGCTATTGTAGATGATTTGGAGGTTCGATTGCATAGGTTTAAATTTCTCTTTTGATATAGCTACATTTTGGGCTTATTAAGTCTTTTTTTATAGTTGTAATTTATTGTACACATGCTAAACCCACTAAGAAGATCTTTTTGTATTTATTTGAAATGCAAAAAGAATTGCACATGCAATGAAGGCAACATTTGAGTTGTCTTAATGCTTGTTGATGGGAATTTTTAATGCATGTGGGTATGTGCAGGATCATGGTGTGCCAAAAAGTGGCGATATGAAAAAAAAAGAGTTTGAAGACGCCTAAAAGCGCTTCAAAATCCGCTCTGACTTTTTTTTACCTATCCAGGAACCAAACCTGGAAGGTTAAGCCGAGCCTTATCAAATATCTGATATCATATCAGATATTCGATTTTAAATCCAATATCCGACTAATAATTAAAATCATATAATAGTATGATATATTATTTAATATTATTATTATTGATATAAAATAATAATAATAATATTAAATAATATATCATACTATTATATTATAATAATATTATTATTATTTAATATTATTATTATAATAATTATTATACTATAATATAATAATATTATTATAATTATTATTATACTATAATATAATAATATTATTATTATAATAATTATTATACTATAATATAATAATAATATTATTATTATATTATAATCGTATAATATTATACTATAATAATAATATTATAATAACATATTATATTATAATAATATAATATAATATTTCATATATTATAATATATAGTAATGTAATATAATATAATAATAAAAAGTAATATCTTATAATATAATATATAATAAAAAAGTATAATATATTATAAATTATAATAATATAGTATAATAATAATATTTTATATTATAATATATAGTAAATTAATATAATAAATATAAAATACAATATAAAAATATATAAAATGTAATATATATGTTATATTATATATATTATAATATCGGATATCCGATATAATATCGGATATCTGATACCTGTGCATGGATTAAACACAAAATCACAGACCCGCGGCCCTTATTTTCACGCGAATTTGGGCCAGTCAGATCGGATATCAGATAATAAATTGGATATCAGATAGCAAATCGGATATCAGATATCAGATATGTTCCCCCCCCCCACCCTCCCTGACTCATTTTTAACCTAAATTTAATAGATTTTAACAAGATTTTGTTTGTTTTAGTTGAATCTAGGGTTTTTTTGACAAAAATGGTTAAAATTTAGATTTTTTTTTAATATATATTACATTTTGCAATTCAATAGGAATGGCTGATCAAAATGATGACACTAAGGTAGGGAATAATATTCCTCGCAACCCACCACCAAACGATCCAGTATCCCCACAAAACCGTCCACCAAATGATCCTCTACCTCCTCAAAACCCTCCTCGAATCGAGGATTTGATAAATGAAAATCTCACTGAGTTGAGAGGTTTTCATAGAACATACAATAATGTACCTGCACTGGCTCCTATGTTATCCACGTTAAACACCATAGTGGATAACATTGAAACTCTTACAAACCAACAAAATGCCGCTCTTCGTTGGCGTGATGAAATGCACCAAATGTTTGATGATGGTTTGGATTATGATGAGGTCGCGGCCCTGAACATAACCAAAGATGATTTGGCAAGCCTTTTTGCTAACCCAAAAACGGGTATACCAGTTGACCCAAAAAAACCAAACTATCGATTAAATGGTGCACAAATGACGCCATACGTGCAAATTTTTGGGACCGTTGGTGTATGGTCTTTGATATCCCTCCACATGGCAATTTAGACATACCATTTTATTTCCTTAAAAAATTATATGCAGAATTTGTGTTGAAACTTAAAGTGAACTATTGGAGCATGAAGCCCAACATGGGCTTAGGACTAGGAGCTCCTCAGGATAGACCCTCTTCCCAGCAGAAGAAACTTGGCACTTTTGTCCCCCCCCCTGATATCTCCCCCCGTCCTTGAGTGCAACATCCAGATATTATGGCAGAGGCTAGCTCTCAGACCATCAGAGCCATTCATAGGCTGAGTAGCCTAATGATATCTCAGGCTAGGTCAGTCTTGCCTCCTCGTGTTGATGATGTTGGTGCCAGTTCATCATCGGCTAGCTCATCACACGTTTGTGTGCCTCACACTTGCATTACATGCAAGAATATTTGCCTGGGTCCCATAGGTGATCTTCTTGAGTATCATTTTGTATTAGACGAGGATACACCAGACGCACGTGCAGAGGCTACAGACCCTGATGCGAGAGAGGAGGGGAATGTAGAGGCATGGACTCCTTCGGTGTCAGTACGTGTATACATTTTTTTGTTATGACATATGTGATTTAAAGTTAATTTTTATAATAGAGTCATTTTAATTTTTAAGCCATAGTGACTTTTACATGTATGTGATCTTCATTCATGTTTAGTTGATGACCGAGGAGTAGCTCAGACAGATAGATGATGCTACACTCTCGGCCATTTCATTTGGCCTTGAGACATCTATGGTACATTATGTTGTGTTCGCATTTCTTTTTTCTATTTGATATTGTAGCATATATGGTTGCTAATCTTTCTTTTATCTTGCAGATACCACCTGCCCCGGGGGGACAAAGTGCGGGGGGTGAGCCAGCATGCATTGACAAAGGAAAGGTAATTAGATGTTTTCTAATTGATTAAATATTGATGCATTCTTGTAAAATGTTTGTGGTAATCTCATTTAATTACATTATTTATTATATATAGGGTGTGGCTACTAGCGATGAGCCTGTACAGATTCGACGTCCTAGATCATCAGGGATTTTCATTCGCACAGAGAGCCCCATTGTATGTATAAGTATCATTTATTTTTTATTTTTTTAATTGATGCAGAGGAAAGTATGATTGTTGTTCTATACAATTTCTATGATTTTTTTCGTACCAATAATGATTCATGTCTTGCATATGTTCATTACAACTTAAATAGGCTTATATGCACCTGTCCAACCGACCAAGTTGGTTACAAAGGTTTATTTAATCAAACAAATACCAAATTACTACTTTCCCTCCAAAACTAATATGACCGTTTGAATTTGAAATTCAAATTTCAAACTATAGTTTTTATGCATTCCCTAACTTTCTAAACTATTCCATTGACTCAAAATTGGTCATATGGATTTATTAAATGCAACTAAGTAAATTTCCAAAAAATTGAAGTTTTTATTATTTTTTCTCCAAACCACCGTACACCAGATCTCCCCCTTTCAACTGAGATCACATATGACATATATAAAGGTCTACATGACCGTTGGAACAACCATATAGGCGTTCCCAACCATAAAACAAACAAACAACCACTTTTTGCTAATACTGTTTAGACTCTAAATACCCTATTCTAAGGCCTTTTGGTCCCATGGAGTCACTTGGTTTATAACCACACCAAAATGCTTGTGGGCCTTACATGTGCCTTTATTACAAAGCATAGACCAACTTGTAAAATATGCACCAAACCTTTATTCCAAATTCCTAATCTACTTGAATCCTCACTTTCATGGAGTGGTAAGGTGTCCGGCAACAGAGATACTTGTTCCCCCCTACCACATAGGTTAGGTGCCCTGCACCACCTTTCCTCTCTCTCATTCTGAACACTAGTCCACCAAGTGAGTGATGTTCCTCTCAGTCTTGTTGTTGCTACTTTTACCTTCTTATCTGCCTCTATGTCTTCAAGATCAAAGTAGTTCTCAAGGGCCTCTATCCACCCTAGCACTTCTTCACTATCCATTTTACCCTGGTATATTGGAAAATCAATATGGTTCTTCCCACCATTACCTTGTACTACCTTAATGATTCTCATAAATCTCCTTTCTTCAGGATCATCTGTTGTCTCATGCTCTTGCCTTGCATTACCAACCTCTTCTTTTTCATGGTTCTCTCCATGATTTCTTCCTCTAACCTCTTCTCCTCTAGGTTCTTGCCTTTCCTTTTCTAAGGATTCTATCCTTGCAATAAGCTTCAGCCTCTCTCTTCTCATCTGTCTTTCTTCCCTCACTCTAGATGCTTCAAGTTCTCTCCTCTCTCTTTTCTCTTTTGCCAACTCTTCTCTCAATTCTTCAAGTTCTCTAGCCATTTGATTTTTAGGAGGCATTTTCACAATAAGTTTTCTTCCTTCCCAAGGGCCAACTCACTGATTCTCTTTCTTTCCTCACCAAGAAATCTCTAGACACCACTTATGTACCTTTCAACTCTGGGACACACAAGGAGGAATTAGACACACCAAGGCTTCAACAAAGGGACCAACACACTAAGGATTTTCAAGATTATAGGTCTTGGTCACACTCCTAAACACCCAAACTTCAAAACCCTCCTTAAAATGGCTTAAAAACCAGGGCCTGCTTGTTCAAACCCCAAAACTCAATTCTAGAACGTTTTGACTTGTCTAATGACAAGATATGATCATGACAACCTACATGAACCTATCAAATGACACATCTACCATATGAAATCCTAAAATCCTATCTCATGCCCAATTACAACTTTCTTCCACATATGAGTCCAACATTATAACTTTGTATGCTTCCATGAGCCATAATTGGTGCAAGGATTGCCCAATTGACTTCAAGAGATGTTCCATCACCTCTGTAATGCCTTGGATCTTCAATGTTCCCCTGATGAGCATGGGATGCTCTTGCATCACTTATCTTCATAAATAAATTCAAAACTAATTTCCGTGATATTAACAACTACTATTTTGTATCTCATAGGAGACTCCTAGTGCACATGAGGTTCGATGGGACAGTTATGTAGATTTGATGACGCGGCCACTCACTCCTGAGGAGGAGCCTACAATAGTAAGTTGTAGTTTGAATTCATGATTAAATATGTTATAAATTTAGCATGCTATGAATTATAATGTTATAGTTTAAATTGTAGATTCATCTGACAAAGGTATTTGAACATATACAACCCACAATCACAGAGGTACCAGCATTGCCGAGGGCATACGAGAGGACTCCTGACCGGCGCAGGAGGTCGACGAGAGAGGTATTTATTATGAAATTTTGATAGTATTAATCTCCAATATGGAAAAGATCATTATGCATTTGAGTAATTCAATGTTAGATACGTAGAATCATATAAATTTAGTAGTCTAACTTTGGGTTTTCCTTTTTTGTTGATGTAGGAGGCATCCGATCCACCTAGTGCAGCAAAGAGGCTACATTTTGATCATCCACCAGCACCCTAGGATAGTATAGTTTTCGTAGGATGCATCATGAGACATTTTGAGATGGCATATGCCACATTGTATATAGAAACATTGATATTATACACATTCTGATAGCAGGATCAACCACATTTTGTATATGGATCTATGTATATATATATATATATATATATATATATATATATATATATATATATATATATATATATATATATATTTGAGTACTTTGTCTATGGATACATGATCTTTGATATATATTTGTGTAAAATTTTGTCTATGGATACATGTATTTTGATATATATTTTTATCATTTACGTGCACAATGATATACATATTAATTTAGTATCTAGTATTGTTCAATTTATCGTGGATCATGTGTCATGCCCTAAATTTTACTAGTAAAAACACAACAATTTTTGTTTTTTTTTCAGCTTATGAAGTCGCATAAGAAATTACATATTGTAAAACAAGGTTATCATTGAATAGGAGTTCAAGACTCATGTGAATAGTGTGAAGGTGTTAACATTTTAGTCACAGGTGGTTTTCAAATAGATTGGATGACAGTCTAGTTCAAGTTAGCATCATGAGTCAAACGAGCAAGTTCAAGATACAACACTCATAAATTAGTGAGGTAATTCATATCCTAACAAGCCTCTGATACTAATATTCTATTAGGGTCTGTCAATTGTATCATATGGACTAGGTCGTGATTCTATCATGTAAGGGAAGGGGATCAGAATTACTTATTATCCTCATTACCAATGTACACACATTCATTAATCATTACAATATATATTAATGTGACAATTAGTATATTACTATATCCTCATTATCTATCAACATTGCTTCCTCACCAAATTATTGAGTGCACAACAAGATTGAAAGCAATCTACTAAGTTTTAAATTTATACAATCAATGGTATCACATAACATCTATGGATTGTTATTATCAACTAGTCATTTACAATACCACAAGGAGAAAACTTTCTTTCACATTTTCAAATGATAACAATTATGTCAAAGCAAATCTGTGACTCGTACCAATGCTTTCATAACAATATAAACTCCGAATGAAACATGCATATATAACCTTATCAATATTTTCTTCTACACATACATTAGGTAACAATGATACAATCTCCTTCCATCACAATGGGGCAACATAAGGGACTTTTCAAAATCATAAGGAACATGGACATTGAAAGATATGGACAATGAGTAGCATGAACATTGTCCAACATGATCGTTGAGAACATGAACAAGCTGGTGAATCCTCCTTCACAAATGAGGGCACAATGTCAAGTTTTCTCATCCAACATCAATCTGCAAGATGATCATTCCAAGCCATTTCCATTGCTCCCTTGGACACAAATCTGCATATGCAACACAACAAAATAACAAGGACCATGGGTGCTTTCCACCCAACCATAGGCCTCAAAGAGACCACCCCCGCGCTAGGGAACAAGGTTCAAACTGGGATACACATACAATCTTTCAATGCATAAACCTTACATTTCAAACTTGAACAATTTCCCCCCAAGACTATTTCACAATGGCTTCACAGATGGAACCATAAACATAGGGTGAAGGTGTGTTCTAAAATGGAGACTTGCCATACCAAACCATATTTGCAATAAACAATTTTCATGCCCTCTCAGGGCTATCATAATTCACCAAATTTCATGCCCTCTCGGGGCCTCCACATTTCCTCCTCCAAACCCACTACCATCAGTTGTAACTCCTTAAACTTCCTTTCTACACCATACTTTCCTTATCACCCCCAGCAAGATATGAAATGTTATGGCATACAATGGAGCCCATACTCCAAGGTTCTTAATACATTTTTCGAACCCAACTTAAGCCCTTCACCCTGGACTTCTCTTCCCTTCCCACAAGGGTGAGTGTAAGTCCCAATCCCATAACAATACTCAAGCACAAAACAAGAAAACAAAACCAAGTAGAAATAAAACAAGAAATTTTGGCAAACACCCCACTAGTTTGGCCAAGACCCTCTAATAAAGCCTTCCCACTAACTTATTTTAGCAAAAACACTAAGCCACTCCATCCTTATGAACTTGTCTCCTCTAACGGTTCATCGATAGCCCTCATGAGCTCTAAGTTATGACCCTCGAAAGATCGACCTCAAAATGCACTTAGAGCACCTTGGAGACTCCTCGGTACGGGGTGGCCGCAAATGATGGATGGTCTTCGTGGCTAGAACAAGGGTGTGACTAGGGTTCACCCGCCCATCCGGAGCTAATGGTACTGATGATTCGATGCCAAGATCAGCAGTTTCAAAGTTATGCTGTGGTGCACCTATGAACTAAGGCACACTGCGAGTTTTGGCATCGAGCGAGATCGTTGTGCTGAATCCAAACGGAATGTGATCTCTTGAAAATGAGATAGGTTATTTTAGGCCTCAGGATCATCATCCTATAGCATTTGACAGTTCATCAATAGCCCTCACGAGCTCTGAGTGATGACCCTCGAAAGATCGACCTCCAAATGCACTTAGAGCACCTTGGAGACTTCTCGGTACGGGGTGGCCGCAAATGATGGATGATTGTTTGAAGACTACTCCATGTGTCACTATCTTTCTTGGAAAAAAAATTGCTTTTGAACATCAAGCTTGCAATATTATCAATTATTGTCAAACTTTTTCAACCAAATCAAAATGTCAAATGCAAATATTTGTTTGCATTTTTTGCTAAGGGGAGTTTCTTAAATTGACTTTGATTTTCTATGTCTCTAGTGCTTGAACATACTTAAAATGGCTCTTTGGTCATAGAGCTATTGGTATTTTCTAACTTCATGGTCTATGATATGCATACTAAGAATTTCTTTCACTAAATGGTTTCCTTGATCTATTGACTACACTTAAATTTATTCACTTGTCATCTCTCTTTCTATATGTTCAATACAAAGAGCTAGAAGAGACAAATAATCTTTCTTACCTTCATCTCTCTAAGCACATGATAGAAATCAATTCTAAACTTGAGAAAAGGTTAGAGGAGAATATTGCATTCTTAAATTAATCTCCCTTAAGACCTTTACATACACACGGGGCATTCTTAAATTAATCTCCATGGAAGAAAATTTCATAAAACTAAAGATTCCATAGTGTTGAAACATAAAATCCAAGATCTCATTTATGATGGGATTGTTGATACCTCTAATGACTCATCCACTCATAGCGTTCATATCCAACTTCATATCATGTCAGTATGCATGTGCTATCTTGCTTATTGGCTTTAATTGCTTATCCTACATGCTATCTTCTTTCATGGATTTTATGGCTTATCCCAAATGTGCTTCAAACAACTTTTCAATATGAAAGTCTTTCAAAACATTATACAATATTATGACTCTTTATGCTTTCAAATGCTATGATTGGTTTTAAAATGGAAGAAATCAAGTATTCTAATTGTTCATCCATACTTTATGGATTTTTCTTATTTGATTAGTTTGATAAAAATAGTTTTAATAATCATAATGTCAGCTTGATGTCAAATAAGGAAAAAACCAAATTTTTAATAAGATATCCGCATGCAATTATCTTTCATATAGTTATAAATGCTCTTAAAATTGTCATTATAGCCTTGTATCACATGCAAATATGATTTGGAAGATCTTGTTCAATATCTTCCTCTTATAATTCCTTACAAAGAACCTACCAAAATACAAAAACCATATACAAAAAACTACACATTTTACATCATAATACATCATAAATTTTAGAAATTCTCCCCAATACCACCCCCCTCCAACTCTTCATGATGTACCTACATTCCAATATCATACAAAAATTAGTAACTTATTGTATTAAACAAGATAATCATCAATTCATTAAATCATTATGAAGAAAATAACATAAGAAGTATATATACCTAGTCAAGTATTCCAATAGGGTCCTCTCTCTATTTTAGGGTCTCCAACAAGGCTTCATGATCAACATTAGCAATAGTAAAAAGTTCTTTTACTTTTGGTCTTCCTTGATGCTTCAATAACTTTACATTTGTTGCTATAATAAGATGCGAATATATGAGAATTACTTTGTGCTTCTGATAGTCTTCGAATGCAGGAATTCCGTTCCTTCTAAGCATGTATGTCCGCATCCATGTTCCAGCAACAACCACTGAACCAGTAGGATACGTGAATCCATCATCATCTGTGATCGGTTGTGTAAGTTTTTGTTTTCCTCTTACACAACGTGCTAACCAATAATCAGATTTCTCATCATTCCCCTGTGGTGCAACCAATGCAAAGACATGTCCTGGCTAAAGTAGATCTGATAGATGATTATGCTCAAGTGAACTTTCCATGTCATCATTTTTGATAGAGGGTATGATAGACAATGGAGTAAGATAATGTGGAGCCCATGTGTCCACCCACTCACTTGACTCACAGTGATCCCAATCACACTGAAAACAAGTACGACAAAAACAAGCTAGTTGTCGTGTCCAAATGGTCCATGTACTAGAATTAGAGCTCCGAAATGAATGCATTTTTGATGAGTCTATCACTATAGTACAATCTGATCTATCACCTATGGACCCTTCCTCAACCAACCAAAAGAACCTGCGTACCACTGAATTAAGAGTCCCCCCCTGTGATAATGCTAAACTACACCAATCAACAATGCTACGAGCATCAAGAAGCTCTGTTGTTGAAATCTTCAGTTGCTCCTTAACTAGAGCTCTCTTCACACATGCCCCTGCTCCATCATGTTCCCCTTTTCCATGGCCGGACTCAAAAAAACTTCAAATATGAGGCACCCCTCTCTCTACGTGCATCCTACACAACCAATAAAACATGCGAGCATTCTTGAATTGACCTGTATAGTTATCTGACCAAATGATATGTCTATCCATAGCAATTGCATGCTCGTGTAAGAAATAAAAAAAAATTCTCGAAACAATGTTGCACAAACTTGTGAGAGTGAGATCTATCATCACTCATATAAAAATGATACTCTCTAATAATCTTTCGATTATCTTCCGCACTATTAGGGGCATGTCTATATGTTATGTGAACAAAAATTGCAATCTGAATAGAGTTGTAATACTGAGATTGTGTCTCATTTTGAGGTTGCAATGTGTAGTTCTCAGCAAAATCAACAACTGATATAATAGTGCCAATGGGAAAAGTCTCCTTACACGTTCTAAATTGTTGATCCAACCACTGAGACCTGTGACTATTTCTTGCATACTTGTAAAAAAGATTTTCCTTGAAATATGAAATAAAATTAGCCACATTGATATCTTTTCCAACCAATTCACATCTAGAGCTCTCACTCCCACTCTTCAATGTGTATTTCACCATTTCATAGACCCTTTTTTTCACTATTGTCTTTCCAAGATCTTGTTCACACCCCTCATGGAAACATGTGTCAAACTTGGATAAGCCACCACATTCTGAACACTTCTCATTTAAGCAAGCATTTTTATAAAAGGAACAACCATCAACTCTACAACATAAGAGTTGATCTAACAAGTCTCTTCATGATTTTGGAAGCCCACTAGCCCCACAATCCTCCAACATTTCTTTACTATGCAAAGTAGAACGGATGGAGCATAATAGTTCATGGTGCATAGAAAACTCAACATGATATTTGCAACAACATGTATTTCGAATTTTGAGTGGCACACAATAAAATGGCTTCAAAGATTCAAAAGCCCTTTGTGATATATGAACACTTGGATGACTCTCTCTAACTTGTTTGAACAACATAGTTTGACTTACCTCCAAATAGTGTTTAGGATGTGGCGTGCGGTCTCTGATGCCAATTCTCAACTTTAAGACATCTTTAGCATTGGGTGATACTCGTGAGTTAGAGTGCCAAAATTGTATAATTTCTTCCTTCACATCGTCGGATAGCTTCTTATCAAAATGTGGAAGTCTCCCACCAAATGCCCATGTTTCATTTTGAAGAGGATCATCATTTTTCTCTCGTCGACTAAGTGCTCTTCTCAAAGTATTATGATTTAGATTCAAATCAATACAAGTTAGTCTCATATATCTACCCTTTCTCAAATGATGACTTACCAAAGAGGTGCTCTATTATCCTTCTCTCTACTATTTTTCCCAACGTTATTGAGAGCACTGAAAAGATTCTTCACAATAATGGCATTTCTTTCCAACTTTTTATTGACACGAATTTTCAATTTGGAAAGCATAGGTCTCATCTTTTGCATCTTTAATAAGTGCATGAAAAGCTGACATTGCTCTACCACTGTCTTGTTGCCGAAAAACATCTGATATAGTCTTGAAGCCCATAACCGAATGTTTCTTTCTGATTTTTTTCCTTCCAAACTAGTCATAATCGTTTCATCAATTTCAATTATCCATTTTGGTGTTTTAGAACCTTCATGTCGATTATAATTAGGAGATATGTAAGGTTCTTGTGCATTAAGTTCCTGTGCATTGTCATCTTCAACATGGTCAATTATGCAATTTGGATTATGACTTGGTGGCATTTCTTCTTCAAAATTTTCAATCTCTACATTTTCAATTTCCACATTATTATTTTCAATAGGTACATTTTCATTCCCCAACTATACATTTTCATTATCTGACTCTATGATTTCACCTTCTATTAATTCATCGTCAACTTGATTGATATTTAGCATACCTTGTCTTTTTTTTCGGTGTTTCATTTTGTCCTTTTCCCTATATGCTGCAATGTCTTCATTGGATATCTTCCTTTTACGTTTATTCTTTCGACAACTAATGCTCCCCATTCAGATGAAAAATTCGAACACCTAAGGTTATATTTTCGAATTCTTTTCGATTGGTTGGGCCCCAAAACACGACTTTTTACAAATCCCATGAAAAAAGAGGTAAAAAAGTAATGTTGTCGGGTCTGTAGGGACAGTCAAATATTTGAAATTGATGCCAGTATAATCAGATATCCGATAATAGATCGGATATCTGATCCAGGATCAGATATCCGATATAGGAAAAGGACTTTTGGGGGGAAAACTTGCTAAGGTTTCCCTCCTTTGCCACAATAATATTAATATTATGAAAATATTTGGAGGCAAACGACTTTAATTTATAACTAAGTTAATAGTATATTAGTATTAGTATAAAATATCAATAATATTAATATAAAATAGTATTAATATACCTATAGTATCAATATTATTATTATACCTATAATAGTATTAATATTATTAATATAGATATAATAGTGTAAATATATAGTGTTTATTTATATTAAGCTACAATATATAGTATTAATATATATTATTATTATAGCTATAATAGTATTATTATTATTACTATACATATAATAATATTAATATTTAGTGTTTATTTATATTATAACTATTATCCTAAAATAGTATAAATAGTATATCCTAAAATATTACGTTATATATACTAAAATATTACGTTATTATATAGATATATTAATAACATATATATTAATATAATAATAATTATAATATATATTATATTTAATAAAAATATTACGTTGTTATATATATATTATATTATTATACATATAAATATAATAATATATAATACAAAGAGGGTCGTCATTTAATGGGTCAAAGAGGGTCATAGGTCACCCTATGACCCCCTTTGACCCATTTGAACGACTCGACAATGTCCCTAGGGGTCCTAGGACCCCTAGGGACATACGTTGTCGTTTAATGGATCAAAGGGGGTCATAGGTCACCCTATGACCCCCTTTGACTCATATGAACGATTCAAATATGTCGCTAGGGGTCCTAGGACCCCTAGGGACATATGTTGTCATTTAATGGGTCAATGACCCCCTTTGACCCATATTACCCATTCGAATATGTCCCTTGGGGTCCAAGGACCCCTAGGGACATATGTCATCGTTTAATGGGTCAAAGAGGGTCATAGGTCACCCTATGACCCCCTTTGACCCATAATACCCATTCGAATATGTCCCTAGGGGTCCTAGGACCCCTAGAGACATATGTCATCATTTAATGGGTCAAAGGGGGTCATAGGTCACCCTATGACCCCCTTTGACCCATATTACCCATTCGAATATGTCCGTAGGGGTCCTAGGACCCCTAGCGACATCTCGTCGTTTAATGGGTCAGAGAGGGTCATAGGTCACCCTATGACCCCCTTTGACCCATATTACCCATTCGAATATGTCCCTAGGGGTCCTAGGACCCCTAGAGACATATATCGTCGTTTAATGGGTCAAAGAGGGTCATAGGTCACCCTATGACCCCCTTTGACCCATATTACCCATTCGAATATGTCCCTAGGGGTCCTAGGACCCCTAGAGACATTTATCGTCGTTTAATGGGTCAAGAGGGTCATAGGTCACCCTATGACCCCCTTTGACCCATATGTACGATTCGAATATGTCCCTAGGGATCCTAGGACCCCTAGAGATATATGTCATCATTTAAAGAGTCAAAGAGGGTCATAGGTTACCCTATGACCCCATTTGACCCATATTACCCATTCGAATATGACCCTAGGGGTCCTAGGACCCCTAGGAACATATGTCGTCGTTTAATGCATCAAAGGGGGTCATAGGTCACCCTATGACCCCCTTCGACTCATATGAACGATTCAAATATGTCCCTAGGGGTCCTAGGACCCCTAGGGACATATCTCGTTGTTTAATGGGTCAAAGAGGGTCATAGGTCACCCTATGACCTCCTTTGACCCATATTACCCATTCGAATATGTCCCTAAAGGTCCTAAGACCCCTAGGGACATATGTCATTGTTTAATGGGTCAAAGAGGGTCATAGGTCACCCTATGAACCCATTTGAGCCATATTACCCATTCGAATATGTCCCTTGGGGTTCGAGGACCCCTAGGGACATATGTCGTCGTTTCATGGGTCAAAGAGACCTATGACCCCCTTTGACCCATAATACCCATTCGAATATGTCCCTAGGGGTCCTAGGACCCATAGAGACATATGTCATCGTTAAATGGGTCAAAGGGGGTCATAGGTCACCCTATGACCCCCTTTGACCCATATTACCCATTCAAATATGTCCCTAGGGGTCCTAGGACCCCTAGCGACATATCTCGTCGTTTAATGGGTCAGAGAGGGTCATAGGTCACCCTATGACCCCCTTTGACCCATATTACCCATTCGAATATGTCCTTAGGGGTCCTAGGACACCTACAGACATATATCATCGTTTAATGCGTCACCTATGACCCCCTTTGACCCATATGTACGATTCGAATATGTCCCTAGGGGTCCTAGGACCCCTAGAGACATATGTCATCATTTAAAGGGTCAAAGAGGGTCATAGGTTACCCTATGACCCCATTTGACCCATATTACCCATTCGAATATGTCCCTAGGGGTCCTAGGACCCCTAGGGACATATGTCGTCGTTTAATGCATCAAAGGGGGTCATAGGTCACCCTATGACCCCCTTTGACTCATATCCCCCTTTGACTCATATGAACGATTCAAATATGTCCCTAGGGGTCCTAGGACCCCTAGAGACATATGTTGTCGTTTAATGGGTCAAAGGGGGTCATAGGTCACCCTATGACCCCCATTGACCCACATGAACGATTGGAATAGGTCCCTAGGGTCCTAGGACCCCTAGGGACATATGTCATCGTTTAATTGGTCAAAGAAGGTCATAGGTCACCCTATGACCCCATTTGACCCATATTACCCATTCGAATATGTCCCTTAGGGTCCGAGGACCCCTAGGGACATATGTCATCATTTAATGGGTCAAAGAGGGTCATAGGTCACCCTATGACCCCCTTTGACCCATATTTCTCATTCGAATATGTCCCTAGGGGTCCTAGGACCCCTAGAGACATATATCATCGTTTAATGCGTCAAGAGGGTCATAGGTCACCCTATGACCCTTTTTGACCCATATGAACGATTCGAATATGTCCCTAGGGGTCCTAGGAGCCCTAGAGACATATGTCATCATTTAATGGGTCAAAGAGGGTCATAGGTTACCCTATGACCCCATTTGATCCATATTACCCATTCGAATATGTCCCTAGGGGTCCTAGGACCCTTAGGGACATATGTCGTCGTTTAATGGGTCAAAGAGGGTCATAGGTCACCCTATGACCCCCTTTGACCCATATTACCCATTCGAATATGTCCCTAGGGGTCTGAGGACCCCTAGAGACATATATCATCGTTTAATGGGTCAAGAGGGTCATAAGTCACCCTATGACCCCCTTTGACCCATATGAACGATTCGAATATGTCACTAGGGGTCCTAGGACCCCTAGAGACATATATCGTCGTTTAATGGGTCAAAGAGGGTCATAGGTTACCCTATGACCCCATTTGACCCATATTACCCATTCGAATATGTCCCTAGGGGTCCTAGGACCCCTAGGGACATATGTCGTCGTTTAATGTGTCAAAGGGGGTCATAGGTCACCCTATGACCCCCTTTGACTCATATGAACGATTCAAATATGTCCCTAGGGGTCCTAGGACCCCTAGGGACATATGTCATCGTTTAATGGGTCAAACAGGGTCATAGGTCACTCTATGACCCCCTATGACCCATATGAACCATTCGAATATGTCCCTAGGGTCCTAGAAACCCTACGGACATATGTCATCGTTTAATGGGTCAAATGGGGTCATAGGTCACCCTCTGACCCCCTTTGACTCATATGAACGATTCAAATATGTCCCTAGGGATCCTAGGACCCCTAGGGACATATGTCATCGTTTAATGGGTCAAAGGGGGTCATAGGTCACCCTTTGACCCATATGAACCATTTGAATATGTCCCTACGGTCCTAGGACCCCTACGGACATATGTCTTCGTTTAATGAGTCAAACAGGGTCATAGGTCACCCTATGACCTCCTTTGACCCATATTACCCATTCGAATATGTCCCTAGGGGTCCTAGGACCCTTAGGGACATATGTCATTGTTTAATGGGTCAAAGAGGGTCATAGGTCACCCTATGACCCCCTTTGACCCATATTACCGATTCGAATATGTCCCTAGGGGTCCGAGGACCCGTGGAGACATATATCATCGTTTAATGGGTCAAGAGGGTCATAGGTCACCCTATGACCCCCTTTGACCCATATGAACGATTCAAATATGTCTCTAGGGGTCCTAGGACTCCTAGAGACATATGTCGTCGTTTAATGGGTCAAAGAGGGTCATAGGTTACCCTATGACCCCATTTGACCCATATTACCCATTCAAATATGTCCCTAGGGGTCGTAGGACCCCTAAGGACATATGTCATCGTTTAACGTGTCAAAGGGGGTCATAGGTCACCCTATGACCCCCTTTGACTCATATGAACGATTCAAATATGTCCCTAGGGGTCCTAGGACCCCTAGGGACATATGTCATCGTTTAATGGGTCAAAAGGGGTCATAGGTCACTCTATGACCCCCTTTGACCCATATGAACCATTCGAATATGTCCCTAGGGTCCTAAGACCCCTAGGGACATATGTCGTCGTTTAATGGGTATAAGGGGGTCATAGGTCACCCTCTGACCCACTTTGACTCATATGAGCGATTCAAATATGTCCCTAGGGGTCCTAGGACCCCTAGGGACATATGTCATCGTTTAATGGGTCAAAGGGGGTCATAGGTCACCCTATGAACCCCTTTGACCCATATGAACCATTCGAATATGTCCCTAGGGTCCTAGGACCCCTAGGGACATATGTCTTCGTTTAATGGGTCAAAGAGGGTCATAGGTCACCCTATGACCCCCTTTGACCCATATTACCCATTCGAATATGTCCCTAGGGGGTCCTAGGACCCCTAAGGACATATGTCATCATTTAATGGGTCAAAGAGGGTCATAGGTCACCCTATGACCCCGTTTGACCCATATTACCCATTCGAATATGTCCCTAGGGGTCCTAGGACCCCTAGAGACATATATCATCGTTTAATGGGTCAAGAGGGTCATAGGTCACCCTATTACCCCCTTTGACCCATATGAACGATTCGAATATGTCCCTAGGGGTCCTAGGACCCCTAGAGACATATGTCGTCATTTAATGGGTCAAAGAGGGTCACAGGTTACCCTATGACTCCATTTGACCCATATTACCCATTCGAATATGTCCCTAGGGGTCCTAAGACCCCTAGGGACATATGTCATCGTTTAATGGGTCAAAGGGGGTCATAGGTCACCCTACGACCACCTTTGACTCATATGAACGATTCAAATATGTCCCTAGGGGTCCTGGATCCCTAGGGACATATGTCATCATTTATTGAGTCAAAGGGGGTCATAGGTCACCCTATGACCCCCTTTGATCCATATGAATAATTCGAATATGTCCCTAGGGTCCTAGGACCCCTAGGGACATATGTCGTCGTTTAATGCGTCAAAGAGAGTCATAGGTCACCCTATGACCCCCTTTGACCCATATTACCCATTTGAATATGTGCCTTGGGGTCCGAGGACCCCTAGGGACATATGTCGTCATTTAATGGGTCAAATAGGGTCATAGGTCACCCTATGACCCCCTTTGACCCATATTACCCATTCGAATATGTCCCTAGGGGTCCTAGGGCCCCTAGAGACATATATCGTCGTTTAATGGGTCAAGAGGGTCATAGGTCACCCTATGACCCCCTTTGACCCATATGAACGATTCGAATATGTCCCTAGGGGTCCTAGGACCTCTAGAGACATATGTCATCGTTTAATGGGTCAAAGAGGGTCATAGGTTACCCTATGACCCCATTTGACCCATATTACCCATTCGAATATGTCCCTAGGGGTCCTAGGACCCCTAGGGACATATGCCGTCGTTTAATGGGTCAAAGGGGGTCATAGGTCACCCTATGACCCCCTTTGACCCATATGAACAATTCGAATATGTCCCTAGGGTCCTAAGACCCCTAGGGACATATGTCGTCGTTTAATGGGTCAAAGAGGGTCATAGGTCACCCTATGACCCCCTTTGACCCATATTACCCATTCGAATATGTCTCTTTGGGTCCAAGGACCCCTAGGCACATATGTCATCGTTTAATGGGTCAAAGAGGGTCATAGGTCGCCTTATGACCCCCTTTGACCCATAATACCCATTCGAATATGTCCCTAGGGATCCTAGGACCTCTAGAGACATATGTCGTCGTTTAATGGGTCAAAGGGGGTCAGAGTTCACCCTATGACCCCCTTTGACCCATATGTACGATTCGAGTATGTCCTAGGACCCCTAGGGACATATGTCGTCATTTAATGGGTCAAAGAGGGTCATAGGTCACCCTATGACCCCCTTTGACCCATATGAACGATTCAAATATGTCCCTAGGGGTCCGAGGACCCTTAGGGACATATGTCGTCATTTAATGGGTCAAAGAGGGTCATAGGTCACCTTATGACCCTCTTTGACCCATATGAACGATTCGAATATGTCCCTAGGGGTCTGAGGACCCCTAGGGACATATGTCGTCATTGAATGGGTCAAAGATTGTCATAGGTTACCCTATGACCCCATTTGACCCATATTACCCATTCGAATATGTCCCTAGGTGTCCTAGGACCCCTAGGGACATATGTCGTCGTTTAATGGGTCAAAGGGGATCATAGGTCACCCTATGACCCATATGAACAATTCGAATATGTCCCTAGGGGTCTAAGGACCCCTAGAGAAATATGTCGTCATTTAATGAGTCAGAGAGGGTCATAGGTCACCCTATGACCCCCTTTGACCCATATTATCCATTTGAATATGTCTCTAGGGTTCCTAGGACCCCTAGAGACATATATCGTCGTTTAATGGGTCAAAGAGGGTCATAGGTCACCCTATGACCCCCTTTGACCCATATGAACGAATTGAATATGTCCCTAGGGGTCCTAGGACCCCTAGGGACATATGTCATCGTTTAATGGGTCAAAGAGGGTCATAGGTCACCCTATGACCCCCTTTGACTCATATTACCCATTCGAATATGTCCCTAGAGGTCCTAGGACCCCTAGGGACATATGTTGTCGTTTAATGGGTCAAAGACCTATGACCCCCTTTGACCCATATGAATGATTCGACTATGTCCTTGGGGGTCCTAGGACCCCTAGGGACATATGTCGTCATTTAATGGGTCAAAGGGGGTCATAGGTCATCCTATGACCCCCTTTGACCCATATGAACGATTCGACTATGTCCCTAGGGGTCCTAGGACCCCTAGGGACATATGTCATCGTTTAATGGGTCAAAGAGGGTCATAGGTCACCCTATTACCCCCTTTGACCCATAATACCCATTTGAATATGTCCCTAGGGGTCCTAGGACCCCTAGGGACATATGTCTTCGTTTAATGGGTCAAAGGGGGTCATAGGTCACCCTATGACCCCCTTTGACCAATATGAACGATTCGGCTATGTCCTTGGGGGTCCTAGGGACATATGTCGTCCTTTAATGGGTCAAAGGGACCCCTTTGACCCATTAAAAGACAACATATGTCCCTAGGGGTCCTAGGACCCCTAGAGACATATATCGTCGTTTAATGGGTCAAAGAGGGTTATAGGTCACCCTATGACCCCCTTTGACTCTTATATATTAATAATATACATATATATTAATAATATACATATCAATATAATAATATATATATATATATACATATACATATTACATTATTATATTTAATGAAAATATTACTTTATTATATAAATATATTAATAACATACATATTAATATAATAATATTTATAATATATATTATATTTAATAAAAATATTACGTTGTTATATAAATATTATATTATTATACATATTAATATAATAATATATAATACATATTACATTTAATGAAAATATTACGTTATTGTATATATTAATAACATACATATTAATATAATAATATATAATACGTATTTTAGATATATATAAATTACGTTATTATATTTAGTAAAAATAATAATAATATATATTATATTTATAGATTGTAATAAGATTAACATAAGATATTATTATATATTACTAGATTATATCTTGTATGTTTACATTACGTTATTATATATATATATATATATATATATAATATTAAAATATGCCTTTACATATTAATATAAGTGAAATAATTTAAAAATAAAAATCTAGAACGTTTAAATCGAATTTCCCTCCAAAATTTGAAGATTTTTGGAATTTGACTACCAAGCCATATCGGATATCCGATGTCAAATCGGATATCCGATTTGAAATCGAATATCCAATTTTGAATCGGATATCCGATCAGGCTTGGTATTTACCAAGCCTGCCCGGTCAACCCCAAAGACGTGTTTATAGAGGGTTTTAGTGATACTCAAACTTCGGGTAGCCGTCTGACAATGTTATTTTGATCGAAATTGAATGAAACGAAATGGGTTTTTTAATATCGCTCTCTAGATTCCATCAATATAATTTCTGTCAAATTCTGAGTTCGATAAGTATTTATTAGTTAATTATCAATGAAGATTATTGTAAAGTGCTGATTGACATACTGAATGAAAAATAGCTATAACTTTCAAACGGTATAACATTTTTTAAATCTAAAAATTGTGTCACATTCTATACTTCACCTAGTATAAGAAAAAAACAAAAAAAGAAAAATTTGATCAAATTTTCTATTAGTTAGGGTGGTCAGACAGGGGACTTTTTTTAATCCGAAAAAGTTCTGGTAGAAAATTCATATTTAATTATTTATTTGGAATAAAAATATCAAAAAATATGCGTCACATCTGGGCATGAGTCTAGTTTTTATATCTATAATTATATTAAAAAAATATTATGATTTGATTTTGATTAAGGTGGTCAGACATACACCTACTTTTTATTTTCGCCCTGAAATTTTCTTAGTACTGTATTAAAATTCAAACTTTTGACCAATCAATTATTTTTTTCTCCTGATAAGGCCTAGTAGTTTAGAAACTACAGTCAATTTTCTAAAAATTATTTTCTTACAACTTTTTGATATAAAGTCCATAACCACTTCAAAATTATGTGTTAAGTTGACATAAACCTGATTTGTTGATTTTTCACTGCCACTTAAGGCCATAGTTTGGTACACCATGATCTTGCACATACCAATGTGTTTGCTGAAGGTTTTGTGTTTAATGTGGTCATATTTTAATTACCATATCTACCTTACTTAGGTTTTGGTCTCATTCTTGTGATTTTCAAGTACCATATATCCTTACTACCTTTCTAGTTACTACTATTCTTTTTGTAAGTGCATTTGTTTGTAACTAGCGACACTTTCTGGTATATGCAAGTCGTTAACTAGTGACACTACCTAGTATATGCAAGATTCTTAGGATTCTCTAATGTTTATCAGCCTGTTTCTTGTTACAATTTACAAATCTTGAAGATATTTTTGTGAATGACATTTCAATGAGTTTATTGCTTTGCATGGCTAGATATATTGGCACTACTATTTAGTTTGTTATTTTGACTAAGGAATGTTGCATTTTAAGGACCTCATATTGACTATGCTACATATGTTGATGCTTGTTGAATGTTTGTTAGAGTTAGATGTTATTAGCATTATCAAATCTATCAGCATTACAATTGTATTTCCAAGTGCAACTGGCAATAGCTTATGTTGTTATCTAGTGAATACAACCTCTCCATTTGGCCCTATGACAATTTTTCTTAACTCCAAGGTTTTGACAAAATTGGAAATAATATAAAACTTTACAACTTGTGTTTATGTTTAATGTTTAGATTTATTAATTTAACATTGAGCATTTCAAATTCTGATAAATGAATGACTTTGTGTGGATTAAGCATATAAACTCTCCATTTCATCCTATAGCATTATCTATTGATTCCACTTTGAGCAATCATTTTTTAAGGTCCAAACTTCTAACATGATTGGAGTTAATATATGGCTTTCTTCCTTGTTTGTGTTGAATTATTATTTGTTTGGATATGGTTGTAATTTTTTGATAGAATGTATTAAAGGAGCCCAATTCAACAAGTTCATCTTTCAAATTTCTGATAAATGCATTTCAAATTCTGATAGATCAATGATTATTCATTTGGATATTGCTGTAATGTTTTGTTATGTAGAATGTTTTAAAGGAGCCTAGTTTAATAAGTCTCATCTTTGTATGTTATCTTATAAATGATATTTTTTTAATTGTAGTGGGCTTACTAACTTTTTTCTTGTTGGCAGTGAGTAAATCTAAGAATGGGGGAGGAAGAGGAGGTCAAGGTGGATGAGGAGGTCATGGTAAAGATGGCAATTTTAGTAATCATGATCGTGTCAACTACAATGGTGAGATATTCAACCGGGATGGTAATAATGATAATAACAATGGAAATAGTTACTTTGGTGGAGGCCGTGGTGGTGGACCAAGGTGGAGAGGAGGGATTTTCATGCCAAGAGGATGGAGAATATGGTTGTTTTGAAAGAGGATGAGGATATGGGGGAGGATGCCATTGTGGTGGTTGTGTGTTTGGTGGCCATGGAGGGTATGAGAATGGTGACAAGAATGAATATGAATGGCCTCAAAGGTAGTTTGAATGACAAAGTGGTACTAGATGAGGGTAATTGGTTAATATTTTATGTTAGAATAAAAATATTTTCATGATGGACACATTCTTTTTCGGTCACTTGTTAGAAGCACAATCATTGAATATTGTTGCAATCATGAAGTTAAGAGAGAGGGATTTGGGAGAGAAAACTGGGATACTCCCACTAACCAGGGATTCACACAATGAGTTCTTATTTTAGGTTTTCTTTTAGTTGGGGAGAGTATGTTTTAGTTGTTATGGTTATAATTGCACACCTCAAGAAGTTGTTCCATTATAGATTGTGTTGTATTAGTATCTTTTTGTTTAGCATAAAGTAGAAAAAATGATGGTCAATTACCTAGGTTTGACTTGTAACTTATGTGATTTAAGAGTTTAAGATGGCCTAGGGGGTCAGGTAAATACTCCAACATTCTGTTCTCCATAATTGTAAGGTTGTATATAGTGAGAAAGGCTCACACTCTCCAGCTTTATCATGTCTTCCATAATGTCTGAGACTAAGGTGAGTTCATAGAATCCCTTTAAGAGGAGATGTTGCAGCAGTGTGAGCCTCTTAAAAGAGACTAGTAACTTACTCACATAACAATATATAAGTTCTAGATGAAGTCAATTGGTAAGCCTTTGGTATTCAAGAAAAAAATGCCTAAAGAATAATTGTTTGAAATTTAGCAAGTTCAAACTTATAAACTTGAAAATTGATTTCCACATTTTGCATAAAAGTAAGAGAATGTAATGTTCTATTCCAGAACTAAGCACCACAAACTCATGCCACAATTTGTGATTTCAAATAGAGGCTATGGACAAGGTTGTATAGATAGACATACAGTGAAGAAAGTGGAATGAACAAGGCAAGGCATATGGTATGCTTGGGCATATGGTGAGGGTGTTTTCTGTATGTGGACTAAGCAACCTTTTGTGATTAGGGTGGAATATGGTTAACTTAAATTGATAGGAAATTTTATAATTGTACAATATAGAGGTAGAAAGATATATGTATATACTTTTATAATTCTATAGTACACCAGTGTATAATGAAAAGATTGAAAAGAATGCAAATTGATAGTCCATACATTTAACACTTTAAAATAATTCTGTAAGAGGTTTACAGTTTGAACTCAATAGCCCAAGTAATATTTGATACTAAAACTTATAATTGACAACTGAAGAATATAAAAACTGAGCATTTTTTTCATTGAACATTGTGGCATATTTGCTCACAATGTTTACAGTCTCAACTATATTATTGTTTAACAAGTGCATTTCATGCATTGAACACTATAACATGACTGAAATTTTTTTTAGTCTCATCTAACATCAAATAATTTACAAAGTCCCTGCAATAAGTATATAAAACACAAGATTTATAGTTTCATCTGAAATCATAGTCCTGCTATAAGAATGTACATAATGGAAGATATTGAAAATATAATGTTATTTACACTATACATTTAGCACTAAAAGTGATTACAATATACATTCAACACTAAAAATGATTAACTAGTGAAACCAAAATTGTATTTGATGCAATCTCATGATATCCATTTGTTTCAACTATTTTTACCTGCTTGGACTACAACACTACATTCTGTAAGCTACATGATTGAATTTTAGTTTGCTTCAAGTTAACTAAAACAAAAATTGTAAGGAACCTCTTATAAATGAAATTCTCATTTAGTCACACATTTACTCAACTAAATACTTGGTAGAATTTATTGAGCCTCTAGCATGTGGTAAACATGGTACACGTACTAAATATATAAAAGAATTAAACAAAACATTCCTAAAGCATATGTAGATAGGATGATTTCCTAGAAGAGCAATATGTATATTGGTAATGGTGATAAAGGAAGATTAAAAGCAACAAGATTAGAAGCAATAAATTATGTTGTAGTAAATAAAGCAATAATTGAATTGTTTAGTTGTGATTGATCAGTGGCATATAAGTGCAAGATGAAATATATTATCGAATACATATGGTAGCATTTATGATATTAAAAATATTGTTACATGTACTATTTTAAGCAATCTACCAAAACTACATTTGGTCTACCATGAAGAGAGTTCTGTGGAAATTATTACATTTTCTTGATAGTCTGCAGGCTAGTAGATATATATATATATATATATATATATATATATTCTAGTAAATAGTTTTATTAAGAAGGAATTAATATTGTTCAGACCAATACACATGGATGCATTGTCAGAGTGGGTCATATCAGTTCATTGCTACTGGGTAGTGTCCTGCAATATGTAGGAGAAAACAAGTTTTGTTAGTCAATGGAGGGGAGATGATCTAAAAGTTTTGAAAACATTTTTTTTTCTTCTATGTATACTACAATTGGGCTTGAAGTATATTACCTTTTAGACCGGTTCATGACAGGGGAGGGAGTGGCAATTCTGACAATATCATTCTAGGTTAGTGTGAACCTTGCTTTTATTGATATTTCTCATAGAGTGAAAACAAATTTGGATTTGTTCTCTATGTAGTCTTCATATTTCATTTATGCAATTTTTGGAACCAACTCTTTAATTATGGAATGGTTAATTGAACAGTAAATTATATGCTTATTTTTAGTAACCGAGACCATTTTCAGATGGATCTTCTATACATAGTTAACATTTTCATTACAATTGATGCAATGCCCGGATCCTTCCTCAAGAATACAAAAACCATTAAACTTGTAATTGCATTGTGAGTAGAAGGCAATGAAAGTATTAGAGAATGGATTGACGACTCTTAGAATATCATAGACCTATTTGATAGGTAATGAATGTTAGTGAGAGGATTTTCCTTTATTTTTTAGAAAATGAATCTGTTAGAAATATTTTCTATTGCCTCATAGTCTACTGCAACAATTCATTAAGCATTTGAAGAGTTCATGAGTCATTTAACTTGCAAATGTATGTAGACATTCTTGTATGGAATGTATTTTTTTGTCTACCTTTGTGCTAATGTTGTAGAACAGAAGTGTTGGAGTTTCATTATGATGCAACATTTCATCTACTAGAGCATGATGATGCCCCAGGTTTGGATGTATTTAAAGTTGTAATACAATGGTAATGTTAGCTTTACACAAAGATGGAGGTGAAGGTTTATTCTGATTACTGTATGCATCATATTACTATTGGTTATTCATAATATTTGTACTAAAATAATTACCTATGCTCTGTCATCATCACCATGGCCATCTTTGAGCTCAAATGTTGTCAATGGTCCTTTTGTTTTTTATCCAACTACAAGTGCTCCAACAGTTCTAATTGGATACTCATTTGGACTATTTAGTAGCTAACAAATTGTATTGCTTGGAATGAAGTTGTAATCTGTACAAATTAGAGGAATTATTTCAATAGTGGTGGTCTCTTTCACCACAATTATGCAATCACAGTCCCCATGGTCGTAATCAAATTTTTGCTCCAACTGAAAATCAGAAATTCATATTCCCATCCCTATAATCAATTTATCTTCATATTGTTCAACAAAATTATACTTCACATTAACTGTTATTGTCATTTCTATCTTGCTATCTATGACATCAACACAAAGCACCTCATAGGTCTTCTTTTATCTTGTCAAGTATGTATTTGTACACAACTAATATATCCCCTTCAAAGATCTTGCTAGTTTTTCCTTCATTAAGTTCTTCAATTGAAATAGTACTAGTTGTTTTTACCTTTGACCCATGTATTTCCATTGTGTTTCTGTCAAGTCTTGTTTGTTTTGTAAAAATAGTATGTGCTAAATTTTTATAAAAAAACTTTATACCTTTTTGAATTCTAATCTTGTTTCACCATTGTATTTTTTTTCAATTCTTTTAGCTACTTCTAGTTTGACTTGGGTAGTGGTTGCGTCATTTTTTTGCATATTGGTTACTTCCATTGTACCTTGTAAACTACAAAACCATGATTGGATAGTTATAGTTTTGTAGTTAATAAAATGCATGGATAGAATAGTTCTTTGGGAATTGTCTTTATATGTTTTTACTATTGTGGTCATTAAATAGAATTATTATAGATGTTTGATGCAATTGCAATTGATTTGTATATTTCTTTTGAATGCATTGTTGTTTATAGTAGGTTGGTTACAAATGTTGGGTGGATTGTGAGTAAAGTTGAAAAGTGGTCGGTCTAGTATGTTTTTGATTTGGAAATATTGCATATGTTTGAATTAAGATTAGACCATATATGGTCAATAAGTGAATGGTTAGTACTATGTATAGTATTTAGTAGGAGTTTGAGGTTATGGTTGTGCATGTAGGATGTCAGACCTCTTCTTCTATTGTTTATTGTTTGCATATCAATGTTAAAATCTCCTACTATGTACAATATCTTTTTTGGTTCTATGCTTTTGACTACATTGTGTAGAGCTTGTTCTATCTCCTCTAAGTAAGTGTGTAGTCTTGCATAAACATTAGCTATATTTATTTCTTTGTTTTCTATTGCTATCTTCATTGTAAGGGTTTTAACATTTGTGGAGATGTGGTGGTCAATTTTAGTAGCAGTTATGATTTTCTTTGTTAAAGTCATTAAACCATGGATACTAGTAATTGAGAATTGGTTGTACAAGTTGCTAAAATAGACTAATTCTTTCTCTTTTGTGTTATGTTCTTGCAAGCATATAATATCCAAAGATATTATATGGTAGGTCATTGATTAGTTCATATATATGTGGATGGTATGCACAAGTGTTTAGTGTGCATAAGGTCAAGTGTGATGATGATGTTAAACATATTTTGTTATAGTCAAGCTTCCATGATGAAGTTGTCTATAGCCGCTCCATTTCTAGAACAATGGTCTTCTTCACTTTGAATTTTTTTTGCATAAGAGGCTTCACCAAGTATAAATTATCAATTTTTTGTGTTCGTGAGAGGGTTGTATATGCTAGACCATGTTGTTTTACTCCTGTTGGATTAAAAGCAAATGCTTCCATTGTAAGGCCTTGGGATTGATGAATGGTACGAGCACAAGCGAGTTGTATGGGGAATTATTTCCTGATGGTTATATTTTTATTTGACATAATTCATAGTATTGGTCTTGCAATATGCAATATGGGTACCCATTCATGTTGAATTCCATTTTTGTAGTATATCATATATTTTATTCGTTGTTGGTGCCCCATGTTTGTGTCATTAAACTTGATCTAGATGATGTCATTATTGTCAATTTTGCTGTATAATTTGAATATACCATTTCAACCATTGATAATATCATCTTTGGTGTTATAGTTACTTGAGTATATTTCTACTAAAACCCTTGGCTTCATTTGTATTTCACTTGGGAGTCATGTTGTATGGGTATTAAAGCATATGGCATGGGATTGTTCTTCAATTTCATCAATAACTTTCAATGTGATTTTATAACTAGGCATGTCTGATAGTATTTTATTGTTATGTGCAGCTACATCTGATCTACGAAAGAAGAGATATAGAAGTTTAGGGTCAACTTATATTGGTTTTAGATAGTTGTCATTAAGGTATTCTATGTCTTTTGTTGCCTAACTTCTTATACGGATTCTATTCAAAATAAAAACAAATGTTGCATCTTTTATGTCTAATTGTTGTTATCAAAGAGTAGCACTTTATATTGTCTTTCCAAAAATTATAAGGCAATAGTTATTTAGTACTTGGTTTTCTTTCAAAAATATTGGAATCTAAAATGGGAATGCTTGGTATAGATCACCACAGAAGATTGTGTCCAAACCTCCAAAATAGCTTGTTTGTTTTTGCATTATATCACATAGGTGTAAGTTAATATATCTTAAGAAGGAAGACCCTACTAAGGATATCTCATCAAAGAGAAGGACACATAGTTGGCAATAATGTTTGCACATCTTGTCTAGAGTCTCACTGCTTAATGGGATGAATTTTAACTTGTTGAATGAAATGTGCAATGCCAAGTGTATTGTAACACCACCAATATTATATGTTGCCTTCCCTGTGTATGTAGCTATCAACCCCTTAGGTTTTTCCAAGTCATTTTTTATGTCATTAGTATATAGTCAAATGAGTGTGTGTTAAATAGCCTTTTCTATAAAAATATTTCATGTGTTAGCTTCACCTATGAGAAATAGGTATATTGGGGTCGCTATTATTTTTTCTTTTCTTATTAGAATATCTTTAACTATTATTTGTTGTTCAGTATTAAGTGCCCAATGTAATTTTAGGTACTCATTATTATCTATTATCTTAGGGTGTTTGCCTATTTCAAAATTGGTATGCAATGGATGACGTATTTTGTTGTTTGAGAGTCTTAGAATGTCTTTTACACTGTCATAAGCTTCATGGATCGCATTGATTTTGTTTTTTGGATTTGATTCTTCACTACTCCAATCTCTACAATGTACTTTATTCTCCTTTTTTTCAATGTCTCCCCATTTCATATTGGCATTGTAGACAAATTTTGCACAATTTTTTTCAACTGGTTCCTCGTGTTGCTCATATGCAAATTGCCAAGTTTGAAAGTTATGTAGGAGTGTCTCAACATTTACCACAAATGGGACATATAGGAGAAGTTGTTCTCTATAGTAGTTAATTGGATTGGTATGCTTGTTGTAACCATGTAACGTATAATGTTTGGTTTTGTGATATTGTGAGATAAATTCAACAAAGTATATATGCTTTAGAGATTCTCAATGTTGAATATAATTTAATCTATAACTGATTTAGCCATCACATTTTAAGAATCATCTGCCTCATTGTTCAATTATTTTACATATCTAAGCACAAAGACTCTCTCATCATCAACTCTTGTATCAATAAATGTACACTTTCATGAACTTTGATTAAGTGGCATTGAGAGCATTATATGTGTTGCTTATTGTGCTAACATTTTTTAGTAAAGCTTTTCCAAGTTTTATTATCATGTGAACTACATCTATATTTTTTTTTTATGGTCATTTCTTTTTTTTTATAATACATTTGTCATTGATTTGTCAACTTTTTCCATATATGAACTACAATACATAGCTATAGCATATGCGTTAAGTACAAATTGTGCATCTGTATTTTCTTTCCATAACATAGGCATTGCCTTTGGAAAACCATTATTCCAAATTTCACAAGGTCTTCTTCTCAAAAATATAGTAGGCTGGTCTAACGTAGATCTTATTGAGTTGATGTATTCAGAGTTTGTTAACTATAATTTTTTGACAAACATCTCATATGTCCATGAACTATCATAGTTATCTTTTTCCAAGATAGAGAAAACATCTTTTGCTTGTATTGATAGTGATTCTATTTTTTCCATTACAGGATCTAATATTATTGCTTCTAGAAATAGAGGTATTGGGAAGTTGTATCGACATTTTTTTAATGTCTTCTTACAACGTTTTGTGTGATGATGCTTGTGTAATTTTGCTAAAGATTGCTCTAAGTGATCCACACAATAGTTTATGTAGTTGTCAACGAATTTGACTATTTCGTTATTATTTTCTCTATCATAAATTGGGGCATTGTCAACCCAAATCAACATATGGTAATGCTCATTTCTCCTATTTTCAAATTTAGTGACCAAGAATAAGTCATTACTTTTGCCAAAAAATAAGTGATCGTTGAAAATTAATTTTTGTAGTTGTTGTACTCTGTGTCGGTAGTATCATGCACATGTGATAGGGTCTTTACATACAAGGGTGCCTATGTCACAATTAGTGCACACATTTCTTTTAGTATTGTATGTTTCATTCTCAATTTTTTTGTAGAATTTAAGTAGAGTGTTTCATAATGGCTCCCAATTTTTCTTAGCACTTGTAAAAGTGAGAAAGAGAGCGGGAGGACCTAATTGTCCTATCATAGAAAAAATATTTTTCTTTAGCATTTGGGAATAGTCTGGAGATATTATAATTCTCTTGAAATCTATGTAGTCAATATCTGATTTCAAAATCTTTTCCAAGTTTGGTTTGTTCTTGACATCTTTGGCAACTAGTTTCCTACCTTTCAATTGACCTTTTTTAATTCTAACCCACATTGTTGAGAGGAATTGGTGGGTGAGTATTTTAATTGTTTTGAAAAATAGATTTGTTGTGTGTAGTGCAAATACATGACTTGAGTTTAGAAGCTTCCATTGTGCAACTCTTCGATAACTTAATTTTTCAAAGGTATGAATACTACGGGGCTCTCCAAAGAATAAAGTTGGAAAAATTATTTTCTCAAAATATTTATCTTTGAAAATTCTTATTGGATAAAATTCTTGCACAGATGCTAAATCAATAGTTTTGTCACTCTTGTGTATGCTTCTAGCATCTGTAAATCCATGTATCAATATGTCTGTATGGTTTTCATTGTCTCTATCACTATCTAAGTCAATTTCACTTGAAGTATTTCACTCATTGATTGAGGTTCTTGTTCTATATCATGTAATTGTAACCATGATTCATTTATTCTCACATTTTCTGCTTTATACAATAATGTTCCTGACAATTCATATAGAGCTTGCATTATGATATTAGGTCAAACCATTCCTTTTTGAAAAACATTCTTATATTAAAGACATCTCTTTAGAGAAACTACAACAGTTGATGTGCTATCTATTGTTTGGGGAAGTGTTTTTTGGACAATGTTAAGATTTGCAGGGACATTTATTATAGACCTAGTCAGGCCCATTTGTGGTCTTCTATGTCCAAGTTCCCATATTTGTGCAAAAGCAATTCTCAAGGAAATAAGTCTTTCCTCTATTTGAGTAAGCATTATTATATGTCACAAATGTTTGTTTCTAGAAATGTTTTGAGGGGTTGTAAATTTTGGGAGAGTAGATTTCTTTAGAGCTTTATAACATATTTTACATATGTTGGAAGTGTGAGATGGCCATTTACTTTTGCTTAGGATGTATGTACATCTTTCATTTTATTTTTTTGGATATCTCATATCTTTTCTGAATTGTAAAGTCTAACAAACTTGACAAGAATGTTTTTGTGTGTCTTGTATTGCAAGTTCATATCTTACTATTGTTGTCATTTGTGTTTGTCTTCTTTTTCTCTTTTTTTTTTCAGATTTTTATTTTTCTTGATGTGTTTTGAGGTTTTCCTTGTTCTCATAATCACTAAAAGTAGTTTTACTTAATTGTTCATTGTATTTGTTACACGATATTGCTTCTTTTTTTATGTATTTTTTGATCAGCCTCAAACTTATCAAACAATGTTTTTGAGAACTATTTAAGTTAGTTTCTCTATTGTTATGATAACTATGTTCTCATAGTTCTTCTTATTTATGTAGTGCATTTTGTATGCCTTGTTTATTTTCCCTTATTATTTTTTTCAATTTGTGCAATTTTAGAGTATGGCGAATGTGTTCCAATTTTTGCATTTCAATCAAAGGTTCAAAATGTTTGTTTTGTGGATTTGAATCATGAAAGAGTAAATAGTATCAAGATTCACTCAAAATTTGATTGAAGTCAAGGTATTTCTTGCCTATTATCAATGATAAAACACAGATATGAATATTTAACCACTTTGACATCCAATGTATAGAAAATGTCTCCCCATAAACCATTTTCATTTCTTTTGTTTATTTCTTGTGCAAGGAGATGCATTCTCCTCAAATAAGTGTTGACAATATTTACATTATGAAGTTCTTCTATAGTAAGAGGATGCAATTCATGACTATATGCATAAAGTGCTTCCAGATCTTGTTTTTCAAGACATTTGCAAAAGTAATCTATTGTCCCATTATGCAGTTGACTAGAAGTTTTGATGAAATCAAGTAGAAATGTACAACAAAGTCAAATAATCAATTGCCAACATTGTATTTGAACTCTTGCAATCTAGATAGTCCTTGCTTTCTAAGTTCTTCATCAATGTTGCAAGTTTGATTTCGATATCTCATCTTGATATGTACAACATCTACTAATACATTGTAGTTAGTAAAATAGTAAGTCTTCTTTATTTTATGTCTCTCTTGTCACTTCTATGTTAGAATTCTTTAGAATAACTGAGAGGGGGGGGGGGTGACCTCTCGGGAAGTCTCGGTGCTTCACCCCTGTGAGCATCACCTAGATCCAATGAGTGCTAAGTGTTCCATTTATTCTCATGAGAGATGGATTCATGTTGGATCACTACTCATGAAACATGGGTCATCGAGTTTGACTCAAAAATCACACAGTTAAATCCTGATATTCACATCGCAATTTGACTAGTTGTGGAAATCATCTCCTACTTATCAAAAATCACACAGTTAAATCCGGATATTCACATCACAAATGAAAAGTTGACAAAAAAAACTTCCAAAATATTGTTCATTCAAATAACATAAAAGTTGAAGGAAATAAAGAAAAAATAAACAATAACTATTTCAATTACAAATATAAACATTATATAAAACCAATAGTGGCATCCCGTGGATGCATTAGTTACCTGCCCTAGGAGAGGAACTAATAATAATGTAATGCTTGGTTCCGAAATAGATATACGCGAAATATGCGAAAAGTTCACAAGGTATTTGACGACGAGAAGTCTTCCACGTAACTTGAAATTTCGCGTCTCCCAACACGTGTAATTGCACTCAACATACAAGAGCATTTGCGCTCGTTTGCAATAAGTACGCTCACTACAGTTGAAATCAAAGAATTCTTTTTTTATAGAATAAGATTGACGTGTTTACAAGGTTTTGTGTATAATTGAGTTGTATAATACACGCTAAACGGAATAGAATCCACCATTGAGTCTCGTGTTTGAGAAGAAACAAAATAATCAACCGCATGTACGTAGAGGCGTTGGTTTACACGAGTGGTCCGCCCTTCACGTACTCGGTGAGGGCGAGAGCGAGGAGGCCAAGCATAGCAAAGCGCCCATTCCACATCTCCGCCGACGATGAAAATATCGGCTGCGATCTGCTCTCCGCCGATATTCCCTTGAACAGCGGCACCACCGACGCCGCCGTCAACAATCCTGCGGTTATGAGAAACCACGACACTCCTCCGCTGTTCACCTGCGACACCAAATCTTTCCCGCTCGCCACTTCCACTGCAATTGCCGACACGAACCCCAACATCGCCGCCCTTCCGTTGATGATCTCCGGCGCTGGCCCCGAGAACGCAAACAGGTCACCAAATCTGGTGCTGCTGATCTGGACGCCCACATCACACACGTCAGATTACCTGTCCACGTGTATACAATAAACATAATTCACTATAATTTGGGCATTTAAATGCCGTTCTCACCTTTGTAGAGGTAGGAGGAGGAACGCCTTCAGTAGTAGCGGACGTTTCCTTGGGATCCTGAACCGCGTGCAAAACAAAATGGAACTCATTAGCGAAAGCTACAATAGAAGAACAATTTAATAACGTAATTGCTAAGTGAAGGAGAAAATAATAACAAACCTTTGCCATGCACTTGACTTGGAGGCTTCTCATGTGCGGCAATCTACTGATACTACCAACGGTGTTCCTCTGGACTGCCCCGCAGTTGATGGCTGCGGGCGCTTTCATCATCATTGAAGCAACGGCTGCCATTGATGAGACGTGAATGCTAAGAAATATTATATATTATATAATTCTGTTGCGAGGTAAATCTTTCTTTCGGCTTGCTTTGGATGGAATATTGAGTTGTATATATCTCATCGAGAGGCAGGTAGTTGTTGGCTTTTATAGCGTGTGAAGGATGGGATTTGGATTGTTAGAAATGGGCCAATTGGAGGGCTGCAATATGCGAATGGGTGAAACTATGAGAGCGTGTCTGGTAAATTGGCCACACAATGTTGTAAGGTGAAACGTGGCTTCTACGGAGCAGTCGTCGAAGGAGAAGATTCTACACGTTCCTCCCACACTCAACGTGGACATCGCTCACCCGAGTTTTACATTGATATTATTTGCAAAACTTTGTCTGGCAGTGAAATAAATTTGTACAAGTTCTGAAATGTGTTTTAGTAGTTTGAAATCATCTGTTCTGTCATTGTAAAGGTTCAACGTGGACACCGCTTAACCCGACTTTCCCTTTGATACTATTTCGACCTTGTTTTGTCTTAGAGCATTCCAGGGATATTTTTGTAAATAAAGTTATTATTGCTGATTTTGGTCATGGAACTCTAATTCAAACCCACTTTTTGACACCATCTAGGCATCAGTTGATTATAAACTAAATTAGCAATTGCACCTTATTGAATACTGGTAGCCCAAACAGATATAGAAGGTTGATTAAAGAGAATTTGTCTATTTATTTCATACATTTGTGATTTGTGAGAAGTAAATTAGTAGGTGATTTAATAAATGGTGTTTGTGTAGTCTATATTTAGAAGTGGCAGCTTTAAATCAGTTATGCATCTACATATAAAAGGATAAATTTAAATCAGTACATTGTTGATATTGTAGACTATAAAATGATGTTATCTTGTTATCTTTAAATGCGAATAAAAGAAAATTTCTGTATTAAGAAGATAATCAAGGTTAATAACAATAGGATCATGTTGTGTTTGTGATAATGACAAATTAGTGGGAGGGAGAGGGATAAGAAGAGGGAGAGGTAGAGTGGTAAGGAGATAGAGATGGAGTGGAACATAAAAATGTGTGTGTGTGCCTATGTGTGTGTGTGTGTGTGTGTGTGTGAGAGAGAGAGAGAGAGAGAGAGAGATTTAAACCCTAGGATAAAACCATTAGATGTAGAGGTGAAAATATCTCAATTGAACCAATCCAATTTAGTTGGGTTAAGTCTAGAACAATGTTCAACAAAACCTCTAGACTTGTAGAAGAGACATGAGGGTATTAAATCATGTTGTGAATCCAACCACTGTCCCACTACCAAAAAGCCCCTCCCAACCTTGCTCCTTGCATCCTACAAGGATTCAAGCCTACGACCAAGATCTGATACCACTTGCTAACAACCAAGATTTCCATTGCAACAAAATATTGACATGTCAACGTCCAATACAATGACTAGATTTATAGAAGATGTAGGAGGTTGTTAAACCATGTCCAAATCTATTGAGGGACACTAATGCCAATATTCTCAATCATAGGGGTTGTTTAATGGAAGAAATTTGGACCCACATCTATTGAAACTTCTTATAAGGTATGTTACTTATCTAAGTAGAGAATCTTAGGATAAATAACATACAAAAATGAGTCCAACTAAGAAATTCTTTTCTACCTCATTTCATAGAGTTTTCTAAAGAGTGGCATTTTGAATCTATATCCTTAAGACAAGTGGGGAGAGTCTAATCGCCCTTAAAAGGAAATTCTAATTGCTATAAACCATTTGAAGAAAAAGGTGGAGAAGGTGAAATTACCTTTATTAGAATTTTAACATCTAAAACTAAACATTTTAAAACTAAGGTTAAGCAAAAAAATTGCTAACCTAATTGGAGGAGACACGCTAGTTCAAAGGGGAGGATTTTTTATTAAAGATTTAAGAGTGCCTCAAAATCAATAAAATTCATTATTGAAGCTTCTCTATATTCCATAAAAAGGGCAAAGAGAGCATCCATCCACCAATTTGATGATGTTCAACTTTTTATGATAATTAAGCACTTGATAGTGATTTTAGTATTGAGGAAGCATAATCAAGATTGAGTAAAGTTGTTAACCTTGAGGGAAATGATCTCTAATTGTCGAATAACATAACATTATTATAAACTATACTCAAAAATATTTTTCTTGTCTAATTTTTTTTTTATAGGGTATCCAACTTGAAAAATGGTATATTATTATGTCATATCCTACCATTGAACTATTTAATTCCCTACCTATTATAAATTAAAACTAGCACTTGCACCACATGAGGTGTAAAGGAAAAGATGATAGGTGAATATAAGATGTAAATTAATTTAAATAATTAAATGATAATTAAATCTTGTATATTAGATTGGAAAATTTAAATATAATTACAAACTTTAGTGTTTTTTGTATTCAATTTTAGCATTAAAGAATTGAATAAAGATATGAATTGTAGTAACTAGTGAGATGTAAAAATATCACATTAATTGGTTACAAATATATAAATAACTAATTATATAAATGTTGTACGAGGCTCATTTTATTTTACTATGATCACATTTACTCCAAAGATACTAGTAGTGAAACTTTCCCTAACTAGTAACATGGCCCCCACAAAGCCAGTTGTGTTGAAGGAAGAGAGCATGGGGAATGTGCTTGGTCAACCCCCTGTAAGACATAAGGGTAAAGTACACTATAGGTGGGGAGTTGGGATAGGGTTAGTTTGGAGTGACATATTTGTGCACAAGAAAGGTCACAAGGGAGCTCTTCACTTGCAAATCCACTACCAAGTGGAAACTAAAGAGAAAGTAATATATTGAAGATGTGAGAAAAGAGATCCAAATCATGACCCTTCTCAAGAGACAACCTATAATTGTGGAAATGAAGGAGGCTTTTGAGGACAAACAGGCAGTCCATTTAGTCATGGAATTTTGTTCTAGTGGAGATCTCTTTAATAGGATAATTGCCAAGGGACCCTGTACCGAAAGAGTTGTCACTGCAGTGATTAGGACTATTGTCCAAATTGTGCATACATGTCATACAATGGGAGTTATGTATCGAGATCTTAAGCTTGAGATTCTTTTACTACTGGACAAGGATGATAATTCACCCTTAAAAGCTACTAATTTTAGCCTTTCAATTTTCATATAGCCAACTAAGTCTATTTCCTTGTCATTTCATGTTTCTTATTTATGTCCAATGCAAGACACAAAATAGGAAACATGAGAAGAAAGAAAATGATTATCTAGTGTTGGATGATACTCCATAAGATGATGTTCCAGTAGTTCCTCATGATCTACAACAAGTGCAACAATAAATACCACACACCCTAGTGAATGTTAGATGATCAACAAGGCTAAGTAGACCTCTAGAAAGATTTTCTTCCCCTTTGTACTCCATTTTATTAATTGATGTTGGTGAACCTGAGTGTTATGATGAAGTTGTGCAGGTGGATATAGAGCTTCAATGGGAGTCTGTAATGAAAAAAGAAATGGACTCTTTACTAACAATAAGACATGGGATTTATCCAAGTTTCCTACAGGTAAAAGGGCTTTACAGAATAAATGGGTCTACAAGTTGAAAGAAGAGGATGGAGGTAAGAAATGATTTAAAGCCAGGTTAGTGGTAAAAATATTTCCATAGAAAAGGGCATTGATTTTGATGAGATATTTTCTCTTGTTGTTAAAATGACTTCTATTCACACTATTTTAAGTATTGTGGCTACTGAATATTTTCATTTGGAGTAGCTTGATATTAAAACAACCTTTCTTTATGGTGATTTGGATGAAGAGATATATATGGCACAACCAGAGGGATTTGAGGTCAAAGGTAAGGAGAACTTAGTGTGCAGATTGAAGACAAGTTTATATGGCTTGAAGCAAGCACCTTGACAATGGTGTCTAAAATTTGACAGTTTTATGCATGAGCATTGATGTAATAGGTGTCATTAAGATCATTGTGTTTATTTTAAGAGGTTGGATGATGACAACTACATTATTTTATATTTATATGTTGATGATATGCTTGTAACCAGGTCTAATATGGATCACATTAAGGGGTTAATGGAACAATTAGCACATTCATTTGCTATGAAGGATTTGGGGGCAGAAAAACAAATCCTTTGTATGAAGATTTGGAAAGTTAGGAAAAATAGAAAATTGACATTATCTCAAGTTGATTATATTGCAAAGGTGTTGCAACGTTTCTCTATGGAGAAAGATAAAAGTTGTCAGCATACCTTTACCTAGTCATTTGAAATTGACTATGGAGATGTGTCCAAAGACACTAGAAGAGGAGGCTAAAATGTCCAAGGTACCTTATGCTTGAGTTGTAGGAAGCTTGATGTATGCTATGGTATGTACTAGGCCAGATATTGCACATGTAGTGGGAGTTGTTAGTAGGCATATGAGTCATCCAAGAATGCAGTTAAATGGAGTCTCAAATATTTGAGAGGAACATCATGTAAGTGTTTACATTTTGGGGGCTCGACTACTAATTTACAAGGCTATGTTGACTTCAATTTGGCAGGAGATATTGATACTAGGCAGAGTACTACAGGTTATGTATTTATTGTTGGTGGGTTTTTTGGTTACAAAGGTTAATGCTTTATCCACTATATAGGTAGATTATGTTGCTGCTATAGAGGCAACCAAAGAGATGATATGACTTTAGTTCTTCATGAAAGAATTGGGACACTCAAAGGTGGATAATTATTTGTTCACAGATAGCTAGAGTGTCATTCATCTTACGAAGAATTTTTCTCTACATTCAAAGACAAAACACATACAGTTGCGGTACCATTTTATTCAGTCTATTTTGGATGATGGACAGTTAAAGCTAGAGAAGACACATCAATATGATAATCTAGTAGATATGTTTACCAAGGCAGTAACAAGGGAGAATCTGAACTCCTCTTCAACTTCAATTGGTCATTTATACTGAACATAATAAAAGAACAATAGAGTCTAGGGTGGTTAGATATTCCAATGGGAGTTATAGGTTTAGTAGTGATATGACCAGTCTCCAAGTGGGAGGTTATTGTTGTGGAATCTAATTAGTCTCCAAGTGGGAGGTTATTGTTATGGAGTCTGATCAATCTCCAAGTGGGAGATTGTTGTGATGTGGAGCCTAATTAGACTCGGAGGTTTATTTGGCACAGTTTCTCCCTAGGTTATTTCTATAGGGGTTTGGGGGCAGTGTCCCTAGATGAAGTTAAGAGGCAGTGTCCCTAGATGAAGTTAAGAGGCAGTGCCCCAACTGTGCTCCCTATCGTAGTACAAGATGGGGTTGAGAGGCAATGCCCCTGTGGTGTTTTTTTAGGGGTAGCGCCCTCAAAGCCAAAAATGACCTTATATTGTGAAAGATGTTGGTTGCTATTTTTTTTGTATTGGACAACTTATTTTATCCCTAATTTTGTAAGCAAAATATCTTGTATAAAAAGGCTTAGGGTTAGGGATTTCATAATATATGGTGATATTGTAGTGTCTTGTAGCCATATTGAGTTGTAAGTGATTGTAGATTGTAATCACTAGATAGTAATAATATTGGGCTTGTTGTTGGTGGATATAGCCTAGGGATTGGCTGAACCACATTAAATCTTGGTGTCTTGTGTTATATTCTATGTGGTCTATTATTTTCTGATATTGGTTATATTTGCATGTAACTCTTATTTCTGCCTGAGGTAAATCCTAACAATTGAACCATTGAATTGATTGAAGAAGGAATGAACTACTACACAGAGAGTGATTGTAATAGAAAAAAGTATTGGGTGGTTTTGTAATTTCTTTATTAATGTGCTTTCACTTAAAATCCCTTTTTTGATAGAGGGTGTTATCTATTTAGAATAATGGGAGATTTGGTCAAGGATGGCTCTTTGGTTGTTTTAGAATTTTGTGGTGGGGTATTATCTTCAAGGTATGTATAAATCATTTTTTATGAAGCAGACTAAGGTTCAATAATGTAATAAATAATACTGACATAAATATAATTATAGGTGGGATAAGATAATTTGTCTTCTAATAACTCATAACAATTCTAATTTGTTTCAATATCAAGGAATGACAAAGTTTTACACATAGTGTCTTGAACCTTATTATCTTGTTGTATTTGTATCTATTCAAATATATTCTCATAACATACTTGTTTAGTAGATTAGATACTTCATTCATAGTGTTTTTTAAATCTCAAATTTACTGTACATTTGTTTGAAAAAAAATATCACCATATACATCTTTAAGAGGTTTTTAGAGAGTGATCAAGACCAGAAATTGTCTTTTCGAAGTTAGGCATTAGATCTATGGAAAATAAACATATATAGGTTAATTATAGAGTTGCTTGAAAAGGGGTCTCATCCTGCACCAAACGCATCTTTATGAGGTTTTTAGACATTGGTCAGGACCAACAATTGGCTTTGCTAAGTTAGATATTGGATCTATGGAAAAGAAACATATATAGGTTATTATTGAAAACAAGTATTGTAATTACTTTATAAATTTAAAACAAAGACATTATGCAGGAGTACACAGTTCACAATAATCATAGACATGACCTTGACTCAAGATGTAATCCAATGACAACACAAAAAATGTTAGTTTGAGTAGTTATTGTTTCTTTACTTTAGTGATGTATTACAAAAGGCCACAGTAATCCATTGGACCCCTCATTTCTATTTTCTATTTTCTAACATAGATGAATATGACTAATTAGAGCCATTGTAATCATGCAGATGAATTGTGATAGGGGAATTTGAGATTGTCATCTAGAGCATGCTCAGGTCTTGTAGTTGGTGCTACCAATGCGGCTCCTTGTCTAGCGTGATTCTTTTTTTCCTTTTAGTTTGGGAAGCACTCACCAAGATAATAAAGCTCATTTCTTTGGGAAGGCAAATACAGGTAATCATAAGGATACAATTATATATCAAATCTACTTTTCAAGAGTGTTGTATGATTTTATTGTAAAATATTTCTCCCTACTTTTGTATAGAGGTAGCAAGAACTATTTTGAGACATGGGCTGTCTCTTTCGCATTGTAGACATCATTTTATATTTTTTTGTGCATCAAATATTTTTAGTTGTATATGTTTAAGTAATTGTTCGTAGTTTTGCACCTTGCTAGGAGATGGTGAAAATTTGCAATGGGATAATCTAAGTTACTAAATATGGAAACTTATAAATGATATTGGCTAAAACCTCATACCATTTGGTACAAGTGCTAGTGGTAGTTTCCAATAATAAAGACTCGAGTAACAACGCTCCTCACTCAACACCTATGTCCATTCATTATTCATGCATTTGTAATTTTTTGTAAGCACAAAGCACAACTGTAGAATTTACCTACTTCCACTCAATTGCCTTCTAAATATTTTCATTGTATTAAGACTAATTTTTAGGCCCTACGTAATTCCACTCACACTTTCCAAAAATATTTTCCCTATCCAGACTGAATTTGTTAAGAAATACTAAATGATGATTTCATAAAAAAGATTAGATAGGAAAGGTAATTATATTATTCGATTAAAATAAAATATGAAGCCACATCCAATGTCAAATGATGGTCAATAGTCAACACAAACTAAAAAGTGTTATCTCATGGTTTCTTCTTGTTGTGCTAACAAATCATAAGGCAGTCACAAATTGAAACGTGATCACTGTATCACCAATATTTGAAGACCCTTTATAATGTTTATTCATATTTTAATAACCTTTTTCTCAACTTAAGAAGCTTAATTGGTTTCTTTGACACTCTTTAATGTACATTCATAATGTGTTCAAACTTTGGCATGTAAAAAGATTTGGGATTTAGGGGAATGACCTTAACTTAAAGTAAGAAGATGCATCATATGCCAATTTCCACAATGAATGGGATGTTGAAAACTAAATATTTTTGTAGTGAATTTGATGTGTCATACATTTCTATTTTTTGTGACTGATTGGACAAAATGATTTTCACACTCACTCATTGCATCAAAGGAGTGAGTAATTCAATGCAATAAATTTTAAATAATATCTTTTTCAATAAGATGGTTGTTTAATTGAAGGATTGTATCCTATAAATCATTGTTTGAAACATACCTTATAGACTGTATAAATGCCAATTGCCTTTGCAGGGATGCTAGGAACTGTAGAAATTGATTAAACGTGGAATTTGAAAGGGTTTTTAGCTTGTTATATGTATATGGATTAGAACAATAGTTGTAAGAGAGCGGTAATGGTTTAATTTAATCTAATTATATTTATAAACTTCCTTGATGGCATGTGCAATACAAAATTTCAACTGCAATATCTGATAAAAATTCCTCCTATTGTTATGTGTTGAGGGATGTCTATAGGCTTTTCCAAAGTTCTTATTTTACAAAATCAAAAAGGTCATTTGAAATTGTTGTGGAATCTTGCATTAATTGTTGCATTTATTCAAAAGTTTCTAAAGTCTTTTCAACAAATATATTTTGCACATATCGTGCAATCATGGGACACCTATTTGTTACATTCTTGGGAGAGTTTCTAAAGTTATTTCAACATATATATGTTGTCCTAAACCTTTAAATAATAAAACTATGTATTGATTATTCTTAAAAGTTTACATGGCTTACTTGGTGAATCCATTTTCTATAAACTCATGTAATCATTGCATCTTCTGAGATGACATCTCTTCGAGGCATTCTATCAAATTATTGAGTGTTCATTTTGGCACAAACTTGGAAGACATTAGCATAGAACCTAGCTTTGCACAACCAATTGCTTTCACTTTAACGTTTCTAAAGCCTTGAATGTCCATTTCAACATCTAGGGTAGGAAGACACTGGTAGAGAACTCTAGATTTTTTAGCAAATTGAATATTCTTGAAGGTTTCTTGTGTGTGTGTGTGTGTGTGTGTGTGTGTAATTTTATAGATATGCATTCATTATAAATCATTCAAACTTGCAAATTCATTTTGCTCAGTGTTAGAGTGAGTTGTTCTTAAAAAAGGAATCCTGGGATAATTTGATCTACAAACACGAGCCCTCCAAAGGCTAATAAGACCTACACCAAATGATAGTATGAAATAAAACATCAAAACTTGATACCACCCACCTTAAATCTTCCACTGTGTAGAGTCAATTCTCATCAATAAGAAGTAAACAAGCGACCTTCATTGGGAGCATCTCAACCCAATTAAATAAGAAAATGTAGTTTCTAGGGATTTGTGTAGCTAGTTGGGTCATCTCATGTTATAGAATGCAATCATCTATAAAAATATTCTTGTTTATTAAGAACTATCTTAAGAAGACCATGTAAATAGATGTGCTCATTCTAAAAACCTTAATAACAACATAAGAAAATTTGCATAAATAATAATATTATGTTTCAAGAAAATATTTTCACCATTTGAAAAGAAGATTCAATTCAAAATATCTTTCACTCTACCTATACATACGCATATAATGCAAGGGAACTCAAAAAGTTGGAGGAAACAATGGAAACATGAGATAGGTCTTTACATAATTTTTTGATAAATTTCTTTTAATGTGAAACTTAAAAAGTAGAGTTGGTTTAGTTGATTGTGTATGGTGTGATATAAACAAATTGTATGGGGTGTCAAATTTGTTTATTTTTTCTATCATGGAGAGGTTTGCAAACATGTACTCAATCAAGTACTATATGTGATCATGGTAACATGAAGGAGTAGGTAAAAGAAATTATGGACCAAAGAGTTCGTCAACAAAGTTTCACACTAGCTTGTTAACCACTTCCATAGAAGTAAAATAAGGTGTTTGGTGGTTTGAGAGTGCGAGACAAGTTTTTCCCATGTGGAAAAGCCTATTGACTAAAAATTGTGATAATAGCCACATGTATTACTATTAACTTATATATATATATATATATATATATATATATATATATATATATATATATATATATATATATATATAATTTAAACATGCCTTCTTATTCAGATATGTTATCAAAGAACAACCATTCATTCTACACAACTTTGCTATTATGCATATTTCTTTATAGAATAATCTTATATTTTACCAAACTGAAAAGCTTTAGGATCAAGTTGAAAATTGTCTTCCCATCACTTAACTTGATTAAAAGATTAGAAGCCTCTCAATTTTAAGACACTATCTATATGATGTTCCAACAAAAGATTGGTATTACCGATAAATACTATGATGGTTCTTGCAAAGAGATCTATCTAGTGCTAATATCATGTCATGTGCTTAATAAATTGTCTACATAACAAAACTTTTGGGTCTTTGGGAACAATATAAGTGAATCTCTAAAACCTTTTTTTTTTTTTTTAAATTTTGAATTTAGCTTGTTCACAAATTTAAATGACAAATTCATCATGCAAATTAGATACATGTGGATTGTAGAAGGTCATTTGATGATGAGAAGCCTTCCAACTTTCGAGAGATTTAAGGTCTCGAGTATTTATAATTGTAGTCAACATATAAAGAACATTTGAACATTGAGAAGTCTTACTTAGTTCCATGTTTACTAAACTTTATAAAAAAAATTACACTCACTAGCAGTTAAAGTCTATCCTAAAATTTTTTTGCAAGGAGTTGTATGATTGAGAGGTATAACACATGCTAAACATCACTAGGGAACCTAGATATAGTAGGGAATGACATGTAAGAGCTTCCAAATTTGAAGGTTGTGTTTAAACAAAAAGAACTTAACGTGGGCTTAAAGCTGATACGATAACATTAATGTTGAACTATTTCCCCAAATGCAATGGATGTGTCTTTAGTTTGAATGTTTAAAATTTCATAGCCTATACCTACCACATGCTCCAAAGTGATAACTTTGAATAGCATAAGGTTCTATCAATAAATAATAGAAAGAGTGCTTGTGTCAAATATTTGATTCACAAATCTTTAGCTTTGATTTGAGCTCCCCTGGCAACATAACTATCAGCAACCTAGTTCTAGGGTCGAAGGTTGGCAAGCCGAACCTGGAGATCCGTATCAAATGGATTCATGGCAAGAGCCTCAGAGGTTGTACGCAGATTGAGAGTGGTAGCTTCATAAGATCTCCTACGGTACATAGCTAGTTGCCTGTCGTAAATGCAAAGAAATTTTGCAGTACAAAGGATAGCATCATTCCACCATTTAATCCATCTAAGATGATTGTAGGGTTGAGGCTCAAGATTCCAGACACAAAGGATGTGAGAAACAGTTAGCAGATGGGACAGCAAAGAAATGTTCAGGTAAAACTAGATTTTATTCGAGCAAGGCTGAGTTGTCTACCAGGTAATGGAAAAGATGATGGGGGAGTGATCTGACAATGTCACATTAGGTAGAGGAATGACAAGCAAGGCATGCTTTTGAGAAAAATAGAAAAAGGACTACACAAAAATCATAGCCATGTCAAGCCTTTTGAAAACTCTATCAAATCCAGCTCGAAACTGGACCAAGTGTGCCAAATCCCATCAAGGTAGTGATGAGAAGCATTAGGATGAAAAAGACCTAATCTATTCCACATGTAAAACCAAGCCTCTCGTTCACCAATTGCCCATCTAAATGGCGGGAGGCCATCCTTGTCAGAGGCCAACTCAACAATAGTAAAGTTGCCACAAAAAACCCATGTCGCAGGTGGCAAATGATCCACCAACCAACACCACAGGTCTGAACACTCAACAGCATCATTAGGAGCATAAATGTTAACAATACCAACAGAATGATTTTGAAAAGACAAAAAAATCTAAACCATCTTGTGTGAAGGGTCAGTACTGTGCAAAACAGAAGAGGATATTAGACGAGGGGAGAGAAGAGTAAGAACACCACCTCGACCAGCTTCATGTTGAGAAGCAAAAATGACACCATTCGGCCAAACAACATGAAAGGCTAAGGTAAAAAGAAACCCAACAACTATAACTTCGTGGAGGTAAAGCACATCAAGATCAAACTGACATTTGGTATCACGAATATAATATTTTCTACGGAGGTCTGTTAGCCCCCACACATTCCATGACATGCAACTCACAGTAACTCAGCTTGCATGTCATCCTTGTCCCCAAGAGAGGAGAAACTATTGTGCAAAAAGAAGGAGGCTCAGAAGAGGGGTCATCAATAGCCATGACCCTTCAAAGCTTCTCCCCATCGTCAAAAAACTCATTACGGTCATCTAGGCTACAAGATCGATGTAGCTTTTATTGGGAAATCATCGATGCCACTTGTGGTGCTCAAGTCCAAACAGGACACGGATCCAAGGTATGAACAACCATAGTCCCCTAGCCTCTGGGGTTTGAAACGAGAGGCAGAGAGAGCACTAGAACTAGGGCTTCATGGTGAATCTGGCTTGAGCTAGGTTTACCATGATCCATAGGCATAGAGCCCGCCTTAGCTATAGCCACACATTTCCCTTTCTTCACCACTGTAGTCCATTCATCTTTCTCCATGTCCGAAGTGGGCTTAGTTTTTGAAGCAGAGGGATGGTTACAATGCAACAAGGGACAATCCCTAATCTTATGCTCAGTTGACTGGCACCGGTAGCAGGTATTTGGAAGGTTAAGGTAAAGCACCTTCTAAGTAAAGGTGGTACCACCTATCTATATGTCCACTATATCTTTGAGGTCCCTAGATAGGTTGATCTTAACACAAACCCTATGTTGGGGATGAGAATTGAAAAACTTGTCTAGTTCAAGGCAAACAACCTTGCCAATAGTTTGCGCAATAGCGAGTAAAAAAGAACAACAAGGAATAGGAAGCCCAGGGAACTCCACCGAAATGGGTACCTTAAGTTTCTAATTATCGGAAACATCAAAATCTTTTGACCAGCGCTAAAAAACCAGAAGGGAGGACCTTACAATCTAGGGGCCTCTTACAAAAACATGTTCAGCTTGGCTAGCATTGCTAAAGTGAAAAAGAAAAAAGTCTTTCGTAAGGCTTTGAACGCTTTCAAGGCGAACACCTTGAGGTGTCCAAACCTTGGAAACCCATTCCCATAGTGTGCTTTCAAAAGGAGTATGACCCACAAAATACCCAATAAGGGTTTGTTGCTCTAACCAAGTGTATACACTATCAAACTACCTAGCATTCAAAATAATGCTAGGAGAGGAATTACTTTGTGGAACACTTTGAGAATACACTTGCATGGGCATTTGGTCAGCGCAGTCATTAACTCTAGTAGAAGCAGCAAATCTAGCACCAGTATCAACTACTGAACCGGAGACGACCGAACTCATTATATATATATATATATATATATATATATATATATATATATATATATATATATATATATATATATATATATATATTATTAGTGAGATATAAAAGTTAGTTAAATATTTTCACTAGTGTTTACTTAATTGAAAGATTAGGAACTTGCCAACTATAAGAAACTTAAAAATGTCCTTCCAACTCATTAGAATTTTAAGTTGTTCCATCACATATATTTACACTCAATAAAAGAGCATTTGAACAAATGTTCATATGCAATAAGTACGCTCACTAAGTCGAAATCCAAGAATTGTTTTTTTGATAGTGTAAGATTGACGTGTTTACAAGGTTTTGTGTATGATTGAGCCGTATAATACATGCTAAACGGAATATAATCCTCCATTGAGTCTCGTTTCAGAAGAAACAAAATAATCCACCATCTGTACCTAGAGGACTTTATAGAAGCGCACCGCCCTTGACGTATTCGATGAGGGCGAGAGCGAGGAGGCCAAGCATAGCAAAGCGCCCATTCCACATCTCCGCCGACGATGAAAATATCGGCTGCGATCTGCTCTCCGCCGATAAACAGCGGCACCACCGACGCCGCTGTCAATAATCCCGCGGCTATCAGAAACCACGACACTCCTCCGCTGTTCACCTGCGACACCAAATCTTTCCCGCTCGCCACTTCCACTGCAATTGCCGACACGAACCCCAACATCGTCGCCCTTCCGTTTATGATCTCCGGCGCTGGCCCCGAGAACGCAAACAGGTCTCCAAATCTGGTGCTGCTCATCTGGATGCGCACATCGTACACGTCAGATTAACTGTCCACGGATACACAATAATCATAATTTACTATAATTTGGGCATTTAAATGCCTCTATCACCTTTGTAGAGGTAGGAGGAGGAACGCCTTCAGTGGTAGCGGACGTTTCCTTGGGATCCTGCTCCAAGTGCAAAACAACACATTAGCGAAAGCTACATTAATTAGAAGAAACAATAATATGATCTGATTGCTAAGTGAAGGAGAACATAATAACAGACCTTTGCCATGCACTTGACTTGGAGACTTCTCATGTGCGGCAATCTACTGATACTACCAACGGTGTTCCTCTAGACTGCAGATAAATGATATTATCACAGATTTTCTTAATGTGTGATGTTTAATGATGACTTTTATAGTGAGACCACTGCAAAGTATAGTTTGGACAGATGAGACATAGTGACTAGAGAAAGATAGTAAGAAATGTCATAGATAGTTTTTAGCCCCGCTTCTTCATTAGACGTCTGATTGAGAATAGAGCTAATGAACTCGTTGAAACAATAAGAAATGTAGGCACGTTGGGCATTGATAGTTGTAGGTTGTCGCGATCGCAAGAATATCTCACAACTTGGTAGGAGACATAGGCCACAGATCCGAGGATCTAGTTCCTCAATAAATTGCACCTAAAAAACGATCGTTGACAATGTATTAAAAATAACATATAGAAATTATGAGACGTGGATATAAAAGGGTGAAGACCCCATATTGGAGACACTGGAGGAAGGTACGTGCGAGATAACATTTCTGCGTAGGTGGTTAAGGGAAAGGGAAAGGGGAACGAAATGAGCAAGCCACGTCCACATCCCATTTATAAAATAAAAAACGAGGAGGGAAGCGTGCATATGAAATAAAAGAAAAGACTTTTATAAGGTCCATGAGATCCAGCAGTATCTGACCAGGCACCGGGGTGTGCATTATAAAATCCGGTACGCTACAAGAAAAAACCAATTGTGCAGTAAGAGATTGCTCAAGGAAACGCCATCCTCTTTCATATGCGCTTACCAAGATGATCGATGATTGTGTGATATGTGTGTTGGCTTAATGACTATATTTCTGATGAGATCCCTCTTCACTACCAGTATGTACTTTTGATGTGATGGACAAAAAATTCTATTATGAGCTCCTAGTGACAATAGTGTTCCTCCGGACCTTAGATGAATATCATTTATCTGCAAAGAATAAGCCTGTTGCTTATCATTGGGATTTGGTGCTAGCTGAGCAGGAAGTTGTGGTTGCTTCTATGGGCTAACATTAGCTGCAGAAGGTAGAGGCATCAGGGCTTGTTGCTGAGGCGGAGGCATCAGGGCTTGCTGCTGAGGTGGTTGCTTAGGCACCCACTGAGGTGGTTGCTGCCAATTCCCCTGGTAAATAGGTTGCTGGTTAGGGCCCCACTGAGGATACTGGTTATTTTGTTGTGGTAAATAGGTTGCTGGTTAGGGCCCCACTGAGGATACTGGTTATTTTGTTGAGGCCATTGATTATTTTGCTGTGGATACTGAGGTGGTTGTTGGTAGACTTGGTTATACTGTGGCTGCTGGTTGGACCAATTATTGTTCCAATTCTGTCCTTGAGGGGCAGAAATTGGAGGAATAGTGCCTTGCCATTGATTATTAGTATAACCAAAATTATTTAGAGGGTCTTGAGGCATACCTTGTCTCTGAGCCCATGGTCGTCTTTGAGCAACATAGATCACTTCTCCTGTATCCTCATCAATTGCTTTGAACTTAGTGGGCATTGGTTGTGCATTCATGGCTACAATGGTCTTGCATGTGTAGTTCTTCTTCCTTTCTCTGCAACGAGGGTAGAATTCAATCAGCATAGCATCAGCTTCATCCTTTTTCCTTCGGGCTTGCATGGTATCCAACTAAGTAGCAATATCATTAATGATATCTTGCTTGAAGTCAAACAGTAGGTTAGATAACTCCATCTTAGATACTCCTGACCCACTATTGGTCTTATGTGGTAGGCTCCTTAGTCTTCTACCTTTCTTCACAGTAGCTCTTGAATAGTTCTGACATATCTCCTTGATTTCATTCCAAGTCTTTTGTGTAACATCTCCTCTAGCCATTAGGTCCAAGGCTTCCATGCTTTCTTCTTGCACACCTCTCAAAAAAAGATGCTTCTTAGATTCTTCATTTAAGTTATGTTGTGTGTTCAGCTCACATTGAACAAGAATCTGGAAACATAATATTCCAAGGTTTCACCCTCCTTCTGTGACATTTTAAAAATGTCATCCCCTTCATATCTTGACCTCTGCAATATTCTTTATATTTTTGAAAAAATAAATTACTCATTTCAGTCTAGTTTGCTTCAGCATTTGCACCCAACCCCATGAACCATCTTAGAGCAACCTCCTTCAGAGTAGAGGGAAACAATTTCAACTTATGGGCATCTATTGTGTAGTCATAACTCCTATAGAGAATGTCAAACTCAAAGAGAAAGGTTTTAGGGTCTTCTGTAATAAGGTCATAGAATTTTGGAAGGGTAGCAGCAGGTATGTTCTTCAAATCTTGATTCCCTTGCTGAGGAGGAATAGGAAAAGGAAACGTAGGCATAGCGATTCCTGAAGGAAGAGGTGGTGCTTGATATATAACAGTGACTAGTGGATTATCTTGATATGTAAGCTCAGCCAAAAGTTCATTCAAGTGGAGTGATTCTTCAAAAGATGAAAAGGGTATTTTAGCTTGAATATCAACAAATAAATTTTCAAAGGGTTCCTCTTCGTCATTCTCTCTTTGGGGTTCATCTAGATCAAGATGAACATCATTGGATGGTTCCTCCTAATTATCATGAGGAAGGAATCTCCCAAGGTCGTCTCTTCTTCTATGCATAACATGCTTCTTTAATACTAAATTCTATTCTACAGGGAATAAAAGTGCAACTACAAAGATTGGTTTAATTAACACCATCCCTAGCAATGATGCCAAAAATGCTTGGCCAAAAAAAGGGATCAAAATACTACAACAATGGACTACTTAATCTAGGATTGGACATCCCGAGTGTTTCTAACCCAACTCATTTGGACTCATTTAATTTATCAACCAGGAACGTAAACTTGAAATGGTATCTGCAAAGTATATGCTTCAAACTTCTCTCAACTTAAGAATTATTCTATGAAAATTCAAATGATTATGCTACAGGAAATCTACGCTAAAGTTGAGAATTAAATCTATTTTAATAAAGCACGACAATATAGCTTAAACTACTTCAACTACCTATGCTATAGGAACAGTCCACTAATTATGCTTAATGGCTGCAGGAATAATAGAGTCTACTCTAGTTCTACAAACTAAAGGTAAATCCTATGCTAATTAATTAGTTCACTTCCTGTGTGGGCCTCCATAGAGAAGTGAAGTAGAACTACTCAAAGATGGAAACTTGAAATGATCTTTTTATTCATAACAAAAGTAAACATACATATTGTTAAACAAAAAAATTACATTCAGTGCTCAAAACTTAGAAAACTTCTTCCTTCTAATAAAAACCACTAATTAAAATCCTCCTTCTGGAACATAGACTTCCAGTTATTTAAGCACAAACTAGGAATAGAATTCCTAAATTTTAGACTTCATCAACTACGGAAACAATGTATGGCATTGAATATTATAAGAGATGTATTAGCTTTGGCACCAAATGCAACATAAATTTAGGAGCTCACAACCCCTAGATTTCTCGCCTTAACTCCCACTTTCCTGAAAATGGGTACTGGTTGTTATAGATGAAATGGTTGGTGATGTGGAAGGTCATTAATGAAATTTATCACAGTTTGCTCAGACTGCTAATTCCACTTAGCTGAGTTGACTTCACCTTTGAATCTACAAAATATTAGTGCCTCCAAAGTAATAACATACATCAAGATCAATTCAAAATATGTCATCTAAATTAGTTTACCCTATGTCACATTGTTGTAGGAGAACTACCTGACCTAGCTAAGGAAGAAAAACATCATTCTCGCTATTTTGTAATCAAATGATATATCATTTCATAGCATATTCATTTTAGTTCGTCTGAAATTATCATAAACATCATGTTCTTAAACATCAAAGTTTTTAGAAAGTTTGCAAATTCAACTAAAAATGAAATGATAAAATAGACCATATTCTGGTCTCATCATCTGGGTTGGCTTTTCTCTACAAAACCCTAAAGAGAACTATGTATATGTTTTTATAATTTTTAAGTGACCACAAATATCAAATGATGATTAAATATTAATTAACTTAATAATAATTAAATTTAAAAAAATCAAATATGATTGAGTCTAATATTCAATATGCTTCTTGGTATTCCAACAAAAAGTTGGATGAAAACAGTAAGACGTGTATTTTGATTTATAAATGTTTCATTTTTCTTGGCGACAAAAATCTTCAAGAGTGGAATTTTTTTAATAACTTGTTATCTTCTTACGAATTGTAAATGGTAGGGGAGGCTTTTTACCAAAACCAACATTGCTAAACTCCTAGCTAACAAATAACTCAATCAAAGGCAATGAGCTAATGTTAGACAATAATTTAAATTAAGCAAAACTATGAGCTTCTTGGAAATTTACTTTTTCATTCAATCAAGACATTTTAAAAATCAAATCAGGGTTTTACACCTCACACAGCAAGAAAAAGGTTTTAAAATTTTGGTGGAAAGTCCAAATCGCACAATTTCATAGCAGGTTGCACACAACTTTGTAAAGTATTTCCGGGCTCACATTGAATAAAGCCAAAGTGACACAAAGAGTTGGAGGCGTACCCACTTTTCCACCTTGGACACTAGATAGATGGGAAGAGTGCTCTCATAGAATCTCCCATGAGGTTTTGGTAAATCATGCACAAGGACAAACAAAGACACAAAGACCCATTACTTTGCACATGAAGTGCAATGCAGCTGCTCAACACCCCATTTGCAACCTTCTCTCTAAAGACAATCCTTCTCAACACCAGGACAAAAGTTTGGAGGATATTTAGGTACTTAGAAATTACTACGAAGGACATTAGATTTGACATTGGCTTCAAAACATCAAGCATCCCACACCTCATAGAAAACAAATGTGTTGGCAAACATACGAAAAACTATCACAGATTATAAGGAAATCGGTAATCAGAATGCAAAAAGAAAGAGTTGCTTACTTGATAAGAAAGAACTCTACAAAATTCTCTCAGTTGAATAACCATACACCTACGCTCATATCTCTATTTCTAAGTTATGAACACCGAGATTGAGAATGATAGTATCTGATTCAATCATTTTTCAAGGGTTCTTGCACTAAACAGAAGATTGTATAATTTAATTTGTCTACTGTGCAATCAGACAAATGGATATGAGCGTGAATGGATATGTACATTGCAACAGTAAGATTTTGTGGAAAGTTAACGTTAAAATACCTAAATTCTCATGCAACCATAAAATGAATCCGAACATAAACAACTGCTTACCTACTATCTGGAGACAAATATCAATACTCGTTAGACATTTGCAAGTGACATTAAGTATTTACTTTACAAATAGTATTTTAGAGCCTATTTTCAACTAAGACCATACTAAGTGAATGCACTTGTCTGTATCAAATAAAGTTGACAGCCCACAACTCGCAAATGGTAGAAATGTGTCTTTTTTCCAAGCACAAGTTTTTTGTCTTCATTTTTATCCACTACTTCCAAAAAGCACACAATTAAAACGCATTGACAAATGAAAGGTTGAAGAAAAAACTTCCAAAACTGTTCATTCAAAGAACATAAAACTTGAAGAAAATAAAGAAAAAAATAAACAATAAATATTTGGATGACAAATATAAACATTATATAAAACCACTAATGCCAAAAAAATTCTATTACTTGATTGGCTCAATCAATCAGATAAAAGTAGCATCCACAGATTAGTTACCTGCCTCCTGTAATTTAAAGCTTGGTCCCGCTTTCGCACAAAATTTTAGATATACGTGAAAATTTCAAAAGGTATTTGACGATGAGAAGTGTTCCACGTCACTTGAAATTCAAGGTTTCCCAACACGTATAATTGCACTCAACATACAAGGGCATTTGAACAAACGCTCATTTGCAATAAGTACGCTCACTAGAGTTGAAATCAAAAAAGAAATCTTTCTTTATAGTGTAAGATTGACGTGTTTACAAGGTTTTGCGTATGGTTGAGTTGTATAATACACGCTGAACGGAATAGAATCCACCATTGGGTCTCGTGTTTGAGAAGAAACAAAATAATCAACCGCATGTACGTAGAGGCGTTAGTTTACACGAGTGGTCCGCCCTTCACGTACTCGGTGAGGGCGAGAGCGAGGAGGCCAAGCATAGCAAAGCGCCCATTCCACATCTCCGCCGACGATGAAAATATCGGCTGCGATCTGCTCTCCGCCGATATTCCCTTGAACAGCGGCACCACCGACGCCGCCGTCAACAATCCTGCGGTTATGAGAAACCACGACACTCCTCCGCTGTTCACCTGCGACACCAAATCTTTCCCGCTCGCCACTTCCACTGCAATTGCCGACACGAACCCCAACATCGCCGCCCTTCCGTTGATGATCTCCGGCGCTGGCCCCGAGAACGCAAACAGGTCACCAAATCTGGTGCTGCTGATCTGGATGCCCACATCGCACACGTCAGATTAACTGTCCACGTGTATACAATAATCATAATTTACTATAATTAGGGCATTTAAATGCCTCTCTCACCTTTGTAGAGGTAGGAGGAGGAACGCCTTCAGTGCTAGCGGACGTTTCCTTGGGATCCTGAACCGCGTGCAAAACAAAATGGAACTCTTTAGCGAAAGCTACATTAATTAATTAGAAGAACAATTTAATAATGTAGTTGCTAAATGAAGAAGAAAATAATAACTAACCTTCGCCATGCACTTGACTTGGAGACTTCTCATGTGCGGCAATCTACTGATACTACCAACGGTTGTCCTCTGGACTGCCCCGCAGTTGAGGGCCGCGGGCGCTTTCATCATCATTGAACCAACGGCCGCCATTGATGAGACGTGAATGCTAAGAAATATTATATAATTCTTTTGTGAGGTGAATCTTTCTTTCGACTTGCTTTGGAAGGAATATTGGTTTGTATATATCTCTTCAAGAGGTAGGCACTTGTTGGCTTTTATAGTGTGGGAAGGATGGAATTTGGATTGTTAGAAATGGGCCAATTGTCCAGGTTGCAAAATGCGAATGGGTTAAAAAATGAGAGTGTGTTTTGTAAATTGGCCACACAAAGTGTTAAGATGAACGTGGCTTCTACGGACAAGTCGTCGAAGGGGAAGATTCTACACGTTCCTCCCATACTCAACGTGGACATCGCTCACCCAAGTTCCACTTAGATATTATTTCAAAACCTTGTCTGGCAGTGATGTCATTGGTCCAAGGCTTTCTTAGAGATATTGCATGTTGTTTTGTTGATGAGAGGTCATCAAGAAATCTTGTACATTCGTGAAGCTACAACAAATAAATGTATGTATTCTCTATTTGAATGCATGAATGGATTCCAAAATACATATGTCATATAATATTTTACAATATATTTGAGCAGCAACAATATTGACATATGAAAGTTGGACCCAAAATGCATGTAGTATTGTATATTATTTTTAACCAAGGTCATGTATTCAAGGCACGGAACTAACGTTCTTGGTTGTCATTTTCAATTAATTTTATCACCAAACTCGTTCCACTTCTGAAGTTTAAAAATATGTTTATTTTTAAATTAATTTTTAATTTTTAATTTCTTATTTTTCATTGGCTGGTCTAAATTTTTCTAGGGTATTATTGTACTTTTCATTCAAAAATATCAAGGATAAAATAATCACAATTTCTAGGAAGAGGTATAATTTCTGGAATGCTCTATGAAACTCTGGGGTTTACAAACACAAGCACAGTGAATAGAGATCCCATCTGTAGTGGTCAGATTTTCTTCAAAAATTGTAGCGGTCAAATTTTAGGGCTAGAACTCCTCTGGCATTATAGCCTAGTGATGCATTCTTAGACTAGAAACACCACCGCCTCCTTAATCAAAAATCAAAGAGTACATACAAAACTTCCATTAATATTGTCCGTACAAGGTTTTTGCTCAGAATCCATGTACAAACTGTAAACCCAACACATTCCTAGACCAGTCCTCATAATCTTTTCTATTTTTTGTTTTTTGTTTTTTAGGATGGCCTATTTTTAGCCCAAGCAGACAAAACTTGCATGTGCATAGATTGTCAAAATCATGGCTTTCATTCAAACAATGAAACAGACAAACCGCATGCCTTCTCCTCCCATTTAGCATCGCTTTGATTAGACTTTTATTTGAGGGGTTGATTATCATACTGAAGTAGAGCTTCCTTGGTGACACTAAGCTTCCTTTTGTGAAAATGGTCATTGAGATGATTTCACACCTCGAACTGAAATATAAAGCAAAAAAATGTATATTTTGATTAAGAAGTAATTGCATAGTTTCTTGAATAAAATGACAAATTATTATTATTGTTATTATATACATATAACAAAATTAACATAATTAAAACTAACAAAATTATCAATATTTTAGAATCTAATCAATTTTGAATTCACTTATTCTAAATTCTTCAAAATATATTGTAATCTTAAAATATAATAAATAATAAATAATATTATTTTCTATTTTAGTATTTTTATATGTTATACTAACTAATGGCTCAAACACAAGAGAAAATGCACTAGAACACAAAAATAAATAATTGAACCTTTCGTTAGAATGAAAAGTAGAAAAACAATGATAAAAAAAATGATCGTATTGTGCAATTTTTTTTATTGTATTGCTCATAGTTACAATAGTGATGTGACAAATCAATAAAAAAATTTAAAAAGTATGACCTAAGGTTTTATGAGCATTTATTTTAAAAATCAATTACAAAAAGCTAAGTTCTTTTTTTTTATTGGTCAGCAGCAATTTTGTTGGGCATTAAATCTTTTTCTAGGATATAAATCATTTTTTTCCCAAATTAAAAAATAAACAAAGAAAAAGTAGCAAATAAGTTTGCATTTAATGTTTGTCAATTTTTTGATCTTGGTGAAGTGACATGTTAAATGACATATTCTCCACGGATGTAGAAAACCATCATGTCATAAATTAAATTTATTGAACAATTTTTGTTTTAGTAGTTAGCTGATTCAAGTGGCACATATTTAAATAAATTCAAATTGAGCTAATTCAAGTGGCAATTCCCACTAAAAATTAAAGTTTACCCCTCATATGAAAATAGAGATTTTTGTAACTACCTCACAAGTGCTCATTCAGTTAATCAATTGCTTCACAAATTGTCTTGCATGCATATTATGATATATTCACAAACTATTTTAAGAGTTAATCAATTCATGTTTATACAATTTTATTTTTCCATTTATTATGTTAAGATGATGTTTTTGGTAATATAAAATATTGAAGAAGTAATTCTAATAGTTGGAAGTTAGTTTATTTTTGATTAGTTTAAGATAGAATTTAAAGGATAATTACACAAATTTCTTATATACTTTATTTTGTATACATGATATTTATTTAAATCATTAAATAATAGAATAAAAAAAACATATTATTTTTCTTAAAAGTTTACATTTTATTAATTATATATTATTTAAGTAAACTTAGAAATAAAAAACAATTATTTCTAAATGACTAAAATATACTTTCAAATTCAAATATGAGGATAAAAATTAAAAATGTGAGATTAACAAGTTTAAAACAAAAGATTTTAAGTTCAAATTTTTTGTGTGATTAATAAATTTAAAGATTGTATTTTTTTTAAGTATTCAATATGATAATATGTTTCAATATCTACTTTTATCTATTTAGTATTATTACACATGCATCAAGTCAACAATTAGATTGCCCCTGCAACAACATATCTATAGGTATGCAAGAACATCCAACAAATTTTCGCTAATAGAATTTTAAGCTCAGAAATTTTGTTCTTCCATATTATATTATAATTTCATATTAAATATTTTATTCCAACCATGTTCCTTCCCTCTTTTTAATTATTTCTACCATTTCTACCCTTCATAAGGTAGGGACTCGGCTGATTCAGAGCTCTTGTTACTTAAATTCTTTTGAGTTTTTTTTTTTTTTTTTTTCCTTCTTGGTCTTGTTGTACCAACTAATGTTATATTGCAATATTAATGTAATTAAATACTTTTACTTTATTCACATAACTTATGCAAAGTTATATTTATTTAACATTTAGAATATGATATATTTCAAATATTTTAAATACTAATTGAAATAAATTTGAATGCAAAATTGATTTTGGTGCATAAAAAAATTAATTTAAAAGAAACAATAATACATTTTATTATTATTATCAAAAAATAGAATTTTTTTTAAATAGTTATAATTATAAAAACTAATCACTTCAAAAATATAAGAATATTGAAATATAAATATTTAAAAATATTAGAAACATGAACATATAATATCATAATTGTATTGATTTATTAATCCATTTCATAAGTTGAAACCTAAAAAAATTAAGATATAACAAATTTATTAATATATATTATTAAAATTCTACAATGTTATAATTAATTAAAAGAAAGAATATAATTATATATTATATGTCATTATTTATGTAATACATACTATAACATATCTTATAGTTATTTAAATAAAATATATATTATTACAATAATTTAAATACAAATTCTAAAATATATAAATACTAATACTGAAAATTGTTCGTTAAAGCATTAAAACTATTTCATAGCACCAAGTATCTCTAATATGAAAAAATAATTTTGAAAAATCAAATTTTATATGATAGTGACAAATTTTAGAGATTGTTCGTTTGATTGGGTTTTTTCTTTTTTTTGCGTTCCATGAGGCTAGTTCTGTCCTAACTAGTTTCTAAAACTCATTTTGGCCAAATGCATGATCTATATGTCCTTGGAGTTGTGACATATGTCCATTCCCTCTATTACATCTTTCATTATTGCACAGGTCGCATGTACGCTGAAAACATCATGGAACGTGGCGATATATATTGTGAAACATGAACTATATTTCATCTAAACTAAGTATTTGTAGGTTGTGTGGCAAAGATTGATGGCGATCATGAAGCTTGGCAAGCTCCCAAATATCTTGAAGACCCCGCATGTTGGCGATGTCTCTTATAGCTTGGTCAGTGCTACTAGCAGGAAATGGTTCTTTGCTAACAACAAGATTCGACAATGTAACTCCAGCTGACCAGATATGAAGTTGTGGAGCTTGAAGTAATGATCTTCGTAATACCTCTGGAGCTCGATAGCCTCTCTTTTTTCCACACATGGACAATCTCTTTTACATTTTTGGATACCTATGGGAAATGCTTGAGATTTTGAATTCGATGAAATATGGCAGACATGCAATTTATTCATAGCATCTCCATTGAGGTGGAGCAACTCATTTCATGAACAAAAAGAAAGTCACGCTGCCTGTCGCTAAGAATTCTGTCATGCAACTTATACCAAGTTTAATAGTTAGTTCCTTCCCTGTTAGGGTAATGAAGGTGTGGCTCTGATACCACTTGATGTCGGTACTGCTCTGATATCACTGACAAAGGGCCACACCACCCTTACCAACTCATGACAAAGAATGCAACAAGATCTCTCAAGATCCAATCCAAACCCAAGCTAGTCCAGATCCACACTCTGGTAGAAACCTCTGAGATCTCAACTTGTGCTCGCAAGCCACCAAGCAACCTCCTTGTTTCTAAACCGCAGTCACTAGCTCTTCTCACAAACCTAATCCAAGATCCAAGTGTAAACTGCCTCACATTCGGCGCTCTGTCTACACACTCACAACTCCATCACAATCCTGCTGTAAACTGCCTCACATTCGGCGCTCTATCTACAGACTCAAGAAAACTCACTCTTCACTTTCTCCTTCTCTTTCACACTTTGAAGCCTTCACCTTCCCAAGCTTCCACTTCTCGAGCTTCTCCTTCTCAAGCTACTCCTTGAGCTTCCACTCCCCAAGCTTCTCCTTGAGCTTGATTAGAAATGCTCATATGCCTTGCTTAAATAGGCATTTACCACCCAATGCATGACTTATCCACAAGCTTCTAGAATTCCTCCACAACCTTCTACAACTTCCACAACCTTCTACATTATCCACAACTTTCTACAATATTCATAACTTTCTAGAATTCTACCCACTCACCTCGATAAATGGAATGACAACCATTTATTTTTTATTTTTTTCTATTATGCCACCTATGCACCTCGAAAATAAAAATTCTCTTTTCCTTTCTTTTCTCCTTTTTCCCCTTTTTTAATTTATTTTTTAATTATTTCTCCTCTAATTTTCGTCACTTTCTCTCTCCGCCACAAATTTTATTTTATTTTTCAATAATTTTCCCATGCAAGATGCTCCTGCATCATAGGGTAATACTTCCCTTTTTGCTTCTATGAAATACGAGATGTTTGGTGAGATTTAAAGTTTCTATTTAGCATGTTAACTAGAAGTTATGACTTCAAATTATTGGTATTTGAGTTCATGTTCTTGAGATCATTTTAGATGAGAAAGTATAAATCATGTAGTCATATGAGGTCCATAGATAGATGAATTGGATGGTAAGGGTCATGTATTTTGCAAAAGCATAACAAGGATTTATGCCTTGTAATAGTAATACAATAATAAGGCAAGAGACAATAGCTATATTTTTTCTATCAGTGATTTTTGGAAGCAATGAAATTTAACATTCACGTCTAAATGTCGCACTCGAATTGTGATATTGAAGCAAGCTAAGAGTTCCTAAAGAAACAGTAGGTGGGCCATCATATTTAATAGCGAGTTCGCATTTTTGTTTTTCTGGGAAGGATGGGAGAGGGGTGCAAACTAGGGAGGCTATGGCTCATTTTTGTTGATAGATCATAAATCTCCATCGTTTTTGCTACAAACCGGAACACCTTCCATTGTGCAGAATGATATTATGCAAAATCCTCCCAGTGAAGGGGCATAAGAGGTAGTATTGTTTGTCTAGCTTAAAGATGTGGATAAATTATTTTCAATAGTATGGATTTGAAAAACTATACAAGTAAGTTTTTAATTTCCTTCTTATTAGAATACAACTTTGATAAATATTTGCAGTGCATGTGTCTAGGAGAAATATTCTCAAGAGGTGGTGTAAATGACCATCCTTTCAATTGGTGTAGTGACTATATCTCCAATAAGCCCTCTCCACCACCATCATGTGCTTTTGGTGTGATGGAAAAATCTACATGGTATCAGAGCATAGATCATTGGTTCAAGTCCCTCAAGCCCTTTGATCTTTGCTTACATAGGCTTGGATTGGCAACTATATCCCTTATGAGCCCTCTACACCACTAGCACGTGCTTTTGGTGTGATGGCAAAATCTACACTTCCTTGAGGACTTTTCTTTACTTTTGTTATGAAAGGAAGTAAGGAAATGTCCCCTATAAAAAAAGAAATTTTATTCTATACCAGAAAATGTATTTGTCAATTAACAAAAGAGATCCCATTAATATTAACAATCACTCCATCTAACAATCAGAATAGTTATTAAAACCATCGCAAAAATAAAAATAGATCAACGGACAATGGAGGAAGATAAAAACTAAGTATATTATGGTTACATGATTTGTGAAATCAAATGCATGCAAAAATACTAATTGAATATTTATTTTTATTTTACAAAAATATAATATAGTTTTTGGATTTATTTATTCTTTAAAAAAAAATTAAAATTGATGATTAATTATTAATTTCAGAAATTAAAAAATTATTTTAAAATATTATTAATTTAAAAAATTATTTATTTATTTTGGAAATTAAATAAATAAATACTACTTATTTTTGTATAAGTGATTTTTTAATATTTATTCTTTTTAAAAACTTTGAGTTGGTTATAACTTGTAATTTTTTATTAATGCAAGTGGAGATATGAGTTAATAAATATATTTGTGATATAGCTATATTTTAGGAAAAGTTATAGTTGACTAAACTTAATAATCATCTAGTTATGAATATTTTAATATTATGAGAGAAATTGTAGATAACCTAATTATAACTATAATTTCAAGTTTAAGTTATCTCCAGTTGCATTATGAATTAAAGAAAAAGTAATTATTAATATTAGACTTAAATAGAAGTCAAATTAATATTTTAGACATGAAATTGATATTAAGATTTAATCTAATAATATACATTTATTTTATTAATTAAATCATTCATGATAACATGATAATATTGTATGATTGATAACCTTTATCCAACTGCAATACGATTATGAAATGAAAACTAGAATTTGATGCAAATCAAGTTTTATGGAGCTAATTTTTTTTAAAGAAGACTAAATAACTACACTTGTTTTAAATGCATGTCGAGATGTCATGTTTTATTTTGTGGTGGGTTTCGGGGAAACCTACTAGTTTGACCAGATAGGCATGTTTACTAGAGGCTTGGGAAGTGGTTATTTTTGTGATGTTTTTATGTGATGTTGTCTTATCATGATTATTTTATTCCCAACCAATGTGCTATATCTATGTGTTTGTGTGATGAGATTGAATGTTCTTCTGTAAGTTCATGTGTTATTATTTTCTTGGTGTAACCTATGAGGTTTTCGATTAGTTATCTATTGGTGCTTTCTAATTTCTTTTATAGGATTGAGGTGAATATTGTGATTTATCTAGATTCATACTTTCCAGTTGCTTGTATAGGACTACGGTGAATATTGTAATTTATCTATTGGTATGCTTTGTTTGTAAGATTTATCTATTGGTATGATTTATTTTTAGTATACTTTGTCTATAAGAAAAGATATTGATGTCGAATAGAGTCACTAGGGGGTTGGATTCTAGAGAGGCTACCAAGGTAACCTTACAGTTGACTCATGAAATGACACTTTCCCACATGCATATTAGGTTTCATACATGTCTTTGTTGCCTATGGGATTAGAAGACTTATCCATATTCTAATTTATTATACTTTGATTATTTAAGATCCTATGAGATGTTGTACCTTATCTTGATGTATATTCTTTTAGCATCTCATACCGTGTGACTTGTACAAAGGATGACTATGCATGTTGGATTATGCCATGTGACATCTTATGTATTTGTATATTATTTCATTTGATTCGTTCTTGTGGTTATCCTATGGTGTGGACTTTGTTATGTATCAAAGTTAATCTTAATAAAACTTTGTATGTGATTCAACGTCATGGACTCCTTTGAGAGATGTAGTGGTCATTGTATTGCTTATGTATGTATGTGAGTTATTGCTACTGCTATGTTATCTCTTGTTGTTATAATCTTTTAAAAAATGTTTAGCAAACTAAGTGACATAATAGGTTAATTTCTTTTAGGTTTCGTGGCAAGGCATTACACTTTCAAACAATTAAATTCGAAGAAGACAATATCTATTTGTTAAATAGCATAAACTTATAATAGTGTTTAGTTACAAAACATTTTTCACAAATCTAAATTATGTTTGGAAAAGTACCCAGCTTGAAAACTAACAAGTTTTCATTTCATATTCCACCATTGAACAAAATATAAGCTTAAAAAGTTGTTGTAAAAATAATAGTATGCATTATTTAATTGGTTTACTTTATTGAATATAACAATAGCTACTATATTTAAAACAACTATAAAGTGTTCGGATTTTAACATAAAATAAATATTTTTTTTAAAAATATATATGTATATTCTATTTTTCTTTAATAATATGAATTTATATTTTTCTTTTAATATTAATCATTATTAGTGAGATATAAAATTCATTATTAGGGAGATATAAATTTCAGTTAAATATTTTCACAACTCTTCACTTAATAAAAGATTAGAAATTGCCAACTATAAAGAACTTTTAAAAAGTGCTTCTCATCTCATAGAAATCTTCCAACACGTATATTTACAGTCGCCATAAAAGAGCATCTTGAATAAATGCTCATATGCAGTAATTGCGTTCACTAGAGTTGGAGTCAAAAAAATTCTTTCTTTATAGTGTAAGATTGACGTGTTTACAAGGTTTTGTGTATGGTTGAGTTGTATAACACACGCTAAACGGAATAGAATCCACCATTGGGTCTCGTGTTTGAGAAGAAACAATATAATGCACCGCATGTAAGTAGTGACGTCAGTTTACACGAGTGGTCCGCCCTTGACGTATTCGGTAAGGGCGAGAGCGAGGAGGCCAAGCATAGCAAAGCGCCCATTCCACATCTCCGCCGACGATGAAAATATCGGCTGCGATCTGCTCTCCGCCGATATTCCCTTGAACAGCGGCACCACCGACGCCGCCGTCAACAATCCTGCGGTTATGAGAAACCACGACACTCCTCCGCTGTTCACCTGCGACACCAAATCTTTCCCGCTCGCCACTTCCACTGCAATTGCCGACACGAACCCCAACATCGCCGCCCTTCCGTTGATGATCTCCGGCGCTGGCCCCGAGAACGCAAACAGGTCTCCAAATCTGGTGCTGCTGATCTGGACGCCCACATCGCACACGTCAGATTAACTGTCCACGTATGCAATATTCATAATTTACTATAATTTGGGCATTTAAATGCCTTTCTCACCTTTGTAGAGGTAGGAGGAGGAACGCCTTCAGTAGGAGCGGACGTTTCCTTGGGATCCTGAACCGCGTGCAAAATAATGGAACACATTAGCGAAAGCTACATTGATTAGAAGAACAATTTAATAATAAAGTAATTGCTATGTGAAGGACATAATAATAACAAACCTTTGCCATGCACTTGATTTGGAGGCTTCTCATCTGCGGCAATCTACTGATACTACCAACGGTGTTCCTCTGGACTGCCCCGCAGTTGATGGCTGCGGGCGCTTTCATCAACATTGAAGCAACGGCCGCCATTGATGAGTGAATGCTAAGAAATGTTATATAATTCTAGTGTTGCGAGGTGAATCTCTCTCGACTTGCTTAGGAAAGAATATTGATTCGTATATATCTCTTTGTGCGCTCGTTGTTGACATTTATAGCGTGGGAAGGATGGAATTTGGATTGTTAGAAATGGGTCAATTGGAGGGCAGCAATATGCGAATGGGAGAAAATATGAAAGCGTGTCTGGTAAATTGGCCACAAATGTGTTAAGGTGAACGTGGCTTCTTCGGACAAGTCGTCGAAGGGGAAGATTCTACACATTCCTCCCCACACTCAACGTGGACATCGTTCACCCGAGTTCCGCTTTGATATTATTTGCAAAACTTTGTCTGGCAGTGAAACAGTTTTCTAGAAGTTCTGAAATGTATTTTAGTAATTTGAGATCACGAGTTCTGTCGTTGTAGACGTTCAACGTGGATACCGCTTACCCGAGTTTCCTTTCGATACCATTTCGACTTTGTTTTGTCCTAGAGCTTTTCAGGGATATTTTTGTAAATAAAGTTATTATTGCTCGACTTTGGTGTGGGGCCTTAATTCAAACCCACGTTTTCACAACCATTTAGACATCACTTGATTGTAATTATTAACTAAATTATCAATTACACTTTATTATATAATGGGTAGGCCATGGAAGGCCGTTCTACATACATTTGTATTGTGTGTGGGGTAAATTGGTAGGTGATTTAACAAATGATTTTTGTATTAATAGATGTTTGTATATAATGTGGCAGCTTTAAATCAATTATGGACTCACATACATGATCTAAACTGGATAAAAGGATAGATTTTAATCAGCACATGCTTGATATTGTGGGCTATAAAAGAACGTTATCTTGTTATCTTTAAAGATGACTACAACAAACACTCTCTATCAAGAAGATAATCAAGGTATAATAACTGAAGGAACACGTTGTGTTTGTGATAATTATGAGTTAGTGCGAGGGATAGGAATAGCAAGATGAAAAGGTAGAGTGGTATGGAGATAGAGATGTCCAGAGGAACACAAAAATAAAAATGTGTGTGTGTGTGTGTGTGTGTGTGTGTGTGTGTGTGTGTGTGTGAGAGAGAGAGAGAGAGAGAGAGAGAGATTAACCTTAGGATAAAACAATTAGATGTAGAGGTGAAAATATCATAATTGCACCTATCCAATTTAGCTAGATTACATCTAGAAATTTTGATATTTTTATTTTATTAAAGAAATATATACATTGTAACATGAATACAACATTTGAAAATTGATGAATTCTTCTTCCATAGGAAATGAACAATGCATGACATTTGTCAAGACAATACACTGGATCTACTTTAATGACCCTAGATTGCTTAATATTTTCTTGATTTCATTCATTTTTAATCATGCAAATCATGACCAAGTATATTATTCAAATTTATGCAATGTTAAAACAATAGATATATCATTTGCCAATCACAGAATGAGATCGATCTTATTTATAAATATCTATTTCAAGTTCAAACTACCCTCTTCGTAAAAATATCATTTTCATATTCAGATAATGAAGAGTATGACAATAAAATGAAGAACCATGAAAATAATGATAACCACAAACTATTTTAATGCAAGAAAAGAGTAGTAAATATATCAAATAGGTAATGTTTAGATATATTTATATTTATTTACAAATCTATTTTATTATACAAAACATATTATTTTCATTCAGTTTATAAGATTCTAAATATAATGTTAATAGTATTGCTTTTATATATTATTTTTGTGTGCAATAGTCTTGGATTTCCATATTGTATACATAGTAATACATTAGATTGATTGTTTTTTAAAATAAGTGATTAGTAGATTTTATAGCTACAACATGTCCTCTGAGTCCACACAAAATTCTTTAGACCTTGAGCTATGAGTTAGTGAAATACAAATGGGGAACTTCATCCCTTTATTACAAAGCTATAGTCAAGCTTGCAGACACATTGAATTAGTGAAGGCGCAAGTATGAAATCACAATGGCCCAATGGGAGTTCAAACCTAAGTGTGGACAATAACAATGTTGATGCCACTCAACTAAGACATTAAGTGGTGAACCCCTAGATTAAATTATTCTTAATAAAGAATAATCAAATATAATTTAGTTATATGACATGTATTCTAGTTTATTATTAGATATTATTGAATTTAGTTATAAATCTAATTTAAAATATAAAATTAAATTATGGATATGTCTTTCTATATGATATAAAATGTTAAATTTATTATTTTTGGTAGCGAAGGCAAGGGAAGGGCCCTAAACCCAAATAGTAACATTAAGTTACATTCTGATAACAATGCCCTGGACCATTACAACTAAGAAGCATACTAGAGTAGCATACTCCAACAAAGGAACCAAAACCTTCAAGAAAAATTTATGAAAAACCATACAAAACTTGAGCAAACTAACTAATAGATCAATGTAATAGAGTATAATCAGAGCAATTACTATTGTGGATAAGTATCAACATAAAGTTTAAATAGTAAAGCATCTTACTATAGCTGTCATAGAACATAAACCTACATAAGTTGATTAAACAAATAAAACATGGATCATCCTTGAACTAGAACCAAAAATAAATAGGAACATAACATAAGTAAACTTATAAGACCTTCTTGATGGCCTCTCACCCATTCACAAATTGTTTGAGATCATCCATCTAATCATTGATGTTTCTCACGCCTTGGTCATCCCTTGGTTGTCCTTGCTTGCTCCTCTTTCTTTTTTCAACTTGTTTTGGCTTGTGTTCACTACAAGAGTAGTCCTTTCTAATATCTCTCATTGTTTCTTGCAAAGGCTAAAAACCATGACACTGAACTCAATATTGGTGATAGCCTCATTTTATATATTATTTAGGGAATCGGCCTTGTTATGTAGTATTTTAATGTGGCTACTCAGTTCCTTCTCTAACTCATTAACTTTTTCTTCCACCAACTCGATGGCATTTTTCTCCTTATTAGTGTTTCCTCTCTTTTTATTTACATTCTCCTGATTATGTTCCTCATTTTTTGTCTATTTTTCTTGGTTCTGGCTATCCATATGTAAGTCCACCTCAATATAGACCTGTTTCCTACTCTTCCATCTAGGAAACTTTCTCCTCTTCCATTTGGGAGTCATCCTCCTCTTCTTCAGACTTTTCCTCTCTTTCCCCAACATACTCCACATCCTTGGAGTTTGTATCTTCACTATCCTCAGACACCTTTTCTTCAGTCTCAAAGATCAATTACTCAACTTTTGCTTCCTGCATGTCTTTTATAGGTTCCTTCTTTTTTCTCATTTCTCTATTTTTCTACAGTCTCTTAGATCTCTTTTAGTAGATCTAGAGTCTTGGTTATGCTCCTAGAAATTAGGGTTAATCTCATTACCTTCTCATCCTTAGACCCTTATTTGTCCACATTAATAATCTTTGTAGCCACTCTTTTATGTTTAGGGGTCAAACTAGGACTGCTATTTAGAGACAGTTTCTTCCTTTTGGATGGTGTTTCAATAATGAGGGATTCCTCAAGGGGTAGATCTTGGGTATTCTTGAAAATGTGGCTTTTAGAACCTTTGTTATTTTTCTCTTCAAAAGGGGGTTTTCCCTATAGGGGCTCAAAACTAATTTTCTTAATTCTAATAGAGGAGGGGGTACCTTGCACATTTTCTTAAAAGTAAAGGTTCTACCAAACCCAAGGAAGTGATGAAAATCATGTTTATAAAGAACAAGAATCAGCCCCTAGCGAAGTAGAGGGTTATCTACACTCGCAATGTTGTAACTAAGAGAGAAAAGTGAGAAAAACAACAGTTTTATTTTTTCCCCATTACGTAAAAAATTGAGTAGAGGAAAGTGATAAGCATGATATAGGTTTAAACACCCTTCAAGGGTAAAATATTTCATTACCCACAAACAAATGATAACAAAGTGGGGAGGGAGCAAAAATCTATCATATGTGTTGTTGGATTCAACTCTCTCCAGTCTCTCACTATCCTTGGAGAACTTATTTCTAAAGTAGTTGTACTTCCCTAAGCTTTTCCTTTCAATATGAACCCTTTCACATTTTAGGTTGGTTGCTTCAAAAATTAATTTAGAGGTAACAACCAACTTCAAGCTCCCATTCATCACCATGCCTTTATGCCAAGAATTGGCAAATTTTGAAGACAAAAGTTGTTAGAAATAGATAATACTGAGAGGGCCGATTAATCGGTATTCTACAAACTTTTGCCCACAACTGAATACTGTTAATTACTTTATAACTTGCATATGAAAATAAACCAACAATATTGAATAGTAAATATAACCATGCACACAGATAACTTATAACACCATTATTTGTTAACTTGTACCCTAATACCTTGGTTAGAAACTTTACTCCTTTATCTTGAATGGAATCTACCTTCATATTTCTTCCATAAATCCTTGTGTTTAGGTTCATCTCAACCATTTTCTTGACATTCTTCTCATTAACAACATTTTTGCCTTCATTACTCAATCTTGTGACCTTGTGAATTAAGTCATTGTCAATGAAAATCTTCTCGCCTCCTAACCAAAACATATCATCATGTAGCCTACTCAAAATGATTCAGGTCCAATCGTGATCATTAAACTCTGTATAAAACAAATACTTGACCAAATTGAAATTCTCTAGATGTGCATACTCAGACTTCAAAGATAAGTCACTATTACACATCTTTCCCAAATCCTTATGAATCTCTTCATCACCTATGCTCTCAATCTTGCAATGGATGTAACTTCTAATATCCTTGACATGTAACATATTTTCCAGAACTTGCGAAAATGCACCCATTAGATCATCCAATAGAGAAATAAATAGATGTTTCTTAAAATCATAGCTTGGTCTATCACTTACATCATACACATTTAACTTACCATTTGAGCTGTAATTAAAGTTATAGAAAAACTAGATTCAAGCTTCACAAAATACCTCTAAAAACATGATTTAGGGATTCTTCAACTTTTTTGCTTCTCAAACTTCACTTCGCACTTTAATTCGTTGTCAATTGCTCTTCAATTTTCTCAAGACATTTTTCATGAACAAATGGTACATAAAATCTTGCTTGTGATCCTTAAAACATTTCAAATTGCATTGCGCATTAAATGTGTATCTACCACAGAGCAAATATTGTCTCTTCTTACCAATAAGCTTGATTTCTCAATTCCTGCTTACTACGATCATATCAAGACATGCACACTTGACCATAGCCTTATTTCTATGTCCTTAACCTCCTATTAACTGTGCAACTTCCAACACTCTCTCTAACATTAGTTTTGACCAACTAATGCTCTACCACTGCTAGAGCTACTTAATTTAGGTAGGATGAGTCACAAGCAATTTATGTCTTATCAGGTGCATTAAAAAAATGTTCCTCTAAAACTATATAAGAGATTTCTTGATCTTTAGCTATCACAAATGCTTCCTTGAATTCATCAACATGTTCCTTAATTACAACTTCCTTCTAACTATTGTCACTACCATTATCATTCCTTCTGTCATTCCTATTGTTGTTCGTTCTATTATTCAAATTCATGTTAAGGTTCCTTCTGTCCATTTTGAAATATCTTGTTGTGTGTCTGAAGTTATTACATAACTAACATTCAAGTACATTTCTTCTTCGATTGGTTCCATTCTGATTCTTAGGTGCTCTACAATTCCTTGCAATGTGTCCAAGATTGTTACACTTGTAACACACAAACTGGTTCTTTTCTCTATTAGATGTCTCTCCATCATTAGATCTATTTTGTGATCTTTGTCTTTCATTACCTACAGGGTTATTATTCCTAGACATTCTACTATTTGCATTATTACCGTCAAACTTAGGTTTCTTACATTCAACTACCTTATGTCCATAACCATGACAACTATAACAATAGAAATTAGTAATGGGTTTAAAAGAATTACCTGTGCAATCTATTTTCATATGTCCAACCTCATTATATATGAAGCATCTACTTCTGAACTCACGTCTTACTTCCTTGGGTGATTCATCTTGCTTAGGTTGTTCAACTTGCTTTGTTTTCTTAGGTTCATTAGGTTTAGCTAACAAATCAATTAACTCAACTTCCTTTGATACTTCAGTAGATGTGCTTCATTCTACCTTACTCAAATCAGATTCCTTAGGGGATTCAATAGTTGGATCTAGTTCTCTTATGATTTCAACTTTCTTGCCTGATTTTTCTTTAATCAGATATCCAAGTCTTGTCCTATCATAAGAAGGTCTCTGATGAAATATATGTTGATCTATATTCTCACTACTGGAATAAAGTTTCTCTAATTATTGTTTATCTTGTGTCAATTCTCCTTTCACAATAATGTTATACTTTTCTAACTTAGCATGTTCAATCTTGATAGTATCTAATTCATATGTAACTTGACTTAACTAGGATCTAAGATCTAAATTTTCATTTTTCAGTTCAGACTCACTTTTGCCACCATTTTTCTTAAGACTCAACTTAAGCTCAATGATTTTTAGTTCATGTTTCAAGATCTCATTTTCCTTCAAAAGATCTCCTACTTCATTATTATCACTAGTCTACGCAATAGATTCCTTGTCAGATTCTAAATCATCAATCTTGTCTTTTAACTTGCCAATGAAAAATTTTGCATCTTCATATCTATCTTTCAAGTTATCTCTTTCTTCAGTAAGAAGGTCAGTCTGCTCAAGAGCTTCTTCAAGGTTTTTCTACAACTATTCCATATCTTTAGGGATCTTACTTAAGCTGTTAAACTTCTTCAAAGTAACTAGGCTCTGATACCAATTGTTATAAATAGATAATATTGAGAGGGGGGTGAATCAATATTCTACAAACTTTTTCCCACAACTGAATATTGTTAATTAATTTATCACTTTCATATGAAAGTAAACCAATAATGTTGAAGAGTAAAAATAACCATGCTCACAGATAACTCATAACAGTTCCATTATTTGTGAACTAGGGAAACCCTAGCCAAGGGAAAACCCCAGTGGGGATGATACCCACTAGATGATTCACTAAACAATAGGATCTTGCTGAGGATATTGACCCTATTAGGAGTCTATGAAGTACATATAATGTCTCGAGTCCCTATTAGTATATTGGGCCTTGTTAGAAGCCTCAACCTTGTTAGGAGTTTCTTAAACCCTATTAAGAGTTGGTAGAACAAATACAATATATGCAAGAAGAGCATGTTTCCCTAACATGCAATAATACAATTCAGTTCTTCATAAGAATAGATATACATATAATACTTGTTGTCTATTGTACTTCATACTACTTGATCATACATCAGAATTCACATCACATAAGGCTCGCATATCTTTCAAATTATTCACACAATAGTTTACATATTACATCACATCTCCAATTAATGCACAATATAAGATTTCTACTTATACCTTGCACATTTACAAAAGTCTACTCAGTCAGCCTTTATGTGTTCACATGCTTGACATAATATAAAATAACTTGTCAAATAATATCCACATAGTCATCTCATCATAACTTAGTAATTATTTTGTGACCAAAATAATTCTAGAGATGGTACAATCCAATTCTATGCTATGCTCTGTTATGCACTGTTAAATACCCACACTAGTATTTTGATCATAACTCATGTCGTATTGTCTGTACACATTTGTGCACTAGCACACGTCATCATGACACTATCATGAAGCTTTCCTTAACTATGCATGATCTAACTCTCAACAAGTCATCCATACACTTAACATTTGTTCTCTATGCTACTATAAATTGTCTAACACTTAGACAATTTTCTAACTCTAAATGCATTAATGAAATGTTGAATGTATGTTGCCATAAATGAAAACCATCAAGATATCTATCTGACCATATTACCAAAAAAAACCTGTTGAATCTTATCATGGATTCAATGCAGCAACCCAGACCAATGTTTTGGAAATAATTCCAGATTTCCAAATTCTCCTTCAACTCTTTGATTTCTCTTGGCTCAACCTTCTTTAATTGACCTCCCATAATTCTAGTCTTTCCCAAATCTTATAACCCCTCCTAAATTTCTTTTGAATTCTTCTTAGTGTCATTCTTCTTTTCTTACACTATCTGCATTATGCTAGTTTTATCTTCACTTTTACTAATAGCTATACTTAGAGAAACTTTGGGAAAGACACTTCCTTTCAATTATTTCAGAGATGTGAAGCAATGATCAAATACAATCATACATATAAACACTCCATAGAAAATGAACATCCACATGTTGGGTGACATGATTGATGGCTTCGTTGGTACCCTTTTGGCCCTCGCCATCACTTGGGGAATTAATAGAAATAGAAATTAAATTTTACTTCTGATCACACTTGCCTTTATCAAATATTACATTCATCTCATTAGTAATGCCAAAATAAATATCCAGTTTTATGTACCTAGCTCCTCAAAATTTAGCAATTTTATAAACTTATTTTTCCCTTTCCTTTTTGGGAATTTATTAATAAATTTAGACATATCATGCTTCACCTTCAAAAATTTATCGAGACTCGAAACATTATCTTTCACTCACATAGCATACTTAACCTTCAAAAATAACTTATTGAGTCCAAAAACTTTATTTTTTCCACCATTTTTCAAATTTGAACCTTCAAAAGTGTTAAAAGAAAACTTATTAAAAATCATGCACAACCCATATAAATCTTATGGAACACATATGAGCATACCATGTATTCTTCTGTCATTATGTTTAGCATTATTGCACACTGTCATTAACCATTATTATCTGTAATCCTTTTGGGAATTTCATCCCCATCACATACCTTCCTTTTGGGTAACCCAGGCCCAATTAACTAGAAATTCCACAGCTCCATTTCCTTCCCTAAGAATGTGGCTTGTTCTAACATTCTCGAATGTATAGCTAATCTTCTCCTGTAGTCCTCCATAAGACTAAGGATTTTCCAAGGGCTTCTAGTCTTATTAAGGAGGATATCAGCAATGAGTTTAATTTGAACCATGTTAAACCATAATGTTTTATTATTTGAGATCTTGAAGGATTTTAGTTCCTTGCCACATTTCCATACCTCCTACAAAGTTATTTGAATTCACTCCAATACTTTTAGCGAATCCCTGAATCATTTCTCCTCAAATTTTTCTCACTAAAACTCTTGTCCTTGATATTCCTGGTTTGTCTTTAGAGAAACCATCCACATTGAGTTTTGTCCATCTTGAGTCAAGTGGGTTCCATTAAGTTTACTTTCATTTCCATATGCTAGTCTAGTTCAAATTAGTTAGACTTTGATTGATATTCCATATCTACTTTATTCTTGGTTTAATTAGATTAAGTAAAGAAAAAAATTTGGAGTAAGTAGAAGCATTGCCTAATAGATTTTTTTAACAATTTGAAATAAATATAGGATAGGTATCCTCTCTTCTTTGAAAGTTCTATTATAACTTTATTTCCACAAAGTCAGAAGCCACAATGGGAAGAAGTGAAAGAAAAAGTTTGTATAGAATAGGGTAGGCCAAAGGGGAATTTCTCCAACTATAGATCAATTGAAGAACAGAGTTAGGCATAATTCAGTTATTCTAAAGAGAGTGAAGCACTATTCCTGATAATTCATAAGTGAAGTAGCAATGCAGAAAAATGTGATATTCAATTGAATCTTCTTCCTTTTCAAACAAAACACACCTATTAGGGAGCATAAAACCTCTCTTAGACAAATTATCCAATGTCAGAATTTTATTATGAGCCACCGTTCACCAAAAAATAATTTATCTTAGGAGTAAGTTTTGGAGTCTAGACCAAATTCCAAATAAGGTTAATGTCTTCTATCAAATCCTATAGTATGAAGGTAGATCTAACAAAGAAGGAACCATTGCTGGTATATTTTCATACCCAACTATCTTCTAATCCACCATAGAAAAATAGAGAACTAGGAAGCATGTTCTTTAGAACTAAGCAATGTCTTCTCTTCTTATGTTAGGGATTCTTCTAATTTCTCTATGCTTCTCCCAAAGATTTATTAGATTAATCCATCTAGATTTCTCACCTTCCCAAATCAAATAATTGTCCACCTTCTCTCCTTGCATTCTTTCTAGCCAATCTTGAATTAGTGTGTTCTAGAAAACTTCTCTAAGTTATTTTTTCTCCTTCCATAATTTTGTCTAAAATAAGGTGTCATTGCCAGTACCTATAATCTTCCTACCTCCTTTTTTTAGAATACCTTTGGTTTTGTTCATTGATTTCCATAGATAGGAGCAACCATTAGTGTTTTTTTTTCAAAAAAAGAATCGACAGTACCATAGGATAAGTATTTTTCTCTCAAAATTCTAGTCCACTCCCTTTTTCCTTCAAGAAACTGCCACCTAACTTTAGTTATATGGGCTTTATTTATTTCTTTTTATTTTCTTATGCTAAGACCTCCCTAAGCTTTAGGTCTATAGACTTGATCTCATTGAATAAGAGACATTTTTTCCTTTTCCTTTGTACCAGCCCAAAGGAAGGTTTTTTTATTTTTTTTAAGAGTATTTGTCACTTTAGTAAGCAAAACAACAATAGACATAAATTAGATAGGAATACTTTGGAGACAAGATTTAAGAAGTTGAAGCTTTCCTCCAAGATTAAGGAGTTTCCCTTTCCACCCAACAAGTTTATTTTAGAATATTTTAACAAGGCTATTACAAAAGGAGATAGAAGGTCTATTAGGAGAGAATGGGAGCCCCAAGTAAATATTAGGGGTCATAGAAATATCACAATTCAAGATGGGTGATATTTGAACTTGTATTTCCCTAGTGGTGTTAAAGAAAAATAGTTTACTATTTTGAAGGTTTATGGATTGGCTAGAGGCTTTGGCATAATTAGATAAGAGGGATTTCCACCTAATGGATTAAAAGAAAAGGGCTTCTCCAAAGAGGATAGTGTCATCAAAAAATAGTTGGTGGGTTGAGGGGGGGATTTTAGAAGTAGCTTTGACACCTTTTAGGGATTGATTTAAGTTGAGCTTACTTAGCTTTCTTCCAAGAACTTTAGCCACCAATACAAAGAGTTAGGGGGAAAGGGGGTCCCCTTGTCTTAGACCAATTCTTGTTGAAAATAACCTAGAGGGGGCTCCATTAATCAACATAGAATACTTGGTAGATTTGATACAGGAGTAAAAGCATAAACATATGTCACCCTTTTATAAAGGAAAAGGCTAACAAAAGTATAATTGTTCATCTTCAATGACACAAAACTGGTAGTATTATTTAGAATTTGATAATGAAGAAAACTAATGAAATGTGTAGAGATGGTTGAAGTTTGGGTTATAATTTTTAATAATTATTAGGAATTAGAATTGATATATTTTCCTAATTTTTAAAGGAAATTTTTTACTTGCTAAAAAAATTTTTAAATTAGGGGTCTAGTTCCCACCACAAAACTATATGGAAATAAAATTATTTCCCTTCGATCTTAGATTATGTTATGGATAACAAATATAGCTAGAACAATCAAAAATAAAATTGGCTTTAGAGCTATATTTTATCTTTTATAACGATTCAAATATAAATTCACCTAAAATCAATAGTTTTCATCTCCTACCACATTTTTCAAAACAAATCTATTCTAACCAAAAGAAAAAGCATGCATTCCTAAAGAGGAATCTCTCCTCTAGAACTTTATGTGATTTTTAAATTTTTTTGATATGATTTAATATTTTTCCTTTCTCAAAATTGACATCTTCTCCAGTGTAAAAATATGTACTTGTAGAAATTTTTAATTATAATATACTATATCTAATTAAAACATTATAAGCTCTATATGATAATATTGTTGAATTTGAGCTCTATAAAATGTTGTTTATAGGTTATTAAAAATATATCATAAAAAATAATAAGAGTTATTGTAACGTTAGTTTTTTGAAATAATTTTATTTCTTTAGTAATTGGATATAGACTACTATAAAACATGCATTCAATAGACGTTTCTAATTGGAAAAGTGTGAGACCATATATAAGTTAGCTAGAATGAATTTTTCTAGATCATATGTTTGAATAAAATTGATTTTTAGATAGAAATACTCAAATTCAGTCATTCTAATAAGTCAGCCTGAAAGGTGACATAGCTTTGTACTTTTACATAGCTCATGGTCATTTTAAGAAATTTCTCTTTAAATCTAAACTTTTTAAAAACTTCCTCCAAGAAAATCCAATTAACTCTATCATATGCCTTAGATATGTCAAATTTAAGTGTAATAGAAGCTTTACTATTAGAGTCCATATAATGAATCATTTTGTGAGTGGTAATAATAGCATCCATGATGTTCCTTCCCACTACAAAGCCTTTATGTTTCTTAGAAACAAGCTTATCCAAAATAGGTTTGAGTTTGTTGACCATAATCATAGAGATAATTTTATAAATAGTATTGCACAAGCTTATAGGTCTATAATCAGCTATAGAGATAAGATTTTCCTTCTTAGTAATCAAGACTATATATGTGTTATTCATGTTATTCAACAAAGATCTTGTTCTAAAGAAGTGGCAAACAACTTTAAAGACATCTTCTCCTACAATGCCCAATAGTCAAGGAAGAAGGTTGGGGGTAAACCATTCAAGCCAAGGAATTTAAATGATTAAAATGAAAATGAAGCCTTTCTGACTTCTTCCTTACTAGCCTTATTCATAAGAGAAGAGTCATCCTCCTTTGAAATAAGATGTGGGATACATCTTAGCAAATCTGTAGGATCATCTATAGGTTGGTTGAGGTTACTATTGGAAACTATAATTGGAATAGTTGTTATATTGTTATTAATGTCAAATCTATTGATAAGATAGTTTACTATCTGATCTAAATTTCATATTTATTTGATTGATGAAGAGGATTTGAGAATTGGCTCATAACAAAAGAACCTAGAGGAAAGATTGAGTTATGAAAAGGAAGCTATAATGGACATTTGATTAGTTGGACTTTTCCAAATCAAAGTGATTGTTTAAATCATGTTGATAAAGAAGAAGATGGAAATGTTCAAGTCTTGACAGTACAAACCAAGATAGATCACTTACGCAAGGCTTGACCATACAATAGAATAAAAGATCAAGGAATTTTGAAGTCTATGCCAAGTGATGCTAATGCCAATTGTGTTGTAGTAAGTGCCAAGAAAATTTAGTGTTTACTGAGCATTAGTATCGACCAAGTGACAATATTGATGTTGAGCTAGAAGCTCTATAGTGATGTAGCAATCCAGTGATGACTATGTGTCAAAACTTAGTGTTGGCCGAGGAACAACATTTTAACTGTTTGCAAGAAATCATAATTTCCAACTAACTTAGTTGATTTCTTGGGATATGGAAAATGTGTTGAAGAAAAGGATTCATGAGTAGGATCATCTAATTCTAGGAGACGATTAGGTAAATGATCTAAGAGATAAATTCAAGGATAAGTTTGTAGAACATGAGAGATAAAGAGAATGGTGATTATACATTGTATCTAATGAATTGAATTATGAACCCTAAGATCTATGGTGATTATGAGAAATGATAAAGGACTAGAATTGTCCATTTAAGGAGGTATAGAGATGAACTTTCAAGGAAAAAAAGAATGTGAAGAAGAGAAGAGAGTAGAGAAGTTGTGTGTGTCTAAAAGAGTTCTTGAGAGTTGGAGCAATAACTAATGTTTTTGACTAGCGAATCTAAGAAGAAGGATTAATTGAGTTGAGATGAAGTGTAGGATGATTTCTTGGAGAGTTGTTAAGTGAATCTAAAATTAAGATAACAATGGACGCTAGACAATGAATTAGCATGAAGAGCATAACAAATATCTGAAACTGTAAAAGTGAGTTGTAATCATATAGACCAAACCCTACTATTTTCTTTCTATTCATTTTAAATAGTTTGTATTGAAATCCTTTTAATCAAAGGTTAACCTAACAATCATTAAGGACCTAACAATCTATGTAAATCCTTTAATTGGATGACATTCTAATGGAATGTTCTAAAGTACTCTGACAAGGCCACTCCTAATAGGGTGATTAAAATATTTAACAAGGTCACATTTAACAATGTGTATTGTAACATTTAATAGGGTTGGCTCCTAATAGGGCTCACTTCATAAGAGTGAAAAAATGGTGACATATTGCTGGTGTTTTTCCCAAATTGGGTTTCCACATTAAATCCTAGTGTCAAACTTGTGTTGAATGTTATTATGGTGTTTTACATTTCAAAGGTTTACATTTTATGAGATAGTTATATTAGGATAGTGAACTACTAGTTATTATTGTTATTACAATAGAGACCAGGTAGAGGGATAAGTAAGAAAATTGTTCAAGTGTTTTGGTTTGTTCAATTGGTACTAATGGACCTTGAGTAACCGATTCACCCCTCCCTCACCTCGACCTCTCAGTTATTCTAAACATTCTAACAGATAACCCTATTATTAAAGTACTTAATAGTCCCATTGTTGATATCTTCTTCCTCAATAACCATCATATTACCAGGTCCCTTTTTAATGTTCTTATTCTATTTCTGCATCAATGTTTCAGAGTATTAAGGTGGAAGAATCTAGTGTTTCTGTCTCCTTTAGTGAGCCATTAAATTCTTGACTTTTGCTTCTAGAAGACCTCTTCCTATTTTGATAATTTTAGCCATTGTTCCCTTAGATTTCTTTTTTAGATCCCCAACTCTCCATTCTCGTTATTTATTTCCATCTACCTTTGAACTCTCTCCATTTTTCCTATTAATTTTTTTTCCTATCAAATATATTACCAAAGTAGTTCTTAACCCTTTATTTTTTCTTTTATCCCCCTTAGCTTAGTGCATAAGTTTATCACTAGAGGAGCCTTTACTAGGTAATTCCACCAAGATTGCATGAGATCCTTAAGGCCTAGGTGGGATAGCCATATATTTTCAAATTTGAAGGGAGAGAACACCCTTCTTCCTATTTTCCATTCCAAAAGGTTAGCATTATGGTTAGGTCTAGTTCTAGTTCTAGCTGTGAGGTGAAAATAATCCAGATTGTTCCATCCAGAAAATAAAGTGAATCTATCAAGTCAAACTTGAAAAGTCATATTGCCCTGTCTAAAATTAGTCTAGGTAAACTTAGTTCCTTCCAAATGTAGGTCAATAAGACCAAAGTTAAGCATAAACTCCCATAGGTCAATCATTATATCAGAATAGTTTTCAAGATCTATTTTACCTAATGGATAGAGAGGAGAATTAAAATCCCCTACTACCATCCATTTGGTATTCTAGTTATTTCCTATAAGGTTAGAAAGAGAGTCCTAGAACTACTTTCTTTTTCCTTTATTGTTTGGAGCATAAATGTTAACCATGTTCCACAACCACCCAACAATGATACCATGAATAGTTAAAATAAGAGCATTAGGTAAAGAGTGTAGCAAAGTACCAAATATTTTATTCTTGTTCCACATTGTTAGTAAATAGTTTTGTCGTTCGGATATAAATGCAAAAAAAAAGACTCAATATGCTTTAAAAGAAGAACAAAATGCAATAACAAATGGATAGATTATCATTTTAGTGATAATCTTCCTCTAAATTGAGAGGTAAAACTCCCTCATAAAAGATATTTAATGAATGTGATATCTAGTTATGTCTTTAACCAAAAGAAATGAAGGGTTTTCTAACATTCATCCATCAATATGGAACAAATGTGATTTTCATATTATTAAGTTGATTATGGGAGAAAAACCAACAAATATCCATAGGACTATTTACCAAGTCTTTCACATTACGAGAGAGAGAGAGAGAGAGAGAGAGAGAGAGAGAGAGAGAGAGAGAGTTATAAATATCTTTATGCAAAAGTGTGAATACATGACCACAAAACTACGTATATCACATTTAATGTAGTAATAAAGGACTGCATCTAAAACAGAAATAGGACTCAAAATCCTTCCAAATCAAAAATACAAATGTACATGACCTCAAGATCAAACACACATATATCCCTCTTTATTTTAGAAACATGATAAAACAATAATAGTATTTTTGTATCCCCCTGTTACGATCAATTTGCATAAGATGAAGCTTCTTCCCCTCAAAAAACAAAATTGTCTTCTCCCCTATTGTAGCAATTGTAGAACTTCTAGACTAGAAAAGATGAACCCGTAGCATGACTTTCTTTCTCCTATTTATACACTCTTTCCTTCATTAATCTCCTTTGTTTTCTCCACCAAATTCCCTTGTAATTGATTCTTGGGAATAACTAATTCCCTTCACTTTTATCATTCTCTCGATAACTTTTATTTGCATAACCCTTCTTAATTACAATATTTTTCTCAAACATCTTGGTGTTAAATTATGACTTTATAATGATGGATAAGAATAATAAAGATGGCTAAAAGATAAGGGTCCTAATTTTCTCAAGGCCAACTATCATCAATAGAAATTCTTTTGATCAAATGTGTGGACAGAGATGTATACTTGGCATCATCAAGTAATTCATAATTTTTCACTTTCTCAAGCCCTCTTCCACGAAGACATGTTCTTATTCGAGTACAACTGCATCCTTATCCAGTTTCCATTTTCAATCATATTTTGAAGGGGACATTGACTCCCTATGGACCCAATAACATTTTCATATGAGTATGGGCATTCGGTTCTCACATAATCTTCATATTGGTGAATCACCCAAACAGCTCTATGACCTTTATTATTTCAAACCATGCTTTTATATCTGTCAAATTATCAAACCTGACATATCACAATGGTTGATTTGTTGTAAAGATATACTTCTTGCTAACTTGATAATTTTCTTATAGGTTTTATATGCAATTATGACATTGTAATGTGTTGGTCTGCGACTTCCATCGGTGGCTTGATGTTGTATATGATTTGATCTTTCACTTTACATAGAGGCATTTTGGCTTAGGCATCATTTTATAGATCAGGTTTGACTGGAGGTGCATTAACATCATTCAATAGCAACCATCATCCATCTAAACCACATGGCTTGGAGTTCTCCCATTACCTTGAATGGGTGCACAAAGAATGTTAAGTTTGAGAATTTGGGATGGAAATATCAACTAGATTGCTCCATCATTGATCTTCTACTTCCACCTGTTGAATCATATGGGGCTTGTGTCTCTTTTTCAATTGGTTATAGTGAGTCACAAGAGTACTTTCCACATTCTAACAACAACAATGAGATTATCCTAGCTTTATATTTTGGTGGCATTATGTGTCTAGACATTTTTTCAAGAAATTTATGTGCATACTTTATGATGGTAGCCAAGCATATTAGAGGTGACATTAGGAGATGTTGATAGAGATTGAGCTCAACAATACGTATGCAAGATGTTATTAAAATAAAATTGTTGTCCTCTATGTAACTTGATACATCACCCATAGTTTTGAAATTCATCTACTAATAGACACACGCATATATATGTCTTACACTTTGATCTTCGGTGTCATGATGAGGTGTCTAATGTACATTTAAGAACCTTTGGAGCTCTCAAGCCTGTGACTGAATCTCTTGTCAATGTGTCTTGATGAGGTTTTAGATTTGCTTAAGAATCTAAGACTCATCAATCTCATCATAATACTAGTGCTAACTTTGGATTTGGAGATTCCTTTGAAGTTTCACTTATGTTAAACCCCTTTCTTTGCTCATATTCCTCCAAGCTTATGAGTTATTATACTACACTAACCTATAGATAACCCACATCTTCAAAGGCAATGGTGGAAGTTGAGCTTTGGGCGTCATGATACGAATGGATGCATGGGAAATGCTAGCCTTTTCTCTTTTCTCACCCAACCATAACTTTTTCTTCATTCCCCATGAATTGAAAATTGTGCTTCTAAACTTGAACTTATCAAGCCTGCATATGGAATTTTGAAACAAAACTTTGAACTCCAAGTCACGATACTCAAACAGACTTGCGAATAAAAAACATGCATACTAAACTTTGAAAATTTAGATTCATATTTCTCTTGGACCATTTAAATGCACCTATAATCATGTCCCTAAGCTGAAATCTTAATTTGAAGTTGAACTTCAAACTAGACACTTGAATCTGCATATCGAAGTCTAACTTGGATATGCATTTGGACTTCAAACTATTGGTCCACATAGAAATGATGAATCCATTGAACCATTTGAACCTGTTGGACCATTGTACCTTGTTAAAAAAGTATCAAATTTACAAAGGAAATCCTTAAATCTGCACTTGTGATCTTGCATGAAAGCTTGATTCTAAGAACACAGATTTACATTTGGAAAATTAGGCTACACATCTGTACTGATAAGTTTGAGCTCTAAACTTTTATTTTGCAAACTAAAGCTTCAACTTGAAGTTGAAGTTGAAGTTGAAGTTGAAGTTGAAACCTTTGGTTCAAGTTTGAGTTTAACTTAATACAAGTATGTTGCACCTTGGAATGTATTGACAATTGAGCCTTCTGCAAACCCTATCTTGAACTTGAAGTAGAATTTGAGGTTCTGAATTTGATGGTTCAGCTTCAACATATCTTCACAACTCTATCTTCTTCACAGGTCATAGTTCATAAACTATCATCAGCAATTAAAAACCAACCAAAATTTACTTTGCAGATTACAGTCCCGCCCCGAAAGAATGAACTGGAGCTCAGCCCGCTCCGCTTTCGAACGAAAAATAGGCCACTCCTCCAGATTCTTCCACCTTGCCAGCACCAACTGACCCTGAGGGGAAAAGGATTTAAAGTCACACACTCTTGACCATCCAGCATCACAGAAACTCTGAGCCAACCTATGCAAATGAGGATACTGAACAACCAGGGGAGGATACCTATCCCAAGCATCATGCCAGAACTGAGCCTCTAAGCCACTTTTGCAGATCCAGTGTAAGCCACCCTTAATGAGCGCCGCTCCTTTTTTGAGAGTACTCCAAATCATAGAGCCTTTGCCACACAAGCCATACCGAGGAATATCATTATGGAGGATCCCTGGAAGGTACTTCAGAGACAAAATCCTAGCCCAGACCTGTTCCTTTTCCACACACCAACGCCAATACAATTTAGCAGCCAGAGCAGTACCAGTCAGCACTGATTGTCGTAAACCAAGACCACCAAATCGTTTTGGACTACAGACAACCTCCCATTTGACAAGACTCCACTTGGTTGAAGATAGATTACCAGCCCATAAAAATTGTCTTGCTAAGGAATCCAATTCCCTAACAAAGCTCAACGGCGCCACCTGAACCATACTCCTATAGAGAGGAAGAGCTTGAACCACAAATTGAATCAGTTGGACCCGACCAACAAAGGATAGCCAGCGATGAGTCCAATGAGTAACTTTGGCCTAGAACTTGTCAAGAATAACCTGCCATGATTCCTTAGAATGCCTACCACCAGAGATAGGAATGCCGAGGTAGAACATCGGAAGACTTCTAATTGGAATCTGAGAATATGAGCGATTCTCCTCTTAATAGAAGGTGGAGTATTAAAGAAATAAGTGGAAGATTTGTCATCATTAATCATTTGACTTGAAGCAACAAGATAAACATCCAACACTCTGTGTATATTAGAAGCCTCCCGAATGGTAGCCATGCCCATCAAGGTTGTATCATCCACAATCTATAGGTGAGATTGCACAAGGAGACCTCCTCCCTATTGCCAGCCCTGAATAAAGCCCCCTTCAACATTATTTTTTATCAACCGGCCTAGACCTTCTGCCAAAAGAAGAAACAAATAAGGAGATAGGGGATCGCCCTGTCGTAATCCCCGAGAAGCACCAAAGAGATTAGAGTGTTCCCCATTAATCAAGACTAAGAAAGAAGTCGAATTCACACAACTCAAAACCCGCCGAATCCATTCCTCCTCAAAACCAAAGGCACCCAGAATCCTTTGGAGAAATGACCAACGGACTCTGTCATATTCCTTAGCCATATCCAACTTAATGAACATAGCCTTGTCTTTAGAATTGGCCATAGAATGAATAGTCTCAGTCGCCACAACCACCCCATCCAGGATCTGGCGCCCCGTCACAAAGCCACTCTGTTCTTCAAAAATTAACTTGGGAAGCCACTTTTTTAACCTGTTAGCTATCAGCTTTGATATAATTTTATAAATAACATTGCAAAGAGAGATAGGGCGAAATTGACTAATCCGATCAGCCCCTTCCTCCTTGGGGATGAGAGCAAGGAAAGTAGAATTCAGAGCCCGGAGCATTTGCTTGTTCCTCTTCCTAAACAACTGCCAGTAAATCTATCTTGATAATATCCCAAAATTCCTGGAAGAACTCAATCGAAAAGCCGTCTAGACCTAGAGCTTTTCCTTTCTTCATTTGGAAAACAGTCCCCTCTAATTCCTCCAAAGAGATGGCCCTCATAAGATGCTCTTTCATTTCCAAAGAGACTAAAGAAGGAATACAAGAAAGGACCTGGGACTCTTCAACTGAGTACCCTTGTGAAACCTCCCTAAATAAAGACTCAAAATAATGTACAGCTTTGCTAAAAATGTCCTGAGAAGAAGAGAGCATCTCTCTTCTAGCATTCACCAAGGTTGATATGGAGTTACCATGTTGTTTGGCCTTAACTAAATTGAAGAAGAAAGCAGTATTCTTGTCACCTTCTTGAAGCCATTCAATACGAGCTTTTTGTTTCTAGTAGATTTCCTCTCTCAGTTCCCACTCCTCCAAAGTTTTTAGAGCCCTAGCTTCCTCCTACAACAAATAATCTGACACCCCCTCTTCCCTTAACAACCTGGTAATATCATTCAACTCAGCTTGGGCCGCATATTTCTCTTGAAAAATATTACCAAAGCAATACATGTTCCATCTTTTAAGCTAAAATTTAACATATTGTAGGAGTTTAGCAAAGATATACATTGTTGTACCAAAGGCAAGTCTACCATCCTTCCACCACTCAGCAACATAGCCATATAGGTTAGGGTTTCCCAACACGTATAATTGCACTCAACATACAAGAGCATTTGAACAAACGCTCATTTGCAATAAGTACGCTCACTAGAGTTGAAATCAAAAAAGAAATCTTTCTTTATAGTGTAAGATTGACGTGTTTACAAGGTTTTGTGTATGGTTGAGTTGTATAATACACGCTGAACGGAATAGAATCCACCATTGGGTCTCGTGTTTGAGAAGAAACAAAATAATCAACCGCATGTACGTAGAGGCGTTAGTTTACACGAGTGGTCCGCCCTTCACGTACTCGGTGAGGGCGAGAGCGAGGAGGCCAAGCATAGCAAAGCGCCCATTCCACATCTCCGCCGACGATGAAAATATCGGCTGCGATCTGCTCTCCGCCGATATTCCCTTGAACAGCGGCACCACCGACGCCGCCGTCAACAATCCTGCGGTTACGAGAAACCACGACACTCCTCCGCTGTTCACCTGCGACACCAAATCTTTCCCGCTCGCCACTTCCACTGCAATTGCCGACACGAACCCCAACATCGCCGCCCTTCCGTTGATGATCTCCGGCGCTGGCCCCGAGAACGCAAACAGGTCACCAAATCTGGTGATGCTGATCTGGATGCCCACATCGCACACGTCAGATTAACTGTCCACGTGTATACAATAATCATAATTTACTATAATTAGGGCATTTAAATCCTCTCTCACCTTTGTAGAGGTAGGCGGAGGAACGCCTTCAGTGCTAGCGGACGTTTCCTTGGGATCCTGATCCGCGTGCAAAACAAAATGGAACTCTTTAGCGAAAGCTACATTGATTAGAAGAACAATTTAATAATAAAGTAATTGCTATGTGAAGGACATAATAATAACAAACCTTTGCCATGCACTTGACCTGGAGGTTTCTCATGTGCGGCAATCTACTGATACTACCAACGGTGTTCCTCTGGACTGCCCCGCAGTTGATGGCTGCGGGCGCTTTCATCATCATTGAAGCAACGGCCGCCATTGACGAGTGAATGCTAATAAATATTATATAATTCTAGTGTGGCGAGGTGAATCTCTCTCGACTTGCTTAGGAAAGAATATTGGTTCGTATATATCTCTTTGTGCGCTCGTGGTTGGCATTTATAGCGTGGGAAGGATGGAATTTGGATTGTTAGAAATGGACCAATTGGAGGGCAGCAATATGCGAATGGGCGAAAATATGAGAGCGTGTCTGGTAAATTGGCCACAAATGTGTTAAGGTGAACGTGGCTTCTTCGGACAAGTCGTCGAAGGGGAAGATTCTACACATTCCTCCCCACACTCAACGTGGACATCGTTCACCCGAGTTCCGCTTTGATATTATTTGCAAAACTTTGTCTGGCAGTGAAACAGTTTTCTAGAAGTTCTGAAATGTATTTTAGTAATTTGAAATCACGAGTTCTGTCGTTGTAAACGTTCAACGTGGATACCGCTTACCCGAGTTTCCTTTCGATACCATTTCGACTTTGTTTTGTCCTAGAGCTTTTCAGGGATATTTTTGTAAATAAAGTTATTATTGCTCGACTTTGGTGTGGGGTCTTAATTCAAACCCACGTTTTCACAACCATTTAGACATCACTTGATTGTAATTATTAACTAAATTATCAATTACACTTTATTATATAATGGGTAGGCCAAACAGATATGGAAGGCCGTTCTACATACAGTTGTATTGTGTGTGGGGTAAATTGGTAGGTGATTTAACAAATGATTTTTGTATTAATAGATGTTTGTATATAATGTGGCAGCTTTAAATCAATTATGGACTCACATACATGATTTAAACTGGATAAAAGGATAGATTTTAATCAGCACATGCTTGATATTGTGGGCTATAAAAGAACGTTATCGTGTTAGCTTTAAAGATGACTACAACAAACACTCTCTATCAAGAAGATAATCAAGGTATAATAACTAAAGGAACACGTTGTGTTTGTGATAATGATGAGTTAGTGCGAGGGATAGGAATAGCAAGACGAAAAGGTAGAGTGGTATGGAGATAGAGATGTCCAGAGGAACACAAAAATAAAAATGTGTGTGTGTGCGCGCATGTGTGTGAGAGAGAGAGAGAGATTAACCAAGGATAAAACAATTAGATGTAGAGGTGAAAATATCACAATTGCACCTATCCAATTTAGCTAGATTACATCTAGAAATTTTGATATTTTTATTTTATTAAAGAAATATATACATTGTAACATGAATACAACATTTGAAAATTGATGAATTCTTCTTCCATAAGAAATGAACAATGCATGACATTTGTCAAGACAATACACTGGATCTACTTTAATGACCCTGGATTGCTTAATATTTTCTTGATTTCATTCATTTTTAATCATGCAAATCATGACCAAGTATATTATTCAAATTTATGCAATGTTAAAACAATAGATATATCATTTGTCAATCACAGAATGAGATTGATCTTATTTCTAAATATCTATTTCAAGTTCAAACTACCCTCTTCGTAAAAATATCATTTTCATATTCAGATAGTGAAGAGTATGACAATAAAATGAAGAACCATGAAAATAATGATAACCACAAAGTATTTTAATGCAAGGAAAGAGTAGTAAATATATCAAATAGGTAATGTTTAGATATATTTATATTTATTTAAAAATCTATTTTATTATACAAAACATATTATTTTCATTCAGTTTATAAGATTCTAAATATAATGTTAATAGTATTGCTTTTATATATTATTTTTGTGTGCAATAGTCTTGGATTTCCATATTGTATACATAGTAATACATTAGATTGATTGTTTTTTAAAATAAGTGATTAGTAGATTTTATAGCTACAACATGTCCTCTGAGTCCACACAAAATTCTTTAGACCTTGAGCTATGAGCTAGTGAAATACAAATGGGGAACTTCATCCCTTTATTACAAAGCTATAGTCAAGCTCGCAGACACATTGAATTAGCGAAGGCGCAAGTATGAAATCACAATGGCCCAATGGGAGTTCAAACCTAAGTGTGGACAATAACAACATTGATGCCACTCAACTAAGACATTAAGTGGTGAACCCCTAGATTAAATTATTCTTAATAAAGTATAATCAAATATAATTTAGTTATATGACATGTATTCTAGTTGATTATTAGATATTATTGAATTTAGTTATAAATCTAATTTAAAATTTAAATTTAAATTATGGATGTCTTTCCATATGATATATAATATTAAATTTATTTATTTTGGTAGTGAAGGCAAGGGAAGGGCCCTAGACCCAAATAGTAACATTAAGTTACATTCTGATAACAATGTCCTAGACCATTACAACTAAGAAGCATACTAGAGTAGCATACTCCAACAAAGGAACCAAAACCTTCAAGAAAAATTTATGAAAAACCATACAAAACTTGAGCAAACTAACTAATAGATAATAGTAATAGAGTATAATCAGAGCAATTACTATTGTGGATAAGAATCAACATAAAGTTTAAATAGTAAAGCATCTTACTATGGTTGTTATAGAACATAAACCTACATAAGTTCATTAAACAAATAAAACATGGATCATCCTTGAACTAGAACCAAAAATAAATAGGAACATAACATAAGTAAACTTATAAGGCCTTCTTGATGGCCTCTCACTCATTTACCAATTGTTTGAGATCATCCATCTAATCGTTGATGTTTCTCATGCCTTGGTCATCCCTTGGTTGTCCTTGCTTGCTCCTCTTTCTTTTTTCAACTTTTTTTGGCCTATGTTCACTACAAGAGTAGTCCTTTCTAATATCTCTCGTTGTTTCTTGCAAAGACTAAAAACCATGACACTGAACTCAATATTGGTGATAGCTTCATTTTATATATTATTTAGGGAATTGGCCTTGTTCTGTAGTATTTTAATGTGGCTACTCAGTTCCTTCTCTAACTCGTTAACTTTTTCTTCCACCAACTCGATGGCATTTTTCTCCTTATTAGTGTTTCCTCTCTTTTTATTTACATTCTCTTGATTATGTTCCTAATTTTTTGTCAATTTTTCTTGGTTTTGGCTATCGGTATGTAAGTCCACCTCAATATAGACCTATTTCCTACTCTTCCATCTAGGGAACTTTCTCCTCTTCCATTTGGGAGTCATTCTCCTCTTCTTCAAACTTTTCCTCTCCTTCCCCAACATACTCCACATCCTTAGAGTTTGTATCTTCACTATCCTCAGACACCTTTTCTTCAGTCTCAAAGATCAATTACTCAACTTTTGCTTCCTGCATGTCTTTTATAGGTTCCTTCTTTTTTCTCATTTCTCTCTTTTTCTACAATCTCTTAGATATCTTTCAGTAGATCTAGAGTCTTGGTTATGCTCCTAGAAATTAGGGTTAATCTCATTACCTTCTCATCCTTAGACCCTTATTTGTCCACTTCAATAATCTTTGTAGCCACTCTTTTATGTTTAGGGGTCAAACTAGGACTACTATTTAGAGACAGTTTCTTCCTTTTGGATGGTGTTTCAATAAGGAGGGATTCCTCAAGGGGTAGATCTTGGGTATTCTTGAAAATGTGGCTTTTAGAACCTTTGTTATTTTTCTCTTCAAAAGGGGGTTTTCCCTATAGGGGCTCAAAACTAATTTTCTTGATTCTAATAGAGGAAGGGGTACCTTGCACATTTTATTAAAAGTAAAGCTTCTACCAAACACAAGGTAGTGATGAAAAGCATGTTTATAAAGAACAAAAATCAGTCCCTAGTGAAGTAGAGGGTTATCTACACTCGCAATGTTGTAACTAAGAGAGAAAAGTGAGAAAAAAAACACTTTTATTTTTTCCACATTACGTAAGAAATTGAGTAGAGGAAAGTGATAAGCATGATACGGGTTTAAACATCCTTCAAGGGTAAAATATTTCATAACCCACAAAAAAATGATAACAAAGTGGGGAGGGAGCAAAAATCTATCATATGTGTTGTTGGATTCAACTCTCTCCAATCTCTCACTATCCTTGGAGAACTTATTTATAAAGTGGTTGTACTTCCCTAAGATTTTCCTTTCAATACGAACCCTTTCACATTTTAGGTTGGTTGCTTCAAAAATTAATTTAGAGGTAACAACCAACGTCAAGCTCCCAGTCATCACCATGCCTTTATGCCAAGAATTGGCAAATTTTGAAGACAAAAGCTATTAGAAATAGATAATACTGAGAGGGCCTGTTAATCGGTATTCTACAAACTTTTTCCCACAACTAACTATTGTTAATTACTTTATAACTTGCATATGAAAATAAACCAACAATGTTGAATAGTAAATATAACCATGCACACAAATAACTCATAACACCATTATTTGTTAACTTGTACCCTAATACCTTGGTTAGAAACTTTATTCCTTTATCTTGAATGGAGTCTACCTTCATATTTCTTCTGTAAATCCTTGTGTTTAGGTTCATCTCAACCATTTTCTTGACATTCTTCTCATTAACAACATCATTGCCTTCATTACTCAATCTTGTGACCTTGTGCCTCCTAACCAAAACATATCATCATTTAGCCTACTCAAAATGATTCAGGTCCAATCATGATCATTAAACTCCGTTTAAAACATATACTTGACCAAATTGAAATTCTCTAGATGTGCATACTCAGACTTCAAAGATAAGTCACTATTACACATCTTTCCCAAATCCTTATGAATCTCTTCATCACCTATGCTCTCAATCTTGCAATGGATGTAACTTCTAATATCCTCGACATGTAAGACATTTTCCAGAACTTGCAAAAATGCACCCATTATATCATCTAATAGAGAAATAAATAGATTTTTCTTAAAATCATAGCTTGGTCTATCACTTACATCATACACATTTTACTTACCATTTGAGCTGTAACTGAAGTTACAGAAAAACTAGATTCAAGCTTCACAAAATACCTCTAAAAACATGATTTAGGGATTCTTCAACTTTTTTGCTTCTCAAACTTCACTTAACACTTTAATTCACTGTCAATTGCTCTTCAATTTGCTCAAGACACTTTGCATGAACAAATAGTACATAAAATCTTTCTTGTGATCCTTAAAACATTTCAAATTGCATTGTGCATTAAATGTGTATCTACCACAAATGCAAATAATGTCTCTTCTTACCAATAAGCTTGATTTCTCAATTCCTGCTTACTACGATCATATCAAGACATGCACACTTGACCATAGCCTTATTTCTATGTCCTTAACCTCCTATTAACTGTGCAACTTCCAACACTCTCTCTAACATTAGTTTTGACCAACTAATGCTCTACCACTGCTAGAGCTACTTAATTTAGGTAGGATAAGTCACAAGCAATTTATGACTTGAATGTCTTATCAGGTGCATTAAAAAAATGTTCCTCCAAAACTATATAAGAGATTTCTTGATCTTTAGCTATCACAAATGCTTCCTTGAATTCATCAACATGTTCCTTAATTACAGCTTCCTTCTAACTATTGTCACTACCATTATCATTCCTTCTGTCATTCCTATTGTTGTTCATTCTATTATTCAAATTCATGTTAAGGTTCCTTCTGTCCATTTTGAAATATCTTGTTGTGTGTCTAAAGTTATTACATAACTAACATACAAGTACATTTCTTCTTCGATTGGTTCCATTCTGATTCTTAGGTGCTCTATAATTCCTTGCAATGTATCCAAGATTGTTACACTTGTAACACACAAATTGGTTCTTTTATCTATTAGATGTCTCTCCATCATTAGATCTATTTTGTGATCTTTGTCTTTCATTACCTACAGGGTTAGTATTCCTAGACATTCTACTATTTGCATTATTACCATCAAACTTAGGTTTCTTGCATTCAACTACCTTATGTCCATAACCATGACAACTATAACAATAGAAATTAGTAATGGGTTTAAAAGAATTACCTGTGCAATCTCTTTTCATATGTCCAACCTCATTACATATGAAGCATCTACTTCTGAACTCACATCTTACTTCCTTGGGTGATTCATCTTGCTTAGGTTGTTCAACTTGCTTTGTTTTCTTAGGTCATTAGGTTTAGCTAACAAATAAATTAACTCAACTTCCTTTGATACTTCAATAGATGTGCTTCATTCTACATTACTCAGATTAGATTCCTTAGGGGATTCAATAGCTGGATCTAGTTCTCTTATGATTTCAACTTTCTTGGCTGATTTTTCTTTAATCAGATATCCAAGTCTTGTCCTATCATACAAAGGTCTCTGATGAAATATATGTTGATCTATATTCTCACTATTGGAATAAAGTTTCTCTAATTATTTCTTATCTTGTGTCAATTCTCCTTTCACAATAATGTTATACTTTTCTAACTTAGCATGTTCAATCTTGATAGTACCTAATTCATATGTAACTTGACTTAACTAGGATCTAAGATCTAAATTTTCATTTTTTAGTTCAAACTCACTTTTGCCACCATTTTTCTTAAGACTCAACTTAAGCTCAACGATTTTTAGTTCATGTTTCAAGATCTCATTTTCCTTCAAAAGATCTCCTACTTCATCGTTATTACTAGTCTACGCAATAGATTCCATGCTAGACTCTAAATCATCAATCTTGTCTTTTAACTTGCCAATGAAAACTTTTGCATCTTGATATCTATCTTTCAAGTTATCTCTTTCTTCAGTAAGAAGGTCAGTCTGCTCAAGAGCTTCTTCAAGGTTTTTCTTCAACTATTCCATATCTTTAGGGATCTTACTTAAGCTATTAAACTTCTTCAAAGTAACTAGGCTCGGATACCAATTGTTATAAATAGATAATATTGAGAGGGGGGTGAATCAATATTCTACAAACTTTTGCCCACAACTGAATATTGTTAATTACTTTATCACTTTCATATGAAACTAAACCAATAATGTTGAATAGTAGAAATAACCATGCTCACAGATAACTCATAACAGTGCCATTATTTGTGAACTAGGGAAACCCTAGCCAAGGGAAAACCCCAGTGAGGATGATATCCACTAGATGATTCACTAAACAATAGGATCTTGCTAAGGATATTGACCCTATTAGGAGTCTATGAAGTACATATAATGTCTCGAGTCCCTATTAGTATATTGGGCCTTGTTAGAAGCCTCAACCTTGTTAGGAGTTTCTTTAACCCTATTAAGAGTTGGTAGAACAAATACAATGTATGCAAGAAGAGCATGTTTCCCTAACATGCAATAATACAATTCAGTTCTTCATAAGAATAGATATACATATATAATACTTGTTGTCTATTGTACTTCATACTACTTGATCATACATCAAAATTCACATCACATAAGGTTCGCATATCTTTCAAATTATTCACACAATAGTTTACATTTTACATCACATCTCCAATTAATGCACAATATAAGATTTCTACTTATACCTTGCACATTTACAAAACTCTACTCAGTCAACCTTTATGTGTTCACATGCTTGACATAATATAAAATAACTTGTCAAATAATATCCACATAGTCATCTCATCATAACTTAGTAATTATTTTGTGACCAAAATAATTCCAGAGATGGTACAATCCAATTCTTTGCTATGCTCTATTATGCACTGTTAAATGCCCACACTAGTATTTTGATCATAACTCATCTCGTATTGTTTGTACACATTTGTGCACTAGCACATGTCATCATGACACTATCATGAAGCTTCCCTTAACTATGCATGATCTAACTCTCAACAAGTCATCCATACACTTAACATTTGTTCTCTATGCTATTGTAAATTGTCTAACACTTAGACAATTTTCTAACTCTAAATGCATTAATGAAATGTTGAATGTATGTTGCCATAAATGAAAACCATCAAGATATCTATCTAACCATATTACCAAAAAAAACCTGTTGAATTTTATCATGGATTCAATGCAGCAAACTAGACCAATGTTTTGGAAATAATTGTAGATTTCCAAATTCTCCTTCAACTCTTTGATTTCTCTTGGCTCAACCTTCTTTAATTGACCTCCCATAATTCTAGTCTTTCCCAAATCTTATAACCCCTCCTAAATTTCTTTTGAATTCTTCTTAGTGACATTCTTCTTTTCTTACACTATATGCATTATGCTAGTTTTATCTTTACTTTTACTAATAGCTATACTTAGAGAAACTTTGGGAAAGATACTTCCTTTCAATTATTTTAGAGATGTGAAGCAATGATCAAATACAATCATACATATAAAAACTCCATAGAAAATGAACATCCACATGTTGGGTGACATAATTGATGGCTTCGTTGGTACCCTTCTGGCCCTCACCATCACTTGGGGAAGTAATAGAAATAGAAATTAAATTATACTTCTGATCACACTTGCCTTTATCAAATATTACATTCATCTCATTAGTAATGCCAAAATAAATATCTAGTTTTTATGTACCTAGCTCCTCAAAATTTAGCAATTTTATAAACTTATTTTTCCCTTTCCTTTTTGGGAATTCATTAATAAATTTAGACATATCATGCTTCACCTTCAAAAATTTATCGAGACTCGAAACATTATCTTTCACTCACATAGCATACTTAACCTTCAAAAATAACTTATTGAGTCCAGAAACTTTATTTTTCCCACCATTTTTCAAATTTGAACCTTCAAAAGGGTTAAAAGAAAACTTATTAAAAATCATGCACAACCCATATAAATCTTATGGAACACATATGAGCATACCATGTATTCTTCTGTCATTATTTTTAGCATTATTGCACACTGTCATTAACCATTATTATCTGTAATCCTTTTGGGCATTTCATCCCCATCACATACCTTCCTTTTGGGTAACCCAGCCCCAATTAACTAGAAATTCCACAGCTCCATTTCCTTCCCTAAGAATGTGGCTTGTCCTAACATTCTCGAATGTATAGCTAATCTTCTCCTACATTCCTCCATAAGACTAAGGATTTTCCAAGGGCTTCTAGTCTTATTAAGGAGGATATCAACAATGAGTTTAATTTGAACCATGTTAAACCATAATGTTTTATTATTTGAGATCTTGAAGGATTTTAGTTCCTTGCCACATTTCCATACCTCCTGCAAAGTTATTTGAATTCACTCGAATACTTTTAGCGAATCCCTGAACCATTTCTCCTCAAATTTTTCTCACTAAAACTCTTGTCCTTGATATTCCTGGTTTGTCTTTAAAGAAACCATCCACATTGAGTTTTGTCCATCTTGAGTCAAGTGGGTTCCATTAAGTTTACTTTCATTTCCATATGCTAGTCTAGTTCAAATTAGTTAGACTTTGATTGATATTCCATATCTACTTTATTCTTGTTTTAATTAGATTAAGTAAAGAAAAAAATTTGGAGTAGGTAGAAGCATTGCCTAATAGATTTTTTTAACAATTTGAAATAAATATAGGATAGGTATCCTCTCTTCTTTGAAAGTTCTATTATAACTTTATTTCCACAAAGTCAAAAGCCACAATGGGAAGAAGTGAAAGCCAAAGTTTGTATAGAACAAGGTGGGCCAAAGGGGAATTTCTCCAACTATAGATCAATTGAAGAATAGAGTTAGGCATAATTTAGTTATTCTAAAGAGAGTGAAGCACTATTTCTGATAATTCATAAGTGAAGTAGCAATGTAGAAAAATGTGATATTCAATTGAATCTTCTTCCTTTTCAAACAAAACACACCTATTAGGGAGCATAAAACCTCTCTTAGACAAATTATCCAATGTCAGAATTTTATTATGAGCCACCGTTCACCAAAAAATAATTTATCTTAGGAGTAAGTTTTGGAGTCTAGACCAAATTCCAAATAAGGTTAATGTCTTCTATCAAATCCTACAGTATGAAGGTAGATCTAACAAAGAAGGAACCATTGCTAGTATATTTTCATATCCAACTATCTTCTAATCTGCGATAGAAAAATAGAGAACTAGGAAGCATATTCTTTAGAACTAAGCAATGTCTTCTCTTCTTATGTTAGGGATTCTTCTCATTTCTCTATGCTTCTCCCAAAGATTTATTAGATTAATCCATCTAGATTTCTCACCTTCCCAAATCAAATAATTCTCCACCTTCTCTCCTTGCATTCTTTCTAGCCAATCTTGAATTAGTGTGTTCTAGGAATCTTCTCTAAGTTATTTTTTCTCCTTCCATAATTTTGTCTAAAATAAGGTGTCATTTCCAGTACCTATAAGCTTCCTACCTCCTTTTCTAAGAATATCTTTGGTTTTGTTCATTGATTTCCATAGATGGGAGCAGCAATTAGTGTTTTTTTTTCAAAAAAAGAATCAACAGTACCATAGGATAAGTATTTTTCTCTCAAAATTCTAGTCCACTCCCTTTTTCCTTCAAGAAATTGCCACCTAACTTTAGTTATATGGGCTTTATTTATTTCTTTTTATTTTCTTATGCTAAGACCTCCCTAAGCTTTAGGTCTATAGACTTGATCTCACTGAATAAGAGACATTTTTTCCTTTTCCTTTGTACCAACCCAAAGGAAGGTCTTTTTTATTTTTTTAAGAGTATTTGTCACTTTAGTAAGCAAAACAAAAATAGACATAAATTATATAGGAATAATTTGGAGACAAGATTTAAGAAGTTGAAGCTTTCCTCCAAGATTAAGGAGTTTCCCTTTCCACCCAACAAGTTTATTTTAGAATATTTTAACAAGGCTATTACAAAAGGAGATAGAAGGTCTATTAGGAGAGAATGGGAGCCCCAAGTAAATATTAGGGGTCATAGAAATATCATAGTTCAAGATGGGTGATATTTGAACTTGTATTTCCCTAGTGGTATTAAAGGAAAATAGTTTACTATTTTGAAGGTTTATGGATTGGCCAAAGGCTTTGGCATGATCAGATAAGAGGGATTTCCACCTAATGGATTCAAAGAAAAGGGCTTCTCCAAAGAGGATAGTGTCATCAAAAAATAGTTGGTGGGTTGAGGGGGGGATTCTAGAAGTAGCTTTGACACCTTTTAGGGATTGATTTAAGTTGAGCTTACCTAGCTTTCTTCCAAGAACTTTAGCCACCAATATAAAGAGGTAGGGGGAAAGGGGGTCCCCTTGTCTTAGACCAATTCTTGTTGAAAATAACCTAGAGGGGGCTCCATTAATCAACATAGAATACTTGGTAGATTTGATATAGGAGTAAAAGCATAAACCTATGTCACCCTTTTATAAAGGAAAAGGCTAACAAAAGTATAATTGTTCATCTTCAATGACACAAAATTAGTAGTATTATTTAGAATTTGATAATGAAGTAAACTAATGAAATGTGTAGAAATGGTTGAAGTTTGGGTTATAATTTTTAATAATTATTAGGAATTAGAATTGATATATTTTCCTAATTTTTAAAGGCAATTTTTTACTTGCTTAAAAAATTTTAAAATTAGGGGTCTAGTTCCCACCACAAAACTATATGGAAATAAAATTATTTCCCTTCGATCTTAGATTATGTTATGGATAACAAATATAGCTAGAACAATCAAAAATAAAATTGGCTTTAGAGCTATATTTTATCTTTTATAACGATTCAAATATCAATTCACCTAAAATCAATAGTTTTCATCTCCCACCACATTTTTCAAAACTAATCTATTATAACCAAAAGAAAAAGTATGCATTCCTAAAGAGGAATCTCTCCTCTAGAACTTTATGTGATTTTTAATTTTTTTTGATATGATTTAATATTTTTCCCTTTCTCAAAATTGACATCTTCTCAAGTGTGAAAATACGTACTTGTAGAAATTTTTAATTATAATATACTATATCTAATTAAAACATTATAAGCTCTATATGATAATATTGTTGAATTTAAGCTCTATAAAATATTATTTATAGGTTATTAAAAATATATCATAAAAAATAATAAGAGTTATTGTAACGTCAATTTTTTGAAATAATTTTATTTCTTTAGGAATTGGATATAGACTACTATAAAACATGCATTTAATAGATGTTTCTAATTGGAAAAGTGTGAGACCATATATAAGTTAGCTAGAATGAATTTTTCTAGATCATATGTTTGAATAAAATTGATTTTTAGATAGAAATACTCAAATTCAGTCATTCTAATAAGTCAACCTGAAAGGTGACACAGCTTTGTACTTTTACATAGCTCATGGTCATTTTAAGAAATTTCTCTTTAAATCTAAACTTTTTTAAAACTTCCTCCAAGAAAATCCAATTAACTCTATCATATGCCTTAGATATGTCACGTTTAAGTGTAATAGAAGCTTTACTGTTAGAGTCCATATAATGAATCATTTTGTGAGTGGTAATAATAGCATCCATGATGTTCCTTCCCACTACAAAGCCTTTATGTTTCTTAGAAACAAGCTTATCCAAAATAGGTTTGAGTTTGTTGACCATAATCATAGAGATAATTTTATAAATAGTATTGCACAAGCTTATAGGTCTATAATCAGCTATAGAGATAAGATTTTCCTTCTTAGTAATCAAGACTATATATGTGTTATTCATGTTATTCAACAAAGATCTTGTTCTAAACAAGTGACAAAAAAATTTAAAGACATCTTCTCCTACAATGCCCAATAGTCAAGGACGAAGGTTGGGGGTAAACCATTCAAGCCAAGGAATTTAAATGCTTAAAATGAAAATGAAGCCTTTCTAACTTCTTCCTTACTAGCCTTATTCATAAGAGAAGAGTCATCCTCCTCTGAAATAAGATGTGGGATACATCTTAACAAATCTGTAGGATCATCTATAGGTTGGTTGAGGTTACTATTGGAAACTATAATTGGAACAATTGTTATATTGTTATTAATGTCAAATATATTGATAAGATAGTTTACTATCTGATCTAAATTTCATATTTATTTGATTGATGAAGAGGATTTGAGAATTGGCTCATAACAAAAGAACCTATAGGAAAGGTTGAGTTATGAAAAGGAAGCTATAATGGACATTTGATTAGTTAGACTTTGCCAAATCAAAGTGATTGTTTAAATCATGTTGATAAAGAAGAAGATGGAAATGTTCAAGTCTTGACAGTACAAGCCAAGATAGATCGCTTACGCAAGGCTTGACCATACAATATAATAAAAGATCAAGGAATTTTGAAGTCTATGCCGAGTGATGCTAGTGCCAATTGAGTTGTAGTAAGTGTCAAGAAAATTTAGTGTTTACTGAGCATTAGTATCAACCAAGTGACAATATTGATGTTGAGCTAGAAGCTCTATAGCGATGTAGCAATCCAGTGATGACTATGTGTCAGAACTTAGTGTTGGCCGAGGAACAACATTTTAACGGTTTGCAAGAAATCATAATTTCCAACTAAATTAGTTGATTTCTTGGGATATAGAAAATGAGTTGAAGAAAAGGATTCACGAGTAGGATCATCTAATTCTAGGAGATGATTAGGTAAATGATCTAAGAGATAAATTCAAGGATAAGTTTTTAGAACATGAGAGATTAAGAGAATGGTGATTAGATACATTGTATCTAATGAATTGAATTATGAACCCTAAGATCTATGGTGATTATGAGAAATGATAAAGGACTAGAATTGTCTATTTAAGGAGGTATAGAGACGAACTTTCAAGGAAAAAAAGAATGTGAAGAAGAGAAGAGAGTAAAGAAGTTGTGTGTGTCTAAAAGAGTTCTAGAGAGTTGGAGCAATAACTAATGTTTTTTACTAGCGAATCTAAGAAGAAGGATTAATTGAGTTGAGATGAAGTGTAGGATGATTTCTTGGAGAGTTGTTAAGTGAATCTAAAATTGAGATAACAATGGAGGCTAGATAATGAATTAGCATGAAGAGCATAAAAAATATTTGAAACTGTAAAAGTGAGTTGTAATCATATAGACCAAACCCTACTATTTTCTTTCTATTCATTTTAAATAGTTTTTATTGAAATCCTTTTATTTAAAAGGTTGACCTAACAGTCATTAAGGACCTAACAATCTATGTAAATCCTTTAATTGGATGACATTCTAATGGAATGTTCTAAAGTACTCTGACAAGGCCACTCCTAATAGGGTGATTAAAATCTTTAACAAGGTCAAATTTAACAATGTGTATTGCAACATTTAATAGGGTTGGCTCCTAATAGGGCTCACTTCATAAGAGTGAAAAAGTGGTGACATATTGCTGGTGTTTTTCCCAAATTGGGTTTCCACATTAAATCCTAGTGTCAAACTTGTGTTGAATGTTATTATGGTGTTTTAAATTTCAAAGGTTTACATTCTATGAGATAGTTATATTAGGATAGTGAACTACTAGTTATTATTGTTATTACAATAGAGACCAGGTAGAGGGATAAGTAAGAAAAGTGTTCAAGTATTTTGGTTTGTTCAATTGGTACTAATGGACCTTGAGTAACTGATTCACCCCTCCCCCGCCCCCACCTCTCAGTTATTCTAAACATTCTAACAGATAACCCTATTCTTAAAGTAGTTAATAGTCCCATTGTTGATATCTTCTTCCTCAATAACCATCATATCACCCTCCTTTTTTAATGCTCTTATTCTATTTCTGCATCAATGTTTCAGAGTAGTAAGGTGGAAGAATATAGTGTTTCTATCTCCTTGAGTGAGCCATTAAACTCTTGACTTTTGCTTCTAGAAGACCTCTTCCTATTTTGATAATTTTAGCCATTGTTCCCTTAGATTTCTTTTTGAGATCCCCAACTCTCCATTCTCGTTATTCATTTCCATCTACCTTTGAACTCTCTCCATTTTTCCCATTAAAGATTTTTCCTATCAAATATGTTACCAAAGTAGTTCTTAACCCTTTACTTTTTCTTTTATCCCCCTTAGCTTAGTGCATAAGTTTATCATTGGAGGAGCCTTTACTAGGTAATTCCACCAAGATTGCATGAGATCCTTAAGGCCTAGGTGGGATAGCCATATATTTTCAAATTTGAAGGGAGAGAACACCCTTCTTCCTGTTTTCCATTCCAAAAGGTTAGCATTATGGTTAGGTCTAGTTCTAGTTCTAGCTGTGAGGTGAAAATAATCTAGATTGTTCCAGCCAGAAAATAAAGTGAATCTATCAAGTCAAACTTGAAAAATCCTATTGCCCCAGGGTCTAAGATTAGTCTAGGTAAACTTAGTTCCTTCCAAATGTAGGTCAATAAGACCAAAGTTAAGCATAAACTCCCATAGGTCAATCATTATATCAAAATAGCTTTCAAGATCTATTTTATCTAATGGATAGAGAGGAGAATTAAAATCCCCTACTACCATCCATTTGGTATTCTAGTTATTTCCTATAAGGTTAGAAAGAGAGTCCTAGAACTACTTTCTTTTTCCTTAATTGTTTGGAGCATAAAAGTTAACCATGTTCCACGACCACCCAACAATGATATCATGAATAGTTAAAATAAGAGCATTAGGTAAAGAGTGTAGCAGAGTACCAAATATTTTATTCTTGTTCCACATTGTTAGTAAATAGTTTTTTCCTTCGGATATAAATGCAAAAAAAATGACTCAATATGCTTTAAAAGAAGAACAAAATGCACTAGCAAATGGATAGATTATCATTTTATTGATAATCTTCCTCTGAATTGAGAGGTACAACTCCCTCATAAAATATATTTAATGAATGTGATATCTATTTATGTCTTTAACCAAAAGACATGAAGGGTTTTCTAACATTCATCCATCAATATGGAATAGGTGTGATTTTCAGATTGCTAAGTTGATTATGGGAGAAAAACCAACAAATAGCCATAGTACTATTTACCAAGTCTTTCACATTATGTGTGTGTGCGTGCGCGCGCGCGCGCGCGCGCGAGAGAGAGAGAGAGAGAGAGAGATAAATATCTTTATGCAAAAGCATGAATACATAACCACAAAACTACGTATATCACATTCAATGTAATAATAAAGGACTGCATCTAAAACAGAAATAGAAGGACTCAGAATCCTTCCAAATCAAAAATACAAATGTACATGACCTCAAGATCAAACACACATATATCCCTCTTTATTTTAGAAACATGATAAAACAATACTAATATTTTTGTATCCCCCTGTTACAATCAATTTGCATAAGATGAAGCTTCTTCCCCTCAAAAAACAAAATTGTCTTCTCCCCTATTGTAGCAGTTGTAGAACTTCTAGACTAGAAAAGATGAACCCGTAGCATGACTTTCTTTCTCCTATTTATACACTCTTTCCTTCATTAATCTCCTTTGTTTTCTCCACCAAATTCCCTCGTAACTGATTCTTGGGAATAACTAATTCCCTCCACTTTTATCATTCTCTCGATAACTTTTATTTGCATAGCCCTTCTTAATTACAATATTTTTCTCAAACATCTTGGTGTTAAATCATGACTTTATAATGATGGATAAGAATAATAAAGATGGCTAAAAGATAAGGGTCCTAATTTTCTCAAGGCCAGCTATCATCAACAGACATTCTTTTGATCAAATGTGTGGACAAAGATGTCTACTTGGCATCATCAAGCAATTCATAATTTTTCACTTTCTCAAGCCCTCTTCCATGAAGACATGTTCTTATTCGAGTACAACTACATCCTTATCCAGTTTTCATTTTCAATCATATTTTGAAGGGGACATTGGCTCCCTATGCACCCAATAACATTCTCATACGAGTATGGGCATTTGGTTCTCACATAATCTTCATATTTGTGAATCACCCAAATAGCTCTATGACCTTTATTATTTCAAACCATGTTTTTATATCTATCAAATGATCAAACCTGACATATCACAATGGTTGATTTGTTGTAGAGATATACTTCTTGCTAACTTGATAATTTTCTTATAGGTTTTATATGCAATTATGACATTGCAATGTGTTGGTCTGTGACTTCCATCTATGGCTTGATGTTGTATATGATTTTTTCTTTCACTATACATAGAGGCATTTTGGCTTAGGCATCATTTTTATAGATCAGGTTCAACTGGAGGTGCATTACCATCATTCAGTAGCAACCATCATCCATCTAAACCACATGGCTTGGAGTTCTCCCATTACCTTGAATGGGTGCACAAAGAATGTTAAGTTTGAGAATTTGGGATGGAAATGTCAACTAGATTGCTCCATCATTGATCTTCTACTTCCACCTATCAAATCATATGGGGCTTGTGTCTTTTTTTCAATTGGCTATAGTGAGTCACAAGAGTACTTGCCACATTCTAACAACAACAATGAGATTATCCTAGCTTTATATTTTGGTGGCATTATGTGTCTAGACATTTTTTCAAGAAATTTATGTGCATACTTTATGATGGTAGCCGAGTGTATTAGAGGTGACATTAGGAGATGTTGATAGAGATTGAGCTCAACACTATGCATGCAAGATTTTATTAAAATAAAATTGTTGTCCTCTATGTAACTTGATACATCACCCATAGTTTTGAAATTCATCTACTAATAGACACACGCATATATATGTGTCTTACACTTCGATCTTCGGTGTCATGATGAGGTGTCTAATGTACATTTAAGCACCTTTGGAGCTCTCAAGCCTGTGACTGAATCTCTTGTCAATGTGTCTTGATGAGGTTTTAGATTTGCTTAAGAATCTAAGACTCATCAATCTCATCATAATACTAGTGCTAACTTTGGATTTGGAGATTCTTTTGAAGTTTCACTTATGTTAAACCCCTTGCTTTGCTCATATTCCTCCAAGCTTATGAGTTATTATACTACACTAACCTGTAGATAACTCGCATCTTCAAAGGCAATGGTGGAAGTTGAGCTTTGGGCATCATGATATGAATGGATGCATGGGAAATGCTAGCCTTTTCTCTTTTCTCACCCAACCATAACTTTTTCTTCATTCCCCATGAACTAAAAATTGTGCTTCTAAACTTGAACTTATCAAGCCTGCATATGGAATTTTGAAACAAAACTTTGAACTCCAAGTCATGATACTCAAACAGACTTGCGAATCAAAAACATGCATACTAAGCTTTGAGAATTTAGATTCGTATTTCTCTTGGACCATTTAAATGCACCTATAATCATGTCCCTAAGCTGGACTCTTAATTTGAAGTTGAACTTCAAACTAGGTACTTGAATCTGCATATCAAAGTCTAACTTGGATATGCATTTGGACTTCAAACTATTGTTCCACATAGAAATGATGAACCCATTGAACCATTTGAACCTGTTGGACCATTGTACCTTGTTAAAAAAGTACCAAATTTACAAAGGAAATCCTTAAATCTGCACCTGTGATCTTGCATGAAAGCTTGATTCTAAGAACGCATATTTACATTTGGAAAATTAGGCTACACATTTGTACTGATAAGTTTGAGCTCTAAACTTTTATTTTGCAAACTAAAGCTTCAACTTGAAGTTGAAGTTGAAACCTTTGGTTCAAGTTCGAGTTTAACTTAATACGAGTAGGTTGCACCTTGGAATGTATTGACAATTCAGCCTTCTACAAACCCTATCTTGAACTTGAAGTAGAATTTGAGGTTCTGAATTTGATGGTTCAACTTCAACATATCTTCACAACTCTATCTTCTTCATAGGTCATAGTTCATAAACTATCATCATAAATTAAAAACCAACCAAAATTTACTTTGCAGATTTAGCTTGGAAGTTTAGAATGTGAGTATCAAATAGCATGGTAACAACTGGCTCTAACTAGGGATGTGGGTCATGAGGGACACAAAAAATCCAACAATCTATGGTAAAGACTAGTGCCTAGCTATTGGACAATAGAGTCATGGGAACAAAGAAAGGGGGCTTCTTGTAGAGAGAGAACAGGGGACAACACCAAAACAACCAAAGCGACCAACAAATAATAGCAAACCAACAACACAACAACTAAACAACAACACTTAAAACCACCAAAAATAGAGAGCAACAAGATTTACAAATGTACATAGGTGAGAAGAACTCACCACAGGACCAGAGCTAATGAAAAACTTACACAAAGCCATTCACTAGTTGTGAGAAGAAAGAACCCTTCCTAAACAATGAGTTGAGTTGGCATGGTGCAACCCAACACTTCCATTTGGCAAACTCATCTTCTTGGTATCTCAGACTGATCATGCATAGGAACCTTATCCATTGATCATCACGTCCAAAGAGCCACATCTCATCATAAAATTCTGAGTTTTCCCAGTCACTCTACAAAGAATTTTCAAGTCCTTTTCCAACAATACACTAAAAAAAAACTTGTTCAAGAATTTTCAAAGTAGAGATTATGTTATTTTCAGCACACATACCCCTGGGATCAACACACAAAAGAGGATTTTTAGAATTCAAAACACCCTCAAGATAGAAGTGAGCCATCTCAAGCATACAATCTAGATTAATCCATCATCTTTTGCTGAAAACAAGTTTGAAAACTCTTATCTAGAGCTAAGGATTTGAAATTGGCTTATACCTGGAGTTTTTATGAGAACAACTCCTTCTTCATTCATTGAGAGAAAGTGGGACTGAACTACATTATCTAAAACTTTTAATGGTCTTTGGGACTTTCTTGTAGTATACTTGCTTCAACATTCTTCATGCCAAAGTGAAATAAATAATCTTTCCCATTCGGAGGTGATTCTTGCATTTGGAAAAGAGGGTTTTCTCTAACAATGACATCTTCATGGAACCACATTGGAAAGTATATCAGGTTAAGCTCATTCTAAGTCCACTTATCATCCAGCTCTTCAAACTTTGTTTTTGTCTCACTTGTCGATCTGTCAATTGTTTGGAGAATATCTTCTTTACTTGAGCATGTGAGTGGTTTTCCCTTTTGGGAATCCTCACTATCCTAAATGAATGTGATTGTCTCTGATTCTTGAACCTTGCCCTGTTGGGGTCTAACCTTAGGCTGCAAATCAGCATTTGAGCCTATTAAGGAACACCTCTTAGGAGTGTGCAAGTCCTCTTGTTCTTTTTGTATTTCAAGTTGACAACATTTCCCTTGAGATGATGATTCATGGGTAAAAAAGTCTTCATATTCTACCTCTCCATCACCTTGAAAGATGCCTTTCATTTCTTCCTCATGAATCTTTCCTTTGTCATACTAATCTTTTATATCTTCCTAAATAACATCACTTGGTGAAATATCATTAGCAGTTTCAAATATAAAAGAATCAAGTTCTGATTTCAAAACATCCTCTACCATGTCTTCATTCAGTATTCCACTCTCCATCCCTTGTTCACTTGGAGGTATTTCAAGGCCAATCATTGAATTAGCTGATTGACAAATGGATTCGTCATCAAACTCAACATGTAGATTGTAGGCTCTAGTCATAATATAGGGAATACTTTCAATCACAAGAGGAATTAGAAAATATTCATCATTAAAGACTATTAGATTTTGACCAAATGAAACAGTGGGCATTGAGTTTACAGTATTGAGAATATGCCCTTTTTGTTTAGGCTTTACCTTTGGATAGTGTTGTCATTCATAGAGATAGATGTCTTCCTGGGCAACTTCTTTATACTTCATTCTACTCAGGATCATGTCATTGTCCAAACTAATAGCCTCCCTTTGTGCATCTTGCAATGTTTGCACTTTTAGATGAAGAAGCCGGAATTTAATTTCTATTTGCATGGAAGTAATGAAAACACACAACTGATTTTTTTCGATTGGTTGGTTGGTTAGAGGAATCTTACCAATAGTTCTATTAAATCTATCAACGAAATCTCTCATGACTTCCCCCTTTTCTAACTTGATTTGAAAGAGATTAAATACCAACTTAGCAACATCAAGTGTGGGCATAAACCTCTGAAGAAATTTCACCTCAAAATCATTCCAACAAGTGATGCAACCATCCGACAGATTTTGAAACCATTCAGTGGCATTTCTTACAAGGATTTGAACAAATAGCCTAATGAATACATTTTCTTCCTGCACATCAAGAATACCACATGTAACAATGACTGCTATGATGTGGTCATTTGGATCCTAGTTCTTATCTCTGAAAAACTTGGGAAGGTATTCCCATGGTCTTTTAGGAAAGGTTGAATACTAGAGTAGGGCAAACGGTCCAATATGAGCCCCCCATGGCTGAGTGGCAACCAGAGCCATAATACACACTAGAACTCCAAAATCAAAGATTAGGCAGGTTTGAAATACAGAGTTTCCAACCTCCATCCTTGAGGAGGTACCTTAAGATATCCAAGGAAAGGAAAACATTAGAACTTAGCTTTCTTTCCCCAATAGAGTCACCAAAAACTGTTAATAAATAGTTTTGTCCTTCGGATAGAAATTCCAAAAAAATGACTCAATATGCTTCAAAAGAAGAACAAAATGCACTAACAAATGGATAGATTATTGTTTTATTGATAATCTTCCTCTAAATTGAGAGGTACAACTCCCTCATAAAAGATATTCAATGAATGTGATATCTGGTTATGTCTTTAACCTGAAGACATGAAGGGTTTTCTAACATTCATCCATCAATACGGAACAAATACAATTTTTAGATTACTAGGTTGATTATGAGAGAAAAATCAGCAAACAGCCATAGGACTATTTACCAAGTCTTTCACATTGAGAGAGAGAGAGAGAGAGAGAGAGAGAGAGAGAGAGAGAGAGCTTTATACAAAAGTGTGAATAAATAACCACAAAACTACGTATATCACATTCAATTTAGTAATAAAGGACTACATCTAAAACAGAAATAAACAGACTCAAAATCCTTCCAAATCAAAAATACAAATGTACATGACCTCAAGATCAAACACACATATATCCCTCTTTATTTTAGAAACATGATAAAACAATAATAGTATTATTCTATCCCCCTGTTACAATCAATCTGCATAAGATGAAGCTTCTTCCCTTGTCAAAAAATAGAACTGTCTTCTCCCCTGTTGTAGCAGCTGTAGAACTTCTAGATTGGAAAAGAAGAACCTGTCGCATAACTTCATTTCTCCTATTTAAACACTCTTGCCTTCATTAATCTCCTTTGTTTTCTCCATCGAATTCCCTCGTAACTGATTCTTGGAAATAACTAATTCCCTTCACTTTTATCATTCTCTCGATAACTTTTATTTGCATAGCCCTTCTTAATTACAATATTTTTCTCAAACATCTTGATGTTAAATTATGACTTTATAATGATGGATAAGAATAATAAAGATGGCTAAAAGATACGGGTCCTAATTCGCTCAAGGCCAGCTATCATCAGCAGACACTCTTTTGATCAAATGTGTGGATAGAGATGTATACTTGGCATCATCAAGCAATTCATAATTTTCCACTTTCTCGGGCTCCCTTCCATGAAGACATGTGCTTATTCAGGTACGACTGCATCCTTATCCAGTTTTCATTTTCAATCATATTTCGAAGGGGACATTGAATTCCTATGGACCCGATAACATTCTCATACGAGCATGGGCATTTGGTTGTCACATAATCTTCATACCGGTGAATCACCCAAAGAGCTCAATGACCTTTAACATTTCAAACCATGCTTTTATATTTGTCAAATGATCAAAATCGACATATCACAATGGTTGATTTGTTGTAAAGATATACTTCTTGCTAACTTGATAATTTGCATATAGGTTTTATATGCAATTATGACATTGCAATGTGTTGGTCTGCGACTTCCATTTGTGGCTTGATGTTGTATATGATTCGGTCTTTCACTCTACATAGAGGTATTCTGGCTTAGGCATCATTTTTATAAATCGGGTTTGACTGGAGTTGCATTACCATCATTCGGTAGCAACCATCATCTGTCTAAACCGCATGACTTGGAGTTCTCTCATTGTCGCCTTTCATTATCAAAATACTACCAACTATCAGGTGTAGTGATACAATGCTGACTCCCTTGAACGGGTGCACATAGAATGTTAAGTTTGAGAATTTGGGACGAAAATGTCAACCAAATCTCTCCATCATTGATCTTCTACTTCCACCTGTGGAATCATATGGGACTTGTGTCTCTTTTTCAATTGGCTATAGTGAGTCGCCAGAGTACTTGCCACGTTCTAACAACAACAATGAGATTATCTTGGCTTTATATGTCGGTGGCATTATGTGTCCAGACATTTTGTCAAGCAGCTTACATGCATACTTTATGATAGTAGTCGAGCGTATTAGAGGTGACACTAGGAGATGCCAATAGAGATTGAGCTCAACACTACGCATGCAAGATGTTATTAAAATAACATTGTTGTCCTCCATGTAACCCGATACATCACCCATAGTTTTAAAATTCATCTACTGACAGACACACGCATATATATGTGTCTTACACTTCAATCTTCAGTGTCATGATGAGGTGTCTAATGTACATTTAAGCACCTTTGGTGCTCTCAAGTCGCGTGAATCTCTTGTCAATGCGTCTTGATGGGGTTTTAGATTTGCTTAAGAATCTAAGACTCATCAATCTCATCATAATACTAGCGATGACTTTGGATTTGGAGATTCCTTCAAAATTTCACTTATGTTAAACCCCTTGCTTTGCTCATATTCCTTCAAGCTTATGAGATGTTATACTACACTGACCTGTAGATAACTCGCATCTTCAAAGGCAATGGTGGAAGTTGAGCTTTGGGTATCATGATATGAATGGATGCATGGGAAATGCTAGCCTTTTCTCTTTTCTCACCCAATCATAACTTTGTCTTCATTCCCCATGAACTAAAAATTGTGCTTCTGAACTTGAACTTATCAAGCCTACATATTGGATTTTGAAACAAAACTTTGAACTCCAAGTCACGATACTCGAATAGACTTGCAGATCAGAAACATGCATACTGAACTTTGAAAATTTAAATTTGTATTTCTCTTGGACCATTGAAATGCACCTATAATCATGTCCCTGAGTTGAACTCTTAACCTGAAGTTGAACTTCGAACTAGGTACTTGAATCTGCATATCGAAATCTGACTTGGATCTACATTTGGACTTCAAATTGTTGTGCCACGTAGAAACGATGAATCCATTGAACCATTTGAACCTATTGGACCATTGTACCTTGTTAAAAAGGTACAAAATTTACAAAGGAAATCCTTAAATCTGCACCTATGATCTTGCATGAAAGCCTCATTCTAAGAACGTAGATTTACATTTGGAAAATCAGGCTGCACATTTGTACTGATAAGTTTGAGCTCTAAACTTTGATTTTGCAAACTAAAGCTTCAACTTGAACGAACTTGAACTTGAACTTGAAGTTGAAACCTTTGGTTCAAGTTCGAGTTCAATTTAATACTAGTATGTTGCACCTTGGAATGTATTGACAATTCAACCTTCTACAAACCCAATCTTGACCTTGAAGTAGAATTTGAGGTTCTAAATTTGACGGTTCAACTTCAACATATCTTCACAACTCTATCTTCTTCATAGGTAATAGTTCATAAACTATCATCAACAATTAAAAACCAACCAAAATTTACTTTGCAGAGTTAGCTTGGAAGTTTAGAATGTGGGTGTCAAAAAGCATGGTAACATATATAATAGCTAGGCCATCTGATGCCCCCAAAGAGTCTATTAACACCCATTCTGCATTAGGCCATATTTTTTTGCTATTTTACGAAATACTTCTTGCTGCATTTTAGTTTCTTGTATAAGGATCATATTTTCCTTTGTTTCTTTTAGAGCACACTTTAAAATATGTGTCTTCATTGTACTATTAAGACCTCTAAGATTCCATGAAAGGACTTTCATTATAAATTGTACAAAAATAAGATCCATAAGCTCCAATTGATAAAATAATGATCGAGACTCTCAACTGGGGCCCTCATCACTAACCTTTCCTTTGAGAGTTCCTTCTATGACTTTCTTAACTAGTATTCCACTTTTGTTGCCTAATATTTTCCCTACTCCCTTGACAACTTTAGTGTCCTTGTCTACATCCATTTTTTTCTTCTTCTTGTTTTTTCTATCAACCACTTTCCAATCAAATTCCTCAAAAAAGTCCTCATTGTCTTCAAGGGTTTAAGAAGAAGAAGGATTAGTTAGAGATTTTACACTCGAGAGTTGATCCTTTGATCTGAAAGTGCCTATGTCTTCTAGGGTAGTTGGAGAATAAGGGGGAGAAGGAAGAACTACCAAGATCCCATAAATGGGGTTGGGACTGGTCACAAGCTCCAGGGAGCAGGTGGAAGATGTGTTTGAAATAACAAGTTCTCACTAGTAAATTTAGGCTTAAATTTTGACGCAAAAAGGTCCAAATTTTGACAAGAGTAGGTCGATAAGGCGACCAAGCTTGCTGTCGGTCTTTTTTGGTCAGTTTTTCACCACATACATTTTGTGTCAAAATTTTGACTACATAAAGGTCGACTTACTGACACAAATTTTGTCACTTTCCCTAGTCCAAGCTAAAGTGATATTACCTCATTTGCCAGCGGTGCTCGTCGAGATTTCGACATAAACCTTCATAGTAGTGCATCGAAATTGCGACAAATCCAATTTACATTTCTCCTCTGGTGGCATACACGCGACGCCAAAGTGGACCAGTTTTGCATCAAAATTTTGACCAAAATATTGCATTTTCGTTGAAATTGCGACAAAAGCGCTTTACATTTTTTCGTCGGTGCCATACTAGCAATGCTAAAGCAAACTAGTTTTGCATCAAAATTTTGACCAAAATATTGCATTTATGTCGAAATTGAGACCAAGATATGTAGAAATTTCGACGAGCTATCCCATTTATTGTAAAAGCTTTGCTCTCATAGGAGCCTTCTAAACTGCACAAAACTTGATTCTAAAGCATAATTTCTCGGTGTATGAGAGTCAAAGTATCGTGCACATTTCTACCTCCACACCATTGTTTCATTTGTCACATGATTTATTTCATACAAAACAATGGGAAAGAGGAAGAAGTGTGCACGATATCCTGAGTCTCCACCGAGCAATTATGCTTTACAACTCAAATTTTGTGTAGTTTAAAAGGCTCCTATGAGAGCAAAGCCTTTGCAATAATTGGCATAGCACGTCTAAATTTTGGTTCCTGCAGGGAAGAATAAAATTAAAAAAGAATTATTTATCAGGAATGAAAGCCAATAATTTCATCTATTTTTCAAACAGATAAACATGACAAAAAAAACTTACAGTCTCAATCACATCATCATAAGAGCGCATATATAACTATAACTATGTCTAAAACCAACATAATTTACAAATATCCACAATTCAAATATTATCCTTTGATGTTTTCTTTAATGCAAAGTTTTAAGTCAACTATGTTATCACCTTGGATGTAATACTAACTGTCATTAGGCTAAAGACTGCAGCAAGATTTACGATTTACAAATGCAAGGAGAACTACCCAACCAAAGTAGAAAATGACATGAAAAGTTAACAATCTATCAATTAACAATCTAGATGAAATATTTCTAGCAATTGAACTGTACATTATAGAAACAAAAAATTGCCTTAAAATTAACACCTCACCAGTTGTTCATTTGCATCCGTAATGGCTTCAAAAAAGTTGAAAGCTTACGATTTGTCAAGAACACAAAAGGCACTCGTAGTTCAGCTGCATCAATAAAACTAAAGTAATTCAATTTCACGGTGAGGGCAAGAGATTGTCAATATCAATTGTGGAGTTGCAGATAGGTAAGTGATAAACATAAAAAGGTAGTACAAGATTTTAATAGCAATTGTGACCTTCACAATTTTTCTCAATAGTTTTGGGTCATTAAATTGGATAGAAAATTGATAGTAAAATGTGAAAGAGAACACACATAATGTCACATCAAAATAAGTTTCCATCCTACATATGAGTATGCATCAAAACTGAATTTTTACCTCCTCAATCTATCTGTATCAATAAAGAAATAAGACATTTTTGTAATACAAAATTCTTGAACCCTATTCGACTGTAATCTTTCAAACCTACAAAATAAAACAAAAGCCATAAGAACTAAAATAAAAGGATTTATTTCTAACAAAAAATAAAATATGCTTTGTATATACCTTAGGAGATGATACAAGCTATTTCACAAGCAACACTAAACATTCCAATTTTTTTCTCATTTACTAGAGTGATGATAAACTATATACAAAGTAGAAATAGTGCAGCATAATAGATGATTAGTATCTACAATTTTTAATACTGAAAATTATAAAGAATGTAATACTCACAAGTATCACTGCCTAAGAGAATGCAACCCAAGTTTATCATGATCTCTGCAACATTCATTGCATTGGGAATATCCTACTTATTTGCAAACACCAGTATCACTGCATCTCGTAGTTCATCATGCAAGAACAAGAAACTTAAATGATAAAAAAAAATTCTACGGATAACATGAAAATAATTGTTAAAAGAATGAGGCCAATTTTACACATAATAACCAAAGTTGCCACCCATGAGAAAGACATGAAATCTTCTTGATCCATTTTCCAATTGTGTTTATACAATCCTAAAAAGTCACTTTGATAGTTCTCACTAATTATTGTTCGAAGGATTTTATTTGCTTCATCAAACGAGTGTATATTGTAGTCTTGGCTTCTTGTATTTTTCAAGATGGTATCATTACTTGTCTAGTATTGTTCAATCTGAAAGGATGATATTGATATGTTGTTTTTCTATAACAGCCAAAACAAGGGGTTGTTAACCTTTACACAAACAAGGGATGAAAGCATAAACATAGGCCATCAACAACACAACAAAATAAACCTTTTCCTATGCACTTGGACAAAAGTCTAAGCAATGTTATTGTTAGGATTGCAACAAAGGAAACCCCACTACAACCTGTCAACAAGGCCCAAGAGTGATTATTTAAGAGTTAGCATTATCAGTAGAATTTTGTTCAAAATAGAAGTGGGAGCAGTAACTTCAACAACATAGGCAACAAGGCTAGCAGGCATCGCACCTGAAATACGATCTAACATCCAAAATTGTGACAAGAATGGAAGTGATAGAAGTCTAGCTCAGACCAACAGCATGAGAACCATCAATATAAACAAAAAAAGTTTCTTCTTCATTAGAAAACAAGTCCTCAAAAGGAAAATCTAAAACAGAATTAGAAGCACTAATTGCAAATGGTCATTTTCCACGGCCCTCCATCAAGTGACAGCACGTATCCAACACAAAATGGCAATCATTAGGCATGTATCCTATAGAGATGCAATCTCTACAACAAAATGGAAAACCCTCATATTCAATGCTTCACCCGTGACCTCTCATCAACCATGACTGAAGTGGAGAGATCTCTATTTCAACTAGAATACAAACATAGAATAGCCCAAAATTGTACTAGATCCATCCAATTTTAGGAACTAGCAAAGGGAATTTCCAATGGCCTCAGGCAAAACAACTCACAAAAGTGAAATGAAGATGAGGAAGGAAAACCCAAACATAACTCACATAGGTATAGCTCAATGTCACCAAACATTAGGGACTTCAAAGAATTAGTCACCCAACGGTGTAAATCTTAGAGGCACTAGAGAATCTAAAAATTTTATAGACCATACTTCTACACTAATAAAAGTTCATGTTATCACCACAAAATAGGACAAACTTTGCATAAGACTTGACAGCCCAAGCATAGCTCCTTCAACCAAAATTTGACAGACAATTATCTAGAGCATTCAGCGGATCTAGAACCACCAACAAGAGCAAATATCCTAGCACCTAGAAGCCTAGCTTAGCACTACACCAAGAGAGTCAAACCCCAACAAAAACCATCCAATGGATCTCATCCGATGGGGTGTGTTACGAGTATATTAAGTTCCCCTCTTTCTCCAAAGTGGAAAACGTCATAAATTTTGAGTTCAAATCTACGTTATGTAATACTACTTTACTCATGTTTTGAGACCCTTACAGTATATGAAGAGATAATTATGATATCTACTCTATAATAAATGGCAGTGTAATAGCATACTAGCATCAGAGTTCATAACCCACATCAAAAGTGGTTAGTTACACAAGAAGAAGCATCAAACATGGGACATGAGAAACAAATTCAAATTGATTTGTCCTCTATTATCAGAGGATCATAGTAAGGCACAACACAAATTCTCAAATATAAATAATAATCAACTGTCATTTTACTTAGATCCCTATGAAAATGTAGCACTGAAATACAATATACATTGGAGTTAGGAATTTGGTTGACAACCAAAATCAATTGAATTGAAATAAGAAACTTCACCAAAGAATCAACTAAATATGTAATTTAAGCATATTTTGCTACTCAAAATGTTACGACTTCTTCGTTCTTGACCTTAAACTCGTGACATTTTCTAGTTTTACAGGGGGAAACACGATCTCTCCAACTGTTAGTTCTAAATGGCTTCCACCTTAGGTGCATAGAGTCTTTGAACTAGATAGATAAAATACACAACCATGTTGAAGACCATGGAAATAGAGGATAACATGGAAAATACCAAACAACAAGTTGGATGATGATGAAGACTACAGTGAAGGTAGAAGATCCCAGACACCATCAATTAATACCAAACTACCAAATGGAGTATACAAACTTGAAAAGATAAGACACACCTTACAACTAAATGAAACTCTAGAAGCTACCATCAAGTGGCATGACATTGAATCATTACCAATAAATGAATACAACATAGAGAAGCTACTAGATATGGTATTTCTATTCATTTTTCAAATGAAAGAGTGCAGTAGGTATGCAACCACAACTAAGGAAAGTGCAATTTCACACCATTTGCCATGTTGATGTTGAGATATAGACATGTGCAATCCAATCTCCCAAGGAATAGACAGCACCACATATCGCCATCTTTGCCAAAACAAGATTTGTCATAAAGCGATGTTAGAATAGTTACTAAAATGGTCATAAATTATGTTGTTATAGTAAAAGAATACTTTAACTTAAGAAAAAAAACTATACAATATTAAAACATGATATTGTGCTTTAAAAACTAAAATGGTACCTGTAACAAATAACTTCATTTCGACTTGCTAATTGGTTGTCACTATTAACTATAAGTTTATCTTTAAAGTTTGAGCTTCACTTGGTTTCAAGAATAGTTAAATATTTTCTACTTAATAGGGCCAACCACGTGAAGGTGGAAGCTCATTTGGCCCCTCCCCCCCCCTAACATCACTCTAAATTCCCTATTAACATTTAATAACATTCAATTCATCTATTTTTGAAATATAACATTCAATCATTATAATCACATGATAACATTCATTAACGCGTAAAATTCATAAACACACGACATTCATGAATAATTCAAAAGTAAGTCATTCATGAATAATTCATTAACACAATATTCATTAACACCCAATATTAATGAATAATATTCATCAACAATATTCAAGAGTAAGTCATTCGTGAATAATCATATCTTTTTTGTTTTCTTGCCATATCTTTTTTTGATAAAATTTCTAAGAGGAATATCAATGTCCTTGTCATCCCCATTAACATTTAATAACATTCAATTCATCCATTTTTAAAATATAGCATTCAATCATTATAATCACATGATAACATTCATTAACACATTAAATTCATAAACACACAACATTTGTGAATAATTCATTAACACGCAACATTCAAGAGTAAGTCATTCCTAAATAATTCATTAACACCCAACATTAATGAATAATATTCATTAACACAATATTCAAGAGTAAGTCATTCATGAATAATCATTTCTTTTTTGCTCTCTTGCCATTTCTTTTTTTCATAAAATTTCTAAGAGGAATATCAATGTCCTCGTCATCCCCCTCCTGTACTGGTTCTAACACATGTCTCCTCCTCATCCATTCAAGAACATCATGAGGCCATTACACCAAAGGGGGGTCCACTGCAATAACAAGTACTCCATGAGTTAAATTTGCACCATTTTATATTAGTGAATTACGAGTTTTTATTTAAGTAAAAGAACTATAAATCAATAAATTAATTTAAAAGAACAAACAATAGATTTTCTTTACCTGAATGTGTGACATGATCTACCTGTTGATCAGTCTGAACATCCTCTGGCACTCGTTCAGCACGACATGATTCTATATCCTCAACACAAAAAGGTTACACAAAGTTCAATTAAAGATGTTAAATTGTATTAATAGTTATATAATTAGTTTTAAATAAAAAATGAGCACCTCCATCGATAGTACAATGCACATCAGGGGCTTCATGATGCTGCATATGATATGTGTCACGATTAACAGGCTGTATTGCAATGTCATGCACATTATTATCAAATAAATTGTTTCTCAAGTATTCAATTTCTAATATATATGTTGGCATATTTACCTATGCACATGATGCAGGAGACTGTTCGGTTGGGGATATGGAAGTTTGCCGTAGGCATTCAGCCACCGCTGCATAGCCTTGCTTGAAGGCAATTTTTTTGTGTTCTTCTATGGCCTCCGGTTAAAATCAGTGCCCTACATTTTTTTATTAATTAACAAAATTATTTGCATTTTATAAATCATTTTTCTTTGCAATTCATTTATTGCTACTTACAATGCATGCTTTGATTTTTGAATATCCCCTAGAGCCAAGTTTGTGTTGCCCAACCATTTCTAGCCTCATCTTTGTTGCCTTTGATGTGTCCTACAACCTATGAAAAGTTTGAAATATGTTAGATGATATAGATATAAAGATCAGTACTAAATAGTGAATTATTATATGGTATGAAGGTTTTAGCATAAAGTAGCATGTTCCACCAAAAATATGAAAAAAGGGAAGAAATTATAGCATCATACCTTTAATTGACATGTGTAATCATGCTATTTATCCATGGAGTTCATGCTAAGTATTTATCCATATTCTGACATGCCTCTCCATAAAATTACACATCAATTTCGACAGTCTATATTATCCATTGTCACACAAAGTAAACGATAAGCTAAAAGTTGAAATAGCTAGTAGATTTTATAGATTAAATTTTTATCCCTACATTCCACACTCAAAGTGTTTTTATCCCCAAGGCTGCAATAGGTATAAACTTGAGGGCGAATGTCAGATTTCAGATTGTTTTAGTAGCATTCCTTTTTACCCGTAGCTGAAAAGTAAGTATTTTTTTGTTTTCAATTTAAAAGACATAACCTTTGTGCATCAAGTGCTTCTTTAGCCTCCACACTGCATGGAACTGATTTTATAAATGGTGGTTGTAACTGAAACAAAATCCCCACTGATTTGCTAAGATAGCTAGCAACTAACAGGAACTACCTAGCATTGTTCTAGCAAAAGACTCACAACTTAAGACTTGTCTTAATCTATGTTAATTTTGATTGCTTCTAGTAGTGGAGCACCATTCAGAATGTTTGAGAAGATCAGAAACATTACATCATAGTTTGGAGGATGTTTCGTATAGTCTACATCCACAAAAAATGATTTCAAAGCTAACACTTGGATAGAAAACTGAACTATTCTTAAAAGTCACACAGTAAAAGAAGAATTAAGGATAGAAAAAATAAAAAGTCAACTTTAACACTTTTACTGTAGAAATTAAGAAAATTAGTATGTGATCATGTTTAATCCATTTGCTTTAATAATGCCACATAATTTTGATCCTATAAATAAGGTATAAGAGTTTAAGAAATAGTAAATTTCATAGAGTGGAAAGAAATAGCAAAAATTATCAGCATTATTTATAAGAATGAAATTTGGGTTAGAGTTTTCCAAAAAAAAATCCTAACTTTAAATGCTTGCAAACAAATGCTTTCATGTAGATTAAAATAACATAAATGCTTACACTTGTAGGGGACACGGCCAATTATGGAGAATGCACGCACAACTCCTCCAGATAACAAAAGCATTGTAGAACTTTGACATTAGCAAAATCTTCATCATCAGAACAAGTGATTTTCTTGATCGATTTCACTTTTGCAAAATGTTCTATAAGTTGAGTGTCAGTTTCCAAATAAAGACATTTAGGTAAACAGAAGCTCACCATTATCTTACTGGGCAAACTGCAATGAATAATTCTAATGCTTTCTAAGAGTGGACAATTCACATCTAGTGTCATATATATATCATTGACACGTCGGAGGGGTGATACAATCAAAAGATCAAAACTAAGTGCTAATCAGAGCACTATCAATATCTCAAGTCTCAAAATTATACATCAAATATACAATGAATCTCATGATCAATATAAAGATACAAAAAGGAAAAAAAGATAGCATGGACCTAATTATAGCCTTCCCCCTCATCACCAGGAGGAGGAGGAGGAGGAGTAACATCTGCACGTGCAGGAGGCACTACACCATCAAAAGCTTAAGCATAATCAAAGAACCTTGAGACATGTTGAGCTAGAGGTACTGCATTTTCATATACTACATAATAATGAGCAGCCCGAGAGGTATGATGACAGGTCTCATCTTGCTCTAACTACAAGTCTTAGGTATGATTACTATATTATATTACAATTATTATATATCATTATATATTACAATTACTGAATTAGTTATATGAGGAAATGAATGTGTGGCCAAATGCTCTATGTACTAGGGAATGACACCATCATTCACTACATCTAGAAAGTAGTCCTACCTATAAATGGTAAGGCCACTAACATCTTCCATACATCTAATTGGGTCCAATCTAGGAGAACAACCTTTCTTTACCTCCTTGGTGAAGCAGGTGTAACTACAGTACTCCTATGATATACTATATTGATAGTTGAACTGTCTAGACATGGGTTAGCGAAAATCTCTCTATCTTCAATGAAGAATGGAAATTCAGTGGCTAAGATACCAACATGAATCCTAGCTAGGAGAAGACATCATCTTATGGCTCTATGCCTAGCCATGGTCTATAGGTAACATACATAATGTCATCCAAATGAAGTCTCAAATAGTTTGTCTTACCTAGTGTAGCCTGGATCATCTCTCCACAATACCAATAAATATAAATCTACAAGTGTTGTTGTCAGTCCTCAAAGATAGGAATGTGATTGTTGTCATTAACTTGTGTTTTTGGCATTGAACGTGATGCTTATTACTTTTAGGAGACTGACCATTAGTAAAATTCTTGCAAAGTTTTTCAAAAAAATTGTACTTGTCATTACAATTGTTGAATATCATTTATCACCTATACTGCTAACACATACAACTATGGTACATGTAGTTGAGCATTACTATATTTTCAAGAGATAATATAGCTATATGTGAAGTTATAAGTGCACTATTTATATCTTATGTAGGATTTATACCCAAATTGAGATATATACAGTTGTGTTAGCATTGAGATTGAGATTTATAAGCAATTGTGTCAGCATATGAATTTAGGATTTTAAGCAGTTGTGTCAGTTATATCTTATGTAAGATTTATGCCCAAATTGAGATTGAGATTTATAAGCAATTGTGTCAGCATATGAATTACATACCTTTCATCAATAGATAGATTAAATTGAGCTAGTTGAAATTGTTGATACTGAAGTTGAACCCTAAATTTGCTCATTAATGTACTAGTAGTTAATACTATTGCATACCTTTTTCGAATTTGCTGGTTTACTTTCTTTTGGACATTCGCTTTTCTCCTTTGCATCCAAAATGAACTCATTCCAGTCCCTCACTGAAACAAAGGGAGGACGCTCGTACTTCGATTTTAGGACGAGGCTCTTTCTATATGTGTCCCTCACAACCTTAAGATGTCTAGAAGATTTTTGTAACAATTTCTTATGATCAAAAATATTACTACCAAACTCATGTGCTCTATATCTTTGATGAGCTTATCTTTTAATTTTTGATCTTGGTAGTTCCACCTTTTAAGAAAAAAACACAAAATTGTTAGATACAGCTAGTATAAGAAAAGACCCGAATGAAAGGAAAAATGTTGCACCAATTAATGATATGAAAAAAAATAGTGGGATAAAATTAGTTCAGTTATGATGTTCCACCTTTTACGTATGGTGGGCCTGAATCTTCGCAGCATGAGGTCATAAAGCCTCCTATAAAATGTATCGTTTCCTGCAAAAAATGTCATGGGATAATTAATAGTAAGAACCATTAAAATGAATCATGAGAAGAATAATTTTTATAGTGAAAAAAAAATACATAAAATGAGATACCTTTCATCTTTTTAGTGATCTATTTTAGGGTTGGAGGATCAACTTGACCAAAATTGACCAAAAAAGAAGTTTGGAAAAAAATTTAAAATGTCTAAAACTAGTCAAACTCTACCAGGGTTCTGTTGTTGATGTTCTGAAACTAAAAAATGTACTGTGACTATATTAATCAATATACCTTGAAAAAAAAGTATAGTGCATAATACATATAACTTTCCATGACCTTCATTTTTTGTCATTCTTAATTGATGTTGTCACTAATCATACCTGGGATATTATGGAAAGCAAATATTGCTAAAATAGATAGTGAAGCTGAAAGTGAGCACTCTAAAACTCTAACAGGCAATAGCAATGATGTGGGAAATCATTGAGAACTGAACATTGAATATGAAAGAAGACTCCCACTTTTGGTTCTCTATACAAAAATTGGTTAGTATCTTCTACTAAAAGCATGAAATTGCAATGTACCAAATTACTAAACTAGAGAATTACTGGTATAGACAAAAGGTCATTGATAATTCAGATGATCCTACCAAACTACTTCCTATCATGTTTACGTCTTGCAAGAAAATCCTTATTATAATATAAAACAATATTATTTAAAGTACCTAGAATCTTAGAACATTTCAAAGGCATTGATTCATCATCATCAATCAACAACGATGTCTACATAGCTCTTGTGCTAGAAATAGGGGTAGCTCCAGGAAATGACAATGAATTATCACCAATACATGCACTATGATCCACATTTGGTGGAGTACCAGACGGTGCATCTCTTACCACAAAAAAAAACAATACATTATGTGATGCACCCAAGATTAAAGTACATATTATCAACTCATAATTAACACAAAACCAAATATAGCAAAACAAGGATTTACCAGCTAGACGTCCTCTTTTTGCTGGCATTGCAGTCGGCAATCTCGTATGGGCATCCATCAACCTCTTAGGAGTCTCCTGCACTAGATGACTTGAACAATACATTGTTAGCAAAGACATTCTGAAATAATAAAAATAAGAGTTAAGAAGTTTTGAATATTTGAAATAAAAAATTCCTTCTAACTTGTCAACTAAAAGATTATTTTACCAGTGGCAGTCGGAGCTCTGCTACTACCGGCCTCATCGCGTTGTCCTTGACCAAGTTGTGGATCAGTTGCCAAAAATTCATGTATAACAAGAATTTAGTAGTTAAAGTTTCTTACAACTCTTTAAAAAAATTGCATCAATAAAGTATTTTTGCCAATATTACATATTTTACTTCACAACATAAAAGATTATAAAATACAAATCTTTATTAAAATTTTCTTATAACTAAATATTCATTGGAGCTTACTTCATAATGATGAGCTTGCGCTCTCAAATCTGATAGCCTCTTCATCATCTCCTCGGATTCCATATTTGCCTCATCCAAAAATTTCATTGCTTCTAAATTAATTTTTTTAAATTTTTTCAACATTTTTATGAAATTGAGAGTTTTAGCAATATCCTCATCAGAAGGCGTAGCTAGTGGCTCAGCACTTACTGATACTGCTTTACCCTTATCCTGAACATCAAATTGTGAGACAAATATCAGTAAAACTATCATAAAAACTAAAAAACCATAAATAAAATAGTGTAATAATATAACATTTTTCAACTATCTAATTTGTACAATTTCAAAAAGGTTTACCCTCACTGAAGAAGGGGTGGGAGTAGCATCCTAGTGACCTCTATCATCTGTTGGATCCATATCATCCTGTCACAAAGATTAAACATAAAAAATTCAGCTAACTGAAAGCAATAGACAGCAAAAAAAAACTTATTAACAAAATGGTAAATAGTACTTACACCGTAAATAAAATAACATAATAATATAACATTTTTCAACTATCTAATTTGTACAATTTCAAAAAGGTTTACCCTCGCTGAAGAAGGGGTTGGAGTAGCATCCTAGTGACCTCTATCATCTGTCAGATCCATATCGTCCTGTCACAAAGATTAAACATAAAAAATTCAGCTAACTGAAAGCAATAGACAGCAAAAAAAAACTTATTAACAAAATGGTAAAGAGTACTTACAGCCCTCATGATAGTAACTTTGTTTGTATCTATGCGATTTAAATGGTAATCGATTAGCAGTTCTTCCCCTGCACTTATTGATTTCATTGCACAAACAAAAACTTCATTCCCCTCATGTGCCTCAAATATGCAATTGGGTTGCTTACTAGTTGAAGAAGGTCACGTACTATTTATAAAACCTACAATATTACCTATTACTTTTGGTCTCCCATCAATGTACATTGCAAATCTTTTACTTTGATCATTTTTTTTCCAGTGTATATAATTAGTTGATACCCCATACCTATGCATACTTTTTTTATACCAAACAATCTGCATCCAATCATTGTAATTGTAACATGGACTGACATACTTGAACAATTCGACAGCTTTTTTTTAACCTACCTTTATCCCATCCATGGAAAATAGGCCCAAACCATGTAATGAGGATGGAGCAATGCGATATATCCTCTCATTAACACAAAAATCTATGTTAATCGGAGGTAGCTCATTGGGTACCCATTCTTTCTCAATGTGTGAGTACCGAAAGGGCACCTTGATGTCGCCTTTGGTCTCATCATCATAAGAACATGACCCCCCATTAGCAAGGAAAAATTGCATGCGTTTATCAAAAAAAATTTCTATTCTTTTGACCTCTAGTTGATCTCCCTATTTTAGCCGTACTACATGTAGAGCTCTCATCTACCAATTCCTCATTTCCCTCATTCGATGTAGATAGATCTGACAAGTACCTATTTGGTGGGTCCTGCAATCCATCAAATGGAAAGTGAAAGTGACAAATATAAAATGTAGTAAGTTGAAAGTGATTATACAATTATATTTCTATACGGACCTTCTTTGTCTATATATACATTATATGATTATATAATACATCTATTTATAACATATGTGCTCAATGATAAACAAGAAGAATATAAGAAAATTATGTCTATTTATTGACTTATACCTACTGATCCATGTCACTGTGCACAATCCACGCCAAACGGGTCAAATTTCCTGTAGTCAATTGACTGTTTGCAAAAAGGGTGACAATCAGACACAATATAAACATTGGTAATTATAAATAACATATGTTGTAATCATTAGAAATGAACACAATAAATATGTAATCAAATTTCTTGAATATGTTAATCATTTACTTTAAGTTAGCTAAAAATTACATGATACACGTTTGCTACAAATAACTTAGAAGACAACATGAACAATAGGCAACATTGCAAACATGAACAAATTTCCCTTATATATGGAATGCAAGATCGTCAATAGAAGGGGTGATGATGTACCTGTAGTCAATTGATTGTTTGCAAAAAGGGTCATAATCAGACACAACATAAACATTGGTAACTATAAATAACATATGTTGTAATCATTAGAAATGAACACAATAAATATGTAATCAAATTTCTTGCATAAGTTAATCATTTATCTTAAGTTAGCTAAAAATTACATGATACGTGTATGCTACAAATAACTTAGAAGACAACATGAACAATATGCAACATCGTAAACATGAACAAATTTACCTTAATATATGGAATGCAAGATCATCAATAGAAGGGGTGACGATATTTTTAGTCATTGATTATCTTCTTCTTCTTCTTCTTCTTCATCGTCATCATCGCCATCATCACCATCATCATTGCCATCATCATCACCATCATCGCCATCATCACCATCATCATCACCATCATCACCATTGCCATCATCATCATCATCATCACCATCATCATCATCATCATCACCATCACCATCACCATCATCGTCATCATTATTATCTTGATCTTCATCATCTGCTTCTTCATCATCTTCAATATCTTCTTCTTCCATAACATTATACTTTATTGGCCTTCCTCTTGGATCATGTCTAACAACAAATGACCAACCCTGTTTATGTGGAACCTCTGAGTAAAACACTTGCTCACATTGGCTTGGAAGAACATAGGGCTCATCTCCAACTGGCTCAAACGACCTTATATTGATCATTGTAAATCCATTATCATGTTGAATAACCATTCTATCTGGATCATTTTGATTTAATCGTAACCTGTACCATTTGACTACGAATAGAACTACTTTGAAGGTGTTAAATTCACACTCAATTATATCATCCAAGATGCCATAGTATTGATTTTGAGATTGTTGAGGATGTATGTCATTTCTAGATGATATATTGGTGACCTCAAAAATTGCAATTATCCCAGAATCACAGGTTTTCTTTGTGTCATCCAAACTTTTTGTGCAAAATCTGTGGCTATGATAGTACATAGCTTTTTGGTGCTTGACTTGCAATTTTTAAAGTGTGTAAATTATTTGCATCGTGAGTTGATACAAAACATACGTCGAGTTATGATCATTAATAAATTTCTACGCACCTCTTCACCTCTTAGACCCTTTACTAGATCAACTACCATCGACATAACATTGGAATCTCCATTACGATGAGCTTCTATAACCAATGAAGCGACACCTTCCCATGTTAATGAGCAACCATTTTGTTGACATCGTTCAATCCATTCCGTCATCCAATCAAGATTGTTTGCAATATACAAATGTATTGCATCCCACTCTCGACCACCTGTTTCAAAAAAATACACCAATTAAAAATAACTTATATTGAAAATTTATAAGAATTAATTAATTACAATAACATCTTAGATTTACCTCTCACTTTCCTCGATCTACCTTTTCCCATCAAGTACTCCTCTTCAAATTTGTTAATTGAGTTGGGATCCCAAATACGATCTACATGGATCTTTGCTGCAAACTTAGGAAGATATTCACTAATGTACACCATGGTCTGGTATACCATATATCCCTCCACCATAGAAGCCTTGGGATGTGCTCTCTATCAAACTAAGCCTTTCAGAAATTTTAAGTTCCTCTCAACCATCCACATTGACCTGGTTGGTACAGGTCCACACAATTCAATCTCCTCAACTTGATGTATGAGGTAGTGTTCTTGTGCATTGAAAAAACTTGGAGGTAGACACTTTTGCATTTCACACATTAGAAGAGGAATTTTTCTAGATTCCAATATCTTATATCTTCTTTATTGATTTCTTTAGATGACAACCACCTCATTTATTTTCCAAGATCATATATAACCTATTTGACATTGTTGGTGAAGTGGCGTGGGAGAGATAGAGGTAGAACATACTGCAATATTTGTAAAATGATCTTGTCAATATTTTAGAAAAGAATGCAATTGAAACTACATGCAGTATATAAATATATAGTGAATATAAAATAACATGAATTACCTTAATAAATGTATGCCAATCGTGTGTTTTCAACCCTGGCCCAAATTCACCTTAATTTGATATGACATTGTTTATGTTCGCAGCAAATCCTGTGGGAAATCATTTTTTTTTTTACTTCTTTTATAGCATTGCTCTACTGCTCTGATAATAACCAACTAAGGGCACTTGTATCAATTTGGTCTCCATTGTTATTTGATTGAATGCCATTTTTTATTGCATGGTTGGATTCTTCAATGTCACTACAAGTTTTGACAATTTGATCGTATTCACGCCTTCCATCCAAGATTTTCCATAATGTCTCTGCTACATTCTTTCCAATATGCATAGGATCAAACAAATGCACAATTGGGAGTTGCTCGTAGTATGGCAACCTAGTAAATTGTGTAGGATAAATTTTTAGTCCTTTTGGAAGTTGGTCATTGATATCTTGACAACCTTCACAAGCATCAATCACATCATCAGTAAAAAAAAACACAATATTGAAATATAAATTTGAAACAAAAACCATCAAATGGAATGACATTACCTCAATGATTTATTTTACTGTATGCCAACTTCCATAGGTGAGGTGTCATTCTCTGTGGCTTTGACGTAGTCTCTTCTAGACCATTGAAAAGATGTTTTTCAGTAATTCGGTACTTATGATTTTTGTGCAGAAAGTGTCTATTCTCATCAAACACCTGCTTTCTTAAACTTTTTAAATGATGAGATTTCGTCTTTGGACCACAAACTAGACATGCAAATTTACCCTTTGTCTAAAGATCTACAAGATCGTGTATAATTGGATTAAATGTGTTAACTTTGACATACCAAAAAAGAGGTGTCAAGAAGAGAACATACCACAAAAATGTGTTAGCCCAGGGGCATCATGTATTGTCCATACAAGCATTGCATGAAATTGAAATTGTCTTTGTCCTATTGATCTACAAATTTCATACATAGTAACCCCATTCTATAACACCACCAGCTCGTCGATAAGGGGTTCAATATATACGTTGATATCTTTAACTTGGTGCTTACCTAATTGAATGAGCAAAAACATTACATAATTATTTTGACCATTTGATGGATTAGTAATAATAAATTAATTTAGATGACCATTAAATAAAAAAATACCTGGAACAATCAGTGTCAGCATTATGTGCTCTCTCTTTATGGACAAGCAAGGAGGTATGTTATTGTTGATAACAAAAACAGGCCACATCGAGTAAGTAGATCTCATCTCTCCATAAGGATTGACACTGTCTGCTGCCAATGAAAGCTTAAGATTACAAGGTTCTTCTTTAAAGTGTGGCCATTTTTCCTCTATTTCCTTAAATGCTGAAACATCTACAGGCATTCGCATAATGTCATCTTGACTTCTATTGCATGCATGGGAATCCATAAATTGTGCCAAACTATTGCACTTGAATAATCGTTGCAGACGTGAAATAATGGGAATATGTCGAAGAACCTTGCGAGGCACCTTTTTTGTTAATCGATTTGATTGATATCTACTGATATGACAAGTAGGGCATTGTGTTTCAAATTCATGTTGTTTATGATATATAATATGATCATTCAGACATGCATGTATTGTTTGATACTCCATTCCAATATCTTTCATAATGGCAGATAATTCTCAGTACGAGTGAGGTAGAATGTTTGATGGTGGTAAAAAACACTCACCTATCAACCTACAACCAAAAATATAATTTCTTAATTTAAAGAATATTAATTGCTACATGAACCCAATGTTAATTGTAAGGGAACTACAAGTAAAATAATGAAAGATGATGGCATACCTTAACATACATGTCATTGCTATGTTGGATAAACCATTCATAACCTTCAAGTTCAGCAATAGCAATACAACGGTAAGAAGAGTTATTTTGGAGCCTTCATATAGGGACTATTGTGCCTTCTCAAGTAAAGGTACATCAAGCTCTGCGTCGTCATCATCATCATCATCATCATCTTGATCATCGTGATCATTTTGATCATCGTGATCATTTTGATCATCATGATCTTTATCATCCTGGTCTTCTTCCATGGTATCATTACCTTCTACTTCAATATTCACACCTCCATGTTCCCTCGTTTGGAAATCCACATTCTTCAAATTGTCATGGTCCATAACATGAAACTCAGGGATGTTGACCTATATGAAAATGATGACCTTATATTAACCATGACCACGATGTCATCATCAAATCATGTCTTATGTAATTTATAAACTATTAAAATACATACCAATGGGTGATACTCGTTTCCCCCTTCAATGTGACCATGTTGCCTACAATGTTGCTCAGCTGTTGTGATTAGATACCTTTGAGTCTTTAAGCCCTTACACATTTTGCAATGACAATAACATTTTCCATCACCTTTTCTTTTTAAGTTAGATCACAGTCTAGCAATTGTCTCCCTATTTCTTTGTGCATTGATATCGTCAGACATGGTCTTTCTTGAATGGAATGACTCATTGGTGGAAGAAGGATGATTTGTTTGCAACCTGAAGATGGAGTAGTAAGAGGAAGACACATATAAAAAGGAGTTAGGTCTCTAAACCAAGTAGGAGTTAGGACATGCTAGAGTGGGGTCAGCCCAAGATATTTTGGAATCTTGAAGAACCTAGTAAAGGGTATCTAGAAAGGTGAAAATAAACAAGTATTTTTACAACTACAAAGGAGGAATCGAGAGCATTATAAATAATGAAGAAGAAACTTAAATCTATACAACTTCACCTCTATTTACAATTTGACCTTTCTGCAAGTGAAATATGACAACATACAAAATTTCCAATCACATTTTCACTTTAAAAAGAACACCAAATATACCTTTGCTATAATATCTTCTTCAAATTCTTTGCTATCAGATTCTTCAGAATTGCAAGCTCCTGTGCAGAAAAAAGATGAGATGTACTAAGCAATTTTTGATGGGCAATATTTAAACAAATCAACTATCAAAAATTTTTTTTATGAAATTCAGTTGCTTTATTATGTACTGAAGACTTGGCAAGATGTTGCCAAGTCTATCTATAGAATGCCTATTTGCATGGTGGTTTGAAAATAGTCTAGTATGGTGCCGCTTTTGAACAACAACAAATGTCATTGGGGCTGGTAATTTGGCTCAAGAGATGCACAAGCCTATTGACACCACAGAACTTTTAGTTCATATAGCATTCAGTTGTCTTCTTTAACAAAATCCAAAGAGAATACAAACAAACTAATGAGCCATGTCTATCTCAATTAAATAGCAAGTACTATAGTGAGTATTAGGAAACTGACCTTGCGAATAGCATCCCGTTCATAAAGTATTAGGAAAGTGACCTTGCTGATTAGTATAACATAGATTGGTGAACAGAAAATTCGTAATAAAAATCTGATTTTTTTCCACACTTGTTCAAACTATATAATGAAATGACAAAAAATGAATTGTATACGAGTCACTCCAAACCCTTAGCTTTTAATACGCTTCATAGATGAGATTGCATTATATGGTTTGAACAAGATGTGGAAAAAAATCAAATGACATAGATATAAGCATTCTCACACCATGAGTGAAGCAACAATTGCATAAAGCTTTATTGCAAAAAAATTGTCAATATTATTTACATTGTACATACTTGTTTATATAATGCTTCAATTCCTAAACTAAGAAACTATAGCTAGTGTTCTAACCATGCATAAAAATAAAATTAAAGTGCAGATGTATGAAATTATATGCATAACTACTCCTATATTAGTTTATAATACTAGATTATGATACAAAAAATCCTCATCTGAGATTTAGAATACTACTTTGATGATAAGCCCGAGGCTTTTGTGACCTAGACCAACACACAAGCTGATGGAATAAGATGGTCACATAATAAGGAGAAGAAAGAGGATCAAAAGTTCAGAGTTACTAACTCGAAAAACTTAAAAATGATCCCCTTGAGGTCTTTTATGAGGGACTCTCATGCACATTAAAAACTACACATGCACCCATATACGTAAAACTTCAAAAGATGAAAATAAAAAGCTTGCATGCAATTTGGCAGGCACTACTCCATGTGGGAACTGTTAGTTAAATGACACAATTCCCATCAAAACATGAAAAATTATCTACTAATTATTAAGAAGCAACACTTTGAAAACAAAACTCAAGGGGCATATGGGAAAGTGATGAGAGGATTGCCATTACTAAGGGAAGCCAACTCTTTTTTCTCATCCATATTGGATCTAGCAGATGAGATCCAACTTTAGGATATGTCCTAAGGATTTCTACTTTTCATCCACTGAAGAAAAGTATGTTTGATAGTAACAACGTATGTCATTTGGTAAGCCAATAGAATTGCTAGAAGTCTTCACAATCTACTCCTTCCATGCTACAAGGCTTTTGAATGATCTCTTTCAATGCCTTATCAATGGCTTCGCTTGCCTATTTGACCTTGGATAATTAGAAGCCTGATGGTGAGTGGAAGATACAAAACTCTACTATTGCTACTCTAATAACAAGGTTAAGAAATGACACCCACAACCATTTGTTGGCTATTTCATAATCCTAAATATAATTAAAATTGGTTCATACAAACCTATATTGTATTTACCTATTTTCAATGGTCCAATTTTGAAAAAGCTGCTCTTGGTTTGATTGAGAAGTTCAAGAGGTCATAAAGTGTTTTAAGCACTTTCTAACTCTCCAGCACACATCACAACCTGTCATGCACTATTTGACACCCTACTATACTAATACCCACCAAGATCTTGCTTGCAGTACTTAATGTTGCATCATGTCTATATATATTCCATCTACACATATTGAAATATAAAAACAAAAACAATGACAATGAAAATAATTGGATGACACACAATAGAAAAAGGCCTGATTTGGGGAAGACTCTCTGACAGTAGACAACTGAATATAGTAGGGCTTTATTAGCTCATGCCTAGACAAGGAAGAATGCCTTACAAACAATCTATACAAAAGCATGAGCAGAGAGTTAAAGAAGATTTTCTAGGCAAACAAAACAACATCCTTTCATTTTAAGATGATATATGAAGGCATTCTTCCAGAGAGGGGCCAACTCAGTTCATTTTGAGTTTTTTGGGTTTAACCCATAGGCATTACTACACCGAACTGGATCTCAAATAACCTTATATCAGACCCAAATCCAGGGACTATGAGTGCCAAACTAATAACTTAGCTTTTTGTACAATCAAATCAACATATTAAAGACATAAAGCCATTTGTACAAGGGTGATATTTCCTCAAGTTTTCTTTGTTGCCAAATTCCTTTAGATAAAGATAGCTACTGTAAATAAGTGGATAGATTCACCCAAGAATCTCTCCTATATATGGAATTCCTTATCAATTTTGGAAGGATAATTTCACAAATATTGTAATGTACACTTCTAAAATTAGTTCATCCAGATACAAAACCAACAAATGTCTGCCAAATCTTATGAGAGAGAAAAAACAAAAATGATCAGGAAATTGAAGTGGGATATAGGATCAGACATTTCACATACATTTCCATGTAATTATTGGTCTAAAAGGTTGAGCCCTATCTTCCTTATGAGAGTAGTTTTGGTTTGGATAATAGTTTATAAAGCAAAAAAGCTATGTTGTTGACTGAATCCTTTGGTAGATACATATCCGAATTAGAGAAGATTATAGTGCCAGGTTTTATTATAAATGCTTTTTTTGTGATTTGACTTCCATATCCTTGAATCTTGATCTTAATGTTTTGTTTTAATTTGTATTTTGATTATGTAGGTATAATGGGAGACAATTGGGGTATGTATAATTTCTTTTCTTCCTCATAAAATTGAGCTTCAAATGAGGTTCAGGGGTGGAAACAATATCCATTTGCATTGGATTTTCTGTAAGGTTTACAGTTTTGGTAGGTTTGAATTGCATTTTGAATGGGTCTCATGGGTGGTGGCAACATTGCTCTATTCCAGCATTGCTTCAAAAATCTAGAGGTGAGTCATTTTATCCAATTAGATTGGATTTGCTGAAAGTTTTTAACATTCTAGTTGATTGGAATATTATTTTATTCTTTTAGTTGTCATCTTTTCTTAGTTTTCAATCTTATCCTTATTAGACATGGTTTTTTACTCCTGTTAATTAAGACTTTCACTCCTTTATTAATATTGAATCTCTAGGTAATCATTTTGTGTGTCACTACATTTTGCAATACCCCTGTCCCCGAGATGTTTTGGATATCCAGGCATTATATCAATCCTGGCCATGCATCCACATGGAATTTCATTTTAAGCCACTAAAATCTATATATTCAATGATATACTCCTCTCTAATTAGTTTCTCAGAAAATGGATGCTAACAATATAATTACGCTGTGGGATTTATACTTCTATGAAATACATAAATTTTGAAATCTTTGAACTTAGGAAAATTTGACATACCTATCTATGAAGTCTTCAAAGATAACTGAAAATATCATGACTTTATCTTTGATGCCTTCACAGATCACACAAAGTGAATTTTTTTTGAAGCCCTTGAAGATTAGTGAAAATATTGTAAATTAATCTATGAATCCTTCAAAGATCAATCAAAAATAATTGTAAATTTTGATCTATGAAGCCTCCAAACATGACCGGGATCTCAATGCCGAAGAACAATGTGGCTACATCATAGATCATCAGTTGTAAAAAAACAACATGTTAACAAGGTTCTAGTAGTATATTAGTTCATGTTAAGGGTTCCAATATCTATCTTCATAAGTCACGCAATATGATCATATCCCCCTTATTTCATTAATTTTCTATATCTATTAGGAATGATTTTTGAATTTTTATGTGCATTGATGAATTTTTTTGTGCATTGACTCTTTTCTAACAAAATGAATATGTTGAGAAATCTTTTCTAATAGTGCCTTGTCAACCATGAACATGGTTGTGAGGTAATATGTTTGGTGTCCAACATCAACAAAAATTGGTTCCATAGAATAAGAGCATAGCATAATTTCATAAGCTATGTCAACTTCTTCCCCTGCATGCTCCAAGAGGCTTGAAAATTATATTTGGAAAATAAATGTTGATGACAGTCCTCGTTAATTATAATCCACCTTTTCCTATTCTATTTAGAATAATATTTAGTCAGTTAGATCTAATCTATTAGTATATCAAATAAGATTTGGGGACATTACATTGTAATAGAGGAGTGAATCTAAGTAAGCAAAAGACTAAAACTACACTAGCAACCAAAGTAGGTCATTGAGTTACAAGCTCAATCACAATCACAATCACAAGAAATAGCTCATGGATAGATGAATGAAAGGGGGTATATTTTTTGGATGATAATAGCTAACAGAGACCGCAAATTAGACTTCACAATCCATCAAGCTTGAGTTCCCTTCTAACATCTCAATGTATCATACCTTGAATACATAGGATTAGCAGCACATAGATCAACAAAATGGAGCAATTCCAATTGATAGATGAATATGTTTAAGTTCATTTCCATCATCTTGGTGTATTAGACCCTTGATGTACAACAATATCAACTCATTCATCATGACATATGCTTGCAGTTTTGTGAATTGACTATTTATTATTTATTCAATATTTTTAGGCGTCTGTCCCAATTGATTTTGTAGTTCCAATATCTCTATTCTTCTGCATTACTATTTTCTGTCTTATTTTTCATTCTATGATTTGTTTCAATACATACATAGACAATTGTCTTAAGATTTCTTCCTTTTATCTATTTCTTACAAGTAGCCCAGAAGTGGGTATTATAATGATCTCAGATTCTAATCTACCAGTCATGACAGCTGCTGCAGAAATTCTCAAATCATTTAGTGTCTCATATGAGGTTGGTTTGTGAAGCCTATTTGAATTGCACACAATTTCCTAAAGAATAATTTTAAGAAATGCTTAAGTGAATGGACTGCAACAATATTTGGTACCACACATTTTGATAAGATATTTGAATTCTAGTTGTGTTGCAGATAACCATTGAATTTGCTCATTGAACACCTGATGGAATGGCAGAATATGCTAAAGAGGCCCATGGAAAAGGAATCAAAATTCAATTCTTAGGTGGGTACACTATTCAACTATAAAGATTAATTTTCGTATACTGTTAAATCCAAAAACTCAAATTTCAAAAGTTAAATCTCTTTGCTATGTTTTGCTTTAGCACTACTTAGGCTCCATAGCATCAACTCAATGAATATGAAGTTTTTAAAGAAATAATGAAATTAAAAAATTGGGTACATGAAAGATGAATTAGCATTTCAAAAACTTGAAGTATTGATAGTAGGGAGTCAATTTCATCCAATGATGAACCTTTAACTGGGACACCAAGAACAGTAAGTGAAGTCATTGAAGCTATCATACCTGTGTTATAACTTAATTGTTTCATTAATAAAGATTCAAGAACCTATCAAACATTTTGTTTCTTTTTAGAGATGTGAACCACAAATGACTTTATACATTATTATTTCATTCATTAGAGGTTCACTCACCAAGCAGGGGTGCTGCTCCACCTGCACTTGCTTTTATGACACTGCAAACATAATCATCAAATCTAGCTATTGCCATTCATGCAATGCATCAACAATCAAAGCATTGATGCCAAGGAGGCTCGTTGTTGGATGGAATATACTCCTTGCCATCAACTGTTTAGGTGTTTGAAATGCCATTTTATTTTTCATGTACCAAATTTTCTATTTTAAAAATTTAACTCATAATATTTTATATTCATTGAGTTGACGCGATGTGGCCTATGTGGTGCTAAAGCAAAACATACCTAAAAGATTTGATACAAGAGTTTCTGGATTTAGTTGTATAGGGAAACTCATCCCTTCACTTGAATAGTTTAACCCGTCTAACAATTAAATACTAAAAATATAACCTTCAAATATAACTACTATCATTTGTTCCATATATCAACTATCAAAACTTTAATGCCCAGTGGGCATCTCAATTGTTCAGGTTAGAAACCCAGATGATTGAAAAAGTGACTCGATGGGTTTCAAAACTTTCCTTTTTAGCTAGAATCAGTGCCCATTCATAGAAATATCTAGGAAACAAAAGGATTTATGTGTTTTATGAAGAATTTTGTAGATACTGTAGTACTATAGAAAGGCAGCGGGTATGATATGGGAAGGCAGCACAGCCGTCCAAAAGTGGAGTGGTTCAGTGGGCTCAAGCAACATAGCTATTCTGAAGGGGCCGCACTGAGACCCTGGGATTCAATCGAATTATGACAACCAAAAGGCTATAGAATAGTAGGGGGATGAGAAAGCATCAAGAACACTATTCTTATGTATCCATGCTATACTATATGGTGCTTCCCCTACCATTCTATAGGCTATATGGATGGTGCTTCCCTGTTATGTGGCTAGGCGCTACTGAAGGAATAAGAGTTCGCCCCATAGAATTGTAGGGGACACTAACGATTGGTTCTGATCGACCCCCTCACGACTCCAAGACTCCATAAATGTCCAAAATGATATAGGAGATATTTTTTTTCTTCTCAACCATACATGAGCCTGGAAGAGTAAGCAAAGTTTATGCAACAGGTTGATTAAGCGAATTGGGTGCTCATACATAGGAAAGCATCAATTGGCAATGAAGCGTGATATACATGTGGTGGAAATTGCTAAAGAGATTGTAGAGAAAAACTTTGTTCAAAATGACCTAATGGGTGCCATGGCTAAGATTGAACAAAAAATGGTAGAAAAAAGTGATAAGCACCTTGATTCCTTGCCTCTTCCTCAATTTTTGCCTCTTCTCCTAAATTGTTTGTGTAGCTCCCCCGTGCGCGCATATTAACACATCCAAATCGACATGCACACATGCCCTACGAGCGATATACCTCCCACCCTCTGTGCTAATCTACCGCCTCCCAATTTAATGGAACAATGAAATGGGCAGCCGTTAAACCCTATTTAACAAAACAATGAAATGGGCGGGCGCAATACCCTTTTTCATTTTGTCATGTTCAACTAAGTGTTGGTCAAAATTTTGACCAACACATTAAATTCCCTATTTAACAAAACAATGAAATGGGCGGGTGCAATGCCCTTTTTCATTTTGCCATGTTCAACTAAGTGTTGGTCAAAATTTAGACCAACACAGGCATGGATTTTTAAAAAAAGAGATTTTTCCTTCCATATTGCGACCAATCTAAAACATTTTGATAAATGGTCGCAAATTTTGGTCGCAAAATCACCTCAAATGTACTAGTGGATCTATACTAACATCATCTACTTTGACTTTTTGTTAAAAAAGATTAAGAAAAGAGTTAGGAGGCCTCTAGGAAGAGATAAACATAGGGGGATCTAAGAAGTGTCATGCTTAATCGACATGGGACCTATAGAGGTTGGGGGAGGAGAGGGGGAAGAGGTACCTTTGGTGCAAGAGAACCTAGGGGTAAAGGTGAAACCCTCGAGCATTTTTGGTTTGTAAATGGTCTAACCAACCATTGAGGTAATAAGGACTAGGAATAAATTCTTAACGTAGGTTTAGGAGGTTTGGATAGGTAGGATTTGGAATGTGAGTCAAATTTTGTCTATTACGTCTTGATAGGCAAAATTGCTTTAAAATTGCTCAATGAGGCAAAATTGTTGGGCCCATTTTCCGTTGCACCAAAAGCCATGACTGTTAGTGAACATGGAACACCACATAATTAACCACCTATGGGCAGGGGAGCGCGTTGCATCACCCAACAATCTCCCCCTCGACGCGCATACCAGGTGCTTACGCGGGTCGGAAAGGCACCGGGGAGATTTGAACCCATGACCAGGCCAAAACCAGGCTCTGATACCAATTGTTGGGCTCATTTACCGTTGCACCAAAAGCCATGACTGTTAGTGAACATGGAACACCACATAATTAACCACCTGTGGGCAGGGGAGCGCGTCGCATCACCCAACAAAAATGTGGAAAAATGACTTAAAAGGGGTAAATAGGTGTGTAAGAGTGGTCCTTAGGTGTGTTAAGGTCATTTTAGAAGGTTTGGAAACAAACTAGGCAATTTTGAAGGCTCAATGTGCAAAATTGCAAAAGTTGTCAAAAAGTTGCACTGACAACTTTGCAATTTTTGCAAAAGTGCATAGCAACTTTTTGTATAGTTTTGAGGAATGAACTACTTGGGTAGTTATGGCTTGAACCAAAGGCTATAATGGAGGAGGGAGTCTATTTAAACCTTCTTCAACTCATTTCCAAGGGTTGGATAGTCACTTGTTCGGACAACACCTATAGTGGAGCGATTTTGTGATCAAAAAATTGGTTTTGAAGGGTTGGATAGAAAAAGTAGATTAAATAACCTATTATTTTGGATGGAATAGAGATTTGGGATCATTTTAAAAATATTTTCATACTTTTTTTGGTTATGAGCATTCATTTACTAGGGTTTTTTTAATTAATTAAGTTTTACCTTCCCGTTGTCTAGTTTTGTATTTCTAGCATTCAAATGGCTATAGCTTCAAATTCCTTGGTCTAAACACCATGACCTTTGGAGATGAAGCAATAGCCTCTGTAAATAGTGTAAATAGTTATTTTTGGGCTTGTGCAAGGGTAAGTGCACCAAGTTGTGGTGCCAAAAGGGGGGTATAAGTGGACACCTTTTTCCTGAAATCAGAAAATTCTGGACTTCAACAAGAATTTGAAGATAGTTACGCTCAAAATTTTAAGATATGACAAAAACAAAATTCGTAGTGCTTTGAATCTAGTTTCTAAACTACTAATTTTTTTTCAAAATGGTTTAGTTTTAGGTCCTCAAAAAAGGGGGCCACAAAAAGTGGTATTGTTTATTCCAAAAAAACATAACATAGTACAAAGTGTGGCCCCCCTAAAATTTTAACTTTTTTTTTGAAATTCTTGAATCGCTCCAGTCAAAAGTTACCTAACACTATGTAGTTTATCCCAAATTTTTTGGGTAATTTTATAATGTGTATTTTTTTTTTTAATGAATTTTTTAATTAGACCCATCCCAAAAACGTGAAATATCTGTGTGCTCCCCCTAGAAATGATTGAAAACTAATCTAAAATCAAAACTTCTTTTTTTCAAACTGTGTAGAATGGAGTCTAGTTTCTAAAAAACTAAGTTGTTACAAAATTCGATGAATGAGCTAAAATCTACAGCCCAATTAGTACATGGTGGTTTTTGACAAAAAAAGAACATACATTCAAAAGAAATTATAGATGAAAGACTTAAAATAGTTAAAATTTAAAATAAATGATAAGGTTAGATAGCTAACACAAAGACCTATAATGTTATGTAACCTGATCTTATCAATACCCAACCACGAGGAATCTTGAAGGGGAGCACACAAGAAAAATCAATCATTTTTTGTATGTTTGTTGGAAAACACGTCTCAGACCTGTTTATAAACTCCAAACCTTTGGGTTGGATCTCCAAGGCAAAACCAAGCCTTAGGCTTGGTTTTAATGCAAAGCTTTGAATAGCCCGTGCGCCCTATAGCGTGCACGCGCTATTAAAACACTTTTGAATTCGAAGTAGTGCGCATGCGCTATAGTGCGCACACACTATTGAGACCTAAATTGCAAACCAAAACCAAGAGAGACCTAGTGGGGTGGGGCGAGGGAATGGCTATTTGTGTGTGTGAGAGAGATAGAGAGAAAGTAGGGGATGGGAGAGGGGAGAGAGGAAGTGAGAAAGAGTAGGGGTGGCAAAGAGAGTATAGGATGGGAGATAGAGGAAATGTGAGAGAGTAGGGGTGGCAAAGAGAATACAGGATGCAAGAGAGAGGAAGTGTGAGAGAGAGTACGGGATGGGGGAGAGAGATTGAAAGTAGGGGATGGGAGAGAGAGGAAGTGTGAGAGAGAGTACAAGTTGGGAGAGAGAGATTGAGAGTAGGGGATGGGTGAGAGAGAGAGTAGGTGGTGGGAGACGGAGTGGGAGAGGAAGAGCGAGAGAGAGGAGGATGGGAGTGCATGTGTGTGAAAGAGAGAGAGTAGGGAATGGGAGAGGGGGAAGATAGAGTAGCTTGAGAGAGAGTAGGGGATGGAAGAGAGAGTAGGCGATGGGAGAGGGAGAGAGAGAGGGGGGATGGAAATGTGTGTAAGAGAGAAAGAGAGAGAGTTTGAAAATGTGAGAGAGGGTAGGGGGTAGCAGAGAGAGAGTAGAGAGGGAGAGGGTGAGAGTGAGAGAGAGAGTGAGAGTAGGCAGTGGGAGAGGGAGAGCGAGTGAGAGAAAAAGTAGAGGATGGGAGAGGAGAGAGGGGGGATGGGTGTGTGTGAAAGAGAGAGAGTAGGGAATGAGAGAGGGGAGAGAGAGATAGAGAGAGTAGGGGATGGGATAGAAAGATAGTAGGCAATGGCAGAGGGAGAGGGAGAGGGAGAGAGAGGGTGGATGGAAGAGAAAGAGATTAGGCAATGGCAGAGGGAGTGGGAGAGGGGGAGAGAGGGGGGATGGAAGTGTGTGTAAGAGAGAAAGTAGTTGATGGGAGAGAGTGTGAGAGTGTGAGAGAGAGTAGGGGTGGTAGAGAGAGAGAGTGAGAGTAGGGGATGGGAGAGAGAGGGAGAGAGTGAGAGAGAGAGAGAGAGATAGTAGGCGATGGGAGAGGGAGTGGGAGGGAGAGAGAGAGAGGGGGAACGGAAGTGTGTAAGAGAGATAGAGTTAGGGATGGGAGAGTAGGCAATGGGAGAGGGAGTGTGTGAGAGAGAGAGAGGGGGGGAATGGGAATGTGTATAAGAGAGATAGAGTAGGGGATGGGAGAGAGTGTGAGAGTTTGAGAGAGAGTAGGGGATGGTAGAGAGAGCTTGTACAGGATGGGGGTGAGAGAGAGAGAGTAGGGGATGGGAGAGAGTGTGAGAGAGAGTAGGGGATGGAAGAGAGAGAGTGAGAGTAGGGGATGGGAGAGAGAAAGTAAAGAGGGAAAGAGAGTACTTGAGAGAGAGAGAGATAGTAGGTGGTGCAAGAGGGAGTGGGAGAGGGAGAGAGAGGGGGGATGGGAGTGTGTGTGACAAATCTAGAGAGTAGGGGATGGGAGAGGAGAGAGAGAGAGGGGGGATGGGAGTGTGTGTCTATGAAAGAGAGAGAGTAGGGGATGGGAGAGGGGAGAGAGAGAATAGGGGATGGGGGAGAGAAAGTAGGTAGTGGGAGAGGGAGTGGGAGAGGGAGAGGGAGAGAGGGGGAATGGGAATGTGTGTAAGAGAGACAGAGTAGGGGATGGGAGAGAGTGTGAGAGTGTGAGAGAGAGTAGGTGGTGGCGGAGAGAGCTCGTACGGGATGGGAGAGAGAGAGAGAGTGAGATTAGGGGATGGGAGTGTGAGAGAGAGTAGGGGATGGGAGAGAGAGAGAGTGAGAGTAAGGGATGGGATGGGAGAGGGAGAGAGAGAGAGTAGAGAGGGAGAGAGAGAACTTGAGAGAGAGATCTAGTAGGTAGTAGGAGAGGGAGAGGGAGAGAGATAGGGGGGATGGGAGTGTGTGTGACAGATGTAGAGAGTAGGGGCTGGGAGAGAAGAGAGTGGGGGGATAAGAGTGTGTGTGTCTGTGAAAGAGAGAGAGTAGGGGATGGGAGAGAGTGTGAGAGAGAGTAGGGAGTGGCAGAGACAGAGAGTACGGGATGGGAGAGACAGAGTGAAAGGATGGGAGAGAGTGTGAGAGAGAGTAGGGGATGGGAGAGAGTGTGAGAGAGAGTTGGGAATGGGAGAGAGAGAGTAAGAGTAGGGGATGGGAGAGAGAGAGTAGAGAGGGAGAGAGAAAACTTGAGAGAGAGAGATAGTAGGTGACCTGGGAGAGGGAGTGGGAGAGGAGGAGAGAGAGGGATGAGAGTGCGTATGAGAGATCTAGAGAGTAAGGGATGGGAGAGGGGAGAGAGAAAGGGGGGTGGGAGTGTGTATCTGCAAAAGAGAGAGTTTAGGGGATGGGAGAGGGGAGAGAGAGAGAGTAGCAGATGGGAGAGAGGGGCAGATGGGAGTGTGTGTAAGAGAGAGTAGGGGATGGGAGAGAGTGTGAGAGAGAGTAGGAGGTGGCAAAGAGAGAGAATGGGATGGGAGAGAGAGAGAGAGAGTAGGGGATGGGAGAGAGTGTGTGAGAGAGAGTAGGGGATGGGAGAGAGTGTGAGAGAGTAGGGAGAGGGAGATAGAGAGAGGGGGATGGGAGTGCGTGTGAAAAATCTAGAGAGTAGGGGATGGGAGAGAAGAGAGAGGGGGGATGGGAGTGTGTGTGTGTGTGTGTGTTTCTATGAAAGAGAGAGAGTAGGGGATAGGAGAGAGTGTGAGAGTGTGAGAGAGAGTAGGGGGTGACAAAGAGAGAGTACAAGATGGGAGAGACAGAGTGAAAGGATGGGAAAGAGTGTGACAGAGAGTAGGATGTGGCGGAGAGAGAGAGAGAGAGTAGGGGATGAGAGAGACAGAGTGAAAGGATGAGAGAGAGTGTCAGAGAGAGTAGGGGATGGGAGAGAGTGTGAGAGAGAGTTGGGGATTGGAGAGAGAGAGAGAGAGAGTAAGAGTAGGGGATGGGAGAGAGAGAGAGAGTAGAGAGGGAGAGAGAGAACTTGAGAGAGAGATAGTAGGTGGTGGGAGAGGGAGTGGGAGAGGAGGAGAGAGAGGGATGGGAGTGCGTGTGAGCGATCTAGAGAGTAAGGGATGGGAGAGGGGGATGGGAGTGTGTATCTACAAAAGAGAGAGTTTAGGGGATGGGAGAGGGGAGAGAGAGAGTAGCCCAAGAGAGAGAGAGAGTAGCGGATGGGAGAGAGGGGCAGATGGGAGTGTGTGTAATAGAGAGTAGGGGATGGGAGAGAGTGTGAGAGAGAGTAGGATGTGGAAGAGAGAGAGAGAATGGGATGGGGGAGAGAGAGAGTGAGAGAGTAGGGGATGGGAGAGAGTTTGAGAGAGAGAGAGTAGGGGATGGGAGAGAGTGTGAGAGAGTAGGGAGAGGGAGATAGAGAGAGGGAGATAGAAGTGCATGTGACAAATCTAGAGAGTAGGGGATGGGAGAGAAGAGAGAGGGGGGATGGGAGTGTGTGTGTGTGTGTGTGTGTGTGTGTGTGTGTGTCTATGAAAGAGAGAGAGTAGGGGATGGGAGAGAGTGTGAGAGTGTGAGAGAGAGTAGGGGGTGGCAAAGAGAGAGTACGAGATGGGAGAGACAGAGTGAAAGGATGGGAAAGAGTGTGAGAGAGAGTAGGAGGTGGCAGAGAGAGAGAGTACGAGATGAGAGAGACAGAGTGAAAGGATGAGAGAGAGTGTGAGAGAGAGTTGGGGATTGGAGAGAGAGAGTAAGAGTAGGGGATGGGAGAGAGAGAGTAGAGAGGGAGAGAGAGAACTTGAGAGAGAGAGAGATAGTAGGTGGTAGGAGAGGGGAGAGAGAGAGAGAGTAGCGGATGGGAGAGAGGGGCGGATGGGAGTGTGTGTAAGAGAGAGTAGGGGATGGGAGAGAGTGTGAGAGAGAGTAGGAGGTGGCAGAGAGAGAGAATGGGATGGGAGAGAGAGAGTGAGAGTAGGGGATGGGAGAGAGTGTGTGAGAGAGTAGGGGATGGGAGAGAGAGAGAGTAGAGAGTAGGGGATGGGAGAGGAGAGAGAGAGGGGGATGGGAGTGTGTATCTATAAAAGAGAGAGTTTAGGGGATGGGAGAGAGAGAGTAGCAGATGTGAGAGTGTGAGAGAGAGTAGGGGGATGGGAGAGAGAGAGAGAGAGAGTAAGAAGTGGGAGAGGGAGGATGGGAGTGTGTGTAAGAGATCTAAAGAGTAGGGGATGGGAGAAGAGAGAGGGTGAGAGAGATAGAGAGAGTAGGCGGTGGGAGAGGGAGAGCGAGAGAGAGTAAAGGATGGGAGAGGGGAGAGAGAGTAGGAAGAGAGAGAGAGAGTAGGGAGAGAGAGAGAGTAGGGAGGGTGGAAAGTGATGTGTTCTCACATAGTGCGTATGCGCTATAGTGCGTACGCACTATAGCGCGTACGCACTATGTGAAATCACCTAAAAATGGTCAAAAAGAAACTTTGGGGCCCGTTTCATTCATTCTCTGCTTTTGGTCTATTCTGCACTCTATTATCTCGACAGAAATCACGGGTTTCAACACAGAAAACAGTCTTTCAAGGTGGCAAACACTATTTCAAACTAACAAACACTATTTAAACGTGGCAAACACTTTTGGAAGCTAGAAAACACCAAATTCAATCATTGGATACATGATTTGAAGACTTTTTGAATATTCCTTGTATAGAAAAGGTTAGTGCAATTTATTTTAAATATTTTTTGTTGATAAATAGATACAAATTTGATTATAATTTGACATGTTGTTTAATATATAGTGAATTCATTGAAATCTGTATGTTTCAATGAAATGTTATTTCGAAATGGTTAGAAATTTGACAAGTCATTTTATATATATATTGTGTATTCATTCAAATAATTATAATTTTTATATGTATTTGAATAATTTGTAATTTACACATTTTAAGTAATTCAAATGTTTGAATAATTTGACATGTAGAAATCATCATCATGCCAAGGAAGAAACCAAAAAATCAAACAAATGAAGATAGGGAGAGAGATTTGGAAATTAAAAGAGATAAAATGAAATTACTACGTGAGCAAAGAAAATTGCAAAGCAATAATGAAGAATTGACTTTCGAAGAGGATCAACAACCACCGGTACCAAGAAACAAAGAGGAAGAATTGGAAAGACAAAGAGAACGAATGAGACTGTTACGCTCAAGAAGACAATTGAATTGTGAAGCTACACCATCTTCTAATGTTGGAGTCATATCGTCCGCTACACCATCTTCCAACGTTGAAGTCATATCGTCCTCTCATGTTGAAGAGACACCGATTTGTAGATCCGACGATATACACACTCCATCATGTCATGTTGAAGGCACAACATCAACACATCAAGTAGGTGATATTCCATCTTATTGCCAAGGCACATCATCTTCGATTCAAGGTATGCAATACACTCAACCTTATGTTGATGTTCAAAATGTTGAGAGAATTGAAGAGATTATAACACCTTCTAGAATTCGTTTTAGAAGACCAAAATATTTGACTGATATTGATAGTAACATTTTTAAATCAATGCCTGACAAGATTAGCAAGCGTACTTGTCAAAGAAAAGTTAATCGTATGTGGAGATTATTTTTTGATGAATTAAATATTACAGGTCAATGCCAATTATTTTTTGAAATGATGAGGAATTTAAAATTTAGGCCTATCATGAAGATTCTTGGGCTAAGAACGATGGATGATTCAAATGAAAAAAACATTGTAAAGAATCTAATGAATGCTTATGACAAAGTGGGTTCTAAATCACGCACCAAAGATAGTAATATCGCAAGACAAGTACTTACATCGACAATAGTAAGTAGCCAAATGAAGAAATCTCGACTCATGAGAAAGACAAGCAAAACATTAAAAATTGGTAGAGGTACTCTAAGGAGAGCCATGCTAAGGCGTGAGAGATTGGAAGATCCAACAAAAAATGAGTTATGGACATTTAGCGGTAGACTACCACGAAAGGATAAAGAAATTAGTGAAGCCTTGAAATCATTGATCGAAGATTTTTGGAAAAATAACACACGTGTTTCTCCTAATCAAAGAGATGTTGTAAGAAGGAGGATTGGTAGCCAAAATCGCGAACCACATGCGAAACATTTTTTGGACACAACTCAGACACAATTTTTTGCAAAATTTATTGGTATGTATCCTCAAATTCGAATAAGTCAAAGATTTTTTGAGATGGGTAAACCTTTTTATGTGAAGATAAATCACACACGCACAACTTGTTGTTGTAGGATACATATTGAATTTTCTAACCATTTTGATGTTTTTAGGCATATATGTGTAATTTTGCATTCTCAGATTGTTTTGCAGGATTGTGACATAAATGAGCCACCAAGATCTTCAAGGGAATTCATATCCAACATTTTATGTGAAATAGGGGACGGCCAACAATTTTACAAGACATCATGCTTGGATGGTACGTGTTTATTTTGTGGTTCTTTGCAACTTTTATCAACTTGTCAACATATGGATAGTACACATGCAATTGGAAATGAAATAGTGGATTACAGAAAATTTAAGATAGTGACATATGCTCTAAAAGATGGGAAACATGGTAAAAGATGTGATTTAGTCATTGAAAAGATTCCAGTGTATGAGTTCATGAAGATTTTTTGTGAAAACATTATTTACGAGTATGCAAGGCATACCCATAGAGCTCGATGGCTGGATTTGCAATTCAAGTTGTGCAAGGATACGTTTCCACTGGATACCATTGTTTCGGTTGTAGATTTCGCAGAGAACTACACACTACAACCACAAAATGAGGTGCAAGCAAAGTATTATACTTCTCAACAAGTTTCCATATTTGTTCACATAACATTCATGCATTCACCTACAAGTACAGAGGATGACAGGAAGATTTTGAGGGAGTACCATTTTTACATCAGCGATGATCGATCACATTCTACGGAGTTCGTACATGGTTGTTTTTAACTATTTTATGGAGATTTGGCTAATAGGGGCATCACATATCGTCAGCACATTATTTGGTCAGACAATTGTGCATCTCAATTCAAGAATGCACGGATGTTCTATTGGTTGAGCCAAGATGCACAAGTTGTGTAGAATTCAATACATGTGGAATTTCACAGAGGCTGGTCATGGAAAGGGAGAGCACGATGGTGCAAGCGCATGCATCAAAAGAGCCTTAGCTCGTGAAGAACTAAAGTACAAAGATGGAGCAATATTGACAAATGCAAAATCCATCGTCCAGTGGTGTAACGCTACAATGGGTCCAGGTAAGGAAGGTGAGTCTACGATTCGTAGATTTTTTTGGTTGATAGATAATACTAACATTGCACCATATCAGGATTGTTGCACACTAACAGGATCCAGTGAGTTGCACTCTTTTAGAAGCTCTGATGCAGGTTCATGGAGTATCCACACACGAAAAATGGCATGCTATTGTCCATCATGTGCACAGGAAAATTGGGATGACTGTGAGTCGACTGAATGGGTGGACAAATGGGATATACGGGTTTTGGACGCAATTGACACCTATCGTCCCCCACAAGCACTGGAAATGGTACAGATGGAATCATCTATTGACTTTGACCGCTTGTCTGATCTAGTGCAACTTGGTAATATATATATTTATATATCTTTGTAATTTCAATATGTAACTTTATAACTTTTACCCAAGTATTTTCTGAATTAATGACCGCATTTTGTACATTTGTCACTGCAGGCCATGTTTTTGCTGTTATTGCACCTGAAGACAATGAAGAAGGGATAGATTATTATTTGTGTCATTGTGTTCAATCCAAACAAAAATTGGATCACTCGGTTATAGATGGTGAAGGTTTAGAGTACCATGTCGGTGCAATGGTTGTAACCGACACATGGCTTAGACGATATTCTATGAAGAACCCTAACTTGTGGTTATTCGAGGATTGGCAAACAGAGAGGAAGATTCTTCATTATTCAAATCTTGTTGTCGCATCAAATGTCCACTTGATAAAATATGGTGGAAAACCACATAATAAGAATCTTTGGAAAGTTCGCGAGTCAGACCATGAGGCAATACTTGAGACATTAAAATGTCGAGCAGATCCAGTTGGCTCATTAGATTGAATACAGAGAGAGGGAGAGAGAGAAAGAGTGATCAACTGGATCCAAATACATTGTTGCAACCTCTTCCCCAAGACTGTCCACATGACTAAGGTGGACCGTATTGTTATGATGCGTAAGTGATGAGATTTAGTTTAAATCATAGATTTTATGTTTTGATTTGTTTAGAATCTAGATTTTATGTTTTGATGTCTCCAATTTTTTTAAAGCTAGAACAATATTTTTCATATTTTCTTATTGTGACGATATTTTTCTTAAATTGCATGTTCTCTTTGATGACAGGAGGGAGAGAAGAAAAATAAGTAGATTTCCAAACAGCCAGCCACCCTTCTTCATGTAATTTATTCATTTAAGGTAAAAGTCCCATTTCCTTTGTTTGGCTTTGGTATTTGGTTATTTAAAGTCATTATTCTAGTTGGACCTTCGTATGTTTGAATTTGGGATTGTTTAGTGTCTATTTGTTATGATTTTATTGAATTATTAATTCTATGATGTTTCTATTATTTAATTATTTAAAATAAATTAAAAGTTTTTGTATAAAATTATTATTTTTTATTTCTATCTATTTGTTATGATTATTTCTATTATTTAAAATAAATTAATTCTATAATATTTCTATGATGAACTATTTATATTTCTAAACTTTACATATTTTAAATTAGATATCTCTCGACTTAATTTACCAAAAAAATTAATTAAAATTTTAGGTATGCTAGTAGTACACCATGACCAACAATCAAACTATTATAACAATACAAATACATTTAAATAGTACTGTAAGAATGGTTTAGTTCACATAAAAAATAAGTCTATCTTAGATATTCTAAATACATCACAAAACTTTATCGCTTCAAAAAAATTGGAATTTCTCCCATCTACTTGAGTTCCCATCAATTGTCCATAAAACTGGGAAAGGGAATAGGTGTTATGCTCCCAATCCCAACATCCTCCTGTCCACTACTAGGAGATGTGTGTAATGTAGGCTTCAGCTCCATCAACTTAGTCATTTTTTTCACTAGTTGATTGGGACTCTCACCATTTGTTGCCAACTATGGTGACAATGCTTGGGGTTACACTTATTAAGTAAGAATATTTCCTAATCTAGGGATTAGAGCATTGAACATATTTTGTCCATAACTCCTCAACAAAGTGTTAATTGGTTCATCTAATAAGCCATTGATTTTTAGGAAGGATTCAATAGTGATTTCCTCCCCCTCGCTTTACAACTCATCAATATTTGCATCATCTACAGTAGTTGCATCATCATTTTCAAACTCACTAGGTGCTCTTGCACCATTCTCCCCATGTGACAAAGAACTCATGGTGGATAAATCTGAAGGAATTTCGTAGGAATGCCTTTCTTTCCAAAATCACTCTCATCTATCCATGTTACTTCAGATTCTGGTTGATCCTTCCATTTGATAAGATGCTCCATATAGGTGCCATGACAAGTCTTCTTCTTGATTCTTGAATCCATAACCTTTTCAGCTTTTGGTTGAGATTATAATGGGATGGTGACTTCTTCAACCTTTGATTTTGTTTGTCCTTCTATGAATGTAGGCCCTTTATATTGAACTTAGTCCTTGACATTAAAGATAAGGTAAATTTTCAAGTTTGGTGGGAGTTCTATTTTGTCGGCATTAGAACCATAATTTGCAAGTACCTTACAAGGTCCTATCCTATGCATTTGTAGCTTGGTTGGAACACCCTATGCAAGTACCAAAACTCATCCTTGGTATCATACCATGGCCTCAACACCTTGGATCATCTCAAAACATCTCATCTAACATGTTCCAACTCCTTGCACACTCTCAGCAACTCATCTCTTACACTTTCTCAATTTTGCCTCTTCTAGGCTTGTTCCAACTAGCCCTTGCCAGTCACTAATTTTCTGTTTTCTCCAAAATTTTCCATAGAAATTCCTAAACTATTGGGTGATTAAAATACCCTTTTCCCCACTCTAAAATATACTCCAAAACCAACTACACTTGTTTTGTAAAATATCACTCAAAACTGGCTATTTCAGTCTGCCAACTAGGCCTAGTTTGAGGCCATTTACAAAGCAACTCACAATCCCTTGACTTTTGGAACTCCCATGACCCAAAAAAGTCTTAAGACATGACTCAAATGCAAGGATTCTTCTATTTTTTTGGTCTCATGATCAACTTTACAATGGTTTTTACAAAACCCTCCTTTCTAGCCCCTTTACCCTAGGGCTTTCTAGAACTCTTACTTTGCAATGTCTCTAGAACCCAAAATGGTTCAAACACCTTCACTTTGGTTATATTAGATGACTTCAAACATAAAATGCAACTCTTGTTTGGATAAAACACTAAATCCACCTTGGGAGCAATCACATACCCCTTTTTATGCACTCAAATTTTAGGGAAAACTATGCAAATACTTCTTAAATGGTTTCAACACTCAAATTTTCAGATGGAAATGGTTATTATAGACTCAAACCAACAAGAAAAATCCCAAACTTGAGGTTTCTCAACACTCAACAATCAAATTTCAAAACTGTTACCAGCACTTACTACTAGGACAATTTCTCGTTTTAACGGTCAAACTCCCAAACCATACAAAGGACCCCCTGCTGTTTTTGCATTTTTAAACACTCTTTTTGGAGACCTAAAATAACCTCTCTCACTTTTTGGAGATCACACTCCGTTTTCATTTTACGATGCCATCTCGGGTGATGCTGAAACTTGCAATGTCGGCTAGTACAAAGTTGCCAACTGCCAAATCTCTCTCACCTTTCGTCGTGGGATCGAACTGTCTACTCCGTTAGCTTCAGGTGACTGGGTAAACCTTATCCCCAACCTCTTCCTATCCCCTTCAGTGCTCGAACGTTCTTAGGCATGCCAATTCGAAACGTCCCTAAGGGTCACTAAATGCCATAGGGTTGCAATCTTTGACAGGGCATATCTCGGAGCTCGTGCAAGGTATGGATGTGATTCTAGTTCCTACAGGACCATGTTGCGAAGACCTACAATAACCTCTCTCACTTTTTGGAGATCACACTCCATTTTTGTTTTACAACGCCATCTCGGGTGATGCTGAAACTTGCAGTGTCGGCTAGTACAAAGTTGCCAACTGCCAAATCTCTCTCACCTTTCGTTGTGGGATCAAACTATCTGCTCCGTTAGCTCCGGGTGACCGGGTAAACCCTATCCCCAACCTTGTCCTATCCCCTTCAGTGCTAGAACATTCTCAAGCATGCCAATCCAGAATGTCCCTAAGGGTCAGTAAATGCCATAGGGCTGCGATCTTTGACGTGGCATATCTCGGAGCTCATGCGAGGTATGGATGCGATTCCAGTTCCTACAGGACCATGTCATGGAGATCTACAATAAAATCTCACTTTTTGGAGATCACACTCCATTTTTGTTTTACAATGCCATCTCGGGTGATGCTGAAACTTGCAGTGTCGGCCAGTACAAAGTTGCCAACTGCCAAATCTCTCTCACCTTTCATCATGGGATCGAACTATCTGCTCCATTAGCTATGAGTGGTTGGGTAAACCCTATCCCCAACCTCATCCTATCCCCTTCAATGCTCGAACGTTCTCAGGCACGCCAATCCAGAATGTCCCTAAGGGTCACTAAATGCCATAGGGTTGCGATCTTTGACAGGGCATATCTCAGGCACGCCAATTCAGAGGGAAGTGACCATCTTACACTTATCCAAATGTTGTGGCTTATTTGTATCCATGAGAGGTTAATGGATTTAAGCTTGTGAGCATTTGTGAAGGAGACAAATATGTTCACTAACAAATTTTTGGCAGCTTTTTTGGGGATTCAAAAACAAAGATCAGTGTAGGATTAGATATCCTTAGCTATCCTTTATTCATGCGAAATTGGTGACTCTGTATTTTATCTTGTATAATATTTGAATAGAGGGTTTCATTATATACAATGGATTTGGTTGCGAGAGAACCATGGGAAGCTCATATTGGGCCCTTTGCTTTGTCTAGTATTCATCTTTACCCAAGGGTCAAGAGAAATCATCCCAACACTTGATGGAGGAAAAATATAAGATCTAGATGACCACATCAAAGAAGTTACAATTGCTTGTGGAATTCTTGGCGTGCAAGAAGAGGATGTCTTCATCAGATTATTTTCTCGTGGCTTTATTGAGAGTGTTGCTAAATGGTTTTAGAATTTGTAGGATGGTTGTGTCACTTGTTGGAATGATCTCAAGGTAAGATTTATTTAGATATTTAAGCCTACAGCTGATGTTGGCAAGTTATTAATAGATTTCTTTCAAATTCAAATGAGGAAGAGTGAAATTATGAGGGATTTTGTATATAGATTCAATAGATGTACTAGAAAAATTCCTCCATCCTATTAACCAACTGAAAATAAGCAATTGTGTATCTTTAGAAATTGAAATTAAATTCTAGTTAAAGCTCCAAGAAATGCATAATTTGGAAGATGCTAAAAAAGAAGTTGCAAAGATAGATGATGCTATGCTGATTAGTAGAATGAAATATAAAAATTCAAGCTATGTGAAGGCAACACAATCTGAAAATTATCATAATCTTTATCCCAAAAAGATGCCTTTACAAAATAAGGTTGAAAAGAAAGAAGAAAAACCTTCATCCCCCTTTCTTTTTCATTATAAAAATTTAATGATTTTCAATCAAAGAGACTTTCAAACACCTCATGTTGTTGAAGGGATATTTTCTAACAGTGCAGGAGCTTATCATTTGCATGTTGAATATGACAATGAACACATCTCTTAGCCAACTGATTTGGTGACTTTCTTAGTTGTTCCTCCTATTGAGAAGGAACTTGTTGATAATAAAATTAATGAAAGTTTGTCAATGGATGCCCCTTTTCTAGAATTTGATTCTTTTATATTTGAAGCTTCTAATATCATTCCAACCATTGATGTTAATCCAAGAAACTTGATAGATCAACACAAGCAAGAAGGGATTGATGGAGAGAAGATAAAGACTATTCCTCACCCTAACAGACAGATAGAATATGAGGCTTTCTCATTTGATTATACACCACATCAAGAAGAAAGGTTGCTACTAGAAGCATTGGAGGATCATGAAGACATTCAAAAGAAATATGAAGAAGGTTTATACATTTTTATGCCATCCCATAACAGGATTAATGGAATTATTCCAAGTGGAATACGAGGATGAAGTGCTTAGTACTTATTTGGTGTTGGAGATATTTGTCTTTGAAGAAGAACTTGGAAGTGTATTCATTGTAGATGAAATTTTAGTGAGCCTATATTTAGACTACAAATATAACACTCTAAACACGTCTTTCCCCAACCATTCTCTTGTCAAAGGCGTAGCTAATTTTTTTGAGATGGTGGATCTTGGTGTTGGCAATACAAACTAGCTCATTCCAAATGATGCCAAAATGTTGCAACCATAAGTTTATAATTCAAAATGGCTCTTTGGGCTTGGTATATTTTTGAAGAAATTTAAGCAATGTGTTGTTATTGAGTCTTTTCTTATGATTGCCAATAATGATATATCTTGCATATAAAGTTACAGCTCCCTCAAAGGATATTCAATGAATAACATTGATGGTATGCCTTTAATCGGAAGGCACAGAAGGCAAGCTATCATCTATCCATAGACATGAGGTAGATGAGAGAATTTACAAATAAGAAAATACAAACTAAGAACTCAAAGATTCTAAATTAAATATTCACAATCAGAAAATCAAGGGGAAAGATCAAAATGATTTATTTTAGATTGTGTGATACGCGAAACTCAAAGTTTTCCTTATATGCACAAACACAATTTACTCTATAAAGTTTATCAGAGATAACCAAACTGGTAGAAAGAACAACACATCTCAAATGAATATATTTAAATACAAAGATTTGAAATATATTGCATCTCCTCTCTGATAAAAGATAACAATTCACAAACTATCATTCTTATTCACGCAGAAAGCCCAATCTAAAAATGAAAAAAATGTTTATAATTTTCCCTCTACCATTATTACAAAACTAAAAAATGAATCCCTCTTCCTCTTTTTTTGTATCTACTGAAGATTTGTGGGTTTGGAAACCTTAGAAACATATTGGTTGAAGTTGTTTAAGGTGTGTAGAGGTGGAGGAAACAATTGGTGAAGGTAAATCCAAGTTTGGAGTCTTTGGTGGCATTGTGTGCATTTGGGAACACCATTTTGGAAAATATCAAAGATCCTTCACGCTGCCCCTATTTCCAACAATGTAAGAATAATAACAACTATTTATTAAACTTTTATTTTTACCTTAATCTAGTTACTATAGAATAATAACAACGCATTCCAATCAACTGGTGATTATGTTACAATCATTAATGTATGAAAACACAGAAAACTATCAGTGATTATGTTACATTTATGATATTTAAAATGACTTTTTTTGCAAATAATCCATCTTTTCTCTACTATCTCTGACATTTTTTAATTGATGATAAAGAATGGTGGTTATGTATTGAAGCTTAACAAATGGAGAGCTTCTCAAGCTACTGATTTCTTTCATGGAGTTCCTAATAAATCTCAAGGTTCTCATTTAGGTGACTAATTGCCTGGAGGTCCACGAATATTGCTTGATAAAGTTTATTGCCAGGACGTCCTAATCGATCTTGACTAATAAAGTTTATTGCTAATCAATATTGTATCAAAAATTCAAACTAATTAGGTATTGAATTAAAGTTGATAAACAAATGATAGAGAAGGAAAACTTTAAGCATGAACAAGATCATAAATCATATGATGATGACATATTGCAAATGATTAACTTATGCTTAAATAGTGATAAATTTTATTGTTACTCAATATTCTATCAAAGTTTCGAACATATTAGGTATTGAATTTAATGTCATACATAAACATATCTAATTTAATGTCATACATGCACATATCTAATTTAATGTCATACACGAACATATCTTATTTAATGTCATACATGAACAAACATATAATATAAAATGATAACCAATAATGTCATGTACATTAACAAACACATAGTATATTATGATAACCAATAATGTCGCATATGAACAAACATATCATATATTAACCAATAATGTCATAAGTCGAATAATGTCATACATCAAATAAATGTCATACATCAAATATAAAATGTCATATACATCAAATGTGTATTGAATATGTCCACTGATGCCTATATATATATATATATATATATATATATATATATATATATATATATATATATATATATATATATATATATATATATATATGTATATATATATATATATATATATATATATATATATGTATATATATGTATATGTATATATATATATATATATATGTATATATATGTATATATATATGTATATATATGTATATATATGTATATATATATGTATATATATATGTATATATATGTATATATATGTATATATATGTATATATACATGTATATATATGTATATATATGTATATATATATGTATATATATATATATATACATATATATACATATATACATATATATACATATATATACATATATATATATATATATACATGTATATATATATATATATATGTATATATATGTATATATATATATATATATATATATATACATATATATATACATATATATACATATATATATATATATATACATATATATATATATATATATATATGTCTAGATCAACTATATCTTTTCCTTCCCACAAGGGGAAGGAAACAAATCTCTCGACGTCTTCTGTCGTCATGTCGAGGGAGATGGTGGAGATGATAGGGTCCTCCTGACACGCTCGCTCATCCTCTTGTTGAGGCTCTTCTCCAACTCGAGCTGATACAAACAAAGTAGATATGAATCAGTATGTATTATACGTTGAAATCAAATATATGTACACACAAAATCAATTATTTTCTTACCGCCATCAAATAGTCACTCTGTACATCCACCTCGAAGGCTCGTGGACGATCAGGCGTGACGAGACCCTACAACAATTCAATAAATATAATCACTTATAAATAACATTAGAAATTTTGAGACTAACTATTATAAACAACAACTAAAAATGGAGAAAATTCTTTCATACCTCAGTCAATGGCTGTGAGCTAGCCATAGCTGTGGCCACTCCATGATCAACAGACTGTCGGAGATGAGGAGGTGTGTCCGACGTCATGAGCTGCATGTCATACAATACACGTTACATGTAACATGAAACATGAAACAAATATAATAAAATGAATTAAATTAACATGAAACAACTGTACCTGTTCGAAGCTCGTACGATGTCTATGCTCTGAGTCCATACTAAAGGTTGAGGGTCCTGTGGAGAACTGATGCACGTGCATAATTTTTTTTGTCAATCCTTAATATGATAACTTAATGAATATATGTATTAATTTAAATGATTAAATCGATACATACCTCTGGACTCGTGGAGGGGACAAAAAATGGGGCCGGAGCATCGCTGCTAGGCTCGGCAACACTCTGACCCTGAATTTTGAACAATGTCAATAGATGCTAATTAATTAATCATTCACTATACATATGAAATGTGATCAAATTAGTAAATTATAATTGTAATTTACCTGTGTGTCAATGCCAAATGTTTCGTTCAAGAACTAATCAGTGACGAGCCCATCATCCGCAGCATCTCCAGCATGAGTGCCAAATGTGCATAGGGATCTGCATGAAGTGCACATGTGACCATGACGCACAAAAGGGTCCCCCTCAACTAATGGGCCCATGGAATGGATGAGGGTCTGCGTCAAAGCATTAATGGTCCCTAGAGTGTTGGCCTCTACATGTTCCTTCACAACTGAAGGAATAGTCACATGCTCACGTTGTGGCTTGACCACAGGTGCCCTAACTACATTAGGGTCACGACGTGCTCCCGGCCTCTCGAATGATGACCCCCCACCTCTACCCTGGGAGTCTAATAGATCAAAATAATTGGGGATCTCCCCAAGGACAAACTCACAATACAATTTCTTCAAAAAATACATTGGGACCTCGTGATTGTTGCAAGGAGGGGCATCAAAAACCATCCACCATCTATCACAAAAATGATTTCTCATAGCATCATGTATACACCAATGGATGGGGAACCATTTAGTACCCTCTCTAACAGTATTTTGCTCACCGGGTTTTCTAAATAATGCACATATTGAACCTTTTGGTATTTCTTTTTTTTTAACATCTTCATATGACAATTTATTTGCATAAAATCTTTTTTGTTCTTCCCTCTTAACCTGCCAAACATCTAACTGACCAGTAACTGAGGCTATCTGGGTCTTAATGGATTCGAGGGATGATGCCAATTGAGCCCTCATTGGATTGGTTTGTCCAGCTTGTTTCAACCGACCAATAAGTCCTTCTAATTCAATTTTGCCTATCTCAATTTCATTTAATATATTTTCTTGTGTGCCTAGTGGAGGTCTTGGAATTGGTTCAGGTTGTGGAATTTGTTGTTCTTCAGGAGGGTTTTGTGGATTTTGGTTTTGAGGTTCTTCAGGTTCTTGAGGGTTTTGTGGATTTGCCGGTTGATTATGGACATTTCCTGATAAAGAATCAATTGAAATCCAAATGAATAAACAAATCTAAATAAAAATTGTAAAAACCCTATAAAACAATATGAAAAACATATAAAATAATGCAAAGTCAAGTTTAGATTACATACGGCATCGGCGTCGACGTGCTGGTGATCTTGGATTTTGTTGGCGAGGAGGCATATTGGCAAGGGATGTTGAAAATGAATTGTTTTCCAACTCGCGTGCGTGCTGCCCTTATAAATAGTAAAAATCACTATTAATATGATGGGCCGCGGGTGTGCAGCCCATCATTTATTAAAAAAATTGCTTTTTAATAGCGCGTGCGCGCTATTGAAAATTTTTTTCTTTAAAAAGGCTTGTCACCTTTTTGGCACCACAACTCGGTGCATATGCCTGCAAGTCAAGTAGCTAATTTTTCAAGCGAGCCCTAGGCAAGCAGTATAGGCTTGGCAAGGTACAATGAAAGCTTGAATTGAAGTTTTGATGAGAAGGGTGGATTGGCATGTGCCAATCTAGACTAGGAAATGAAGGATTAGAGTGTTAAGGGTTCATAACTCAGAGGAGGAGGTTGGAAGTGGAGTTTGAAACAATTGATGAAGGATTCAATGTCATTGCCTTTGAAACCCTTAAAATGAGGGTTATCTGAAGTTGTACTATATGGTTATCCTAGGGCCCTAAGACCTAAAAAATATTCAAGTTTATGTCATAGGGAATAAAATTTATGAAGATACCAAGTGGCCTTGTTAAGATTTTTTGGGAGTTGTAGCTTGTTCCTTGTTTTTATGAGGACTAATAGGGGCTCTTAGGGCTACAAGGTTAAATAGGGTAATTGGGAGTTGTGGGAGTGTGAAACTCATAAGAATGATATAAAATGGTAGGAAATGTGTCAAGAACCTCATAATGATAGTTCAAACTTTATTTTTTCCTTTTAGGTGCACTTGGTTAAGTTTTGACATTCTAGGTCAAATAGTGCATAATTTGTGAACTGTAGGGAGAGGATGGAAAATTGGATTGTTGGGTGAGTTTCTTGGTGAAAGGAGATTGGGAAGGAGTCCTCTAGGTTGGGGTTTGGAATAGTAACCCTAAGTAGGCTATGAGTAACCTAGGAAGAGAAAGAAATCTCTAGAGTGAAGAAGCTCCCCATCAAAGTGGTATGAGAGACATAATATTGTAGCTTGTGGTGGTATGTTGTATTCCACTAAGTCAAGTAGATCTTCAAAGATGGTTACCAATGTAGAGTTGACAAAGGATGTAGAAGAGAAAAAGTTTCTCATAGAAGAGAGGACAAGGCTTCTTGATGAGGCCCTAGAAGAGGTGAAAGACAAGATAAAGGAGATGGAAGATGCAGCCCAAGCTAAGGAAGATGAAGACTTCAACAAGGCTAAAGAGAAGCTGAGTTTGGAGGATGAAATACTTGAGCCAAATCCTCCACTTGGTGAACAACAACCATTCCTAAAAGCCCTCAAGGATTTTGAAGGAAAGAGCCTACAAAATGTCTCACTTTTCCATGGCAAGATGGATGCAGAGGTGGTCCTAGAATGGCTTGAGAGCATTGAGAACTACTTTGAATGTGAGGGGACAATAGAGGCCCAAAAGGTGAGATTTTCAAAACCAGATTGAAAGGTCAATCGTTGACATGGTGGAAGTTTGTGCAAGAGGAAAGAGAGAGTGAAGAGAATAAACGTATAGCTAATTGGAAGGCTACGGTGGCAAAGATAAAAGAAACCTATTTTCTAGAAGATTATGAGGTTCAAATTCACAAGCAGAAGGATCTTGATGTGGCTACCTATACTAAGGAGTTTCAAAAGTTGGCTCTAAGGTCAAGGGTACAAGAGGCAGAGATAATCAAGGTGGAAAGGTACTTAAATGGCCATAAGTGGTCCATTCAGGATGAGTTGAGTTTGTTTAGTCCTGCCACATTGCAGAGTTGTTTTCAAATGGCTAGAAAAGTGGAAGATAAATTGATAAAGAAAGGGGACTCAAGCTCCAATAATAGAGGTAGAGGTAAAGACTTTAAAGGTGGCTCAAGAGGACTGTAGTGGAAGGAATAATGAGCAGAGAAGCTATGGGGATTCCAAGTGGAATGAGTAGGCTAGTCAGATCAATCATAGGGCAGGATCTAGTGGAGGCAGAGTATCCAACAATGGTGGTAGAGACAGATATGGGAACAATAGAAGAGGCTTGCACTTTAGCAATATGAAGTGTTATAACTGTGGCAAGTTGTGGCACCCTACCTACAGATCTCCACAGAAGACATCATCCTCCCATGGAGTGAAGAAAATCACATACATCCAAGAGGAAGATAATCAGAAGGTAGGTGAAGATGATCTTGACATAGAGAAGGGTGAGAACCTCATTTTGAGGAGACTCTTGGTTAAGGAGCTAGTTAAGGATGAACCCAAGCAGAGAAGGGCATTGTTCAAAACTACTTGCAAGATACTATGGAAGGTATGCAAGCTAATCATAGATTTAGGGTATATTCATGATGTACTATTAGAGGATACAATACAAAAACATGGACTCGCAAAGATCCCACATGTGTGTCCTTATAGGGTGACTTGGTTGAACAAAGGGCAGAATCTCCTAGTGAATGAAAAGTTTGTGTAGAAATAACTATTGGTAAGTATCAAGGCAAGATCCTATGTGATGTGTTTCCCATGGATGCTTTCCATCTTCTATTAGGAAGGCCTTGGGAGTATGATAGGGAGGAATTGCATAATGGTAAAGAAAATAAGTATTTTTTCAAGAAGGATGGGATCACCTATAGTATATAGTCCATAGTAGAAGAAGACAAGGTTGAGAAGGATACTACCAAGACATTGTGGAAGAGTGGGGAAGAATTACTCAAGGATTTGAAGGAAGGTGAAGGAGTAGGGTATGCCATCATGGTGAAGCCCAAGGAGGAGAAGCCATCTTCACAAACACCTATACCTGCAGAGGTACAAAACCTATTGGATCAGTTCATGGAAATAATTTGTGATAGAGCACCACCAACATTACCTCCAAAGAGAGCCATAAGTCATCAGATTGACTTCATACTAGGAGCATCACAACCAAACAAAGCTTCATATAAGATGACTCCAAAGTAGAACAAGGAGATTGCAAGGCAAGTTACAAAGTTGCTTGATTAGGGGCTGATTAGGAAGAGCATCAGTTCATGTGTTGTACCAGTTGTCCAAGCACCTAAAAAGGGAGGTAAGTGGAGAATGTGCACTGATTCTAGAGTAATTAATAGAATCACAATTAGGTATAGATTTCCCATTCCTAGGATAGAGGATTTGATGGATTGTCTAGTTGGGGCTAGGTACTTTTCTAAAATTGATCTCATAAGTGGATATTATCATATTAGGATGAAAGAGGGGGATGAATGGAAGTTTGCATTTAAGACTACTAAGGGTCTCTATGAGTGGTTGGTAATGCCATTTGGTCTCACCAATGCACCAAGTACCTTCATGAGAGCCATGAATGAGGTCTTGAAAGAAAACATAGGAGTGTTTGTTGTAGTGCATTTGGATGACATCCTCATCTTCGGTAAAACCAAGGAGGAGCATATGAAACACCTAGAACTAGTGTTGGGGAAGCCTCAAGAGGAAAATTTGATAGTGAACCTTGAAAAGAGTGAGTTCATGAAGGAGGAACTAGTGTATTTGGGGTTTGTAGTATCCCAAGGGAACTTGAAGATGGACAAGGACAAGGTGGAGGAAATCTTGAGTTGGCCTACTCCTAGATCTTCTACTGAGGTCAGAAGTTTTCATGGCCTAGCACAGTTATATAGGAAATTTGTGAGGAGGTTTAGTGAGATTTTTGCACCCATGAATGACACCATTAAAGGAGGCATGAAGACCAAATTTACATGGATCAAGGTAGCAGATGCAAGTTTTGAGAGGCTAAAGAAAGAAATGGCAACACAACCAATATTGGTTTTGCCTAGTTTTGAGAAGTGATTGTAGTGGAGTGTGATGCTAGCAAGGGCAGTTTTTGTAGGGGTTGATGAAATCCAACTCCGCAGTCACCAAGATCACCTACATGCAAAATAACCTATCGAAGGGAAACCAAGAAGGAAGAGGTGGAGCTTGGAAAAACCCTAAATGGACATGAGAGAGAAATAATGCAAAACAATGAAAATGTATTTACAATGAGAATGCATTGTATTTACAATGATAGAGAGACCGAATATAAAGGCCTCATGGAAGCTTGTAGAACAAGCTAGAAAGTGGTAGAAGATAAGGTTGACAACGAAGCATTCTTCCACAAAAAAGGTGGAATATGCTAGAAGGGAACAAGCTCCTGTGTTGTCAACAATTTGTCACTACATGCATTAAATACTAAATATTAAATGAATGCATTAACCTAAGTAAGCTTAAGTAAATAGAATAAATAATTAATTATTTACTCTAACAGTTTTGAGCTAAGAGGGAAAACCAATAGCATTTTTCAATGAGAGGCTTAATGAAACTAAGACAAGGTATTCATCATATGACTTGGAGATCTATGGACTTTTCCAAGCCCTCAAGAAGTGGAGGCATTACCTATTACCTAAGGAGTTTGTGGTCTTCACAGATAATCAAGCACTAAGCTTTGTCAACTCACAAGAGAAGCTAAGTTTGAGGCACATCAAATGTATGGAATTCTTGTAGTCCTACACTTACATATCAAGCACAAAAAGGGGACAACCAACAAGGTGGTAGATGCTTTGAGTAGGAGGTTGTTGATAGTACAGGAGGTCAAGTTGCAGAGCATAGGATTGGATGGATTCAAGGATCTATATGAGGAGGAAACTAAATTTTCAGAGGCTTGCAAGGTATGTATTGATTTTGCTAATCATTTTCATAGTGACTTTGTTGAATACACCTTGCATAATGGGTTATTGTTCAAAGGACAACAGTTGTGCATCCCAAGGGGGACTATGAGGGAAAATCTCATACAAGAGAATCATAATGGAAGCATGAGTGGGCACTTTGGTCTTAATAAGACATTAGACCTTGTGGAGAGGTTCTATTACTAGCCTAAGATGCAAGGGGATGTAAGGAGGTATGTGGAGCAATGTGGCATATCTCAGAAGGCAAAGGGAACTTCATTAAATGTAGGACTCTACCAACCTCTACCCATTCCTAATAGGCCATGGGAGTGCTTTAGCATGGACTTCATATTGGGATTTCCAAGGACTAGGATAGGGTCAGATAGTGTATTTGCGATGGTAGATAGGTTCAGTAAGATGAGCCATTTCACCCCATGTAAGACAGCACATGATGCAAACAATATTGCCAATCGATTCTTCAAGGAGGTGGTTAGAATACATGGCTTACCAAGGAGCATATTTGCTGACAGAGATGTCAAGTTTATGGGCACTTTTGGAAGACCCTATAGAAGAGGCTCGAAACAAACCTAGCACATAGTTTTGCCTACCATCCCCAAATGGATGGGCAAATAGAGGTCATCAACAGGGTCCTAGGCAATCTATTAAGATGTCTAACCAAGGAGTATGGGAAAAGTTGGAAACAAGTCATCCCTCAAGCTAAATTTGCCACAATTACAATAAGAATAGAACAACAGGGTTAAGCCCTTTTCAAAATAGTGTATGAGACTCATCCAAGGGGAATCATGAAGCTAAGAGATTTACCAACACATGACAACATTAGTGGGCATGTTGATGACTTTCCTTAGTCCATGAAAGAAGTGCATGATTAGGTGAAACAAAACTTGATGGAGGCTAATCAAAATTTGAAGGAGAAGAAGAATGAGGAGAGAAGAGAATTATAGTTTCAAGTGGGAGACTTGTTTATGGTCTATCTGAACAAGGCTAGACTAGAGAAGGGCATCCCTACTAAGTTGCAGATGAAGAGGATTGGGCCCTGCAAAATACTTGAGAACTATGGATGCAATTCCTACAAGGTAGACTTACCGAAGGACATGGTTATCTCCCCCATTTTAAATGTAAAAGACCTAATACCTTAAAAGGGTCCTCAAATAGATGAACCAAAGTATCAAAAAGAGTTAAGCAAGGATATATCAAACCTATAAGTACCTGAAAAGAAGCAACCACAGGTGGAGAAGATTTTGGATTCTAGAGTGAAGAAGAGTACAAGAAACAAGGTCTACAAGGAGCATCTAGTGAAGTGGTTGGATACACCAAAAACTGAGGCCACTTGGATTGCTGAGAGTGATTTCAAGAAGCTGGCATCAATAAGGAATTTCTCTCTCCAACAATATCTTAGGCTTCTTCTTGCAGGGGGGAATGGTGCAGGAGCACCTAGGGGTAAAGGTGAAACCCTCATGCATTTTTGGTTTGTAAATGGTCTAACCAACCATTGAGGTAATAAAGACTAGGAATAAATTCCCAAGGTACATTTAGGAGGTTTGCATGTTAGGTCATGATAGGAAAAATTGCTTAAAAATTGCTCAATGAGGAAAAATGTGGGAAAATGTCTTGAAAGGGGGCAATATGTGTGTAAGATTGGTCCTTAGGTGTATTAAGGTCATTTTAGAAGGTTTGGAAATAGACTGGCCAAGTTTGAAGGCTCAATGTGCAAAATTGCATAGCAACTTTTTGCACTGTTTTGAGGAACGAGCTACTTGGGTAGTTATAGCTTGAAAAAAAGGAAAGAATGGAGGAGGTAGTATATTTAAACCTTCTTCAAATCATTTCCAAGGGTTGGATAGTCACTTTTACGAACAACACATGTAGTGGAACAATTTTGATATCAGAAACATGGGTTTGAAGGATTGGATAGAGAAGGTGGATTGAATAACCTACTATTCTAGATGTAATAAATTTTTGAGATCATGTTTTAAATTGGTGCATATTTTTTTTGGTTCTGAGCATTCATTTACTATGGTTTTGAAAATTAATTAAGTTTTACCTTCCTATTGTCTGGTTTTATATTTCCAGCATTCAAATGGCTATGGTTTGAAATTCCTTGGTCTAAATACCATGACCTTTGTAGATCAATAAATAGCCTCTGTAAATAGTGTATATAGTGATTTTGGGGTTTTTGCAAGACAAGTAGCTAATTTTTCAAGCGAGCCCTAGGCAAGTAGTGTAGGCTTGGCAAGGTGCAATAAAAGCTTGAATTGAAGTTTTGATGAGAACAATGGATTGGCACATGCCAATATAGACCAAGAAATGAAGGAGTAGAGTGTTAAGGGTTCATAACTCAAAGGTGAAGGTTGGAAGTGGATTTTGAAACCATTGGTGAAGGATTCAATGGCATTGCCTTTGAAACCCTTAAAATGAGGGTTTTCTAAAGTCGTATTGTACGATCAGCCTAGGGGCCTAAGATCTAAAAAATCTTCAATTTTTGGTCATACAAAATAAAATTTTTGAAGACATGAAGTGGCCTTGTTAAGAGTTTTTGTGATTTGTAGCTTGTTCCTTGTTTTTATGAGGGCTAATAGGGGCTCTTAGGGCTACAAGGCTAAACAGGGTAATTTGGAGTTAAGGGAGTGTGAAACTCATAAGAATGATTTAGAATGGTAGGAAATGTGTCAAGAACCTCATAATGATGGTTCAAATTTGATTTTGTCCTTTTAGATGCATTTGGTGAATTTTTGGCATTCTAGTTCAAATAGTGCATAGTTGGTGAACTAAAGGGAGAGGATGGAAAACTAAATTGTTGGTTGAGTTTCTTGGTGAAAAGGGATTGGGAAGGAGCCCTCTAGGTTGGGGTTTGGAATAGTAACCCTAAGTAGCCTAAGAGTAACCTAGGAAGAGAAAGAAAGATCTAGAGTGAAGAAGCTCCACATCAACCTTTCTCTCCTCCAATAGGCTTAGACACATGGTCTCCAGAGGAATAGGGACATGAGATATGAAAATGGCCAGACCTTCTATATTTGACATAGAACAACTCCACTTTCTCATATTTTGGTGATTGGACAAAGGATACAAGCTTTGATTCCAAAGTAAAAAAAGTAGGCATCTCTTTGTTAACAATCACACTCACACAAATTCTAACAAAAAGAAGCCTAGTTTTAGATTGTGTGATCTTATCGATTGACATGAGAGTCCCAAAGGATTCATCTATACTTCTAAACACCTAGTTACTCCAATATTCCAATGGTAGGCTAGGGAGACACACATAGGTAGAAAATGTTTCTCCAAGGTCAATCACTAGGTCTAGCCTTGGCTTCCATTTATAAATTGCCAAAGTGTTCTTAGCATTATTTTCTAAGGTCCACAACCCATTTGAAAGAACAACAATAATATCTTATTACAAAACGTGAATAAGAACATCCCACTTACTAGGGCATTTATTTTAACATTGCCTTTGAGCGACTAGGTTGAGGTGGCCCACTTTCCAAGTTGATCAATAGAGGGTATGAATAGGAGAAATCACCTAACCAAAGTGAGTTCTAGTTCCTTGATAGCTTCCTCCAAGATGACATATGCGACACTAATTATTGTCCCTTTAACCGAGCATGAGCCATTAGGCAAGGTGGAAGATGAAGGGAATGTGGTAGCTCCACCAATAATTTTTGAGGCAAAAGAGACCCCAATCTTCCTAGGGAAAGCTAGGGTGTTATTACCTTCAAGTGCAATCTTGTCGATAACTTCAACAACCGAGGTAGCTCCAGAATGTTGGTTCTGGTATTTGGGTTCCAAGTTGGTAGCAACCACCAAAGGGTTGGATTGAATCTTAGCAGCCGAAGGAAAGTATAACAACCACTAAATGGGTAAGGACAGTAATGAAGCTATCGACTTCCCTTAGGCTAGACATGGACCGAAGGGTTAAGGGGGATCCAAGCACTTTGTTGAATTCGGGGAAATTGCTAAGAAGGAATAATTTTTATGAAGCTCTATTGATGAGATCATCAAGATATTAAAAAAATAGTTAAATGTACAAGATACTGTACATCACTACTACTTCAGCTTGTTAGTTTGTCATTTTTATAAATATAATTTTTTGCATAAATATTTTTACTTAATTAAAAATTCATTACATAAATATATTCAAAAGATTCATTAATGAAAACTTTGTATCCACTCCACTCATTTTTCATAACTTTTTATATGTCAAAAATAGAAAATAAATATAATACTATCAATATTTTTTATTATATAAATACAAAAAATAACTATCATTTATTCAGAATTTTTTTTTAAAATTATATGTCATGCATCTTAATTTTCATATATATGTAGACAACATTTGAATAGAAAATAGGTATACATCATTTTTCCCTCATACATATTCAAAAAGTCTACATCATTAGAAAATTGATCATGCCACCCCACGAGCTCTATAAGAAACACATTGGAAAAGTACAACTGAACATTTAAAATACTTGATCCCGTGGTAGCACAAAGTTCTATAATAAATACATTCAATTTTTTAAGTTTTACATTAAAAAAATTTATCATGGAGGACCAAAATGTTTTCTAAGAAATGGATTCAAAATATTCACTAGATCATTTGTGGCCACATCAGCGTAAACAACAACACGTTAAAGTCTTTTTATATGAGAATAAGTCTTTTTATACGAGAATCGATGTGGCCAGCCTTAAACATCACACACTAACCAAGAAATTAAGCTTGAAAAAGTATGTCAAACTTTGACTATTTAACACTTTTATTCTAATCGTTCGCATTAATGTGTGATGTTTAAGTCGTTCGCATGTGGAGGGAAAGAATCGTGTCTTCCAAAGTTTCATACAGCAATGGTGAATTTTAAGTTATAGGAAACACAAAGAAGATAAAGGATCTTGCTTGTAGATAATTACATGGATTCTCATCATTTTCTTCGTATTACACAATCCTCGCTGCTTGTTCCCTCTTATTCTTCTTCTTCCCATGGAGAATGCAGAGGAAACTAAATCTTCCTCTTCCCCCTAGCTCTACTAGTTTTCTTATCACGCGAAACCTCTTTCAGCTGGGAAGGAGGCCACACGAGTCTCTCTCAAATACGGCTCATTGATGATTCTCCATCTAGGAATGAAACAATAGTGGTTGTCTCTTCCAAGTTCTCAAAACACATGACAACATATTTGCAATGCAGCCGATATCGGACTCAATAAGAAAATTAAAGTGCCTCCGTCAGGAAATGGATGAAGTTGTTGGTTGCAGCCAGAAAGTGGAAGATTTTTATTTAGCTCATCTGCCTTATCTTCATGCGGTCATGAAAGAGACTTTCTGATTGCACATGTCGGGCCTAAGTGAGATTAGCAAGATTATCAGTTACCTCTTTCCGCATTTAAAACAAGTGACCTTAAACCAAGATCTATCTTCTCTCTTTCTATTATTGTTGTTCCTGGAGTAACTAGAATAATTACATCTAGAGTAGTTAACTCTTCCTCTACTAGCATTATCTTCTTTCCATTCTGACTAGCCCTTGTCATGGGATGTATTATCAAACCGGTTACTTTCTCCATAAGTTCCACCTCTACTTCACTGAAATCTTCCACCTCTTGTTCTTTGTCTATGTTCTTGTTTCTATGCCATATCTCTTCATCTCTCTACACTTTCCATCTTCACAAAACTGATCTCATATTGAATTGAAGTTTTCAACTCATTAAGATATCTAGCAACATTTTCAACCTCATCATCAACATGTCTATATCTAACATCCAAGTTATAAAATTATTTAGTGCAATCTTTTACAGTCGTGTCTTTTTGTCTTAAATTCTACATTCTTCTTAACAAATTAACTTGATAATCAGCAAGAAGAATTTTTTTTTTTTAACTTACCAACCATTTTCACCCGAGTATTGATCTTTTCATGTTTGCAAGTGTTCCCACCAAAGGGAGGCATGTCCTCTCAATTATTTTTCATTATCATCACTTTTCTATTATCAGGGGTAATTTTATATTCTAAGTACTTTTCCATCTCAGAGATCCAATCCTGCAAAGCATTTGTATCAAGTTTTCCAGAATAACTTGAAGGATCAAAGGTAGGTGTGGGATTTTCTCTAGTCAAATCCCTCAAGATCAGTATTTATTCATCTTGTTCCACTTCATGTTTAAGATTAGGGGCAACTACTTCTTCATCGCTAACATCATCAAGGTGTACTCCTCTTCTCTAGGTTATCTCAACGACTTCGATCCTTGCTTCAATTTACCTCAACACATGTCAATGATAGCACTATTTGTATTTCCTCTACCTCAAACCATTTTGACAATAGTTCCTACAAGAATTGTAACCCTTTGCAACTTATAGGTCATAAACCAAGTTTGTCATCCTACAACTACTCCAAATAGGGCTCTCTATGATCCCAAGGCTCCACAAGAAAAGAAACATTCACTCTAATACCTCCTAACACAAGGTAGGATGGTAAGATGATCCGAGGGAACACTCACCAACCACCCTACTAGACTCACGCACAAAAGTCAAAACCAATATGGAAGAAACAAAGCTTATATTGATTCCAATGTAGGTATGGTGATATAATTTCCTTACAATGTGCTAGGCATAAGGCCTACCTAGTTGTAGCCTTAAACATTAGAATTTCAATCAAAAAGCTTAGGAGCTCAAGCATATAGAACCAAAATTCTTATATCTTTATTTTTACTAACCTAATGCTATATAATCTCATCCTAGATCTTGAATATATAGCCATCAAGACCACAAGTCAGCCTAATAGTTATATTCATTAGAAAATATAGGTCTTGTCCAAAGGGAAAATCAATGACCATATAATTAAGCAAAATAACATCTATGGGAACAAACATAAGTCCAAATGGGATCCAAGAAGATATCCCCAAGATTGCAAAAATCCTTGAAATCACAAAAACATTGCAAAAGCCAATTACTGCATGTATCTCCCCCGAGAAAAGCATAAATATCATTGGAGAGTCCCTACCCCTACCCCACCCCACTATTTTAAGGTAAGGGCCTGCATATGCCCCCTCAAATAACTATTGCATATTATCGCCTATCGTAAAATTATAGGGGCTCTACCTAAAATTCTAGGCTATGGCTATGGCTGCCCGCCCCTAGCCTAAAATTTTATGGCCTAGCCTATAATTTAATGGGTATGGGGGCCCTATGGGCTTATCATTTTATGGGCATCTCTACTATTCTAAAGGGGGGGGGGGGCCTACAAGCCATACCTTGATTAAAGAGATTGATAACTCTTTAGCAAGATGGAATTAAGTTCAACAAACATAGGAGATGGTTCCATGGTAGGTCCACATTAAAAATCCAACTATGCAAAAAGAAACAACTCAAATAACAAGCACTATCCCCAGAACAATAGACTAGTACAAAAAAAAAACAAGATATATTTTTGGTTGATGCGAGATTTCCCAAGAACCAAGATGCATGCTAAGGATATTCCTTCTATTGGACAAATCTTCCAACCTTTTTCATCATGAAAATGAGATCTTAAGAGTTCCTTAAATGCAAGGTCAAATAAAATTATGACTTTGAGAGATTTTAGAAATGGTCAAATCAAGAAGACTCCAATCTCAAGGTCACTTCTGTAGTCGAGGGTTAGAGAAATATAATTCATAATGATGAACATGGTGTCAAAATCTCTCTCTCTCTCTCTCTCTCTCTCTCTCTCTCTCTCTCTCTCTCTCTCTCTCTCTCTCTCTCACACATATCATTGATAAAATGTCAAGCCTCTTAGAAATTTTATTGAGAATTTAGATTTCATTCCACCTACCACTAGTGTTGAAACCTACATTCCTATTCCTACCTCAATACCTATTATTTTTTCTTATGCTCCATCTATCATAAGCACTTCAAGTCAAAAGACAAATCCTACAGATGTTGGCATTCTTAACCTTATTGCTCCTTCTTCTTAAAATGTTCCACGTGTGTCCTTACCTTTATCCACGACCACTTATAATAGTGTTTCTTTTTCATACTCTCTCATTTCCATCCATTTCTCATTCCGTCCAAACTATACACACATATATCTAATACTCTTCTTTTTATTGAATCTATTATAAATATATTGGCTCAAATCGTTTTGTCCTTAGACACCATCCATGATTTTATCCATCAATACATGGAAGTTCCTCATAAATAGAGCCTTAACATTTTAAGGGTGATCACTTGACTTATGTTATAACCTTCAAACATTATGTAGTGATTTCCATCATAGCCATAGATTCGTACCTAAAATATTTACTAAAAGCTTAGAAGATGAAGCCTTACAATGGTATTGCACTTTGCCTCCTTAGTATATTGATTCCCTTTTAAAAGGTGCTAAAGGTTTTACTCAATAATTGTATTATTGGTTCTAAGATTTTTTTTACCAACGTGATGTATTGTATATAAGGAACTATTAAAACAAGAGACTTATTGGAGGATAAACTTATAACCTTATTTGCAAGAGCATCAGCTACAAACAAAGTTTTCATCATGAAAAAATTATAAAAAATAAAAATGAAGGAAGGTGGGATAGTGGAAAATCACCTTAATGATTTTGACATTGTTATCAACCAAGAAAATTCAGTGGGTATGACTCATCATGATGAGAATGAAGTTATCCTATTATTATGTTCCTCACAAAACAACTCCATGATGGAGCAATGACAACACTTATGATTTTTGTGTCCCAAGAATAAATTACATTTTGATGATGTTGTTGTCACTCTTCTCAAGGAATATATGAGAACAAAGAACCAAGATGCCTCATTTGATGATGTCTTAAGTGTTTTATGAATTGGTGATCAAGAAAGAAGCCATAATATAGGTGGAAATAATAACAATAGGAGATCCAAGTCTGCTAGGAGATTGAAGACCATCAGTAGAAATGGTGATTGTTGGTTTTGTGGAAAACCAAGTCATAAAAAAGGATTGTTAGAATTTAAAAAAGACACAAGAAAGGGTGCATGATGATGAAGCCAATGTGTATGTGCAGGGTCATGGTGTACCAAACTATGGCCTTAAGTGGCAATGAAAAATTAGCAAATCAGGTTTACGTCAACTGACACATAATTTTGAAGTGGTTATGGACTTTATATCAAAAAGTTGTAAAAAAATAAGCTATAAGAAATTGAATGTAGTTTCTAAACTACCAGGCCTTATCAGGAGAAAAAAATAATTAATTGGTCAAAAGTTTGAATTTTAATGCAATACTAAGAAAATTTCAAGGCGAAAATAAAAAGTAAGTGTATGTCTGACCACCTTAATCAAAATCAAATTATAATTTTTTTTAATATAATTATAGATATGAAAAGTAGACTCATGCCCGGATGTGACACATATTTTTCAGTATTTTATTCCAAATAAATAATTAACTATGAATTTTCTATCAAAACTCTTTCAAAAAAAAAAAGAGTCTCGTATCTAACCACCCTAACTAATAGAAAATTTTACCAAATTTAAATTTATTTATTTTTTCTTATATTAGCCGAAGTATAGAATGTGACGCAACTTTTAGATTTAAAAAATGTTATACCGTTTGAAAGTTATAGCTATTTTTCAATCAGTATGTCAATCAGCACTTTACAATTATCTTCATTGATAATTAACTAATAAATATTTATCGAACTTAAAATTTGATAGAAATTATATTTATGGAATCTAGAGATCGATATTAAGAAACCCTTTTCGTTTTATTCAATTTAGATCAAAATAACATTGTCAGACGGCTACCCGAAGTCTGAGTATTACTAAAACCCTCTTCAAATACATCTTTTGGGTTGACCGGGTAGGCTTGGTATTTACCAAGCCTAATCGGATATCTGATCATAAATCGGATATCCGATATGTTAGGTGGGCAAATTTAAAATCTCAACCCATTTTGGAGAGAAAATTGGGTTTAAACGTCACAACTTATTATTTCTAAATTATTTCACTTATATTACTATGTAAAGATGTATTTTAATATATTATATATATACAGTAACATAATGTAAAGATATAAGATATAATCTAACAATATATACTAATATATTATGTTAATCTTATTACAATCTATAAATATAATTTATATTATTATTATTTTTACTAAATATAATAACGTAATTTATATATATAAAACATGTATTATATATTATTATATTAATATGTATGTTATTAATATATATATATATAATAACGTAATATTTTTATTAAATATAATATGTATTATATATTATTATATTAATATGTATAATAATATATTATATATATAATAACATAATATATTAAATATAAATATATAATATGTATTATATATATTATTATATTAATATGTATGTTATTAATATATATATATATATATATAAATAATACCATAATATTTTCATTAAATATAATAAAGTAATACATATATATGTTATTAATCTATATATAATAACGTAATATTTTTATTAAATATAATAATGTAATATATATATATATATATATATATATATATATATATATATATATATATATGTATGTATGTTATTAATAGATATGTATATTATTAATATATATAAGTCAAAGGGGGTCATAGGTCAACCATTGACCCCCTTTGACGCATTAAACGACGACATATGTCTTTAGGGGTCCTAAAAGCCCTAGGGACATATTACAATGGTTAATATGGGTCAAAGGGGGTCATAAGGTGACCTATGACCTCTTTTGATCGATTAAATGACGATATATGTCCCTACGGGTCCTAGGACCTCGAGGGACATATTTGAATCGTTCATATGGGTCAAAGGGGGTCATAGGGTGACCTATGACCCCCTTTGACCCATTAAACGATGACATATGTCTCTAGGGGTCCTAAGACCCCTAGGGACACATTCGAATGGGTAATATGGGTCAAAGGGGGTCATAGGTCCCTTTGACCCATTGAATGACGACATATGTCCCTAGGGGTTCTAGGACCCTTACGGACATATTCGAATGGGTAATATGGGTCAAAGGGGGTCATAGCATGACCTATGACTCGCTTTGACCAATTAAACGACAACATATGTCTCTAAGGGTCTTAGAACCCCTAAAGACATATTCAAATGGGTAATATGGGTCAAAGGGGGTCATAGGGTGACCTATGACCCTCTTTGACCCATTAAACGACAACATATGTCGGCAAGGGTCCTCAGACCCCTAAGAACATAGTCGAATGGGTCATATGGGTCAAAGGGAGTTTTGACACATATGAACGATTCAAATATGTCGCTAGGGGTCCTAGGACCCCTAGGGACATATTCAAATCGTTCATATGAGTCAGGGGGGTCATAGGTGACCTATGACCCCCTTTGACCCATTAAACGATGACATATGTCTCTAGGGATCCTAGAACCCCTAAGGACATATTCAAATTTTTCATATGGGTCAAAGGGGGTCATAGGGTGACCTATGACCCACTTTGACCCATTAAACGACGACATATGTCTCTAGGGATCCTATAACCCCTAGGGACATATTCATATCGTTCATATGGGTCAAAGGGGGTCATAGGCTAACCTATGACCCCCTTTGACCCATTAAATGATGACATATGTCTCTAGGGGTCTTAGAACCCCTAGGGATATATTCGAATTGTTCATATGGGTCAAAGGGGGTCATAGGGTGACCTATGACCCCTTTTGACCCATTAAAGGACGACATGTCTCTAAGGGTCCTATAACCCCTAGGGACATATTCAAATCATTCATATGGGTCAAAAGGGGTCATAGGGTGACCTATGACACCCTTTGACCCATTAAATGACGACATATGTCCCTAAGGGTCGTAGAACCCGTAGAGACATATTTCAATCGTTCATATGGGTCAAAGGGGGTCATAAGGTGACCTATGACCCCCTTTGACCCATTAGACGATGACATATGTCTCTAGGAGTCCTAGAACCCCTAGGGACATATTCAAATTGTTCATATGGGTCAAAGGGGGTCATAGGGTGACCTATGACCCTCTTTAATCCATTAAATGACAACATATGTCGCTAGGGGTCCTCGGACCCCTAGGAACATATTTGAATGGGTCATATGGGTCAAAGGGGGTCATAGGGTGACCTACGACCCCCTTTTACCCATTAAATGATGACATATGTCACTAGGGGTCGTAAAACACCTATGGACATATTCAAATTGTTCATATGAGTCAAAGGGGGTCATAGGTCCATTAAACGATGACATATGTCTCTAGGGTTCCTATAACCCTTAGGGACATATTTGAATCGTTCATATGGGTCAAAGGCAGTCATAGGGTGTCTTATGACACCCTTTGACCCATTAAACGATGACATATGTCGCTAGGGGTCCTTGGACCCCTAGGCACATATTCGAATGGGTTATATGGCTCAAAGGGGGTCATAAGGTGAGCTATGACCCCCTTTGACCCATTAAACGATGACATATGTCGCTAAAGGTCTTCGGACCCCTAGGAACATATTCAAATGGGTCATATGGTTTAAAAGGGGTCATAGGGTGACCTATGACCCCCTTTGACCCATTAAACGATGACATATGTCACTAGAGGTCCTCGGACCCCTAGGAACATATTCGAATGGGTCAAATGGGTCAAAGGGGGTCATAGTGTGACCTCTGACCCCCTTTGACCCATTGAATGATGACATATGTCTCTAGGGGTTCTAGAACCCCTACGGACATATTCAAATCGTTCATATGGGTCAAAAAGGGTCATAGGGTGACATATGATACCCTTTGACACATTAAACGACGACATATGTCCTTAGGATGCCTAGGGACATATTCGAATCATTCATATGGGTCAAAGGGGGTCATAGGGTGACCTATGACCCCCTTTGATCTATTAAACGACATATGTCTCTAGGGGTCCTAGAACCCCTAAGGACATATTCGAATTATTCATATGGGTCAAAGTGGGTCATATCACCCTATGACCCCCTTTGATCTATTAAACAACGACATATGTCTCTAGGGATCCTAGAACCCCTAGGGACATATTCGAATTGTTCATATGGGTCAAAGTGGGTCATAGGGTGACCTATGACCCCCTTTGACCCATAAAACAATGACATATATCTCTAGGGGTCCTATAACCCATAGGGACATTCAAATCATTCATATGGGTCAAAGGGGGTCATAGGGTGACCTATGACCCCCTTTGACCCATTAAACGATGACATATGTCTCTAGGGGTCTTAGAACCCCTAGGAACATATTCGAATTGTTCATATGAGTCAAATGGGGTCATAGGGTGACCTATGACCCCCTTTGACCTATTAAACGACGACATATGTCGCTAGAAGTCCTAAAACTCCTAGGGACATATTCAAATTGTTCATATGGGTCAAAAAGGGTCATAAGGTGACCTATGACCCCCTTTGACCCATTAAACGACGACATATGTCTCTAAGGGTACTATAACCCTTAGGGACATATTCGAATCATTCATATGGGTCAAAGAGAGTCATATTGTGCCTTATGCCACCCATGACCCATTAAACGACGACATATGTCGCTAGAGGTCCTCGAACCCCTAGGAACATATTTGAATGGGTCATATGGGTCAAAGGGGGTCATAGGGTGGGCTATGACCCCCTTTGACCCATTAAAGGATGACATATGTCGCTATAGGTCCTTGGAACCATAAGAACATATTTGAATAGGTCATATGAGTTAAAAAGGGTCATAGGTCACCCTATGACCCCCTTTGACCCATTAAACGATGACATATGTCGCTAGAGGTCTTCAGACCTCTAAGAACATATTCGAATGGGTCATATGGGTCAAAGGGGGTCATAGGGTGACCTATGACTGTCTTTGACCCATTAAATGATGACATATGTCCCTAGGGGTTCTAGGACCCTTAGGGACATATTCGAATGGCTAATATAGGTCAAACAGGGTCATAGGGTGACCTATGACTCACTTTGACCAATTAAACGACAACATATGTCTCTAGGGGTTTTAGAATCCCTAGGGACATATTCGAATGGGTAATATGAGTCAAAAGGGGTCATAGGGTGACCTATGACCCTCTTTGACCCATTAAATGACAACATATGTCGGCAAGGGTCCTCGAACCCCTAAGAACATAGTCGAATGGGTCATATGGGTCAAAGGGGTTTTGACCCATATGAACGATTGAAATATGTCGCTAGGGGTCCTAGGACCCCTAGGGACATATTTGAATCGTTCATATGAGTCAGGGGGGTCATAGGTGACCTATGACCCCCTTTGACCCATTAAATGACGTCATATGTCTCTAGGGGTCCTAGCATCCTTAGGGACATATTCGAATTATTCATATGGGTCAAACGGGGTCATAGGGTGACCTATTACCCCTTTTGACCCATTAAATGATGGCATATGTCTCTAGGGGTCCTATAACTCCTAGGGACATATTCGAATCATTCATATGGGTCAAAGGGGGGCATAGGGTGACCTATGACACGCTTTGACCCATTAAACGATGACATATGTCCCTAGGACATATTCGAATTGTTCATATGGGTCAAAGGGGGTCATAGGGTGACTAATGACCCCCTTTGACCCATTAAATGATGACATATGTCCCTAGGGGTTCGAGGACCATTAGGGACATATTTGAATCGTTTACATGGGTCAAAGGGGGTCACAAGTCAACCATTGACCCCGTTTGACGCATTAAACGATGACATATGTCCTAGGGTCCTAAGGTGACCTATGACCCCCTTTGACCCATTAAATGATGATATATGTCTCTAGGGGTCCTAGAACCCCTAGGGACATACTCAAATTGTTCATATGGGTCAACCTATGACCCTCTTTGATCCATTAAACGACAACATATGTCGCTAGGGGTCCTTGAACCCCTAAGAACATATTCGAATGGGTCATATGGGTCAAAGGGGGTCATAGGGTGACCTACGACCCCCTTTGACCCATTAAACTATGATATATGTCGCTAGGGGTCGTAAAACCCCTAGGGACATATTCAAATTGTTCATATGAGTCAAAGGGGGTCATAGGGTGACCTATGACCCCCTTTGACCCATTAAACGATGACATATGTTTCTAGAATTCTATAACCCCTAGGGACGTATTCGAATCGTTAATATGGGTCAAAGGGAGTCATAGGGTGCCTTATGACACCCTTTGACCCATTAAATGATGACATATGTCGCTAGGGGTCCTCGGACCCATAAGAACATATTCGAATGGGTCATATGGCACAAAGGGGGTCATAGGGTGAGCTATGACCTCATTTGACCCATTAAACGACGACATATGTCGCTAGAGGTCATTGGACCCCTAGGAACATATTCGAATGGGTCATATGGTTTAAAAGGGTCATAGGGTGTCACCCCCTTTGACCCATTAAACGACGACATATGTCGCTAGAGGTCTTCGGACCCCTAAGAACATATTCGAATGGGTCATATGGGTCAAAGGGGGTCATAGTGTGACCTATGACCCCCTTTGACCCATTAAATGATGACATATGTCTCTAGGGGTTCTAGAACCCCTAGGGACATATTCAAATCATTCATATGGGTCAAAGGGGGTCATAGGGTGACATATGACACCCTTTGACCCATTAAACAATGACATATGTCCCTAGGACGCCTAGGGACATATTCGAATTGTTCATATCGGTCAAAGGGGGTCATAAGGTGACCTATGACCCGCTTTGATCTATTAAACAATGACATATGTCTCTAGTGGTCCTAGAACCCCTAGAGACATATTCGACTTGTTCATATGGGTCAAAGGGGATCATAGGGTGACCTATGACCCCCTTTGACCCATTAAACGATGACATATGTCTCTAGGGGTCCTATAACCCATAGGGACATATTTAAATCGTTCATATGGGTCAAAGAGGGTCATAGGGTGACCTATGACCCTCTTTGACCCATTAAATGATGACATATGTCTCAAGGGGTCCTAAAACCCCTAGGGACATATTTGAATTGTTCATATGGGTCAAAGGGAGTCATAGGGTGACCTATGACCCCCTTTGACCTATTAAATGATGACATATGTCACTAGGGGTCCTAAAACCCCTAGGGACATTCAAATTGTTCATATGGGTCAAAAAGGGTCATAGGGTGACCTATGACCCCTTTTGACCCATTAAACGATGACATATGTCTCTAAGGGTACTATAACCCCTAGGAACATATTTGAGTCATTCATATGAGTCAAAAGGAGTCATATGGTGTCTTATGACACCCTTGGACCCATTAAACGACGACATATGTTGCTAGAGGTCCTCGGACCCCTAGGAACATATTCGAATGGGTCATATGGGTCAAAGGGGGTCATAGAGTGAGCTATGACCCCCTTTGACCCATTAAACGATGACATATGTCGCTATAGGTCCTCAGACCCCTAAAAACATATTTGAATGGGTCATATGAGTCAAAAAGGGTCATAGGGTGACCTATGACCCCCTTTGACCCATTAGACAATGACATATGTCACTAAAGGTCTTCGGACCTCTAAGAACATATTCGAATGGGTCATATGGGTCAAAGGGGGTCATAGAGTGACCTATGACTGCCTTTGACTCATTAAACGATGACATATGTCTCTAAGGGTCCTAGAACCCCTAGGGACATATTCAAATCGTTCATATGGGTCAAAGGAGGTCATAGGGTGACCTATGACACCCTTTGACCCATTAAACGACGACATATGTCCCTAGGACCCCTAGAGACATATTCGAATCATTCATATGGGTCAAAGTGGGTCATAGGGTGACCTATGACCCCTTTTAACCCATTAAACAATAACATATGTCTCTAGGGCTCCTAAAACCCCTAGATACATATTCGAATTGTTCATATGGGTCAAACGGGGTCATAGGGTAACCTATGACTTCCTTTGACCCATTAAACTATGACATATGTCTCTAGGGGTCCTACAACCTCTAGAGACATATTCAAATCGTTCATATGGGTCAAAGAGGGTCATAGGTCCTATGACCCTTTTTGACCCATTAAACGACGACATATGTCTCGAGGGGTCCTAAAACTCCTAAGAACATATTTGAATTGTTCATATGGGTCAAAAGGGGTCATAGGTCTTTTGACCCATTAAATAATGACATATGTCTCTAAGGGTCCTATAACTGCTAGGGACATATTCAAATCGTTCATATGGGTCAAAGGGGGTCATAGTGTGACCTATGATACCCTTTGACCCATTAAATGACAACATATGTCCCTAGGGGTCCTAGGACCCTTAGAGACATATTTGAATCGTTCATATGGGTCAAAGGGGGTCACAAGGTGACCTATGACCCCCTTTGACCTATTTAATGATGACATATGTCTCTAAGGGTCCTAGAACCCCTAAGGACATATTCGAATTGTTCATATGGGTCAAAGGGGGTCATAGGGTGACCTATGACCCTCTCTGACCCATTAAACGATAACATATGTCGCTAGAGATCTTCGAACCCATAGGAACATATTCGAATAGGTCATATAGGTCAAAGGGAGACATAGGGTGACCTATGACCCCCTTTGACCCATTAAACGACGACATATGTCACTAGGGTTCCTAAAACTCTTAGGGACATATTCAAATTCTTCATATGGGTCACCCTATGACCCCTTTTGACCCATTAAACGATGACATATGTGTCTAGGGGTCCTATAACCACTAGGAACATATTCGAATCGTTCATATGGGTCAAAGGGAGTCATAGGGTGCCTTATGACACCCTTTGACCCATTAAACTACGACATATGTCGCTAGGGGTCCTCGGACCCCTGAAAACATATTCGAATGAGTCATATGGGTCAAAGGGGGTCATAGGGTGACCTATGACCCTCTTTGACCCATTAAACGATGACATATGTCTGTAGGGGTCTTAGAAACCATAAGGACATATTCAAATCGTTCATATGGGTCAAAGAGGGTCATAGGGTGACCTATGACATGCTTTAACCCATTAAACGATGACATATGTCCCCAGGGGTCCTAGGACCCCTACGGACATATTCGAATCGTTCATATGGGTCAAATGAGGTCATAGGGTGACCTATGACCCCCTTTGACCCATTCAACAATAACATATGTCGCTAGAGGTCCTCGGACCCCTAAGAACACATTCGAATGGGTCATATGGTTCAAAAGGGGTCATAGGGTGACTTATGACCCCCTTTGACCCATTAAACAATGACATATGTCGCTAGATGTCCTCGGACACCTAGGAACATATTCGAATAGGTCATATGGGTCAAAGGGGGTCATAGGGTGACTTATGACCCCCTTTTGACCCATTAAACGATGACATATGTCTCTAGGGGTTCTAGAACCCTTAGGGACATATTCAAATCATTCATATGGGTCAAAGGAGGTCATAGGGTGACCTATGACAACCTTTGACCCATTAAATGACAACATCTATCCCTAGGACCCCTAAAGACATATTTGAATCGTTCATATGAGTCAAAGGTGGTCATAGGGTGACCTATGAACCCATTTGATCCATTAAACAATGACATATGTCTCTAGGGGTCCTAGAACCCCTAGGGACATATTCGAATTGTTCATACGAGTCAAAGGGGGTCATAGGATGACTTATGAACCCCTTTGACCCATTAGACGATGACATATGTCTCTAAGGGTCCTATAACCCCTAGGGACATATTCAAATCGTTCATATGGGTCAAAGGGGGTCATAGGGTGACCTATGACCCCCTTTGGCCCATTAAACGACGACATATGTCTCTAGGGGTCGTAGAACCCCTAGGGACATATTCGAATTATTCATATGGGTCAAAGAGGGTAATAGGGTGACTTATCAACCTTTTTGACCCATTAAATGAGGACATATGTCGCTAGGAGTCCTAAAACCCATAAGGACATATTCAAATTGTTCATATGGGTCAAAGGGGGTCATAGGGTGACCTATGACCCCCTTTAACCCATTAAATGACGACATATGTCTCTAGGGGTACTATAACCCCTAGAGACATATTTGAATCGTTCATATGGGTCAAAGGGAGTCATAGGGTGCCTTATGACACCCTTTGACTGATTAAACGACGACATATATTGCTAGAGGTCTTCGGACCCTTTGGAGCATATTCGAATGGGTCATATAGGTCAAAGGGGGTCATAGGGTGAGCTATGACCCCCTTTGACTTATTAAACGATGACATATGTCGATATAGGTCCTCGGACCTCTAAGAACATATTTGAATGGGTCATATGGATCAAAAAGGGTCATAAGATGACCTATGACCCCCTTTGACCCATGAAACGATGACATATGTCGCTAGAGGTCCTCGGACCTCTAAGAACATATTTGAATGGGTCATATGGGTCAAAGGGGGTCATAGGGTGACCTATGACCCCCTTTGACCCATTAAACGATGACATATGTCTCTAGGGGTCCTAGAGCCCCTAGAGACATATTCAAATCGTTCATATGGGTCAAAAGGGGTCATAGGGTGACCTATGACACCGTTTGACCCATTAAACGATGACATATGTCCCTAGAATCCTTTGAGACATATTTGAATCGTTTATATGGATCAAAGGGGGTCATAGGGTGACCTATAACCCCCTTTGACCCATTAAACAATGACATGTGTCTCTAGGGGTCTTAGAACCCCTAGGGGCATATTCGAATTGTTCATATGGGTCAAAGGGGGTCATAGGGTGACCTATGACCCCCTTTCACCCATTAAACGACAACATATGTCTCTAGGGTTCCTATAACCCCTAGGGACATATTCAAATCGTTCATATGGGTCAAAGGGGGTCATAGGGTGACCTATGACCCCCTTTGACTCATTAAACGACGACATATGTCTCTAGGGGTCCTAGAGCCCTTAGGGACATATTCAAATTGTTCATATGGGTCAAAGGGGGTCACAGGGTGACCTATGACCCCATTTGACCCATTAAACGATGACATATATTTCTAAGGGTCCTATAACCCCTAAGGACATATTCAAATCATTCATATGGATCAAAAGGGGTCATAGTGTGACCTATGACACCCTTTGACCCATTAAATGATGACATATGTCCCTAGGGGTCCTAAGACCCCTAGAGACATATTTGAATCATTCATATGGGTCAAAGGGGGTCACAGAGTGACCTATGACCCCCTTTGACCCATTAAATGATGACATATGTCTCTAGGGGTCCTAGAACCCCTAGGCACATATTCGAATTGTTCATATGGATCAAAGAGGGTCATAAGGTGACCTGTGACCCTTTCTGACCCATTAAACGACAACATATGTCACTAGGGGTTCGAGGACCCCTAAGATCATATTTGAATAGGTCATATGGGTCAAAGGGGGTCATAGGGTGACCTATGACCCCCTTTGACCCATTAAATGATGACATATGTCACTAGGGGTCCTAAAACCCCTAGGGACATATTTAAATTGTTCATATGGGTCAAAGGGGGTTATAGGGTGACCTATGACTCCTTTTGACCCATTAAACGATGACATATGTCTCTAGGGGTTCTATAACCCCTAGGGACATATTCGAATCATTCATATGGGTCAAAGGGAGTCATAGGGTGCCTTATGACACTCTTTGACCCATTAAACGATGACATATGTCGCTAGGGGTCCTCGGAGCTCTAAGAACATATTCGAATGGGTCATATGGGTCAAAGGGGGTCATAGGTTGACCTATGACCCCCTTTGACCCATTAAATGATGGCATATGTCTCTAGGGGTCCTAGAACCCCTAGGGACATATTCAAATCGTTCATATGGGTCAAAGGGGGTCATAGGGTGACCTGTGACACTCTTTGACCCATTAAACAACAACATATGTCCCTAGGGGTCCTAAGACCCCTAAGGACATATTCGAATCATTCATATGGGTTAAAGGGGGTCATAGGTCAACCATTAAACGATGACATATGTCGCTAGAGGTCTTCGGACCCTTAGGAACATATTCGAATGGGTCATATTGGTCAAAAGGGGTCATAGGGTGACCTATGACCCCCTTTGACTCATTAAACGATGACATATGTCTCTAGGGGTCATAAAACCCCTAGGGACATATTCGAATGGGTCATATGAGTCAAAAGGGGTCATAGGGTGACCTATGACCCTCTTTGATCTATTAAATCACGACATATGTCTCTAGGGGTCCTAGAATCTCATGGACATATTCGAATTGTTTATATGGGTCAAAGGGGTTCAGAGGGTGACCTGTGACCCTCTTTGACCCATTAAACGACAACATATGTTGCTAGGGGTCCTCAGACTCTTCGAAACATATTCGAATGGGTCATATGGGTCAAAGGGGGTCATAGGGTGACCTATGACCCCCTTTGACCTATTAAACGATGACATATGTCTCTAGGGGTCCTATAACCCTTAGGGACATATTCGAATCGTTCATATGGGTCAAAGGGAGTCATAGGATGACCTATGACACCCTTTGACTCATTAAATGACGACATATGTCGCTAGGGGTTCTCGGACCCCTAGAAACATATTCGAATGGGTCATATGAGTCAAAGGGGGTCATAGGGTGACCTATGACCCCTTTTGACCCATTAAACGACGACATATGTCTCTAGGGGTCTTAGAACCCTTAGGAACATATTCAAATTTTTCATATGGGTCAAAGGGGGTCATAGGGTGACCTATGACCCCCTTTGACCCATTAAACGATGACATATGTCTTTAGGGGTCCTATAACCCCTAAGGACATATTCAAATCGTTCATATGGGTCAAAGGGGGTCATTGGTCACACCCATTAAACGACGACATATGTCTCTAGGGGTCCTATAACCCTTAGGGACATATTTGAATCGTTCATATGGGTCAAAGGGGGTCATAGGGTGACCTATGACACCCTTTGACCCATTAAACGATGACATATGTCCTTACGGGTCCTAGGACCCTTAAGGACATATTTGAATCGTTCATATGGGTCAAAGGGTGTCATAGGGTGCCCTATGACCCCCTTTGACCCATTAAATGACGACATATGTCTTTAGGGGTCCTATAACCCCTAGGGACATATTCAAATCATTCATATGGGTCAAAGGGGGTCATAGAGTGACCTATGACCCCCTTTGACCTATTAAACGACGACATATGTCCCTAGGGGTCCTAGGACCCCTAAGGACATATTCGAATCGTTCATATGGGTTAAAGGGGGTCATAGGTCAACTATTAAACGACGACATATGTCGCTAGAGGTCTTCGGACCCTTAGGAACATATTCGAATGGGTCATATTGGTCAAAAGGGGTCATAGGGTGACCTATGACCCCCTTTGACTCATTAAACGATGACATATGTCTCTAGGGGTCATAGAACCCCTAGGGACATATTCGAATGGGTCATATGAGTCAAAAGGGGTCATAGGGTGACCTATGACCCTCTTTGATCTATTAAATCACGACATATGTCTCTAGGGGTGCTAGAATCTCATGGACATATTCGAATTGTTTATATGGGTCAAAGGGGTTCAGAGGGTGACCTGTGACCCTCTTTGACCCATTAAACGACAACATATGTTGTTAGGGGTCCTCGGACTCTTCGAAACATATTCGAATGGTTCATATGGGTCAAAGGGGGTCATAGGGTGACCTATGACCCCCTTTGACCTATTAAACGATGACATATGTCTCTAGGGGTCCTATAACCCTTAGGGACATATTCGAATCGTTCATATGGGTCAAAGGGAGTCATAGGATGACCTATGACACCCTTTGACTCATTAAATGACGACATATGTCGCTATGGGTTCTCGGACCCCTAAAAACATATTCGAATGGGTCATATGAGTCAAAGGGGGTCATAGGGTGACCTATGACCCCTTTTGACCCATTAAACGACGACATATGTCTCTAAGGGTCTTAGAACCCTTAGGAACATATTCAAATTTTTCATATCGGTCAAAGGGGGTCATAGGGTGACCTATGACCCCCTTTGACCCATTAAACGATGACATATGTCTTTAGGGGTCCTATAACCCCTAAGGACATATTCAAATCGTTCATATGAGTCAAAGGGGGTCATAGTGTGACCAATGACCCCCTTTGACCCATTAAACGACGACATATGTCTCTAGGGGTCCTATAACCCTTAGGGACATATTTGAATCGTTCATATGGGTCAAAGGGGGTCATAGGGTGACCTATGACACCCTTTGACCCATTAAACGACAACATATGTCCTTACGGGTCCTAGGACCCTTAAGGACATATTTGAATCGTTCATATGGGTCAAAGCGGGTCATAGGGTGCCCTATGACCCCCTTTGACCCATTAAATGACGACATATGTCTTTAGGGGTCCTATAACCCCTAGGGACATATTCAAATCGTTCATATGGGTCAAAGGGGGTCATAGAGTGACCTATGACCCCCTTTGACCTATTAAACGGCGACATATATTTTTAAGGGTCCTATAACCCCTAGGGACATATTCGAATCATTCATATGGGTCAAAGGGGGTCATAGGGTGACCTGTGACACCCTTTGACCCATTAAACGATGACATATGTCTTTAGGGGTCCTAGGACCCTTAAGGACATATTCGAATCATTCATATGGGTCAAAGGAGGTCATAAGGTGCCCTATGACCCCCTTTGACCCATTAAACGACGACATATATCCCTAAGAGTCCTTGGGACATATTCGAATGGACCATATGGGTCAAAGGGGGTCATAGGGTGACCTAATACCATTAAACAACGACATATGTCCCTAGGGGTTCTTGGACCTCTACGGACATATTTAAATCGTTCGTATGTATATGGGTTAAAAAATGAAAGGATATATATATATATATATATATATATATATATATATATATATATATAGTATTTATACTATTTTATGATAATATAAATAAACATTAAATATTAATATTATCATATCTATAGTAATAATAATAATACTATTATAGCTATAATAATAATATATATATTAATACTATATTGTATCATAATAATAATAATTTAATATAAATAAAGACTAAATATTTACACTATTATATCTATAGTAATAATATTAATACTATTGCGGGTATAGTAATATTGATATTTTAGCTATATTAATACTATATATTAATATTACTATATATTAATTCTATTATATATTAATACTATTGATACTTTGTATTAATACTATTATACTATTAATACTATTATATATTAATACTACTATACTATTAGCTTAGTAATAAACCAAAGTCGAAAAATTATAGCAAGTTTTCCCTCCAAAAATTCACTTTACAATATCAGATATCCAATTTCAAATCGAATATCCGATTTTACTGGCACCAATTTCCAATAATTCCCTGTCCCTGCAGACCCGTCAACATCACTTTTCCACCTTTTTTTCACGGGTTTTGAAAAAATTGCGTTTTGGGGCCCAACTAATCAAAAAAAATTGAAAATATAACCTTAGGTGTTCGAATTTGTCATCTGAATGGGGAGCAGCAGTCGTCGAAAGGATAAACGCAAAAGAAAAATATCCAATGAAGACATTGCGACATATAGAGAAAGGGACAAAATGGAACATCGAAGAAAAAGACAAGGTATGCTAAATATCAGTCAAGTTGATGATGAATTAATCGAAGGTGAAATCATAGAATTAGATAATGAATATGTACAGTTGGGGAACGAAAATGTACCTATTGAAAACGATAATGCCGAAATTGAAAATTTGGAGAATGAAAATTTTGAAAAAGAAATGCCACCAAGTCATAATCCAAATTGCATAATTGACCATGTCAAAGATGACAATGCATAGGAACCTAATGCACAAGAACCTTACATATCTCCTAATTATAATTGGCATGAAGGTTCTAAAACACCAAAATGGATAATTGAAATTGATGAAACGATTATTGCTAGTTTGGAAGGAAAAAAATTAGAAAGAACCATTCAATTATGGGCTTCAAGACTATATCAAATGTTTTTCGACAACAAGATAGTGGTAGAGCAATGTCAGCTTTTCATGCACTTATTAAAGATGCAAAAGATGAGACCTATGCTTTCCAAATTGAAGATTCGTGTCAGTAAAAAGTTGGAAAGAAATGCCATTATCGTGAAGAATCTTTTCAGTGCTCTCAATAGCATTGGAAAAAATAGCAGAGAGAAGGATAATAGAGCTGCTCGAAGGGTCATTACAACCTCTTTGGTAAGTCATCATTTGAGAAAGGGTAGATATATGAGACAAACTTGTATTGATTTGAATCTAAATCGTACTACTTTGAGAAGAGCACTTAGTCGACGAGAGAAAATTGATGACCCTCTTCAAAATGAAACATGGGCATTTGGTGGGAGACTTCCACGTTTTGATAAGAAGCTATCCGACGATGTGAAGGAAGAAATTACACAATTTTAGCACTCTAACTCACGAGTATCACCCAATGCTAAAGATGTCTTTAAGTTGAGAATTGGCATCAGAGATCGCACGCCACATCCTAAACACCATTTAGAAGTAAGTCAAACTATGATGTTCAAACAATTTAGAGAGACTCATCCAAGTCTTCATATATCACAAAGGGCTTTTGAATCTTTGAATCCATTTTATTGTGTGCCACTCAAAATTCGAAATACATGTTGTTGCAAATATCATGTTGAGTTTTCTATGCACTATGAACTATTACGCTCCATCTGTTCTACTTTGCATAGTAAAGAAATGTTGGAGGATTGTGGGGCTCGCGGGCTTCCAAAATCATCAGGAGACTTGCTAGATCAACTCTTATGTCGTAGAGTTGATGGTTGTTCCTTTTATAGAAATGCTTGCTTAAATGAGAAGTGTTCAGAATGTGGTGGCTTATCCAAGTTTGACACATGTTTCCATGAGGGGTGCGAACAAGATCTTGGAAAGACAATACTAAAAAAAAAGGTATATGAAATGGTGAAATACACATTGAAGAGTGGGAGTGAGAGCTCTAGATGTGAATTGGATGGAAAAGATATCAGTGTGGCTAATTTTATTTCAGATTTCAAGGAAAATCTTTTTTACAAGTATGCAAGGCATAGTCATAGGTCTTAGTGGTTGGATCAACAATTTAGAACGTGTAAGGAGACTTTTCCCATTGGCACTATTATATTAGTTGTTGATTTTGCCGAGAACTACACATTGCAAACTCAAAATGAGACACAATCTCAGTATTACAACTCCATTCAGATTGCAATTTTTGTTCACATAGCATATAGACATGCGCTTGATAGTGCAAAAGATAATCGAAAGATTATTAGAGAGTATCATTTTTATATGAGTGATGATAAATCTCACTCTCACGAGTTTGTGCAACATTGTTTTGAGAATTTTTTTGATTACTTACATGAGCATGCAATTGCTATGAATAGACATATCATTTAGTCAAATAACTGTACAAGTCAATTCAAGAATGCTCACATGTTTTATTGGTTGTGTAGGATGCACATAGAGAGAGGGGTGCCTCATATTTGGAGTTTTTTTGAGTCCGACCATGGAAAAGGGGAACATGATGGAGCAGGGGCATGTGTGAAGAGAGCTCTAGTTAAGGTATCAACAATCCCATCATAAATGAGATCTTGGATTTTATGTTTCAACACTATGGAATCTTTAGTTTTATAAAATTTTCTTCCATGGAGATTAATTTAAGAATGCAATATTCTCCTCTAACCTTTTATTAAGTTTAGAATTGATTTCTATCATGTGCTTAGAGAGATGAAAGTAAGAAAGTTTGTTTGTCTCTTCTAGCTCTTTATATTGAATATAAAGAAAGAGAGATGACAAGTGAACAAATTTAAGTGTAGTAAATAGATCAAGGAAACCATTTAGTGAAAGAAATTCTTAGTATGCATATCATAGACCATGAAGTTAGAAAATACCAATAGCTCTAAGACCAAAGAGCCATTTTAAGCATGTTCAAGCACTAGAGACATAGAAAATCAAAGTCAATTTATGAAACTCCCCTTAGCAAAAAATGCAAACAAATATTTGCATTTGACATTTTGACTTGGTTGAAAAAGTTTGACAATAATTGATAATATTGCAAGCTTGATGTTCAAAAGCAATTTTTTTTCCAAGAAAGATAGTGACACATGGAGTAGTCTTCAAACAATCAAGCAAGGCACAAAGCAACCTTTCATGATACAAGTCAAAGGGGTCAACCTTTCTTGACAACTTTTCAAAATCTAACTCCTAACGGCTACAAGTCAGTGCCATTAGCTTCAAGTGGGTGGGTGAACCATAGTGACACCCTTGTTCCAACCATGTAGACCCTTGATCGTCCGTGGCCACCCCGTACCAAGGAGTCTCCAAGGTGCTCTAAGTGCATTTGGAGGTCGATCTTTCGAAGGTCATAACTCAAAGCTTTTGAGGGCTATTGATGAACTATCGAATGCTACAAGATGGTGATACTGAGGCCTAAAATAACCTATCTCATTTTTGAGAGATCACATTCCCTTTGGATTTAGCACAGCGATCTCGCTCGATGCCAAAACTCGCAGTGTGCCTCAATTCATAGGTGCACCACAACGTAACTTTGAAACCGTTGATCTTGGCATCGAATCGTCAGTGCCATTAGCTTCGGATGGGCAGGTGAACCCTAGTCACACCCTTGTTCTGGCCACGAAGACCATCCATCATTTGCGGCCACCCCATACCGAGGAGTCTCCAAGGTGCTCTAAGTACATTTGGAGGTCGATCTTTCGAGGGTCATAACTCAGAGCTCGTGAGGGCTATCGATGAACTGTCAAATTCTACAAGACGATGATGCTAAGGCCTAAAATAACTTATCTCATTTTCAAGAGATCACATTCCGTTTGGATTCAGCACAGCGATCTCGCTCGATGCCAAAACTCGCAGTGTGCCTCAGTTCATAAGTGCACCACGGCGTAACTTTGAAACTGCTGATCTTGGCATCGAATTGTCAGTGCCATTAGCTCCGGATGGGCGGGTGAACCCTAGTCACACCCTTGTTCTAGCCACAAAGACCATCCATCATTTGCGGCCACCCCGTACCGAGGAGTCTCCAAGGTGCTCTAAGTGCATTTGGAGGTCGATCTTTCGAGGGTCATAACTCGGAGCTCGTGAGGGCTATCAATGAAATATCAAATGCTACAAGATGGTGATGCTAAAGCCTAAAATAACCTATCTCATTTTCAAGAGATCACATTCCGTTTGGATTCAGCACAGCGATCTCGCTCGATGCCAAAACTTGCAGTGTGCCTCAATTCATAGGTGCACCACAGCGTAACTTAGAAACCACTGATCTTGGCATCGAATCGTCAGTGCCATTAGCTTCAGATGGGCGGGTGAACCCTAGTCACACCCTTTTTCTGGCCACAAAGACCATCCATCATTTGTGGCCACCCCGTACCGAGGAGTCTCCAAGGTGTTCTAAGTGCATTTGGAGGTCGATCTTTCGAGGGTCATAACTCAGAGCTCGTGAGGGCTATCGATGAACTATCAAATGCTACAGGACGGTGATACTAAGGCCTAAAATAACCTATCTCATTTTTGAGAGATCACATTCCATTTGGATTCAGCACAACGATCTCGCTCGATGCCAAAACTCGTAGTGTGCCTCAGTTCATAGGTGCACCATAGCGTAACTTTGAAATCGCTGATCTTGGCATCGAATCGTCAGTGCCATTAGCTTCGGATGGGCAGGTGAACCCTAGTCACACCCTTGTTCTGGCCACAAAGACCATCCATCATTTGCGGCCACCTCGTACCGAGGAGTCTCCAAGGTGCTCTAAGTGCATTTGGAGGTCGATCTTTCGAGGGTCATAACTCAGAGCTCGTGAGGGCTATCAATGAACTATCAAATGCTACATGACGGTGATGTTGAGGCCTAAAATAACCTATCTCATTTTCAAGAGATCACATTCTTTTTGGATTCAACATAGCGATCTCGCTCGATGCCAAAACTCGTAGTGTGCCTCAGTTCATAGGTGCACCACAACGTAACTTTGAAACCGTTGATCTTGGCATCGAATCGTCAGTGCCATTAGGTTCGGATGGGCGGGTGAACCCTAGTCACACCCTTTTTCTGGCCATGAAGACCATCCATCATTTGCGGCCACCCCGTACCGAGGAGTCTCCAAGGTGCTCTAAGTGCATTTGGAGGTCGATCTTTTGAGGGTCATAACTCAGAGCTCGTGAGGGCTATCGATGAACTGTCAAATGCTACAAGACAGTGATACTAAGGCCTAAAATAACCTATCTCATTTTCAAGAGATCACATTCTGTTTGGATTCAGCACAACGATCTCGCTCGATGCCAAAACTCGTAGTGTGCCTTAGTTCATAGGTGCACCACAACGTAACTTTGAAACCGCTGATCTTGGCATCGAATCATCAGTGCCATTAGCTCCAAATGAGTGGGTGAACCCTAGTCACACCCTTTTTTTGGCCACGAAGACCATCCATCATTTGCGGCCAACCCGTACCAAGGAGTCTCCAAGGTGCTCTAAGTGCATTTTGAGGTCGATCTTTCGAGGGTCATAACTCAGAGCTCATGAGGGCTATCAATGAACTGTAAAATGCTACAAGACGGTGATTCTAAGGCCTAAAATAACCTATCTCATTTTCAAGAGATCACATTCCGTTTGGATTGAGCACAGCGATCTCGCTCGATGCCAAAACTCGTAGTGTGCCTCAGTTCATAGGTGCACCACAGCGTAACTTTGATACCGCTGATCTTGGCATCGAATCATCAGTGCCATTAGCTCTGGATGGGCGGGTGAACCCTAGTCACACCCTTGGTTTGGCCACGAAGACCATCCATCATTTGTGGCCACCCCATACCGAGGAGTCTCCAAGGTGCTCTAAGTGCATTTTGACGTCGATCTTTCGAGGGTCATAACTTAAATCTCATGAGGGCTATCGATGAACTGTCAAATGCTACAGGACGTTGATTCTGAGGCCTAAAATAACCTATCTCATTTTCAAGAGATCACATTCCGTTTGGATTTGGCACAGCGATCTCGCTCGATGCTAAAACTCGCAGTGTGCCTCAGTTCATAGGTGCACCACAGCGTAACTTTGAAACCACTGATCTTGGCATCAAATCGTTAGTTCCATTAGCTCCGGATGGGCGAGTGAACCCTAGTCACACCTTTGTTCTGGCCATGAAGACCATCCATCATTTGCAGCCACCCCATACCGAGGAGTCTCCAAGGTGCTCTAAGTGCATTTTGGGGTCAATCTTTCGAGGGTCATAACTCAGAGCTCGTGAGGGCTATCGATGAACTATCAAATGCTACAGGATGGTGATACTAAGGCCTAAAATAATCTATCTCATTTTTGAGAGATCACATTCCGTTTGGATTCAGCACAACGATCTCGCTCAATGCCAAAACTCGCAGTGTGCCTCAGTTCATAGGTGCACCACAGCGTAACTTTGAAACTGCTGATCTTGGCATCGAATCGCCAGTGCCATTAGCTCCGGATGGGTGGGTGAACCCTAGTCACACCCTTGTTTTGGCCATGAAGACCATCCATCATTTGCGGCCACCCCGTACCGAGGAGTCTTCAAGGTGCTCTAAGTACATTTTGAGGTCGATCCTTCGAGGGTCATAACTCAGAGCTCGTGAGGGCTATCAATGAACCGTTAGAGGAGACAAGTTTGTAAGGATGGAGTGGCTTAGTGTTTTTGCTAAAATAATTTAGTGGGAAGGCTTTATTAGAGGGTCTTGGCCAAACTAGTGGGGTGTTTGCTCACTCTCTAATTTTAGAGACACGTAGGTTTTGGAGGGAGATTAGGGGAGCTCTACTACAAATATCCTTACCCTAGCTTGGACCAAGGTTGGTATCTTAAACTTGCTTCTTTTCCATTTCTTTCTTTTAGCATGGTTAAGCAAATATGCAAGTGTGGAGTTTATCAATGGAGTATGCATTGCATTGCATTGTGGAGTAGCATTCATGTGACTGCTTGAATGGTGTTCATTCCATGTAGATTAGTGTGACACCATTGTGCATCTTGTTGTATTGTGTGGAGTATTGTGAGTATGAGGTTTGGATTTCGTCTATTTCCTTGTTGTATTATGGGTGTTGATATTGTGTTGTGAAAATGTGATGTGCTCTTGAAAATTTCTTATTTTATTTCTACTTGGTTTTGTTTTCTTGTTTTTTGCTTGAGTATTGTTATGGGCGTGGGACCTACACTCACCCTTGTGGGAAGGGAAGAGAAGTCCAGGGTGAAGGGCTTAAGTTGGGTTCAAAAAATGTATTGAGAACCTTGGAGTATGGGCTCCATTGTATGCCATAACATTTCATATCTTGCTGGGGGTGATAAGGAAAGTATGGTGTAGAAAGGAAGTTTGAGGAGTTACAGCTGATGGTAGTGGGTTTGGAGGAGGAAATGTGGAGGCCCGAGAGGGCATTAAATGGTTCATTTATGATAGCCTCGATAGGGCACAAAATTTGGTGAATTATGATAGCCCTGAGAGGGCATGAAAATTGTTTATTGCAAATATGGTTTGGTATGGCAAGTCTCCATTTTAGAACACACCTTCACCCTATGCTTATGGTTCCATCTGTGAAGCCATTGTGAAATAGTCTTGGGGGGAAATTGTTCAAGTTTGAAATGTAATGTTTATGTATTGAAAGATTGTATGTGTATCCCAGTTTGAGCCTTGTTCCCTAGCGTGGGGGTGGTCCCTTTGAGGCCTATGGTTGGGTGGAAAGCACCCATGGTCCTTGTTATTTTGTTGCGTTGCATATGCAGATTTGTGTCCAAGGGAGCAATGGAAATGGCTTGGAATGATCATCTTGCAGATTGATGTTGGATGAGAAAACTTAACATTGTGCCCTCATTTGTGAAGGAGGATTCACCAGCTTGTTCATGTTCTCAACGATCATGTTGGACAATGTTCATGCTACTCATTGTCCATATCTTTCAATGTCCATGTTCCTTATGATTTTGAAAAGTCCCTTATGTTGCCCCATTGTGATGGAAGGAGATTGTATCATTGTTACCTAATGTACGTGTAGAAGAAATAATTGATAAGGTTGTATATGCATGTTTCATTTGGAGTTTATATTGTTATGAAAGCATTGGTACAAGTCACAGATTTGCTTTGACATCATTGTTATCATTTGAAAATGTGAAAGAAAGTTTTCTCCTTGTGGTATTGTAAATGACTAGTTGATAATAACAATCCATAGATGTTATGTGATACCATTGATTGTATAAATTTAAAACTTAGTAGATTGCTTACAATCTTGTTGTGCACTCAATAATTTGGAAGGAAAATTTTATGTTCATATCACATGCATGGATAACATTGATTTTAATTGCAATTCTAAGCAAGGAAATCATCAAATTAATTTTATGATATAACAAAATGAAGTTTGTTGTAAGAGAAGACATAATAAAATCTATGAGATACATTGCTATAGGCATGCATTTTCCTCTCTAGAAAATGTATAGTAAAGGCAAATAAATCCCTTCCTTAATACAGAGAAATAAAATATTAAAGAATATTCCCAGATTCTAGACTGCTATCCAATAAAAATAAAAATAATAATAGCATATAGAGACTAATGAGTGTCCTAGACTAATATATTTTCTAAGTGACAGAATGGTACACATTACAATCATGTGACCTCTAAGTCACATCCAACACTCAAATAATAAATTAGTAATTAAATCAATAAAGGCATATTAGTGTGCATGTTAGAGAATATGACAAATTTAAATATTTAACTCAAAAATAAAATAAAAGCCAAGATTGATTGGATGTACATATAATAGGGTTTTAATATGAAGTAAGTTGTCAAGATGATGGGATTGGAGAATCAAGGATAAGGATGGATGGTGAATTAAAATAATAACTCAAATCTAGTTTTATCTAGTCAATAAAGCACATTGATACATTGATAAATATATGTCAGAACGACAAGGTATGTTATATACAAACCTTATTTATACGCTTGCACCTAATCCTTGCATAAACAAGTCATCTAACAAATTTAAATTGACACACTCAATACGATGGTGTAGTAGGATGTGTTTAAATACAGATCGTGAATTATTATTGAGTTAAGTACTTTGAATTGGCCCTTAGACTTACTAAGAGTTCCTCATTTTATGTGCTTACTAATTCGTACTATGAAACTACTTTGAATCTTAAAATGCTTTGATAATAATAATATTGATAGTGAGAAAGTGAGCTTATGGTGAATAGTTAGATGTAATTTAATGTAAAAAGTAAAAGTAATAGTATAGTAATTATAGTAATTAAAATAGTAAATGTAAAAGCATGGCAATGTAGCTAGATTAGTTAGTAGTTGATGAGCTAGATAGTTAGTAATTGTCTTTTGTTAGAGTGAGTTTAATTTATGTATTGAAATAGTAATTTTTGTGTTTAGAAAACTGTAGTGAGTGCTAGTTTGGTGAGGAAGCAATGTTGATAGATAATGAGGATATAGTAATATAGTAATTTTCACATTAATATATATTGTAATGATTAATGAATGTGTGTAAATTGGTAATGAGGATAATAAGTAATTCTGATCCCCTTCCCTTACATGCTAGAATCACAACCTAGTCCATATGATACAACCGAAAGACCCTAATAGAATATTAGTATCAGAGGCTTGTTAGGATATGAATTACCTCACTAATTTATGAGTGTTGTATCTTGAACTTGCTTGTTTGACTCATGATGCTAACTTGAACTAGACTGTCATCCAATCTATTTGAAAACCACCTGTGACTAAAATGTTAACACCTTCACACTATTCACATGAGTCTTGAACTCCTATTCAATGATAACCTTGTTTTACAATATGTAATTTCTTATGCGACTTCATAAGCTACAAAAAAAATAAAAAATTGTTGTGTTTTTACTAGTAAAATTAGGGGCATGACACATGATCCACGATAAATTGAACAATACTAGATACTAAATTAATATGTATATCATTGTGCACGTAAATGACAAAAATATATATCAAAATACATGTATCCATAGACAAAATTTTACAAAAATATATATCAAAGATCATATATCCATAGACAAAGTACTCAAATATATATATGTCAAAATACATAGATCCATATACAAAATGTGGCTGATCCTGCCATCAGAATGTGTATGATATCAATGTTTCTGTATACTATCAAAATTTCATAATAAATACCTCTCTCATCGACCTCCTGCGCTGGTCAGGAGTCCTCTCGTATGCCCTCGGCAATGCTGGTACCTCTCTGATTGTGGGCTATATATGTTCAAATACCTTTGTTAGATGAATCTACAATTTAAACTATAACATTATAATTCATAGCATGCTAAATTTATAACATATTTAATCATGAATTCAAACTACAACTTACTATTGTAGGCTCCTCCTCAGGAGTGAGTGGCCTCATCATCAAATCTACATAACTATCCCGTCGAACCTCATGTGCACTAGGAGTCTCCTATGAGATACAAAATAGTAGTTGTTGATATCACAGAAATTAGTTTTGAATTTATTTATGAAGATAAGTGATGCAGGAGTATCCCATGCTCATCAAGGGAACATTGAAGATCCAAGGCATTATAGAGGTCATGGAACATCTCTTGAAGTAAATTGGGCAATCCTTGCACCAATTATGGCTCATGGAAGCATACAAAGTTATAATGTTGGACTCATATGTGGAAGAAAGTTGTAATTGGGCATGAGATAGGATTTTAGGATTTCATATGGTAGATGAGTCATTTGATAGGTTCATGTAGGTTGTCATGATCATATATTGTCATTAGACAAGTCAAAATGTTCTAGAATTGAGTTTTGGGGTTTGAACAAGCAGGCCCTGGTTTTTAAGCCATTTTAAGAAGGGTTTTGAAGTTTGGGTGTTTAGGAGTGTGACCAAGACCTATAATCTTGAAAATCCTTAGTGTGATGGTCCCTTTGTTGAAGCCTTGGTGTGTCTAATTCCTCCTTGTGTGTCCCAAAGTTGAAAGGTACATAAGTGGTGTCCAGAGATTTCTTGGTGAGGAAAGAAAGAGAATCAGTGAGTTGGCCCTTGGGAAGGAAGAAAACTTGTTGTGAAAATGCCTCCTAAAAATCAAATGGCTAGAGAACTTGAAAACTTGAGAGAAGAGTTGGAAAAAGAGAAAAGAGAGAGGAGAGAACTTGAAGCATCTAGAGTGAGGGAAGAAAGACAGATGAGAAGAGAGAGGCTGAAGCTTATTGCAAGGATAGAATCCTTAGAAAAGGAAAGGCAAGAACCTAGAGGAGAAGAGGTTAGAGTAAGAAATCATGGAGAGAACCATGAAGAAGAAGAGGTTGGTAATTCAAGGCAAGAGCATGAGAGAATAGATGATCCTGAAGAAAGGAGATTTATGAGAATCATTAAGGCAGTACAAGGTAATGGTGGGAAGAACCATATTAATTTTCCAATATACCAGGGTAAGATGGATAGTGAAGAAGTGCTAGGGTGGATAGAGGCCCTTGAGAACTACTTTGATATTGAAGACATAGAGGCAAATAAGAAGGTAAAAGTAGCAACAGCAAGACTGAGAGGAACATCACTCACTTGGTGGAATAGTGTTCAGAATGAGAGAGAGGAAAGGTGGTGCAGGGCACCTAACCTATGTGGCAGGGGGGAACAAGTATCTATGTTTTCGGACACCTTGCCACTCCATGAAAGTGAGGATTCAAGTAGATTAGGAAGTTGGAATAAAGGTTTGGTCCATATTTTACAAGTTGGTCTATGTTTTTTAATAAAGGCACATGTAAGGCCCACAAGCATTTTGGTGTGGTTATAAACCAAGTGACTCCATGAGACCAAAAGGCCTTAGAATAGGGTATTTAGAGTCTAAACAGTATTAGCAAAAAGTGGTTGTTTGTTTGTTTTATGTTTGGGAATGCCTATATGGTTGTTCCAACGGTCATGTAGACCTTTATATATGTCATATGTGATCTTAGTTGAAAGGGGGAGATCAGAGTGTATGGTGGTTCGGAGAAAAAACAATAAAAACTTCAATTTTCTAGAAATTTACTTAGTTGCATTTAATAAATCGATATGACCAATTTTGAGTCAATGGAATAGTTTAGAAAGTTAGGGAATGCTTAAAAACTATAGTTTGAAATTTGAATTTCAAATTCAAACGGTCATATTAGTTTTGGAGGGAAAGTAGTAATTTGGTATTTGTTTCATTAAATAAACCTTTGTAACCAACTTGGTCGGTTGGACAGGTGCATATAAGCCTATTTAAGTTGTAATGAACATATGCAAGACATGAATCATTATTGGTACGGAAAAAATCACAGAAATTGTATAGAACAACAATCATACTTTCCTCTGCATCAATTAAAAAAATAAAAAATAAATGATACTTATACATACAATGGGGCTCTCTGTGCGAATGAAAATCCCTGATGATCTAGGACGTCAAATCTGTACAGGCTCATCGCCAGTAGCCACACCCTATATACAATAAATAATGCAATTAAATGAGATTAACACAAACATTTTACAAGAATGCATCAATATTTAATCAATTAGAAAACATCTAATTACCTTTCCTTTGTCAATGCATGCTGGCTCACCCCTCACACTTTGTCCCCTCGGGGCAGGTGGTATCTGCAAGATAAAAGAAAGATTAGCAACCATATATGCTACAATATCAAATAGAAAAAAGAAATGCGAACACAACATAATGTACCGTAGATGTCTCAAGGCCAAATGAAATGGTCGAGAGTGTAGCATCATCTATCTGTCTGAGCTCCTCCTCGGTCATCAACTAAACATGAATGAAGATCACATACATGTAAAAGTCAGTATGGCTTAAAAATTAAAATTACTCTATTATAAAAATTAACTTTAAATCACATATGTCATAACAAAAAAATGTATACATGTACCGAAACTGAAAGAGTCCATGCCTCTGCATTCCCCTCCTCTCTCGCATCAGGGTCTGTAGCCTCTGCACGTGCGTCTGGTGTATCCTCGTCTAATACAAAATGATACTCAGGAAGATCACCTATGGGACCCAAGCAAATATTCTTTCATGTAATGCAAGTGTGAGGCACACAAACGTGTGATGAGCTAGTCGATGATGAACTGGCACCAACATCATCAACACGAGGAGGCAAGATTGACCTAGCCTGAGATATCATTAGGCTACTCAACCTATGAATGGCTCTGATGGTCTGAGAGCTAGCCTCTGCCATAATATCTGGATGTTGCACTCAAGGAGGGGGGGAGATATTGGGGGGGGGGGACAAAAGTGCCAAGTTTCTTCCGCTGGGAAGAGGGTCTATCCTGAGGAGCTCCTAGTCCTAAGCCCATGTTGGGCTTCATGCTCCAATAGTTCACTTTAAGTTTCAACAAAAATTCTGCATATAATTTTCTAAGGAAATAAAATGGTATGTCTAAATTTCCATGTGGAGGGATATCAAAGACCATCCACCAACGGTCCCAAAAATTTGAACGTATGGCGTCATTTGTGCACCATTTAATCGATAGTTTGGTTTTTTTTGGGTCAATTGGTATATCCATTTTTGGGTTAGCAAAAAGGCTTGCCAAATCGTCTTTGGTTATCTTGAGGGCTGCGACCTCATCATAATCCAAACAATCATCAAACATCTGGTGCATTTCATCACGCCAACGAAGAGTGACATTTTGTTGGTTTGTAAGGGTTTCAATGTTATCCACTATGGTGTTTAACATGGATAACATAGGAGCCAGTGCAGGTACATTATTGTATGTTCTATGCAAACCTCTCAACTTAGTGAGATTTTCATTTATCAAATCCTCGATTCGAGGAGGGTTTTGAGGAGGTAGAGGATCATTTGGTGGACAATTTTGTGGGGATACTGGATCGTTTGGTGGTGGGTTGCGAGGAATATTATTCCCTGCCTCAATGTCATCATTTTGATCAGCCATTCCTATTGAATTGCAAAACGTAATATATATTAAAAAAAAAATCTAAATTTTAACCATTTTTGTCAAAAAAACCCTAGATTCAACTAAAACAAACAAAATCATGTTAAAATCTTTTAAATTTAGGTTAAAAATGAGTCGGGGGGGGGAACATACCTGATATCTGATCTGCGATGGCAATACTGGCCCCAAATTCGCGTAAAATAAGGGCCCGCGGGTCTGTGATTTTATTTAATCCAATGCACAGGTATCGGATATCCGATACAATATCGAATATCCAATATAACATCAGATATCCGATATGACACGAATGAGTACAATATATATAATATAACATATAACATATAATATATAATATATATTACATTGTATATATTTTTATATTATATTTTATATTTATTATATTAATTTACTATATATTATAATATAAAATATTATATTATATAATAATATTATTATTATATTATATTATTATAATTTATAATATATTATACTTTTTTATTATATATTATATTATAAGATATTACTTTTTATTATTATATTATATCTTATATATATTATATTACATTACTATATATTATAATATATGAAATATTATATTATATTATTATAATATAATATGTTATTATAATATAATACATTATAATATTATTATTATAGTATAATATTATACAATTATAATATTATAATTATAATTATTATTTAATATAATAATAATAATATTATATTAAATAATAATATCATATTAAATAATAATAATATCATTAAGTAAATATTAATATTAAATAATAATAATAATATTAAATAATATATCATACTATTAAATGATTTTAATTCCTAGTCAGATATTTGATTTAAAATCGGATATCCGATATTATCGGATATCCGATAAGGCTCAGCTTAACCTTCCAGGTTTGGTTCCTGGATAGGTAAAAAAAAGTCAAAGTAGATTTTGAAGCGCTTTTAGGCGTCTTCAAACTCTCTTTTTTTCACATCGCCACTTTTTGGCACACCATGATCCTGCACATACCCCAATACTACATTGAAAAAAATGCTACTATTTTAATATCACTGACAAGCAAATCTACTTCAAATACTTTGGTCTTAGATTTTAGTGATTCTTTTCATGCCTCCTGATTTACGTTCAAAGTACTTCACAACTACTAAGAAGATAAGTCTAGACAAGTATATTTAGGGGGTAATAGAGGTTGGAAAATTATTGGTAAAAAAAATATTTTTTGCCATTGAAAGTCGGAGGGTTACAAAATGGTTGAACATAGAAGATGTTTTCTATGTTGCTAAATTAAAAAGAAATCTGAATTGTGTGAGTCAGATCTACACCAGTTCAATACTTTCTTCTTTGTAGAAGCTTGGAAAGTAAATAAAGGTTCCATGGTGAAGTAGGAGTCATTATGATAGTTATCAACAACAACTTTGAGTTTCAACACCAATGGCTTAGACACATGGAAATGAAAGGACTTGATGTTATAGGGTAAGTGCACAAAGTTGTGGTGCCAAAAGGGGGCTATAAGTGGACACCTTTTTCCTAAAATCTACAAATTTTGAACTTCAACAAGAATTTGAAGATAGTTATGCTCAAAATTTTTAGATATGACAAAAAAAAAGTCGTAGTCCTTTGAATCTAGTTTCTAAACTACTAATTTTTTTTCAAAATGGTTTAGTTTTAGGTCCTCAAAAAAGGGGGCCACAAAAAGTGGTACTGTTTATTCCAAAAAAACGTAACACAGTACAAAGTGTGGCCCCCCTAAAATTTTAACTTTGTTTTGAAAAATTTTTAATCGCTCTGGTCAAAAGTTACTTAACACTATGTAGTTTATCCCAAATTATGTAGTTTATCCCAAATTTTTCGAGTAATTTTATAATGTCTATTTTTTTTTTAACAAATTTTTTAACTAGACACATCCCAAAAACATGAAATATTTGTGTGCTCCCCCTAGAAATAATTGAAAACTAATCTAAAATCAAAACTTTTTTTTTCAAAGTGTGTAGAATGGAGTCTAGTTTCTAAAGAACTAAGTTGTTACAAAATTTGATGAACGAGCTAAAATCTATACCCCAATTAGTACGTGGTGGTTTTTGACAAAAAATGAATATACATTCAAAAGAAATTATAGATGAAAGGCTTGAAATAGTTCAAATTAAAAATAAATTATATGGTTAGATAGCTAACACAGAGACCTATAATGCTATGTAACATGATCTTATCGATACCCAACCACGACAAATCTTGAAGGGGAGCACAGAAGAAAAAATAATCATTTTTTGTATGTTTTCTGGAAAACGCGTCTCAGGCCTGTTCATTAAATCCAAACCTTTGGGTTGGATCTCCAAGACAAAACCAAGCCTTAGGCTTGGGTTTGATTAAGGTTTAAATAGCGTGTGCCCCCTATAGCATGCATGTGCTATAGAGTGCACGCGCTATTTAAACCTTAGTTCTAAATAGTGCGTGCGCGCTATAGGGCACAAGCACTATAGTGCACACACACTATTAAGATGTAAGTTGAAAAAGAGAACTAAGTGGGGGGGATAGGGGAATGGCTATGTGTGTGCATGAAAGAGATAGAGAGAAAGTAGGGGATAGGAGAGGGGAGAGAGTATAGGATGGGAGAGAGAAAGTGAGAAAGAGTAGGGGTGGCAAAGAGAGTATAGGATGAGAGAGAGAGAGAGTAGGGGTGGCAAAGAGAGGAAGTGTGAGAGAGAGTAGAGTGCGGGATGGAGGAAAGAGATTTAAAGTAGGGGATGGGAGAGAGAGGAAGTGTGAGAGAGAGTACAGGTTGGGAGAGAGAGATTAAGAGTAGGGGATGGAGGAGAGAGAGAGAGTAGGTGATGGGAGACAGAGTGGGAGAGGAAGAACTTGAGAGAAAGGAGGATGAGAATTCATTTGTGTGAAAGAGAGAGTATGGAATGGGAGAGGGGGAAGACAAAGTAGCTCAAGAGAGAGTAGGGGATGGAAGAGAGATTAGGCGATGGGAGAGGGAGTGGGAGAGGGGGAGACAGGGGAGAATAGAAATGTGTGTAAGAGAGAAAGAGAGAGAGAGAGAGAGAGAGAGAGAGAGAGAGTATGGGATAGGAGAGAGTGTAAAAATTTAAGAGAGGGTAGAGGGTAGCAGAGAGAGAGAGAGTGGAGAGGGAGAGAGTAAGAGTGAGAGTGAGAGAGAGAGTAGGTAGTGGGAGAGGGAGTGGGAGAGGGAGAGAAAGTGAGAGAAAAAGTAGGGGATGGAAGAGGAGAGAGGGGGGATGGGTGTGTGTGTGTCAAAGAGAGAGAGTACAGAATGAGAGAGGGGAGAGAGAGATAGAGAGAGTAGGCAATGGTAGAGGGATGGGAGAGAGAGGGAGAGAGTGAGAGAGAGAGAGGGAGAGAGAGAGAGAGAGATAGTAGGCGGTGGGAGAGGGAGTGGGAGGGAGAGAGAGGTGGAATGGAAGCATTTAAGAGAGATAGCGTAGGGGATGGGAGAGAGTAGGCAGTGGGACAAGGACTGAGAGAGAGGGGGGGGGAATGGGAATGTGTATTTATTTATAAGAGAGATAGAGTAAAGGATGGGAGAGAGTGTGAGAGTTTGAGAGAAAGTAGTAGGGGATGGGAGAGAGAGTGAGAGTAGGGGATGGGAGAGAGAGAGAGAGAGAGAGAGAGAGAGAGTAGAGAGGAAGAAAGAGAACTTGAGAGAGATAGACAGTAGGCAATAGGAGAGGGAGAGAAATAGGGGGGATGGGAGTGTGTGTGACAAATGTAGAGAGTAGGGGATGGGAGAGAAGAAGAAGAGTGGGGGGATAAGAGTGTGTGTATCTATGAAAGTGAGAGAGTAGGGGATGGGAGAGAGTGTGAAAGTAGGGGGTGGCAAAGAGAGAGTATGACGATGGGGGAGAGAAAGTAGGCGATAGGAGAGGAAAAGAGAGAGGGGGGATGGGAGTGTGTTTGTGTAAGAGAGATAGAGCAGGGGATGGGAGAGAGTGTGAGAGTAGGGGGTGGATGAGAGAGAGAGTACGACGATGGGGGAGAGAAAGTAGGCAGTGGGAGAGGGAAAGAGAGAGGGGGGATGAGGGTGTATGTGTAAGAGAGGTAGAGTAGGGGATGGGAGAGAGTGAGAGTGTGAGAGAGTAGGGGATGGGAGAGGAGAGAGAGAGATTAGGGAATGGGAGAGAGTGTGAGAGTGTGAGAGAGTAGGGGATGGGAGACGAGAGAGAGAGAGAAAGGGATGGGGGAGAGAAAGTAGGCGGTGGGAGAGAGAGTGGGAGAGGCAGAGAGAGCTTGTACAAGATGGGAGAGAGAGAGAGAGAGTGGAGAGGGAGGGAGAGAGAACTTGAGAGAGAGAGATAGTAGGTAGTAGTAGTGTGAGTGTGAGAGAGAGTAGGGGGTGGTAGAGAGAGTATGACGATGGGGGAGAGAAAGTAGGCAGTGGGAGTGGGAGAGAGAGGGGGAATGGGAATGTGTGTAAGAGTGACAAATTAGGGGATGGAAGAGAAGAGAGAGAGTAGGGGATGGGGGAGAGAAATTAGGTGGTAGGAGAGGGAGAGAGATAGGGGGGATAAGAGTGTGTGTGAGAGATCTAAAGAGCCGAGGATGGGAGAGGAGAGGGGGTGAGAGAGGTAGAGAGAGTAGGTGGTGGGAGAGGGAGAGTGAGAGAGAGTAAAGGATGGGAGAGAGTAGGAAGAGAGAGAGGGAGGGGATGGGAGAGAGAGTAGGGAGGATAGAGAGTAGGGAGGATGGGGAGTGATGTGTTTTGAGAAAGTAGGGGGTGGCACAGAGAGAGTACGACGACAGGGGAGAGAAAGTAGGTGGTGGGAGAGGAAAAGAGAGAGGGGGGATGGGAGTGTGTGTGTAAGAGAGACAGAGCAGGGGATGGGACAGAGTGTGAGAGTGTGAGATTAGGGGGTGGTAGAGAGAGAGAGTACGACGATGGGGGAGAGAAAGTAGGCGGTGGGAGAGGGAAAGAGAGAGGGGGGGATGAGGGTGTATGTGTAAGAGAGATAGAGTAGGGGATGGGAGAGAAGAGAGAGAATAGGGGATGGGGGAGAGTGTGAGAGTGTGAGAGAGTAGGGGATGGGAGACGAGAGAGAGAGAACAGGGGATGGGGGAGAGAAAGCAGGTGATGGGAGAGAGAGTGGGAGAGGCAGAGAGAGCTTGTACAAGATGGGGGAGAGAGAGTAGAGAGGGAGAGAGAGAACTTGAGAGAGAGAGATAGTAGGTAGTAGTAGTGTGAGGGTGAGAGAGAGTAGGGGGTGGTAGAGAGAGTACGACGATGGGGGAGAGAAAGTAGGCAGCGGGAGAGGGAGAGAGAGGGGGAATGGGAGAGAAGAGAGAGAGAGTAGGGGATGGGGGAGAGAAATTAGGTGGTAGGAGAGGGAGAGGGAGAGAGATAGGGGGGATAAGAGTGTGTGTGAGAGATCTAAAGAGTCGGGGATGGGAGAGGAGAGGGGGTGAGAGAGGTAGAGAGAGTAGGTGGTGGGAGAGGGAGGGTGAGAGAGAGTAAAGGATGGGAGAGAGTAGGAAGAGAGAGAGGGAGGGGATGGGAGAGAGATTAGGGAGGATAGAGAGTAGGGAGGATGGGGAGTGATGTGTTCTGAGATAGTGCGTACGCGCTTTATATGGCGTACGCACTATCTCAAATCACCAAAAAATGGTCAAAAACCAACCTTGGGGCCCATTTCATCCAATTTTAACTTTTGGTCTGTTATGCTCTCTATTATTTAGACAGAAAACACGAGTTTCAACATCTAGCAAACACTATTTCAACACTTTTGGAAGCTAGCAAACACCAAATTCAATCGTTGGATACGTGATTTGAAGAATTTTTGAATATTCTTTTAATAGAAAAGGTTAGTGCAATCCATTTTAAATATTTTTTGTCGATATATAAATACAAATTTGATTATAATTTGATATGTTATGTAATATATAGTGAATTCATTAAAAATTGTATGTTTGAATGAAATGTTATTTCGAAATGGTTAGAAATTTGACAAGTCATTTGATATATATTGTGTATTCATTCAAATAATTATAATTTTTATATGTAATTGAATAATTTGTAATTTACACATTTTAAGTAATTTGGATGTTTGAATAATTTGACATGTAGAAATCATCATCATTCCAAGGAAGAAACCAAAGATTCAAACAAATGCAGATAGGGAGAGAGATTTGACAATTAAAAGAGATAAAATAAAATTACTACGTGAACAAAGAAAATTGCAAAGCAATGATGAAGAATTAACTTTCGAAGAGGATCAAGAACCACCAGTACAAAGAAATAAGGAGGAATAATTAGAAAGACAAAGAGAACGAATGAGATTGTTATGCTCAAGAAGACAATTGAATGGTGAAGCTACACCATCCTCCAATGTTGGAGTCATATCGTCTGCTACACCATCTTCAAATGTTGGAGTCATATCATCCACTAAACCATCTTCCAATGTTGAAGTCATATCATCCTCTCATGTTGAAGAGACACTAATTTATAGATTTGATGATATACACACTCCATCATGTCATGTTGAAAGCACAACATCAACACATCAAGTAGGTGATATTCCATCTTTTACATCTTATTGCCAAGGCACATCATCTTTAGTTCAAGGTACGCAATACACTCAACCTTATATTGATGTTCAAAATGTTTAGAGAATTGAAGAGATTAGAACACCTTCTAGAATTCATTTTAGAAAACCAAAATATTTGATTGATATTGATACTAACATTTTGAAATCAATGCCTGACAAGATTAGCAAGTGTACTTGTCAAAGAAAAGTTAATCATATGTGGAGATTATTTTTTGAAGAATTAAATATTATAGGTCAATGCCAATTATTTGTTGAAATGATGAGGAATTTGAAATTTAGGCCTATCATGAAGATTCTTGGGCTAAGAATGATGGATGATTCAAATGAAAGAAATATTGTAAAGAATCTAATGAGTGCTTATGACAAAGTGGGTTCTAAATCACGCACCAAAGATAGTAATATCACAAGATGAGTACTCACATCGACAATAGTAAGTAGCCAAATGAAGAAAGCTCGACTCATGAGAAAGACAAGCAAAATATTAAAAATTGGTAGAGGTACCTTAAGGAGGGCCATGTTAAGGCATGAGAGATTAGAAGATCCAACAAAAAATGAGTTATGAACATTTAGCGGTAGACTACTGTGAAAGGATAAAGAAATTAGTGAAGCCTTGAAATCATTGATCAAAAATTTTTGGAAAAATAACACACATGTTTCTCCTAATCAAAGAGATGTTGTAAGAAGGAGGATTGGTAGCCAAAATCATGAGCCACATGCGAAACATTTTTTGGACTCAACTCAGACACAATTTTTTGCAAAATTTATTAGTATGTATCCTAAGATTTTTTGAGATGGGTAAACCTTTTTATGTGAAAATAAATCACACATGCACAACTTTTTGTTGTAGGATACATATTGAATTTTCTAACCACTTTGATGTTTTTAGGCACATATGCGTAGTTTTGCATTCTCAGTTTGTTTTGCAGGATTGTGACATAAAAGAGCCACCAAGATCTTCAAGGGAATTCATATCCAACATTTTATGTGAAATAGGGGACAACCAACAATTTTACAAGACATCATGCTTGGATGGTGCGTGCTTATTTTGTGGTTCTTTGCAATTTTTATCAACTTGTCAACATATGGATAGTACACATGCAATTGGAAATGAAATAGTAGATTACGAAATATTCAAGATAGTGACATATGCTCTAAAAGATGGGAAACATGGTAAAAGATGTGATCTAGTTATTGAAAAGATTCCAGTGTATGAGTTCATGAAGATTTTTCATGAAAAGATTATGTACGAGTATGCAAGGCATACCCATAGAGCTCGATGGTTGGATTTGCAATTCAAGTTGTGCAAGGATACGTTTCCATTGGATACCATTGTTTCAGTTGTAGATTTTGCAGAGAACTACACACTACAACCACAAAATGAGGTGCAAGCAAAGTATTATACATCTCAACAGGTTTCTATATTTGTTCACATAACATTCATGCATTCACCTACAAGTACAGAGGATGACAGGAAGATTTTGAGGGAGTAACATTTTTACATCAGCGATGATCGATCACATTCTACGGAGTTTTTACATGGTTGTTTTCAACCATTTTATGGAGATTTGGCTAACAGGGGCATATCATATCGTCAACACATTATTTGGTCAGACAATTGTGCATCTCAATTCAAGAATGCACGGATTTTCTATTGGTTGAGCAGGGTGCATAGGTTGCGTAGAATTCAATATATGTGAAATTTCACAGAGGTTGGTCATGGTAAGGGAGAGCACGATGGTGCAGGCACATGCATTAAAAGAGCCTTGGCTCATGAAAAACTAAAGTACAAAGATGGAGCAATATTGAGAGATGCAAAATCCATCGTCCAATGGTGTAATGCTACAATGGGTCCAAGTAAGGAAGGTGAGTCTACAGTTCGTAGATTTTTTTGGTTGATAGATAGTACTAACATTGCACCATATCAAGATTGTTGCACACTAACAGGATCTAGTGAGTTACACTCTTTTAGAAGCTCTAATGCAGGTTCATGGAGTATCCACACACGAAAAATGGCATGCTATTGTCCATCATGTGCAAAGGAAAATTGGGATGACTGTGAGTCAACTGAATGGGTGGACAAATGGGATATATGGGTTTTGGACCCAACTGACACCTATTGTCCCCCACAAGCACTGGAAATGGTAGAGATGGATTCATCTATTAACTTTGACCGCTTGTCAGATTTAATGCAACCTGGTAATATATATATATATATATATATATATATATATATATATATCTTTGTAATTTCAATATGTAACTTTATAACTTTTACCCAAGTATTTTTTGAATTAATGACCGCATTTTGTACATTTGTCACTGTAGGCCATGTTTTTGTTGTTATTGCACCTGAAGACAATGAAGAAGGGACAGATTATTATTTGTGTCATTGTGTTGAAGCCAAACAAAAATTGGATCACTCGGTTATAGATGGTGAAGGTTTAGAGTACCATGTCGGTGTGGTAGTTGTAACAGGCACATGGCTTAGACAATATCCTATGAAGAATCCTAACTTGTGGTTATTCAAGGATTGGCAAACAGAGAGGAAGATTCTTCATTATTCAAACCTTGTTGTCGCATCAAATGTCCACTTGATAAAATATGGTGGAAAACCACATAATAAGATTCCTTGGAAAGTTCGCGAATCAGACCATGAGGCAATACTTGAGACATTAAAATGTCGAGCAGATCCAGTTGGCTCATTAGATTGAATTGGGAGAGAAAGAGAAAGTGATAAATTGGATCCAAATACAATGTTACAACCTCTTCCCCAAGACTATCACATGACTAAGGTGGACCGTATTGTTATGATGTGTAAGTGATGAGATTTAGTTTTGATTTGTTTAGAATATAGATACATTAGTTGAATTTATATTAGATTCTTTAATAGGACCCATTTTTTTAATCTTATCTTAGATTTGTTACTGTGCTAATTCTTCATTTGTAGGTCACCAAAGAAGAGGGCTAATAAAGTTGACGCACGAGTGATAAAGGGTGAGATGCCAAAATCATCTATGAAATGGTATTATCAATTCACATCCTCAATATTTATTAGTGTTCTTTGTTCAAGTACCATTGTATGTTAATCATCTTATGCCTGGAGTTGCAGAGGTTAAATTATGTCAATACTAAGGTTTGTAGCATCAATACTAAGATTTTTAGCATCAATTGGTCACGCTAAGTATAGTAGTTGTATCATGAATCCTTCTGAACCAATATGACTAAGATTCTCAGAAGAAGACTAAACCATATCCTCTGTCTACTCCCTCTTTATATAAGAGTTTGTCAACAATGAGAATGAAACATTGATTATTACTCCCCCATCAATGTAAAATTCTCATTGATTGCATTTTGTAAAGTTTTAAGTCACTATTAACCTCTATATCATTGTATTCTTCTTATCATCAAATTACACAACAATGAGAATATGAACGATGACTTCTTCACATGAACCTGACAATTATAAATGCTACACCTTAATAAATGTTTGGGCTTGCTCTTTACCATTCGAGCTTATAATACAATACATTGGCTTCATTTGTATTTGGAAGTATTTATTATGTTTGTTCCAAAAGTCATTCTTCATTTGCCAATATGAAAATGCGACTATCATGAAAGGCATAGTCTTATAATGTGTAATTTGTATAATGGTATAAAAGCTTGGTTGTGGGTTTGAATCCATTTCCCCCATGACCCTCCTTCTCATGCATTTATTCTATTTATTCTTCTACCTCCTCCTCCGCTTGGCCATTTTGCAACACCATCTGGATGGAACTCTAGCCTTCCTCAAAACCATTATACATGACCTCTCCTTCTTCAAGATATTCTATAAAAAGTTCCTCAACCCTTGAACCTTTCAAAACCCCAATCTCAATGGAAGGCTTCTAGACCAAAGGAACTAGTAGATCCGGTTCTTTAAGAGAAAGAGACAACAAATCCAATTTTCTAGTGACTAGATGGAAAATTGGGGAAATCATTTCAATTAGTTGTAAATCGAAAGGAATTATAAGTAAACTATATCAATATAATAAGTAACTTAGTAATTATATCAATATAATTTAATTACTAAGGAAATGAATTTATTACTCTAACATATAGTACATTATTTTGCAGACAAAGGTGTTGAATTTGATGCTTAACAGATTTACATACATGTGTAATAAATAATAAGTGTTTTAGCTTTAGGATCAACACTATAAAATGAAGGATGTCATACTACATTCACAGAGGTACCAAAATATTTTATTTGATATGGAGACAAAAGAAAATGTGTATTCTTCATAACTGCATTTGAGTCTCATGTATTATCATTTTCAGCTATTGACATCAGAGATACCTTTACATCTTCATCATTGTATTGATCAACAAGTCCTTATTGCACTCACTAGTTCTAAGCCAATGACTAAGGTATGAAAGAGTTTACATTAAAATTTCATTAGTACTAAAATTCAATATAAAATTCATAGGCACAATCAAGTGGTAACTTTGATGGTTTTTGTAGGGTCTTATTATTCCTGACCATCAGTGTATCCCTGAGGTGTATATACAGAGGAATTATCAGCTAGCTATAAGAAAATATTAAGTTTTATGAGTAAATATATTTTTTTTTTTTAAATTAAAATAGTTATTTATTCATATATAAATTTTGATTGTAACATGTCGAGTTATAGAAGATTCTAGACTAATGGACTAGTAAGCATGTTAGGAAGACCTTGTTATATACACTGGTCATCTCCCACTTGTTGGCAATTAAAGACAATTAGGGATTTATTTTGTTCCCCTAGTTGGAAAGAGTATATATCTAATGATGTACATTTTACACCTATATGGCATTATGTTTTGTATAATTTTTTCTATGTATGTCATTTTTTACATATATTTCATGTATGACATTATTAGACATATGCTTATGATGTTTCAAATTATTGATAAATGAATTATATGATATTGTTAGACCTTATGGAATCAGCTTTGATTTTTTGTTATCACATTGGTTTGATGCTTGTATTCAATCAATCATCATATTTTCCTTTTAATTCTTCCACATTTGGCATATCCATCTAACAATGAACTTATGCTACTCCCATCAATAAGTGCATGATTGCATGGTTTTATGGTGGATGCCCCTCTCTTTTTTAAATTCCAATTTTATTCATCTACATGAGTAAGGGAGATCAATTCCATTTCTTTCAATTGTATTTAGAGGTCATTAAAGTTTTTTCAAACAATGTGATTAAATAAATATTATTCAACATTTACCTCTATCATCAAGGTTGATTCATTCCTCCTCTTATTTTACCAAATAATTTGGATGAATCACCCATGGCTCCTTACATTTCTTGAAGAAAATTTTCAAAGACTTTGCAACATGTCTTCTCTTCTTCCATATAGTTCATGTTCATTGAAGACATTTGGTCAAACAATATATATGCTTTGTATATTCTCACAACACCAATAGTCATGGTACAATGCTTACAAGATCCATAGTTGAAGAGAAGCTATGTGAAGCTTCTAGAACCATGGACCTATACTTAATTTAGTATTATTGCATCCATGTTACTTATGAAAGTGGAACTTTCACATAGATAAGTAGGGAAACCAAAATTGAAAGCCAAACTTAACATAGAAAAGTAAAGCAAGCCTCAACTATATTCTAATTAAACACTGTGAATTCAAATATCTTTGACGGGGCATATCTCGAAGCTCATGAAAGATATGGATGAGGTTCCATTTCCTATAGGACCGTGTTGCAGAGACCTACAATAACCTCTCTCACTTTTTGGAGATCGCATTCCATTTTCATTCTACAACGCCATCTCGGGTGATGTTGAAACTTGCAGTGTTGGCGAGTACAAAGTTGCCAACTACCAAATCTCTCTCATCTTTCATCGTGGGATCAAACTGTCTACTCCATTAGCTCTGGGTGGCTGGGTAAACCCTATCCCCAACCTCATCTTGTCCCCTTCAATGCTTGAACGTTCTCAGGCATGCTGAACCAGAATGTCCCTAAGGGTCACTAAATGCCATAGGGTTGCAATCTTTGACAGGGCATATCTTGGAGCTCGTGCAAGATATGGATGAGATTCTAGTTCCTACAGGACCATGTTATAGAGACCTAAAATAACCTCTCTCGCTTTTTGGAGATTGCATTCTGTTTTCATTCTACAATGCCATCTCGGGTGATGCTGAAACTTGCAGTGTTGGCCAGTACAAAGTTGCCAACTGCCAAATCTCTCTCATCTTTCGTCGTGGGATCAAACTGTCCACTCCATTAGCTCTGAGTGGCCAGGTAAACCCTATCCCCAACCTCATCTTGTCCCCTTTAGTGCTCGAACGTTCTCAGGCATGCTGAACCGGAATGTCCCTAAGGGTCACTAAATGCCACAGGATTGCAATCTTTGACGGGGCACATCTCAGAGCTCATGCAAGATATGGATGAGATTCCAATTCCTACAAGACCATGTTACAGAGACCTACAATAACCTCTCTCACTTTTTGGAGATCGCATTCCATTTTCATTCTACAATGCCATCTCGGGTGATGTTGAAACTTGCAGTGTTGGCCAGTACAAAGTTGCCAACTGCCAAATCTCTCTCATCTTTCGTCATGGGATCAAACTGTCTGCTCCATTAGCTCCGAGTGGCTGGGTAAACCCTATCCCCAACCTTGTCTTGTCCCCTTTAGTGCTCGAACGTTCTCAGGCACACTGAACCGGAATGTCCTTAAGGGTCACTAAATGCCACAGGGCTGCAATATTTGACGGGGCATATCTCAGAGTTCGTGGGAGATATGGATGAGATTCCAATTCCTATAGGACTGTGTTGCAGAGACCTACAATAACCTCTCTCACTTTTTGGAGATCGCATTTCATTTTCATTCTACAACGCCATCTCGGGTGATGTTGAAACTTGCAGTATTAGCCAGTACAAAGTTGTCAACTGCCAAATCTCTCTCATCTTTTGTCATGGAATCAAACTGTCTGCTCCATTAGCTCTGAGTGGTCGGGTAAACCCTATCCCCAACCTCATCTTTTCCCCTTCAGTGCTCGAACGTTCTCAGGCACGCTGAACTAGAATGTCCCTAAGGGTCACTAGATCCCACAGGGCTGCAATCTTTGACGGGGCATATCTCAGAGCTCATACGAGATATGGATAAGATTCTAGTTCCTACAAGACCGTGTTGTAGAGAGCTACAATAAAGTCTCTCACTTTTTGGAGATCGCATTCCGTTTTCATTCTACAACGCCATCTCGAGTGATGTTGAAACTTGCAGTGTTGGCCAGTACAAAGTTGCCAACTGCCAAATCTCTCTCATCTTTCGTCGTGGGATCAAACTGTCTACTCCATTAGCTTCAGGTGGTCGGGTAAACCCTATCCCCAACCTCGTCTTGTCCCCTTCAGTTCAGGCACGCTGAACTGGAATGTCCCTAAGGGTCACTAAATGCCACAGGGCTGCAATCTTTGATGGGGCATATCTCGGAGCTCGTGCAAGATATGGATGAGATTCTAGTTCCTACAGGATTGTGTTGCAAAGACCTACAATAATCTCTCTCACTTTTTGGAGATCGCATTCTGTTTTCATTCTACAATGCCATCTCGGGCGATGTTGAAACTTGCAGTGTTGGCCAGTACAAAGTTGCCAACTGCCAAATCTCTCTCATCTTTCGTTGTGGGATCAAACTGTATGCTCCATTAGCTCCGGGTGGCTAAGTAAACCCTATCCCCAACCTTGTCTTGTCCCCTTCAGTGCTCAAACGTTCTCAAGCACACTGAACTAGAATGTCCCTAAGGGTCACTAAATGCCACAGGGCTGCAATCTTTGATGGGGCATATCTCAGAGCTCATGCGAGATATGGATGACATTCTAGTTCCTATAGGATCATGTTGCAGAGACCTACAATAACCTCTCTCACTTTTTGGAGATCCCATTTCATTTTCATTCTACAATGCCATCTCGGGTGATGCTAAAACTTGCAGTGTTGGCCAGTACAAAGTTGCCAACTGCCAAATCTCTCTCATCTTTCGTCGTGGGATCAAACTGTCTACTCCATTAGCTCCGAGTGGCCGAGTAAACCCTATCCCCAACCTTGTCTTGTCCCCTTCAGTGCTCAAACATTCTCAGGCACGCTCAACCAGAATGTCCCTAAGGGTCACTAAATGCCACATGGCTGCAATCTTTGACGGGGCATATCTCGGAGCTCGTAGGAGATATGGATGAGATTCCAATTCCTACAAGACCATGTTGCAGAGACCTACAATAACCTCTCTTTATTTTTGGAGATCACATTCTGTTTTCATTCTACAACGCCATCTCGGGTGATGCTAAAACTTGCAGTGTTGGCCAGTACAAAGTTGCCAACTACCAAATCTCTCTCATCTTTCGTCGTGGGATCAAACTGTCTGATCCATTAGCTTCGGGTGGCCAGGTAAACCCTATCCCCAACCTCATCTTGTCCCCTTCAATGCTCAAATGTTCTCAGGCACGCTAAACCAGAATGTCCCTAAGGGTCACTAAATGCCACAGGGCTGCAATCTTTGACGGGGCATATCTCGAAGCTCGTGCAAGATATGGATGAGATTCTAGTTCCTACAGGACCATGTTGTAGAGACCTACAATAACCTCTCTCACTTTTTGGAGATCCCATTCTATTTTCATTCTACAATGCCATCTCGGGTGATGTGTATCTTAATTATATTGTTGGAAAGCGTATCTAAGATGTCATTTTTGGAAAGACAAATCATGGAACTTGGTAAATGTTTCATAAGTTAATGAAATGTGTTACTACCAAATTATGCAAACTTAGGATTATATGATCTCCAAGAGTTTGGTTATGTTCTTTAGCGCACCTTGGACGGAAGGTAGTGTGTAGCTTCTACTCCCTCTTTGTGAGTAATGTTAGTCACTTTGTATATGTAAATTGGTTTTCAATTGGGTATGTTATTTTCAACCTTAATGGTGATGAAGGATTAGCTTGAATTAGCTTGTAACTATCTAGCCACTAGATTTTCTATGATTCCATCAAATGTGGGTTTTGTTCGTTTTTATTTTTTTTATTTTTTTTGTTGTGCTATTGACCTTTGAGGCTTTGAATTTAAACTTGTGTACTTTGGTTTTTGAAATTTTATGTTCTTGAGGTGGCTAGGAGGTATGTTCTATGTTGCTAGTTATGTGTTGTGATGTTCTTTATCAGGTTCAATGTGAAACATTGATAGAATGTATAAGGGAGTAGATTGCGAAGAACATACCATTCTCCTTTTTGTAATACATTGTTTATTATGTTTTAATTAAACTCACTTCTAAATCCTATCTTCCACTTGGACCCATTCCTCTTTTGGCAATCCCTGAGATTGCCAATTCTTATTAATTCGAGCAGAGAAAAGATGAACCGGATGAATACAGTGACCTATAGATCGAAGGAGGATGGTTAAGAAATGGTCTACCAGAGATCAGCCAAGGATAAGGATAGCATAGTAAGAAAATGATTATTTATCTGGTGGATATAATTCTTTTATATAACAAACCATTTATATGCATAGTAAAAGAACTGAATATAGATTTGAGACATATTGATCACCTGCAGTCTGATCATCTTCACAAGTATGCAACTTTTGTTTCACTATTTCATGCGGGTTTATTGAACTTTCTTTATGAGGTCATTTATAGATGGGATGTTCAAAGGTTGAGTTCCTATGGGCTATCAATACTTTGACTATACTTTAAGTCAACGATTATCAATATGGGAAAAAATGGAACTCGTTGTATTTTGAAGTACTGAGAAGATGGCCTTGCCCTTCCCCAGGAGTTTCAGAAATGGGAGACATTAGGTAAGAGAGTGAAAATGTTACTATCGCTTCAATGCACATGACACAATTGGAAATGCAAATTTTGATGGTAATCATTTTGTGATAAGGGAGAGACTAGGGATGATCATTGTTACTATCTCTTTAGTAGTGGATTTTTGTTTTCTCTTGAATTTGGTGGTGGGGGATCAGTGGTAATTCTCCTTGGATATTCCTTCTTATGATGTTAGTGACAAGTGTTGCTCTTTGAAAACACTTGTACAATCTTTTTTAAATTATTAGATAAAAACAAAGAATTGTAAGTATTAAACATGATTAGCCTTTAGTTCCTAGAAGATCTTTATTTCCCCATCAATGCATTTAGAAAGTTAAGTTTTAAGAAGATCATAAATTGAAAAAATTAGAGAAGCGATTTAAACATTTATATTGATTGGAAACAGGTGAGTCTTGAGTTTCCTCTGCCTTTTAAAGAATGTTCCTTAGCTAGCATACCTAATTCCACATTCCATAAGAGTGTCATTGTGCTAAAGATTTAGGAAACCAACTGCTCTAAGATAAAGCTTCCTGGTCAATAATAATCTAGCCTATTGAGGTACATAATACTTCTCAATTAAAATTGTGTTAATTCAGTATTAATTTTGTAATTAACTACAATTTCAGTATCTGTGTACAGGGGGTGACTGAGAAAACTATTTGAGGTCCAATTTGAAAATATATTTGTAAGGATCTCGACCAAGGTTCACAACTTCGATGATTAATACATTCATTCAGGCTAGAACCTCACTACAAAAAAATAATATATAAAAAAGGTAGTGAATAATGTCATGTCTAGACCCAAATCAACCAATGAAAGTCAAATCAGCATAATGTGGAACAACAATATATGCATTGAGTGGGTTGTCATAGAAAAGCTTCAAAATAAAATTCATGTCTAGAATTAAAAGACCTTAAAGAAAATTTATGCTTGTAACACAAATGGCCATTCAAAATTGAATATGATTACAATATGTGAAATAGCATTATGAGAACTTGTAATTCTCTTGTGAACATCATGTTAATTCTTGTAACTCAAAATTTTGTTGAAATTGAATTAATTTTTATCCTGTTGGTTAATTGGCTTAGGGTGATATATGCTTCTTGGATGGAATAATGAGTTCGTGATTAACTCTGTATTAAGATTCATAGCATCTTCTAGTTATTTGCAAAGGAAATTTATAAATTAAGCTAATGTCATATGGCTTGCTTGAGAAAGATGTCTGTGTTCTTATTGATGGGTACTAATGACTATCCACATTTAGTTCTTCAATATCCTATTTGACAAGCTTTCCATAGACATTTCTTTGCCATACTAAGTATTTTTGAAAACATATTTGAGTAGAAGCACTATAGTAGATACTACATGATGTTTTAACAAATAAAGTAATGGGTTAAAGACTATTATTTCCAAGGTATTATGTCATAGTATTTTAATTGTAATGATCTTAGACTAATGATATTCTTGAAGGTAAATTTGACATGCAGCAAGAAAGACAACCTACAGCCAAGGCTATATTGTGCCTACAACCAAAGCCATAAATGCTCACAGCCAAAGCGACTAGTGCACATAGCCAAAGCCATGGATGCTTATAACCAAAGTTATGAGTGTTCGCAGCAAAAGCCATGAGTACATGAAGTCGATGATCACAATTGTTTACAACTATTCACCAGAAACAGCTTCTTTGCAATTTTTGAGAAATACTAATAAAGCAAAAAATAGCATCTACTAGTTGGTAAACATAATGGCAACTCTCTAGCAATTGAATTTAACTTCATACATGCACATATCTAATTTAACGTCATACACGAACATATCTAATTTAATGTCATACATGAAAAAACATATAATATAAAATGATAACCAATAATGCCATATACATTAACAAACACTTAATATATTATGATAACCAATAATGTCGTATATGAACAAACATATCATATATGTTAGAAAGGTTAATCTTTCCTTAATATATTAATTGGGATATTCCAAGGGTCCCTAAATGTAGTTTGTCCTCTTGTACACATGTGGAGGACATGTCATTGTTTGTCCTTTATTCCACATGTAAGGACAACTCTTGTTTATTTCTTTATTTAGTTTATCCTCCTTAAGAGGATTGTGACACTTTGCACACACCTATTATGAATGTGGCATTCATAGAAATGGGAGTTACAAATGCAACTTCTTTCTCATCTCTATATAAGAGATGCTCCTCCTTTCTTCTTCACACTCTTATCACTTTGATGTTATTGTATTGAGCTATTTTGCTCCAACACTCTCTCTCTCTCTCTTCTCTAGGCATTTGCCTTCATTCATAATAATCACAAGGGGTTTTCTTTGCTTTCCCCTTATAAATCCTTGTCTCCATTGTTGAACCATCTTGGTGTATGCTCTTGGATTTTGCTTATCTTATGGTAACATTGTTTCACACTTAACTTACTTGGATTGTTTCTCGTTCCTTGCTCAATCTTATCATTTCTTACATGGTATCAGAGCTTGGCTATCTAATCCTTGTTTTAAGTTTTGTGTTGAAGGTTTCCATTCATTGGAGCACACCTTATTTGGAGACGTCATTGAGAGAAGAAGTTTGTGTTGCAATTTTCTGCTCATTCTAACATCTTTTGTGTGCAGGATTTTAGAGTATCATTGTTTACTAACCCTCTTTGGAGGCTTGCCGCCAAAGGGTTTTCTTATAAAATTTCAATTTTTTTCTTGTTTTGGAAGGCGTGCCGCCAAAACAAGAAGTATTACTTCAATCCACTTATTTATATTAAATTGTGCAATTTTTTAAAAAAATATTGTATATATTTATTAATACTCTTAGAACTTACATGGGTTAAGTTGTCAATAAGTATATAATTTTCCTACTCTTTAAAAAAAAAAAAACAATTCTAATATATTGTTTTTATATACTATTATCTATATCTATTTGGTGTTTTAAAATTTTTTTTAAATCCTTCTTATCCGTAAGCATATCATTTAAATTTTTTAATCGCGCATAGTGCGAAAGTCTTTTAATTCAAATTGTTTTTTGGGCAGCCGCGCCACCCGTGCCACCTGCACCGTCGCGTGCCACCTTCGCCCAGCTTGCGCACCACCTGCACTCAGCCGACGTCACCCGCCGCCTGTACGGCCCGACCAACCACCTCCGCCGCAGCCTGCGTTCAGGCCACGCGTCACCCGCCGCTTGCGCTCCGTTCCAACCTTATCTTCTTTTACCGCGCGTTATTTTTAAAAAAAACTTCGCTCTGTTTGCCCGCCCTTTCACCGACATTTTTTAAAATCTTGTTTAATTTATTTCTTTAAAAGTTTCTTTAAAGAAACCTTAAAAAGTTTATTTAAAAAAAAGAGTTGTTACATTCAATTTTTTTATAACATAAAATTAAAAAAAAAACTTTTTATTTCATTAATTTTTTTTTGTTTTCTTTGAAATAAATAAATAAAACAATACATTATTAATTTTATATATAAAAGTTGAGTTTTTTTTTTCAATTAATTTGATTTTCTAATCAAGGAATTTTTTTTAAAAAAAAATTCATCATTCTTGTAATCATGTCAACCTTAATTCCAGAAATAAAACTTAGTTATTCTAATTATCATTCTTGGAAAACTCATATCTCATTCATTTTTCATTTTAAACACCTCTTCGAAATAGCCACTGATCCATCTCTTGAACCTGGTTCAGTGGCTACCCAAGACGAGAAAGATACTTGGAAATCTAAAAATGAAGAAGCTTTAGGTTTAATTGGTATTTCCATTATTCCATATTTATATGTGTTAATTGCTCACTGTTCTAAAGCTCATTATGCATGGTCAATCTTGCAAACCAAGTATGATAGTGGAGATGAATACCGCAAAATACAATTGCAGGATCAACTTGAAGATCTCAGGTATGCAGATTTTAAAAGTATGGATGAATTCCTGTTAAAATTTGACTCTCTTAAAAGTCAAATTATTGCCTTAGGTGTTCAATTAGAGGACATTCGTTTAATTCATCTTATTCTTAAAAAGTGTCTTCCTAGACAGTTTCAACAGTTTATAACTAATATTCATGCTCAGCTTGCTATTCCTACTTTAACTTCTCGGTTAACTTATGTTATTTTTCAAACTTTATTAAGACAGGAAGAAGCTAAGCTAATTCAGTTTGGTACCCTTAAATCAACTGAACATGCATTTGTGTCTAGAAATGCAAATAATAATTTTCGTTCCAATAATAATAATAATAACAACAAACAATATAATACTAATTCAAATAATTCCAACAATAAATTTCATGCGAAATATAACAATAATAACAATCATCATAATAAAAATCGTAATACTAATAATCAAAGGAATCATTCCAATTCCAAACCTCATTGTTCTTATTGTGGCAAAGATGGTCATATTGTCAATAACTGTTTTAAAAAGCAAAATGATAAAAAACCTATGAATAATAGTAACAATAATCAAAACTCAAATCATAAAAAAGGTAACTCTACTGGTTCTAATTCTTGTCATGCTTTTACTTGTAGCTTTAATCTTTGTAGACCTTTAGAATGGATTGTTGACAGTGGTGCATCACAACATGTAACTTCTCATAAAGAAATTTTTAATTCTTTACAACCTGATATTGCTAACATTCCTATTCAGTTAGCTAACAATCAGACTTGTAAAGTTGAAGGATTAGGTGATGTTACTATTCCTAATGGTAAATTGCATGATGTATTATATGTACCTGACTTAAAAACTAATCTGCTTTCTGTTTCACAGTTATGTCAGGACTATAAAGTTGAATTCTACAAAGATACATGTTATGTCATAGATCCTCAAACTCAAAAAGTGATTGCTCATGCTAAAATGGATAATGACAATTTGTTTAAATTCCATGAATTTGCTAGTTCACGATATTCATTACATACTTCTATTGATTTCAATATATGGCATGGAAGACTTGACCATTTAAATTCAGATTATATTACTTTTATGCAAAAGCACAATATGGTTGATGGCTTGCCTCACATTATTCCTTCTAAGATTGTCTGTACAGGTTGTATGAGTGGTAAGATGCATAGGGAGCCCTTTCCAAGTGGAAAATCATGGTGGGCAACTCATAAGTTGCATCTTGTCCATAGTGACCTTTTGGGACCCATGGAGAATAACTCCATCCAAGGTTCTCAGTATGCACTTACCTTTGTTGATGATTTTTCTAGACGAACTTGGATCTATTTTTTGCATAGCAAGGATCAAGTTCTTGATATATTCATTGAATTTCAGTTATATGTTGAAAGGCAATCTGGTTTTAAACTTAAAATTCTTAGAACTGATAATGGAAAGGAATATGTGAATAATGCTTTTCACTCTTATTTGAAATCATGTGGAATTAAACACGAGCTTACTATCCCTTATACACCACAACAAAATGGTGTGGCGGAAAGAAAGCATCGGACCATTGTTGAAACGGCTAGAAGCATGTTACATGCTAAGAACCTGCATTATAAATTTTGGGTTGAAGCCATATTTTGTGCAACTTATATTCTTAATAGGACTCCTACCAAAGCCCTCAAGCTTATTACTCTAGAAGAGGCTTGGTCTGGTAGGAAACCTAATTTACAACATTTGAGGATTTTTGGATCTATTGCTTATGTTCATACTCCTAAACAGAAAAGGCATAAATTAGATGCTAAGTCATCTCCTTATATGTTTGTTGGTTATGATGAAAACACTAAGGGTTATCGTGTTTATGATTCCACTACTAACAAAGTTCAAGTTACTAGAGATGTTTGTATTGTAGAAAATGGAGTCCATGACTGTTCTACTACACATGATGGAGAATTCAGTGGCACTAAAATTGTGCTGGTGGAGGACCAACCTCCTTCTCTTAACCTTACTCCTCCTCTTAACCCTTCAACTCAAGTACCACCTATTATTTCTGCTCCTACAACTCATGATATTCAAGTAGCTACTAATGATGCTTTTATTGCTAATGATTCTTCCTCTAGTGATAATTCCATTACAACTAAACGTAAACCTAAATGGGCTCAAAACTTGATCAATGAAGGTGATGATTACATTTCTAGAGTTGGTGGAATTAAACATAGAAGGATTAATTATTGTAATTATGCTTTGATGACTACTATTATGAATTCTAACGATCCTAAGCCCTTTGATCAAGCTAACTCTCAACCTCATTGGCAGAAAGCCATGCAAGAGGAATATGATTCTTTAATAGCTAATCAAACTTGGGACTTAGTCAAGTTACCTCATGGCAAGAATATAGTTTCATGTAAATGGTTATACAAAACAAAATTGAATACTAATAATGAAATTAGTAAATTTAAGGCTAGACTAGTTGCTAGAGGTTTTTCACAAATTGAAGGATTAGACTATAATGAAACTTTTGCTCCTGTTGCTAAAATGCCTACTATCAAATTAGTTCTTGCTTTAGCATCTAAAATGAATTGGCCCATTCATCAAATGGATGTTAAAAGTGCCTTCTTAAATGGTGATTTACATGAAGAAATTTATATGGCACAACCTCCTGGATTTGTTAAGAAAGGGAGTGAGAATCTGGTTTGCAAATTGAACAAATCTATTTATGGTCTTAAACAATCACCTAGAGAATAGTATTCTAAAATTAATTCTTTCTTTATTTCTCAAGGTTTTGCTAGAAGTCAGAATGATCCTAATTTGTATATTAAACATACTAACGATGATATTATTATTGTTATTGTTTATGTAGATGATCTAATACTCACTTCTAGTTCAGACGCTTTGATTTCTGATATCAAGATTCAACTTAAACAAAAATTTCAGATGACTGATTTAGGTATCTTACATTACTTCTTAGGTATGCAAATTTGTCAAACTCCTAAGGGTATCTTTCTTTCTCAAAGCAAGTATGCTTATGATCTTTTAGAAAAATTTAAGATGAATGACTCTAACCATGTTTCAATTCCATGTGAATTAGGTACTAAATTAATGAATGATATGAATACTCCTTTTGTTGATGAAACTTTGTATAGACAGTTGGTAGGAATTTTAAATTATTTAACTCTTACTAGACCTGATATTGCTTATAGTGTTGGTTTAGTTTCTCGATTTATGTCTAAACCTCAACAAACTCATTTTAAAGTTGCTAAACACATCTTAAGGTACATTAAAGGAACTATTAATATGGGATTATTTTATGATGCAAATTCTGAATTTATTTTACATGGCTATACTGATTTCGATCTAGGTGGAGATCCCAATGATGGGAAATCCACTTGTGGTTATTGTTTCTTTGTTGGTTCAGGTGCAATTTCTTGGAAAAGCAAAAAAGAACACTCTATTTCCCTTTGCTCAACTGAAGCTAAATACAAAGGTTGTACCAATGCAGCTAAGGAAGCTTTATGGATTAGAAGACTTCTTGATGATTTGGGTCTACCTCAACAATCACCTACACCTATACATTGTGACAATCAAAGTGCTATTGCCTTGGCAAAGAATCCAGTTTATCATGCACGAACCAAACATATTTCACTTCAACATCACTTCATTCGAGAACAAGTTGAAGACAAGCAAATTACTCTTCTTTATTGTAAAGGCGAAAATCAAGTGGCTGATATTTTAACCAAACCACTTTCTAAAGAGAGATTTCAATTCCATTGTAAAAATTTGGGCCTACAACCCGTTGATGTAAACTCCCCAAGTAAAGATTAAGGGCGGGTGTTAGAAAGGTTAATCTTTCCTTGGATATATTAATTGGGATATTCCAAGGGTCCCTAAATGTAGTTTGTCCTCTTGTACACATGTGGAGGACATGTCATTGTTTGTCCTTTATTCCACATGTAAGGACAACTCTTGTTTATTTCTTTATTTAGTTTATCCTCCTTAAGAGGATTGTGACACTTTGCACACACCTATTATGAATGTGGCATTCATAGAAATGGGAGTTACAAATGCAACTCCTTTCTCATCTCAATATAAGAGATGCTCCTCCTTCTTTCTTCTTCACACTCTTATCACTTTGATGTTATTGTATTGAGCTAGTTTGCTCCAATACTCTCTCTCTCTCTCTCTTCTCTAGGCATTTGCCTTCATTCGTAATACTCACAAGGGGTTTTCTTTGCTTTCCCCTTATAAATCCTTGTCTCCATTGTTGAACCATCTTGGTGTATGCTCTTGGATTTTGCTTATCTTATGGTAACATTGTTTCACACTTAACTTACTTGGATTGTTTCTCGTTCCTTGCTCAATCTTATCATTTCTTACAATATATTAACCAATAATGTCACACATCAAATAAATGTCATACATCAAATATAGAATGTCATATGTACATCAAATGTATATCGAATATGTCTCACTAATGCCTATATATATATACATGGGGAAGGAAACAAGTCTATATATATATATATATATATATATATATATATATATATATATATATATATATATATATATATATATATATATATATATATATATATATATATATATATATATGTATCGAATATCTCAACTACATCTTTTCCTTCCCACGGGGGGAAGGAAACAAGTCTCTCGACGTCCTCTGCCATCGTGTGGAGGGAGATAGTGGAGATGACGGGGCCCTCCTAACACACTCACTTGACCTCTTGTTGAGGCTCTTCTCCAGGTCCAACTGATACAAAGAAAGTAGATATGAATCAATATTTATTATACGTTGAAATCAAATATATGTACACACAAAATCAATTATTTTCTTACCGCCAACAAATAGTCACTCTGTAAGTCCACCTCAAATGCTCGTGGATGATCAAGCGTGACAAGACCCTACAACAATTCAATAAATATAATCACTTATAAATAACATTAGAAATTTTGATATTAACTATTATAAACAACAACTAAAACGAAGAAAATTCTTTCATACCTCCGTCAGTGGCTGTGAGCTAGCCACAGCTGCGGCCACTCCACTATCAATAGACTATCACAGATGAGGAGGTGTGTCCGACATCATGAGCTGCATGTCATACAATACACATTATATCTAACATGAAACATGGAATAAATATAATCAAATGAATTAAATTAACATGAAACAACTGTACCTGTGTGAAGCTCGTATGATGTCTCTGCTTTGTGTCTGTGGTAAAGGTTGAGGGTCCTGTGGAGAACTGATGCACATGCATAATTTTTTTTGTCAATCCTTAATATGATTACATAATAAATATATGTATTAATTAAAATGATTAAATTGATACATACCTCAGGACTCGTCGAAGGGACAAAAAATGGGCCTGGAGGATCGCTGCTAGGCCCAGCAACACTTTGACCCTAAATTTTGAACAATGTCAATAAATGCTAATTAATTAATCATTCACTATACATATGAAATGTGATCAAATTAGTAATTTACCTGTGTGTCAATGCCAAATGTCTCGTTCAGGAACTCATCGGTGACAAGCCCATCATCCGTACCATCTCTGGCATGAGTGCCAAATGTGCATAGGGATCCACATGAAGTGCACATGTGACCACGACACATAGAAGGCTCCCCCTCAACTAATGGGCTTGTGGAATGGATGAGGGTCTGTGTCAAAGCATTAATGGTCCCTAGAGTGTTGGCCTCTACATGTTCCTTCACAACTGAAGGAATAATCACATGCTCGTGCTATGGATGGACCACAGGTGCTCTAACTACATTAGGGTCACGATGTGCCCCTGGCCTCTCAAATGATGACCCCCCACCTCTACCCTGGGAGTCTAACATATCAAAATAATTGGGGATCTCCCCAAGGACAAACTCACAGTATAATTTCTTCAAAAAATACATGGGGACCTCGTGATTGTTGCAACCATCCACCATCTATCCCAAAAATTATTTCTAATAGCATCGTGTATGCACCAATGGATGGGGAATCATTTAGTACCCTCTCTAACAGTATTTGGCTCACCGAGTTTTCTAAATAATGCACATATACTACCTTTTGATATTTCTTTTTTTTTAACATCTTCATATGACAATTTATTTGCATAAAATCTTTTTTGTTCATTCCTCTTAGCCCGCCAAATATCTAACTGACCACTAACTGAGGCTATCTGAGTGTTAATGGATTTGAGGGATGATGCCAATTGAGCCCTCATTGGATTGGTTTGTCCGGATTCTTTCAACTGAGCAATGAGTCTTTCTAATTCAGTTTTGCCTCTCTGTATTTCATTTTTAATATTTTCTTATGTGCCTGGCAGAGGTCTTGCAATTGGTTCAGGTTGTGGAATTTGTTGTTCTTCTTGAGGAGGGTTTTGATTTTGAGGTTCTTGAGGGTTTTGTGGATTTTTCGGTTGATTATGGACATTTTCTGATAAAAAATCAATTGAAATCCAACTAAATAAACAAATCTAAATGAAATTTGTAAAAACCCTACAAAAGAATATCAAAAACCAATAAAACAATATGGAAAACATATTAAACAATGCAAAGTTAAGTTTATATCACTTACCTCGTCGTCGTGGGTGTGCTCGTTGTCTTGGATTTCGTCAGTGAGCAGGCATTTTGGCAAATGGTGGTGAATTTTTGCTGTCAAACCTGCGTATGCGCTGTTGGAGAGCCAAAAAACAAAATGAAAATGATGGGCCGCGAGTCTGCAGCCCATCATATAACTTTTTGGACATCAAAATAGCATGTACGCACTATGGCTTGGGTAACCCAAGCCATAGCGCATACGCGCTATAGTGCGTACGCGCTATTGAAAATTAGAAAGAAAAAAAAATTGTCATCTTTTTGGCACCACAACTCGGTGCATATGCCCTATACTCAAAAGGGAACAATTACTAGGTCTAAAATCAATTGATTTGAATTTTTGCGAACAACATTTTTTGAAAAACAAAAGTGGCTCATCTTCTTGAAGATCAATAATAAGAAGGAAAGCACATCCTTAAATTTTAGTATTATGGAAGAGGAATGGAAGGAAAAGAGAATCTCTTACACACATCTTTGAATCTTTAGATGTGAAGCCTTTGTTTATGTCCCTAAAGAAAAGATGACCAAGGTAGATCATAGAAGTGCATTTTTGTGGAGCATGGCAAAGATCAATTTTGCTTCTGATTGTGAGATCACATCACTAAAGGCATGTTTGGTTGTTGGCATAGGAATTGGAAATTAGAATTGAGAATGGGAATGGGGATTGGGAATGAGGATTAGGAATGAGAATTGCAAATTACAATTCTAGACTTGTTTGGTTCACCAGGAATTTAATTGGGCATATGTTAATCTCATGTTTGGTTGTACAAAACTAAAATTGGAATAAGAAATGTTAAATGCATACAATATGTAGAAGCGAAAACACGACTACGAACAATAGATGAAAAACCATTGAAGCATAACAAAAAGGTATACAATGTAGAAGTATGAGTATCACATATGAAAAGTGAAAATGCATCACTATGAGTAGGAACAATTGGGAATGAAGATTGGGAATGGGAATTGCAAATTGCAATTCTAGACCTGTTTGGTTCACCAGGAATTTAATTGGGCATATGTTAATCTCATGTTTTGTTGTACAAAACTAAAATTGGAATAAGAAATGTTAAATGCATATAATATGTAGAAGCGAAAACACAACTAGGAACAATAGATGAAAAACCATTGAAGCATAACAAAAAGGTATACAATGTAGAAGTATGAGTATCACATATGAGTTTTAAGTCATGGGAAGATATGCAAGTCCAGTATTGCCTTGTCAGTACAGATCGACCGACTTTTGACCTTCCGTTGTCTTCCATCCCTATACACTTAGTTCATAAAGTGGGGATTCAGACTATCCGTCCTTGGTGGCATGATTGGAAGTAGTATCCTACCACTCCATTTTCCAATTACAAGCCCAATATGGGGTATAGATGGCTTTCACCCCATATTGCAATGATGGACACGCTTAACCAACGCTGGCATTTGCAATCTTCGCTTTCTCAATGGAGAAAACGTTTTGATACCATTTGGAGCACTATTACAGCACCCAAGATTTCCCACTTTGCTTGGTGCCTTGCCTTCCAAGGTCTTCCCCTGTGGCCTCGGCTCAAGCATATTGGGGTTCCTAATCCTAGATGCCCTTTCTATGGTCAACTAGAGTCCTTTTTGCATATATTCTGGTTTTGTAAGCATGCTCAAAATTATTGGCACTGGATTTATAATTTTTTCAAGCCTTTCAAGCCCGAACCATTTTCATGGCACATGATCCTACTGGGTGATTCCCCTAGAATTCCTCGAAAGTTCAACCAAATTTGGCATACCTTCAGGATGGAAAAAAAAAAATCTCTGTGGAAAGATAGGAATGTTGTTCTGTTCACTCACAATTTTTTGGATGTTGACATTGCTATGTACACTAAGGCGTGCATTTGTAATAATTTTATTATGTAGATCTAGGTGCAAGCTAATAAAGTTGCCCTAGAAGTTGCTCACCTGCAGGAGTTGTTAAATCACTAGGGCAATGCTCCCTACACTATTGCCAGAGTGTCTCCTAATGCTTTGGCTGATGTTTTGACGCCTCGTGGCCGCTGTTCTTGGCATTAGTCCTTAGGTCGCCACTCGCACATGTCGTGCTCCCAAGCTTCTCGCCACTACTCTCCTAGTGGTGGTGATGGCAGATGGAGGCACCGCTTTGCTTCCCCACCCTATGGTGGTTCTGGCTGGTCCCTGGCTCCTCCTCCTAGTCCTTGATGGGCACAATCTGGAAAGTATCCTTGCCTGGCCTTCGCGGCCCAAGGTTAAAGATGCAGAGACTACCACTGATCCTACTGCTGTTGATGACGGCTGGACTATTCCCAGCCCACCCCACAATCCCACTAATGCGTGAGGTTTTCCTGACAAAGATGATCCTCCTCCCTCGGTTGGCACTACTATGGCCGCCTAAGGTTGCTTATTATATTTTTTTTATGAATAGTTGTTGTTTCTAGCTGAGCCCGTGTTATTAAGTCCGGCTTCGGCCATGTGAACTCTTTCACGGGGTGATCTTGTATCCCCCGGCCCCTTTTTTGTGAATTGTATTCTTAGTATATTTTTATTAATAGAAAAGGACTATTCATCAAAAAAAACATGCATCAGAAAAATGACACAGACATTCCAGAGAAGTAGCCTTAGTATGTTACTTTTAACATAAAAATAATCTAAAACCCCATCTAATTTAATAGAGAACAATAACCATCCGACAGAGAATAAATCAAAGATGCTAACCAATATTAGTTTCCAGAATTTAAGAACTTACTTCTAGTTTCTAGAATTTTATGCATGTAACCCTTTTCTTAATTAGTTCCTCTTCTAAGCCATGAGCTTAACTCTTCATGTGATATTTTCAATTAATTTTGATTGCTCTTCCATTCATTTGGGAGTTTAATTATTTTTCTTCAAATTAAGTTATTGCAGATTTTTCATCTCAAACGAGCGCAAATTTGAGATCTAGAGAGATGCGACAATGGATTGTAAAATGCAAGCTGCAAAAAATGGAGGCCGAATGAATCTATTTCGAACAGAAATGTATTTTTTTTTAAGTTCAAATTGCAAATTCCATTTCAAATTGCCTGAAGGATTTCCCTAACGAGCACAGATTTCTAACTCTCAAGAATTTTAGTCTGTAAGACTTTTGCCAAGCTGCTGGACAAGCACGAACCATAAGAGATTATACAATTTGGAAAAATGAGATTGGGAATAGGAATAACTATTTTAATAACAAGTATTTTTTGGAATAGACATATGCTCATTTTGAGGCTAAAATGGGAATATGCATTCCTATTCAAAATTCCAATTTGATGCACCAAATACAAAATACAAAATAAATTCTAATTTTTCATTCCTATTGCGATTGTATTCTAGCAACCAAACGGACCCTAAGATCATTCGAAGAAGAGACAGTGTCTTCCATGAGAAGGCATATCTAACTTTAGATAGGAAAATCCAATATAAGAATATGCGCCACTTTGGATTTGTTACAATAACAACTCACTAGGACAAATATAATGTGGAGGTATGAATCGCTCAATCTCAGTGCCATGGTTCTCATCCACCCCTATTTCTTCAAAATTATGTCAAAAACGTCAGAGTATGAGTTGTTATTCTTAAAAATGGCAATGTCAGAGCTTTGCTCTCTTATCAATTAGAGCTAGCAACTTTTAAAAGTGCTTGCAAAGCAGTTGACTCTGCCAAATGGAGGGCAGAAATGTAAGTAAAAATGGACTCTGTGATGGCAAATAACACTTGGGATTCGGTTTCACCTCTGCTAAATCGCTGAGCTTTGAAAAATCTATAGATATTTCGAGTGAAAGAAGAAGATAGGTCAGAACAGGTACAGAGCCAAATTGATTGTAAAGGGCATTTGATCAGTACAAGGAAATTCATCACAAGTAATCAGAATAACTACCATTCATGTCATTTTGGGAATGGTTGGGTTCATAATATTCCGCCACTAGAATTGCAGAGCATACTATACTTCAAGAATTTCAATCACTTCATCCTATCCTACACAGCATAGATAAGTATTCCCATATAAAACAGGAGTAATTTACAAAGCAGTGTTTCGTTAAGAATAGTTCTTTCTTATCGGCCTGTTGCAACAACTCAGAATTATCCAGAATGGCAGCTATGTGCCATCTAACAAATGATAAAATGCATCTCTAATAAGATAGAAAATAGGAGGCATGCAAAAAGTCGATGATGATGTAACTAATATTGCTGAAAGTACAAGGTTACTTCACATTGTTCTTTAACAGGGCACCGTCTGCTATGATTGCGTAGAAATTATACACAACATCATGACTTTAAAACCCACATTCATTGTGAAAGAATAGAGAGATTATGAATCAGTATAAGTAAAGTGGGTGAATGAGAGAGAGGTCATCTTTGCGCTTGGGGCAATGACGCAGCTAGTGAGGTTATAACCGAGGCGCGTCAATTGCTGGTTGAAAACTATTTCCAAACCCCCTCTTTGGCCTTCCTTCCAAGGTGGGCCTTAGAGAATTTTTGAAGGGCTCTCTTCTAGATGGGCCCAAAAATCAAAAACTAAAATAATATGTTCTTCTAAAATATCAAACATCAAACAAGTTTAGATCTAACACATTATATGATTGGCTTTTAAAGTAAAAATCAATTTTTGGTTTGTAAAGCATGAATCATTTGAAGTATCAATCAATTTTTGGTTTGTAAAGCATGAATCAAAGCAAATGATATGCTTGTGATGGTTTTTCCATCAATCACTAATGACCGACTTATACATGGAGTGGGTAATCTTCTAAACCTTAATAATGAATTGACTAATCAAAAGATTTAGAGGTTTTTCAGGCAATTATGCTTCTATTCCATTCAAATATACTACAAATGTACGATTTGATCCCCCAAACCATATACAAATGGAGCAGTCAGACCAATCAGACCAAGAGACTTTTCAAGTAGTTATTGCTTCTATTTGGTTCAAATATTCTACAAAGTTGGGGTTTGATCTCCCAAACCGTATCGAAAATATTGAAAGCATTATGGTGCATACCTCTTCTAGAGACTTAGAAGCCTTGTAAATGCTATTTGTAGCTTTCTCCACACTAATCTTTGAATATCATAAATCATTGACCTCAATGCAATTTGATTGGTACTGATTACTATGTTGGAACCAATGTTAGCTCATTTTGCATCATCCATTCTTTATTAAGATCTTCTAATCTAAAGTAAGTTGGAGCGCATGAGCACTCTTGACTTTGTTGTCCTTTTTGTGGGCATATAGAATGCCAAAAAAACACTATGGGTCGATCTGTATCCTTTTACAAATTTTCTTTCATTATTATCATATGGTGTAAATCAAGGATTGACTTCATCTCCTGTAAAATCACATGCAACTATTGCACAACTTTATACTATAAATCATTTTTGTAACATTTGAAAATATTGGAATTCTCTTGTTTTCCATACGTTCATAATTTCTCTTTTGACACTAAGGCTAGATTTTATCTATTGTTCTCATGCATATTCAAATGGGGTTTCAATGGTTATAGGATTTTACTATCTTAACTCTAGAAGAAATGAAAGTCTAAGAGAAAGTAAGACATTTTCCTATCAAATTATTTGGAGATGATGAAATTTCAATGTTGGGATGGTTTATGTGAAATACTAGTAGAGTAGAAAAGGGGACATAGTATGTAAATTTGATAGAATTCTAGTGAATTAAGAGTTGCTTCTCATTTCTATAAAGTATTTAGATCAGTAGTCTTTAAGTATATATAAAAACTAAAATATTAAATTTGTGAAATATGTTCTAAAATAGAATTTTTTTGGTTTGAACATTTTATTTTCTATGAAGCTTTTATAAATTGGTGGAAAATCAATATTGAGGGTGTACGAGATATATAACATATAATATGATACAAATCAAGAGGAATTGACTTTTTCTTGAGCAAGAACATAATGGGGAGCCTAATTGAAAACAAATCAAAGGTGGAACTAAACCTACTAACTCTGGATGCTTTCTTGGCCCTAACCTTCTACATTAGCTTAGGGAAATGGAAAAATGGTAATGGAAATTTGTTTCTTCTAAATTCTGAAAATGGCAAGACAAGCATAGAATCAATTGGCTAAATGAAGGAACTTGTAGTGTATTGAAAATTATCCTTTAAAAAAATTCATATTGTATTTGGGCCCTTACTTTAGTGTGCTTTATATTAGGTTATATGCCTATTTAGCCTTATCATTTAATTTAATTTAATTCCTACAAATGAACTATCATCAAATAATTAAATAAGGACTAGATCAAACATTAAAAAAAAAAAGACACTCATGGTCTCCTTTTAAAGGCATTATTTTGGTGCTTCATAAGTGTCCAAGACACTTCCTTAAAAGTGTAGTCATTACTATTGTTTGTCTTCACACTTGTAGATATGGTCTTAAAGCTAAAACTTGACCATTTTATGTCAAAAAGACTTTTTTGATCCCTATACAAATCACATGATTGAGCTATGAGGGAAGAGGTACTCTTTTTCAACCAAGCCATGAAACTTAATAATGTAGAAAGGAAAAATCTTTCATCATATAAAATTTGAATAATGATTGTGCAATACTAGATTCTTTCTAGAGAACCAATGGAACTCCATACATTTCAATTGTATTTCCTTATCCAATTCAACTTGCAAACAATTGAAATGAGTCCATTGAATGGCTTTAAATATAATAGTTGAGCCATATTGGAAAAATGTATGTTTAGTAGACACTAGATAGGAACGATATAGTTTAGAAGCCATTCAAGTTTTAGTTTGACAATGCACATTGGCTGAGATGAGTTTGTGATAGCAAGGATGACATTGGGATTGTGAATAATTCAAGAGATATAAATAAGGTACATAGATAGAAGCTAATGTGTGTGTGAGAGTAAGTGCAAGTTTGAGCCAACTAAATAAGAAGATAGGTTGAATGTATAAGTATGTCTGAGCATGGGAAGAAGTTACAAGTGGTAGATGTATAGAAAGAAGTGTGATAAGATTGGCATTATAAAATATGACAAGTGACTTAGTTTATATTGTTGGAAATACTGATTGAAAAGCTCATTGTTGAAGAGAAAAGAGGGAGATTGATGCAAAGAAGGAAGATTGTTATTTTCAATCATTGTTTTGTCATTGATGTCAAACCTGCTATTTGTAGGAATGACATTTGCTTATAAGATCCAAGTACTATCACTTAGTTGATTGATGAAGAGGATTTGATCAACAAGATGTAACAAGAGCACCTAAGGGAAATGTTGAGTTATGATGTTGTAATGAAGTGCAAGGATCAGTTAAGAAAATGGTTAAATGATGTATTGATAACTTAATCAAAGATATAGAGGTTGGTCACACTTAGAAACATTGGAGAAATAAGTTGTAACAAGGTTGACTGCAAAGCTTAAACTAAGATCATTTAGTGGGTGCCGAGCAAGTTAGTTGAAGCCGAGAAAATTCTCAGTTGGAGCTAAGTAACAAGAAATTCTAGTGTGTGTTGAGTGATCTTCAAGTGCCAAGTGAAATTCAGGTGCCGAGCATCAGAAAATCTTAGTTGGTGTCACGTAATCTTCAGGTGCCGAGCATCAGGAAAAATACAGTTGATGCCGAGTAACACAGTATGTGCCAAGCACAAGTATTTCAATAGTGCCAAGCTGTTGCATTATTTTAAATGACGAAGATTAGCCAAATTTGAGCCAACAAAGAGGTTACCTTGAATTTTGTGAACTAGTTGGAAGATAAGGATGATGAGCTAGTGGCACATAATTCTATGTAAACTATTTTTTAGAGAATTCAAAGGGATTATTCAAGAAGTTTCTAGAGGAAACAAAATATGGGTTTGATGCAATGAATCCTATCTAATCCATACAAATTGAAATCAAGAGGAAGAAAGAATCGAGCAGGAAAAGAACTCCAAGACTTCTATTTAAGGAGTCATAGACCAAGAAGCAAATGTTGTTGATATTGTTGCTACCAAAGAGCCAAATTGTGAAGTGGTTAGAAGGGTGTCCAGAAGAAAACATCTAGGAGAAGGAAGAGCACAGAGGCTTTGCTTCTACAAGTGGTCAAGAAGAGATGATTGCGCTGGTACATTGAGCATGGAGACTCAAGGAGACGAAGCTTGAATGGAGGGCAAGTTGTCAGAGTTGCAGAGATTGAAGGCCAAACAATGGTATGAGGTGAGAAGTGATCTAAGATTTGCAAGTTAAGTTGTATGTTGTAATCAGGTCAAAGATTTTCTAATACTCTCTAGCAATTGTATTAGATAAGGAAAAATCCTATGAACTTAGGTTGGTTTAATAGCCATTTGTAAATCCTTTAACATAGTGGCATTCCAAGTGAATGTTCTAAAGTCCTCTAACTAGGCCCACTTCTAATAGGGTGGTTAAAATCCTCTAACAAGGTCACATTTAACAGTGTGTTGTAAGCCTTTAACAGGGCAGGCCTTTCATAGGGCATCACTTTAGAAGACTAGGAATTGAGTAGCATGTTACTGGTGGTTTTTCCCAAATTGGGTTTCCACGTAAATCACTGTGTTATGTGTTGATTTCTTATGTGTTATGCTTGCATGTTGATTTACATTAACTTGCTGGTTAGAAAAGTTAAAGCTTGGATGAATGAATGGTTGAATGGGCTCACTATACTTAGTGAAAAGTTTGAATAGGACATTTGGACCTTGAATAACTGATTCAACCCCCCCCCCCCCCCCCCTCTCTCAGTTATTCTAAAGAATTTCTAACATATATTAAATTGTGTCACATAGCAATATTTATGGAGTGACTCACATCAAAATAGATTTAAAAACTAATTATGAAACAACATGGTTATACCAAATTTTGCCATAGAATTATATACAAAATAGAATTTTAATAATATACTTCCAAAATATATACACATTATAATATAATCATCCTTTAAATTGCATTCATATACTTTAATACTTAACATGGAAATATTATTATATAGAAAGTATTTGATTTTATCAATTTACTCGTTAAACTAATTACATTAACTTATAGAGATGTTAATTTCTTGGCTAATTGGGGCCTAGGTTATATTGAAGGAAGAAATGTGTTAGGCATGAATTTCCCTAAGGAATTCTAGACTATCTTAATCAATGATAATACAAAGATTCTTTAGTTTGAGTAGGAAAGAGGTTAAGAGAATTTGTTTTTGGTTCTCTATGAAAGATATTAAAATGTGTTTCTGTTCTATAAGACACTGTTCGGACACTCACGCATTAGTTCATAATCTACTAGGATAGTTGATATATTGAATACCAAGACATCAAAGCACTGCTCTCTAAATGACCTTATTTCTCATAGGGACAAATTGCCTAATTTTGTCTAACTTAATTGGGGCATCAAAAGCCATGAGTCGGGACGGAGTGTGAAGCTTTATGGGATTATCTATGGCTTCAGAATGCAGAATAAAGCCAACATTCTCCTATTAATAGGTAAGAAAAGTAAATATAAATACCAAGACTGCCCAAGACAAAATATGCATTTAAGACTTATGCATGAGAAGGAGAGAATTTTGCATGGTAAGGACATGCCACCCAGGCTTAGGCCAAAGTGGGAAATAAATGTTAGAGAAGGTGTAAATGACAAATCAGGCCAAGGACGAACCCATCATAACACAAGCTCTTATTAACATTAAAGGTAGTAAAATTATGGTTTCATTAGTGATTATAGATATTAATAGTTAAGGTGGGTACAAATGAGGATATAAAATGGTTTCACAAATGCCACATGCTCTGTTAGTAGCTAATTTGTTTGCAATGCTATTTCCCTCCCTATAAATATGATTGATAGTTATCTTTTTAAAGTTTTTTAGCTAACTCTAAAGCTTTGGTAAGGAAAGTACTCAATTTCCAATTAGGCATCGATTGATTTCTGAGAGCATTAATCACTATAGTTCAATCTCCCTTTTTTCCTACCTAATTAAGGTTTGATTTTGAGAAAATCCAAAGATCCTCTATAAGGGCTTTTAGTTTAACTTCATTTTTCGTAACACTGCCTATTGATTTTGAGCATTTTTCAAGAAGTTCACCGAGATGATTTCTAATATAGTAGACAATACTAGTCATCCCTATGTTGCCTCTAGAGGCACCATCAATATTTAATTTGACCCAATTCTCAATAGGAGGGGACCAAACACACTGTGCTCTTTTCTCCTTACTTCCCTTACCCCTATACCATAAAATGGGGGAAGTTTGTTAGGATTAACCACAGATAGAAATAATAGTTACATGCAAATATAACCAATATCAAAAAATAATAAATTGCACAAAAGAGAACACAAGACACAAAGATTTAATGTGGTTCACCCAATCCCTGGGCTACACCCACCAAAAACAAATCCAATATTATTATTATCTAATTATTACAATCCACAATCCCTTACAACTCAATACCGTTGCAAGAAGCTACAATATCATCTTACATTATGAAATCCCTAACCCTAAGCCATTTTATACAAGCTTTTACCGCTTACAAAATTAGGACTAGAATAAGTCGTCCAATAGAAAAAATAGTAGCCAACACCTTTTACAATAATAAGGTCATTTTTTGCTTCGGGGGTGCTACCCCCCAAAACCCTTGTGAGGGTGTTGCCCCTTGATCCCACCCTATAGTACAATAGGGAGTGCACCTGGGGCACTACCCCTTGACTTTGTCTTGGGGGTGCTACCCACAAACCCCCATAATAATAATCTGGGGGAAAACCACACTAGATAAATCAACCTCTAAGTTTGATTAGGCTCCACATCACAACAAATTTTTAATCCTAGTCACTTATCTCTCATTTTATCATCCCAAGGAGACATTAGCATAGTTGACCCATTAGGCCTAAAGATTTTACAATTTAAGGTTTCAATAATGGAAACCTCTATTTTGATAGTAAGTCATAATCATACTCAAGTTTTTAAAGATTCTCCTATTTCTCTCCTTCCACAATTTCCAGAGAATGATAGAAGCAAATATGATTCATAATCCATGAAAGATAATGTTCAAGTTCAACTTAGATCATGACTAGAGAAAGGATAGAATAGAGTTAGGAAAAGCCAACCTATAGTTCATTTTGTTACAAAACCAATACTAAATAGCTAAATCATATGAGCAATTTAGAAGGATATGGCCAGCATCTTCCTCAACCAATTCACATAAGGGACATTGGGAAGGTCCTTCATAGCCAATTCTCATTATTATATATGTAGTCAAGATTATTTTTTAGAGAGCTAACCACAAGAAGGCTCTAGCTTTGGGTAGACATAAGGGATCCCAACACAAGGCTTGGGATATTGCCACCTTGGGTGATGCCTAAGATTATAAATATAATTATAACCGTCTTTGGAGTTATATTTTCCATTTTTGGGGGATATAAGCTTCTTTAGGGGGGATATTGAAGGTAGAGAAAGGCTTCCATTTCCATCCCTCTGAAGAATTGTCATCTTTTTCCACATAATTGATTAAATAGGGATCAAGAGACTACCTTCCAAAATTTGTCTGGTTGATTGGAAATTCTCCATATTTATAATTATTTTATATCCTACCCATGAGTCTGTCCATAACCTAACTTGATCATCCTTACCTATTTTCCATGTAACTTTATTGAGGATAATAGATTTGTAACTAAGCATAAAGTTCCATAAGTTGGACCCCCTTGGTGGGTTTCTAGTTCTAAGGATACTGAGTGGGTTATTTAAATTTAGATATTTGTTATAGAGAACTCTAGCCCACTTCAAATGGGGAAATCTAATCATTCTTCATATAAGTTTTGCACCAAGAGCCATGGCTTGATCCTTTAGATTTATGATCCTAAAGCCTCCCACAATCTTAGGCCAACATACATTATCCCGTGCTAAGAGGGAAACTTTTTCTTATTCTCTGAACCTTCCAAGTGAAAATATTTTAATGTTTCATTAAAATTATCCCTCTTTTTAGCGGGAAAATATAAAACTAATAGTTGACATATCGACATGCTTGATAATACTGACTTGAGAAAGGTAATTCTTCCTACTAAAGACAATCATTTTCCTTTCCACGACTAAATCTTGGGTTTGACTTTGCCTATAAGAATATTCCAGCTAGAAGAGGTTCTTCTCCCCGTTCTAATTGGATTCCCAAGTATTTATAGGGGAAAGAACCCTTTTTAATATTCAAAATTGTACTAATTTATGTTTCCATGGCTTCTTTAGTATTGAAGAAGAAAATTTCTGATTTGGACAGGTTGATTTCTTGTCTAGATGATGACATGTAGGTCTAGAGAACTTGTTTAAAGGATTTTTCCTCTTTGATGCTAGCTTCCCCATATAACACCAAGTATCATCCACAAATTGTTGGTGGGTTTTAGAATCTTCCTCATCAGATAGTTGGACACCTTTAAGAGAATTTTTTGATTTGTAACTCTCAAAATCCCTTCCTAGAGCTTCAGATATTAGGATAAAGAGAAAGGGAGAAATAGGGTCCCCCTATCTGAGGACTTTGGATGATGAGAAAAAAACTTCATGGGTTCCATTGACCAAAACAAAAAAATGGGAGTAGAGATGTACTCAAAGATCATGTTAATCCATTCATTGGAGAAACCAAAGGCTTGCAAACATTTACAAAGGAATCTTGAGTCCACCTTATCATAAGCTTTGTTGATAACTAGTTTGATAAGAATACTTGAAGATGCATTATATTGAAGAGTATGGATAGCTTCTTGAGAAATGATTATTCCATCATAAATGGATCTTCCTAGAACAAAGCTTGTTTCTTCCTCACTAATGAGATGGGGAAGAAGTTTTAGCATATGATTAGCCATTGTTTTGCATAATAATTTATAAAGAGTGTTACAAAGTGCAATTGGTCGCTAGTCCTATAAAATTTCCACATAATCATGTTTGGGAATAAGTGCCAAAAAGGTATGGTTAACTTCTTTGAGTAAAGCTCTAGAGTTTCTAAAGCTCTCCAAAGCTTTGATAACTTCGTCACCCAAAAAGTGCCAACATTTTTGAAAAAAAAGGTTGGGAAGCCATCAGGCTCTAGCGATTTGTCAAGGTCCATCTCTCCTTGGAAGTTTTACTTAATAAGGCTTTGTTATGATCTTTCGTAATCAATTCTTGAATGTTAGTAAGGAAGGAAGTTTAGAAAGATAGAGAAGATACTTCTAGATTGTTCAAAATATTTTCAAAGAAAGATACCCCCTCATAGGAAATATCTAAGGGATTCTCTAACATAGTATTTTCATCATTTTTTATCTCTAAAATTTTAATGTTGGCCCTTTTTAATTTGGTACTGTTAAAGAAATATTTGGTATTTATGTCCCTTTCCTTAAACCAAGTATCTCTAATTTTTATTTCCATAAGATTTCCTCTTTAACTAGAATATCCTCTAATCTCAGTGTAATAAATTTTTCCTTGAGATGCAAGCATTCATCCATTCTTGTCTTCACAACTTTAGGGTTAGCACTAGATAAATTTGACTCGATCTCATCCTTGAGAGAAAAGATGTTACCGAATTTAGTTTTACTCCATTGGATAAGGTTTTGCTTGATTATTTTGAGTTTTTGAACCACCTTATACATTTTGGAGCCTAAAACTTCCAAGCTTACGCACCAATCTTCAAGTAATTTGAGAAATGATTCGTCTTTGACCACATTAGCTCAAATTTAAATAGATTTCTAACTAGGGTACCCCCTAAGTCAAGAGTTAGAAGAACCGAGTAATGATCTAACCCAGAGGAAGGAAGAGTTTCAGCTTCCAAATGAGAGACCTATGTGGGGATATCTCCTGATATGAAAAACCTATATATTTTCTATGTTATTTGACTAAATCCATGCCTTCTATTGTTCCATATAAAACAATAATCTTTAGATTTTATTTCCAAAAGGAAAGATCAGGCAATCCAATTATTGAAATACATTGATGCTTATGATAATTTAGCCAAGCCTCATTTTCTGAGAAGAGGATGATATTGCATTGAAATTCCCCCCTAGTATACAAAGGGATTCAAGGGACTACATGTAGTAGTCAATTTCAAACCATAGGCTCCTTTTGTCCATTGTAGGAGTAGGCCCATAAAGGTTAATTAGGGTATATTGGAGATTAAAGTTAAGACACCTTATATGAGCACAAATCTAGTATCTTTCAATTTTGAGGGGAGTAATACCAACCATATAGGGATTTCATTTGATAGCCAAACCACCTGAGGCCCCTATGGATGGGTTGCCAAAGATTTATCTAAATCCTATCCTTTTTCCTCAAATCATTTAACTCCTCCTAATTCATTTTAACTTCTTGAATAATTGTAATGTCTAGTTTATATTGACTTAGACCACACTTTAGTAAGCATTGTTTGTTAAGGGCATTGAGGCCCCTAACACTCCATGTAATGACCTTCATTTCCCCTTGGGAAGGAACTTCCCCTTCCCTACATAAAATGAATTAGTGAATTTGGTTTGGCCTTCTGCCTCTACATCTTGAGTTCTCAACTCATTTAATGGCTTTCTTCCTCTCTTTTTAGGAATCTTTAATAAATTAGGAGATGCCACAGGTTCCTAAGATTGTTCCAATCGTATAAGATTGTCAGAATCCTCCATCCTTAGAAAATCATTTCTAAGATCCTCATGGGTGTAACCTTCACCCCCATGTTATAAGGTTTTTTTCAATTAAACTTTCATTTTCAACAGCCAGACCATCCTTAACAAAGTCCTCAATAAATGTATTAATTAGATCTTCTATGAGTTTCTCACATAAATCTTATTTTTCCTCCTCACTCATTGCATGGTTGAAGTCCTATTACTACTATAAGATAGATGATCCCCTTCTGCAGAAGGAATCAAAGAGATACTTTAAGGGGAATAGATAATCCCTCTACATTTTCAATTTGAGGAGGGGTAGGGATAGCGTGAATATCCCTACCGGATCCATCATTATTTGATGAAGCTTTTAATAGGATAGCCTGACATTATTATAAGCATTTAACTTTTTGACATTATTATGAGAGGTATCATAGCTAGTATTAGAGGGGAACAATATGTTACCATTTTTTTATTTTTTACTAATTTTGATTCATTTTACTTATAAATTTATAAAAAATTATTTCAATGGAATTAAATCTTATACAAATACATTTTAAAATTTACTCTTATATAAGAAAAGATTAAGTTCAAGTGAAAGAAAGATGATAATAATTTAGAAATATGAATAATATTTAAAAAGGTTTTTTGTTTTATCTTTATTAATTGAAAATGAAAAATTAATATTATATTCAAATATCTAAATGATAATATAGGATTAATTTTTAATAATAAATTTTTATTTTATTTTGATTGGTAAGAGGCCGAAGCCAAGATTAATTATTATGCATTATTATTAATTATTATTTTATTAAGCACGGGTAGATTCAAACCCAAGATCTCTTTGATAAGAGGCTCACAATTTACCATTGTGTTGTAGGCTCTTACCTAATAAAAAAGTATATTGAAGATTATATATATTAATAATTAAAATAAATTATTTAATGATTAAATACAGTCATTATTTTATTTATATGATTTCCATTGCATATCTAAAATAAATTTAATATAATGTATAAATTTTAAAATTTTGAAGTGAAGTTTAAAATTATTATTTTCAAATATCTAAATGATAATATAGGATTAATTTTTAATAATAAAAAATTATATTGAAGATCATATATTATTAATAATTAAAATGAATTATTTAATGATTAAATATGGATATTTATTATTAATATGATTTACATTGCATATCTAAAATAAATTTAATATAATAAATTTAAAGTAAAAAAATAATGTATAAATTTTAAAATTTTGAAGTAAAGTTTAAAATAAACTTAATTTTTTTAAACATAAATTAAAAATAAAAATAATTCAGAATTGTTAATCTTTTATAAAAGGAAAAATATGATTCCAATAATAAAAAATTGCATTGAGCATTAGGCAAAAATATTGATATCTTCTATATTCAAATTTTTATAATATTTTAGTATAATTTTTTAAAAAAATTTAGACACCTTCACTTCATTTAGCCTTAGTGAGCTTTAATGGAATAAAAATTATGTAAAAATACATCTTTCAATAGACTTTGATGGAGGTGTTGTTACAAAACTCAAAATTTGGCATATGTAGAGAGATAAGAAGAAAAGGTTTCCTATTGCATTTTTTTAAGAAAAAATTTATTATTAATGACTTTTTACAAATCATTCCACTTCCAGATGAAAAACATTCCTTTTTTATTTACACATTCATAGGTTGCACCAAAATATGTACATATGCATGCAAGTCTTGCCAATTTGATTTTATTAGCAAAAAATTTTAATAAAATTTCAGGTGCTTGATCACTCAATGCAAATTTTCTATGCAGTGTGATGCCTACCCACTTTTTTGTTTGCAGAGTAAAATAATGCAAAAACTTGAAATTGCTATGATAATGCACTTCTTGAGCTCTGCTGCAATATGCATATAGTATTATAGTAAGGGTGTATTCATATTGCAAAGTTACAATGATATTATTCAAAGTTAATTACAAGCATGCCACCCAATTGATAATAATCAAACCCTAAAATAACAACAATTTGCCAAACACCAAACAAAATGAATGCCAATAATGACAATATAGAAAACCTCAAATCATCATCAGACAACTCATGAATAAATATTTTCTACACCAATTTTAATAGCAACCTTCATAACATCTTGCATACATATTCAATTAGATTTCATTTTCTCTCTTGTTGTCTTGATATTTACCCCACCCAAATTTAAAATTTTTAAGTCAAAATGGAGAAATGTACATCTAAATTCAAGCTTTAAAATGGTCACGAGTTCTCCTTCATTGCCAACTCCATGTTGAACTTTGATTTTTTTCAAGTCAGACTTGGGAGTCAAAAGTTACGGTGTTTTAAACTTTATTTATTATTTAGAAATTTAAAATTTAAAAATATAAAAAAATCAAAACCATATTTTTTGGAAAGTTATGTTAGCTACAGTCAGTTTAAACATTTACCCAATAGTGTCCTTCATATCTCCTAAGTATATAAATAATTAATCCAACTTCAGCAATAAGTTGAAACAAACATCCAAACCACAAACTTGAAACACATAACACATTGATTTTGGTATCACAAAAAACCCTTGGTCAAAGGGAAAAACTGTAGTGGGGATGATACCCACAGCTCATCATTGTAGTAATAAGTTGCTTGATTAAAATCTTATTATAATGTCATTTTCTGATTGACTACACTCTATCAAAAGTGTCTAATACCCTACTAAGAGTATCAACATTCCTATTAAAGACTACTTTGTTAAGAGATTTGATTGTACTCTTACAATGTTTTCCCTATTACGAGGTTCACAAATGAGTTCAAAATGAGAACTATTGAGTCCTATTACAGACCACCTTACAAAAGGATTTTACAATCTTGTTGACTAACTTGTTAGGTTTAAAAACCAAAATATTGACATGTGTTTTCCTTTCCTCTACTTGATAGGTATGTTGTTTCCAACACCAACTAATCTCCTTATGATAGCTCGTTGTCTTGTCGCTTCATCGATAGCTTATTGTTTTGTCTCTTGCTCTGCTAGATTTTCCTATAATACTACTCTCAATAGATTCTCCTACTTGGTTTCTCTTGTCTCTTTCTTTGCTTTTCATGCTTACTCACTCTTTTCACTTCCTAACCTAATTAGGGTTTCTAGATTCTTCCATAAGCTCCCTTTGGCCTTTTCTCCCTTGGGACACTGATAGAACTTAATGTCTCTAATAAGCTAAGCCTTGTAGTATCCTCGATAACATATTATTCTCTGATAGTAATCTTCTTACTTAAACATAAAAACCCACTCATAATATAAAATAATATAGTTTTGGCCAACAAGGACAACATCACAAAAATCATACCAATAGGGTTCTAGGATTTCATCAAGATGCATCGGTGGAAAAACTCTATACCTTTAATTCATCTTAATCTCTCCAACATAAGCTCTTTCTCTTTCTACATAAATTCTCTGACTTCACAATTTCTCTAACTTTCATCACATCGTCTCCCCCTTTGACAACAATACCAAAGGCAAAAAACTTGGTCCACTCCTCACTTGGATGACTCTATATAACTTCATTTTTCTTGGTATATTCATTATTATGTTGTTCCAATTGTCTTGCAAACTTGAAATACTTGAAATGTGACCTTTGACCTATATATTTTTTCCAATGATATATGCACTTGTTTCTGTTGATAATATTTCTAAGCAAATATTTATCATTTCTATTTGTTGCTGCATGAAACTTGTGTAGAGTGATAACTGGTAAGAATCAACATCGGCAACCTCAGTCACCAATAGAATTATCTACATGTATTTTAGTCCTTCTTCTATTGTATTCTTCAAGTTAATATGTTTCTCTGCTACTAGTTTAACAACTTTAGCTAGCTTGACCTTATTAGTTCCATGTTGCAGTTGTGTACTTAGTTCCTCTTCAATATTTTGATCATTGTTTATTGCATCTAGAAGTGAATATAATTATTTTCTACTCTCCTTTTCCTTGTCAATCTTTACTTCAGGTAGATGATGATATAATGTTCTCAATGTTCTCTTAACTATCTTTGCTCTCCGCTTATCTTCCAAGTTACTCAATAAATATGCTCTTTCTTGTAATCTCCTTGCATATAATTTCATGTCTTCATGACTAAGTTTTGCATAAGGTCTTTTCAATATTTAAAATTCAACTCTATTATTAATTTCCTCCTCTTCATCTTTATCTTCCCTTTTCCTATTTTCTATGATTTTTGCAACCTATGTCATCTCTTACAATGTTCTAGCAACCTACACTTCCAAAGATTCATTTTTATCTTCCACAACTTTCATTTGGACTTCTTGTTCTTTCTTAGTAGTCATACTCAATATTTCTCCCCTTATTTCTCTAATATTAGTAGGCTTATTGGCATATGTTTCTCCTTCTTCAAGTACATTCATACTTGATTCATTCATTTGTTCTTCAAGCTTTTCTTTAGATATATCATTCTTCTATTCTCCATTTCTCTTGCCTGTTTCTTCGTTGTTTCTAGTTTCTTCATCTAATTATGTACTTGTAATTATCTCACGTTCACTTTCTAATTTCTCTTGGCTTTCATCACCTATTAGATCAATATGCTTTCTTAATTATTCATTTAAATCATAAATAGTTCCTATCGGTGGTGATTCCTCTGTAGTATTATCCTTAATATGAAAAATTATATTCCACATTCTCTTACCATCATTCTCAACATCTTCAATCATTCCTGCAAGAATTTTGGCTTTTCTGTAATTGATGGAAAATTCCTCTCGTGCTCCTTCAATAATCTATCTATTAGTAATTGTGATGTCTAGTTTTACCCTATGTAAAGTTCTTTACCATCTATCTCTATCCAATTGATCTACATTATTCCACTTGACTAGGATTTTGTCATATAGTTTTGTAGGAATTTTGTCCTTTAAATTGCTTGGAAAAAATGAAAACTTATGCATAATGTCTATCAAGTTACTTCTTCTATAACTGACTTCTCTTCTTCATTTAGTTTTCTAAATTTGTAGTCTGATATGTTTCCAATACTTACAAATTTCTCCAACCTTTTTCCATTTCTTTAGTAGTTGTCTCGACCTTCTTTGTCAATTGTCTCACAACTAATTGCAATTCTTCCTTCTTCCTCTATGCACTTGACTATACCTTTCCTAAAGTTTGACTTATCATTCTTCTTGATGCTTTAGTAGTTGCAAATCTTATTTGTCATATTTTCTTTCATTTAGCAACTTGTTTTCGCTTCTTTATCTTTACATATGTAGATGGCATATTGATGGAATTGTTCCTACTAATTCCATCTCATTTCTAATTCTTTTCTTCCATGATGATTTTCCTATAGTTCTCCTCATACATTCCAAATCTTTCAACTCCATCCTTTTCTTCAACCAGTAGTTGCTCAATTATCAGTTGAAGTTCATTATCATTCACTTCATATCCAAATGGTGTTACCCATGACAGTCTTGGTTCTACAACTTTCACTACACAAGAGTGTGCACTTTCCAAGAAACATATGTCCTTATTGTCTCTATTTACTACTTGGGATGGAATTCAATTTCTTTTATTCATTTTCTCAGTGAACTTCTTTAAAATGAAACCACATCAAGTTGTTGTAATTTTCTCCCTAATTTTTTAGTGACCCATTGTAGTTGGAGTTTTTGTATCTTGAAAAAAAGTAACATGACATATTAAGTGATCTCCATGGGTGTGTTAATCCTAGTTTGCATTCTAAAGTTAGATGTCCCTATCCTCCACATTGATAACATTCTACAAATTCAGTTTCATAGTCCTCTAGATAGTACTCAATTTTCTTGTTTGTTGGTGATCTCACTTTAAATGTATCTTCCTTGTGACCATACTCATTGCATTTGTAACAATAACCATTAAAGTTCCTTTCAATTATCTTGTTGCTTGCTCATGTTCTACATTCTTGATCTTTATGACCATATGCACTACAATTGTAGCAATAACCATTGAATGGTATTCTTTTTGCACTAGTTTCTTGTTTGTATCCATAGGAATCTTCCATATGATTATACTCTCCACAATAATAAGAGATGTAATAGTAGATCAATCTTCCTATGTCTTCTTCTTTTGTCATTGATTGTTCAAAATTTGATGTCTCACCTTTCTTAATTGATTTTTTTTTTATAGGGATCTTATCAATATCATTCAATTACTCCATTTTCTTTACCAACATTCTATCCAATTCTAGCATGCTCTCTTCAAATTTGGTAAGTTTGACATTCACCTCCTTTTCAAATTTTAGTTCATCACTCAAATCATTATTTTCCTTCTTCATTTTTGGTTTTCATTCTCAAGATTCTAACTTATTTGATTGATTTTTTTTATTAAGTCATCTCGTGTATGAATATCATTTCATTGTCTTTTTATGACTGACTCCTTTCTAGTCATTATCTCTAGGGCATCTTGATATCTTGATCTAGTGTCATATTTCTCACTTTCAAGAGTTCCCACTTTGTTTAATAACTCATTTAATCTGAGTTCTTGACTCTCTTGTTTTCTTTTCATTAGAATTAATCTTTCTTTCAATTATTTGTTCTTTTTGAGAAGTTCATCATTCTTTTCCAGTAATGCCTTTATTGTAGCATCATCTTCCTTAGAATTGATAGTTTCTTCTGATGGTTTATCGACCTAGTCATCTAGAACCATCTGCAATTTCTCAGTGAGTTCCTTTAATTTTGCAAATGAGGCTCTCAGTTTGTCTTTTAATTCAAAAAAAAAGCATTTGCATCTTGCAGGCCTTCTTCCAATTCTTTCACATATTGTTATGTAGCCATAGTCCCAAAGTCATTTAAGTTGTTAAACTTTCTTCCAAGAACCACAAGCTTTGATACCAATTGTTGGTAACTACAAGTAGGATAAGGTACAAGAGTGGGGGGGGTGAATCAACACCTTAAACAATTCACTTTTAAACACTTACTTCCCTTTAACCAATAGTTAGTTTAAACATTTACTCAATAGTACCCTTCATATCCCCAAAGTATACTAATAGTTAAAGTAACTTCGACAATAAAATGAAACAAACATCCAAACCATAAACTTGAAACACATAACTGTTGAGCTAATGGGTGTTGCACACATTGCATAATATTGTATTATTTTATTTTATTATGTAATGTCGCATCTAGGAGCCCCTAGATGGATGTGCAACATGGAGAGATTCTCATGGGATATCCTTGATGAGTTGTATTGTAACATTGTGATAATATTTGATGTAAATATTTAATATTGGGGAAAAGAATCAAATGTCTAATATCAAATATGGGGTCAATGGGTTAGGTAGCACATGGTTTATGTAATACCATTTGGTGGTTTTGTAGGACTTGCTACTATATAAGAAGCCACAAGGGTAGTTGTAGAGATAAGACAAAAAGACAAAAGTGAAAAAGAAAAAAATAAGACTCGAGTAAGATAAGGTTTGATAGGTTAGCCAAGGGAGCATTTGTGAAGGTTGGAAGCATGGCATGAGATGTGTGGATTCATGCTTGTTCACATGGATTATTTGGTTGTGGATATGGCTTTGAAAGCTTCCATGGTTGTATTGCAATGTTGTTTTTGATGAATAATATATGGCAATGGATGTTTTTGGAGGCTAGGTTTTTTCACTCAATGAGGGTTTCCCAGGGTATATCTTGTGTCACATTTTTGTGGGTATGTTGTCTATTCTGGGTATGTGTAGGATCATGGTGTGCCAAAAAATGGCGATGTGAAAAAAGTGGAGTTATAAAATGTTTAAAAGCATTTCAAAATCTACTCTGACATTTTTCCACCCATCCTGATACCAAGGCAAAAAGGTTATACCAACCCTAATCAAGTATCTGATATGAGATCATAACACAAAACTTGCAACTAGAAATTAAAAAATACACGAGAGCAGTCAATCATTTTCCATTGTTTGGCATTTTTTTGCACCCCATTTCGAGTGTACTTGATACAAAATACGAGTATACGATTGAAGTAAGTTTTTCTTTATTTGATGGTTTTCAATGAATTATATTTAAAATTAGGTTTTTTTAATAGCAATATTTGATTAGTTTTATTTTAATTAAAAACTTAAAATGTGGTTTTACAATTTAAAAGGTATGGCTGACCCGAATGATATTGATAACACTGAGCCATGAAATAATGTTAATCAAAACCCTCCACCAAACAATCTAGTACCCCCTCAAAATCATCCACCAAATGATCCCCTACCCCCTCAAAATGCTCCTCCAATTGAAGATTTGATACAAGAAAATCTTATCAAACTAAGGGGTTTGCAAAGCACATATAACACTAAACTTGCATTGGCTCCCATGTTATCCATGTTAAACACCATAGTGGAAAATATTTAGACACTTATCGATGAACAAAATGTTTCTTTTCACTGGCGTAAGAAGATGCATGCCATGTTTGATGATGGATTAGACTATGATGAGGTTGTGGCCCTAAACATAAGTAAAGATGATATAGTTAACCTTTTTGTGAACCCAAAAACCGATAAAAAAGTAGTTCGCACAAAGCCCAAATTATCAATTAAATGGTGCACAAATGACGCTATGCATGTGAACTTTTGGGATCGTTGGTGGAAGGTTTTTGATAAACCCCCACACAATAGTTTAGAGGTGTCATTCTATTTCGTTAGAAATATGTATTTTGAATTTGTGTTGGGCCTCAAGGTGAACTACTGAAGCATGAGGCCCAACATGGGTGTAGGAGGAGGAGCTCCTTAGGATAGACCCTTTGTCCAACAGAAGAAATTTGGCACTTTTGTCCCCCTACTGATGTCTCTCGCCCTCCTCTAATGCAGCATCATGATATCATTATAGAGGCTAGCTCTCAGACTATTAAAGTCATCCATAGATTGAGTAGCCTATTGATATCCCAGCCTAGGTCAATGTTCCCTCCCTGTGTTGATGATGTCGGCATGAGTTCATCATAGGCAAGCTCATCACATGTTTGTGTGCCCCATATTTGCATAAAGTGCAACAATATTTGTCAGGGTCCCATTGGTGACTTTTCTAAGTAGCAGATTCTATTTGAGGAGGATGATATAGAAGACACGCCTACAGAGACTACACACCTTGATGTGAGAGAGGGGCATGCAGAGCCATGGGATCCTTCTATGTTAGTACATGTATAATTATTTTTGTTATAGTATATGTGATTTAAAATTAATATTTATAATAGAATAATTTTAACCCATACTTACTTATACATGCATGTGATCTCCATTCATATTTAGTTGATGACTGAGGAGGAGCTCAAACAAGTTGATGATGTCACGCTCTTGGATATTTCATTTGTCCTTGAGACATCTACGATACATTATGTTGCATTCTCATTGTTTTCCTATGTGATATTGGAACATATATGGTTTCTAATCTTTCTTTTCTCTTGTAGGTATCACCTGTCAATGGGGGGCAAAGTGCGGGGGTTGAGGCACAACCTATTGACAAGGGAAAGGTAATTAGGTTTTTTTAAAGTGATAAAATATTGATGCATTCTTGTAAAATGTTTGTGCTAATGTAATTTAATTACATTTTTTATCGTACAGGGTGTGGCCACTGGTGATGAGTCTAGGAAAATTCAACATCAGAGACCCTCTAGTATTTCCATTCGCAATGAGAGCCCCATCATATGTATAAGTATAGTTTATTTGTTATTTTCATAAATAAATTAAAAATTGATTTCCATGACATTAACAACTAATGCATAGGAGGTTGGACATTAGAGTTTTGTATCTTTTCTTACGTAGCCATTATATCCTAAGGAGTTGATAGAGGTAAGTTTTAGTTTGAATTCTTGATTATATGTTATAAATTCAGTATGCTATGAATTATAATGTTATATTTTAAGTTATAGATCCATATGACAACCATACTTGAACATATACAAGCGATAATCAATGAGGTTCAAGCATTATCGAGGACATATGAGAGGACTCTTGACTATCATAGGAGGTCGATGAGAGAGGTATTTATGATAAAAGCTTAAAACAATAAATCTTCATTAAAAAAAGGATCATTGTGCATTTGAGTAATTCAATGTTAGATACATAGAATCATGTGAATTTAGTAGTCTAACTTTGGGTTTTCCTTTTTGTTTATGTAGGAGGCATCTGATCCACCTAGTTTAGCGAAGAGGCTGCATTTTGATGATCCACCAGTAGCATATGATAGTATAGTTGTCATAGGATGTGTCATGAGATATTTTGAGATGGCATATGCCATATTGTACACAGAAACATTGATATTATACACATTTCGATGGTATGATCAAACACATTGTGTATATGGATCTACGTATTTTGATATATATATGCATAATTTGTCTATGGATACATGAACTTTGATATATATTTGTGTAATTTGTCTATATACATATATATATATATATATATATATATATATATATATATATATATATATATATATATATATATATATATATATATATTGTCATTTATGTGTACAAGGATATACATATTAATTTAGTATAGTATTATTCAATTTATCATGGATCATGTGTATTGTTCATGTTTATGGAATATCATTCATTTTGATCAAGTTTTTTATATTTGATTCAAATGCAATAATTTGTGAACATTTTAACAACTTTTATTATAAAATTTTGATGCAATGTTTAATTTAAAATTATATCATTTATGTTTAATTTGAAATGATCTCTGCAATCCCTTAAGATTTCTACACTTAGCCAAATCCATGGCCAATTTGGTCTTAGGATCCCACATTTTGTCTTATGAGACGTTTCAATATGTACTAGTCACAAATGTTATAGGGGCATTGTGATCAAAATTGGGATGTCACTAGATGTCACTAAGTTATTGTAGACCTCGACATCACCATTTTGTAGCATTTGACATTTCATCGATAGCCCCCACAAGCTTCAAGTTACGACCCTCAAAAGATTGATCTCTAAATGCACTTAGAGCATCTTGGAGACTCTTCAGTATGGGGTGGCTGCGAACATTGCAACTCTCCATGGACAAAACAAGGTTGTCACTAGGATTCGCCCACCCATCCAAAGCTAATGGTGTTGATGCTTTGATGCCAAGATTAGTGGTTTCAAAGTTACATAGTGATGCACCAATAAATTGAGGCACACTACAAGTTTTGACATCGAACGAGATCGTTGTGCCAAATCCAAACAGAATGTGATCTCTCTGAATGAGATAGGTTATTATAGACCTCAATATCACCATCTTGTAGCATTCAACATTTCATCGATTAGCCCCCGTGAGCTTCAAGTTATGACCCTCAGAAGATCGATCTCCAAACACACTTAGAGCATCTTGGAGACTCTTCGGTACAGGGTGGTTGCGAACATTGTAGGCTCTCCATGGCTGGAAAAAGGGTGTCACTAAGGTCCACCCACCCATCCCAAGCTAATGGTGCTGACGATTCGATGCCAAGATCAGTGGTTTCAAAGTTATGCAATGATGCACCAATGAACTAAGGCACACTATAAGTTGTGCCATCAAGTGATATCGTTGTGCCAATTCCATACAAAATATGATCTCTTCGAAATGAGATAGTTTATTGTAGACCTTGGAATCACCTTCCTATAACATCTAATGTTTCATCAATAGCCTCCATAATCTTTGAGTTATGACCCTCGTAAGATCGATCTCCAAACACACTTAGAGCATCTTAGAGACTCTTCAGTATAGGGTGGCCATGAATGTTGTAGGCTCTCTGTGGTCAAAAAAAGGGTGTCACTAGGGTTAGTATTAAGTAAAAAGATTATTTTTTAACTCCCTCAAGTTTTTGGCATTGGGCACAGTGCAAGTTTGGTGTTAGTATTAAGTAAAAACATCATTGTTTAGGTCCCTCCACATTAATTAAATTAAGTAAAAACATCCTTGTTGCTTACATTAAATCAACAAGTTTATATTTACAATATCTCAAGGGTTTCATCATTATTTCATCAATACACAACTACTAAAAATTGTAGTGTCAAAAATAGAATAGATTTTTATTCATTCTGCTCCTTATTTAGTTTTTATCTTCATGCACGACTACTCTTCATAATGTACCTACATTCCAATATCATAAAAAATATCAGTAAATAATCATATTAAACAAGATAATCATTAGTTCACTGAATCATTATGAACAAAAGAAAATAACAAGTAAATATACCTAATTGAGTGTTCCTATAGGGTCCTCTCTCTGCTTTAGGGTCTCCAATAGGGCTTCATGATCAACATTAGTAATAGTAAAAAATTCTTTTACTTTTGGTCTTCCTTGATGCTTCAACAACTTCACATTTGTTGTTATAATAAGATGTGAACATATGAGAATTGTTTTGTGCTTCTGATAGTCTTTGCATGTGGGAATACCATTCCTTCTAAGCATGTATGTTCAGGATGTGGCATGCAGTCTCTAATGCCAATTCTCAACTTCAACACGTCTTTAGCATTGGGTGAGACTCTTGAGCTAGAGTACCAAAAATGTGTAATTTCTTGCTTCACATCATCGGTTAGCTTCTTATCAAAATGTGGAAGTCTCCCACCAAAAGTCCATGTATCATTTTGATGAGGATCGTCAATGTTCTCTCATCTAGTAAGTGTTATTCTCAAAGTAGTAAAATTAAGGTTCAATTCAATACAAGTTTTTCTCATAGATCTACCCTTTCTCAAATGATGACTTACCAAAGAGGTTGTAATAACCCTTCAAGCAGCTCTCTTATCCTTCTTCCTGCTATTTTTTCCAATACAATTGAGAACACTAAAAAGATTCTTCATAATAATGGCAATTCTTTCCATTTTCTTATTGACACGAATCTTCAATTTGGAAAGCATAGATCTCATCTTTTGCATCTTTAATAGGTGCATAAAAATTTGACATTGCTCCACCACTATCTTATTGCTGAAAAACATCTTATATAGTCTTGATGTAACGCCCCGCCAGGGAACACAAAAAAAGTTAACCTAAAGTTTTACTAAGTTTGACAAACATTTTTTTTTTAAAGATAAAGATAACATACAACAATAGTAATAGAATAGCAGAAGCAATAACATACACTCATACATCAACAACACATAAATAAGTTACAACTCTTAAGGGTCCCATGACGATGAATCACATTTAATTTTAATTAACACTAAATCCATATATAATAATTCCACATCAAAGAATAATGTACAAGTATGAATCCATTTAAATAATATACAGTAATCTCGAATGCCATTTGGCAATAATCAAAATGCACCATCATCCATTGTATAGGTCACAAGGTATGAAGGGCTAAAAGGATATACATGATAAAAATAGATTACAACAACATTTCATAAGATCCACAAAAATCAAATACAATACAATAGATATAACCATCCATCATAGTACACAAGAATAGAATGAAAGAGATATAGAATAGGGAACTCCAGCCATCGCAATCAAACTGTTGAATCTCAATAGTAAAAGTAAATAACACTACTACCTAACCTCATGGAAACCCAAAAAGGTCCACTCCCATCGCGTTGAGGAGATAGTCTCAAGTCCCAAATAGGATACAAACTCAAAAGTCAAAGCCAACATCTAAGTCAAGGAAGACCTAAAAGAAATCTAACTTAAAGGTACTAATATACAAACGACATCTAAACCCAGAGGCAACAATGACATGTAGGAAATCTATTATGCATGTGGGCAAGTGTCATTGCATCAGCCAACTCTAAGGTTACCCGGCTAGTATTTTAATCCTTCGCCCCCCTAGTGACTATGTGGCACTAGTATCCTTTCATACTAACAAGGCATACTAACAAGTTAGCTCTAAGGTTGTCTGACTAGTCTTTTAATCCTCCAGCCCCTTAGTGACTTTCTGTAGTACCAATATCTTGTTAATTCATTTTAAACCCATTTCATGAAATGTTACCACTTATTAATATAACCTACAATGGGTTACCTAGGTAGCCTCTTTAGGGCTCTGGCCTCCATTGCAAGCCACTTCCCAACATGACATACAGATAACCTACCCTAAGCTTAGTAAAGAAAAAAGATCTCAAAAGACCACATACCATACATCAGTTCTTAAACAAGCAACTAACAAGCATTGAAATATCACTAATCAAAAATTAAGTACACATAAATCAATTCCATGTCACAACATGACATCACCCAAAAAAATCATACAAACACCTCACTCATATACAAGTGATTGGAAAGCAATCCAAATACAACTAATCAAAGACTCAAAGGTTATATCATATAGGTCACACCATTCACCTCAGTTTCACACAAGAACACTGGAAAGCAATAACAATCAATAAATCAAGCGCTTCATAGAGCATACATGACACATTACCATGGTTCAGTATAAAAAGATCATGATCAAAACATCATCATGACATCACAAAATAGAACTCTCGAGCCTCTGGTAAACATCTTGATTTGGTCAACACTCTAAGTCAACCTGACACACAATAGTAAAATCACACGTCATAAAAAGAGTACATAGAAAAGTAACTTTCACAATATATTATGTTTAGAAAACATAATAGTTCCACTTTCACTTATAGGTTTTCAAGTTTCCATTTTGTTTTCAAGCACAAGATTTGATATACAAGAATAGGTTTTCAATTTTCATTTCTCTAGTTACCAGTTTTGCTATGGTTTCTGAGTTCACTATAATCCCAAACGATTCAACTAATCATATAAAGTTATTTAAACACAGTTTCATAGTTTGATTCATTTCCAAACATAAGAGTTCAATAAACCTACTCATAACAGTTTTCATCTTTTTTAAATATGAAGATTTCTAAGGTTTTCAAATTATAAAACTCATTTTCATATTTAACTTTAACCATCTGGCACAACCCAAGTTTACTAAAGATAACCATTTCTCAAATTTACAATTGTCCATTTGCCTCACAATTATATTGTAACGATAAATAAATTAGAATTTTAATTAATTACAATTACAAAAATCTCATAATTTAATATTATTATTAAGATTTTATTATCTATTATTAAACTATTAATACTAATAATTATTTAATTAATAATAAAATAATATATATATAATATATTATTTATTAATTATTATTATTATTATTTTATTTTTGATCAATAAACGGCCATAGCCTTGATTGATTTTATTAATTGATTTTTAAATTTACATAGAATCCCCCGTTCTGATAGGCACTGGTAGGAAAGAATGGGGAAAGAAAACCTCCAATCTTGCCCAGGACCACAGTCCTATATTATACAATGATAAAAGGGGCATAGCCTAGTTTTTACATCATATAGAGAATCAGATAAGGACAAGATCCTTCAGGAATACTTCGAAGATTTCTTATTATGTTGTCTGCCAAGCCCTTGATTAGCTAACAACATAAATAACCAGCAAATGTGTTAAGGGTTAGAAATCATAAATAATTACTTCCTATCCTTGATTAGAGTCTGTGGATTTAACCGCTTATGTGAATTGATTGTTTAACTTGTTTTTTTAATCATATAATTTCCTTGTTCTTTATATTCGAGGTTAATCCTTAATTTAAGTGGAATCGTGATATTCGAGGGAGCCAACTCCATGAGATTGCATTAATCATTAAACGTAACAAAGTAAATTTTAACCAAAATTAATTATCTGATCACATGGAACGGAAGATACCAAGTACACATCCAATTGAGTTTTATGATAAGCCAAAAGAATCATCCAAGATCATATGTCAATAGCTGGAAATTGGGTGGGTCACAACATAATCAACAGAATCTTAAAAAATAATCGACACACTTTGAGCTAGGCCTAGAAGCCGAAATTGAGCCTTAATTTAATAAAGTTTTCTTTGATATCATTGAAAGGCAGGTACTATGTTCACTTTGTGATAAATGATTTCACACACATGGATTTGAGAGTTAATTTAAATCTTTTTCGACTATGATTAATCAGTTATGATTAAATGATAGGGAATTAATTCCGTTTATTCCTAAATTTGCTAGAGTATCAACCTCTTTATTGCCCTCTCTGTAAATATGCATAAATCTTACCTCATCGAAGTTTGAGAGTGTTTCTATGATTGTTTCGAGTTTAGAGTTTAGTGTCCAATTTGGAGTTGCTCCTTTCCTGAGAGCATTAATAATAATCTGGGAGTCTCCTTCAATCATGAGTTTTTTAATTTTTAGTTTAATACTTAGGTTGATTCCTTCTTTTACTGCCTCTAATTTCGCTAAATTATTAGTTGTCTTTTCCAGTGATTTGGACTTCTTAGCTATCCAATTGCCTGAGTTGTCCCTTATTATGCATCCTATCCTCGTCTTGCCCAGATTACCTCTCGAGGCCCCATCAAAATTTAATTTCTTCCATCCTAGTGGTGGGGGTATCCATTCACATCTTTTCCTGGCTAGATCATTTTTATTTTTATAATAAAGGGGGGGGGGGGGGGGTTGATTAGTACGGGCCATTGTTTTTAATCTTTGCATCCCATTTCGAGAATGATCCTTCTTCTCTAGGTCTATTCCTGAGGTCATTATTCATCACTTCTGATATGACCACTTCAATTTTAGCCAATAGATCATGTTCTGAGAGACTTTGATTATGAAAGATTCATCGGTTTATTTCTTTCCATATTTCCCATGTTAATATTGCTGGGGAGATATGCCAAATTTTTCCATACACTCTTTTTATGGTCTCTTTTGGCCATCCCATCAAGTGATCTATCCATTTACCTTCCATTGGGGTTATCCAATTTAATTCACCTTGGAGCCACTTCCAACATTTTTTAGAGTAATTGCATTTGTAGAGGAGATGATCTACATTTTCTTCATGCTCTTTACATAGTATACATCTTGAGGGGCCTTCAAAGCCCATTTTTCTAATCCTATCTTCTGTCAGAATTCTCTTTTGCATAGCCTCCCAAAGGAACATTCCTTCTTTAGGGAGACCTGATGGGTCCCAGCATAGATTGATGGGGAGAGTATTTTCTTCCCAACTTTGTGAGTTTGTAATCCTCCTATATCCTTCTTTGACTCTGTACGTTCCATCCTTTGATGCAGCCCATATTAACTTATCCTCCCTGTTCTTAATATAGATTGGTCTGTCTTTTAGGATTCTTTCATATATTTCTTTATCTGTTTGATTAAGTTCTCCATCCTCTAGGGTTTTCCATTTCCATGTCCTCCCCGTGTCCGAGTCTGCTACCTCTAAATAGTCTTTCACCTTTGTTCCTCGTGTTGTTTTCAGGTAAGTAATTGCTTCTTGAGATAGCTCCACTGATATTAATAGGGGGTGCCCATTCCATGAGTCTTCCCAAAATAAAACATTTTCTCCTTTCCCTATATCCCATGTAAGGTATTTGGAAACTAGATTTCTGCAGTTGATGAGAAAGTTCCAGCTTACTGAGCCTTTAGGAGGATGTTTAATTCTAAAAAAGGAGGAGCTATCCTTAGGGTTGAGGTATTTATTGTAAAGGATTCTAGCCCATTTCCTATCCCTTTCATGATACAGTCTCCAAACCTATTTAGCTCCTAAGGCTTCATTCTGCCATTCCAGATTTTTGATTCCTAGACCCCCAATTGTTTTAGGTCTACAGATTTTTCTCCAGCTAATTACTGTTTCTTTTTTCTTCTCCTCCAGACCATTCCAAAAGAAATCTTGTAGTTTCTTTTCCAATTTAAGGTTGATCTTTTTGGGTAGGTGTGTGTAAGATAGTTAGTATGTAGGTATTACCGAGAGGACTGCTTTAATCTTGGTAGCCCTCTCGGCCTTTGTTAACCATCTTCCTTTCCATGATTCTATATGGTTATCTATTTTGCTGGAGATGTAATCCCAACTGGGGTTAGTCTTGTTATTCTTATCGAGGAACATTCCTAGGTATTTGAAGGGCATACTACCCTTTTTGAATCCTAATTTGTTGCCTATTTGATCTTCTATGCCTTTAGGTGTGTTTAAAAAGAAGATTTCTAATTTCTCTACATTTACCACTTGCCCTGATGCTTTCGTGTATGTTTCTATAATATTCTTCATTTGATTTGCTTCATTTAAGGAACTGATCCCTGCAAGGATAGTGTTATCTGTGAATTGTTGGTGGGTACTATTTTCTACTTCTTTCGTTACTTTAACACCTTTGATTTTTTTTTCTGCTTTTGCTATTTTAATTGCTCTTCTGAATGCTTCTGCCATGATAATGAATAGGAAAGGGGATATCAGGTCTCCTTGTCTAATGCCCCTTGATATGTTAAAGAAACCTTCTAGGGTACCATTGATGAGAAGGGAAATTTTGGGGGTAGAAATACATTGAAAGATAATGTTAATCCATTGTTTCGAGAAACCAAATGCCTCTAGTGTTTTGCATAGAAATCTCCAGTCTACTTTGTCATATGCTTTTTGTATATCTAATTTTAATAACATGCAAGTTTCTTTGTTTTTGATTGATGAATGTATTGTTTCCTATATGACTGATATACCATCTAAAATTGATCTTTCTGGGACGAATCCTGTTTGTTCTTCCGATATAAGTTTTGGAAGGAGTCTCTTAAGTCGATTGGCCAAAATTTTGTAATAAACCTTGTAAATGGTGTTACGTAGGGCGATTGGTCTAAAATCCCTGAGCGTTACACTCTCACATTTTTTGGGAATAAGAGTGAGGAAAGTGTGATTGATTTCGGTTAATATTGATCCTCCATTCCATGTAGCTTCCATGGCTTTCCATAAATCTTCACCTATTATGTCCCAACATTGCTGAAAAAAGAAGGCTTGGAAGCCATCCGGACCAGGTGATTTGTCGGGGTTTATTTTGAAAATAGTTGTTTTAACCTCCTGTAAGGAGATAGGTTCGTTAAGGAATTTGTTGTCCTCCAAAGAAATTAGTTTTGGGATATGTTTAAGCATCTCCTCTTGGGCTATTTTATTTGATGTTTCGTAGTTATTAAGTATTTCATTAAAATATTTGACAAAGATATCTGCAATCTCTACTAGATTTTTAGTTAGCTCCCCTTCTTGATTCTTGATCTTTGATATATTGATGAAATTTCTATTATGGATGGTACTATTATGAAAGCATTTTGTGTTGCGGTCACCTTCCATTAACCATTTTTCTCTGGATTTTTGTCTCTAGTATATTTCTTCTTTAGCTAAAATTTCTTCATGTTTTATTAGGTATTCTTTTTCTAAATGGTAGGCTTCATTATCCATGCCTTTCTTAATAATTTCTTTATTCAAGTTATTAATCTTTTCTTCAATATCTAATTTTTCTTTAAAGATGTTTTTAAAATGTGTGTTGTTCCATTTTAGGGTTTTTTCTTTTATGCTTTTTAGTTTTGATACAAAGCAAAACATTTTGGATCCCTATAATTGTTCCTCCTGCCACCATTATCTGATCCGATCTATAAACGTTTCATCCTTAAACCACATTTTCTCACATTTGAATGGGTTCCTACTTGGTTTGATATGTTCCTTTATTTCCATTTTTACTGGGAAATGATCTGATCCTGCCATTGATAGGATTTTTGCATATATTAGCTTATCCATACTATGGTTTCTTTTAAGTAAAAATCTATCTAGTCATTCTGCTATGTAACAGAAACCTTTCCTTCTGTTATTCCATGTATAGATTCCATTCTTTGTGGTAATATCCATAAGGGAGTCTTCCTGGATCCAGTTTTTGAAATCTTCCATGGCTCTAGGTGCTGGGTTAATTCCTCCTTGTTTCTCTTCCTTACTTTTTATCACATTGAAGTCTCCTCCTAAGATGATTGTCTCTTGGGGCAGTGATCTGATAAAAGTACCGATTTCTTTCCAGACCATTAATTTGTCTGTTGTCTGGGTAGGCCCGTACACATTAACTATGATTATCTGCAAGTTAGTCTTAGTGTTGGTTGCTTTTGCTCCCATCTAGTTAGTTTGGCAAGAGAGGATTTCTGTGTTGATTTGTCCTTGGTTCCAAATTATTTCGAGTCCTCCTGATGCTCCTTGTGATTGATGGAATTTTGATTTCCATTTCCCCAATTTCTTACTGAGTTTTATACCCTCTTCATAGTTTAATTTGGTTTCTTGTAGTAATGTTATATCTGAGTCAAATAAAGTGATATTACGCTTGAGCAAGCATTTTTTGGTAGGGGCATTTAAGCCCCAAGCATTCCATGTCATGATCTTCATTGTTCCTTGGGAAGGCTCTTCCCCTTCCCACTTAATAGAATATCTAATATCTTAGATTGATCCTTTACCTGACCAGCTACCTCTCTAAGCTCTTTTAACAATTTCCTTCCATGTTTCTGCTTTGCCTTTCCACAGTTGGGTGTTTTCATTCCTTCCTGATTTACTACAATACCTATCCTTTCAAGATTTTGTTCTTTTAATACTTCTTTTTCAATTGTTGAATCTTCTCTTTCTTGCAAATCTTGTCTTATGATTTCTTGGATTATTAATTTGCTTATTTGGAGTTCCTTGCTTTCTATGGGACAGTCTAGCTATTATCTTTACCTTCCCTATTTCCATCATTTTCCTCTGTGTTTTCCTGTGGCTCGTTCCTTACTCTTTGCTCTTTATTTGAAGGATATTGTTGTTCTAGAGATATCTCTCTTATTTTTTGACCTGATTTTTCCTTCTCTGGGGTTGGTGCAAACATATCCTTCCCGTTGCTCAGGGTTTGCCAGAATTTGTAGCTTTTCTTTTTCCCTTTCTTTCTTATTGTTATGTTACTCCATAGGGCCAAGTCCACTGGTGGAATGTTAATCTCTTGCTCTTGTCTTTCCTTCTCCTCTTCTCTTTCATGTGATATGTTCATGCTTTGTCCCTCTTCTAGTCTTTGATCCAAGTGCTCGTTGGTTGTTGTATCCTTTGTTTGTTCCCCCATCCATTCCTTTATTTGTTCTTTGTTGCTTCCTGAAGTTTCCCCTGTTTCTGGAATTCTAATTCTTTTCCCTTTATGTTCCTTATGGATTTCTTCTACTAATACACTCTGATCGATTAGATCATTTTGAATTAGAAGTGTTTCGTACTTAAACTGATTTAGTTTCTTGATATTTGATTCCATCTCTTTTATCATTTCTTTTTCAATTGACAGTCCTTGCATTTCTTAAATTTATTCAGTGAGTGTTTGGCGCTAATATTATCCGACCAATCTTCCTCTATGTTTTCAAGTTTTTCCATCTCTTCTTGTGGAAGTCCTTTATTCTTTTTTGGCTTTCTTTTGTCTAAATTATTGGTTTCGTGCTCTTCACTTTTCTTTGTTATGAGTTTTCCCAAATCTTCCTTAACCTCCTCTGCCTATGCTTGCTGTTTGCTTTTGCATCTTTTAATCGTTGATCTATCTTTAATGTTATTTTTTATATGTGATTTAAAGAAGTTCGGATCTAGAATTTTGTCTATTTTTCCCGAGTATTCTTTAAAAGTTAGGAAATAAATGGATCTGTTTGTGATTATCTTTTTACATACTAGCTGATTAAGATCTAACTTTATTAGGATCCTGATTATATTTATTCTTTTTCTATTATCTTCAAACCCTATAACTGTTCCTAGCAAATTACCAATTTTCTTGATTGTGTTTTCCTCCATTAATTCTAATGGAATTTTTGTACTCTCCATCCATTTTATCGTTTTTTTTTTTTTTTCGTTTGATTTTTATTAAAATTAGGTTTCCATGTTAGGAATTTGATATAGTGCCCTTTGTAAAAATAGTTATCCAATGTTAAAATTTCCTCTTTATCATTAGCATTTCTACATAAAATGAACCAGTATTGTTCAGCAAAGGAAGTGATACTACTTATCTTATCTCCCCATTTTTTGGCTATGATGCTTACCAGCTTGGGACTTTTCTTTAATGGGCCATTCTAGTACATGTAGATGCCCTTCTTATCGTAGTCCTTCCATTTCCCTTCATTATGTGGATTGCTGATAATGATTTCTTCGTATTCTCTATTTTTTGTTGAGGGTCTTTGTTAATTGGTTGCTTCTTGGTAATTCTTTCGATGTGGCAAAATGTATGTTGCTTTCCTTTTGACTGTCATTGTTGTCTACGGATTGTGTTCACATTTGTGCATTTGATGCTTAGGGGTGTTTATAGCTTTTGGTAATGTCTTTGTTGCTGGCCCTAAAGGAATACAGTTTGCTTCTGATATGATTTGTGGTCATTCTTCTTCTTCTCCTGGTGAGGCATTTTGCACATCTTAGTGTTAGGGTTAATTTTCGAGCCCGGTGCATACCTGGTCTTGCAATAAAAGATCTTTTGTCTTTGAATTCTTGTTGCTTCCCTGATTTGTTCTGGCTAGTATTAGCTTCGTTTTCTCCTGTTTATTACCAATTGCCATCCTTCTTCAGCTTTGGGGCTTTGTCTTTTTAGGATTTCTTTGTTCCGGTTTAAATGTAGCCTGACCAGGGTTTCGAATTTGCTGTCTCCATTGCTGCGGTGATAGATCTGGTCATCTTCTTGCGATGCAAGGACTTCATACTTGTTCTGGATTTGGAGAGGGGGAAAGGGTTTTGACTGCTGCTGGTGTTCATAAGATTTCGAGATGGGGCAGAGTTTGTTGTTTCGAGATTTTGCTCTTTTCGCCATTTTTCCAAGTACTTACAAAAAATAATTATCTGTTGGCCATTATGTTAACATATTTTTAAATATTTATTTTTTATTTATTAATTATTATTATTATTAAATTAATTAATATAATAATATTAATAAAATAATAATAATAAACTTTATTTATAATAATAATAATAATAATAAATATTAAATATTAATAATATTAATTAAATTTGTAAAAAAAAAATCGCAATACACATGCGATATCTCATTCAATGGGAGAGCTACCTAGCAAGGTAGTTGTGGGGAGTAAAACGAGAGGAGGAGAAGGGGGGCAGGGCAGGTTGGTGGCCCTTGCCTCCCACTTATATATATATATATATATATATATATATATATATATATATATATATATATATATATATATATATATATATATATATATATATATATAAACAACAAATCACAGACCTCCACAGTTAAATTCATTTTATTATTATTTATATTTAATAATGTAATTACATAGTAATTACCAATTACTCTGTAATTATATTATTTTCTATGTATATTTTTTTTAAATAAATTTGCTAGCATGAATCTGGTATACAAACCCAAATCAAACATTCGAAATCAATTAAACAAACTTGATTTTTATTATAATACCCACATTCCATTTTTTTCAATCAATCAAACAAAGATTTCAAATTAAATCCATTCATAGATATTTTAAAGAAACAAAGAGAGCTAAAACATAAATGAGGGTTTTTTAATTCTCAAAGCATAAACATATATTTTTCAATCAAGAACAATAGATTCACATACAAGGGTTTCAATCCTCAAAGAATTATAAAAACAGAAAACACAATAGACTTAGGGAAGATAGAAGATCGAAGAACGAAAACCACAGTACAAATAAACCACAAGATCCTACATGGATCTAATGCTAAGACGACAACCACACAAAACACACAACCATTCCCTTTTTTCTGAAAACCTCCCCCTCTGAAATTGCTCCTCCAAAACCCGGTTCCTACAACAATGAGCTCTAGATCTCTGATAAAGAGTTCTCCCCTAAATTTGGGGCTCTGATTTGCAATTACATGAGGGAACTTAATGATAATAAACTTTTAATATTTAATTATTTTTTACATTTTCATGCACACTTTTTGCAATTTAAAATATCTTTATTAAATTAATGTGCCTTTTCTCTTTAATTAATTTATTATATTTTAATTTCATGCATAAGCTTTATGCAATTTAATTAAAATAAAATTTACTAAATTATATTTTCTCTCTCTTATTAAATCATGAGATGCTTTAATAATATATTTATTAATTCAACTAATAATATTATTTAGAGTATTATTAAATTAAATTAATATAAATATGCCAAAAATAGAACTTTAATAAAATCTTTAAAATTAATTACTTTATTTAATTAATTTCTCAATTAATTAGATATAATTAAATATCAAATTTTCCATTGAATTAAATCATTAAATTATCTTTTATTTTGATTTAATCAAAACATAACATCATCACACTAGACTCACAAACCAAATGCAAACTCATAACAAAGCACAAAAAACTAGATCAAACTCAGGGGTTATAATCACAAATTTACGTCACTTGACAAATTTGAAAAGTAGACAACTTAGATTCTTGCCCTCCTTTTTAGGACAAATGGTTTAAGGATAGGATTCAGACTTAAGAGTTATTTCCCCTCTCTTACCATTGAGATATTGCGATAGGGTATGCTCATCCTAGCAATTCAGGGAAGTCGATACTCGGTACCTACAATCTACATAAAATCCATGCATGTACAAACGTGCAATATTCTAAACTAAACATGCAATGGCAGGAAGTGGTTCATCGTGTAGATCTCGACTAGTAGGTGATTATGACTCCCTTCCTCAACCACATCAGAAACATTGAATATAAAGAAAACATACACACACACAATACACATGCAAATATGGGGTAAGTATCCATAGAAAACACATATAAATCATTCATCTAACTAACATCATTAAATAATTGAAATTCACTACATGAACATATATCATCATCGAACAATCATGAAATAACTAAAATAACTAGTACTAAAGTAACTCAACATATATATACATATATATACATATGTATATATATATACATATGTATATATATATACATATGATATATATATGTATATATATATATATATATACATATATATATATGCATATGTATATATATATACATATGTATATGCATATGTATATATATATACATATGTATATATATATATGTATGTATATATATACATGTATATATATACATATACATATACATATATATATACATATATATATATACATATGTATATACATATACATATACATATACATATACATATACATATACATATACATATACATATACATATACATATACATATACATATACATATACATATATATATATATATATATATATATATATATATATATATATATATATATATATATATATATAAAAACTGACTATGAAATACAATTAACCAATTTTAGTAAGCCAAAACCGCTAATCACAAAACATAATCATAGAACAGACCTAAAAGAATCCAATAAAAAAAATTAGAAAACTCAAGTAGGGGTAGGCATTACACTTGAAGCCCATAACCGAATGGTTCTTTGTGATTTTTTTCCTTCCAAATTGCTAATAATTGTTTCATCAATTTCAATTAATCATTTTGGTGTTCTAAGACCTTCATTTCGGTTATAATTAGGAGATATGTGATGTTCCTATGCATTTTCATTTTCAACATGGTCAATCGTGGCATTCATATTATGAACAGTTAAAATTTTTATCCTCCAAATTTTCAATCCCGACATTGTCATTGTCAATTGGTACATTTTCATTCCCTAACTGAACATATTCATTTTCTAACTCTATAATTTTACTTTCGATCAATACATTGTCAACTTTATTGATATTTAACATGTACCTTGTCCCTTCCTTTAGTGATTTACCCTATCTCTTTCCTTATATGTTGCAATGTCTTCATTCAATACCTTCCTTTTGCATTTAGCCTTCGATGACTACTACTCCCCATTCAAACAACAATACCAGACACCTAATCAAATTTTGTAGTAACCTTTTCAAACAATGGGCCCCAAACAAAGTTTTTTCTGCAAACTTGTGAAAAAGCCAAAAAAGAACATGATAGTCAGGTCTACAGTGATAGAGAACATTTTGGTAAAATTTTGCCACTAAACAGATTTGGGTACCCGATCCCATATTGGATAATTGTAATCTGCAATCAAAATTTAGAGGGAAATCAAGTGGAAAATCAAGTTGGGACAATAATATATAGTTTTTATAGTCATTTATATTATTTACTACAAAATAATTAATTATAATATAATTTAGTAATATATTATTATTATATAATATAGTATTTATAATCATATATATTATTAATTATTTAATCATATATATAGTTGAGAACAATTATATAAATATGTATAGAATTTACTTATTATATATTATTATATAATATAATTATTATATATTATATATTATTTTGTAATCGATCATATGGGTCAAATGGGGTCGTAGGCTAACCTACAACCCCCTTTGACCCATTTTGTCATAACATGTGTCCGTAGGGGTCCTAGGACCCCTAGGGACATGGTAATCAATCATATGGGTCAAAGGGGGTCGTAGGCTAACCTACAACCCTCTTCAACCCATATCATCGTGAAATGTATCCCTAGGGATCATGGGACCCCTAGGGACATATGGTAATCGATCATATGGGTTGAAGGGGGTCGTAGGTTTGTAATATGGGTTGAAGGGGATCATAGGCTAACCTACGACCCCCTTCGATCCTACGACCCCCTTTGACCCAATTTATCACATGTGTCCCTAAGAGTCCTAAGACCCCTAGGGACATATGGTAACCAATCATATTGTTCAAAGGGGATCATAGGCTAACCTACGACCCCCTTCGACCCATTTAATCATGACATGTGTCCATAGGGGTCCTAGGACCCCTAGGGACATATCGTAATCCATCTTAAGGGTTAAATGGGGTCGTGGGCTAACCTAGGACCCACTTCGACCCATTTCATCGTGACATGTGCCCCTAAGGGTCCTAGGAACCCTAGGGACATATGGTAATCAGTCATATGGGTTGAATGGGGTCATAGGCTAACCTATGACATGTATCCCTAGGGGTTCTAAGACCCCTAGGGACATATGGTAATCAATCATATGGGTTGAAGGGGGTCGTAGGCTAACCTACAACCCCTTTTGACCCATTCAATAACAACATGTGTCCCTAGGGGTCCTAGGATAGGGACATATTGTAATCCATCTTAAGGGTCAAATGGGGTCGTAGGCTAAGTTATGACCCCCTTCGACCCATTTCATTGGGACATATGGTAATTGATCATATGGGTCAAAGGGGTTCATAGGCTAACATGACATGTGTCCTAGGACCCCTAGGGGCATATCATAATCGATCATGGATGAATGGGTTCATATATAGCCTAATCTATGACTGCCTTCAACCCATTTCATCGTGACATGTGTCCCTAGGGGTCCTAGAACCACTATGGACATAGGCTAATCTACGACCCCCTTCAACCCATATGGACATATGGTAATCCATCATATGGGTCAAAGGGGGTTGTAGGTCTCTTTGACCCATATGAGACCCCTAGGGACACATGTCACGATGAAATGGGTCGAAGGGCGTCGTAGATCCACCTGCGACCCAGACCCCTAGGGACATATCTAGGGTAAACTTTAAGAAAGTTGCCTCCAAAAAAAGATATTAAATATTGGCGAATCTTTCATTATTTTGAAAAAATAAAATTATTTCTATAGGCAAATCTCTCAATTTTTTATTCTAAATATGATTAATATTGGTGATTATTTTTTAATCATAATTTTTTTTAATAAGATATTGATCAATCTCAATAATAATAGGAAGTTCATTAGTTAGCATGGAATATTACAAATACAAATTGAACATTTTTTTAGCTCGTGGAATATTATGAAGATCGTTACATATACTTTAAATCAATACTGAAAACTAAATATTGGTGATATATCCCTAAAGTAACTAATATTTATAATAATTATTGGTCAGTTCAATTTAATTTCTCCATTAATATATTATATTTAGGTGACTCAAATCTAATTGTGTAATGAATATTGTGGTGAATATTTGAGCTTAAATTTCTCAATAAAATAAATTATTAAGCAATTTTAAATATTTTAGAACTAAACTTTATAAAACTATGGCGATTTAGTTTGTATCAAATCTTAAATTATTAGCCAAATTACTATCCAAAAAATTATAGAATTAGCCAATTTGTGAATATTAGCCACTACAAAATACCTTGGACATATCGTAATCGATCATAAGGGTCAAATTGGGTCATAGGTTAACCTACGACCCCCTTCGACCCATTTCATCGTGACATGTGTCCATAGAGGTCCTAGGACCCCTAGGGACTTATAGTAATCAATCATATGGGTCAAAGGGGGTCGTAGGATAAACTACGACACCCTTCGACCCATTTAGTCGTGACATGTGTCCCTAGGGGCCCTAGGACCCCTAGGGACATCATAATTGATCATATTGTAATTTAATAAACTATATAGTAATATGTAACAATTTCTAATATTATGTTAAAATATATATTTTTTAGTGAATAGATTGTCCTCCAAATAAATAGATACAAATTAACTCCAAAACACCTAGAAAAGACTAAATCAACACTAGCAGTTGGGCCACTTCTCTATTAAAGAGCGTAAGTGCCCCCTGAATTTATCTGGGTACAACTCCCCATATATGATCTACAATAAATGTATAGAATTACAAACATAGATGCTTTTAACTAGCAAGCATGAAAGGCAGACAAACATCCACTCATAAACATGACATAGATGCAAAGAAACTAATTAATCAAAAGGAAACAAAAAGTAAATGATACAAAGCTCATTTACCCAATTATTACATTATAGGAGAAATGTAGAAAGAAAGATGAATTGTTCTCTCTGAACACATGAATAACAAAGCCCAAAGTCTTAATAATAATCGTGGCAATAATTGTATGCATCAAAACTACATTTAGAGACAATCATGATAATTCAAAGATTAACATTGACTAGAAAGCTAACACACAAACCCAAAGTTTTGATATACTAAAACTCTCCTCCTCTAAATGCAAAAAAACAAAGAAAAATTTGTCCCTTGGCACACACTAATCATTCATTTATAAAATTATCTACCCTCCTATAGCACAAAATCCACAAAAAAATACAGTCCCCCTATTCTCTTTCTGCTATTCTTGACTCTCTTTTTCACAGCACAAAGTCTACTCCTCACTACCAAAAACTGGAACCCTGAATTTGCCTTTTTCTAACCTTTTTAACACTTGGTCATTCACAATAACTTACTTTCAATTGCAGGAACTGACTTCCTTATTCTTTGGATTTACTTCTCTTCTCAATGTGTTCTATATTCTCTTTCTGCTATTCCTGACTCTCTTTTTCACAGCACAAAGTCTACTCCTCACTACCAAAAACTGGAACCCTGACTTTGCCTTTTTCTAACCTTTTTAACACTTGGTCATTCACAATAACTTACTTTCTGTTGCAGGAACTGACTTCCTTATTCTTTGGATTTACTTCTCTTCTCAATGTGTTCTATATAGTACTAGGCACGTGCCTTTCACATATTGTACCAAAGATAATGTGGAGTTTCTAGAGAAATCTCTATTATATCATAATCTTTCAAACTTGTGACTTAAATATTTCTACATTTGGCTCTTGATGTCATGCCTAGTGTGGGTGCTCAACTCACCATGTCATTGACACCAATTATGTCCACTCCTCATTCATCAGGACCTTCATGGAGTGGGGGGCCTAATATTTTGCAGTTCAATGTCATTCCACGAGTACCACTTCCTTGAATTATGCATCATATTCATATGTGATCTCACCTCACATCACTATCACTGCCAATTAAAGAAAAGAAATTTTGGAATATACTGGGCATACTTCAATTATGACTCAGGTGTCTCAAAGTCATAAGTTTTTCCCACTTTGAAAGAAACCATTTGAAGTTCCCCATCATCCAAGTATGTTTACATTGGCTTACCATTGGTAATTACTCATTGTGTGATAGATGCTATATATGACATCCCTGCACATAGTAACACTGACAAAATCTCAAACCATGATGGACATCTATCAATCCATGTGTTCAATATTTCCCATGTGGTGACCATGGTAGATCATTTGAGAACCTACAGTTTTGTAGATTGGGCTTGTTTTTGAATACCTCATATTTTTGTCTTTATCTTTCATGAGATTCTTGATCGACAGATTGGAACTGTTTCTTCTTTATACTAGGGCTTTTACCTTGAAGCTTGACAATCGAAAGGAGGCAACATGAGTTGAATCTCAAAATCATGTTCCCTCTTATGTAAACCACCAATGGTATACACTAAATAGTACTTTCATGATTCAAGCATTACGTCAAACAATTGGCACACATTTTGTAAACACCATTATAACATGAAGTCAAAGTGAACACAAATCATTCTATTGAGCAAACTTCCTACATCCTTACTTCATCGATACTGTTGATGAGTTACCATTTGAAGCTCAAGGTGGTCAATAAGAATATAATGGTCATGATTCTACACATGTTCAAATATGAGTTTGGCCAGATGTTTGCAAAGGAGTCATATTCCCAAATGCATGGACAAGTGGGATTCGTATCATATGTTTATTACCCATACTCATTGATTATGTAATAACCCATCTCCATGGGTCTAAATATGTTTCCCATGGGTTCCATGAGGTTGATAGAGTTTTGTGGCAGAAGGTTACCTTTGGTTGATCCATGATTGAGTCGCTCCACCATGCTTGCGCCCATTTATTGATCTTTTCCTACATTCTTCATTCTTTCATATGGGAGACACACCAGATGCAATGAGAGTCACACATGATCAACTTAATAGATTGTACAAAGCCACATGGGATGCCTCTTCCATATGCACACCCAATTGGTTGCACCTGCACATTACATCTATCCATGACATTTCATCAAATGATTGGCTTATTTCAACTTGAACTATGTGGCCTTCTCAAGTCATTTCTTTTGACTTTTAAGGATTATCAGAGGTCAAGTTTGTGATTGGTTGGTGTTCAAACGCACATTGAGATGCTCTACCCTTTCAAACAAGACTTGATGAGTACCATGATTATAGTGTTCTTTAGGGAGATTATGCCAAGAAGATCACGGACATCATCGATGTAGACTTGAGCATAAAATAACAAAGAAATGAGCTCTGGCAGTTCCTCTGATGTTTTCTGTGCACATATATTTGAAAAGAATTGCTAGGAATTTGATCAAGCACCCCACTTAGATGCACAATCTTCCAAATGACATTTTCATGAAGTTCACAACCTATGGTTTGGTCATCACTCCCTTTCTTGTAGCCCTGGCTTTCTCAGAGCCAATATATCCGCAAATATCCAAATTTGTACATGCACCTTTTGTTGGAATTCTTTAGAATAACTAAAAGGGAGGGTGAATCAGTTATCCAAGGTCTAGATGTATAAATAAAACTTTTCATAGCTTAGTGAACCCATAAAACATTTATACTTATGCATACATCCATAAGATTATGCAATAACTTATAAACTTGTAGGTTACTATCAAATAAACTTGCAGAAATATAATCATGAAACATAATAGATTCATTAACACACATAACACAATGATTTACATGGAAACCCAATTTGGGAAAAACCACCAGTATCATGCTACCCTTTCTCACTCTTCTGAAGTGATGCCCTGTGAAAGGCCAACCCTGTTAAAGATTACAATGCATATTGTTAAATGTGACCATGTTAAAGGATTTCAATCACCCTATTAGGAGTGAGCCTTGTTAGAGGAGTTTAGACCATTCACTTGGAATGTCACTCGGTTAAAGGATTTACAAATGACTGTTAGGTCAACCTTAATCAATAAGGATTTCACCATAGATTGATACAATTGTTAGAGAGTAACAATAAGGCTTGATCTAATACAAACTTACAATTTCACCTGCAAATTACAGATCACTATTTCAGTCCTCCATTATTCTTGGCCTTCACTCATTGTAGCTTTATTTGCTTGTTCACCCTTCAAGAATCCATACCCTTAAGCCTTCTTGCTTAATATTCCAATGCAAACTCTTCTCTAGGTCACTTGATGAAGCAAAACCCTTAACTCCTCCTCTTCCTCAAATTCTCGCAGATGACAACCTTTGCTTCATGACCATTCATCCCTATAAATAGGAAATTAAGATCTTTGTCACTCATTCTCCATCATCCATTTTAGGGTTAGGTAGGATACAATGTATCTACCCCATATTCCACATCTCTTCTAGGAACTTCTCCTTTGATCCTCTTTAGATTCGCCTAAAAATAGTTTCTCTTGAATTCTGTGCCACTAGCTCATCATCCTTATCTTCCACCTAGTACACAAAATCTAAGAAAAAAAAATTATCGGCTTAGATTCATCGAATCTACGCTCTTTAAAATAATGCAACAGCTCGGCATTATCTTGTTTCTGATGCTCGACATATACGGTGTTACTTGACATCCTTTATGAAATCACTCAGCATCAACTATCTAGCTTGTCTTGCACTAGATTTTGCTTTTACTAGACTCCAACTAATTTTATGCTTAGCTTGCACTGACTTCACTCGACACCCTCTATCCACTCGATCAAGTTTGGTAGACAAACTTTGTATAACTTGTTCTTCTAAACTTGCTTAGTGTAGCCAATCTTAAGTAGATTATCAATACATCATATTATCATTGTCTTAACTGATTCTTGTACTCCTTTACATAATCATAACTCAACCTTTCCTCTAGGTGCTATTGTTACATCTTTTGATCAAATCCTCTTCATCAATCAAATAAGTGATAGTACTTAAATCATATAAGTAGTTTTCTTACTAGCAATAAGCAGGTTTGACATCAATGACAAAACAATGATTGAAACGTGTATATCAATCTCTCTCTTAATCAATCTTACTCAATCATTTTCAACAATCTCCCTCTTTGGCATTGATGGCAAACCAAACTGATCAACCCAAAAACAATCAGATGGTGAACACATTTGTTCAACCAAACTGACAAGGTTAAAATAGTAAGACCAACAAAATACCAAAAAGAAAATAATTCCTTGTATTGCAGTCTCTCCCTCTATCAACAGCTTTCATCTTCCTCTGAATTTCTTTCTGTATCTCCCTCTTACTAGGTAGATCTTCTTGATCAGCTCTTTCTCCTTCATTTCTCTTGCACTCTTCGTTTATCAGCAACTCTCTCTCTGTCTTTCACTTGATCAGTAAATCTCTCCCTTTGACAATAATCTTCTTGATCAATTTATACATTCTCTCTCTCTTCGACAACTATGCCAAAGACTTGTCATATTTAATATGCAGATATGAACTTCTTTAGTTGCATGTGACTAATTTGTAGTTTTAGCACTTTGATTACTTTAGGTAGCTCCTAAAGTAAGATTCATTCATCAATTTGTAATATGTAGCAATCAACTTGTTTGATGTAGGGCACTCTCTTTGTTACTTAGATAGCCTTTGATAGGGGTATCACCCCTAGTTTACCTCTTAGATACTCATGAGCATCCTTAGGTAATGCTTTTGTAAAGATATCTACAATTTTCTCTTTTGTGTTAACATATTCCATCTTCACCTCTTTATCTTGAACTAATTCTCTCAAGTAATGATACTCAATTGCAGTGTGCTTAGTCTTTGTGTGCATCACTGAATTCTTTGATATGTTTATAGCACTTGTATTATCACAATAAAGTGTTACATGTTCTATAATCTCTTCGTTCATTCCTTTGAGTAGCTGTTTGATCCATACAATGTTTGTATAATTTACAGCAGCAGAAACATATTCAACTTCAATAGTAAATTGTGAAGTACAATTTTGTTTCTTACTAGTCCATGTGACTAGTCTCTTTCCTAAGAAAAATGCTCCTCCACTAGTGCTCTTTATATCATCAATATTTCCAGCCCAATCAACATCAGTGCAGGCTCTTAATTCAAGTTTCTCAATTTTTCTTGTAGTATAGAGCAAACTCTTCTATTCCTTTCAAATATCTCATTATTCTCTTCACAGCCATTAAATGATTCTCCTTGGAATTAGCAGAGAATCTTGCAACTATCCTTATAGATAATGTAATGTCAAATCTACTATGTATTACATATTGCAATTTACCAATCATAGACCTTTATAATATTTGATTCACCTCAGTTGAATCATCATTCTTTGACAATTTAAGTCCTATCACCATAGGTGTACTTACTAGTTTGGAATCTTCCAATACAAAAAAATTTAATATTTCCTTGACATATTTTGACTGAGTGATGTATATACCATATTTCATCTGATATGCTTGCAAACCCACAAAAAATTTGATCTCTCCAAACATAGACATCTTAAATTCTTGCTTCATTTGATTTGCAAAATCATTACATAAAGCATCTTGACCTCCAAATATGATATCATCAACAAAAAATTTAGATAAAAAAATAGCTTTGCCTTTATTTGTCTTCATGTACAAATTGTTGTTATCATTAGTCCTTTCAAATCCAATTTTCACAAAATAATTATGAATTCTCTCATACCATGCTCTTAGTGCTTGTTTTAAACCATATAAAGCTTTGTGTAATCTACATACCATGTTCTTATTGTTAACATCAAAAAATCCCCCTGGTTTTTCTATATAGACTTTTTCCTCCAATACGTCATTCAGAAACGCAGATTTAACATCCATTTGATAGATTTAAAACCTTTGTATGCAGAATAAGCAAGTAGAGTTCTTACTCCTTCTAGTCTTGCAACAGGGGAAAATGTCTCACCATAGTCAATTCCTTCTTGTGCATATCCCTTACAAAATAATCTTGCCTTGTTTCTTGTGACTTCACCATTTTCATGTAGCTTATTTTTGGATACCCACTTGGTACCAATCACATTCTTGTCTTCTACTCTAGGAACTAGACTCCATGTTTTGTTCTTCTTAATTTGTTCAATCTCTTCTTCCATGGCTTTACTCTAGTCCACATCTTCTAATGCATCTCTCACTGATTTTGGTTCTTTCATGCTCAGCAAGCATGTATCACTTCTCAATCTATTTCTTGTCATTGGTCTAGCATCTTTATCTCCAATGATTTGGGTAGTAGGATGATGTCTTTTGACATATTTGGACAATCTTGGCTTAGTTCTAGTTTCTTCATTTTCTTCATTTTTTCTTTCAGCTCAGAGTCACTATGTACATCTTTGTCAAGTATCTTAGTATTTCTTTCATGTACAACAACTTTACAATCAGAATGTGCACCAACTTCATTTTGTAACTTGACATCTGACTGTGGCTTAGTTCCTGAATGTAGCTCAACATTCATAGGATGTGACTCAGCAGTCACTGAAACTTGCTCTTGAGTTAAAACTTGATTTGTAGCAACTTCTTCAACAGGCATACCTTCATAAAAGTATACAAATGATTTGTATTATTCTAGTTCTTTTATAGGTTCAACCTCATGTGCTTCTGTATATTCATCAAAGTTTACATTTGCACTTTCCACAACTTTGTTAGTGTTAGTATTCAAACACTTATAAGCTTTACTTCTCATGGAATATTTTAAGAATATACCTTCTTCACTTTTTGCATCAAGCTTACCATTCATGAAATCTTTAAGAATGTAACATTTGCTTCCAAATACCTTAAAATATTTCACATTGGGTGAGTATCCATACCATAGTTCAAAAAGTGTTGTATGAGTACCTTTCTTGACTTGCACACAGTTCAAGGTATAGACAACTATACTTATAGCTTCTCTCTAGTATTTCAAAGCAACATTCTTCTCCATCATGAGTGTCCTAGCACAATCCATTACAGACTTGTTCCTCCTTTCATCTATTCCATTTTGTGGAGGGGTTCTAGGAGCAAATGTCTATCTTTTGATTTCTCTATCATTACAGAACATCTCAAACTCATGTGATGTGAATTCTCCTCCTCTTTTTGATCTCAAACATTTTAGACTTTTACCTGTTTCCTTCTCAACTCTTGCTAATACCACTTAAACATTTGGAAAGCATCAAATTTCTATTTTAGAAACATAACTATCATTATTCTAGAATAATCATCAACAAACAACATAATGTATTTATCTCCATTGTAGCTTTGCACATCAATTGGTCCACACAGGTCAATATGAATAGTCTCTAGTATTTCTTTAGAGGTACTTGACTTTGTCATTTTGCCTAACTGATATTATTTGCACATTATGTTGTTAGGTTTCTTCAACTTAGGCAAACCTCTAACTTTCTTCATGTTACTGATACTAACCAAGTTATCAAAATTAACATGACATAACCTCTTGTGCTATAGCCACACATCATCAAATCTTACAACTAGACAAGTAGCATCCTCTATATCAAGGTAGAATAGATTACTCCTAGTCTGATCACCCTTTCCAATCATATTTCCATCATTATCATATATACATCCTAAATTGTTCAGTTGTGACACACTTAGAAGATTGTAGTTTGGAATTTCTACATAGTAAGCATTGTCACATGAAATCTTATCTGTGAGTTTGATAGAACCTTTTCCTTTTATCAAACAAGGTGCATCATTATCAAATTTTACACTATTTCCTTAATAATAATTTAAGGTAATGAACTTACTTTTGTCTTCAGTCATGTGGTGTGAACACCCACTATTAATGATCCATCTATCATTTTTGTTCGCACATGTCACAAGTGCAGTTGCCTCATCTTCAACAGATTTGTCCTTCATTACAACATACACCACTTCATCCTCATGTTCATCAGAATCATCTTTAGTATCTTCTTTAGCAATATAGCATGACTTCTTGCCTTTATCTTTGTAGTCATTTTTGCGATCATCTCTTCTGCTCTTGTACTTGTCACCACCTTTATAATTCTTCTTCTGTGTACATCTAGTAGCAATATGATCAACCTCATCACAATTGAAACAAATGATAGGTAGTTTACCTTTGCACTTTCCTTTACCTCTGTGGAATCTTCTTGCTAGTAGTGCTTCAAGTTGTTCAACATCTTCCTCATCTATATCACTGTCACTAGACACATATTTTATCTTTCTCCTCTTCTTCTACTTCAGCTCTTCAAAATCCTTCAATAACAACTTAACTTTGAAAGCAGATTCAAGACTCTCAAGTTTTTAATTATCAAAATTAGATAGCTCAAAAGCAGTAAGCCTAACTACCAAACCTTCAAGGGTTAGACCATTCCCTGGCATACATCTTAGTTATTGAATTGCAAAAACTCTAATAGCATAGATAGGCAATAATGTTCTTAAGACTTTGCTTAGCATAGTATCATCATCTATCTGACCAGTAGCTCTTTTTATTGCACTAACAACTTCTTTTATCCTAGCAACATATTGAGCAATATTCTCACCTACTTTCATTCTCATATCATCAAACTTACCTCTAAGACTCTCAGATTTGGCTCTTTGAACATTTTTGTCTCCTCCATAGATAGTGTGTAGAGCATCCCACATTTTTCTTACAATATCACAACCTTTGATATCATCAAATTTGGCATAACTGAGGGCAGAGGCGATCTCCAACATTGCCTAGTTGTGTTCTTTCTTTTTCTTCAAATCTTCAATAGTTAGGGCTCTAGCTGGATCAACATGTTTAGTAGTAATGGGGGATTATGTATGATATCCAAGTCCTCCAAGGTGTAGCTTCATCAAACTTTTCCAACCAAGAAAGTCATCTCTATTCAACTTGGGTACTTCCCTTTTTGACATCTTGATCTTTGTGCTTTTAGTACCTTCAAAATAGCCTTCTTAAGCAACTAGGCTCTGATAACAATTGTTGGAATTCTTTAAAATAACTAAGAGGGGGGGTGAATTAGTTATCTAAGGTCCAGATGTATAAATAAAACTTTTCAGAGCTTAGTGAACCCATAAAACATTTATACTTATGCATGCATCCATAAGATTATGCAATAACTTATAAACTTGTAGGTTACTATCAAATCAACTTGCAAAAATATAAACATGAAACATAATAGATTCATCAACACACATAACACAATGATTTACATGGAAACTCAATTTGGGAAAAACCACCAGTAACATGTTACCATTTTTCACTCTTCTGAAGCGATGCCCTGTGAAAGGCCAACCCTATTAAAGGTTACAATGCACACTATTAAATGTGACCCTGTTAAAGGATTTCAATCACCCTGTTAGGAGTGAATCTTGTTAGACGACTTTGACCATTCACTTGGAATGTCACCTAGTTAAAGGATTTACAAATGACTGTTAGGTCAACCTTAATCAATAAAGATTTTACCCTAGACTGATACAATTGTTAGAGAGTAACAGTAAGGCTTGATTTGATACAAACTTACAACTTCACTTGCAGATTACAGATCATTATTTCAATCCTCTATTCTGCTTGGCCTTCACTCATTGTAGCTCTATTTTCTTGTTCACCCTTCAAGAATCCATAACCTTAAGCCTTCTTGCTTAACATGCCAATGCAGACTCTTCTCTAGGTCACTTGATGAAGCAAAACCCTTAACTCCTTCTCTTCCTCAGGTTCTCGCACATGACAACCTGTGCTTCATGACCAATCATCCCTATAAATAGGAAATTAAGATCTTTGTCACTCATTCTCCATCGTTCATTTTAGGGTTAGGTAGGATACAATGTATCTACCTCATATTTCATATCTCTTCTGAAAATTGTTCCTTTGATCCTCTTTAGATTTGCCTAAAAATGACTTATCTTGAATTCTGTGCCACTAGCTCATCATCCTTATCTTCCACCTGGTTCACACAATCCAAGAAAATAAACTTGTTAGCTTAGATTCATCAAATCTACGATTTTTAAAATAATGCAGTAGCTTAGCATTATCTTGTTTTGATGCTTGGCACATACTGTGTTACTCGGCATCCTTTATGAAATCATTTGGCATTAACTAAAGTTTACTAGTGTTCGACATCAACTAAACTTTACTCAACATCAGTTGTCTTGCTCGGCTTGTACTAGATTTTGCTTTTACTTGGCTCTAACTGATTTTCTGCTCAGCTTGCACTGACTTCGCTCCACACCCTCTATCCACTTGGTCAAGCTTGGTAGACAAACTTTGTATAACTTGTTCTTCTAAAATTTCTTAGTGTAACCAGCCTTAAGTAGATTATCAATGCATCATGTTATCACTGTCTTAACTGATTCTTGTACTCCTTTACATAATCATAACTCAACCTTTCCTTTAGGTGCTATTGTTACATATTTTGATCAAATCCTCTTCATCAATCAAATAAGTGATAGTACATAAATCATATAAGCAATTGTCTTACCAGCAATAAGTAGGTTTGACATTAGTGACAAAACAATGATTGAAACATGTATATCAATCTCTCTTTTAATCAATCTTACTCAATCATTTTCAACACCTTTTCCTTGATCAATCCATATTGATTGATGAAGAATACCAATATAACATGTGCAAAATTTGTTTGGAAACCAATTGGTGTTGTGCCCTATGAGCTAGTTTTATAAAAAAAACTATTGAAAGTTCTTTTTCTTCACACCAAAAGTTCCTTAGGTTCGATCATATCCAAAATACATTAATTTGGATAAAATGTAATTCATGATAAGGAACACTTTGGTTTATCATTGAACCCATTAGAATCACAAGCATCTGGCACCTATTAAAGATACTCAAGGTTTCGAGATGACATATGTCAAAATACACCTTTTTGAACCATTACATTCCTCCTGAACTATTCCAAATATGCTCCAAATGGAAATCTAAACCTTGGATTCTCTACTAAAATGATGACTTTGAAACTTGATCTGTGAATTGAGGTTCACACTTCTGAACCTATTGAACTTTGTTCTTATGAACCTTGAAATGTATGGAACCAAGATGAATAAGGATAAGCCATTGAACCTGTAACGAGAAAATTGAACCACTTTGAACCATTGTTCAAAGGAGTTCAAGACCATAGATTAAAAATTTTAATTACTGAGTTTATATGGGTACCATCAATATTATAGTAGTATATGTAATAATATATATTTAATATTATATATATAATAATGCATAGATAATATTTATAATATTATAGATAATATAGAATACTATATAATAATATAAAGTACTATGATCCTAATTTATAGATCTAATCATATTTAATATCATATATAATATTATTATAATAAAATTAATTATGTAATATATGATAATAAAATAAAAAATAATAATATTCAAATATCACTATATCTTAAATGTAAAAACATATTTAAATATATTTGTAAGCCTTTTGATTTAAAATGTACAATTGGTTCCCACTATCTCAAATTTAAAATTTTGTGTTTTACTACCACATTTTGGGTACTCGATTTATATTGAGTACCTAATCTAGGGTCAAGTACCTAATTTTGGATTAGGTGCCCGATTAGGCTTGGTATTTACCAAACCTCTTTGGTCAACTCGAAAAATGTGTTTGAGACATGTTTCCTTGACATTCAGACTTCAACTAGCCATTTGACAATATTATTTTCATCCAAATTCAATGCAATGAAAAGGGTTTTTTGAGAACTCTCAAGATTCAATCGATATAATTTTTGTCAAATTATGAGTTCGATAAGTATTTATTAGTTAATTTCTAATGAAGATGTTTGTAAACTATTGATTAACATACTGATTGAAAAATAACTATAACTTTCAAACGGTATAACATTTTTGAAATCCAAAAGTTGTCACATTTTTTGTTTTGCCTAGTATAATAAAAAAAAAGAAAAAATTTATTTTGTATAGTTTTCAATTAGTTAAGGCAGTTAGACACGAGAGTTTTTTTATTCTGAAAAAGTTATAGTAGAAAATTTATATTTAATTATTTATTTGTAATAAAAATACTCAAAAATATGCGTCACATCTAGGCATGAGTCTACTTTTTATATCTATAATTATATTAAAAAATATTATCATTTGATTTTGATTAAGGTGGTTAGACATACACCTACTTGTAAATGCATTTCCACAATCCATAGAACTAATCCTGTGCTTCTAGATTTCCATATACCTACTTTTTTTATTTTCACCCTAAAATTTTTGTAGTACTGCATTAAAATCAAAAAATTTGACCAATCAAATAAATTTCTTTTCCAAATAAGGCATAGTAGTTTAGAAACTATATTCAATTTCCTACAGATTCTTTTCTTACAACTGTTTGATATAAAGTCCATAACTACTTTAAAACTATGTGTCAAGTTAACATAACCCTGATTTGTTGGTTTTTCACTATCACTTAAGGCCATAGTTTGGTTGACCATGATCCTACACATACCCTTCTCTTGCATATGGATTTTAATTACATAATTATTTCATATTTATTATGGGTTATGTGGAAATGATTATATTTTTTATTGCAAGTTTCCTTACAATAACACGTTGATTTTGGTATCGCAAAACACCCTTGGTCAAAGGGCAAAACTGTAGTGCAGATAATACCCACAACTCATGACTCTAGTAATAAGGTGCTTGGTTAAAAGCTTACAATAATGTCATCTTTAGAATGACTACACTCTATTAAAAGTGTCTAATACCTTGCTAGGAGTATCAATAGTCCTATTAGAGACTACCTTGTTAAGAGATTTGATGTCACTTTTACAGTGTTACCCGAGTAAGGGATTTACAAATGAGTTCAAAATAAGAACTATTGAGTCTTGTTATAGACCACCTTGTAAAAGGATTTTGAAATCTTGTTGATTAACTTGTTAGGTAAAAACAACATGAGATTAACATGTTTTTGCCTTTCCTTTTCTTGATAGGTATGTTGCTTCTAACACCAACTAATCTCCTTCTGATAGCTTGTTGCCCTGTCACTTCACTCTTGTTATGTTCTTTCTCCAATAGCTTTTCCTACAATACTTCTCTTGATAGCTTCTCCTACTTTTTTTCTCATCTCTTTCTTTTCTTTTCATGTTTACTCACTCTTTTCACTTCTTGACCTAATTAGGGTTTCTAGATTCTTCCATAAGCATCCTTTGACCTTTTCTCCCTTGTGACTCTGATGGATCTTAATGTCTTTGATAAGCTAAGCCTTGTAGTATCCCCAATAACATATTAGTCTCTGAAAGTAATCTTCTTACTTAAACATAACAACCCAATCATAACATAATATGGTTTTGGCCAATAATGACAACATCACAAAAATTATACTAATAGGATTCTAGGATTTTGTCAAGATAACAAGTTAATGATTAGCCTTTTATTTCGACGAGTTAACATTTCTCCTCTCTAACCAATGCATTTTCTCTCTAAAACCATAAGAAATTAAGATTAAGAAGTCAAGTTGGAATTTGAATTCTGACCAAAATTTATACCCTATTCCTAACCTGTAGCTTTCAAGAATCCCAACTCCAACTTTTAAATAAGCACCACTTGGAAATAAGAGGTAATAACAGAGCTCGAAAATATATGGTGACATTGAACTAAAAAGGATAAAGTAGATGGTATTTGAAGAGCTTGGTTTGATAGTTATAATAGACACCTCCAAGTTGTATGCATAAATTTTTGAATCTCTCTTAATCATTTTGTATGTCGAATAATAGAGAATATGTGTGTAGCTCATGCCAAATCAGATACTACCCTACCAAGTATGGATGTCTTAAGATTTTCATGAGCCCTCTTCAATAATACATTAAAGATCGATGATGCCCATGAGCATGTTGTTGCCTTGGTTAAAGAAAATCCAAGTGCAGAATGGTGAAGGAATTGGTAAGGTAATCAAACTATCTAGTATAAGATGGTAAATTAATTATCACTACCAAGTTGTTGGTACAGACCATGGAACGATCCTGCACATGTTCCATATGCAACCGCCTAGTACAAGACAGTCAACTACACTCCATCGTGCATCTCAACCACTGACATTAATATTACAACTAACTTCTCTGCTACAATATAGAGAGTATTTAATATGTATTCATCTATAAATTAATAGATTGGGCTTGTGATCAATAGAGCCCATTCTTGGGTTTCTCCATGGCTTCTTCTCTCTTATGGTTTCTTCTCTTCTTGGTATTTTATCTTGGTAGCAGAGCAAGAGAAATTGTTATTTTTTAACTTGGTATCGAAGTCATGATTAAGGATTTGTGAATGTTTTGTTTTTGTTGTGGGTTGAGGGAGATTGTTGTTATAAATCTACAAGCTCTACAAGTTGTTGTTAATGAGAGGCAAAATATTATTGGTGCAAAAGTTTTCTATTTTTGAAGATTAATACTTTTTTGTAGTCATTCCTGGGAGGAGCAAAAAATTGTTCTTTGTTAGACATCGAATTTGAGTTTGTAAAAGGTACGTATTTAAGGATAAAAGAATATAGTATTGCGTGGGGCAATATTGCTTATTATTTTAATATTGAGATTTCTTTATTGTATTGTGCTATTGAAATAAGCAATGAACTATTGAATGTCTTTCTAAATCTGAAGTTGTTAATGATCATTTGTTTATTTCAAATTTGAGAAGAGGGATTTCTTATGCAAGTTTGTGAGAATTGAGTGTATGTCAAAGTTAGTGTTCTTCTAAGAGAAAGCTAAAAGATTTGTGTGGCAAGTTGAAGTGATTAACAATTGTGTATGTAGTAGTACATCATATTGCGTGTTTGATTACTATTTTGTTCTCCATTCACCCAAATAGAATGAATTGGTATGGAGGAGCTGCCAAGGAATCTAAGCAATTTGGGCTTAGAAATATGCAATTTGAGTTGGGTGAAAAGAATAAAACAAGAGATTGAAGGTCTGCTATAAAAATGAGAGAAGACATGAAAAGAAGGAAGCCAAAGTTGAAGTGTGTTTGAGTTAGCATTGTGTGAAGTTGTCATTCATAGATTAGAAGCATGTGGAGCATCTTTGTGTAAGTGGGAGTGTCAGAGAATGCATACACATGGCATGAAAGACATTGATCATGGAAATTTTTATTATGGCTTTGTGTTTGAAGTATGTGTGTTTGATGTTATAGAATAGTTATTGAAGTTAGTTGTGGTTGGAGTAAGTAAAAGTAGGTTGGATTGGTGGTGAGTTGGTTATCATGGTGCAAAGGTCTATGTGTGTGTTGATTGGATAAAAGTGTTGGGATTGGAAGTGAGAATTTGTTTGTCTAATTGTGAAGGTTGTGATGTTTTTGATAGTATTCAATGTAATAGAAGCTTGTTGCATTGATATCCCCCAATCAAGTGATAGAAATTGAATTAGAATAGTTTGTTAATGAGCTATTGTAAGAGGTGCATTATCGGTTGTACCTGACACCTTAGAGTTTGACTTAATTTATTGATGAACCATGTATCTGAAAAGGATTCTTATAGAACTGACGAGTACAACAACTAGGTACCCATGTATCTTAGTAGATGGATTTATTTTTATATGGACTCAATAATCAGTTTTATGCAGGTATAGAAGGAGAAAGGGCCCAAAGTTATGATAGTTTCCCCATGATGATGATTTTTGGTCACTAGAACTAGTGTGAGCTTGGTTTGTGGTAATCCAAAACCACTTGGGTGCAATATTTATGGTGATTTTGAAGCATTTGTGAGTGAGGTTTGTGGTGAGCCAAAACCACTTTAGTGTGAAGTTTATGGTGATCTTGAAACCACTTATGTGATGTTTGTGGAGTTTTTGGTGAGCTTGAAACCACTTCAAAGTATCGGTTATGGGTAATCCTTAAAACCAAAAGTGATTATGATGGGGGGAAACAATATGAATCTTGATATTTGATAAGTGAATGTAAATGGGTACCTAACAAGACTTTAGGCTAGGACCCATGACTTCTAGATTATGGGAGGATATTTGAAAAATTGGATAATTAATTTATGAGGGGATGTAAGATGGTAAATTAATTATCACCACTAAACTGTCAACACAGACCATGGAAATATCGTGCACATGTTTCATATGCAACCACCTAGTACAAGACAGTCAACTACACTCCACCATCCATCTCATTAATATTACAACTAACTTCTCTATTGTTGTATAGTGAGTATTTAATATGTATTTGTCTATGAAGTGTGCCAAATTGAAATTTTTGAAGTAGTGGTAAAAAAAATTTAAAAATGGATTTTTCCCATGGTTACAAGAATCCATTATACATTCATGGAAGAGGCAAAATCATGAACAACTCACTAAAGTGATGGGAGAGACAATTGCAGATTTCAAAAACATGCAAGACACATTACCGAATCATAATATCCCAGTCTTGGGAAATGAATTGTTTGACAAAATGTCAAAGTGGAGATCAGGCAGAGACAATATGCTTGGTTAGGGTGAATATGTAAAGGTCGGCACACACTATGAATAAAATCAAGTAGTTATCTTTAATGAACCTAACAACTCCATTCTACTCCATGGCATATTATTGAGACTATATCATTGCTTGGCACACAAAATTCTTTTGTAGCACAAGCACCTGTAGGTTCTTTCACAAAAATAAGGTGTGTTAATTGTTTGGTAAAATATCTTATGTGCTTCAATGAAATATCGTCTTGAGAAGGTGACCACGTAGATATGTGAGAACTATTGTTCAATAGGGTCCAAAATAAATGCAATTAAAAAGGGGGAAAAGGGCTGAAGCCTCTATATATGCTCCTTCAATAAGCCTCTGAACAAATGCAATTGAATGATGTAAAAGATGAATTGCACTGCCTTAGCTACAACATCTATGTCAATGCCTCAATGGAGCCTTTATTATGTGTTTTGAGGGAATTGAGCATCTTCTTAGAACCCACAATATTGAGAAAGGTGTGAGTTCTCATACACTATGGATGATAATAGGTAGATGTGCAAATGTTTGTTGAATGCTCATTCAATACAAAATTATAAAAGTTTGAGAAGAAAATTAAACAATATACAAGTGTATTAAAAATATTTATATAGCACAAGAAAAAAGGGCTATACATTTGATTACTCAAGGGGAAGATCAGTGATGGAATTTTTGCATCATTTCATCTATAACTCATGCTTTCTCGTTAAGGAGAGGGATGAAATAAAGAAAGGAACCAACCACACACTTTTAAGATGTCACTTGAATTTGTGGTGTTAGCTGATTTATTATACTTATATATTGTATGCTATAAATAAATATACAAATATTAAAAGTTCAATTTTTTTTAAAGTAAAAAATTAATAATGAAATAAATTTTAAGAAGATAAAAAAATGGAAAGATAAGAGCTATTTGTTTTTAGATTTATGATTACAAGACTAAGCATTTATGTGCATTGAAATTCTAATATTAGTTTTGATAATGATATAAAGTATAATTTAATTATCAAGTCATATATTTTATATGATAAAACTTAATATTATATTATTATCTACTTTTATTTGGACATGTCACAAGTCAATTGGAAAGACTTTTATATTAAAATAAAATAAGATAAGGACAAAGAACACTTTCATTAATGCACAATAAATGTGCAACTTTTCATGTCTAAATAATATTTTTATTACATGTTAAAAAATCTTTATTTTTTGTGGGAGAAAATTGATTTTTAAGTTTACCAAAATTAGGATTGGCCAATCAAGTTAAGAAAAAATAGGATTTATATAATCATGTAAAATTATAAATAATTATAAACTATAGTAGTTGCATTAATTATTTGATATGATTGGTTAATTTATTTGTAAAATTGGACTAAATGATTGCAATAGTTTCTTGGCTCTGGCAGGAACTAATAATCTCTTCCCTGTTTTCTTCTTGTTAGTAGTGATGAATTGTGAAGATATTATGTCATGAAATGTAATGATCATATGTAACTTAGTCTGATTTTTGTCTATGTGCTTTTAAAAAAGCTTGTATCAGATTGCAACATCTAGACAGAAGTGTATTGGGGATGCTCTTCAAGTGTTTGATAGAATGTCTCGATGATATGTTACCCCAAGAAATATAATGAAATGGTTGCAATGATATGCAAGAAACAAGATAAGATAAGATAAATCTATTAATGTCCAACAAAAGACCACCAAGGGTCTAAGGGACTGAGAGCATACAACCAAAGAAGCAACAAACAACTAGACACCAAATGGTGTTTGGGAAAGAGCAAGCGAGAAACAAAAGAAAAAAAACAACAAAGGAGCCAAGAAGGAGACAAACTAGCGATCCTTCCTCCACTGAAAGCAATCCAACACCAAATGAGGTGGATCTGGGAAGAAGGACCTCTAGTCTATCGTTGCGAGATGTGGGAGTGGTGTCGCTAAAGAGTAAGAGTAGTAGTAGTATTAAACCTGGTGTGAGGTCTCACCGATCTGGAGTGGCTAGCCATGGAGGTACTGGAGGCACTAGAGTTCCACTTCACCCCTTGTGTTAGAGACAAGGGGGAGAAGAAGGTGGTGATGAGGGCTTGATCCGAGGCCTTCTAGGGGGTAAAGTGTTGTAAAGTGTGGTCCCAAAACTGCATCACCTCCCTAAGATAGAGCACCAAACACCTCTGATCCATATACATAAAGAAAGATGCGAGGGAACTACACTCTTTGAACAAATAATAGAATCTCCCTCTGATCTCATAGTAGAATGGGTAGTGGGAGATGAAATGGGTCTCAGTCTCAGCCTCAGACAAGGAGCATAAGCGATCGATTCAATCCTTTCTACTCATATGATGATCGGTCTGGATCTGTAACCAGTGGGAGCAGACTCTAAAAGATCCAAGGGAGATGCATAAGGCATGACACCAATGTTGTAATAAGTAGCTAGATCGTGTAATAATCCCATCAGTGATAACCAATAAGTTCTCAATGTAGAAGGCCATCTTAGGATGTAACCCCCCAACCAGGTTACTCCAGATCGCGGTGATATACTGCCTATAAATGTCTATCCTGAAATGCCCATTCAACTCCTATTGTGACAGGAGGAGATGAGCAAGAGCATCCAATGAAAACTGGAAGGGAGGGAGGTGGTTTATATCAATCCCTATTGAGCTCAACAAAGAGGTCTCCTAAGCACACCAACATTGACCTCTAGAGGAGGGATCCACAATAGCAATGACAACAGGGGGGCAATAGGCCAAGTAAGCATATCTGTGGTGATCATCTACAAAATTCGCAAAGCCACGAAGCTAATGAAGAAGCCAAACCAAATAAAAAATGGCACCCAATCTAAAAGAATAAGCTCTGAATTCTTCCATAATAATGTCATGGGGGGTGAATTTGATGCAAGAACATCGAGCTTGGATTTTGGTGGAGTTATGCTTTCATGGTTAAGGATGTGTTGGAGATACATTGTAGAACCTCATGATTGCATAGAGATTGGATGGATTGAGTTGAAGTTTGAGTCATTTTTACCTTACTGCAAGTCCTAATTCATTATAAGTTGGGAGATATGGCAATTCTCCTAGAGTACAATTTCTGGCAGTTTTGCATGATAGGTTTCTGTGCATGAATTTTGGGATGGATGCATAGATATTCTTAATGTATTAGACTTTTCAAATTTAAGGGGTTGTAAAGGACCTAAAGTTCTATCTTCGGTTTGAAGCATGAGTTCTAATTCAATCAAGGCTAGAAGATATCGCGATTTTTTTCAGGTATCGATTTTAGGACATTTAATTGTTGTTGGAGGCTGACTTGTGGCTCTTCTAGTGTTTAATGTTAGTTTTATTTAATTTGTAATGGCTAGGATGACTTGTGGCTTAGTTGGGTATAAGTAGGGGGTCTTGTGGAGTCTTTTATTCATTCATTGAGGGATGATTCATTCATTCATTGGAGAGTAGCTGAATAGCGAGTTTTTCTTGAGTCTATGGATAGAGTGCCGAATGTGAGGCAATTTACAGCAGGATTGTGACGGAGTTGTGAATGTGTGGATAGAGCATTGAATGTGAGGCAGTTTACACTTGGATCTTAGATTTAGTTGGGATGGAATGAAGGATAGATGCAAATTTGACGAGCTAGAGCTACAACTTAGGAACTAGAGGATCTCTTGGTGGACCTGAGGGTACAAGTGTGGATTCTTCTTAGTGTTCTTATCCAACTAAGATTGGTTTTGTAAGTTGGATCTTTCAAAACTGATTTTGTAATTATTGTTGTATTTGGTTGTAACCCAGAAGGGCTTACAACCAGGCATATTGCATGTAATCAGTTATATTTTATGAACAAATTATTGTAATTTGGTATCAGATCTTGCATTGTTGCTTCTTGTTGTTGTGTTTCCATTGTGTGGTTATATTGTTGGGGGCTAGGACATCTACTTTGGGGATTCTCCTACCTTGCACTGTGTTAGAATCTATGGCATCTGATAATGCGTCGGAGAAGCAGAGTCTAAACACACTTAATAGATTTGTTCAAGATAATTCAGAAACTTCAGAGAAGGTGAATTTTACTGATTTAAAAGTTGGAGTCCATCACCTTTACTACCAACCCACACACCATAGTGGGAGCTTTAAATCAATTCATTGTTATCCATTTGAAGCAAGTAATAATAAGGAATATTTGCCAAAAGGATTAGTGAGAAGTAATTTGTTCATTGGCATGTCATGCAAGGAAAACCCATTCATAGTCCATACACATAATAGTTCGATAGCCCTACCTTTGTATGAAATAAATGATGATGTGTGGGGTCGAATAGAACATTTGTTAACTTCTTTGTATCAAACCATTTATTTCATGCCTACAAAATGGTAAATCATACAAGATGCACTAGAATAATTCGACAAAATGTATCTTTAATTCTTTGTCAAATTATTTCAAAGACCTACTATGTCAAGGTATGAAAGGAAATGATTGCAAGCAATGCACACTATCACAACTTTTGGGTAGTGTGTAAACATCTATCAAATGCGGTTGGACTTCATTTCCTTGGAATCTAACGATTGATGAACAAGGAACTTGTGGATCATAGGAAAGGCTTGTTGGATACAATTGTTCAATTGTGTGTTTTCTTTGATGTTACACAAATGTCATATAATTCAGCAGATAGAGTCTACCGAGCCCAGTTGGTCAGCAAAGCAAATTCTAGAGTCTACCGAGCATTTCTAAAAATTACTCTGTGGAAACAGTTTCTACCAAGCTCACTCGGGCATCGAAGGATTTTATGGTAGAAGTTAGTGGTAACCGAGTTCACAAGGTTAGCAAAGGAAATATAGTGTTTACCGAGTTCACTTGGTCTCGAAAAGATTTTGCAAATCTTGCTGTGTTAATCGAGTTTCAGTTAGTTAACATTGGAAATCAGTTTTGGAACTGTGTTTATCGAGCAGGGTTGGCCAATGAAAGATTTCATTATTTTGGGAAATAAAGCTTAATTATTTCATGTAATGATTGTAGCCCACTGAGGTAATGATTATTGGTAAATGTAACTTGTAAATTAGCCGACTTGACAATTTGTAAGGTATAAATAAAAGGTCAAGTTGTGAATTCTAAATTGTAATGAGCGAGCATGCAAGTGTATTGATTGTGTGAAGAGGAAAGTGTGAGCGGATTTTGAAGGAGGATCAGATATCCTTGAGGAGTAGTAAAGATTTATTTGATCTAATAGGATCTAGTGGAGCATAATAGAGATTTGTATTAGCAATTCAGTTGCATCTCATTCAGGTTACTTCATTGTTACTTTCTCAGCATTGTAGCAGTTATTCCTAAATCTCTTAACAAAGTTGGTTTAACAGCCATTTTGTAAATCCTCTAATAAGGTGAAAGTTCTATTGAATTGTTCTAAAGTCCTATAGCAAGGCCACTCCTAATAGGGTGATTAAATCCTCTAACAAGGTCACACCTAGCAGTGTGTTTTGTGACCTTTAATAGGGTTGGCTCCTAATAGGGCTCACTTCAGAAGAGTTGTAATTAGTAGCTAGTTACTTGGTGGTTTTTCTCATATTGGGTTTCCACGTTAAATCTAGTGTCTCATGTGTTCATGTTATTTTTTTTATGGTTGCATGTTAATCACTATGAATGCTTAAAGATCAGTAATAAGTTAACATTCATTGCATCTACCGAGTTACAACATTTTTCTGTGTGGTTACCGAGTGATAGCAGTAACTAATTTTATAAGACATCTAAGGGATATGTGGATTTTTTTTTGTGGTAACTGATTCCCCACCCCCACCCCCCCCTCTCTCAGTTACTCCATCTATATTTCCAATAATTGGTATCAAAGCTTTTGGTGCTTGCAAGAAGGATTTCAAGGATCTAAGCTAAATATCAGGATGTCTTACAAAAGGGAAATTCCAAGGCTTAACAGGGATAACTTTTCAGCATGGCAAGGTCTCATGAGACTCCATTTGGCTTCCATTGGAGATACATGATTGAAATATCTTGATGAAGAATATGTAACTCCCTCTGGTACATTATCTATCAATGAAATTGCTAAGAAGAAGACTCATAACACCATGATGATAGACATTGCATCAGCCCTAAGCTATGAAGAATTTGATGATATCAAGGACTACAAAACTGTCTTTGAAATGTGGAACAAGCTGAAGGATATCTATGGAGATGATGACAATGTGAGAAGAGCTAAAGTAGAAAGTCTAAGAGGAAAATTTGATCAGATGAGGATGAGAGAGGATGAGAACATTGCTAAATATGTTGAAAGGGTCAAAGCAAGCGTGAGTGCAATCAAGGCTTCTAGAGGAGATATCAAAGAAGAAATAGTTGTAAGTAAAGTTCTTAGAACATTGCTTCCCATTTATGCAATTAGAGTTTCTAAAATTCAAGAAAGAAGATATGAAGCAAATCATAAGATAAATTTAGAGGCCATAGTAGGAAGATTGATTGCATTTGAGCTAGATAACTATGACAACTATGTTCCAACTTTCAAGAACATTGAATCAGCATTTGAAGTCAAGCTTTCACTTAAAGAAAAGGGCAAGAAGATAAAGGATTCTTAATTAGAAAGTGAAGAAGAGTCAGAACAGAGTTCTGACAGTGATCTTGAGGTGGTTGAAGCTCTACTTGAAAGAAAATATTCTAAAGGCAAATGAAAATACAATGGTAAAGTTCCTCTAAACTATTTCTCATGTGAGGAAATTGGTCATATTGCTACTAGGTGCCCAAACAAGCAAAACAAGGATGAGAAGAAAGGCCATAAGTGCAATGGCAAGAAAGACTTCAAATCATTCAAGGACAAAGGTAAGAAAATGTGTTTCATGGCTAAGGATTCTAATGATTCTGATAATAGCAAAGATAAAATTATTTACATTGATGTGAAAGATGAATCTGATAATGATGAGGAAGATAAGATGACACTTATCTCTAATGTGAACAAAAATGATACAGGGATCATAGACAGTGGTTTTTCTCACCATATGACTGGTGACAAAACAAAGTTTGAACATTTTGAAGACTATGATGGTGGTAGTGTGAGGTTTGGTAATAATGAACCTTGTTGCATAAAAGGAAGAGGAAGAATCTCACTAACCAAAGAAATTGTATGTGATAATGCCTATTGGGTTGAAGGACTAAAACACAGTCTGTTGAGTGTGGCACAACTAATCAATATTGGATTCAAAGTGGAATTCATGCATGGAAAGGCAAGACTGTTGGATGACAAAGGAAAGCTGATTGGATTAGGCATACAAACAAAAAGGTAACTTGCTCTATCTTGAACTTGGTAAATGTTTATGTTTTATTGCTCAAGTTGAAGAAAGTTGGTTATGGCACAAAAGTTTATGTCATGTGAATTTTGATAACCTAGTGAAAATAAGCAAATTTAGGAAAGTAAGAGGCATTCCTAGTATAAAGAAATCTGATGTTGGTCTATGCAAGAATTGTAAGATTGGTAAGATGAGAAAGACTAGCTTTAAAAGTAAAAACTATTAGTCTGAAGAAATTTTGGAAATTGTGCATATTAATTTGTGTGGACCTATTGGAATTGAGAGCTATACTGGAGAAAAGTTCTTCATTCTTCTTGTTGATGACTACTCTAGAATGATGACTGTCATGTATCTAAGAGAGAAGTCAGAAGCATTTAAGAAGTTCAAATAGTATTTGGCCAGAGTAGAGAAGAAAATAGGGAAAAGACTGAAATGCTTGAGGTCAGACAGAGGTGGCAAATTCATCTCCCATGAATTCAATAACTTCTGCATTGAAACATGAATCAAAAGATAGGTATTAGTTCCTGGAACTCCTGAGTAGAATGGAATAGCTAAAAGAAGAAATAGATCTATCATGGATTGTGCAAGAACTCTAATGATTGAAAAGAACATTGCTATCAAATATTGGAAAGAAGCTATCAGTGCTACAGTTCATACCTTGAACCGAGTATAGTTGAAGGACTTATTCAAAACCCCCTATGAGTTATGGTATGGCTATAAACCCAATGTAAGTTACCTAATTGTATTTGGAAGAAAATGTTATATCTTGAAAGAATCTAGTAAAAAGAAAAATTTTACATCCCAATCTATAGCTAAAGTAGAGTATGTTGCAACAGCAGTAAACTGTTCTAATATTGTTTCGTTTAAACAACTGTTGGAAGGCATGAAAGTTGAAATCAAAGAAATAGTTGTTATGTTTTGTGATAATACAAGTGCAATTAACATTGTAAAGAATCCAGTAAAGCATTCAAAAACCAAGCACATTGCAATAAAGTATTACTTTGTCAAAGAATTGGTGCAGGATAAGGAGATTAGATTGGAATATGTCCATACAAAAGAGCAAATTGCTGACATATTCACCAAGCCATTACCTAAGGATACATTCTTGTATCTAAGAGGTAAGCCAGGGGCCATTCCCCTATTTGAAGCTCACTAAATTGAAGTTTTAGTGATGAATCCACAGGAACCAAGTTGAAGATCTATCATTTGATGCAGCATAGCTATGAAAACATTGCATATGAATTAGTACTTAAGGTACATTGCTACTCATTTGGTATGTGTTGTCTTTGGCATGTGTTGTCAAAGAGGGAGAGTGTATTGTCATATCTTTCTAAAATTTGAATTTGTTTAAGGAAGAGTTTGTTGTTTGAAAAGAAGCTATGTAATTCCTTCACAGAGGGGGACTATTGTATTAGAGAAGTTTGTGGCATAAAATTCAAGAGGGAGAAATGTTCTGTAGGGAGAAATGTTCTATCAGAAAAATACTTGTTCTCAAATTTCATTGTGCTATGACATGTTGTGTTGCCATTAATGCCAAAGAGGGAGATTGTTCGATACAATTGTTCAATTGTGTGTTATCTTTGATGTTACACAAATGTCATATCAGTTAGTAGATAGAGTCTACCGAGCTCAGTTGGTCAGCGAAGCAAATTCTAGAGTCTACTGAGTGTTTCTAAAAATTACTCTATGGAAACAGTTTCTACCGAGCTCACTCAGGTGTTGAAGGATTTTGTGGCACAATCAGTGGTAAATGAGCTCATAAGGTTAGCAAAGGAAAGATAATGTTTACCGAGTTCACTCGGTCTCCAAAAGATTTTGCAAAGTTCGTTGTGTTAACCGAGCTTTAGTTAGTTAACACTAGAAATCAGTTCTGGAACAATGTTTACTGAGCAGAGTTGGCCAATGAAGGATTGTTTTGGAAAATAAAGCTTAATTATTTTATGTAATGATTGTAGCCAATTGAGGTAATGATTATTGGTAAATATAACTTGTAAATGAGCCGACTTGACAATTTGTAAGGTATAAATAAAAGGTCAAGTTGTGAATTCTAAATTGTAATGAGCAAGCATGCAAGTGTATTGATTGTGTGAAGAGGAAAGTGTGAGCAAATTTTGAAGGAGGATCAGATATCCTTGAGGAGCAATAAAGACTTATTCGATCAGAGAGGATCTAGTGGAGCATAACAAAGATCTGTATCAGCAATTCACTTGCATCTCATTCAGGTCACTTCATTGTTACTTTCTCACCATTGTAGCAGTGATTCCTAATCTCTTAACAAAGTTGGTTTAATAGCCATTTTGTAAATCCTCTAACAAGGTGAGAGTTCTATTGAATTTTCTAAAGTCCTCTAGCAAGGCCACTCCTAACAGGGTGATTAAATCCTCTAACAAGGTCACACCTAACATTGTGTTTTGTAACCTTTAACAGGGTTGGCTCCTAAAAGCGCTCACTTCATAAGAGTGAAAATTAGTAGCTAGTTACTTGGTTGTTTTTCCCATATTGGATTTCCACGTTAAATCGGGTGTCTCATGTGTTCATGTTATTTCTTTTATGGTTTCATGTTAATCACTGTGAATGCTTAAAGATCAATAATAAGTTAACATTCATTGCATCTACCAAGTTACAACATTTTTCTGTTGTGGTTACCGAGTGACAACAGTAACTAGTTTTATAAAACATCTAAGGGATCTATGGATTTGTTTTTGTGGTAACTGGTTCCTCCCTCCCCCCCCACCCCCCCAGTTACTCCATCTATATTTCCAACAAGGCTCACACTAGAAAAACCAATGACTTCCTTCTACTTTCAAAAGTTAAGATTTCAAGTTCTCACTTTACAAAAGTGACTTCTATCGCTTATAGTAACTAAAGTTAAGAGTTTGACGTTTACTTCATGTACAAAGTTAGAGTTAGCTGAAAGAAGCACATATAACTACCAAAATCTAACTTGGTTCCTAACTAGAACAATTAGTTATCACTAGGAGTTTATAAAGATGAAGTGTGGACTTTGTAAAAGAGGAGACACTTTTCAACAAAGAGGAAGACTCTAGAGAAACTCTTAGAGTAAACTTTCAAGAAATGTTAGTTTCATATGACGTATAAGAGTTTTTTAGTTTGTGTGTACTCTCAGGAAGATAATAAAGAATGCATTTGTTCATATTGTCTGAAATGTTCTTCTAAGTTAGGATCACTAATTTATTTTAGGTTAAATCAGTGATACTTTTATGGATTTATGTGAATCATTGAACTTGATCTAAAGAAATACGTTCATTCCATGGTATCGTGATTTGGATGTACTTGTATGGCTTATCACTTTGTATGTCATGATTTTCTATATTGCTTTCACCATCCTTACATTTGGATTCCAAAAACCCTTTGCAAAACATTGTCTTTTATAGATCTCAGTTAGAAGTCGTATCTCTACTATTGGAGTTCATAATCCTATCTTCATTTTAGTTTTATGCTCTCTATCCTTTTGTGCTTTCAGATGAAAAGTAGACAAAAATCCCAAATGCCCACATAATATGAGGGAGTTGGCCTTCTCAAATGCAGAGGAAGGTTGTAGCTCAATATTGGTTGAACTTCAATCTATCCAACTATTGGCACGATTGTCGCTCTTCAAAGGGAAAACATAGTTTGTTTTAAAGGTTATTGCACAGTAAAAATTTGTTTACTAACATCTCTATAAAAGGATATGAAACCATATTCTTTTGGATATATAATTATTCACACCCTTAAATGTTTCAAAGAAAAATGATATTGTCATATAGATGTAGTAAGAATGTATACCTGTGAAGAAGATTTACAAAAGGAACAAAGTACAAGAAATATCTTTAAACTTATTTTTGTTGTTATGATTTGCTTCTAGTTTAGGCAATTAGTATCTATTAAGAAGAGAGTGGTATTTAACCGAAATAGAGAAATGAGACTATACAGAAAGAGCATTGAAGAGATTAAAAGTTTTTGAAATCAAGACATAATTGTTTAAACTAACAAGATTTGTAATTGTGCAAAACACCTTTAGAAAACCCCAAAAAACATTCAAAAACTAAAAAAATTCTCCAAACTCATAGAGTGGAACCATGATAACACAAAATTGCTCACCTAAAATGTCAATAAAATTATAGAGCATTTGTTTGTAGAATTTGGTTTTATAAATGATAAGAAATTATAAATATCTATAAGATTAGCAGTGAAAATTGGAAACTTAGATAAGGGCAAGAAATAAAAATCACAAAATAGGCAAGAAAAAACTACAAACCCAACTTAATATTTAAGCTGATAAGCTTATATGTGGGAGCTTTGCTCTCTGATTTTACAAATTTTCATTGGAAAATTGTTAGCTCCCTTCCATTGATAATGTTTCTTAGTAATGACAAATATAAACTTACTATTTTTTCTTTCAAAATCTTCTAATTGAATTGAGATTTTTTGGAAACTTAGAGTATTAAATCTTGTTGCAATTGATTTTTGTTGTTTCCTTAAAATTAACAAACTATTCTAAAATAAGAAATAGAAACTTGCATTTTTTCCCACTTTACTCTAAAATATGAGCATTCATGAATTAATTTTGATTTGCTTAGTTATCATTATCAAAATTATATTATAGTTCTTATGTTTGGCAATAATGGTGAGGAAAATGTCATCATTGTGATCTCATACAAAGAATAAAAAAGTAAGATGTCAAATCTTGATTTTGACAATAAGGATCTATGCCATTTTGAGTAGATTATTGAATGGAAATTTTTGTCTATGAATCAATTATTTTTGTTTTTACTGAAAGAGTTTTCCTAACACAATTTTAATGTTGTAGAGCACATCAAGAGTCTATTGTACTAGTTGTTTACATGGCAAAAAGAAACTGCTCCATATTTCCATCCTCAATGTCTCTGCTCTGTCTTGATTTGTTGCTTTCGATAAGAAAAACAAAGAAGATTTGAGTAGAACAAGCAAAACTTTCAACATGGAAAGATAATAGCTTCATGAGTTGATGCACAGGTTACGGGTCTGGTATTACATTCATGCCAAACAAATTGTTGAAGAAACATTGGTATCAGGTTCACAATAGTGACCCAGATCAACAATGTTCATGTTTTCCATTCCCTATCTCAAGGTCTTTTCATTCCCCTCAATAGCTTAGAAATTCAAATTTGTTATTTTATTTGTAAATAAATATAGGGAATTTATATTCCAATCAGATTATGCATTAAAAGTTTATTTTTATCAAATTTATTAGATAATCTAATTTGAATTTTAATGCTCGCACTTGTAGTTTTTACTATATATATGATGCTGTTAGGATAAAACCATGGACAGAAATAAAAACTACATGCAAATATAACCAATAGAAAAAAATAATAGATCACACAGAAATGAACAAGAGACACCAAGATTTAACGTGGTTCACCCAATCACTGGGCTACGTCCATCAAACAACAAGTCCGATCTTATTACAATCCAGTAATTATAACCTGATTACAATCTATAATCCCTTACAGCTCAATACCGCCGCAAGAAGCAATTTCACATCACAACATAATGAAAAATACCCAACCCTAAACCCTTTTATACAAGTATTAAACCGCTTTAGGGTTATAACGTGTCGGCCATAAATTAGCCATAACTTTAGTGGTGAATCTACGAATGGCGAATCTATGAATAGTACCCAAAAAAAAATTTTGAACCCCACTAATAATGAACTATGTACAGTACTTTCCTGATAAGTCACCATAATCTAACAGATGCAAGAGCATCTTGGATGTAAGGGCAATCTTGCATCACCCAAAAACACTTCTACTTCCAATTTTCTTGTAATACCCTCACCATTACAAAACCACATAATAACCATACAACCATAACCATAAATAATAAGAGATTAAAAGCCCGAACATTTTTTTTTTTATAATAAAACTCCATTACAAAATTATCCTTTAAACAACAGGTACAGTAAAGTACTCATAATCAGCAATGTAACATTTCTATATATTACATCAGAGTATATAATATATTTATACTCTCTTATTAGAAGTACAACATCTTTGAAATACATTCAAATTAATTATTGAATCTAAAAGTTAAGTAGCCAATTCATCCTAAGTCCATATTCAAACATATCTCGAACCTGAAATCCAAAACAACAAAACCACAACACACCAAACAGGGCTTAGAACACAAATTAATTTGATAAGATCTCCAGTAAAACTGCATGTTAAATTTTAAAATAGAAATATATTCATTTAATCTAAATAACAGATGTACTGAAGATACCTTTCTCTTTTCACGTTCGAAATATAAAGCAACTACATAATTTCTTACACGTAGATATGCAGAAATAAACTCGCACAGAATATGACAAGGTAATGATCCAGTAGTCCATGGGTGTCAACATAAGTTTCTACGTTCAGTGGCTCATAGAACCCAATATGTCAAATGAAACCATAATGTTCTTATCTTATTATATGATTCCCAACCCATGAAATTTTAAATATTACCACTTGATTAAGTAACTGTCATAAACTTTCTCATAAAGATCTAGACTAGTGTCGGAGGGCATCCGACAACATAATTCTATCACCACAAGTTACTCGCTTTATGACAGCCACCCAATCTAAAGGATCACACTTGCATAATCTAACACACACATTATAATTAGTTATACTAATTGGAAGAAAACATAAATTAATTTTTCAATTCCAACTAATACACTTGTCTCATTTGCTTCATTATAACAATTGAATCAGCAAAACAGAAATACTATATGAAACCAACTTCCATTCTTTCAACTTCTTTAAAAGTTCCAACTGAAATCATATTTGTAACCTTTCATACAATTCACATTTTGTATTTCCAAAACAGCCTTGTTCCTTTTACTCTTCAAAAGTAATCAACCTTATTCTAATTAAATAATAAAGAATTGATCCTTTTTCTTTTCCAAATTCACTAAATTTACTTTTCATTTTAATAATACCCATATAAAAATTATCCACAATCCCTAATACTTTTATATATATATATATATATATATATATATATATATATATATATATATATATATATATATATATATATATATATATATATATATATATAAACCAATTTCCATTTCCAAAATTAGTTATCATAGAATTTCAAGATTACATATCTATGGTAATTCTAACAATGCAATACATAAGGATAAACATACATGTTAATACATATAAATAAATACCTATATATATATATATATATATATATATATATATATATATATATATATATATATATATATATATATATACATATACACGGCATCTATACATATACATACACGTACTCACTTGCATATACCAATATATACATTAAACCTCATAAATTTAAAGTCAGAATTAAAATAGATGAATAATCTTTCTACAGTAAAATTCAATGACTTGTTGTTACAAATATCGTATAAATCTTTATGCATTCATATATACGAATTCAAAATATCATGCTCAGTCAATAAAGTATCGTCTGGTACTACATGTAACTTCCAGCTTGTCAATAATCACAATAAAATAAAACTTTGCTAACCAAATGAAAATCCAACCTTGTTTCAGGTTACCTTAATTTCTCTGACATAATGATTATGTCTCGATTCACATTATAACTACTATTTAAATACAAAATAACTGTTAATCAAAATGCCAAAACCCTCGACTATAACCGAGAAGAAACCAAACCAACCACAATTCAAACAATACAGTATTACGTCTGTGATACAAAATCATGCAAGTCGGCTGACAAATACCAACCCCAACTCATGATCACTACGAGCCCATGACTGAAATCTGAGTCGCATTCGACTTAAAGGATAATGAACTCAAAGGCATGAAACACACTGAATTAATTGAAACCCACAATAGCAGCCAAATGAAATAATAATGTGCCTATAACCACAAACCCTAAATACACCATGATGTGTATTTATTCTTAAGACATGCTCAGCAATATGTTTGATAAAAAACCTACATACTCATTTAAACCCATTTGTAAACACAAGTATAGAGCTTAGCGATAAACACACCAAATACCTCACATAACAAAGTTTGATATTCAAAAATTCACATATCTAAATGATTCATTACAATAACTAAAAGATAGGGTCAAAGAGAAGCCCCCTGCCTATGACAGTGTAGAATGATGCTCAAGAAACATCGCCGAAAGAGCCCTCTAACTCAAACTCGCAACCCACGATCCCAAACTTTCGATGCCATTTTCCAGAGATACCACACGATTCTCCAAATAGAAACAACAGAGAAATACAACCATGAAACGACAGAAGAATGAGGAACATGAAATTGTGAAAGTTTATAGAGCTGGAGAGAGTAAAAATCTCTTTCATGACTAACAATTTCCAAAAATTTGCGTCAGAAAACCAGTTCAACAAAAGTTTCATGTTGCCTTGACTAGAATCCAACAATGGTGGAGTGATCAAATTACAACTATCTCCCAACAAAACCAGTTTAGACATGCGAAGTGATGCTCATTACTGCGAGCTTATCCCAAAACCCCACTTCCTGAGCTTCCTTCAACACTTGGCAATAGGAGTACGAGCTTGCTGCTCGATAAACCTGCCAGCATTTAAAACCCACTAAATCAGCTGCCAATACCCAGTCCAAGAAATGCCATGTTCAAAATATGCAATGATAACTCAGGCCATGTTCCAAGTTTAGGTTTAGACTTAGTTTAAACCATACGATAGGTTAGTTTAGGCACTAACTTAGATAGTAATAGCTTTGTATTAATATTCACATCAATACTAGCTAACATTAATATTAACATTAACATATATATATTACTATTAATACTAATTAATATTAATACTAGTTAATATTAATATTAATATTAATATTAACATTAACATTAATACTAAATACTATTAATTCCATAGACATAATAAACATTACTAATTGATAACTATATATATATATATATACAAATACAAGCACACTAATATACAAACAACTACATATACATATACGTATATAAATATAACTTTTATATATATATATATAGATATATATACTTAAATCTGACAATAACAGAAACAAGGTGCTAATAAAATTTAATGCTACCTTAATGTGAGTCTGAAAATATGAATCAGACAAAAGTAGAACTGAAACCATACTAACATTAATTTATTATTTAGAATTTCATTCCAAAATCGAAATTTATACAAATAATAAAATTCTGCATAAAACACAATACTGAAAGTATTAAAACATTTTCTCTGAGAATCAGATTTTTGTAACGTCTGAATTCTCACAATGTTGCCCAAAATTAACATAACTTCAACAAGTACCAAACTATCCAGAAAATAATACAAATTTCAGAATCCAAGGTGTTAGATGTAGAACTATCAGGGCCATGACACCCTCCCACACCAGTTTAGGCTTACTCCCGGAAGCTTGAAACAAATGAGGATGTGAAGCTTTCATTGCCCCAGTATCTTCCCAAGTTGCAGAGGTCTCATCATTAAGATCCCATAATACCTTTACCTGCTCCACCTTGTGACATCTGAGATTTAGTTCTCTTCGTTGGACAATCTGCACTGGTTTCAGCATCAATTGGCCATCCATTACTTGTAATGCATTCCAATTCAGAACATGAGTGATATCAGGTATGTATTTCCTTAATATAGACACATGAAAGACATCATGGATTCGAGATAGACTGGGAGGCAAAGCAAGTTTGTAGGCAACTAGACCGACTCGTTCCAAAATTTCAAATGGTCCCACAAAACGTGGAGACAATTTGGAGCCTTTACCATATCTAATAGGACTTTTTCTGGGTCTGACCTGCAGAAATACTTTGTCCCCAACCACAAACTGACGCTCAATCCTATGCAAATCTGCATACTTTTTCTGTCTATCTTGTACTATAACAAGGTATTCCCTGATTCGTTTCACTTGTTGTTCCATATCTTGGAGCATTTCAGGACCTAGGAGAATTCTATCTTCCAAATTATCCCAGCTCAAGGGTGTTCTACAAGGTCATCCATACAAAGCTTGAAAAGGAGCCATACCTATAGAGTTGTGATAACCATTATTATATGCAAGCTCAACTAAATGCAAGAATTCTTCCCATTTGTTCTATCTATCCATGACGTACATCCTGAGCATGTCTTCTAGAATCTGATTTACATGCTCAGTTTGCCCATCAGTCTCAGGATGATATGTAGAACTCAAATTCAATTGAGTACCAAGTTCACGTTGCATAGACCTCCAAAGAGAAGATGTGAAAACTAGGTCCCTATCTGATATGATCTTCTTCGGAATCCCATGCAGTCTTACTATCTGTTCCATATAAATGCATGCTGCAGATGCAGCATTATATGAAGATCTTATTTGAATAAAATGTGCAACTTTGGTTAACTTGTCCACTACAACCATGATTGAATCATGCCGCCTAATTGATAAAGGTAATCCCATGATAAAATCAATGGAGATGGTATCCCATTTCCATCCAGGCACACTGTGAGATTGAAGTAAACCAGCAGGATGCTAATGTTCAGCTTTCACCCTTTGACATTCTAGACATCTAGCGACAAAATCAACAATGTCCCTTTTCATACCTGGCCAATAATAATGTTGTTTAAGATCAGCATTCATTTTCTTAACACCAAGATGTGCTGAATAGAGTGCTTTATGAGCTTCAGACATAACCAAATTTTGTAGCTCTCCAACCTCAGGAACATAAATATTGCCTCTGTAGATCAGCAATCCATCAGTGCTGATATAGTAACCTTCAAATCTGCCTTCTAACGTGCTGCCACTATCTATAACAGCCTTCACATCTAAAAACCAAGGATCGGTAATCAAATTTTGCAATATTTTCTCCTTCAAATCCACTGTGAGAGTTAAAGAAGAGAGTTCGTGACATCTTCTGCTAAGTGCATCAGCCACCTTATTCTCTTTTCCTTGCACATATTTTACTTCAAAGTTATATTCACACAAAAATTCCATCCATCTGCGTTGCAGTGCATTCAAATTTGGCTGTGTGAAAATATATTGAAGACTTCTGTGATCAGTATGTAACCCAAAATGCTATCCAAGGAGAAAATGTCGCCATTTGGTCAACGCATGCATTACTGCAGCAAGTTCCAAATCATGAGTAGGATAGTTTATCTCATGATCCTTGAGTTTCCTGGATTCATATGCAATCACCCTGCCATCTTGCATTAAAACTGCTCCTAATCCATCTAAAGAAGCATCTATGCAAACTACAAATTCTTTACAAGGATCAGGTACAACCAATACAGGTGCACTAGTCAAACATACTTTAAGATGTTGAAAAGCTTCTTCACACTTATCCGACCAGACAAATTTCTTACCTTTTCTCTAAAGAGAAGTGATAGAATGTGCCATTTTTGAGAAATTAGCCACAAACCTTCAGTAGTAACTGGCTAAACCCATAAAACTTCTTACTTCCAACACATTTGTAGGTACTGGCCACTCTACAATAGCTCTAATTTTAGCTGGATCCACAACGATTCCATCTCCCGTAATAATGTGTCCAAGGTAACTTATTTCTGATTTGAAAAATTCACACTTATCAAGATTAGCATACAACTTATTCCTTTGGAGACATTCAAAAACTTGTCTCAAATGTTGTTCATGCTCCTCCAAGGAGTTAGAATAAACTAGTATGTCATCCAGAAAGACAACTACAAACCTATCAAGGAAGGTTCTAAAAACTCCTTACATCAAACTCATAAATACTGATGGCGCATTTGTTAAACCAAAAGGTACAACAACGAATTCATAATGCCCATACCTAGTTCGGAAGGTTGTTTTATGAATATCAGCTTCTTGAATTCTTAGCTGATGGTACCTAGATTTAAGATCAATTTTAGAGAATACTTTAGCACCCTTCACCTGATCAAATAAGTCATCAATTCTAGGTAACAGATACCTATTCTTGATAGTAACTTTAATCAATTGTCTGAAATCGATACACAATCTAAGAGATCCATCTTTCTTCTCAACGAAGATAACAGGTGCTCCCCAAGGAGAGACACTAGGCCTAATCAGCCCTTTCTCAAGAAGTTGTTCAAGTTGAACCTTGAGTTCTACCAATTCTTGTGCTGTCATGCGATAAGGAGTTTTAGAAATTGGTTCAATTCTATGCACAAGATCAATCCTAAAGTCTATTCCTCTCTTGGGTGGAATACCTGGAATTTTTGTCGCAAAAATATCAAAAAATTCCTTTAGCAAAAGATGGTCTAGACTAGTTTTCTTTGCCATGGGTTCAGAAAAATCATTAACAGAAACAACAAACAGCTTGCAGCCTTTCCATAAACACCTTTAAAGTTGTTTAGCAAAAATGGTTCTAATAGAAAAAGGCCTTTTAGTACCTACTATGATTTTACTTACTCCATTATCATCAATGCACTCAATAGTCTTTTTGTTGCAGTCAATTACAGCTTGGTGTTGATCCAACCAGTCCATTCCTAGAATTATATCATAGGTTCCTAAAGGAATAACTCTGAGGTTTGCTATAGTGGTAAATGCCTTAAGATGAATTTCACAATCTACCACAATCAGTCCAGTTTCTACCTTAGATCCAGAAGCTAACTCAACTTGCCATGCCAACTCAACCCTTCTCACAGGAATACTACAATGTTTAACCAAATTGGCAGAAATGAAAGAATCAGTGGCACCTAAGTCAAATAAAATGGAAATTTTCATACCTTGATAAGTACCTTTAACCTCGATTACCGTGTTTTGATGTTCTGCTTGATTATGATCCACAAAAGCAAAAATACGGTGGTTCCTTCCAGAATCACCAACAGTAGCTTAAGAACCTGATGCTCTTGGCTTACCCTGATTATTGCCTTTAAGAGGGCAATTCCATTATAAATGACCCAACTACCCACAATGCCAACATTCTGCTCCTCTTTTGGTACTCTTATCCTACGAGGGATTTGCTTGTGGCGGTGCAAAGCTCTGTTTCACACTTTCAACAGGCTTAATGGATTTAGGTAGTTCAGGGACCTTAAACCCCTTGTCTGATTTGGTAAACTTGTTGAACTTCCTCTTTTGGGATTTGCTACCATAGCCACTAGGTGCTGCCTTAGAATCATCCCTGAAGGATTTCTAACTTTTACTGCTGCTAAGAACAGATGGGTTAACAGCACTTTTGGTTGAAAAACTAGATTTCATTTCAGCAAGCTTAGCCTAATCAGCAGCTTCCTTAACAGATTTAGGTTTGAAAGTTCTCACTTCCTCACCAATCCTAGGATTTAAACCCCGGATAAAGTGTTGCACTAAAGGGTTATCACCTTCATTCCAACCAGAATACTTCTTAAGCTGAAAGAATTTTCTTTTGTACATTTCCACTGTTAAATTACCTTGAAAAATGTTAAAGAACTCCTCAGATCTGGTTTGCTACCAATACTCAGACATGAATCTTTCCCAAAACCTCTCTAAGAACAATTCCCAAGTGACTTGAGAAATATGAAGTCCAAGGTGTTCTAATTCCATCTCCCACCAAATAGATGCAAAAGACCTTAACTGCATTGCAGTCCAGCGAACCTTCACATTAGTGTGATAATCATGCAGAATAAAACATCTTTCGATGTTTAGAAGCCAAGCTTCAGCTTCATTACCAGCTTTGGTTCCATTAAAATATGGACCTTTGAGCTTAGATATGTCTTTTAGTTGAGTCCTGATAATAGGATCTACTACTACAGCTTGATTGACATTGGGAATATGAATCCCCTGAGCATTTGCTTCCCCACCAGCAATAATATTCCTAGCTTCAATCCCATCTAAACGTCGAAGAATATGCTGAAGAATCCCAACTTGAAATCCCTCTTGCTCTTCAACATGAGGTATTTCATCATCAAGCCTATCTTGACGATCTTGACTCCTACCTAGGCCACGACCTCTACCTAGGCCTCAACCGCGACCTCTACGTCCACCTCTGCCTCTGCCTGCATTGGCATCAGCATTAGGGATACCTCATCCCCGTGCCCCTCGTGTAATATGAGGCATACTGGAATTCCTATAAAAGAGATTTAATTAAAATCTCGTACGAAGCATAATGAAACCCCTAATTAAACTTATCGAGTCCTGAGTGTTTAAACCTGGCTCTGATACCAAATGTAATACCCTAACCATCACAAAACCGCATAATAACCATAAACAATTATTTTTTTAATAATAAAACTCAATTACAAAATTATCCTTTAAACAACAGGTACAGTAAAGTACTCATAATCAGCAATGTAACATTTCTATATATTACATCAAAGTATATAATATATTTATACTCTCTTATTAGAAGTACAACATCTTTGAAATACATTCAAATTAATTACTGAATCTAAATTTTAAGTAGCCAATTCCTTCTAAGTTTGTATTCAAACATATCTCGAACCTGAAATCCAAAACAGCAAAACCCCAACACACCAAACAAGGCTTAGAACACAAATTAATTTGATAAGATCTCTAGTAAACCTACATGTTAGATTTTAAAACATAAATATATTCATTTAATCTAAATAACAAATGTACTGAAAATACCTTTCTCTTTTCACATTCAAAATATAAAGCAAGTACATAATTTCTTACACGCAGATATGCAGAAATAAAATCGCACAGAATATGACAAGGTAATGATCCAGTAGTCCATGGGTGTCAACATAAGTTTCTACGTTCAACTGCTCGTAGAACCCAATATTTCAGATGAAACCATAATGTTCTTATCTTATTATATGATTCCCAACCCATGAAATTTTAAATATTACCACTTGATTAAATAACTATCATAAACTTTCCCATAAGGATCTAGAGTAGTGTCAGAGGGCATCCGACAACATAATTCTATCACCACAAGTTACTCGCTTTATGACAGCCACCCAATTTAAAGGATCACACTTGCATAATCTAACACACACATTATAATTAGTTATACTAATTGGAAGAAAACATAAATTAATTTTCCAATTCCAACTAATACACTTGTCTCATTTGCTTCAATATAACAATTGAAACAACAAAACAGAAATACTATATGAAACCAACTTCCAATCTTTCAAAATAACCTTCTTTAAAAGTTCCAACTGAAATCATATTTGTAACCTTTCATACAATTCACATTTCGTATTTCCAAAATAGCCTTGTTCCTTTTACTCTTCAAAAGTAATCAACCTTATTCTAATTAAATAATAAAGAATTGATCCTTTTTCTTTTCCAAATTCACTAAATTTACTTTTCATTTTAATAATACCCATATAAAAATTATCCACAATCCCTAATACTTACTAACCTCATAATATATATATATATATTAAACAATTTCCATTTCCAAAATTAGTAATCATAGAATTTCAAGATTACATATCTATGGCAATTCTAACAATGCAATACATAAGGATAAACATACATGTTAATACATATAATTAAATACCTACACACACACACATACACGACATCTATACATATACATACACGTACTCACTTACATATACCAGTATATACATTAAACCTCATAAATTTAAAGTCAGAATTAAAATAGATGAATAATCTTTCTACAATAAAATTTAATGACTTGTTGTTACAAATATCGTATAAATCTTTATGCATTCATATATACGAATTCAAAATATCATGCTCAGTCAATAAAGTATCGTCTGGTACTACATGTAACTTCCAGCTTGTCAATAATCACAATAAAATAGAACTTTGCTAACCAAATGAAAATCCAACCTTGTTTCAGGTTACCTTAATTTCTTTGACATAATGATTATGTCTCGATTCACATTATAACTACTATTTAAATACAAAATAACTGTTAATCAAAATGCCAAAACCCTCGACTATAACCGAGAAGAAACCAAACCAACCACAATTCAAACAATACAACATTACGTCTGTGATACAAAATCATGCAAGTCGACTAACAAATACCAACCCCAACTCATGATCACTACAAGCCCATGACTGAAATCTGAGTCGCATTCGACTTAAAGGATAATGAACTCAAAGGCATGAAACACACTGAATTAATTGAAACCCACAATAGCAACCAAATGAAATAATAATGTGCCTATAACCACAGACCCTAAATACACCATGATGTGTATTTATTCTTAAGACATGCTCAACAATATGTTTGATAAAAAACCTACATACTCATTTAAACCCATTTGTAAACACAAGTATAGAGCTTAGCGATAAACACACCAAATACCTCACATAACAAAGTTTGATATTCAAAAATTCACATATCTAAATGATTCATTACAATAAGTAAAAGATAGGGTGAAAGAGAAGCCCCCTGCCTGTGAAAGTGTAGAATGATGCTCAAGAAACATCACCGAAAGAGCCCTCTAACTCAAACTCGCAACCCACGATCCCAAACTTTCGATGCCATTTTCCAGAGATACCACGGGATTCTCCAAATAGCAACAATAGAGAAATACAACTGTGAAATGACAAAAGAATGAGGAACACGAAATTGTGAAAGTTTATAGAGCTGGAGAGAGTAAAAATCTCTTTCATGACTAACAGTTTCCAAAAATTTGCGCCGAAAAACCAGTTCAACAAAAGTTTCATGTTGCCTCGACTGGAATCCAACAATGGCAGAGTGATCAAATTACAACTATCTCCCAACAAAACCAATTTAGACATGCGAAGTGGTGCTCATTACTGCGAGCTTATCCGAAAACCCCACTTCCTGAGCTTCCTTCAACACTTGGCAATAGGAGTACGAGCTCGCTGCTCGATAAACCTGCCAGCATTTAAAACCCACTAAATTGGTTGCCAATACCTAGTCCAAGAAATGCCATGTTCAAAATATGCATTGATAACTCAGGCCATGTTCCAAGTTTAGGTTTAGACTTAGTTTAAACCATGTGATAGGTTAGTTTAGGCACTAACTTAGATAGTAATAGCTTTGTATTAATATTCACATCAATACTAACAAACATTAATATTAACATTAACATATATATATTACTATTAATACTAATTAATATTAATATTAATATATCAACATATATATTAATATTAATACTAGTTAATATTAATATTAATATAATATTAAAATTAACATTAATACTAAATACTATTAATTCCATAGACATAATAAACGTTACTAATTGATAAGAATATATATATATATATATATATATATATATACACACACACACAAATACAAGCGCACTAATATACAAACAACTACATATACACACACACTTAAATCCAGTAGTAACAAAAACAAGGTGCTAATAAAATTTAATGCTACCTTAATGTAAGTCTGAAAATACGAATCAGACAAAAGTAAAACTAAAACCATACTAACATTAATTCATTATTTAGAATTTCATTCTTGAATCGAAATTGATACAAATAATAAAATTCTGCATAAAACACAATATTGAAAGTATTAAAACATTTGTTCTGAGAATCAAATTTTAGTAACGTCTGAATTCTCATTATGTTGCCCAAAATTAACATAACTTCAACAAGTACCGAACTATCCAGAAAATAATACAAATTTAAGAATCCAAGGTGTAAGATGTAGAACTATCAGGGCCATGACATTTCCAACTTTGGGCTATTCTTGTGCAAAGTTGCTAATTGTGGGAGCTTGCTAATTTTAGTAAGTTGGTATTATGTGCTCAAATTGTTCGAATCCCATGTGGGGAGGGGGTTTCATCTTGGACATATTAGCCTGCCATATGAGTTTTATTGTCATATCATATGTATTAGTACAGTTATTGCAATTTTTTTGTATGAATTTTGGTTATCCAAACTTCATGTGGAGCGATGAAAGCCTAAATGGCTTCTAAACAAGGCAAAACCTCAACTAATGGATAATGGTGTAATTAGTTGTAGATCTTTAGCCAAGGAATCTAAAATGACGCTATAATATCCCATCAGGTCAACAAATTGCTAGTTATGGTCTCTAGAAGTGGACCCATCCAAAAATGTAGTTTATAATTTGTCTTGAGTGATCCTATGTAATAAAGTGTAGTAAAATAATATAATATGAGCTTGGTCAGCCTCGAGGGTTAGTGCTTAATCTCTAGAACTTTCCTGGGCGGTGGAAAATGTCTATATAACAAAGGCCCACAGGGTATCTAAGGCAATTCTAGGTGATAGTCACAGTTATGTCTTGTAGACTATTGCAAGGAAGGCACCTGTCTGGGTTTGCATATTGTAATTTTGGAATTTCGCATTTGCAATGATAATAAGAAGCCTATATTTTGTGCTCTCAATTGTTGTTGTTTCTCTATTTTTGTTGTATGATGTGGTATTAAGGGGAGCACCCTTCATCAATATGTTGTTTTAGAAGTTCAAGCATTGAAGTTGATGTTTTACTAATAATATCTAAGTCCAATTAGATTATGCAATAAAAGTTGATCTCTATCTAGAAATTGATACATAATATTTAATTTTCAAAGGGAATTTATGTCTCTACTTTTATAGTGTTGGTGAAGTTGTGATTAATTTATGCAAGGTCATTGAAAATATGGATTGCAAAGAAGATCTTCATCGCAACCTAGGAGATCATGAAGAATATGATTTTAAAGAAGATGAATATGAAGAAGTTGATGTCCAAACTATATGGAGTATCTTTCCAACTTTTTTTTAATGATCAACAAACTTGCGGGCTTAAGCTCTTGAACAAAAGTTTTTCATGTACCTTCATCTTCTAAAGAAAAATGGACTACATTCATTTTCATTTATTTATCAATTATGTACAAGTTAGATTATTGGATTGGATTTTCCCATTTTCTCAATTCTTCAAAGCCTAACTATACCGCATTAAGGAAGATGTGAGATTTGTTATTATGTCTCATTTGAGATATATATGTATGTCTCTAACCATCTAGAATGTACCACAAATTGATGTCATTAAAACTAATTGAACAACTTTACTATGTTCTCTTTCAATTTTTTTTTTTTGCAATTTAAACAAATTTCAAAGAATCTTGCAATCTTCGAAATATACAGCATACCATTTATCACTATGTTTTTGCAATATGGAATGAGAACTATTTTTCTAAAATAAAGTTGTTACAAATGACGAGATCAATCTAAAGATACAGTTATAGAATTTTTATTCTTTTTCATTCAAATTATTATTGTGAAGTCTATTTTTTAATTATCAAAATCTAATTTTAAATTATGTTGATTTTTCTCATTTAACATATCGCTCCTATTGGCATATCATTGCAATTGCTAGTCATGATCAATTAAATAAGTGGTATAATAACAAATAAATGTCTTCATTATTTTGGAAAACATATTAACTTTTAATAAACACTTTAATTTGTTACATTTTTAAAAGACAAAAATTAAAGTGTTTATTAAAGGTTAATATGTTTTCAAAGAATTATAATTTTATAATTGCTGTAATTAATTTAATAGAAGATAAATGACTTTATAAAATTATAAATTCAAGATCATAAAAATAATTTTAAAAAGTAAGAGTAATAAAAAAAATTAAGAATGCTTGTGACCTTGGTTGGAGAAGGCTTCTCTGTGAATCTAATTCACAAGTGGTGATACATCTATTGAATTAGCAACATTTTAAAGTTGTTAGTTGGAAGTTAGCTTTGATTGCGGACCAAATTCATAATTTGTGTACTTCTTTGGAGTCTGTTACTTTCACTCATATTCCTAGAGAATGGAATATTGTTGCTGATTGTTTGGCAGAGTGGGCTTCTGATCATGTGTAATTGGAACATTGTTGATAAGACTCAACTTCCAATGGGCTTTTCCCATCAACTTGATCACTTGGTTGATTTTGACAGGGCTGTTTGATCTTTGTTTGTACTTGTTTCTCTTTAAGCCTGAATAAATTTCCACCCCTCCTTTATTTTAAAAAAAAAATTAAGAGTAATATCACAAAATAAAATAAATAAATAAAATGATTAAGGGAAAGAAGAAAGATAGTTCGGTTGTGGTATTTACAACGGTGACACAGTTAGGAGATGATCCTTATTTCTAGCTAAGGCAGGGGTCCTGTGGGAGGGGCTACAGGTCCCATGAATTTTTTTTTGCGAACTAGCGGGATCATTTAGGCAGGGGTCCCATGGGAGGAGCTACAACTCTATTTTTAAGGCACAAGAGGTCCCATGATATTTTTTTTAAAGGGCTACAAGATCATTTAGAATCTTTCCCTTGAAAATAAGTGTCATGTCCCCTTTTCAAATAATTTAAAATAATAAACTTTGCTAAGGCAGGCAGGCTCCAAAAAGGTGAAGTTTCGGCAAAAAGGGGCTAATCTTTGAAAACCAATGGACTAATAAATAAAAATTATTATTAAATTACATTTTATTGACCCCTCTTGGACATAAGTTAGGGTTATGCCCTCTTTTAAGGGGTTTGGAGGCATTTTGGGCTAATTCCAGAACTTTATTTTTGTGCATTGCTTTGTTGTTCTTCAGAGGTTGCCAAACCTATGAAGAAGGAGACCCAAAAACAGGAGTTTGCAGGTTTCCAGAAAGGATAAGGATAGGATTTTGAAGCCATTCCATGTGCATGCTCATGCAGAGTTTGCCTTTGTGTTGAACAGTGCAAATTTGTGAGTTTTCGGGTGTATTTTTTGTAAGAGTTTGGTGTTTCCGGTTGAGTATTTCATATCAGTTTGGGTTGCTGCTGTATATCAGACTTTTAAATGTTAAAATAGAGCTGAATATATATATTTGAATATGATTAGACTTCTGTGATAGATTATTAAGTTTTTGTGGTGATTCCGAGCTATTTTGTGCTATTTTCGGGAGCCCGATGAGCATTGTTTTGTCCTTTGTTTGGGAGCTATTGTGTGCATGTTATAAAGATCTGGAAATGTCATTTTATAGGCTATTATGCTACTCAAATTTCTGTAAAAATGTTCACTTTCAGATTTATTAACAATAGGTGAAGTTGTGAAGCTTTTGGCACTATTTATGGCATACCCGATTTGGGGTTTATTGAGAAATTGGTGGATCTTTAAAATGTTGGTTGTTTTATTTTAAAGATCTGATTTGAGGCTTAAAATATCATATAAAATCAGAGAAAGGGACATTTCAGTGGTATCATAGCTATGATCTTGCCAGCCTGAGGGTTTGTAGAAGTTTGCATGTCAGTTTTGACAACTACCCAGATCTTGCATGTTGTTTCTAATCAGTTGCATGTCAAAATTTATTGTTGCATGCTACTTCTAATCACTTGCATGTTAGTTCTTGGTGAATTTGGTGGTTGCATGTTGCTTCTAATCAGTTGCATGTCAAAATTTATGGTTGCATGAAACTAAGTGAAAGAGAAAAAAGGTATTTGCAACGAGAAAAGAATAAAAAAAATTTGATCAAACTTCCAATTGAAAGTAAAAGTACAAAATCCGAGGAAGGAAAAAGTATAGCTGATCCAGATGAGATGGCAAAGAAATTCTTCCAAGACATCCAGAATACTCAGAAGCAAACAGTGGATAGTTTGGCTGAAACTAGAGAGGCTTTGCGAATATTGACAGAAAAATTGCAAGGAGTTGCATCTATTAATGAGAAAGGGAGCACTTCAGAGGAGCCAAAAAATCTGAAATCCACACCATCTAAATCAACCAAAACTATTTTCTTGCTTACAGATGAGCCACCAATACCGAATCCAGCCCTTAATCCCGTGGAAGAGGTTACAGGTAACTTGATTGCATTAAGAGCTACTTACAATGGCTTAGATGATGACTTTCGCAGTTCAGTTCCTTTTAGAGAATATGTGGATATGATGAACACTTTGATAGCCAAGAAAGAGAATAGGAGGGAGCATGATATAAGTGGAAGAGAGCTCAAAAATAAAATAAGCAAATTTACAGCACCTACTTTTGATGGAACAAATAAAATTTTAGCTAGAACATGGCTACAAAAATTACAGACTTTCTTCACACTTAACCCCATGAAGGAGAGTGATGTTGTTCAATTTGCAAGTCTACACTTGGAAGATGCAGCCTATGATTGGTGGTATCATGGAATGACTACTCAAGGTCATGATCAGGTAACTACATTTGATGATTTTAGTCAAAATGTGATAGATAGATTTGACCTCAAGGATGATGAAGAGTACTTTAAAGAATTGTCAAAGTTGAAGCAAACCAAATCAGTTAATGAGTATATAGAGGAGTTTCAAAAAGTGGATGTTATGGTACCTGATATGAGTGAAAAGAGGATTGTTTATCTTTTTCTTGATGGTTTAGAAGATTCTGTTAAGGGTTTGGTTAAGGCTTTCTCACCCTCAACCTTACAAGAAGCTATCAAAAGAAGCTTGCAACTTGAAACTTGTGTGCCTATGAAACCAGTCACTAATAAAAAACCCCCAAATCTTTGGCAACATAAGGGAAATTTTCAGAAAAAGACTTTCCCAACACTACCACCAAAAGATGTGATAAATGTGGCAAAAAAGAAGGTAGATGAAGAGACTAGGAGTGAATTACGAAGGAAAAAGCTTTGTTTTACTTGTAGAGAACCATGGGTTCCAGGACACAGATGTTTGGGGAAAGGTCAAGTGCACTATATTGAAGTTGCTTCAGAATCTGATTCAGATGAGCATGAGGAATTTCATGACACTAAGGAGGAGGTAGAAGAAGAGAAAGAAAAAGAAATCAGCAAGGATGGCACTTTAGCAGCATTATCAAGAGTCCCAAGATACCATCCCTTTCGAATTCGAGGGGTACTAGCAGGGCAAAGGTTGACAGTTCTTCTTGATAGTGGGGCAACTCACAATTTTATTGATGAGAGATTTGTCATGAAAAGAGGGCTTAAAGCAGAAGATTTTGAGGGATTCAATGTTACTGTAGCTGATGGATTCACTATGCCTTGCACACGGGTGGTGAAACAACTCAAGATGTCCTTAGGAGATTATGAGTTATGTGATGACCTCTATGTGGTTGGTATTGGGGAGACAGATCTAGTATTGGGTGTTCAATGGTTGCACTCTATTGGAGGCTATTACATGAACCATCAAACTATGGAGTTTAAATTTCATTCCAATGGGAAAGAAGTCATATTGAGAGGTTTATCGAATGGAGCACCTAAGGCAGTCTCGACAAAGAGGATGGAGAGGACTTTTCGAAGAGGACAAGTAGCATGGGCAATAGGAGTCATAATCCATCCAACAAGCTCTCCAAAGAATCAAGGTAATTTCCATTTTGAAATTCAAAATATTCTTGATAAGCATAGTATAGTTTTCAATGACTTGCCTCCAGGATTACCACCAGATAGAGGTTTTGAGCATGTTATAGAGTTAGAACAGGGTGCCAAACCAGTTATAACAACCCCTTACTGCCATCCAAGAGGTTATAAGGAAGAAATTGAAAAAACTATTAAAGAACTCCTAGACATGGGATCCATAAGGCCTAGCTCTAGTCCATTTGCATCATCTGTGGTACTTGTCAAGAAAAAGGATGGTGCAATGAGAATGTGTATAGACTACATGGCTCTAAACAAGAAGACCATAAAAAACAGGTATCCCATACCACGCATAGATGAACTCATTGATGAGTTACATGGTGCGGTATACTTCTCAAAAATTGATTTAAGATCAGGGTATCATCAAATCTGAATGAGGAGTAAAGATGTGAAAAAGATTGCTTTCAGATGTCACTATGGGCACTTTGAATTTCTTGTTATGCCATTTGGCCTCACTAATGCACTTACAACATTTCAATCTTGTATGAATAAGGTATTCAACCAACATCTTCAAAAATTTGTTTTGGTATTTTTTGATGATATTTTGATTTACAGTAAAACATGGGAAGAGCATCTAAAGTACATAGACACTGTTTTGGGAATCTTGGAGCAGCAATCCTTCTATGCTAAGCTATCTAAATGTGAATTTGGTTTGACAGAGATCCTATATTTGGGACATATTATAAGTTCTAAAGGAGTACAGGTTGATCAACAAAAAATTCAAGCAATTTTGGATTGGCCTCCACCCACTAATCTTACACAGTTGAGAGGCTTCTTCGGGTTGTGTAGCTACTATAGGAGATTTGCCAAGGGATTTTCCCAGCTTGCTGCCCCCTTGACTGATTTGACAAAGAAAGGAGCTTTTGTTTGGACAGAAGAGGCACAAAAAACATTTGATAAGCTTAAGGAGGTAATGAGTTCATGCCCTGTGCTTGCAATTCTAGATTTCTCTTTACCTTTTGTTGTTGAATGTGATGCTTCTGGAGAAGGTATAGGGGCTGTCCTAACCCAAAGGGGACATCCAATAGCATTTGAGAGTAGAAAATTAAATCAATCAGAGAAAGGTTGCTCCATCTATGATAAGGAAATGTTGGCAATCATACATGCACTTCATAAGTTTAGACAATATTTGGTATGTGGGAGATTCATTGTAAAGACAAACCATAATAGCCTCAGGTTCTTCTTAAACCAAAAGGATTTGAATAATCGTCAACAAAAATGAGTAAGCAAATTGCAAGCTTATGGTTTTGATATTGAATACATGAAAGAAAAGAATAATGTGGTTGCTGATGCTCTCTCAAGAAGGCCCACTTTGTTTTCCTTAACATCTATCTCTCCTGATTGGAAAGTCTCCATAATTTCAAAGTATGCTAAAGATTCCTTTGCCACCAAGATTTTGGAAAAGTTAGTGGATGATAACAGGTACAAGGTTGTTGATGAATTGATTTATTACAAGAACAGGATCTTCTTAGTGTCAGGATTAAAAACTAAGGAGAGGATATTGAGGGCCTTTCATGACACACCTTTGGTTGGTCATCAGAGATACTCCAAGACATATAGGCAAATTCGAGAGCGATTTTCATGGAAGGGTACGAAGGAGGATGTCCTTAAATACATTAAGGAATGTATGGTATGCCAACAAAGCAAGAGTGAGCAAAATTTCCCTACAGGGTTGTTGCAGCCACTTCTTATTCCTGAACAAAAATGAAAAAGTATTTCCATGGACTTCATCACTGGGTTGCCCAAGGTTCAAGGTAAGGATTGCATATACGTGGTGGTAGATAGACTAACTGAGTATGCACATTTCTTTCCTATCACATATGATTTCAAGGCATCACAAGTGGCTGAATTGTTCTTCAAGAAAAATTTTAGATTACATGGCTTACCTAGAAACATTGTTAGTGACCGGGACAGTAGATTCCTCAGCTCTTTTTGGAAGGAGCTCTTTCATTTGGCAGGAACTGAACTCACTCCCAGTATTAGCCATCACTCTCAAACAGATGGACAAACAGAGATAGTTAATAAATGGATAGAGGGATATTTGAGGAACTATGTTTCAAATCAACAACATGCTTGGGTGAAATGGTTACACCTAAGAGAGTATTGTTACAATACATCTCATCACATGTCTATTGGTATGCCTCATTTTCGTGCTCTTTATGTTTATGATGCCCTTTCCTTTGTTGATCTAATACTTTCTGATAGCAGAGTACCTGCAGCAAGTGATTTCGTCAAGCAAAGCCAAGACATAATAAGGTCCCTCACGGATAATCTACAACATGCACAGGACCAACAAAAGCTATATGCTAATAGAAAAATGATTGAAAGATCTTTTGAGGTGGGAGATTTGGTATTTGTTAGGTTGCAACCATATAAGCAAAGCACCTTGAAGAGGAGTGGGGCAGAGAAACTCAAGCCAAGGTTCTATGGGTCTTATAAGATCATTAACAAGGTAGGAGAGGTAGCTTATGAATTGGAGCTCCCACCAAACAGCAAAATACATAATATTTTCCATGTATCTTGCCTGAAGAAGGTTTTAGGCCAACAAACCACAGTATCTACAGAATTACCACCTCTTGATGATGAAGGGAAATTAGTTTTGATACCAGAAGAGATTTTGGATACAAGAGAGAAAAGATTGAGAAACAAAAGCGTCATAGAGCATTTGGTCAAATGGAAAGGATTACCACTAGAGGATGCAATTTGGGAAGGAGCACATATTCTTGAGAATTCCAACCTTCATTGCTTGAGGACAAACAATATTTGGGATGGGAGGACTTGTCATGTCCCCTTTTCAAATAATTAAAAATAATAAACTTTGCTAAGGCAGGCAGGCTCCAAAAAGGTGAAGTTTCGGCAAAAGGGGCTAATCTTTAGAAACCAATGGACTAATAAATAAAAATTATTATTAAATTACATTTTATTAACCCCTCTTGGACGTGAGTTAGGGTTATGCCCTCTTTTAAGGAGTTTGGAGGCATTTTGGGCTAATTCCAAAACTTGATTTTTGCGCATTGCTTTGTTGTTCTTCAGAGGCTGCCAAACCTATGAAGAAAGAGACCCAAGAACGGGAGTTTGTAGGTTTCTAGAAAAGCTAAGGACGGGAGTTTGAAGCCATTCCATGTGCATGCTCATGCAGAGTTTGCCTTTGTGCTGAACAGTGCAGATTTGTGAGTTTTCGAGTGTATTTTTTGTAAGAGTTTGGTGTTTCCGGTTGAATATTTCATATCAGTTTGGGTTGTTGCTGTATATCAAACTTTTAAATGTTAAAATAGAGTTGAATATATGTATTTGGATATGATTATACTTCTGTGATAGATTATTAAATTTTTGTGGTGATTCCAGGCTATTTTGTGCTATTTTCGGGAGCCCGATGAGCATTGTTTTGTCCTCCGTTTGAGAGCTATTGTGTGCATGTTATAAAGATTTGAAAATGTCATTTTATAGGCTGTTATGCTGCTCAAATTTCTATAAAAATGTCCACTTTCAGATTTATTAATAATAGGTGAAGCTGTGAAGCTTTTGGCACTATTTCTGGCATACCCGATTTGGGGTTTATTGAGAAATTGGTGGATCTTTGAAATGTTGGTTGTTTGATTTTAAAAATCTGATTTGAAGTTTGAAATATTATATAATATCAAAGAAAGGGACATTTCAATAAGAGCCATTCATTTCTAAGCCTCTAAAATTGAGCAAGTGAAAATGGGGTGGGGCTAGGTTTAGCCCCACTAGCTTATTTGCCACATGTCAAAAAATTGTAAAATTTATTCCCACGAAAAATAAAATTTTTGAAAGAAAATAAAATTTTTTTTAAAAAATATTTCATCAATTATAGTCCTTGAATTTAGGAGGTGAAATTTTTAAGGCAAGGGTCCCATGAGGGGGCGCTACAAGTCTATTTTTTAGGTACAGAAGGTCCCATGAGAATTTTTTTGAGGGGCTATAGGTTTAATTAGAATCTTTTCCTTCATAATAGGAGCCCCACTTTTTAAGGAAGCGGATGAAAATGGGGTGGGGCTGGAAATAGCCCCACCAATTTAGAGAAAAATCTAGCCATTTGTCAAAAACTGAGACTTTAAAACTAAAAAAATCTTTTATCATAAAATAAATTTTAGAAAATTTTTCCTTAAATTTGGGAGCTGAAACTCAAATTACAAAATCCATAGAACCGCTTAGCTTACAAATTTCCTAAAAAATCTCAACAGGTGCAGCTCTATTTTTAAGGAAGTTGGCTTCCATGGGACACCAGCCTAAGAGGTGCCATTAAAGTATTCCTAAAATTTCTCAAAGCTCTAGTTTTTATGGAGCGCCTCATGTTAGGCCTCTAAAATTTCGTGGGTGAAAATGGGGTGGGAATGGGTTTAGCCCCACCAACTTAGAAGAAATACACCACATGTCAATTTTGTAAAATTTATTCCACCAGTTAGAAAGAAAATAAAGTTCTTTCTTTTTTTCAATATTTCATCAATTACACAAATTTAGAAGGTGAAACTTTTAAGAGGAGTTGCAAAGTAAAATTCACGAGACCGCTGCCATTAAAATATTCCTAAAATTTCACAGGGGCCACAGCTCACACCTCTATTTGAATGCAGTGAGTGAAAGGCGTGAGAACAAAGAGCTTGATTGTGGCGTGGGAGCAAAAGGAAGAGGGAACACGTGAATATGGGTGACGGGTTGAGGCGAGTTGTGAAGGTGTTTAGGAGCCGAAAAGGCGACAGGAGGAGTATTTCTTCAGGTACAATGCACCTTAAACAATGCTGAGCTTGGAATACGATTGCCACTACAAATAAAGGTTCTTGAAGCGCTGTATATCCCTTTTTTTTTTAAATGGCAATTCAGATAATATACTTGAACACATAGAATGAGATATATTGATTCCCTGAAATTAGAGAGTGATTGAATTATTTAAATGTTTTTATTTATAGTATCTAATCTGAGATGCTGCACTAATACTGCGCTGAAGTAAGGGTTTCCAATTTGATGATTGTGATACAGAGGGCAAAGAAGGGTATCCTTCAAACGAGCCTTGAAAAGTGTTGTTTATTTCTACAATTCTATTATGTTTGTTGGCTCTATATTAAAAGCAGATGCTTTCGTAGGGATGCTCACTAAGTGTTTAACAGACTAACAATGAAGTTGTCACTTTGATTTACTTTGATCTTTAATCGGTTCCCACACGAAAGGGTTTTACCATTGTCAGTACTGTTTATCTTTGTCAAACTAAAGGCTTGGGTTCTAGGTTGGAATTTGGAAAATCATGATTGATTGTTTATAGTTTTGGGTAACAAAAATTATATTAAAATTCTGGGAGGAATTTGTTTAAATTTTCCGTCCTGGTTAGAGTTCTCGAGATGCTTGGCAAAGTTGGTCTTCCTTCTAAAGCAGTGCGTAGAATTCTAAAAAGATAATAGCTAGGTCTAGCTTATAAAGAGCATTTAGCTAAGTTGGTTTTCCCGGTTTGGTTAACTATGCTATCTATTAAAAAAAAAAACAATTGAGTTTAAACAATTTCAGGGGACGTTTCCCCAAGACCCCCATGAGATATGATGCCACCAGACCCCACGAGGGTTGTCGTCTCACAACTCCATTGGGATCTCCATTCCCAGACCCCAACCCATATAAGAAATTTTTAAAGAAACAATCTTCAGCATATAAGAAATTTGATTACAAAGAGAGGATTTGGAAATAGAGACCTGAATCAATAGCTTAAACAATTATTTTTATAAAGATCAATATATTATTGATCATTGAATTATCAGTTTTTAGAGTGTCAATTGTTTTAATGCTATTATAATTTATTATTATAAAATATAAAACAATCTTCAACATTGCACAGGAAAGATGGACAACAAATTAGAGGTGTTCATTGACTCAGTCGAGTCCCACATACACATTCTTCACTATGCCAGGGCAGAGGAAGATGTCAAATATTGTAATATGCAGTTTATGAACTATGATGATGATTCTCAAACGGCAATCATCATAAATTCATTAGTAGCCAAATAATTATTATATTAGGATTTCACAAAAAAAAAAAAATTGTACCAACTTTGTATATAAATGAATCAAATCTTTGAACTTTATATAAAACTCTTCTGTTTTCATTTATTGACTTATTGGATATATATTCTCTTCGAACTTTGCAAAAAGAATTGCGTTTTGAAAGAGATTTAAGCATTTTTTAGAGCTACCGAGTTTTAGCCGAGTTTTTACTGAGTCCGAATTTCAACTGCGACTATTGCCTTAGCTGCAAATGTATCCTCCACTGTGTAACTGTTAACCCTCATTTATTGGCCTGTGCTAATGCATGGTTTAGGGCATAATGCCATTAACATCAAGGGCAGTAAAAGAAAACACTAAGTTGAAGAAGCCCACAGTGAGGCTTTCCTTCTATACCATTCCAAGTGACAAGGTTGTTGTAACAATTCCGTACGTGGCAAAATAGCGAAAAGTGATACAGAGTCATCTTTCTATTCTTGACTAGAAACTAGGATATTAATGATAGAATTAGAGCATTGGTGCCTTTGTTAAGGAAAAGACGAGTTAAATATTTACTGGTTATTTCTATTAAGATAATAGATAATTAATGCAATCAGATTTCCACAATCCATGATTTATAATGTTGATTTTCTGGAATAGATTGTGTAGAGATTTTTCATCAACGTTTCGAATCACACTACGTGATCCATCATCAGGAAGAGAGAGCAAGAGATGTCAAATAATAGATAATTGTATATTATTAGTTAATGGTTATCTATTGTAAATATCTAGTTAGCTTTAGTTTGCTTTTGGTTTGTACTTTTTTTTGTTAGAATAGAATGTTTCTATTCTTTACGATCGTTTCCTAAGGAAACATCGTTTTATTCTTTTGTATATAATGACTTTTCGGTCTCTATTAATAACAAGCAAGTATTTTACCAATTACTTTGTAATATGGTATCAGAGCAAGAGTTTTAAATTTTTTTGAAAATAATAATTTCCTTTCCAAAATTATTAGAAGCTATTTTCGAAATTATTTGTCAGCAATATTTGCTTCGAACTAGGGTTTCTCTAGTTTTGTTTTCGAAGAACAAATCACACCTATACACGGCAAAGGCTGTCATTTTTCCATAGTCGTGATCTGAAGCAAACTCCTACATTTTTTAAGATGTTTTTAACAACCACATTTTTGTCATTTTTCTGTAAAAAAAATTGTGCTTGAAACACCATTTTTTGGCGTCTATTTCTTCATTATCTATGACGTTTTGGCAGGAAACCAATCTTAATAGAAGAAATCGGCCATTTTTCTGCTTGCAAACATTCTTTTTTGCCATTTTTTTACCTTCATTGCTGCTGACTAGGGTTTTTTCCAACCCTAATTTTTGGGCTCAAAAAATTATTTTGATTTCAAATTCTTCGTGGGTTTTTTGAGAGCTCAATTGGGTTGTCGTCCATTTTTCTGGGTACCTTGATTTTCGAGCCAGTGGATCTAAAAAACGATAGCATATTCTTTCTAGCTTTTTTCAGCTCTCTTTTGGGTCACTCTCCGAATTTTCTGGGTCTTCCATTTTTTTGCCTTGAAGAAAGTGCCTTCACAGATTCACGCTTTTTCATTGAAAAATATGCCATAGTATCTTTGACAAACATTCTGCTCGATCACAACTCCAAATTCAATGGTCGAAATTATGGCACTTGGAAGCAACAGATCATCGCAATTTTTGAGTATCGAAACACCGATCAATTTGTTATGGGTGTTACGAAGCATCCAACTTCTCCCGGTCTTGATCAAGATACATGGGATCTGAATAATCAAGAGGCGGTGATGCTTCTCATATTATCCGTGACTAATGATCAGCTTTCTGAGATTCCATCCGACAAGACAGTGGTCGAGATCTGGACACATCTCAAAGGTCTTCATGAGACTTCTGACAAAAGTAGAGCTTTCTTTCTGAAGAACACACTGTTATCTATTATCATGGATAAGCGAACCTTGCTCCAGGCACACCTGAATAGGATTCAAGAAATCCATGATCAGTTGCTTTCTGTTGGTCACAAAATGGAGGAACAGGATATTGTGGTTATCACTCCTCGGAGTTTGCCAAAATCCTGTGAGCATTTTATCGAAACTCTCAACATCACATCTTCTGGTGTTGATCTGAAGTTCACTGATCTTTGCACCCTGCTGCTTGAACAAGATCTGTGGAAACAACAGTTCAGTAGCAACTCTAGTTCCACCTCCACAAAACAAGCCTTCGCTGCGAAATCCTTTCAGAAGGATAAAGGCAAGTTTCAACAGCCATCTCAACAAAAAAGTCTTCTGCTCCAGCATCAAATGGTTCTCGAAAGAAGCACATTCAATGCAACTACTACCACAAGTTTGGACACATGAAGGTTGAATGTCGAAAACACTTAGCTGCACAATCTAAGCAATTAGGTTCGCAACCCAAAGCGAATAGTGCAGAGCACATTGAGTAGGCAGAATCTGCCTTTTACGCCTTCATGGCTAAAAGACCTACAGATCATGTCAAGTTGTCTGCCTAGTACATTGATTCAGGTGCGTCTCGTCATTTCACTCACTGCAAAGATTGGTTTACTGACTACCAACCTTATTCGGACTGTTATTTTTGGTGGCGGAGAAGAGTACACAATTGTCAGCAAAGCCAACATTCAAATTCAGTCTGCTGGGAGGAATCTCATATTCCTTGATGTGTACTACGTTCCAGGGATGGAACTAAATCTACTCTCAATTAGTCAGTTGCTATGACATTCTCCACACTTGACAATCACCTTTAGTGCACCATCACTGATCGGGCGACTAAGTCCAGTGTTGCAGTGGATCTTGAGGATCATGGTCTTTTCAGACTTATTGATTCTGATGATTCTCAGGACTTAGCTATGGCTGCTCGGTGGTCTTCTGTCAGCACACTTTGGCATCAGCGATATGGGCACTTAAATGTGCATTATCTCTCACAGCTTGCTCAAGATGAACTTGTTCTTGGATTGCCAGAGATTCAGACTCAACAGCTTGGAGTTTGTGACGCATGCCAGGCTAGGAAGCAACATCGCACACCTATCACCAATGGTGACTCATGACGAGCTTCTCAAGTACTTCAGTTTGTACATGCTGATATCTGCGACCCTATGGCCACTCCTCCTGTTCTTGGGTCCAGGTATTTTCTATTGTTTGTTGATGATTTTAGTAGAAAAATGTGGGTGTATTTCCTTAAAAAGAAATCATGCATTTCCTATATTTCAGAAGTTTAAACCTTTAGTTGAAAAAGAGTCTGGGAAATCTATTATTACTCTTACATCAGAGAATGGGGGGGGGGAATTTTGTTCTAATGTTTTCTCCAGCTTCTTGGATACACATGGCATTAAACGTCGGTTAACCACACCCCACACACCACAAGTACTTCAGTTTGTACATGCTGATATCTGCGACCCTATGGCCACTCCTCCTGTTCTTGGGTCCAGGTATTTTCTATTGTTTGTTGATGATTTTAGTAGAAAAATGTGGGTGTATTTCCTTAAAAAGAAATCATGCATTTCCTATATTTCAGAAGTTTAAACCTTTAGTTGAAAAAGAGTCTGGGAAATCTATTATTACTCTTACATCAGAGAAGGGGGGGGGGGGGGGTTTTGTTCTAATATTTTCTCCAGCTTCTTGGATACACATGGCATTAAACGTCGGTTAACCACACCCCACACACCACAATAGAACAATGTAGTTGAACATTGGAACAGGACAATCACCGAGATGGCTCGATCCATGCTCAAACACATACATGTTTCAAAGAAGATTTGGGCAAAAGCAGTTAACACTGCAGTTTATCTGCTGAACCGGTCACCCACAGTAGTGGTCAAAGGTAAAACTCTAAAAGAGTCTTGGTTAGGTCACAAGCCCAAAATCAATCACCTGAAGGTTCTTGGCTCCCTTGCTTTTGTTTGGATCCCTAATGCATCACACACCAAGTTGGATGCCAAGAGTCAAAAACTCATACTTGCTGAATACAACAGTCTTCACAAAGCCTATCGCCTGATCAATGTTGAGACATCTCGTCTCATCTACAATCAAGATGTAGTCTTTGATGAGCAACGAGGACCATTCATGCCTGTTTCTCATGTTCCTGATCCAGCAGACCAGCTAATGATGGCTCATGATTTGGAAGTTCGGCTTCCATTAGGTCCACCTGATGGGAGGGCTCCAATAGCTCCCGCAGCTCTAGTTATACTAGTGATACCTATATAGACACCTCTAACTTCTCAGCAGGATCACCTCGTTTTGTAGATGCTTCACCTGAGTTTGATCCAGATTCTTCTGACGAGGAACCTGTTGATCAAGCATCTCCTGATACTTATGTTGGTCATTCCCCTATCCGGCCTAAGTGGTGGGCTAAGACACTTGCTGATCTTCATGATGATGAGCTCATTGATGGGAGAACTGCTCGAAAAAAGAGCAAAACTACATATTATGTTAACTTTGCTCTCATGGCCAACATCCACAATGTGTTTGAACCTCAAACACATTCCAAGGCTAAAGGAATTCCAGAGTGGGAATAGGCCATGATATCTGAACACCAAAGCTTGCTGAAGAACAACACTTGGGTCCTTTCTGATCTTCCACTAGGGAAGAAACCCATTGGCTGCAAATGGGTTTACAAAATCAAATACAAATCGGATGGTACTTTGGACAAGTACAAAACTCATTTAGTGGGGAAGGGTTTTTCTTAGTGTCAGGGCATTGATTATGAGGAGATAATTGCTCCTACTACAAAGATGAGCACCATCAGATTAGTCCTAACCATGGTAGCACAGTTTGGCTGGAAGGTCCATCAGATGGACATTAAGAGTGCTTTCCTGAATGGTGATCTCTTTGAAGAGGTCTATATGATGCAGCCTCTTGGTTTCAAGGTTGCTGGTAAAGACCATCAGGTTCTCAAATTGGTAAAAGCTCTCTATGGCTTGAAGCAGATCCCTCAGGCATGATACATAAAATTTGATAAGTACCTCAATGATCAGGGCTTCAAGAGGAGTTCTTCATACACAAATTTGTACATCAAGACTATTGATAGTGACATCATCCTTTTGGTTATTTATGTGAATGATTTGATCATCACTGGTAGTTCGACATCTTTGATTCAGGGAATCAAACAAAATTTATGCCAATCTTTTGATATGACTGACCTTGGCTTCATGCATTATTGCCTAGGTGTTGAAGTTTGGCAACAATCTTCTGATATATTCATCTCTCAACCCAAATATGCCAGGGCCCTATTAGACAAATTATGTATGCAAGATTGCAAGCCTACATCTACACCTATGGAGAAAGGTTTCAAGTTATCCGCAAAATCTGATATGACTGACCTTGGCTTCATGCATTATTGCCTAGGTGTTGAAGTTTGGCAATAGTCTTCTAGTATATTCATCTCTTGGTCCAAATATGTCAGGACCTTGTTAGACAAATTATGTATGCAGGATTGCAAGCCTACATCTACACCTATGAAGAAAGGTCTCAAGTTATCCGCAAAATTTGATTCTCCTTTCGTTGATGAAACTACATACATGCAACTAGTAAGCAGCCTCATCTACCTCTCTACTACTAGGCCTGATATCAGCTTTGCAAACAGTTATATTTCATGCTTTATGACAGCTCCTAAGGCTGATCATTGGATGGCAACAAAGCGTGTGCTTCGTTATGTGAAGGGCGCTTCAGATTATGGACTTTTGTACTCTTGAAGCTCCAATCCTATACTCAGTGGGTTCACAGATTCAGAATGGGTAGGCTCTGTTGATGATAAAAAGTCAACTTCTAGATATGTGTTCAATTTGGGATCCGATGCAATCACATAGACCAGTACGAAGCAACAAGTAGTTTCTCTCCCCTTTATAGAGGCCGAATATAGAGGGACTATTAAGGCAAGATGTGAAGCTGTGTATGGCTTTATCGAATGCTTGGAGATATGCAGATGTCACCAACAGGACCGACTACTCTGTTTGTTGATAATGAAGGCGTTATCAAGTTAGCACGAACTCTAGTCTTCTATGAACGAACCAAGCATGTGGATGTTCACTGTCATTACATACGACAACTAGTTGAAGACAAGACTATAGATTTGTAGTATGTTCCTACCACAGATCAGACTATAGACATTCTCACCAAGCCTCTTGGTCCTGATAAGTTTGTCAAATTCAGAGGACAGCTTGGTGTTCTAGATAAATAAACCATTAAGGGAGGGTATTACGATAATAGATAAATGTCTATTATTAGTTAATGATTATCTATTGTAAATATCTAGTTAGCTTTAGTTTGCTTTTATTTTTTCGCTTTTTTTATTAGAATAGAACGTTTCTATTTTTTACGATCGTTTCCTAAGGAAACATTGTTTTATTCTTTTGTATATAATGACCTTCGGTCTCTGTTAATAACAAGCAAGTATTTTACCAATTACTTTGTAATAATATCTGCCTATAGACTCTAGTACATGGTGTGAAAGTAAACAACACTTAGGATATTCATCAGCTGTTTTAGATAAGAAGCAATGTGTTATTCATCATGGAATTTCTACTTCTAGGTTGTGGTGTTTGAGAATTAATATTTTATCTTATGTGAGTGGTTAACTAAGGACCCTTGGGGCTGTCCCTATTCTAAAGTTGAGGTTAGCTCATGCTAAATTTATGCAGTTTTTATCAATGAGTGTTCACTCCCAAAGGCACTGTATGCCTAAATAAATAAGTGGATGGTGTTACCTTGACTCTCGTTCAGTCATACAGACATTAAACTTATGGGAAAGGTCTAAATCTAGTATTAATAATTATAATAAACAAGTTAAAACTTATTTAAGAAATGAGAAAACCTGGATGGTTGGTATAATGTTAAATGCCAAAGTTACACCAAACCTATACTCCCCTAAGTTTCTGGAACAAGTACAGTGGGATGTGTTTCTGGGACAAGTACTATGAGGGTACTTTTTGGGCCTTGGCATTTTTCGAAGGGAGGGCAGGAGAAAACTAAATTTTTTTAAATATAAGAAATTTCAAGTACTCATAAATCATTAAGGCTTGGTATAAATGAATGGTATAATTATTAATCAGAAATTGTTGGCCAACAGTTAGAGAATTCGGGCTGCATTATGCCAGGATGTGGTAGTGATTGAAGGATAACTTGTCATATTACGAATTAACACAGGTTTATCATACCTAAGATTTGTTGGTCTTGTAAGATGGCCAAATTTTGAATGGATATTTTCAATCCAAGTAAGACTTCCAGACACGTTGCATAAGTTGATTATATATGCCGGACATCCTCTCCATCCAAATGAAGAGTTCTCATCAAATTTGGCAGTGATAACTTTCATATATTGGCGACTAAGTTGGAAATTTTGTTTCGCAATCAACCTCCAAAGAAAGGATAATGATACAGACTAGAATTTGCAGAACTTCCAAATTACTACTTTATGGAGACAAATCGATATTGAAGACTTGTTTGATGAAGCCAAGAAGCATGTTGGGACCAGTAGAACTGTGATATTCAGGAATCTTCAGCTTCCAGTAGTAATGATGAGTATCATGTCTATAGTGAATACTTAAATAATGTTGTAACATGTGATGGACTGACAATGTTGGTCATTGTGGTATGATACCCCTCCATTCACATTTATTGGTTTACCCAATACTCTGGGTAAGATTTGGAGTCACCAAATCAATAGGTCGTGTAGGATCTGTAAATAAGGCTTTATGGAGTCATTTGACATCCTAACCCTTAGTGTGTTTCAACAATCATATGCTCTTCTTTTGTACTGTGTGTGAACTAGTGAAAAATAAATTGTTTTAAAGTTTGTAATGAAAGCCATGTAATATTCAGAAGAAGCTGTAGCCATTCGGCAATCAGCCTCCGTCATTATTTTCTACCTACTACCTTCTTCACATGTATCGGTTTTTATATTTAGTATTCCTTGAGCATGTTTTTGAACTCTACTTGGTGACTGTGGTTGAAATTCTCGTTAGTGTCACCTATATGAGAATAGGAGTATGAAAAGAAAGTTCCCCACCTAAGGCAATAATCAAGAATATTGAAGATAAGTACAAGACTTGTCATGTTGGGTAACTAAAGTTTTTCTTATCATCTTGTAGTCACACACCTCACCATGATTTCTTAGGCTCTCCAATTATATGCGGTAACCGTCCTATAGGGATTATTTATTATAACATCCATGACAGTCGCAAGAAATATTAAGCTATCATAGCTAAATAGAAGAATGGACATGATTTATAACCAACACTTTTAATTTCACATTCCTCATTTTTTTACACATACTGTTTGGAATACAAACTAAGGCTATGTTTTCACTATCAAATCTTAAAAACCCTTAAACAAAGATTATGTTTGAAAATTCAAACAATTAAAAAACAAGGTAAAGCTCCAAATTCTAACTAGCAAACTAATATAAGCGTACACCCAGAGGAAAATCACACATAAACATCAAGTATATAACATATCATGCTTATTCTTTGCAGAATGCTGATAGGGTGGGATAGATTCAATTTACAAGGCTTGCGTTGCCAAGCCAACTATTCTGAAGGCAATCATATCTACTTAGTTCAGCCAGAATAGGTTCCTTAACACTGAATCCATAAACATGGGAAATTACATGGTAAAGTTCAGCCTTAGCACCCAATGAAGACCTCATTAAAAATTATAAACATTGTCAAAAGGTTTATGGAAATAGTGAAAGTCAGACAGCACACAATGTGGCTTTGTAACAGCATTTCTAAAGGACACAAATCCAGGTCACAAGATATATTTTAGCTTTCAACTCAGATTGATAAGGTGTTGTAGCTTTCAACTCAGATTGATAAGGTGTTGATAATCGTTAACATATGTCTTGTTCTTCTTCTGTTTAGATGGGAATGTCTAGAATATAAAGAATTTAAAGTTTTAGACTGCTGGCAAAAATCACAAAATTTTGTTAAAAAGAATATCCAAAAATGGCAAACAAGTGAAATTGATCAATAAAGATGGTGGCTTATAGGTAAAATGAAGAACATAGGACTTAAGTGCTCATTCAAATGTGAAGATAAGTCCACTGTTAGGTGAAATGCTAACAGAATTCTACAACAAAATCAATTGTTAGTAAATTGAATTGTGCTTTAAGATCCATGAAATGTTGCACCAAAACATTCATTAATTATCAATCTATCACCTGTTAAGCGGGAGGAAATATAATTGCCCTGCCAAATATCTAGTGATATCAGCATGAAGGACACAAACGTAGGGTAGAAGGTAAACTGAGACAAATGCTGATGATGCCCTCTGTTTCACAGAGGCCACTCACTTCACTTTAACAGACCTGTGATGGAAGATAAAACTCCTTAACTAATTGTAGCTGGCTTAAACTGTGCTCTTTGTTTGGAATACTAGAGGAATTACAGAACAAACAATGCTCCTGCTCAAAGTAATTCCATCATCCACTATTTAAGAACTTATCAAGTTCAAGATGAGTTTGCAGATTAAACCTTCACCAGGACACTTGAATTGGCATCTTTCCCACTGGAGCATTCTCATGAGACAGTTGCACTAAAATGATGAAAATTCTAGAGCATTGATTTCATGATTGAATCAAATTATTTATTTTGGCAAATCCACATTACTGCAGTGCAGAAGATCATTTAGCTGAGAATCCTGCATAAAAATCTCTAATCCAAGATCAAATGAGGTCATTAAATTCCACAAAGTGATATCAGCATGAAGGACACAAACGTAGGGTAGAAGGTAAACTGAGACAAATGCTGATGATGCCCTCTGTTTCACAGAGGCCACTCACTTCACTTTAACAGACCTGTGATGGAAGATAAAACTCCTTAACTAATTGTAGCTGGCTTAAACTGTGCTCTTTGTTTGGAATACTAGAGGAATTACAGAACAAACAATGCTCCTGCTCAAAGTAATTCCATCATCCACTATTTAAGAACTTATCAAGTTCAAGATGAGTTTGCAGATTAAACCTTCACCAGGACACTTGAATTGGCATCTTTCCCACTGGAGCATTCTCATGAGACAGTTGCACTAAAATGATGAAAATTCTAGAGCATTGATTTCATGATTGAATCAAATTATTTATTTTGGCAAATCCACATTACTGCAGTGCAGAAGATCATTTAGCTGAGAATCCTGCATAAAAATCTCTAATCCAAGATCAAATGAGGTCATTAAATTCCACAAAGTGATCTAAATGTATTGATCTGCTATCACGTTGACACCTATTTGCATGATAAACTGCCACATCTCTGAGAGTTGATCTTATGGAGTAATCATCATTCTAGATCTAGGTGAAATCTCGATTTGGAAGTTCATTGATACCTGCAAGTTTTCGTGTAATTGCAAATTTATATTTTTGACAGTTACAATAGTTCTGAGTTACAATTTCAATAATTAATATTATAAATTCTTTGGTAGAATGTATTTTATTTGTTCATTTTCTTATTGGAAGAGAAATTTAATTTTAGAAGATTAATGACAGCAATTTTTTTAACATTTATAATGTATGTTCATTTTAAGAATAACATACACACAAAAATATAATGTCCACCATGTTAGGAGGAATCACAACCTTGTTATCAAATCACAAACCTTGTTAATATTAAACCTAAGTTTTGAATAACATTTCACTATAGATGCCACATATACACAAAAATATAATGCCCACCATGTTAGGAGGAATCACAACCTTGTTATCAAATCACAAACCTTGTTAATATTAAACCTAAGTTTTGAATAACATTTCACTATAGATGCCACATATACACAAAAATATAATGCCCACCATGTTAGGAGGAATCACAACCTTGTTATCAAATCACAAACCTTGTTAATATTAAACCTAAGTTTTGAATAACATTTCACTATAGATGCCACATATACACAAAAATATAATGCCCACCATGTTAGGAGGAATCACAACCTTGTTATCAAATCACAAACCTTGTTAATATTAAACCTAGGTTTTGAATAACATTTCACTATAGATGTCGACCGGGTTTATTTGTTTGAGGGACCCATGCTAGACAAATTCATTATGGCGGTCAAATACAAATAGATAATACATAGAATTGCTTGTAAGGACTGACCAAGGCAAAATAGGAAGAGGCCAACCTAGAAGGAAATGTCATTGAGGGGAGAGAAAAGGCATCAAATAAGAGAATTACTAGTTATACATAGAACCAGCATTTATCATAGAATTGAAGTGGGTGGAAAGTTCTATTACATACGCAATTTGCATTTATCAAAGAAGATCAAGCTATATAATGAGATTCTAAGTTGCCGATTGTAACATGCTAAAATTCATACTAAATTAATGAATTGGAAATATCTAAAAATAACATTTCTTTTCAATGTAACATGAAATACAGTTATAACTACCTATGCATGGATATCGATTTTCTTTCCAGTTATACATAAACAAGTAAAGAATTAACTAAATTAACTGCTTTAATCCAAATAAAGAGAAACTAACCATTTCATCTAACTATAATACTTACTGAAAATACAAAGCATAAATATAAAGTACCCTAATTTCAGATGTTTGCATAAAGACTTTGAACTTGAGTTGTACAAGCCTTGGCTACCGGAGGAGAGGAGAAGCATTGCAATTGGGCTTAACCTCCAAACTGCAGACCCTTAAGTATCCCCACACAATCTCTACCAAGAAAGGTCCTCTCTACCCTAGGAATTAAGGCTTGGGGCACCACTGTCTAGCCACTGAGCTTCTTGGTGTTAGAGCGTTGGCTAAACAACCAACTACTTTCCATACACCTCTCTGCCAACTATTAGCACCTTGACCTCTAGTGATCACAACAACAAGCATGCCACTAACCTACCTTTGGTGAAGGATTTGTGAGGGCACTATATACCCGATCACCCACCGCTCAACTTGACAACAAGACTACACTAAAGACTATCATGAGCTAACACAGGTTTTAAACAGATCATAAATACTTGCTTGAGTTACTGATGGTTCTTTTCTTTTATCATGTAGGAATAAACCATGGTTCAATGATTGCCAATCTACACCTTTCTTCTCGACCACGCTGGTCTTCTTGGATGATTCACTGGGTACATGTATGAACATTTGTAATCATAACCAATATTTTTGCCAAAACTGCCTTGGCATTTATAAAGAAGTTTGAATATTAAAACATTTATATGCTCAACCAATACATTTGGCATTTTGGCACTGGCATTACAAAAAGGTAATTGAATTTAAAAACAAATACTATTCCTGATTCGCAAGGTGTTATTTCTTATCTCAACAAATATATATTCAAATATCCTTGTATAAGTTGCACTCCAGTTTTCATGATCTTGGAGAGAGAATCTCATAAATGAGAAAATGCCACAGTTTTGAAACATTCTACGATGTGTGCATAAGGAGAGAAGATTAATTCATGTCATGATCGATTATAATCAACAGTTCCTAAGCGGCTTCAGTTATGCCTCATTATATCTTATTAAATATAAACATAAACTACAGTGATGATATCATGACCTAAATGGTGGACATTCTTGCACGGCCTGAACAATTTGATTACTACTTGGGTTGCCCAAACATCAAAGGCTATGGAAGCAATGATGCATGATTGGCTACTGCCGCTCTGTTTAGGCACTTTAATATTGGTTAAGATGAATTCAATCACCTGTAGAAGCTGTGTATAACTTGTAGGGATGATTGTGAAGCAAGAATGAGAACGAAAGAAAGAAATAATTCTACATGTGGTGGTGTGGTTTCCGCCAGAGGCAAGAATGTTATACTAGAATGAGCTTTTGTATCATAACTTAGCCGACAAAAATGTTATACCAGAATGAGCTTTTGTATCATAACTTAGCCTTCTCGACTGCATGCTTAGTTATGAGCAAGATTGCAAAGGTGGCAAGGAGTTACAATGTACACAACCATCGGTTCAATGTGGCAAATAAAATAAATATTAATGTAGCCACCCAAACAAAATAATATAGGGCCGATGGAAAACATTATAGAAATATAGCTGCTCAAGATGAATAATAAGTTATTGCCAAGGAATAATATTAACCTATGCTATTTACCTTAGTATAATAATATCATACACCACCTACTTATACTTGTGTATGTATATTACACATATAAATGTGTGTGTGAGTGATATTTAACAACGTATTTAACATATAAGTCTTATATTATGTGGACTTATACATATATCTAATTTACACACACACACACACATGTGTGTGTGTGTACCGTCCTAAAATGGACACACTTGCCTTTTTAAGACCATTAAGCTCCCTTCTCTTCATGACTCCCTCTTTGGACCATGGATATGCCTATGCTCGCTCTTCTTTTCCTTCTTTTCCTCTTCTCTCTTCCATCTTTCCCCCTTATCTCTCTGGCATTTGCCTTGGCTCTCTATGGCACCTAGGACCTGTACTCCTGGTCCAGGTCAACCCAGGTCAACCTAGTCCTCCCAAGTCGACACAGTGCTCAATAATTTTTTATCGCAGAGCCCGAAAGTCCTTGGGGGTTTAATTAGTTAATGACCGTTATCCAGTCAACCTGTATTGTTTTCTTGCCTGAAAACTCATATATTAGGAGACTTGGAGGCTTCATTTTCATATATCATGCACATTCAAGATCGTTCATTCATCCAAGCTTTGCTCTCTAGTGAAGATTTTCAGCCTTTTGCATTCAAGGAGTGCAAGGAGATTCCTATCTAGCATTGGAGAATCCTTTGTGAGCATTTCCTCTTCAAGATCTAATGGTAGGAGATCCACATTGAAGCATTCATCATCTTCATTAATGCATATTCATATCCATGGCACCATGACGGAGTTATGATAGATCCATTGAAAAATGTGGAGATATCCTACATCCCTAATTCAAGATCTACATTACATGCAGGCAAGGTGAATCCTAACATTTATCTTGTTCTTTACAGTCCTTTATATTTACATTTCTCATTTACGACCTTGGTCAAGCCCTCATCAAACCCCAACCCCCAACCCTTTCTTTCTGTGGTGATTTGCAGGTTGGGAGCGAAAAGAATTGCACATCTAGAACCTACAGTTTGCAAGCTTTCTGGAGTCATAAGTTTTGGAGCCGTAGCCTACTTCAACCTGGTTGTAGGACATCCTTCCATGTTGACCTAGACCTTCAATCTCGAATTTCGGGGAGATTTTTGGGTTTTGTTCCTTCCGTCGTTTCATTCCAAGATTAGCGGACGGAAGTTCAGAAAAGATTTAGATCCGAAAGTTATTGACCAAAAACACATCTTCCTCTACACATTTCAAGGTGAGTCTTTTACATTTCATTTCATTTCATATCTTTACCCTAGATTTGCATCTTAATTGGGCTAATTGTCTTTACATAGCACCTAGATTTTCATATGTAGATAATATGATATTATTGTACCAAGGCATGACAATATCGCATGAAGCTTTGAGATCATCAAATTTATAGGGTAACATATTATAATTAAATGTCCAGTGATCGAGGAGCTCATGGTAGTCCCTGGTAAACTCTTGCTTGCCTAGCCATTTTACCCCTTAGCCTTAATGATTAGAATTCATACTTGTTGACTCATAGATGAAGTGGTGTTCCTGAAGTGGTGTTCCTTGCTCAATTCCTTTCTTGGCAATGCTCCCACCCTTCAACGTGCTCCTGCAAGAAGAAATTCTCCACGATAATATCATATTCCTCAAATAGTTATAATTAATATAACAAATTATTGATCATAAACATTATAACAACTAACTACCATTTCACTTCTCATGAATGAATAACCATCTTTCCAATATTTCTAAATGACAATATAATAACATCATAACAAATAACTAACATGTCATCTTCACATGAAATCCTAGCGGTTAACCACCTTACCATTTCACATGATCATAACTAATTTTAACAGTCAACTGACTTCACATGAAAACTCAACGACTATATAAGCAATTTAAAATTAGGCAAAAATTGGGATGTAACACCGATTCAAATGCGGATGTGGGAATCAAATACGTGAATGATTGTTTTTTGAGGTTTTGGATGTGTGCGTGTGTGTGTCTATATATATATATATATATATATATATATATATATATATATATGGATGTGTGCGTGTGTGTCTATATATATATATATATATATATATAGAAGATGTGTTCCTCATCATTCTATCTTGTTAATTTGGTGGGACATGAAAAGTGTTCCAGGAAGCAGTCATGTTGAACCTCTAACAAATGAATTATGTCAGATAGTTTTCATGTAGCAAATATGAACAAGATGTGTTCCCCGTCATTCTATCTTGTTAATTTGGTGGGACATGAAAAGTGTTCCAAGAAGCAGTCATGTTGAACCTCTGACAAATGAATTATGTCAGATAGTTTTCATGTAGCAAATATGAACAAGCAACCAATGATGGTGAAGAGGCATAAGAGAGGGATTGAATGGCGTCAACAACATTCTACAGATCATACGCAGTTAGCCATCGCTGGATGAATATAGATGCTAGGGGACCCATCCACATTCTTAGCCAACTCTCAAATTCTCATCAACTAGTGACACAGAGCAAGGCTTTGGAATTCTTTGTTCATGAAAGTTGTGAAATCCATCACATTCTTTTCACTAACAACATTTTGCCTATGCATAATGGGAATGTTTGCTTTACGCTTTCCTTTTTCTTGGAGTGCTACCTTTCTACCTTTAGCTCAGTTGTCAAGAAGTTTGATGCTATGTTTGGTTATTAAAGTATATGGTGGGTCTCATACAAAGCAGCACCAGTCTATTGTAAAAATACTTTTCTCATGTTTTCTATACAAAATTTGCTGAAAACTTCATTTTGCTACATCCCAAAATTTTCTTCTTTAGGTTTGCTACTTTATTAGCTTCCATGAGCATCTGGGTGCCTAAGAAGCACTTCCTACGTGCATCCGCAAGGCACTTAGCATCTAAACGCATCAATATCCACTTCCAAGCATGCCTTCTATGCAAGATGAGATTGAATTGTTTTGTGGTTAAGTTATAAATATATATTCTATCAATCCTTTTGTTATAATGATAACAATTAATCTATGTAATCATTTATATTGGAATCTTCTATTAAGCTATTGTTCAAGTTGATGAAAGATCAACTCCACAACTCCCAAGAATCTCCTGCATGCAAACACCTGTCAGAAAGAGAGAAGCAAAAGCTATGGAGGCTAGAATTCCTAGATCCATAAATGAGACATTCTTGATGAGCAAAAAGATAAATTGCTATAATCAAAAGTGAATGAATAATTATAAAGAGATCAATCCTTATAAAAGAGATCAAAACCCTAAAAGGTAAAACCTAAGTTGCATGATAATAATTAATAAAATAATTAATTATTAGATGCCTAAAGTTTAGCTTAAGTAGAATAGAGTTAATTAGAAAATATCTAATCACCCTAACAGTTATCATTTAAGAATTGGGGAGGAACCTCAATAAGGGTGCAGATATGTTTTCCCCTTCTAAGCAAACCCTCACATGATGGATGGACAAGAGTTCTTGCCACTTCAGGCCAAGAGATCAAGATTGGACTCCCCACGTACTTGGGCTTTGTTTTGAATCTTTGATTAATTTAGGTTGCCTTATGTGGAGTTATGATTGTGGGAGCAGATACATATTCCCCTTCAAGGTAATCCACCTCATGCCAAATTGACAAGTGCTTTTGCAACTTGGGACCAAGAGGTTGAGTTTGGATACTCTGTGCTCTTGGATTTAGTCGTGATGAAATTAAGGCACTTTGACATGCTTCTTCTCAAACCTTTATTATGTTAGATCATGGGAATGAAACTATGAATGCTTGGCTTCTTAAGTTCAAGACTTATTACATGATTTATTTAAATAGATTGAAATGATTAGTAATATATATGCAATTTATATGGTAACCTAATTCTTATAGAAATAGTTAGGAGAAATATTTAGTTTTCTGATTTATTACATGTGTTATCTAAAATGATTGGAGGACCTATTCCAGAGTTTATCTTGCTAAAGACATTTTTAATTTATAATTCTAACTATATTACACTTCGTTTTAATTGAACTTGCGGTTCTAGAGCAAAATTTAGGGCAATCCTAAAGTGAACATTACATATAGACTTCTATATCATGCTTTCATCAAACTTATCAGAAATAGAAGATTGGATTCTAATCAAAACACTATTGTCCAGCAGGCTGTCTCCATATTTGTACTCTTCTCATAAACCCAAGATGCATCACACCACTGTCCTCAAAACAAAAATGGCATTTATCCTGATGTCTACATATAATGCATTCTACTAGAGAGATACTTTGAGGCAGAAACCCTTGATTATAATCAACCAATAGTGTGGGGTTCTAATAGTGTACTTGTGCTATATACATTGATACAATGAAATTTCTCAGTCTTGCGAAGTTCATAGGCCTCAAGGCGGTTGAAGAAGTGAATAGCAAATCTGATTGTGGATGTTAGCCTAACAGAAGTTGATTTTTTTAATTACAATATAGATAATTGAATCTAGCAAATCTAAACATCAAATCATCCATATGGTATTGGGGGAGACTCTTGGTAAAGTTACCTTTGTGTGAAGTTGTTTGCCTCGTGTTCATGCTATGGTTTCTAAGTAGCCTAAGTGGTTCTAATTTGTAACTTTGAAGATTCTCCAATTTTACACAGGTATAAATATAAATAATAAATAACATAAGTAGAAATTATCTCGTAAGAATCCCTTTGTGAAGTTTGGCCAGGGCCTAGAAATCTGCCACTGTTCTCCATCATTCTATAGTTTCACAATAATTTTGTTTTCATTTTCCTGCTGCCACTGTGGTGCTTCCATTTTCTTGTTGGCAATTTCTTTCAGCCAGCATCTTTCCTCAGGACCGATTCCAATGCAGTGACCTGAAAATGAACCTCTTCAAGTTTTCGATTCATTGATTTATTCAAATAAAACTGCTCTCAAGATTCTATATTTGAATTTTCCACATGCCATGGTTTATATTTGAATTTATTTCAAGATGACTATAGTTTTAGTATATAAGAAAAATGACAGTGGAGAGCATCATATAAATTTTTCTACAACAGAAGTTTAAAAAGCCCTAAATAATTTTACAAAACATTTGCAACAACACATATCACAAGTTTTCTGTTCCAATAATTTGTACAAACAATGCATATCATGTAGACAACAAATGAAATCTAGTAAAAATCTTAATCAAAAACACTATATTGACATACACAATTCAAAACAGAACAAAGAATTGTAAATCCAAAGCTCAAACGGAATTCCCCACCATTTATTTTATTGTTGCACATTTGAGCAGCAATCTGAATTGAGAAGCAACATTCCATGTGAAGCAAATGCAGCATCGTATCAGTATCCAACTTTATGACAATATCGAATATACTACTTTCAACATATGCCCTGCATCATCTTATTAGATAATTCTATCCCTACTTTCAATTGCAGTTGTTTTAAAATAATGCATATCTATCAGAGGAACGGCAACACTATATTGACATTAACAAAATTCAATACAATAAGGAAACAATGTGATTTCAAAATTATAGACGAAGGTACTCACCGTGTTTTTGGTTGATGCAGATTTGAGCAGCAGGTAAGAATTCAAATTGAGAAGAAAAGCAGAACTGAACAGCACATTGCTTGAAGGCAAATAAATGTATCACAATTTATCAAGATCCGTAACTCTCGTGTAAGAACAGACTGCACTTTCAACGGAAAAGGGCCTGTAGTTCTGTGTTAGGCTATCACAGCATGCTGATGGGGAGGTCTACGTTGAAATTTTAATAGGTCCATGGAGAATATATGTTGCTCTAGAACAACGTCCATTACAATTTGTTGAAGATGAGGCTGAAGAAGTGTTGTTGGGATGCCGGCTAACCCATCCAACACCTGATCACAAAGGAAAAGTTAAAAAACCTGGCACTCACTTGAAAACAGGATTTTTCAGAAGGAAGGTTAAACAGTGTAGTTACCTGCTCTTGATGTGTCTGCCCTTGAATAGAATTGGGTGAGTGTGGAAGTAGTAGGGAGTAGATGGCTTTTACAACTTCATCTCGGAAACGCACGACATCCTCAGCTTCTTTGAACTCCAAACCCTTAATTGACCTTATTTCTCTTAAACCCCTTTGCCATTCAGCCCGAGTCTCCTTAGCTATCCCCAAGTCCTTCCATGCTTGGTTGTCCTCTGTAATTTTAGAAAGGGACTTTGGCGATACCATAAAGAACAAGGGTAGTATTTTCATGTCTGGGTTTTTCCCAGAAATTTTAGCTTTGAGCAAAGCGGAAAGTTCCAGCATTGGCCACTTTGAGCGGCTAAAATCCTTGGAGATAACCAACACTGCTATTTTGCATTTCTCAGCAGCTTCGAAAATACGATGAGGAAATTTTTCGGCTATTGGCAAACTTCGAGGATCCTCATCAAAGAAGCAGGACACCCCTATATTTGTCAGGTCCTTGAATAGCTCCCGAGCAAGGATCTTTTGTTTGCCAGAGTGACTAATAAATACATCCATAGTCAAAGACTCGTTTCCTCTCTCACCATCTCTGTTAAAAACACAACAGAAAACGTTGAAAGGTTAATTTCTTATTATAAACAACCAGGCCTTGAATTTGATAAAGCAACAATTGCAGTTCTTATGTAGAAAAAATGTCCGTATGAGAGCTTTTTTTTTGTGCAAAACAAGTGAAATTCTGAAATATTCTAAATAAATATTTATACTACTAATAAAATAGGTAAAAGAAAACCATAAAATTAAATGCACCTCACTAACCTTTGTATTGGATTTGTTGTTGTACCGCTGTTGTAAACAACCAGCGTGTGCCTACATTTTGCAACCCTCACCATAAAGTGGCGGTCCATTATGGCCCTGCACTTAAAGTTCTTCCTTGCTGAGTGCATGTCCAACCCTGCCGAAGGCACAACATTGAAGGACTGCCCTCCAAAAACGCCAGCATACGTTGCAAGCATCTTGGATCTGTAGCATAGTGGCATATCAAGATGACAGAAAATATTTTCACTAATTTGAATATAACAAGTGGTCGATTCATCTGGTAAGGTAGACGGTGGCAAGGATAGACTAGGCAAAATAATTCCCCTTACCAGCTTTGAACCTTGAATAACCTTTCAAACTCCAAAACCTGTGAATTAGGGTTAAACCAGTCAATCATGAAATTAATAAGTGCATAAAAAAATGGCCAAATATTCAACGGATGGTAAATGTAGAGCTTGTGCAAAGGGTGTCTAATTTGTTAGAAAACAATAAATGTAGAAAATTGTTCACTGACAACATTATAAAAACTCCCTAAATGAACTAGGTTAAAATGTACATTATATATTGATCATTCACCATGTTTATGAGAACTACCAATGTGTTCCGACTTCCCACAAGAATTATAGAAATATCTAATAAACTCAAATCACCCTTTAAAATAAAAAAACCATTCTCCTTACCTGAAATGATATTTACTTACAAAGTCAGCTTTACTGCCCAACAAGCGGATTGGCTCCTACAAGTGGTGCACAAAGACGCTTCAGTAAGTGAAATCTAAATAAATTGTAAACTTTCTAGAGAGTCCAGATTGATGTTGTGCGGATAAAGGCGGTATTATTGTCTACATTCCCTCTAAGGAGAAGTGAAGTACACAAACTGTATCAAATTATTGTAGTTAAACAGTTTAACTTTGTATATTACGGATGACAGTTTTTCCTCAGAGAAAAGCTATAATACAATGATGAAAACAACTTGCATCTTCCAGTGCTTTGCCACAAAATATGAATTTGAACAAATGAACAGACATTCTCATAAAGTCGTAGAAAAACAAATGTGAAATTTGCGATACGCTATAGCTTAAATGAATTATGCCCTTGTTGGATGGTACAGATCTGTGTATCTTTTATTTGGTAAAATGCTAGAAGTGCAATCTTTTTCTTATAAAGCAAACAGAGAAATGAAAGCAATAACCAAAACTGACCTGATTTCTCGTTCTGCCTGACCTGATTTCTCAAAACTTCCTTCTGCCTGAAATGCAGCAGGATGCAGAACTTTAATTGAACCAACCCTTTTATGGTCAACCTGACTTGGCATAGGATGCCAGTTGAACTCACAACAAACGTAAATGTCTCTTTCAATCACACCCTCTTAGAAGAGGATGACATATGCCAGTAGTGCTGTATCTAGACGTTGGATTTACTGTACAAAAGTAAGTGAAACAATCATACCCAGTAACGTATTAGATATTCTTTTACATTTATGGTCTACATTCAATACACTTTCTGACTACATGACAAGGCCACCCTGGCTTGCATAACAGCATGCGAGACAAGCCTGCCCACTTTACTGTTTCTGTTGTTTGGAAATGCTGAATCATTCGGCGAAAAAAACAAATACAAATTCAGATGACAAATAATTGGATTGAACTAGTCTTCCCATCTACAATAACATTTTGCTGACGAGTGGAATAACATTTCTGATTAACATATCAGCCTGGGAGACCAGCCTGCCATTTTGACTAGTTTTGTTGCTTTAAGATTCTATGGTGGTAAATCTTCCACCATTAAAACAAAATGAGTCAACGATCGGATTATAATTGATTTGATTGAACTGACCTCTGTGAAAAATCAAACTATTGCAGTCACTGATTATTAATCTCCTATCACAAATGATTATTAAATTGCTGAAAATAAATTCTCAGCTAATATCGAAAAATAACACAACTGCAACTTCACTTAAAATACGGAAAGAAATGCACAATAGAATCAACACAATATTTTCGGACAAATTGTCCCTGGAAAAACCCCTAAGGGAAAACCAGTTCTACAGATGAGAAATTATATTAAACTTCAGCAAATCAAGAGATACAAAATTCCTTGCCTCACATTGGCAGAACTCCGACAACCTCCTAATTTCTCCTGCTGATATTTCTCACTGCTATCCCTGCGCTAACACTGCGCCCTTGCTAACACTGCAAGACTGTTTGCTAACACTGCAAACTCCTTCTCCAAAACGCTTCTCACTGTGCCCTTGCTAACACTGCAAGACTGTTTGCTAACACTGCAAACTACTTCATGAAAGCTTCTCCCTTGCTAACACTGCAAGACTGTTTGCTAACACTGCAAACTGCTTCTCCAAAAGCTTCCTGCCTTTGCCCTTGCTAACACTGCAAGACTGTTTGCTAACACTGCAAACAGCTTCACCAAAGCATCACCGCCTTACTCTCCAAATGCCCCCTAGACCCCTTTTTATACTACTCTCGTTGGTAAACCAACGACCGAGATTAAATCAAACCAATGGCTGAGATTAAGACAACTCAACAGCCAATAATAGAATTGGTTGCAAGGTGTCCAAAAAGGAATCTCTAAAATTAGTAAATAATAACCATTTACTAATTTTTGGCAAGTGGACAAACAGCTGTCCAAACCACCCATAAATACAACCGCTATTCATAGATAAGGACGAACAGCTGTCCAAGCTACCCATAAATAGTGCTGCTATTTCCGGGTCAGAAATAACAGCTGTCCAACTAACAATAATTAACAACCTCTTCACGCGCATCCTGTTCGGTAAAATTATATTTGATGAACTCAGAAATTCAGTAGAAATCATTAATAAATTATTTATTGTGACACATCGCAAAGCTGTTTAAAACATTTAAACACCGCTACAAAGATGCTATTGAGAATGTTTAAAAACGGTTGCTTAATAGATTACAAAGTCACTCTTCTCGGTAGGCAAGTTTGAGATTTATGTTCAAAGTACTCTCCACTATCATCTTGTTACTCTTTTTATTGGGTATCTACTAGCTTATATATACTTATATATATAAAATGCCGAGAGTCATCCTTCTCTTCTTATTGGGTATCTATAATATATAATAACTAGTAATAGTACTTTAGTGTATAATGGGTAAGTCGAAGAGATATAGAAGATCAATTAAACAAAAAATAACGTCCACTAAGCTCCTAACATAATGTACCCTGAAGCAAATTTATTTGAATTTTTTTCTCATGAAAATGCAACATTTTTTACAACTTTCTTACTATTTTCTAGAATGATAACATAAAATATAGTTGTGATTTATATATATATTCTTATTGTTTTTATAATATTATAATGAATATTGGTATTATTTATAGAGAGATAAAATTCATCTTCTTGTTGTTGTTATTCTTCTTATTGGGTATCTATAATATATAATAACTAGCAATCGTACTTTGGTGTGTAATGGGTACATCAAAGAGATATGGAAGATCGATTAGACAAAAAATAACGTCCACTAAGCTCCTTACATAATGTAACTTGAAACAAATTTATTTGAATTTTTTTCTCATGAAAATGCAACATTTTTTACCACTTTTTAACTATTTTATACCATGATAACATAAAATATATATTCTTATTATTTTTATTATATTATAATGAATATTGGTATTATTTATAGAGAGATAAAATTTGTCTTTACAATTATTTCATAATTTATTTAAATATTAAAAATAATATTTTATATTATTGTTAATGATATTACAAATGATATAATTATAGAATTTTATGAACAATAAATATAATGGATTATATTAAATTATATTTTATAATCATATACTAATAATAATTTTATATAATATATTATTATATATATTATTATTTTTACTATATTATTATTCGTAATATCATATCATATCATATCTATCACATCATATTTATATTATTATTATTTGTAATATCATATCATATAATAATTTTAGAATATATATTATTTTCAATAGACTTAAAAAAACTTACATTCTAAAAAATACAAATAGTTAAATATTTATTTTAGAATGAATTTATCAACACTCTAAAATTATGAAAAGGGTTTAAGGGTGTATGTGTATCTGAGTGTAACACTTGCATACTCCTATTTCTCCCTTCCTATCTCTTCTTATCATCTCTCCCTATTCCTCTCTATTTATAACTAGTTATTCACTCCACCTCTCCTACTCTCTCTCTTTATATATATATATATATATATATATATATATATATATATATATATATATATATATATATATATATATATCACTTCCTATATCCTATATCTTTATATTTCTATATTTTTATCTCTTCCTCTCTTATTGTCTCCTTCCCCCACTCTTTCTCAACCTCTTAATTTCCCAAGTTACATCTATCTTATGTAGTTAAGCACACTTGAGCTGCAGTAGTACTGGGATGGGTGACCTTCAAGGAACTCTATGTGCTTCACCTTTGAGAACATCACCTATAGATGTAATGAGTGTTAAGTGTTCCATTCATCTATCTACTTATCTACATCTATCTTTTTATCTCTCCTTTCTATACCCATCTCTCTCCTCTTATCTCTCCCTACTTATCCCCTTTCTTATATTTATATATACTAACTCCCTCTCTATCTGTTCATACATATCCCTCTTCCCACTCATACACACAGTACATATTTATTTCATCCTCTCTCTATATATCTTTCCACTCTCTCTATGACTTTCCTAATTTCTTCTTTATCTCTATCCCCTATCTCTTATTCTCCCCTTCTCTCCCCCCTATAGAAACCATAAAATTAACCTATTCATAATGGACAAAATATTTTATTTTAGTTTCACATCTTCCTTTCAGGATTATTGGATGCATCAATCAAAGAAAAAAATATATTAGAACACAAGAAAAATGTTTAAGATAAATGGAGATGAAATAGATTAGGTTGAGAAATCTATAATTTTATTGCATCTTATGGAAGGCTTTATGAACTTTAGAGGAAAAATGCACCAAAAGGTTTTTGGGTAGAGATAAATGCCAATCACACACATAGGATAAATTATGCCAACAGGATGATAAATGTCAATCATAGACATAAGATAACTCTATAGTTGCATTAGAGGAACACTACAACATAGGGCTTTGTGCATGGGCCCTAAGTAGTAAATACTTGCATTATGTTCAAATGGGATAGGCTATGGCTAAAAAGTAGAATATTTGCACCTGACAAGACTACTTTTTCCTTTTGTTGTCTATGTAAATTAAGTTAAAAATTACTAATTAAAATATATTAATATAAAAAAGATAAGTGTTATTGTGTGTTGACATGTGTTAGCGATTATTATATGTGTTAACACTTGTCTTTTTATATTATTATAGTTCTTTTAAATTTACATCTTAATTAACAAAGATAATAAAAAAGAATAAAATAATCTTATCAAGTGTAAATACTATAGTTCTTTTAAATTTACATCTTAATTAACAAAGATAACAAAAAAGAAAAAAATAGTCTTATTAGGTGTAAATATTCTACTATTTGGCTACAACTAACAGGTTGTGGCTAAATAACATGTCATGCCATTTATAGTCATTGTATAGTGTCTTCTTCGACTAAGGCATAGGAGATACCACTCCCCCAAGTGCATGGGCCATCTGATGCATTTTCGCACATTCTTATAAATACACTTACATGCATCAACATAACCTCAATAACCAAACTCAAATATTCCAATGCTTGCATGAATGTGAGACAATCTTGGAAAGAATTAGTTACCAATAGTTTCATGTGGTGCTTAGGCAAAGAAAGCAACAAATTCTCTTTTATGAGTGGTGATATCGTTGATGGTTCCAATCCCTTTGGATACATTGGTTGTTTCAATGAAGGCATTGTGAGCGTAAAAATTTCCACCTGGATAATTATCTTCATTTTTATGTTTCAGAATTTGATTTAAATACTATTATTGAACAAACCCACTTCCCGACCTTGGCCATTCTTGTATTATAATCAATGTTCTTCTTAAGAATGTTAATAATACTAGTATTTATAGAATTTAGAGGAAGACTTTTAGAACTCTTAGATGCCCTAAAGCTTCTCAATTCCAAACCATGTTAGGCTTGTTGAGGGTAGACCATTTTCTTCCATCTAATTGTATAGAATGAGAGACGTATAATGAATAGACATATTTGATGAGATTTCTAGTCAGAGCACAAACCACGAGAAATAAGATTAATACACTCTTAATGGACTATAGAAACATAGAATTGTAAAATATATCTGACGAAATACATTTTGTCAAAAAAATTGTTTAAAATTCTATAGTCAAGATGAGTTATATGATCGTCCATGCTTCTTCTAAATTTTGAACCACTAGATTGAAAATCCATGTAATTGTGTTATCTAAAAACCCCCAAATTCGAATTCTTGTTCATTTTTTATTATTAATTCATTCTCTAGTCTTACATCAATGTTTTCTTTTCTAGAAGGGGAGTGTGAGTCAAGCGAGTGGCACAAAATGGATAAATATTTTGTTTACTAAAAGAAAAATTGATGTCCTTCTATTCCTAACTTAAATAATATGTTACAATTGTGTGGTCACAATTCACTAACATTACTAATAAAGAAAAGATGAAAAGTGGCAATGAATACAGATAGTTACAATATTATGCATATATAGAAAATAATTCTTTAATGATTTTTTAAAAATGAATCATGAAAAAATAAATTGACTTTTAACTAAATGAAGTTTTTTAATTACTACCTAAAACCACACATCTTTCTTTATTTTTGGACATTTACAATCTCAGCTATTTCTAATTTGAAACATAATAATAATTTAGATATTTATTTTAAGATTTAAATTTCAAGGGGCATGTAATACATCAATCAATTCAATCTTATGTCTGACAAGTTATTCCCAAGTACAAATTTCAATGAGATATATGTTTAACCCAACATAATTAATAGAGTAATATAATCCAATTCTTTTACAATAAGGTGGACCCATTATCTTACATTGTGTTAATAACCTTCAACCCATTAATAGTGTCTGTATAAGTGCTTCAAATTCTTACCTCATCCATGAGGAACTAATTGTTGGGGATTAGTCGGCCTTCCTGGTAGTTTTGAAGATCAAAAGCATTTATTTCCTTCACCTTCCCAACAAAAATTCACAGCTTGTGCAAATTTTATGACGGTTGCTTTTTGGCTAAAACTTTGCATAATAATATTTTGTGCCCCCTTGCTCAGACAAATGAAAATAGTTTTGTGGGTTGTCAAATTATAACAAAACTACCCAACTCAAACTTGCTCCAAATCAATTGTCCATAAATCCATAATTGAGTCTTGTTGCGGAGAACAAGATGTTAGTTTATGGCCAACATGTTGTAACTAATTCTAACCCTAAAGCGAAAAAAATACTTGTATAAAAGGGCTTAGGGTTAGGGTTTTTCATAAGGTGTGATGTGAAAATTACTTCTTGTGGCGATATTGATTTGTAAGGGATTACGGATTGTAATTAGGTTGTAATCGCTAGATCGTAATAATATTGAACTTGTTGTTTGGTGGACATAGCCCAGGAATTGGGTGAACCACATTAAATCTTGGTGTCTTGTGTTCTCTTCTATGCGATTTATTATTTTCTAATATTGTTCATATTTGCATGTAATTGTTATTTCTATCTGTGGTTTATTTTAACACAAGACATTGGCACCCCAAACACGGTGGTGTTCTATAACAAACTTTGATTGTTTTACTTAATCTAAAATTCAATTCAATAGGATCATTGACCAAGAAAATTTTTGGCTTTGCTTGATGATGGACTTTAGACCTCCATTATAAACAAATAATCACATTTTACATGTGGCAGAGAAGAGCACAGTCGCTTTGTACATCTCTCTATCTGTTATAACTTTTTTTGTACGTTCTTCTAAAAATTTAGAAAACATATATTAAACATTGAATTGAGGTGCAAAACAATGTCTGACTTGCATGACCTTCAGATGAAATTTTGAAATGTTAAATTGTTCTTGCTTAGTGAGAAATTCAGAGACTAGATGAGATGAAAGAATGGAAGACATATTCTTGTTAGCAATTTCAACAATATCGAGTTGTAGATCCTTGTATGTAATTACATGGAATAGTTTTTTGAAAGAGTCCCTATCAGTGTGACCATTGAGGCCATATCATAAGGTATTTTGTATGACATTGGATGATGACAAAAAATAAAAACTTGAAACATTGGCAAAAGGTCAAAACTAGTGATGTACGAACAAGATTTATTCGATGGTTGTCCATGACTTTAATAGATTCTCAACCGTTGATTGTAAAAATCAAGTCACTCATCTCATATAGGGAATGCCTCTGACATAACTAGTACTTGTGCCAAAACGAGGTGCAAGGCATATATTTTTATTTAAAAATATATAATTAAAGAAATTATATAAATAAGTTATTTTAAAGAAGTGAGTTATATACATAGTAGTAACCTTTAATCTAGGGAACTAAAATTGTATTATTATAATATTGTTTATAATAATATATGTTATCGTAATTTAGTTGTTGGTTTGAAATAAACCAAAAGACAAAACATAGCTACATATCTAAATATAATAGTTGTAGTTCTATTTGGCCCTATATAAGGATGAAACATGCACTTAAGTGTGCACAAATGCAAATTGTAGAACTTTAATACTTTACTATGAATATGAAAAGTCATATAAGTGTGTGTTTAAAAAATGGACTAAATACTTATGCTATATTGAAACAATTCTGAGTGGTTAAACATATGTGCTTTGTCTTTCAAATGCAATTTATACAACTTAAACATTTTGCTACAAATATGCAAAGTTTGTATAAATATGTGCTCAAAATAAATTGAACTAAGTACTTGTGCTATGAAAAAATATAATGGTTGAACAAATATGTTGTCTCTTTTTAAAAACTTAGACATGTAGGGTGAAGCTAGAATCAAAATGCAAAAGCATTGGAAAGATAGATAGTGCATATTGCATTTAAAATAAAATAGAATTTTTACGAGTTAACTTGAATCAACATTTGGTGCAACATAAGAGCAAGCATAAGGACAATTTGTTGATTACAAGAACAAAAAAAATTCAAAACCCTATATTTTTTCAACAGTAGTATAAGAGGAGCCATTAATAAACAACGACGGAGGGCCACACAAGTAGAGCATGAACTATGTACAATTTAGGTAGGCTTGGAATGCATAATGAATAGTTATTGGATTTCCTTCTCCATAATGCTCATTAGCATACATCTCCCTTGAGTAAGTATAAAAGCCAAGATATTTGACATAAAATGCAAGGGTTTTATGCAAAGATTCTTCCATTATGATGATTTCAAACTCTTTAAAATCACATATCTACACCCTTGTCACTTTCAATTGTTCAATATGTTGAGTACAACTAAGATAAATACAAATTGTGAGCTTTTGTGTTCTATTTCACAAAAACCATTCCAATTCACCAATACATTTGACCCAGTAGGTGGTAGTGGAGCATTAATCTTTGATGTACTATTTGAAATATATATTATCTGAATAGGTTGTTGGGTATTAGCCATGTGCGAGAAAATGGCAAAAAAATTATTAGATAGAAAGAGGAAAACTACTAACATTATTTGAACTCCTAATTTGTAATTAATTATTTTACAATTCTTAATGATTTGATATTGTGATTTTTATTGAAAATCAAAGTTATTCTGAGAGACCGTCAGTTAATCCTAACCATAGGAGTATGTCGGTTAAGCTTAAGCCATCATATCATTTAGAAAGTTTATATGACAAACCATCAAATTTAACATTCAGTGTTCTTTTATATATGAAAATAATAGTACACAATATTTCTACTTATTTATAATTCTCTCTTAAAAAACAATCTCTATTATTTCTTGAAGATAAGACCACAAACATTTGTACCTATCAACTATTTAGAATTAGAATTATATATAACAAGGCCGCATAGGTCCTCCCAAAAAATATATGAAAAATAAGAATTGCTCAATTTTGTTAGTAAAAAAATGATTAAATGGTCATTTGATTATGATTTATATTTTATTTTGTAAAAATAAAACTTAGTTAATGCAATCAATGTTTACAATTATTAGAATTTTATAAGTTATTTCATTTTTTTAATTTATGAAAAAATGATTTTGTTAGTATTTTTAAAAATAAAATACTAAATGTAATGATCTTTAATAAATATTTATTTTTATCTTTTCAACATGTAAAAAAATATATTAGTTTGCAAAAAATATATTTTTAATTACTATAATTAAATTTTATAGATAATAAACCTATACAATCCATCCAATATGACATATATTTCCAAGATTAAATAAAAAAAATTAAAATCTAATTTGTAAAAAAAAATGCTAATGAATAGTTAAAATAACATATATAAATATTATAACCAATTTTATGGCCTAGAGTATACATTTTTCCCACTCACTACTCATGTTTGATGCTCCCTACCTGGTCTGTGGATGGTTGTTGGGGTCACGTCTTCTCGGCCTATCTCTGGTGGTCGGTCAGGGGATAGGGTTCTAGCCTTGGTTGCTTCATTTGCGAATGTGGCCACTTTCAAAGCTGAGGTCCATGGTTTGGGGGTTCCGACTGTAGATCTTCTGGTCTTCTCTTCGGGTGTGACTCCTGTAACAGTCTTCAATCCAATCCGATTGGAGTTGGAGGATGATGTTGTAGAAGAAATTGGTCAAAAGATTGAGGACTTCTCTGAGAAGGCAACTATTTTCAGATTTCATAGCTTCTGGCCTTCCCTTCCGGCTCTTCATGCTTGGATTTCTAAGTACTGGGATCTGTTAATTTCTGAATCTGTCCAGATTTACCCTATGGCCAAGGGCTTTTTCATAGTTAAATTTGATGTTGTGTAAGACAGGAGGGCTATTTTGTGTAGTCACTTCAATTGGGAGGGTTGTTACCCTTTGTTGGCCAAACCATGGCATAAGGGTTTTGACCCTTCATCTGAATCTTTTTCTCATATGCCTCTTTGGGTCATACTTCCAAATATTTCGCTTCACCTATGGCTAGATTTAGTTTTTGAAGCTATGGGAGATGTCATTGGAGACTTCCAAATGGTGGATTCTAAATCTTCAGATATTCTTCATACTACTTATGCGTGCATCCTCATGGTGGTTGATATTTCGAAGGGCCTTCTTGAGAAGATCAAACTTGAGGTCCCTAATGGTTCCTGGACTCAGACTCTAAACTATGAAGGAGTTCATTTCTGTTATAGGGTCTACTTTGGTACTAGACATGTGGTTGTGTGTTGCTTTGTGGAGCTAAGGAAATCACAGACTAGACCTTCTTAGTGGGTTGGGTCTTTGGTTGAACATTACTCTGTCCTCAAAGACTCTGCTCCTTTGGTTTCCCTCACATCTGTGGTTGCTTCGGGTGCCTATAGCTCTTCCCCGTCTGATCAGGCTTCTGGTCAGTTGTCTTATATGGATGTTGTGGTTTCCCCTCCATCTATGGGTAGGGATTCTATGGGTAATCTTTTGAGTATGGCTTTTCCTGTTTCTCCGATTGGGCCTGATGCCGATGCTTTAGTTTGGGAGAAGGAAGCTTCTTTGGTGGAGGAAGGTTGGACAAAGGTTTCAAAAAAAAATTCAAATGATCCCAACAGTCCTTTGATTGGCTTCTCAGGTCTCACTCTTTTGGGACTAAAGGGTCCTAAATGGTTTTAATTAAGTTGTAATTTGGTGGAAGAAGTGAACTATGTTATCTGTGAGGCCACCCTAGTCACTTTTTTGGTTGGTGACCTGTTTCACTCTAGTCTATTGTATCTTTTGATTGGTCACAATTAAACGTATTTAGTTGTGTAAAGGGTTCTAGGCACCCTTCAAAACCCATTTTACTTAATCAAAAACATATATAAATATTATATATTAATTATATCTCGTATATTTTTAATAAGTGTTATTTAAAAAATCATATATTTAAATTCTTAATTTTATAATAGATTATACCAACCTCAACTTTTACATATTGATAATTAAATAAAAATATATTTCAAAAAATGATTAGCTAATACAAATGTGTTGATTCTACTAATCTCTACTTTTACATGTTGAAAATTAAATAAAAATATAGTAAAATAAAAGATTAGCTAATACAAATGTGTAACAATAGGTTTTTGTATGAGAATTAATTTTATCAATAAAAACTTGTGAAATAGATTGAAAATTAATTTTCAAAAACTAATAATAATTCTACACTGGAAAAATAAATGTCTTCAGATAATAATAACAACATATTTACAATCTATTACATTGCCAAAATAGGTACCTCTAGGTTACTTCCTCTAACTTAGAATCCTCATATCCACAATTCTACTAAATGCCAACAACAATATATAGCTTGATATCTTCGTTGCTATGAACATAATCAATTCAATTACCTTTTTCAAAATAGAATCAACATACAATAACCTAGGAGATAAAATGCCTAGAATATACACCTTAAGACTTGTACAACAAAAAACTTCTCAATTCTGACTACTTTTAGAGTACCTTTGGCTACATTCCTCAGATTCTTTGCTCGGCCCTTTATGTATGTATGAGAATTTAGGATTTGACCCGCTTTCTGCAATAAGAACTTGGTACAAATTAATTGTGTTGGCCTAAAGAGAGATTATAGATCTAATCATCTCAAAAGAAATTTCTTTGAGTGCTAAATTCATTTAAACTAAGCAATCAAAGTTCAACACAATCCCAATTGTTAGCTACTAATCTAAAGGGATGAAACAAATAATGATAAGAGGTTTTCATAATCTATATTGATAATGTTGTATGGAAAGAGTTGAAGCCTAAGACTTTTGTAAGACCTCTGAGAGCATATTTGGTAGTGGCGTAAATCCCACTACCATATTAAGGGTACTACAACAAAATATCCATTATTTAGACCCAAATCAAGAAGTCTTTGTGGATAATTCAAGAAATTTTATGGGATAGGAGATATTAGATTTTCAAAATATATATATTGATAAATGTACTTAGCTTTTGAATTCAATTGTATAAGAATTATTCACATCAATTTTTTTATTAAATCTCATGATTCCTTTCCTTATCAAGGTAAGAGAGATGTAGAAGGATCAAGGAGTGTAATCTAAAACATTAATGTATAAAATTTCACACAGTTGAACATGAAACATTTCCATAGTAAATAATGATACGTGTGTTTGGTTTCTAGATTCAACTATGGAGGAGTTATTTGCATCAATGTTTTAGATCACACTACATGACCATCATCAAGATGAGAAAGTTGTAGAAAGATCATATGAAGTGGGATCTAGAATATTGATGCAAATAACTCCTACATAGTTGAATCCAAAAACTAATCACACTTTATGAGAATCAAAACTTAAAGAGACCAAAGACACTAAATTTTCACGACCTTTAGTAATAAGTGTGTTTAGTATCAAAATTCAACAATGTCGAAGTTATTTGCATAAATGATTAAGTTCATACTCCATATAGAATGAAATGTAACCTGCAACAATTATGAAAATAAAAATGAATCCATAAACTAAGTAATCAAAATCCAAATGAACTCATGACGCAATGGAAGAGGACTGACAATGGTTGTGCCTATGATTCATCAAAGGAAGAGCTGCATGAAGTGTATAGAATGTGTCGGTCAAGTTTGTTCCAACTATGGCATCGACTTTTTCAATGTTGACTTAGTCAAGATACAAAATCTTGATCACACCACCATTGCACACTAGTATGTCAACTAGTCTCCATGGAGTGATGAAAGTATCTCTATTTCATTAAGGAATTGTTTGACCCTTTTGGTGTTGTCTTCTTAAAGTCTCTTTACTACTATAGTTTGGTTGTCTTTCAAGCAACCCAAGTAAGTTGATCTGCAACATCTGTTTCCCAGCTAGTTTTCCTTGTTGAAACAATTTGTGGCTTCATCAAGTTCTTGATAGAAGAAAATTGGGAGAATTCCTATCTTGCACTTTATTTCTGTGTTGTGATCTCTTTCCTAGCAAAATCTATGGTACTCTATGATTTCCTTTGGCTTTGATATGAGGTACAATAGTACTATCATTACCATTGTTGCAATCACTCCCATAACTCCAATGCTACCACCTGCAATGAACATGGAATGTGATCTTAATGCAAACAATGTAAAAAAAAAGTTATGGTCTAATGTAATTAGACTTCAATAATCTATGTAATTATTCATTGGCATTTTGTGAAATAAAGGAGGGGTGAAAATTTATTCAAGCTGAAAGAGAAACAAGAACAAATAAAGAAAGGGCATTAGACAACCCTATCAAGATCAACCAAGTGATCAAGTTGATGGGACAAGCCCATCGAAAGTTGTGTCATATCAACAATGTTCCAATTACACATATGGTCAAAAGCCCACTTCGCCAAACAATCAGCAACACTATTCCATTCCTTGGGAATATGAGTGAAAGCAACATATTACAAAGAAGTACAAAAATTATGAATCTGGTCCACAATCAAAGCTAACTTCCAACTAACAACTTTGAAATGTTGCTGATTCAATAGACGTATCACCACTTGTGAGTCAGATTCATAGATAGGCCTTCTCCAACCAAGGTCACAAGCATTCTTCACAACATACAAAATAGCTATGGCCTCCATCAGGTTGTTAGTGTGATGACCTTTATAAATAGAAAACACAAACTAGACATCCCCCTTACTATCTCTACCAACACCACCAATGCCAACAACGCCTAGATTTCCTTTGGAAGACCCATCCATGTTGATTTTAAGAATACCCTGCGGAGGGGCACTCCACTTCCCCCCCACCCTATTTATCTTTTGCAAGGGATGTCTACACATCTTTCTTAGTAGTTTTCCATGTGGGGGGGGAATATTCAGATGATTAATGAAAATATCTTCCCTTGGTTCCATGGCTGCAAAAGTGTCACATTTTATAGAAATAGTTTCCCCCAAAGAATGGAGAATTTTCCACCATAAGTGAGGAACCTCTAAAAACTCATCCTTAAAGATACAACAGTTCCTTTCCAACCAAATATGCCAAAAAATAAAGGAGGGTCCAAGAGTCTAGGAAACTTGAAGAAATGAAGTCTTGACAGGAGCTTTACCCCAGTGAGCAAAGAATTCTGCCAATGATAAAACATGCCAATAGGATTGGTTCCACACATTCCACTAAGAGTGCCAAATATGTCTAGTGAAAGAGCTTTGGAAAAAGAGATGAGAGATATTTTCTTCACTAGTCCAACATAGAACACACATTGAGGGTCCTTGGAAGCTATGCTTGCATAAATTATCCCATGTAAGACATCGGCTATGGACCACCAACCATATAAAAAAATTACATTTGGACCAAGAAAATTTGTACCAGACTTGCTTCCACCAAGGCATCTGAATGTCCCCCAAAGTCTGCTAAAAAAGCTAAACATATCCTGCAAACACTAAAAATTTTCCAGGCAAATCTTTGTTGTCCCAAGCAAGAACATCATTACCAACCAAAGTAGTACACTCATGAGATTGCAAAATCTAAAACAACTCCTTCCTATCTTCCTTAGATCCTCCTAGAGGCCATTCAGAAGGGTGTTTCCAACAAAAGGAAGGAGCTAAACCTCTAACACACCCTATCTTATAAAAATCAACCGTGTCCCAACTAGCAGCACTAAAATTTTGATAGAGGGAATGTAGCTAAGGATTAGTGGAAAGAATAGGAGGGTTCCCATCCCAAGAGTCAAGCCAAAATAAAGCTTGTGATCCCGAGTGACAAATCCAAAAGAGACCATCTTTAACCAACTGAACTCCAAACTTTAGTGTATTTCAAATCATGGATCCTCTCCCTTCTAGAGGAAAGTGGTCAACTTCAACCACATCAATATCTGGAAAATACTTATGGGTAAGAATATGAGTCCAAAGTTGATGTTGGTTAGTACACCAACACCAATAAAGTTTTGTAGGGAGAACCTATCCATTTAAAATAGATTATTGCCAAGGCCACCCTCCTTCTGAGGTCTACACACTATTTCCCATTTAACCAGACTCCATTTAGAAGTTGAAAGGTTCCCACTCCAAAGGAATTGACGAGATAGTTCATCAAATTCCTAAAGAAAATACATAGGAGCAGCTTGAACAAAACACCTATAAATAGGAAGGGCTTGAATAACCAATTTTAACAGAGTCAGGTGAGCAACAATTGATAGTGATCGATGAGTCGAATGATTAACCTTTTGTCGTAGTTTATCAAGAAAAACTTGCTCGGAAGATCTAGGATGTCTACCAATAGTAAGATGAATACCCAAATAAACAAGGGAAGAGACCCAATATGAAAACTCAAAATAGCAGCAATACGCCTCTAAATAGCCTGGGGAGTATTGAAGAAAAAAATGGACAATTTTTTCTCATTAACTTTATGTCCCGAAGCTGCAAGATACACATCCAAAGCATGCCTAAAAGAAGTAGCTTGCTGAAGACGGGCTTGTCCTTCATCGGTGTTTTGAATATGATTATGTTTGATATTTTATATAAGTGTTGTGAACCATAATTCATCATTATAGAATGAAAATGTTAATTGGAGTGGATTAGATAGTGAGCAATATATTATGATTTACACTTCTTGATCTATCATCAAGGTAAGAGAAAATGCTAAAACTAGTGATCAAAATTGTAAGGAAAATGTTAAGGGAAATTGATTAGACTTGTCATAAATGCAATCTAAGTCACACTCTTTGATCTATCATCAGCAAGAAAATGCTAAGAAGTTCACCTACACACAAGGATTATTATACTTAGGAAAAAATAAATTGATGCACGAGTGTGATAGAATCTATGAACAGTTTGAAATAGGGGCAAGGGAGAAAAAGACAGAGTAGCCTATTAATCTGTTGAAACATTAAAAGTTTAATAGGGAAAGTGGTCTTAAAGTAGGCTAAGTGTGAAGACTTATGGCTTGTCGAACTAGTAGAATCAGAATCAATACAATTATTCTACATAGAATTGTACGAGTGTGTTAGAATATCTATTCACAATTAGAGACAAAAGCATAGGAAAATCAAAACAAAAAATAGATGAGCCTTATCTAATGCACCCAACCAAAAAGCAAAAAATATTAAACCCAACAAATTGCTTCTCTTACACTCAAGTGCAAAATCTAAATTAAGTTCTACAATGTATTAATAAGAGAAAAAACATGATTTGGAGCATCGAGGGTTTACCATTGTTTTGGATTTTGATTGAACTTTATCAGATTTTTTTTTTGAAGATGTTTCACATCAATTTGGTATCTACATGATCAATTCAACTTTGTTCTTTTTCATTTAGAGGCAAGAACTGAAGGGGTATAACATGAGCCAATTTACTATATTTAATATATAGAATTCATCAAATTTATGTCCAAATCCAAGTCTAAAATGGACCTATCAAGTCCAATCTAAACAATGTAAACTGGGTTTAAATGGGTTAAAAAGGAAATTGTGTTGTAAAATACAATTGGAAAAATCATTATGTTGCCATTGATGTCAAACCTGTTCATGAGACACTTACTAACAATGTCAAGTTTCATGTCTATTGATTGATGAAGAGGATTTTAAAATAGAGATAACTAGATGAACTAGTAAAGTTAATGAGTGATGAGGAGTAAGTATGAAGGAATTACAATGGGCACCTAACTAGTTAGTTTTTGACAAGATAATGTGTTGTTTAATCATTATATGAAGTGGAGAAGACAATGGAGTTGATGTTTTAAAGAGAAGAGAAGTAATTGAGTAAAAGACTAAGCTTGACCGAATGACAATTTTACTAGGTCAATGAAGCAAAAGATTAAGGATCTTAAGGTTAGTCGTAAAATAGTATTAGCTGAGTGATAGCTATCGATGAGCAAGTTGGAGTAGCAACTAAGGGTAGTGATGATTGAGCGAGCCAATGAAAGCTGAGTGAGATAGAATAGTAATGATCGAGCTACATAGTGCCAACCGAGTTTTAACAAAAGTTACAATTTATGAAAGAATCAAGTTTGAGGTCGACATAGTTGAAATTTTGAGATGGTCAAAATGTGTGAAGGATAAGAATTTATGAATTGGTGCATTTAATGCATGAATAGAGTTTTTTATGTTATCAAAAGCAAGGATTTGATGAGAAGTTTGTATAAGTATCAAGAAAAGAGTAGAACAACAAAATGATGGATAGATTTAAATTTGCAAAGTGAGTTTTATTATATAGATCAAACATGTTACTTTCTAACCATTGTCGCAATCAAAATCCTTTAATCAAGGTTGACCTAATAGTCATTTTGTAAATTATTTAATCAAGGTGACATTCTCATGGAATGATCCAAAGTGCTCGAACTAGGTCACTCCTAACAAGGTGATTAAATCCTTTAATAGGGTTACTCCTCATTGTGTGTTTTGTAACTTTTAACAGGGTTGACTCTTAACTAAGATCACTTTAGAAGAGTGATAAGTTGCTAGCATGTTACTGGTGTTTTTTCCCAAATTGTGTTTCCTTGTTAAATCTTGGTGTCATTTACTTGTGTAAATGTTATATTATACATGTTTTTGCAATTGTTTATTTTACTATTGGTCGAAACATATACCGAACAGAGTGTTAAAGAACATGTTAAATTGTTGATGAAATACTATACAAATCAAACTATTTAATAAGATTGTCTGAGTTGTTTAAAGCTATTAAAATTTGAATTGGTACATCTAGACCTAGGGATAACTTATTCAACCACCCCTCTTAGTTATTCTAAATATTCTAACAATTGGTATCAGACCATTTGGTGCTTGTGAGAAAGTTTAAAGCGACTCAAGTCAAAGATCAAGATGTACAAAAAAGAGGTACCCAAGTTGAACAAGGAAAACTTTTTGTCATGGCAATGATTGATGAAACTACATCTATCAAGAGTTGGATATTCTACATTATACTACTTGGAAAATGAGTGCATTGAAGTTCCTAGACCCATGACTGTTGAGAAAATGGAGGAAAAGAAGGAGCATAATTAAATGATGATAAGTTTGGCATCTTCTCTAAGTTATGTTGAATTTGATGATGTGAAGGAATGTATTGTAGAACAAGAATTAGTATGCAAAGAACATTAACAAATAAAGTAAACATTCACAAACCAAAAACTAAATTCACATATATGCTTAGACAAAGAAAGCAAACAAGAAGTGCAAACCTCACAAGAGAAAACACTCCATGCTTTCTTGATTCTGTAGATGTGTCCTTTTGCTGTGGATGTATGCTCAAGATGCTCAAAAGCTGCTTCAATGGAGATGGGTAATGGAAAATTGGTAGCTTTGTGAGCTCTCAATTTGGCATTATAAGGGTAATATTGATGGCTTTGGTTCTCAAAATAGCATGGTAACTTTAGCTCAAAGATTGTTGATGAAATGGCTTGGGATGGGATTCAATTTATAGGCTAAGGGGTAGAGGGATGGAGGGCTTAGATGCAAGGATGGATGAAGGCTTAAGGAGGGCTAGGATGCACTCAAAGGAGAGCACATGGATTGTGCTTGTTTAGCACAAATGGGAAGGTGACACTTGTCACAAGGAGGATGAGTGTGAGAGGGTAGGGTAGAGGGTTGGTTAAAGGCATGATGAGTGGGGTTGAGTATGTAAGAGGGATGTAAGAGGAATGAGTGTGGAAGAGGGAAGAGTGTGGAAGATGGGTGTAAGAGTCATGAGTGGGCTTGTAAGAGTCTTTTATGTTTTGTAAGAGCACTCATGACTTAGTGGTTGGGCTTTTTGAGGGGAGACTTTGGTTTGGATTAGGAAAGTCTTAAACTTGTTTAAGGAATGTGACAACATTAGGGAGTGGATTAGGCTTGGGTTTAGGATTAGATTAGAGATGTTAGAGATGTGCAAGTGGATGGCATTAATGAGGGTGGGTGAGTTAGTGGCTAAGCTTGGTTAGTATGGGTGGATGGGGTGGATTAGGCTAAATGGAGGATTAGAGATAGGTTAGGGGTTTTTGAATTTGAGGATTTCATTTATCAAATAGATTTATTTAATAAATGGGGATTTTTGGAATTAGATAGAAGAATAGGATTTAATTGATAAATAATAGATTATTTGATTTATCAATTAGGACTATAGATGATTAATTAAATTAATCAACTAGGGGATGACAAAGGATTAATTAAATAGCAATTTAATTAATAATGCCTTTTTAGATAACTAAATAGGATTACTAAAATAGTGTAATCAAATTTAGGTGTCTACATGTACTACTGCAAAGAAAATGTGGGATAAGTTGGCACAAATCCATGGAGGAGACAAGAATGTATTGAGAGCTAAAGTTGAAAACTTGAGAGGCAAATTTGATGACATGAGGATAAAAGAAGGTGAACCTATTGCTCAGTATTGTGGTTGAATCAAGGAGGTTTTGAATGTTATTAGAGGAGATGGAGGCATCATATTTGATGAGACGGTGACTAAAAGAAAGGCTTATAAGTGTTTGAATTCTAAGACTACCAAAATTTTGGAAATTGCAAATATTAGAGTTAATGAATTTGTAGAAAAGAATGAACAAGAATGCAAGAAAGAACCTGAAGACTATAGGAATTTTGTCTATGTTTATGAAGGTGAACCTATCACCTTACCTGAAACACAAAAAGAGGTTGTTGAGCATTAGTAGCTAGACACTATAAAAGTTCGGCAGAAGAGTTATGTTGACCATCAACAGACTGTTGAGCATCAAACTATAGGAGCTAAGTTGCAGACAATAGAAGTCAAACATCAGAGAGAAAAAACTAAACAAAAGACAGACCAAGTCGAGTTATAGCCAAAGATACTTGTAGACACCACAACATTTGGGGTCAAATTACATCGACAATTTGTGACGACGATATAATTTATGGTGATAGTCTTTTTTTTTTTGCAGTTGTCCCTGACGACGTCACAATCCAATGTTGGTGTCATAATTAGGATGACCTCATGAGGATTAAAAAAAAAACACAACAATCATTTTCCATCTGTTTTGATTTTGGAGAGAGCTGCGCGTGAAAGAAGCAGAGAGGTATGAATGTTGTCATGGCATCGATGCATTTGGTTGTTGTTCCTTCATGATCTTTACATTTCATTGCCATACCCTTGCTTTATGATTTCATTGTTGTATTGTGCCCTTGCTCTACGATTTCATTGTCGTGTCGTACGTTTGTTATCTACGTGCCCTAGCTCTACGATTTTCTACAAGGGTGAGAAGGGGTACATATGTAAATTTTCTTTTCTTTTCCTTATAAACATGTATGTCTTTATATTTCCTTCTAAACATGTATCTCTTTATATATTGAGAGAGATATTTTTCAAGGTGCGGTGCTTATTATATATATGATCGAGCTACATGCATATTCAAGAATCCAAATAATAAAACAATAAAACTCACTCAACCCATGCTAAGTGACTTACCTCAAGATCCTACACAAAAATAATGCAGACCATGAAAAATGGGTCAAGTCTGCAAGAAATTTTACAAAACCGTATCATAGCAGATATATTTAGAAAGGAACAAGCCATAACTAGTTAAATGGGTCTAGTTGCTAATTAGTTGGGTTGATGTATACATATATTTAATTGGGTTATGGCATCTACAAGGGAATGAGCCTTGAAATTATGCATATGTATTTGGTGCATTTCTTTCCTATGATATATATATATATTTGCATTTCATTGTTGTGTCCTTGCTCTTCGATTTGGTTTCCATGCCCTTGTGATCTCTGCATTTCGTTGTCATGCCCTTGCTTTGTGATTTTATTGTCATGTTGTTCCCTTGCTCTACAATTTTTTTGCCATGCCCTAGCTCTACAATTCTCTTCAAGAGTATGTAAATATTGGTTTCTTTTCCTTCTAAATAGGTATCTCTTTATATCTCCTTTTAAACATGTCTATCTAGAGATCTTTTTTAAGGTGCTTATTACATATTAGCTACACAAAAGAAAAATTGATCCAGCTACATACATATTCCAAAATCCAAATAATAAAACAATAAGCCTCACTCAACTCGTGATAAGTGACTTACCTCAAGATCCTCCACAAAAATAATGCAGACCAAGAAAAATGGGCAGAGTTTGCAAGAAATTTTACAAAAATATATCATAGAAGATATTTTTAGAAAAAAAAAGTCATAACCAATTAAATATATCTAGTTGTTGATTTTTTGGGTTGATTACAAATTCCTGTAGAGCTATCATCAGATTAGGTATAATAAAATGAACAATCAGTTATTCCCAGCTATTAGGATCAAATATAGTTTTCCAAGGTGATAAAATTACATATGCAAGGAATTGAAGAATAACTTCAGTGAAGAGTTGAGTATAAGGAGTTGAAGAAGCAAGTTTTGCTTCTATATAAATGCCATAATCATGAGGCTCATTCCCTTGCAGAAGCCTCTAGCACATTGACATTACCTCTAAACCATGGAAAGGATGTTGAAGTGGTTCCCAACCTTGAAACACTCTTATAAGCATTTGATATTTGGACTGTAAATTCTCAAAGACACTTGCAAGTGATTCCAATGTCATGGTACCTACCGCAACACTTTCCTAAATTCTATCCAGTGGCTCCCATAATATCCTCTATGTTGTCTACCTATTGTTTTTGTCATTCAATCTCTATCTAAATCCCCTCCTTCTCCTTCTCTTTCTAAATCCACTCCTTCTCCTTTGCTCTCATGCCTTAAATTTTAATTATCAAAGTTTTGAACATCTGCCTCTACCTTATCTAAAATCAACTTCACATTGTGTTGTAACTCTAGCATAGGTGTTTGATCATCGATAGCTTTCGTTTTAGAATTCGAGTTTTCAAGATTGGTCAACACACTCACTTGCAAACCTCTCATGTCAAGCACTTTTTGTACTATTTCAACACCATGTTCTTGCTTCTAAGCTAATAGTTCTTCAAGTGTATTTTCTTGTAAAACATTAATTTGGTTGAGCAATTGTAAACTCTTAGAAAGTGCATTGTTGTTTTCATGTATGTATGTGTGTATATATATAATGGATAATAATAATGTTTTTGTGTATGTCAAAATAATAACTAACATTACCATTGGATCATGTAATATTGAAGTAATCAACCCAATTAATCAACAACTACACCAATTTAACTGTTGTTTCCAATGTCATAGTACCTTCAGATGCATTTTCTTGTAGAACATTAATTTTGTTGAACAATTGTAAACTCTTAGAAAGTGCATTGTTGTTTTCATATAAGTATGTATGTATGTATGTATAAAGAGAGATCTTGTGGATTGTGGATTATGGATTATAAATAAAAAAAGAAAAGAAAACATGACATTAATCATTTTCCATTTTTTTTGATTGATTGTGGAGAGTTGCACGCAAAAGAGGGTGGAAAGCTCCGAATGAGGGTGGAGAGTTCAGATGTTGGTAGAGATCAATGGAGATCTAGGATTTTGTTGCAGTTCCATTGTGATCTCTGTGCCCATGCTCTGCAATTTTCTTCAAGGGGAGAAGAGGTACCTATGTAAATGTTATTTTCTTTTCCTTCTAAACATGTACCTCTTTTTCATATATAATAGCTTTGGTCAGATTCAACGATAACTGATTATGATGATTGTATGCACATGTGCATGTATGTGTGTAAATCAACTCACTATGTGAACTACTTTACATGCACGCACTCACACACACACACACACACACACACACACACACACACACACACACACTTGTATAGTACTTGTGCTAAATTAAATTAATCATTCATGTCTTCAATTCACACAAGAAATTATCCTTGTACTCAATCAAATTTATTCATACCAAATTAAGTATGCAAAAATCTATACTTACAGATTATATTATATCTTGGTGATTGAGTAAAGATCTCGTGCATAATATCATTCAGGTAATGATCGAATACATTAAAATTGAGCAGATGATCTATTTATGTTACTTCATACTTGTTTTATTGAACATTTTATTTAACATACTGAGTAATACTAGAATTATACAACCACAACTAGTACTCTTGTTTATTTTATTTAATCATATACATTTAAGACTATTTTTTTCTTAAAATTAGACTGTGTATTTGTTATCACTGAAACACAAGTATAGATCTCAAATAGTTATATTTTTTAATATCAAGATCTTCATATTTAATGTAAAGAGTTTCCACTATTGGATGGTGGAATAGCCACAATGAGGAGCCACATAACTCATGGCTTTTTCCACCAAATTATATTTTTATTCTATTATTTTCCTTCAAAAATATTATAGGTGAATGTTCTTCTAATTTTCCATATATTTAATAACTTTTCAATTGTCGCTTGAGGTAATTTTCTATTATGAGATAGAGACATATATCATAAGGATGGACATGCCAATTTTGATCATCCTGCTTTCAAAGCCGATTCCCTTATCAAATTAATGAAACTACTTGCAAAGGACACCCTGATTTTCTGCAACTTGCTCGATCAACCATTCACACAACCATCTTCCTCCTACCCCACCATCTAATCTTCTATAAGTCTCTCTCATCTAAAGACCTAATACATGGAACCATTATCATCATGAGTAGACTCACTCTCCTCAGACGAATTCATTCGAAACTATTCATACCAAACTAAGTATGCAAAAATCTGTACATACAAATTATATTATCTCTTGGTGGTTGAAAAATGATCAAATACAATTTTCCAAGGTGATAAAATTGCATATACAAATGTATGTATGTATGTATGTTTATATGTATGTATGTATGTATATATGTGTGTATGTATGTATGTATGTATCTCTGCATCTCATTGTCATGCCCTTGTGATCAACTACTGGGGGAAATATAAAGAGATACATGTTTAGAAGGAAAAGAAAGAACATTTACATAGGTACCTCTTCTCCCCTTGAAGAAAATCATAGAGCAAGCACTACTACATTTGGTCCCAAACATCACAAATTACACTGCCATTGCAAATTGCTGTCATAATTTGACCCCAAATGTTGTAGTGAGTTGTAAAGGGCATGACATGGCAACAAAATTGTAGAGCAAGGGCAAGGAGATCAAAAGGGTACAACAACAAAATGCAAAGATCACAAGGGCACGACAATGAAATCCTAGATCTCCACTAATCTCCACCAAGGGTACAACAATGAAATGCA